>CM057968.1:4509543-5831322 GCA_030142095.1 Rubus idaeus
AAACCTATGCTTATGGGGAATCATGTAGTAGTGAACGAGACAGCCAAGGAACCAGAATCACAAAAAAAACGATCTTCTTTAAAATCTGGTTCGTATTTAAATAAAAATTGATTTCTGGTACACACGGAGAAATCGTTTGCTAATGATTTTACATTGTCATTGTAGATACTTTACATCCAAAGAGGAGAAGAACTACCACTGCAAAAGCATGGGATGTCGAATCAGAACAAGAGGAACATTCTCTATCACTCTCTCAGCATTCATCATCCTCACACTCAGACCAAGAACAGCAACAGACCCCAACTCCTAAAATTGAAGATTCTGCCACAGGTTCCCACGGTTTTCATATTTTTAAGCAATTAAATGAGAATGCGAACATAAGGATCTTAGAAATTCCAGCCAAAGATATCAGATCTTCCACCCAAAAATCTCCAGAGGAACTTAGCAGCTTGTTAGGAGCACATCAAATCAAAGCGAGACGAGAACAGTATCTTCATGGTAACATTGCTAGACCAAGTATGCAATTTCAAGCAGGAGAACAGATACCCTTTGTGACAGGGCCTATGCAGAACCCGGTATGCATTTTTCTTTTCTCTGAGTTTCACCTTCTTTTGCTAATTGGTACTCTTCCATTTGCTGTAGTTCAGCTTTTGATCGGATTTTCCTTGTCCTTAGATTGGTGCTGAGGTTCACGGCAAAGTTGATGGAGCATTTGACTCCGGTTTCCTAATGACTGCAACTGTTAATGGAAAGATATATAGAGGGGTCTTATTTGCACCAGTAAGCTTCCAAATTCTAACTACATTGCAAAACTGGCGCTGAATTTATTAATTTATGTAAAGCAATGTACTTAACTTGTTTGTGCATCTTAATTTGTCAACCAGGGACCTGGGATTGTCCCAAGAGGGCCAATTCTTCCACAAAATCCTTCATCTTTAACAAGTCACATTGGCAATCTGGGACCTGGGGTCGTCAGAAGAGGGTCAATTGTTCCACATAGTCAGAGTCCCAATGCTGTGACACAACCATTCCCAAACTCAAATCACGCAGAGCCATCCTCCTCGAAGCTATCCGAGCAGCCAATGAAAAATTCTATTCTAGGGTCCAGTTTGGGACTCAGGCAACCTCAGGTGGCTCGACCGTTTTCAGGAGTTGGAGCTTCATCTTTAGTCAGAGAACCTAATCACCGAAGTGATTTTCAAGGTCTGGTTTTAACACTAGGAGGATCAGGAAGTGGCTCTGGTGGATCTTAGATGGGTAAACCTGGTTTAGTACACCCTTTCGAAAAATTTGTAACTTTTGATGGGTCAAAGTTGTTAGATGTAAAGTTTTAAGTGCCATGAATTTATGTGGAGACTGGTATATTATAGTTGGTCATTAGTTAATCTTTTGTATAAAATGATGATGATCTATTTGTATGAAATGATGATCGGCTGGTGTACCGTCTGCAGTCGATGGAAAATTATGAGTTTTTATCTATTCAGTTGAAATTTTCATATTTTTAAAACTAGCTTAGGGAACCTCAAATGCTTAGGGATTTAGCAAATGGGTTTTGGTTTTGGGTTTTTAAACAATTCATTTGAAGTCCAAACTAGTAAAATGAGCTTATAATTTCTCGGCCGGCTTTGGGGTTGTTTGTGATTTTTTTTTTTAAAAAAAATTTTTTTTTTGTAAAATAATATTAATTTATTTTTTTTTAAAATTTTGTTTTTTTTTTTTTTTTTTTTTTTTATTAATTTTTTTTTTTTTTTTATAATTTATTAAAAATTTAAAAAGTAAAAAAGAAAGAGAAAGTAAAAGAAGTAAAAAAATATCTGAGAATAAAAAATTTAATTTATATAGATTTGACACGTAAAAATTAAAAATTGTGTCAAATTTATATGAATAATACTCATTTAGGGGTGTCTCTGTAAAAAAAAAAAAAAAAGTAAAAATATTCTGAGCTCCGGTAACAACGTGGGTTCACTGAAAGAGCACCCGCGCATCGCGCGCGACTGTCGTACAATGCTGCTGCTGTCAAAGAAAAGCCCTCTCAGCGTCGTTGTCAGCCGTCCGATCTGTCTGCCCAGTCATCTCCACCAGCCAGATTGACTGACTGATTGATTGATTGGTTGTCAGAAAGGCCGTCTTGTCATCAGAGAGACTAGACCTCAGTCTTTCATCTCACTCCGGCGACTGGGTCCCACCCTTCACCAGCTGGCCATATTCATCGAGTCCTAGTGTACGTACGTGCCCGCCAGAATTGAACCAGATGATAACTGAGAAGAATGCTGTTTTAGTCTTCTTCTTCTGAGTTCTGACTGGGGGGTCTCTGTTTTAGTACAATACTCAAATGCGGTTAAAAATTATTTACAAGTTACCATTGTGGATTATTAAGCGCACAGTGATAGTGATAGATAGTAATATGCACCAGGGTGCGGTATGTACTAACGTGCGCACTCTTGATCCAAGCCCAGTAGTCCACCCAACGCACAGAGAGAGTGACTGGTGATGGAGAGCTTCACAACAAGAATTGGAGGGAGGAATGTACAAGATGGTAATAACCCAACAAAACTACACCACCCCACCACTATTATTCAACTTACAAAAATGGTGAAAACTATTGGTCCCCTGCTGCAAAAAAACCCTAACTTTAACTCGGTGCTTCTTCACCTCTTCTCGTGCTCCAATCACATTGCACCACATACCCACTGCGTATTCTTTAAGTCCGGTGCGGCCATCTCTAAGGGGTTTTGCTGTGGATTTTCGGTTGCCCACTCGTAAAGGTTAAATCTTCCTCTTTGTTATTTCCATCCATTTTTTTTGCTGATTTTGTCTGGTTCTCTCATATGGGTATTCGATTTTGGCTCAACCACTGGAAATTCTTTGCGATTTTCGCCAATTATCGAGTTTTTGGATTGAAAGACTGAACCTTTTTTTTTTCTCCAAATTATTGAGAATTTTGGAAGATTGATTTTTGCTGTGTAGTTTGGTTCTTACTTGAACTGGGTTTCCAAAACCTATCTTGAATTTTGCAATTCCACTATGGTTATTTTCCCGGTGAGTTTATTTATTTTTGGCGCGAAGTTGCTTTCTGCTTATCCTTTTATCATATGAATTGAATTTTTTATACTATGTTTGTTCTTTTTTTTGGATTCCAAATCCTTATGTGAAGATGAAATTAACAAAAACAAAGTATCTTGTCAGCTTAAATGAGTCCGAGTTTCAGATTGTTTCAATTGTACTTTGTTGAAAACTAATCAAGTAGGTAGAGATAATTGTTTAATACATGTATTGGTTGCCAAGATTTGTGATGTTTTTGCATTGTTATGCTGTTGTTTGCATTGTTGTGATGATGATTGTTTATCTTATGATGTGTAACTGTGTATAGCATTTTCGAGGCTCATGACTTAATCAACTTCCGTTTGTGGGAATATAAAGCAGAACTAGGATTTTGCCTCACCACCTGTGACTAGAATGGATAGTTTTGGCGGCTTGGGATTCAGTGATGTAAGCAGTGCTGCAAGGAAGAAAAGAAGTAATACATCTCGTCGTCCTCGGAATGAGTCACAGCTTCCTTTGGATTATCGTGATATCTCATCATTGTCATCAACGCCTCCTTCAGACGATGTAAGTAGATTGTCAAGTGATAGAGAATAATGGTTATTTGTTTGATTACTTGAAAGAGATAAATCAATCTGAATCTATGCAGCCCAATGGCTTCATTTAGTAATTGTTGAACTGATTTTGTCCAGAATATGTTGAAATCTGAGGGAGGATATGTAGAATCTGATGAAGCTTCAAACAATGGTTCTTTTCGAGGCAGTAACGAGCATAGGCATAGCGGGATTGATTCCAAAAGGTCCAGCAAGGGCGTCCTTGCCCCTGCAAATTGGAAAGGGCCAAGCAAGGATTGGCCTTTCGGAGTTGTTTCAGATGGCTTAGAGAATAAGAGTACAGTGAAAAAGGTTAAGCTTAAGGTTGGTGGTTTTACACGCACAATTCAGGCCAAGTCTACTTCTGATGGTGCATCTGCTGTTGGGTTGACTTCAACAAAATCTTCTCACATTTCAGATGCCCCTCGACCGCGGAAGAAGCTGATTCTTCAGGTTTAAACACTCTTCAAGAAGTCTCTAAATTTGACATCCATTGTGGGTAACAAATCTTGATGATGATTTCCATGGTATTTCAAAATCCACCTTATGGCAGGTGGAAATAGATTCAAGTAGCATATAGCATAGACTAAATTTAGAGCAAATGCTTATGACAATCAGATAATAGGGAAAATTTGTAATTAACTTTGACATTTTGTTCAATTTTGCTAGTTCTCGTTTTATTTTCCTTTTTCTTAGAAGTCCATTGTATTTTGGTTACTTGTATTTGGTTTCTTAGTTTCTCTTCCTCCCTTCACACAAAAGGGGTTTGGATTAATTATTCAGGTAATTTTGAATATGGAGACATTTTTATCAAATGTATAACTGTATCTCTGCTGCAGGAAAATTCAGATGACAATGATTCGTTTTGTTCAGATAAAGTAAGTGGGTTACGAGGGGTCACATGGAAAGATTCATCTAAAAGTGTCTTGGATATTGGGAAAGCTGATACTTCAAAGAGTAGGATGCCTGAAGAACCTATTCGCAAGAGCAAACGGATTCCTAAGAGACGCTTTCTGGATGATGCTGGAGATGATGATGTGGAAGTTCGACACCTTGAAAAACTCAAAGCACCTAAGGTAACCTCAGATTACAGTTTGGAAGACCAAGAAGACGAGGAAAGAGCAATCAGGAAAGAAAGGAAGATTTCAAGTGTTGGCCAGTACAGCGCAGATTTGGGAGATTATGGCATATCAAGATCAAGCAAGGAGGGTAAGAAGTCCAGACCAGGAAGAGTATTTGATGACACTGATTATTTAGAAGAGGACGAACCTGTCTCTGACGGTGAGCTCAATACTAAAAGGAAGAAACCAAGAAGGGAGTTTGTTGAATCATCCTCAGATAATAAGAAGGAGATGACAGTCACTACTCGCCAAAGGGCTCTTCAAACTGGCACAGATGTCTCTTCCAGCTTAGGTGCCACTGCAATTGAGTTCCCCAATGGGTTGCCCCCTGCTCCACCAAGAAGTGGGTGATAATTTGCTTTTAATTATAAATAACTTCTAGTAGGATGTACCCTTGTATCTCTCGTGACAGTATCCGTTGTTGTATTGACAGAACAAAAAGAGAAAGTCTGTGCAGTGGAGCAGCAACTGAAGAAAGCTGAGGCTGCTCAGAGACGTAGGATGCAAGTAGAGAAGGCAGCTAGAGAATCTGAGGTTTGGATATTTAGTTTTCTTTTTGTCTTCCCTACTGTATGCATATAAGTTGGAAGGAAAGTATTTGTCAACTTATTTAAAACTTGTTATCCTAGGCTGAGGCGATCAGAAAAATTTTGGGCCAAGATTCCAGTCGGAAGAAAAAGGAAGACAAGATAAAGAAACGGCAGGAAGATCTAGCACAGGTAACAGATGATGGATAATGCACTCTGATACTTCATATCATGCATTATAACATATCCTTTAATTACCTTATGTTGATTTGTTTTGCAGGAGAGAGCAGCAAATGCTATGCTTCCTTCAGATTCTGTTCGATGGGTGATTGGTCCATCAGGATCGATTGTTACTTTTCCTGATACAATGGGCTTGCCAACTATATTTGACCCCAAGCCTTGCAGGTACAGTAGTATTTCGGAATCCTCTGGCTTGCTAAGTGATGCTTCTCATTTCTCAATTTTTATTGATGAGCAGCTGTTGATCAAATTAGATTTCTGATTTACTTTGTTTTTTCTAGTCTAAATATAGTAGTTTGTGAAGATCATGTTGTTTCAATCCACAAACTTCACTTTTTAGCACATCCTCTTTTGCTGCAGATGATTTTACTTTCCCCCTTTAGAACTTAATAATCTAATCCATGAAAGCTATGCTGATGCTTATTACGTGGTAATATATTTTTGTGGATTTCAGTTACCCTCCTCCCCGTGAGAAGTGCGCCGGACCATATTGTACAAACCCATACAAGTACAGGGATTCCCAATCAAAGCTCCCTCTGTGCAGTCTTCAGTGCTACAAGGCATTACACGAAAAGCTGCCGCCTCTATCTGCCTGTTAATTCTGTGAAATGAGTTTTGCAGTCAATTTCATGTCTTCTCCTGCACTTCAATTTAATATGTAGTCTTTCCTGGAACCAAATTTGTGTATATATATTCTAATGTCACAAAGATTGAAGTGATTCTAGGCTTCTAGCACAGCTGATAGACACATGATATACAACCGAGTATTTTATACAACATTTCAAAGCTTACATGTCTGTTTGGCTGTCTACCACCAAACATTTGCATAGCTCCTATATTCTAATGTCTAAAGAATGAATTGTAATAGATCATTTATTCTAAATATTGTGTTTGTGTCAAAAAGAAAAAGGTCATTTACCAAAGTTATGAATGCAAAAGGTTTGGATTTTTTTTGTATCATTTCTCATAGCTAATGCGTTACATAGAGTTTTGGATACATTTCATTCTTCCACTTACAGAAAATTTATGCTACTAGACCAAATGATCATGGGTTAAACGAGTTTCTGACTCATCCATTACCACTATAAATTTTCAAATCTATCCTTTAAACAAAATATATGACATTTCGGGCGCAAAAGTTGTGAAAGTTTCAAACACAGCCCATACCAGTAAAAGCTATATATAAAAACGAAGGGGGGAAAATGAAAGACACTTTCTTTCTTTCTTTCTTTCTTTCGTTCTCTCTTCCAGAAGCATCGGCTTCGCGCGCTCACAATTCGGCCATGGCTAGAGCTCCAAGCAAGCACGGTCGCGACCAAGCTCTGGTACCTCACTTTTACTGTTTCCTTAATTTGTAATTGTTGGTATTGCTATCTTATTTAAACAAAAAAAGCCTTGGGGAAAACTTAAAACAACAAAAAGTGAAAGTTGAAATCTTTCTGTCCCATTTCATATTTGGATTCAGAAATGTAATTACAAAACTTAGATATGTAGTTGTGATTAATATGCCTTACCTGCCCAAGTAAAATTCAACAAAATTGAGTTCAGAGTTCAAGAATTTTTTGATTCTCTTATGATGTCCTATTAGGGTTCTAGTTTATAATTGTAGTGTATTGGCTTTTTCTTTTTTTTGGGTTGTTCCTGTTCGTCCTCTGTTCCAGGATTTCCAGGGGTTTTTGAGTGACTTGCAGGACTGGGAGCTTTCACTCAAGGACAAGGACAAAAAAATGAGGCCACAAGATTCAAACAAGGAAATTCCGGTAATTTTTGTTAGTAACCCGTTATATTTTAGTGGTTTAGTTGCTGCCCATTTCCTTGTGCGATTATTTTGTTAAGAAATTGTTGTATATTTTAGCTCCCATGTGCTTTTTCTTACTTTTGGTTTCTGGGCCATCCTGGGTTTTGCAAGTTATGTTCATTGTTGCATGTGACATTTTATATTCTGATGCATGATTTGTAATTAGTGGGTGAGTTTTGGTTTTTACTGAGCTTATGGTTGTGGTTTTATATGAGTTAAATATTGGTAGTGTTCTCTTCGATATATTATTGACTGGCTTTTTCTAATGCTGTTGCCATTTCAGAAAACAAGAGATTTTGGAACTAGTTCCTACTCCAGGAATTATGATCCAATCAATGCAGTATCAAGTAGTTTCACTTCTGAAGATAGTCTTCCAGATGCTGCTTCTGAAAAGGAATTGGTAGGTCTTGCTGGTATTCAGCTGTAGTTATAATTCCTTGATTAAGGCTGTCTCATAAGGACTGGGTCAATCTCAATGCTTATTTGGCAATTGTCTTTTAACTTGTAGGGTAATGAGTATTTTAAGCAGAAGAAGTTTAAGGAAGCTATTGACTGTTATTCAAGAAGCATTGCCTTGTCTCCAACTGCTGTAGCTTATGCAAATAGGGCAATGTCATATATCAAAATCAAAAGGCAAGCATTACCTTACTTCCTCTGTCTTGTGTAATAAGAAAAGACTTCAATAAAATGTATGCAATCTATTTGTTTGTTTATTTATATAAATGTATTTATTTATAACTTCTATGAATGAAAGTTTAAGCTTTTGAATTACAGAAAGTGTTAATAGTTTCCCTATTTCTGTGATTGTGTTTGACTCTTAATTTCCTGAAGTATAAGTAGTTTCCAATTTGTTCATTAGATTCCAGGAAGCTGAGGATGACTGTACGGAGGCCTTGAATTTGGATGATCGCTACATAAAAGCATACTCACGACGTGCAACAGCTAGAAAAGAACTAGGAAAACTTAAAGAATCTATTGAGGGTATGTTAAAACCGTACTATGACTTCGTTTCTTGATATACTTGTATGGTTTCTATTCTGATATATTGTACTTTTGATCTGTCTGATGTAATGAATATAGCCAACTGCAGATGCGGAGTTTGCTCTGAGGTTGGAGCCTCACAACCAAGAAATCAAGAAACAGTATGCTGAGGCCAAATCTTTGTATGAGAAAGTGAGAAGTTCCTACTCATATCTGAGATAGCTGATTTTAATGTTTTCTTTAGTGCTATTTCAGTACCCAAATCAACTAATCTTTTGAAATCCTACCCTCCTGCATATGAAAACTTCTATTCTTTTAACTGCATACAGTTAAAGATTTTGTATGCAGCAGGGTAGGATTTTCTTTTGGTTTTCGATATATAGCTCAAGCTTAGCTTATGAACAAGTCCTTTTATTAAAATTTTGAACGAGTCTTTTAATTGTTTATTCTCAGAGAATTCTTCAAAAGGCATCTGGAGCACTGAAAAATTCTGAACAAGAAATGCATAAATTGGGAAAGTTGGATACCAAAGTGAATGGCCACAGCATCCAGCCTGTTTTTAGTAGTACCCAAAGGACGGAAAAGACTGCAGTTGAGGATCACACTAAGGTATCAATAATTAGCTTTCTGTTGCCTACTCAGTTTTCATTTGTTGCAATTAAGTTTTTTCTTCTTCTTAGTAACAGGTTAATAAGTAAAATAGACTAGTTTATTAAGCCTTACTCAACTGCATTCGTCTTTTATGCTTCTAATTGGGCATATATGCTGTATGCTCCTACAGGCCAGTTTCTTATTTACAGCAAAACTGACTTTGCATATATGCCTTTTAGTCTCTTGATAGTTGGCACTAGTCTAATTACGATTATTTTGTAGAGAATTAGCACAAGTGGGAAGCAAGCGTCGAAGGTATCAGTACAAGAGCTTGCTTCTCGAGCTGCTTCCCGAGCCAAGGTTCTAGCTGCAGAAAACATCACACCACCAACTTCAGCTTATCAATTTGAGGCTTCTTGGAGAGGACTCTCTGGAGATCGTGCTCTTCAGGCTAAATTGTTGAAGGTCTGCATAAATTTTGTTGTGTTTTAGAATCATAAATATAGACTGCCAAAATGCAAGATTTATGTTCATCATTTTTATCCTTGTGTTGGTCACCATAAATATGGTTTCTTTGTATGAACTGCAAAGATTCTATAGGTATTATTTTATGGTCCCTTTTAAGTGGTTGGCTGAACTTAAGATTTTACCAGATCACCTTTGTCAGTCTACCAATCTGGCTTGTTTGTGCTAGGGGCCCTCCAAAGAGGCTGCCCCTTTGTTCCATTCCTGTTGCCAATGTTCAGAGGTCCATTATGGAGAAAGATAGCTGCATTTACCATTGGCATTTGCTTAGAAAATCATGTTGTTAACTTTCCATTGTGCTATAGTCCTCATTTCATGTTAATTTTGTGGTTTTCTCGTATAGGCTATATCTCCCAGTGCACTGCCACAGATATTCAAAAATGCTTTGACTGTTCACATACTAGTTGATATCATCAAGTGTGTAACAACCTTTTTTATGTAAGTAATGCTTATCTCTGATGTGTATGTTTTCCTCGATGAGCTTAATGAAAGGCTTACGGGCACCTTTGGTTTATTTCTTTGGCAGTGACGAAATGGAATTGGCGGTCAATATTTTGGAGAACTTAACTGAGGTTCCTAGATTTGACACACTCATCATGTTTCTTTCATCCACCGACAAGGCTGGTATGCATATTTTCTCTTAGTTGCATATAATAGAGTAGGTCATATATATTATCATACTAACTCAATGACCTTGTAACAGATCTTGCTAAGATATGGGATGAAGTGTTCTACAATGAGGCAACCCCCATTGAGTTTGCTGAAAAGCTTGATAACCTGCGTACAAAGTACTGCCTTAAGCGATGATGAATTGCATTGTAAAAACAGATAACTCGAGC
This sequence comes from Rubus idaeus, assembly GCA_030142095.1. Lineage (NCBI taxonomy): Eukaryota > Viridiplantae > Streptophyta > Magnoliopsida > Rosales > Rosaceae > Rubus > Rubus idaeus. The sequence continues at coordinate 4,519,801 of CM057968.1, forward strand.
CATCAAGTTTTTGCCTTGACTCTACCTGTACTGTATATTGAATCGGTGAAATTAATTTTTGTAATGCTCCAGCAGGGAGGTCTCTTTTATGATTTCAAGTCTGCGAAATTCAACGAAGATGCATATGTGAGAATGGAATTCTTGTCATTATTGTTGCATATTTTACATATCTACCCAGAGTGGTAAATGTCAATTGAGGGAGAAGAAACTAGATGCCATGGGTGTCTTCCCCTATGAGATCTGAACTAGAAGCCAAGGTTCTCTTCCCGGTCCTATGAGATCTGAACCATGCATGTCTAGGTTCAATTTTCCTCTTTAACTTGAAAGTTGATGGTGGAAATTGAAACTTGGAAGTCGCATGGCATGCATGCAAGGGCAGATCATTGCTATTCAATGTGCCTAGCTAATTTTATTGTTCAATCATAGTCAAATGGTGGTCCAAAGGCTAGCTAACATCCATGACCTGTTTTCTCCATGTCATTAATTATATGGGCATTGAGTTGTTTCAAGTTACCATCAACATGGGGGTCTCTTAGATTTGCACAACTCTTCCACATGGCTATCATGAGCCATTTATTACAATCACCTTGGCAATATTATACCACCACCATAATACAAAAGTCTTATCTAGTATTTCGAACATCCATATAATAATACCTTGCTTCCCCTTTTTAAATTTGTTTTGGGATTATCCCAAAAATCTCCCTCTTTGGGTGGAAATGGTTGTTTTTTTTTCCCCCCCCCCCCCCCCCCCCAAAAAAAAAAAAAAAAAAAAAAAATATATAATATAGGGGTTTTGGTTTGGGACTTGGGGGTTTTTTTTTTTGTTTTTTTTCTTTTTTAAAAAGCATCCAAAATTCAAAATCAGTCCATTTAGCACTACCAAATCCAATCTTGATTCAGGTAATTCAATTAAGTTCTCAAGGTATAAATTTTGTTACATTCCAATATGAGTATCTGACATAAAATGCTTTTTAAGTCATTTTTGTATGAGTATATTGATTCTAAATTTCTAATCTATAGGACAATATATTCCTCCACAACATGCAGGTCAATATGCTTTGTATGAATGAAAGCTATTTATGTTGTTTTTGTTTCCGACGTGACCAGTTGTAATCAGCTACCTAGCTATGTTCATTTTATCTTAGTTATCACATATATGAAGACACAAGAACACACAGAAATTCTGATTGGCCAGCTATATTTCATGTGATGCACCCTTGAAGCACCATAGTTTGCCTCAGTCAAAAGGATACTTGAACAAAGTCTAGCTACTAATTCATAGATTATGAAAGGTATAATTTAGAAGTCCATGCAGTTGATCCTCTTGTCTCGGCATCTGCATAAAATAACGCGTACATGCAACAAAATAGATTCTTGGGAAAGATATTTCATAATTTAATCCCCTAGTCTAAAGACCAAATTAAGCTTTCCTGACTCCCAAGCAAATAGTGGTAAAACTTGGTTTAAAGTGTGAGATTCCTCGCTTTATTTGTACTCCTTTTGGGGTTCTGTCATTAGCAGCATGGGAAATCACATTAAAGAATTTAGTTATTGTCAGTTCTGATTAACTTATACTTAGTGTGATCGGCCTATCGAAAACAATAATAATTATACTGGTGTGAAAAGTCACCACGAGTAGCATGGAATACAGCCATTTTAGCTTGACTCTAATCTTATTATCCGGTTAGGTGTGGAAATTTTGTTACTTTTTTAAATAAAGAATTTACTTACTTCATTTGACATTTTTGTACAAATGGTCAACTTGCCCACGTTTTATTGTCATTTTAATTATAAATGCATTTTATCAAGCAAAGGAATCACAATCTTGGGCCATATTCAATCACTCTCGTTTGGTAAATTAATTACTAAAATGTAAATGTATAACTTGGATAAGGATAATAATTAAACTGTTTTTGGAAGCTTGTTTATTGTCCTTTAGTTTTTGGATGAAAGCTTTGATGTGTGTGGGGGTGATATCCTTTGTCAAATTCCATTAGAAGACAAGGAAAATTATTAGCCAAAAAAAAAAGACAAGGAAAATAAAAATTTGAGTTATTTTAAGTTTTTAACTCTCTGATACGAAAACATTTTATTGTGTAAGCAGGAAATTTCATGAACTTTAAAATGATGGTACCTTTCCCCTAAAAATGGAAAATGTCTCGAGTTTAAATTTTTCTCTTATTTTAAGTATATAATGTGAAAGATGCATTATGATCAAGAAAATTATAATGAAAATGAGCAACACAAATGCAACCTTATTGTAATTGGATAATCGGTTCATTTTCATTGATTTTAACTCTCAAGTTCTTTCAAAGCATGCGACATATATGATGCATGTGTGGATAAATGTTACAAGGATAACAAAAATGAGTTTAGATTAACCATTGATGCTACTCAATTTAGTGATCAAGTGATTACAGTGTGAGAAACTCAGAAAAGGTCAAAAAAAAAAAATTGAAGAGGAGTTTAAGTGAACCATTGATCCACAATTTGAGTTCAAATTAAAGGTCCTTATTCCCAAATGTAGATAAATGAATGAATTGGATGGATTTCCGGTCTTCCTATTTCAAATAGTTTTGTAGTCTTCGAAGTTCTGACAAGACCAACAAGCAGTTCACTTTTCAGGTTTGGAAAAAAGAAAAAGAAAGAAAAAACTGACAACCCATCACGTGAAAAAGCTCAAATAGTCTCCCATGCTCTCTCACTGTGTCTGAATCCACGCGCCATTTCTCTGCCTGCGTGTTGATAGATTTTCCAAGACTCATGATGTTCCTTCTGTTGGTTTAAAGTTTGAACTCCTTTGGAGGTTAAAGCTTTCCCTACCCAGATCTGTCTCTACAGAGCCCGGTAACTTCTTTGGCTTGTTTTCTCCGTGATTTGCTATTAATTAGTGTTCTGGCTTCCTCTTTTTTTTCATTCAGAACGAAAAAGGTTCCACATTTATTTCTGGGTCAGTCATAAATGTCTCCAAGCTTTCGTCCTGTTGTTTTTCAATGCATTTTCATTTTTAACGATGTTCTGGTTGTCTTTAATGGTCTGTTCATTTGGGTTCTGGATACATTTTCAAGTGATTTTCTTTTGATGCAATGTCTGTATATGTTTGGTTCATGTCTTCTTCTTCATTGTTATAAAAAGATTGGAACTTTTCTGTACGTACCTCTCCCTTTTCTGTTTTCTCATTGTACTTGAAGATATTAGATTGTAGGGTGCGTAGATTGTAGATAAAAAGATTAGAAATTTTTCTATGTGTACCCCTTGTTTGGTATTTCTTATGACCCTCATTCCTCCTTTTATGTTTTCTCATTGTACTTGAAGCTATTAAATTGTAGTATTATCTCCTTTTTTGACAGGGGGTTTTCTGCTGGGATTCATTCTTTATCATTAGGTACACTATACCACATTTTGTTTGCAATTGATTTATTGAATTCCCCTTCTGATTTAGTGTTTTTTTTTTTTTTAAGGAAATGGGTATCATCTCCAGAAAGATTTTCCCAGCATGTGGGAACATGTGCGTATGCTGCCCAGCTATGAGGTCAAGATCTAGACAACCTGTTAAGCGTTACAAAAAACTGCTTGCAGAAATCTTTCCTAAGTCTCCTGTGAGTGTAATCCTATCTTTACCCTTTACTCGTAAGCCATAATCTCCAAGGATATGTTATATATCGGATGCCATCTTGTTTCTGTTGAAATTTCACTTGCGATACTTGTCGGACTTAGACACAGATAGTAGTTGATTAGTTGGTAATTTGATCACTTGATCATGTAATGACTAATGAGGCAGTGGTGCTGCTACCAGGCATTCCTTGTAGGAAAGAAAATTGCAAATCCTCTCCCTTATGTCACTTGTCCTGCACTGTGGATATTACTAGCAAAACTCAAACTTTCCCTTTCAATTATTTATTTATTATCTCTCCATTTTTATTTTCTTTTTTGGTTGGAGATTATCTCCGTCCCTTAGAGTAATGAGAAAATTGCTTAGGATGCTTAAGAAAGGGTTTTCCGTTGAAGCATTTGTTTCCATTCTTGCTGAAATATTAATCAAAATGAAGCCTTCCTATCATCCTTAGTTGTTTACTGGTTCTTCCATGTGTATAACTAGTGTCTACATTTGTGCCCATAGTACATGGTGTGTTTTTGTGTGTAGGGCAATGCTCTCTTATGAGTCTGTCTATCACAATAGGGTGAATTAGGGCCATTATTCAAGTGAAGTCATGAGTGAATGTTTGATCCTAGTCTAGCAAATTAATGTACCAGACCGACTTACTACAGAACATTATCATATATATATATAGATATATATTTACATATATTTAAGGTTTGGGAATTTTGGACCCAAGAACTCAGTTAAGCTAAAATTAGTGAATGGTGCAATTGTTAGATAAGCAGCAAACAACAGCATGTTTCCGAAGGAATCACTCACTTATATATATATATATGTATCCTATATAACATCCAATCTATGCACCATTTATAACATTCTTATCAATTTCTGGAATATTGAAGTTCAAAGTGCCCCAATTATTTCCAGGATGGCCCTCCCAATGAAAGGAAAATTGTTAAGTTATGTGAATATGCTGCAAAGAATCCTTTTAGAATCCCTAAGGTATGAAATTTTTTCTGCCATTTCTTTATGTGTTGGTCAGTAAAAGTGAGCTTACCCTAAATTATTGTTCTGCTGATGAGGTATATCTGTTTCTTATTGTTCTCAATAGATTGCCAAGCATCTTGAGGATAGGTGTTACAAAGAGCTACGACTCGAGCATGTCAAATTTATCAATATTGTTGCAGAGGCTTACAACAAGTTACTTTGCCTGTGTAAGGACCAGATGTAAGTGTGACCTGTTTCCTTTTTCCTTAACTACATAATTTATCGTGGAATGTGATTTTTTTTGGGACTAAAGGTTTGTTTGAAAATAATCTAGCATGTGTTTGATTGGTAAGAAACTGGAAAACTCACATCTGTTACACTTTTTGGTGGAAGTTTTGTTAGATTGGCAAAGAACTATTTACATTTCCCTAGGGTACTGGATATAAGCTATTTTAGTGGAGAGTTTGGCTCATTGATGCTGTTCTATATTCTTGAAATCTCTCTCTCTCACTCATTTTTTCCTCCTTCACTCCAGTGTCTTTATTGTAAATGGAAGAAAGTCTTTTTAGCATAAAATTCTTTGGTGAAATGAATATGATTTGCATTTTTTAGGGCTTATTTTGCCGTGAGTGTGCTGAACGTAGTAACTGAGCTTCTGGACAACTCTAAGCAAGATGCTCTCCGTATAATTGGTTGCCAAACTCTGACGAGATTCATCTATACTCAGGTGAGTTACAAAAACTGTTAGCATATAGCAAAATGACAGCTATTTGGTCTGCCTAATCAATGATTTAATGCTTGCCAACAAAATCAGTGGTTTAATTACACAACTCTGTAGGAAGATTATAATTGTTTTTAGATACCATAAGGAGAACAATATATTTCCAGCATTCTTGACATTTAAAAGGTGCCTAACTATATTTGACAATCTTGACATGGCATAGCTCTATGTCCTATGGAAATAGGTTATCCGTCCTTCATATATTACATGGTTTGGTTAAGTATAAGATCTCATAGATGCAGGCTAGAAAATCTCCACTAGAGCAATGTGTGAGATTAGAAAATTCATGCCCCACATGTCCTGGGCATTAAATATTGACTACTCAAAACAGTGAGGATGTATCCTACTTTTTGTATTCAGTCTTTGGATATAAATTGTTAATCCTACTTGTTGCATTTCTTATTCCGATTGTGGATGAATCAAACAGAGTATTGGAGTTCTTCTCAGTTTTTTGTATAAAGTAAATTTGTATTTACTTCTTTTGTATTTATTAAAATTTGGACTACTCTTATTTGCTGTCTCTATGAACAGGCAGATGGAACTTATACACACAACATTGAGAGTTTGGTTCATAAAGTATGTAAGCTGGCACATGAGAGCGGTGAAGAAGATCAAAAGCGCTGCTTGAGAGCATCAAGCTTGCAATGCCTTTCTGCCATGGTAGTTTTATGATCTGACTTCTTGAAAACTGTTGTGGATTATTTTGTTCCAGTGTGAACAATTTTTTTTTTGACAAATTTCTTCCTTGGCAGGTTCAATTCATGGCTGAATTCTCGTATATTTTTGTTGATTTTGATGAGGTTAGTTCTTTACAGTTACATTCTAGGTTTTTCGCTGCTATCTATAGATAAGTTTACATCTGCTGACTGCACTACGTATTAGATATCAAGGGAACTGGTGGCACCTTCTGTCATCGATATTGATCATTGTATTTCTTTTTTCTTGTGAATGCAGATTGTGCATGCCACTTTGGATAACTATGAGCCTGATACACATAATGAAGATGATGAGAGAGGGGTGTCGCATCATAATTGGGTGGATGAAGTAGTTCGAAGTGAAGGTAGAGTTGGTGTAATTGCTGGTGGGGATACTAGCCCTAGCTGCAAGGTCATTAGGCCACGGCCAGAAAAAAAGGATCCTTCTCTTCTTACAAGGTAAAAGTTATTGAAATTCTATAAGGGAGAGATAGTCAGTTAAGAATTTGTTAGTTTAAATTATTCTTCTATTTTGTAATAGTTTGGGTTCATTTGTTTAGAGAAGAGACGGAGACACCAAACATTTGGGCTCAAATCTGTATTCAGAGAATGATTGAATTAGCGAAGGAGAGCACAACAATGCGCCGGGTATTGGATCCAATGTTTGTCTACTTCGACTCTAGGCACCACTGGGCTCCTCGACAAGGGTTGGCTATGTTGGTTTTGTCTGATATGTCATACTTTTTGGAGACTTCAGGTATCTTAATCTTCTTTCCCTGTTAATGTAGTCTGTTATGGAGATATTAGATTCTGCAAATATGTCTGCATGTACTTATTCTCTTTACTGACTTTTTGGCTTTAGGAAATCAGCAGATGATTTTATCTTATGCAATCCGTCATCTTGACCACAAGAACGTTTCACATGATCCGCAACTCAAATCTCACATCATTCAAGTTGCTAGTGCTTTGGCTAGCCAAATTCGATCTGGAGCAGTGCTGGAAGAAATTGGATATGTCTCTGACCTATGCAGGCATTTGAGGAAGAGTCTTCAAGCCACTGCTGAATCAGTTGGAGAGCAAGAGTCAAACATTAATATCATGCTGCAGAGTTCGATTGAAGATTGCTTATTAGAAATTGCTAGAGGGGTAAGTTCTACAATTGTGGTGTGTGCAGTTCATACATTCTGTAATCTTTCTATTATTACTGACGGCACGGTGGTTTATAATAGATTGGAAATATACGACCATTATTTGATATGATGTCGATATCTCTGGAGAAGCTGCCATCTGGAACTGTTGCCAGGGCGACCATTGGATCATTGATGATTGTTGCTCATATGATCTCATTAGCATTGATCTCTTCACATTCACAGCAGGTGAGAAAAGTTTGAAAATGTGTTTCTTCTTATCAAGCTTTTTATGCAGTTCTTCCTGTGTCTATTTTTCTGAAAAACTCTGTTATGGTGTTACTTCATTAAAGGACATACTACTTGTCACATTAGGAAAACTAACTGTTTGATTGAATGTTTTTGGAGACATGTTTGACACTTTTATTTATTATATTTCACTTTTGAATCACCCTTAATGTTTTTCTTATGACGTGTGATAGAATGGTTCCAGAAGGAACCACATCTGCTGTAAATGACTCGGAATGATGAACATATTGTTTTCTGCTCTAGTGTTAGTACGGCATACTTTACAATCTTCAATGGTTTTGTGTAGGTGTTTCCTGAATCCCTTCTTGTCCAGCTTTTGAAAGTGATGATGCATCCAGATGTAGAGGTGCGTGTCGGAGCACACCAGATATTTTCTGTTCTTCTCATTCCCTGTTCTAACCGACCTCGGCATGAAGTTGCTCCTCTACAATCTGGTTTTGTATACCAATCAAGAAAAGGGAATTCAAATACAGCATCTATTGCTTCAATTACAGCTAGACTTGAAAAGCTTAGGAGGGAAAAAGATGGCCCCAAAGCAGAAAAGCACGAGACTGATAATGCTCGTGATGAGTTTAGAGATAGAGACACTGCAGAAGAAGATTGGAAGCAGGGACGTACCCACAAGAGTTCCCCTAACTTCTATAAAATTAGCTCTATCATTGAGAATGCTGGATCAAGCCTAACAGAGCCTGTAAGAAGTTGCATTATGTCCAAAACTGGTAACGTTTGTGGTGTATTTTTGCCTTCTCTACTAATACTGTATACTTTTGCTGATTGGCCCAGGAACCATACGTAATGAAGTTTAGTGAGGATCAAATAGCAGATTTGCTGTCTGCTTTTTGGATACAAGCCAATCTCCCGGATAATTTGCATTCAAATATTGAGGCTATAGCTCATTCTTTCATTTTAATGATCGTTTCTTCTCATTTGAAGGTGAAATTTGTTCACAGATATCCTTTTCTAAAGAAAAACCTGTGATTGTGATACCCATATATGCCTGTATTCACTGTCTTTCTATACATGCATGCATGCATCTCTAACAAATTTCTCTAGTTGCTTATGAAATTAATTTGTTTAATTTATAATATTGCAGAATCCAAATGGCAACCTTATGGTTCGTTCCTTTCAACTTCTGCTGTCTCTGAGGAATATTTCCCTGGATCCGAACAATGGTGTGGACAGTAAAATCCTGAAACAGTTGCTTGTTCTAATGAAAATAAAGATGCGAGTTAAATTTTATCTGTGAATCAGATGTGAATTTTTTTATCTCTTGGCAGGGATGTTACCTCCAGCATGCCAGAGATCTATCCTTGTACTATCGATTGGCATGTTGATGTTTGCGGCTCAGATCTATCACATTCCTAATCTGAATGATATGCTCAAGTCATTAATACCATCTGATGTGAGCATACCGTCCTGATCCTGAATGCTCTTTTTAGTTAAAACTAGGGTCAGCAATAGGATCGAGCTTTTAAAGTAATAGGAATTTTCAAGTTCTTTGATCGTCCAGCATGTCATAATTTTATAATTTGCCAGTTGCATGAATTTACTTTAACAATTTCTCATATTGTCCAATGTAGGTTGATCCATATTTGGGCATCAGTGATGACCTTCAAGTTTTTCTAAGGCCTGAGGCAGACATCACAAAATATGGAACTGCTACCGATAACCAGCTTGCTACATCATTACTATTTGATTTGCGGAAAAAATTATATGAATCTGACAATGTCATAAGGGAAATCTTAGTCCAGTTTATATCAGACATTACTGAGGTAGGATGGTTCACTGATGGAATCAGTTTTCTTCTTCCCAATCCTCTCTTGTCTCATTTGTTTGTTTATCCTTGTGAAGATGGAGGCAGAGGATGTGGCCAACCAACTTTCGGAGTCATTCACACCCGATGATGCATTCATGTTTGGTCCACAATCAATGCTTGACTTTGACCAAAATCAAATGCCTTGCCATTCAAAAGAATCACTTTCCTTTGATGGGGTACACTCTTTGTGCTAGTTTTTCTTGCTACTTCTGAATTGGCATGTCGCCTGCCCCAACTAAACAGTTATTCATCATGATTAGCATTGAAATTAAGAGTACTTTTATCATTATAAACAGTTATTTATCAATGCTTGACTTCCCAAATTTTGCAGGAATTTCCGACAAATTCATCAGTTGAGGATGATGCAACAAGTGAAGCATCTGTTGCTGACTTCTCGCGGTTCATTCCTAGAATGCCTTCATTCTCTTGTGTCCCCCATGTTATCAGTGTTGGACAGCTTCTGGAATCGGTAACAACTATCTCCCTGTTCTGAACAAGAATTATTTGCAAAATTCATAATATTGAATAGCGTTGTTTTTATCTAGGCACTTGAGGTAGCTGGTCAAGTAGCTGGAACATCTGTATCTACATCACCCCTCCCATACAACACCATGGCAAGACAGTGTGAAGCCCTTGGTACAGGCACAAGGAAGAAGCTTTCTAACTGGTTGGCCCATGAACATCATCAGAGCAACACTGTCCGCGACATTTTGTCTCCGCCATTTCCTGCAGGTGGATGCGCAGCACTCCATAAGGTCAGCCCTTATTTAGTTATTTACCTTTTTCATATATTCTAATCGATGATAATGCTTTGTTTTGATATTTAACTCTCGTGTAATGTTGATGCAGTTAATTAATGAACCTGGGGCTACTCAGGGAGCTGCATCGGCACAGGACCCATGGTTAGCTGCTATCAGGCTGCCTCCTGCTAGTCCATTTGACAACTTCCTCAAGGCAGCTGGGTGTTAGTTGAAAGAAAAGCAAACGAACAAGTGTACTGTAATCGTTTTGTAAAGTATTAAGCAGTTGTAACTTTGGATAAATAGCTCTAAATTTGGTCCAAACTCTGATCATTTGAGGGTTTCCATACCCTATTCTACTTATATGGAACATCTAGTTGTAATGACCTAGTGTTAAGCAGAATGTAGTTTGTACTTGTAGACTTGTAACACGTTGCCTTCTAACCATTTTCAATCTACATGAGTACATGTTCATGATCTCCTCAACTCCTTAAGTCTCTCTCTCTCCATAAACCAAAATTATAATCGAAGCACTGAAATAATGAAGATAGATGTAACACGTTGCCTTCTAACCATTTTCAATCTACATGAGTACATGCTCATGATCTCCTTGACTCCTTGAGAACATTAATGTATCAAAACGTTGGTGCTAGACCCAATCAGGGTTTCCCCTACATAACCTACTCTTTTGTTGCCGTAGTTCCGATGATGTTTTACAAGTAATGCTTACATGGTTTTATCTACTTTTCTCTCAAGAACAAGCAACCATGTGAGAAGTTCTGTGTGGTCATATCACTGTCACCACATCAAGCCTACCTATCTATAATCTAGGGAACCTACTCACAATGTTAAAATGATGTTATATTCTCTGCTGAGGAAGAAACCTCTTCTAAACTTATTTACAAAAAAAAAAGAGGGGGGGGGGCCCCCCCAAAATTTCTCCCCCAAATTTATTGGGGGGGGGCCCCCCCCCCCTTCTCCCTCATAAAAAAAATAACCTGGTGAAGGAAGGGAAAAAAAAAAAAAAAATATTTTTTGGGGAAACCCCCCCCCCCCCCCTTCTCCTTTTTTTCCCCTCCCCCCCCCCTCCCCCCGTGCCGTGGCGGCGGCCCCGCCCTCCCCTCTTCGTGGGGGGGGGGGGGGGGGTGGGGGGGGGGGGGGGGGGTGGTGGGGGGGGGGGGGGGGGGGGGGGGGGGGGGGGGGGGGGGGGGCCCGCCCCCTCCTTTTTCCTTCCCGTTGGTTTGTTGGGGGGGTTGGGGGGGGTTTGTTGTTGGGGGTGGTTGTTGGGGGGGGGGGGGGGGTTTGGTGTTTGGGTTGGGGGTGGGTTGTTGGGGGGGGGGGGGGGGGGGGGGGGAGGCTAATATCTTATGTTTGACAAAAAAAAAGGCTAATATCTTATGGACACCCAATCGTGTAATAGGGTTTTCCCTATAAAACAAGCTAGGCAAAGCCATACAAAATCAGTCTGGATTCCCTCCCAACCTTTTCTTCTTTGCTTTTGGGGTTAAACAGTCATCTAGGCCTTGAAGTCTCAACTGATTGAGCCGGTGCATGTCTTCAGGAGAACACACTATACTAGACATGCACTCATCCATCACAAAAAAAGCCAATGACTTGTGGTTTCCCTCTTTTCAAAAGCTGGGGATACATTTTTAGGGTTCGTAAACCTCTCACAAGGCACTAAGCAATGCCTAGCTGAATTGGTGAATGTACTTTCCCTGTGATCCCTCAATTGCGCCCAGCTGTTGTTACTGTGGGAATTGCCTCATTTCATAACCTAGACTCTAGCTGGCTTCATCTCCATGTCTCTACTCCTTTGCAGCAACTTCACGTGATCCCTAGACCTTGGACCCTGGTAACTATATGTCTAGCTATTCTGTTCATGTGTGGAGCAGTATCATCATGAAGCTCATTTATTTTTCATATGATGCCAGTGCCAATAAATGCTATTCTTTCTTCTCAGTTAGTACTGCAACATGTATTTGCCCCTGCCTTCATTTCAGACCACATATTCAATAACTCAAAGTTCATTAATGATTTTTTTGGTAGATAACTTTATTTATTGATAAATTTTCAATTTTGAATTAGTGTATATATATATATAGGGAGATTTTCTAGTGATGACCACTATAATGAGGATTTGGTGAAGACTTTTCGATTAGACCTACTTTTTTATTACATCTCGACAAATCAACCGTTTAATATTTAGATATTTATGAGTATATCACTTCTACAAATTTTCAATGAAATCTAAAATCGTTAGATCATCTATAATTGTGATTTACCATTTATGAATATGAATGGCTCAAAATTGACTTATTTGGTTCGTCCATTTATTTGGTCTAGTTCGGTACCTTAACGATTTCAAATTTTGTTGAAAATTTGTATAAGTGATCTACTCATGAATATCTTAACATTGAACGGTTGATTTCTCGAGATGTAATCAAAAAATAAATATAATAACCATTAATAAAAAAGTCTTCACCAAGTCCTTATTATAGTAGTTCTCACTAGAGAATATCTCTTATCTAAATATCGATAGAGATTCTCTTAAAAGTTAAATTTAACTTTCATTTGAGTATTCTGCTGGAGTGTTAAATTGTCTTAAAATTAGTCATATTTTAAATTTATTTTGAAATGAATAATCTATTGGAAACGCCCTAATAGAACATATATTTCATATTAACAATAATTAACTAACTCTGAGCTCTTGATGAATTAATATTTGTAAAAAAAAATGCAACACATTATATATATGACGCGTACAGTATTGGTTGGCCTTGATTCTCCTTTCTTGAACTTCTCCGTCTTCTCGTATTTGTTTTCTAAATTATAACAAAAGCATATGATTAGACCCCAAAAGGTCCGTAGGGACTCTTTGTGTTAGTTGTTGCTAGCCAGCATGCCTAAATGCCTAATTTCATAGGCATCTGTTCTGGTTTAGCATCTTTGATCACCAGCACTAATTTTCAATTTCAGTCTACTAAGGCCCAGTTTGGGGTAGCTTAAATTAAAAAATAAGTTGATTATTTATTAAGTTAAGCACTTTAGGTGTTTGGTAAAACAAAATTAAGCAGCTTAATTAAAAATCTCACACTTTCCAATGTAACTTATGCAAGTTGGTAATTTGATACTTCTATAAGTAGCTTATAGCTTTTGTTGTCTTTCCCTTTTGATTTTACCTATATTAAAGTTTACCAAACACTTAAACACTACTTTTTGTATTCACAGCACTTTTAAAAGCAAAATTTACCAAACATGCAGCTACTTAATTTCACAGCTGATTATTCTCAAAGTACAGCTACAGCTGCTTTAAAAATAAGTTAAGCCTCACCAAACTGGGCCTAAATGATGACTGCCCGTTCAAAACCCACCACTAAATAATTAATATAGTTATGCCCTTTGCCTTTTCTTTTCCTCAAAGGAGATTGCAATTTATCTCTACTTTTCTTATGTAATATTCCACTTTATTAATAATATTGTTGTTTCTTCTTGAAAAATATAAAAATACAAAATCACGCTTCATTTTTGTGTAACAGCTTCATCAAAATTTTAATTATTCAAAATAATTTGTATTAATAAAATAAAATAATTTACGGAGATGGTTACCTGATTAGATGATCACCTAGGTGTAGGTGACCACTACTCTATGGTCTCGTTTAGTTCATAGAAAAAAAAATTCCTTTACATTTCTCATGACATGAGAAAAAATTTCTCATTAGGTGTTAGGAAAACAATAAAAAATTGTAGTTTTATTTTCATTCTAGTGTTTGGTTTGTGTATGAATATAAAACATAAAGTTTTCCAATTATATTCTTCTCTATCGAAGGGTATTGAAACATAAAGTTTTTTTTAGAGGAAAAATTCAGCTTCAAAACATAAATTTTTTTAGATATAGTTGTAATAATAATTTTCAATAGAGAGAAAATAGTCTTTAGATTATGTAATTAATGTGTAATTAATGCATAGAATGTATGAGGAAAAATGAATTAATCCATGAAGTTGTTCCTTAGGTTTTGTATACCAAACAAAAGAATGGAATAACTTTCCTTTTCTAAAAAATAAATTTCGCAAACAAAACAAAGCCTATAAACATATTACGAATAAAGGTTAAAATTGTGAAAAGAAAAATAAAAAAAATATATATACCCAAACAATGATAATAAAGAGACTTATAAGCAAGGGGAAAGCAGAAAAACAGAAACCTTTTTTCTTAAAGGACAAAATCAATATATTACCTGTCATTTGAAAGGGAAAGCCATTTGGTTTGAGTCAAAGATTTGCTTGATTAATCTTTCTCACTTTGTAGATACTTCTAATTATGTATATTTTTCTGCTGTCTTTATATACTAATGATCCTAGAAGGGTCCTCTCCTTTACTTTTCTTTTCCATTTGAAGAGATGATGATTAAAGAAGATATAATATGTCTTGGCTAGTCCTTTTATAGGAAGCAGCATCATATCTTTGGCTAGTCCTTTTGTTTTGTTTTGAGCATATCTTGTATTACATATTTACATTAGAGGACAGGACAATGTCTGATAATTAAAAGAAGACAATGTTGTAATGTAAAGTAGAGAGAGTCTTGCACAAGTACATATGAACTTGGGAAAGTTAACAAAATAATGTGAGACGCAAAAAACGAAGATCCTCTTTCACACATTTTATTGCTCCTTAGATTAGGTTTATTCCATAGGTAGTTCAATTAACCAAATAGAATAGTGCTTTAGGTCTGTATAAAATAGAGTGCATTATGGGGAACATAAAATAAGAAGTTTAATTAAAGAAGTAAAGAACAATCTCACTAATTAACTTTCCATTTTAGGTATGCTACTTAAGAGATAATTATCTTGCAGATAAAAAATTCCTCCTTTTTATTTTCCTCTAGCTCTTTTCTCTTTTCCACTGATTACATTTTTTTTTGGAGATAATACTGCTTTACATGTCTAAAAATATAAGAAATACATGCCAATTTTTTTTTATTTGACTACGAACACCTGGGAAGTTATTTACCTGCACAATACTTCACTGATGTCGATCATGTAAGAGTCTTTACAGCTACAATTATTGGGGTTTATTTCAAAATGGACTATGTGCTAGTCTGGATTTGTTCAGTGAAAGTATTCCTATAACATATTTATTTCGAATTTGAGCAATTACTCATCTCAGTACCAAAACTTTCCTTTCACATAGAAACACATGGTATGCCCAGATTATGGCAGAATTTCCAGGTATTAGATGGAAAATGATAAAGCTCTAAAGACTCATAGGTACCGGCCGTTTTTTTTTTTGTTGAGCAATGAGGTACCAGTAGTTTAAAGTTTTAAACTTTAAAATGTCATTTCGTTTTTAAGAACAATGAAGATTGAATCTTCTAGAGTGTTTGGTCCACGTTCAAATTAATACAACTAGCTAGTTCATATGAGATCAATGAGAGACTCTATTCCCAACCAGGTATAATGATGAATTTTGTTCGTGCAGATGGAAAGAACAAAGAAATAGAGAAGTTAAAGTAGTACGTACGACTAATTTTGAAATTGAAGTAACCCCATTGTTAGTGCAGAGTGCACAGAGCCTAAGCCAATGAGGTAGTGAAACGTATCAGAATGTCTTGTCACAGTTACAGTTTTTTTCCAACTGCGCAAAGAAGGTCTATATATACGGGCTACATGGGACTAGGGTTTAACCTTGTCAAATCCAACCTCACCGTTTCAGTCTCTTTAATCCTTATACCTCCAGAGTGACTGGTTCTCTCCTATGTCTGATCCGTGTGACCTGTCCCTCAAACACGTGGGCGCACACATGCAAACAAACAGTAACAGTTACATGTTGATGATGATTCATGCTCTTTCTCTACTCTACTCTACTCTACTTTCTCTGTGTGTGTTCTCTTTCCTCAGGTTTTCTTGGAAAAGAAAGTAACGTCTGGTCTTTTTGAAAACGTGAGAAAACAAAAACAAAAAACAAAAACCCTTTGGGACTTCCATGTATCTAACCCTCTCTAGCTAGTCTTCATCTATCTCTATATATCCCACCTTGAACTTCAGTTTCTGTGACATGGCGGTTCTCTTTGAAAACTTCAAAGCTTTTGCTAGAGCACTAATGGCCAGCACCCTCACTTTACCTGTAGATCTTCTGCAACAATAAAATTGACCTTTCTAGTTAGGCCTCTCTCTCTCTCTCTCTCTCTCTCTCTGTGTGTCATTATCAACTGGAGATTGAAACATTTCGAGATATATTATGGAGGATTTTTACAGGCTAAACCCTATGAATATGATATCAAGCTCATCGGAGAATGTTGTTCAGGTTGACAATAGTACTAGGATAAATAGCTCTACTAATACTTGTGGTGGTGGCTTTAATGGTGGTCCGATAATACTGAGTGATGATAACATCAACATGCTTCAATTTCAAACGGATCAGGGTATGAATGAGCTGATTAAGACCCAGATAGCCAATCACCCTCGTTACCCAGATTTAGTAGCTGCTTACATAGATTGCCAAAAGGTATTTTTCCATTTATTTTTGTGAAGACTACATTGCCTGCTTATTTTTCTCATAGCCCTGATTTGTTTCTGACAAAAGGAAAGAAATGAGAAAAAATAATAAATTGCTTGCCAAAGAGTATATAAGGAGGGTTTTAGTGGTTGAATGTTATCAATAATTTTTGTGTGTTTAATTTTAGGTTGGAGCACCACCAGAGATGAAAAATCTTCTTGAAGAAATTGGGCGGTTAAGCCTCCCCATAAGCACTTGCAGAAGTGAGATAGGAGCTGATCCAGAACTAGATGAGTTCATGGTACAACTGAAATTTATCTTTTTACATTCAAGCACAAGATAAAATACTCATGTAATCACTTTTTTTATAATATCCAACCTTTAATTATTTTCTCATTCTTTTGTGGTATTTTATACTCATGATGTTTCCATTTGGGTTTCCCAATAAGTCTTTGATATCTTATTGTTGATTTGTCATTCCAACCCAGTTCACAAAACCCATTCTTTGCAACCAAATGAAATTGATATTCATTAAGCTTTTTAAAATTGAAATGGCACTTGGGTTTTTCTTTTCTTTTTCCCATGAGTCTTACTAAGAATAGGAATGAAATTCGTGAAGTTCACAATTGTGGTTGCTGTTCTGCAAGGACTCATACTGTGGAGTTCTTCATACATACAAGGAAGAGCTATCTAAGCCGGTGGATGAAGCAACCACGTTCTTGAGCAACATTGAAACGCAGCTTAGCAACCTCTGCAAAGGCTCATTCCAGAAAAACAACTGGGACTATCACTCAACTGGTATTCATTGATTTAGTTACAAGCTTAAGTTAAATGGGTCAAGTTGTTACGCGCATGACAAGATGACATTGATGTAGTTTTGGGGTTTCCCACTGTAAATCATGGCACTGTAATAATTGCTTGATGGTGTCTGATGCCCTAGAAACTAGAAAGAGTTGTATCTGTGTGGAAGTGACATGCTAGGAAGGTAATAAATTAAGCAATACCTGTGGCTTGAGGTTAGTTGGGCTTATAATTACAGTACTCCTGGTAGATTACTAGCTAATTATCCATATGCACCCATGATAAGTTATTTTACCTTCCTCTCTATCTCCATTTTCCAAATCTTTATAGTCTTCATCACTTATCAAAAAAAATAAAAATTAGTCTTTATCATAGAGATTAGTTTTTAATTATGGGTAATACAATAATTAAACTCCCTTCATATTACACATTAACAAACCCTAATTGCAATAAGACCCTAGTTTATAATATAATGCACAAAGACCCTAATTCTAGAGAAAAAAAATTTAATATATAAAATTGCAGCTCTAAACTAAACAATTCAAAAAATTGCAAAAAACAATAAATCAAACTAATAAGTTATACTTCCTGTCGGAGGCTTTTGGTTTTAGTGTCAATGACATTTTCTTTTTCTAGTTCGTGAAAGCAATGGTTAAGATCCATCAGGTCATGGCTGTAACATGCAAGTTAAAATGTCCGCCCCTAGTCTCGGTAACTAAGGCATCACTCTAATAAGGGAGGTGATTTTGATACTGATTTTCACACTTACTATTTTGTACTTTTTGCATTTCTTCCATTGCTTTCATTCGTTATTTAATTTTGCTATTGAATAAATAAAAGAATGATGAAAGCATTGAAAACAGGGAGTAGTGCAGGCCAGGTGTTCAGAAGGGAGGAAAATTCACTACTCGAATATTTTAGAATTAGCCATTTGTAAAACCCTAGTTTTTTTTTTTTGCACAATTTAATTGTAAAACCCTTGCTAAGTTATGCTCAACTTCCAGCTATATAATAATTCAAGTTGTTCAAATTGAAACAATGTGATATTTTCATCATGATACATGAACTTATCAAGTTTTTTGCATTTCTTGATAAATTATTTAAATTACTAATTTAGTTGTAATTATGGCTGGTCTCATGCATGGCATTGTGAGATCTGTTAATTTACATAATTTTTTTTAAAGCCAAGTTGTCAGGTAACATGATGAAATTAATAGTTGGATGCTTTATGAACAAACCCTACTAATTCTTCTGAGTACCCTTGCAGATGAAGCGGTTGGAAGTTCTGAAGAGGACTTTAGTTATGGGGAGGTGGAAGCAGCAGAGGGTCAAGATGCCTCCGGCTTTCGTTCTGGTGATAAGGAGCTTAAAGATATGCTGCTGCATAAGTACAGTGGCTACCTTAGCAAGCTGAGGAAGGACTTCTTGAAGACTAGAAAGAAAGGAAAGCTCCCAAAGGATGCTAGGTCTGCCCTATTGGAATGGTGGAATACTCACTATAGATGGCCATATCCTACGGTAATTAATTCAGTACATTATCCAGGACTTTCAAGTGCAAGTAATTGTTAATGGGTTAGTTTCCCAAATACAATATATATAATGTATGTATGTATGAGCAGGAAGAAGAGAAATTGCAACTATCTGTGGCAACTGGTCTGGATCAAAAGCAGATAAACAATTGGTTCATAAACCAAAGGAAGAGGCACTGGAAGCCATCTGAAGACATGAAGTTCGCTCTCATGGAGGGTGTCAGTGGCAGCATCAATGGAGAAGGAGGACCGAGTTTGCTATTTGATACTGGCTTTGGAAATGATGAGATCATGTGATCGATCTATTTAGCAATAATGAGCAAGGTTGATCGAGATATCAATCATCACATCATCACTCAATAACCCTTGGCCGTCGGTTTAGCTTTTGATTAGTATCAATCATCACATCATCACTCAATAACCCTTGGCCGTCGGTTTAGCTTTTGATTAGTAGCTTGCTTAGCTCTAATAGTAATTGTCTCTTTCAGCTTTGTTTGTGAACCTTGCAACTAATGCTAATAAGCTAGCTTTTATATTCTGAAGCCTTGGATGGCCTAGCTTATCGAGTATCAACCTTTGATTCTTAGGAAATGGGTGGCACTTTAAATTTTCATTATTTGGGCTGATGAGGCCATCCTTTTCTTAGTGTTGGACGGGCCAAAATAGTTGGTATATTATCTTTTAGTCTGGAAACAAAGCAAAATATTTGGACTTGGACTCAAATCATCACCTCTTCAAGTACGTAAAATCAGGTTGACAAAATAAAATAGCATCGTCGCATTGTAAGCACGTTCCTCTTAGAAGAATCCTTAAGAAATGTAATGACAGAGACGATCATAGTAGAAACCAACAAAACTGGACCTTTCAGTATCTTTATGTAGCTCAACTAAATGACCATATATAGCACAGAATACAAAAAATTTGTGAATGATTGTGCGAGTTGTTCTTAGAGAATTGAAGTCAGAAAATGAAACGTGCAAGACAATGCGAAGTTTCGTGCATGAATTGGCTGGCTGTATGAGCATGACAAATTAAGGTTGTGTCTACAGAAGCAACTCTTTGTGGTTTGATTTCTTGCTATGCATCACTGAAATTAATGGAAAAGGCTGGTTCTTCGTCTTGCAGCGCATAATGGAACTAATTAAGCTTTAGAATCATAATGGTGCTTGGTGATTAGTACGTACATAGCTACTGGATAGGTTTTATACCGTTTAGATTAATTTTTAACGTTTGTAATTTCCGTACGTTTTTTTTTTCGATTATCACTGAACTATCTTTAATTTTCTCTGAAAGAAGATTAGCTAGGCAAAACAAAAAGAATAGTTAATTTTAGTACACTGCTTATTCTTTTAAGTACAAAAAAGAAGTACAACAATGGGGCTTTTGGCATAGCCATGTGCATGTTGAGTTGGTTGACACTATGTTAGCCCAATGTCGACACTATGAAGAAAGTTCTTCACATTCTCAGAGTTGCAGGGGCTGTAGCAGTGGAGATGACAACATCCAGCCTTCGTCTAAACTGCCATTATTTAATTTGTAGGCAATCGAGGAGCCTACACTGCATCATGTGATGAATGCCTACTACAATCTCTCTCTCTCTCTCTCTCTCTCTCTCTCTCTCTCTCTATATATATATATATATATACAACTTTCTCCAAGTATGCAAAGGTCACCTTACCTCAGAAACCCTAACCCCATCTTATTGCAAGCTTAAGTAGACCTAACTTGACAATGCACATACTCTACATGGCAATAGTGATCGACAAGCTAAATTAGATGGAAAAATAACAAGGGTTTCATGAAACTAAGCTAGGTTTTCTAAGAAACACGCAAGACATTTGTTGTTGTCAAATGACATGAGGATTCTTTTACACATAAGTTGTATATGTACTATAGAAAGAGTAGGGCTGTTTTCCCAAAAGATCATTGTTTATGGTTCGCAACAAAGAGTGTATTCCTTTGATGAGAATATTACACTAAACGATATCGAATTTGTTGATTGTTTTGTGAAGATATTTTCGTTTCCTCTGATATTCCATAACATTGATTAACTTTAAAGAAATTAATACCATATCTTATTTATTGATGAGAATTAATGTATGTGGTCAAAACTTGTCCAAAATTCCACGCAGCTCTCACTCTTCTGATTCAGCTTTAGCCACTTGAATTTTCAATATTCCTTTTTATTTCTCATCAAACGAATGACATCTTCTTCTTAAAATCCTAGTTATTCTTAATTAGCATGATATTGGAGAATCTCATTGCTATTACTCAGATGATATGGACACCATGCATTGCTTCATTAATGATCGATATGGGTAACATCGATACAATACTT
Organism: Rubus idaeus; assembly: GCA_030142095.1. Taxonomy (NCBI): domain Eukaryota; kingdom Viridiplantae; phylum Streptophyta; class Magnoliopsida; order Rosales; family Rosaceae; genus Rubus; species Rubus idaeus. Next base: position 4,541,024 of record CM057968.1, read on the forward strand.
TATCTACTCATCATTATATGCAAGTCCAACAGTGAATCAAAATCAAAGGATATGAGAGTCGTGCAATTAAGTAAAAGATGATGATCGATGTATACAGTCGAATAAATCCTTATCAATTCTTGCCACTAGATTTTGTATTTTATTGCAGATACTAAAAAATACATAATAGGTTAAAATGTTTTTTTTTAATAAATTAAAAAATTAAGCAATATAAACTCTTTGTTAACGGTCTTCCCGTGATGCGCTTATCTTCCATGAAAGAGAGAGGACCACTAAAATTACATATATACTTCTTCTCTATGTACGTAGAGGAGAAAAAAGAGAGAGTTAATTAGTTGGTAGTTTCAGACTAATTGTACGCATTCACTGGCTAGCTAACTACGCAAAGACAAGCTGGAGCTTCAGTAACCATATATATGTAAATCTTTGCTTTTCCAGATTGGAAAACAACAAGGATATATATATTGAGATTTAGGTTGCAGATCAGACAAATTTTTTGATTATAACTATGAATAAATCCACCCTTAGACAAATCACACATTCACATGCACTTAGACAAAGCAGTACCACCTAGGTAAATTGTTGTTTTCCTAAAAGACTTAATTAGTAGCTATCAGATAACCAGTTAACAATGCATGAAAGCCTCCTTATTTGTGCCAAGAAAAGTGAAGACAGATGATTTATTATATTCACCTGATGATCTCTGGATGGTTGAATTTTTTTTGGTTAGCTAGCAAAAGAATGAGGGCAAAACCCAACAAAGTTCTGGTCTCACTCAACTTAATGGGTCATTTTCTTAAGGCATCCCCTCCGCTCAATGTGATTGGCCGGAAACCCTACAAGGCTACAACTTATCCATACATTTTATTATACAAAAAAAAGAGAGCATGGAAAATAATCGAATTAGAAGAGGACGAGTTACAAGCTAGTTTAGAAGAGGATCATGGAATATAAAGACATTTGAGTTGATATCAGACAGATAGGGGTGTGACAGCTCCATTTGTTGGCATCGATCATAAAATGTGTGTGATATATTTTGGAGAGTAATGTGCTTAATTTGTTACCTTTTATAAACATTTTGGAGAGTAATGTACTTATCATGTACCGGATGGAATACATGAAGTTAGGAGAGTGGCCAAATTGTTAGATAATTACGCTCCAAAACGCTGTTTAATCATAAAAGCAGCATAGGAGAGCTTTCTAATATAATTAAGAACTCTTGCAAGTAGAGTTCTGATAAATATTAGACATGCATAAAAATTCGAACAAGAAAAAAAACAAAAATTAACCCATAATAATATGGAATTTCGAACTCAGAGCTCTTGCAACCATGGCTAGCCAGAGCTCTTGCAACAATAATAAAATTTGATAAATAAGGACCCAATTTCCATATGATCTTATTAAAATTAAAGATGCGATGATACATATTAACTGGATATCTAACAATCAGTAGATATATGATTAAACCGTACAGGTGATCGAGATATGCATATATAAAACACGTAAAACACCGATTAAATGGACCTTATTTATTTCCATGCATGTGATGAAGCAACACAGATGATCATGAACTCAAGAAGAAAATAAAAGATAATACTTTATGACAGTTGCTCCTGATCAAAGGCCAATTCCTCGATCATATTGTTCCCATGGTTGAGAGGATTGAAGGCTTCAACCTCAGAACACTTGCTGGGAATAAGTACTTTAGGAGCACCAACATTAAGCCCTGCCTTCTGATCAAGTGGCGATGAGTGTATCGCCGCCGGCGATGAATACGACGATCTACGAGCAATCACAACCGAGTTAATAACTTCATCGGTGGGATGAAACACAGAAAGAACCTCAAACCCTACAAGATCATCACAAGGGTCAACCACCGGGTACAGAAAAGCCCTAGCACCATGAGCACTCCTCAGCATCAAAATCGCTCCGGGATTCATGTTCTCGGCCAAGTGCTCAATGATCTTCACCTTCTCAGACTTATCCATCCCAACCAGAGCTGCCAGAAACACCACCTCATACTCCTTCAAGCCACTCGTGACATCCATTATGTCAGTGGTGTGGAACACCATCCTCTTGGACAGGTCAGGATCAGACTCGACCAAGCCAAGAGCCTTGGAATTGGCCAAAGGGTCAATATCATAGTTGTGGAAAGCGGTGGTGGTGAGGTGGTTTGACGCCAACACAATAGAGGTAAGGGGAAGAGGGCCAGAACCCACAAAGGCAATCTTGGAAGGTACATGAGGGAAGTGTTGGGTGAGGATTGTGTGCTCGAGTTTGCTGAGCTTGAGGTAGTTAGAGTAGTAAGGGAAAATGTTGAGATGGTGAAGAGGGTTTTCATAGGAGCCTAGGATGGTGGAGAAATGAGTCTCCAAGAGACCCTCTGCTTCCCCGCAGAGTCTTATGAGTTTGGACCTTATTTCTTGGACACTTTTGCACAGCTTGGTGACATCAATTGGATTTGGTGGCATGCATGTGAGAACGAGTTGGGTGAACAGAGTGTTGACATCTTGGGAGGGTTTGAGGTTCTCGAGGCTTGAGATTTGCTCGTAGAGTTCGCACACTCTTTGAACCAAAGCATCGCCCTGGCAGCACATGTCGACACTATGAGGATATGAAAATACTGAAGGAATTGATAAAGTTGAAAAAATCAAAGACCGGCTAAGCTCTTGAGAGATAGATCAGATGATGATCCTCCAGGGCTTTGGAGAGTCGTTATTTATGGGGCACTTGTGGGGTCGATCTTGTGAAGGGTTAATGTTCATTATTGGTGCCATTGTGTGGCTCCCGCAGAGCACCTCTATTGCCACCCCAAATAGTATAACTTCTCATGTTCAAAATTTTTTACATGCAGCAGTTCTCGATCACTATTGCAATCACAAGATTATAGAATATGAATTCAAAATAACTCAAAACTCGGATATTAGCTTGAGGTAATAATTTATAATCAATGATCTCCATATTCTCACAATCAAAACTTCTATCATCATGGTGACAATTTTTGACACAATACGATAACATAATGTGAATAAGACACGAAGTTAATGTGATTAATTGGTTTAACATGCATATAGTGTTATATTATTCGTGTCGAGCATATCAACCTGACACAACACGATTATAAATATGTGTGGTACTTAGTGCTAAGTCATTTGACATGATTATTTTTTTCATATAGAGTTAAAATTTACCGGCTAATTTGACATAAACATACACTATTTACTAACACTAAAATATTGTCATCTTGTTGCATTGATCTCAATATTTACAACACTATCTATTTAGTATTTATATAATCAGGTTTTCTCTGCTAAGTAGCTCCTTACTTTTTTAACTTAAAGAGTTTTGATTTCAGTCGTAAAAACAAATCATTTAAAACATATATGACAGTTGAGTCTCACGTTTGTTTTGATCTGACGGCTGAGATCAAAATTATTTAACTTAAAAAAATAAAGATCTCCTTATCTGAAAATCATTATTTACATAATTTCTTTTGCACTCACATTTGTATGTCACTAATCCATCATCTTTTGCTTCACAAACTCTTAGTACGTAGTAGGCGGAGCATAGTGTTTGGATTCTTATGTACATCAACACCATTTCTTGGGATTGGGATCAAGGCTCTGATCCCAATGCCCATATAGCATTTAAGGTTTCTGAGTTATACCATGAACGCCGCGAAGCCCTATCCCTCCCTATATATATATATATTACCATGCATTGTGAAACTGTGAATTCATCTTAATTTTTATATATATGATTTGTAAAGCTTGCTGTTACAAGTAGAGCAGCTGCATGTTGGATATTTTCTAGGTCAACTTGGAGTTTGATGAGAAAGATGATGAAAGGTTGGATAAAGATTCTCTTACCTTATGCTTTCACACGCTACTAAATACATAAATAAATAAATAATGGGTACGTATATATACAAAAGACATAAATGAATTTGGATCTTCAGTATACTGGTCTCTTAAGTTACTATATCAGCATCATTCATTTCACACACAAGCTTGCAAATTTATTGTCAACCCACTTCTCTTATCCTCTTATATATCGATCATAAACAATAATTTGGGACCCCAAAATTGTACCATCCCCATTAAAAAACCAACCTGATTGATTATTCTTTATTGTGGCCAATTTTCACCAATATAACTAAATCCCCAGTCAATTTTCGATGGTTTGTATTCATGCTGCGCGCTACCGTGTTCACTAATTAAATCTGGGTTATATTTGGATCAGTGATGGTAGCTAGTCTGATACCACTTTCTTAGTCTCTAAAACAAGAAGAGGTCCTAAAGTAATTAGCATGGCAGCTTTGCTAAGCAAATGCTTGGTCAAGCTAGAATATTTATTCTCGATCTTCTCCTGTACCATCTTCTTTGTATATATAGTTATATACCCATCTTCAGTATGTCATCGTGTATACAGTATATTAATTTTGAATCTATTAAAAGATTTTGCAATTGAGATAACTTATAAGATCTCACAACAAGAGGGTGTCATTCGATCTCAATCATTAAAATGAAACTTAACGTTTGCTAACTCTAATTTTTTTTAAAACCCTAAACATTTCCAACGTAACATTAACTTTTTTTCTTCTTAGATCTCATTTATCGCTAGGGCATAAGTTAAACTTTAAACCCTAAACTCATGCTCGACTATATTTATACAATTACCTTCTAAAATGTTATATTTTGTTAAAATAAAATAAAATTACCCCCTATGATAACAAACAAACAATCAATGATCCAGATTTCAGTTTAATATATAGAGTACTATCTATTTGAACGTCATCACTACAGTTAATAGGTGCAAAGACAAAAAATCTATGCTGTTTCAAGTTTCAGCATAAATTATATTGATAGATGTGGGCTCAATCAAAATATGTTGACATAGGCACTGAGTTGTTAGCCTTCTTCAAAAGTGCCTAAGTAGCTTCCACTATAATTCTTGTTTCTTCTTTTTGGCTAGATTTAGTTGGCTTTCCATAAGCTGGATGGCCACTATAATCCCAAGCTTTAAATCCCTTTTTCTAATTCAATTTCAACATCCTAAGATGTTGTTATTATATTATAGGAAAAAAATCACCTTTAGTCCCTGAATTATGATCCATTCGACACTTTCATCCATGAAGTTTGAAATATATCACTTTAGTCCCTGAACTTTGACATTATATATCACTTTCGTCCCTACCGAGGGTTTTCATCGAATACACCTTCGATTCCGGCCAAATCGGAGGACAACACATATTGGGCTTTGAAGCCCTCCTTGAGGCGAGTTCAACACCACCAACCTCGCCTCAAACTGTCGCCGGACGGCGGAGAATTTTACAATTAAAGTTCCGGTCACCATAAGCTTTTAAGCTAAATTCGAGCCATTCTAGGCCGAATCGAGTTTAGCCCCAGTTACAAAAGTTACTCCTCTCATCCATGCGAACATTTTGGCATAAGTTTTGCACCATTTTGTTCTGGTCAGGGACGAAAGTGATAGTCGGTGTTAAAGTTCAAGGACGAAAGTGATATATTTCAAACTTCAGGGACGAAAGTGTCGAACGAGTTTTAGTTCAGTGACTAAAGTTATAATTATCCCTATATTATATAGAGATCTTCACTTTCTTTTAGAGTTTTAGAATCATTTTTTTTATTCTTACTTCAATGACATATATTATATTTCTTAACTTCTTTTAGGTAGTGAAGCCTTCTGATGATCGAGCAAAGATGAAGTGCAAGTTCATAAACTAATTCATTAACCTTCTAATTAATTACTACGTACATGAGCTAGTTTGCCTCCTCCTAAATTATCTTTCTTTTCCATTGAAATAAAAACCCACTAGGGGAGGTGGTAAGCTATAGATCATTAGATGTAGACATTTGATATGTGTTGATATGGTTTTTGATAATATGTTTGTATTTATGTCCCTTTGAATTGGCTCGAAAGAAAAAGCATGATACATGCATGATTCATATATATCATCAAACTAGAACAAATTAAGTCTGCTGCTGCTGCTGCTGCTACTACTACTACTTTTCTGTCCAATTTGGCCACTTTCTTTCTTTCGTTCGCTCCCAACAAAACCAGTAATGCGACTACTCGTCGATGTAGAACTCATAATTAAAGAGACCTTTTCATACAAAAGCTCTTTTGAAATTTGGTGGGAACTGATCACTAGAGCATTAGGTAACTTTGTTAATCATAAAATTGAACTAGTTTTGGTCAATTTATTCTACCTAAAATGGCTAAATTTCAAGTCGTCACTGTTGATTTTTTTTTTCCTCAAGAAATTCGTCAATGTTGGGTCACTTTACATATGTTGGATTGTTGGGTTAGTTTTGAGTTTTTGACATGTTGAAGTGTATGATTCTTCGTTGTTTCTCTGAAAAAAAAATTGTATGTATGAAACATGGTCTAAAATATTAATAGCATCCACTCGAAGTTTCCGCTCTTAACATACCGCTAACAAATGCAATATTTTACCAATGTTTTGTTTTAGTAACCTTAGTTGATTTTACAAGTTTTGTCTAAGCTTTTAATTTGTATGATTTGATGATTTCTATGATGTTTGTTTCCTTAATATTCCATCGAAATTTATATTTTTTTGGACGGTCGTTTGAAGGTCTATGCCATCATGCACTAATTGAAGGTAGTGCTGTTTAGAAATGAACAATAAAAAATTGAAAGCATCCAAATTAAAGCTAAGCAAGTTGGCTGGCTACAATGAAGTCAAATTCACAGTGGCCATTGAAGGCTTGAAGCAATGGATGTGTGTCTCCCTCAACCTAAAAGCAATGGCTGTGTGTCGACCACACGACTCCATGTGCCACACACTGGCCCTGAGAGTGATGGGCCTCTTAGATTTTGACCCACACTGTTTGCAAGTCCAAGCAACCCTCAACTCATGCTTCAACTTGGGCCCTCACATTGCTTTCAAATCTTGATAAGCAGATTTTAATTGGGACCATATTCAGGGTCGATTCAAAGGCGAGTGCTTTCAGTCGAAAGATTTTTCTTTTTTGAACAATCAGTGAAAGAGTTTTACGTATTATGTGTTCTGTGACTTCTGTCACAATTGAGTGCTTAGGCGGTGTTTCCTCTTCTAAATGTATATAAATTTTTTTATTTTTATTGGTTCGATGAATTGAATCGAGTTTTCTAGACAATGAGTTTTGTTTATCTATCTATTTTTTAGCTCCTAGCAGGGTATAAGTTGAGTTATAAGAATTGATGTATACTTTTCTCTGACATTAATGAATGATTCTACCCTTCTTTAAAAAAAATAAAATTTGAGGACTAAATGTATACAAAATTGTCTAAAAAATTGTGTATAAGAGACAAGAATAAAAAGAAATGCGTGATAATTATAAGAGAATGCTTGTTTTAGTCTTGCTCCCATAGAGAAAATTGTATGCATTCACCATTTTGCTCATATTACTTCATAATATTTTTCAATGACTCGAACCATCCAATTTGTTATGAGTATTACTGCACACGTTCATGTATAGTCGATAGTTTTGAGTGGAAAACCATGATTTTTGAAATTCTTGTCAAGACCAATTTTTCTTTAAATTTTCTGATCCCAAAATCTTACCATTGGAAAAGTTTAATTTTTAGAAGATGTTCCAATTCATAGAATTTGAATTTATTTCTTTTGAATTTTTTTAGTTTTATGACTGAAAAATCGTAAAAAATAAAAAAGTCGAGACTTTTGAGTTTCATTAGTTTGAGAAGTCCTTACATTTGTGGGTAAACAAATTTTGGTGAGAAAATAAGAACATATGATTTTGCCAAAAAAATCATGTGCTATATACCTCACAGATAGGCACAGAGCAATTTTCTAGTGACTTATTTATGCTCATATAAAGCAGAGCAGTGTTGAAATTAATCGACTTCTGTTTATAAAGTGCTGCCCCAGATCCACAAACCTATGTCTAAGTTCAAGAATGATTTATGGTGTGCAAGTATGATATAGATGCAATTTCCAAAACCTTTTGCTCAACTCTCAGCTAAAACCTTAAATGTTCAGGCCCATAACCAGTGAGAAGTGAACTCTTCTTTCAGAACTTCAAACAGGCATGAATAATATTAACCAAAATATCAACCATTCATAAGGTTTGAAATAAACGAATGTGCATTTGGTTTGTTCTCTGAAAAAGATGATCTGTTTCTCTGTTTTATCAATATTTGGTCATGCCTTCATATTAGTCATTAACTCAGAAGCCTATAGACGATAAATTGAGATATCTAGCTATTGGCTTTTTTCTGGATAACCATAACAAACATAAGACAGAACAGAAGAAAATTATAGCAAAATTGCGCTTATAGATGAATTTTACAGAAAGGAGCAGTGTAAGAATGGTGCATGTAAGTGATGTAACTATAGTCTATATGGAAGTACCATCCAGAGAATTATACACCAATATGAATGAGTCACGTACTGAAACTACACTTATCTGGCATCTACAGAAAACCTGTGAGTAAAAGAATCATAAGAATGAACCAAATTCATTCACCTTGTAGTTCACAATGCTCATATGTCTTAGAGCTCTTCGTTGGACGACTCGTATGAAGATTCATATGTGTTAGAATCTTCAGAGCTCGTGTATGCAGGGGATTCACTAAAGTAAGAGTCATCAGAAGCTTCAGAACTTTCATAAACAGGAGCTTCACCAACTTCACTACTTTCGGGTATACCAAATTTAATCAAGTAATTTACTCCACTAACCACATCATAGACCATCAATCCAATCCTACCTCCTACCCAACTACCTAACTGACTTCCCACAAGATAACCAACTCTCCCAAGCCTTTGGTCTCCAAGAAAGCCTCCGGCATATGTGCCAAACAAGGTGCCAGTGCCCCTGACGATCCCTTCTGTTACTGCACCACCGTAGTATATAGCTTCGGAAAAGTCCCATCCAGACGAGATTATAGGACCTATTATCCGCTTGGCTTGCCGTTTCGCCAGTTTTGCTGCCTTTGCTCCTGCTTTCTGTGCTAGTTTGGCCGCTTCAGCAGAAGCTATCCCCTGTGACAATGCATCAGCTAAAGCACTTTCAATTGCTTTATGCCTTGCTGCCTCGACATGAGCAGATCTGATGTTGTTGGCATAGAGCTTCACTCCCTCTTTCACACCACATGCTAGTGTACCAGAACTCATATCAAAGCAGTTCATAATTGTAAACTTCCCACTCTGAGATGAATGCTCTTCCCCAACCAGCTGCCGACATTTTTCAGCTATGAAAAAGAAAAGAAAAATATTAGCCTATATAATCTAAATAAGTATCAGATAGATAGTAGATAGACAGATTCATGAGGAGAACATAAGACTCCAAAAAGCTTAAAACTGGATATTGCATTTAATATATGTAGACCACAAAATGTCTCAAAAATCCTAATGACCATCAATTACAATTACTCGAAACAAGATCATTTCGCAGATACTAGGTACCCTAAACATGTTATTTATAGCTCAATTCAACAAGAATGCATGTAATTTTACAACGTAACTTAACACAAACATGGGAATGGATTCATCTTTCTAGTTATCAGCTCAGCTCAGGACTCTAAAACAAAACAACCTTTCCACACCCTTCAACAGTTTCATTTCAAAATATCATGAAAAGATTACATTCTATTACTTCCATATACAGCAAAATGACGTAACCACAAAGGTCCTAAAAGAAACATGATTATATATCACGGATTTTCGATTTCTCGCATTCACCGCTCAATTAACTCAACCTGATCATAATGAGAGGTTTTGGTTAAACAACGCACATTGTTGTCGCACATGAGAAACAGAGTTGTATGTAATGCAATGTGTGATCCAGGTAACAAGGTTTAACAACAACGGATACACTTCTGGGATTCAATTCCAATTACTTTAATTTTCTCGGCAACCAAACAGGAGAAGTATATGATTTAAGACCCAATAAAATAAAAAGTACAGATCTTTACACATTCAACTAAGAATTTTGATTTCCCAATAAGAGAGGAAGAAAAAATAAATTCAAATTTGAGTTCTAATACTTTTCTCGCTGCGAAAAAGAGAGAGTAAAGAAGCGTGTGTACCTGTGATACTGAGGACGACGATGCCAGCTATGAAGGCCGCTAATTGAATTCTCTTCTTCTGGAAATCCATGGGATTTCAGGCACTTTGGAATGGAAAGAAAACCCTAAATCTAAGTTTGGGTATTGATGATTGGAAGCTCTCTGAATTGGAATTGGGAAGCTTGAAGAACAGGGAAGAATCTCTGAAGCCGTGTGGGTTGAAGTCAAGACTCCACATTTATTAACTTCACTAATTAGAGCCGTATGTGGATCCAAAGTTCCAAACTTTTAAAGGCGATTTGAGTCATTAAATGAAACGCACCGTCTTTTGTGTAGTTTACTAGTTTAGGGTTATATATATATATATATATATATATATTTTTTTTTCTAATTAAAAAACAATAATTAGTTTTACGTTGCTCATTTAGCCAAAAAAAAAAAAACTTCAAAATTTCATTGGACCAACTAATGAACAGTCTGGGTCTTTGTAGTGTTACTCAGGATGTCAAAAGTATTGAGCATCTGAAAAAACGAGAAAATATGGATAGATATACCCGTAGGCTTTATTGATGAAAATCCTATAAAATTGTGAAACAAAACATCTATTGGGTATATTAAAACAGGGAAGAATCTCAATAGAGATGCCTCAATAGAAATGAAACACTACTGTACAGCGGTGAGAATTGAAACCAATTTCAATTCCAAGAGCTAGAGATATTATAGAGGTGCCAATCTATATTAGGAACAAAGCCTTTCTTCATCATTCCCTCTTTTACTATTTCGTAAGTAGTTTGGTTTGGGATCAACCCTTTCTCCAACATTTCATTAAGAAGCCCATTTGCATGTTCAAGCTTGTCCTCCTTAGAATATCCCTTGATCAACACATTATATGTTGCAACATTTGGTCGCTTCCCTCTTTTCTCCATCTGTGCCCTCAGATTCAAAGCCGCGCTGAGGTTTCCTTCCCTGCAGTAGCCATCCATCACAAAATTGTATGTCAAGTGACTCGGACTCAAACCCTTCTCGGACATCTCATCCAAGAGTGTTCCAGCCTTTCTCGACTCCCCTTCTTTGCACAATCCATTTATTAATGTGTTATATGTTCTGCGATCAGCTCTCAAGCCATTAGCCTCCATTTCATGTAAAAGCTTCATGGCCATCTCTATGTTTCCCTGTCTACACAAACCAGCAATCCGGCAGTTATAGGTCGAAGTGTTTGGGGAAACTCCTCTCTCTAACATCGAATTCTGCAACTCGTATGCTTCCTCCATCATCCCATCCTTTGAGTAAGCATCAATTAGTGTATTGTATGTTATAACACTGGGCGTCAAGCCTTGTTTACTAATGTCATCAAACAACTCTCTAGCTCTCTTCATCATCTTCTTCTTACGAAACCCATTTATAAGTGCATTATAGGTAACAACATTTGGCTTCAAACCCAAGCCACGCATTTCATCCAGCAAATCACAAGCCTTGTCAAGCTCCCCAATGCAGCATAACCCATTAATCAGTGAACTACAAGTAAACACATTGGGTTTCAAATCCTGCTTTGCCATCGTCTCAAAAACTTTGACTGCAGCCGGTATATTCTCAACTTTACCAAAGCCACTAATCAAAATATTGTAAGTACACTTATTTGGCGGAATACTTTTTGCCACCATATCCTTAAAAATGGCATCAGCTTTGTACATCTTCCCCAATTTGCAATACCCATCAATCAGAGTATTATAAGTTACCACATTTGGTGAAATCCCCCAAGCTTTCATGTCATTGATAATAACTTCCTTTGCATTTTCCAGTTTCCCAGCTTTACACAACCCCCTAATCACCATATTAAAAGTGTACAAATTGGGCTCAATTCTCCTCCTAATCATTTCTTTGTAAACATATTCAAGCTTCCCAATTTCACTTTCCTTCACCAAAGCCCTCAACAAAGGGTTACAAGAAAAAACTACTAACTTAAACCCATAATCACCAGCTTTCTGAAATGCTTCAACACCCAAAAGGGTCTTGGAATTGTTCGCATATGCCAACACCAACATATTACTAATATTGGAATTTGCAGTAAACTGGTTCCTGCCCAACGAAAGCGAATGAAAAATTGAAGAATTTGAAAGCTTTTCATTGTTTCTAACGAACCCATGTAAGAAAGCTCTAATCTTTGAGTATCTTTTGGCTACTGCTAGGGATCGCAAGAGTCTAAACGTGAGTTCTAGAGTGTGTGTATCATTGAAATCCTTCTGGGAACAATTTAAGTACCTGAGTATCAGTACTGGGTCTGCTCCTGAGTCCAACAGTTGGTGAAGAACTGCGGTAAAGTTGGAGTCTTTGAGATGGGTTCTGAGCTCTGACCAGTGCTGCTTTGCTAATAGCTCTGAAACCAGTGGAAGATTCAAGTTCTGCGATGTGGGACTTGTGGGTATGCAAATTGAAGAGCAGAGAGGCCTCAGAATCTGTTTGTTTCTGTGGAGGATTTGAAGAAAGCTTGTGGGTTTGGGATGCATTTTGCGCCACCAAACCTACCCCTGCGTTGCGTAATGCAGTTCTTTAAAGCAGCAGGGGCAATTTCGTCAATAAAAAAATCAAGGGTTTATGAAGGGCTTTACTCACAAAAATGAAGCACCCGTCTGAGTTCGACCCCACTTCAAATTCCACCGCAATGGCGGTTCTCCTATAACAGAGAAAGAGAACAGCTCCGCTCAATTCAATTTCAGATTTTTCGTTAGGATTTCCATTATGTTGAAGCTCCTCTCTTCTTCCTCATCGTGCCTCCAGGCCGGAGCCCACGGTTTGGGCCCTAAATTGGGCCTCCGGCCTGGGCCCTCCGAAATGGCGTCGCCGTTACTCCGAGTTCTTAGCTCGCTCACTGGCCGGAATCGGCCCAATTTGGCTCGCCGAGCGTGTTTTTGCTCGGACGCGAGCGACGGCTCCGATCAAGTGGTTGAAGTCGATGCCAAGGCGACTGGGACTGAGGGTGAGGGTGAGGCCGAGGCCAAGGCTTCCTCAGCTATTGTGTCCACCAATCCTAGACCCGAAGATTATCTAACGGTTGGTTACAGCTTAGTTTTTGTAGCTCATTCAATTCAAAGTATGAAACTTGTTATTGTTAATTGAACCAAGCATTTACCAAAATTTTCATTTCTGCTATGAAGGTTTTAGCTTTGCCATTGCCGCATAGACCACTCTTTCCAGGGTTCTACATGCCAATATATGTGAAGGTACATGAATTCTATTGAGTACAGTGAAAATCATGTTGGTCTTTTGGTTAACATTTCAAGTGTTGGCATATTTCATTGCATTGTTGGATCAAATATGATGATACTACTAGCATTGTCCTTTTTGTTCGTGAATGGAATTGAAAGTAACTGACGTTGTGGCTTTCGTGTAGGATCCTAAGTTGCTAGCAGCTTTACAGGAAAGCCGAAAACGGCAAGCTCCATATGCTGGAGCTTTCCTGGTCAAGGATGAGCCAGGGACTGATCCAAGTTTGGTATCAGGTTCTGATACAGAGAAAAGCATACATGAATTAAAAGGGAAAGACTTGTTTAATCGATTGCATGAAGTTGGTACCCTTGCCCAGGTATCAAGTTTGCTCCAAAGTTAATGTGTCCTTAATTATGTGGATCAACCTCTTGACTGCATCAAGTTCCTTTCATTTTTTTGATACTGGTTTTGCTTGTCTTGGTATATCAGATTTCTAGCATCCAAGGAGACCAAGTAGTCCTTATTGGTCATAGGCGACTTCGAATCACAGAGATGGTAAGCAGAAATAATCAGTAAGCATGATTATTTAAATGAATGTCATGATAAGCCATGTCTATCCCCTTGTATATGCCTCATGAGTCATTTACAGATATTTAAATGAACTGACTACAATATTTTACTCTAACTTGTCGCTATTCAATATATGCTCCTAGATGTATGTACATGTAGTAATGCACACACGGATAATACCAATTAGTATAGTATTTTTGAGATGAAAAATGGTAAACTGAGCAAAGTTCTTGCTTCTCTACAGGTTGACGAGGATCCTCTGACTGTAAAAGTTGACCATCTCAAGGCATGATGTCCATATTTATTCATCTTTTCAAAATCAATTATTAGGAAGTTTCACATGTATGACAAAATTTTCTAATCCTTTACTCTAATTGGGCTATTCCTTACATTACAGAATAAACCATATAACAAGGATGATGATGTCATAAAGGCTACATCGTTTGAGGTTATAGCAACCTTAAGAGATGTTCTGAAGACTAGTTCTCTTTGGAGAGATCATGTTCAAACATACACACAGGTTCAGTTTGTTTTCCCATTATGTTGGTATATCTTGAGGTCTTTGTTCCTTTATCCTTATTTCCTCAATCATCACTTTCTTTTCTTATAATTTCTACAAAATCTTGTTGTCCCTCCATCACAGTTTTCCCTTCAGTTATAGATAATGTGATGAAGTAATTGGCATATGACTCATGATTTTACAACAGTGTTCGGATTAGTGAGCAATTGTTTACATACATGTCTTAGCAACTTAGTGTGTTAATACATCACTTGGTTTACAATCTTTTAATGATAGCTTTCTTATTTCTTTTCTTTTCCAATTTGTGCAGCATATAGGTGACTTTAATTTTCCGAGGTTAGCAGATTTTGGAGCTGCAATATCTGGTGCAAACAAATTGCAGTGCCAGCAAGTGCTTGAAGAGTTAGATGTAAGTATCAGTCAATCATTCTTGGGGTTTCTGGTATCAGAGAGCTCAATCTTGTTTGTTTCTGAAAACATTTCCATCCAAGCACTGTATGTTGCGAAAGATGTCAATCTTCAATACTGTCTTGCCGTCTACTGTCCAGCCTTTTTATTCAAGCTTCTTATATCCATAATGCTTTTGAACACTACTATTTTTTCTCTCAGGTGTACAAACGTTTAAATCTCACACTAGAGTTAGTGAAGAAAGAGATGGAAATCAGCAAGCTTCAGGTATGTCATGCTAATATAACTATGCTTGTGTACTTGTTACCTATTCTCCATTGTAGTTTTATACTCATTCGCTCTTTCTTTACGGGTTGTACTTAGGAAACTATTGCAAAAGCTATTGAAGAGAAGATAAGCCGTGAGCAACGCCGCTACTTGCTGAATGAGCAGCTTAAAGCCATAAAAAAGGTATTTACTCCACCATCAGATTTAACTTTTTTGCCATGCCCAGTTACTGTCAGCATCTTCGCCAGCATGTATAAGTTCATTTAGTGACATTTGGCGGTTGATCTTGCTCAGTTTCTTTATATCACCCTTGGGCCGAATTGGAATTTAATTGGCTTGACATGCTGCAGGAATTGGGATTAGAGACGGATGATAAAACAGCACTTTCTGGTTAGTTACTTTTGTAATTATTTTTCATTATGAATTTATGTGCATATACATAATTATATATATGTATATATATATACTGTTGTTCCACCTTTTCCAAAGTCACATATGGATATGTATTGATATGTGTGCGTATGAGTGATCTGATGAGAACCTAAGTTGAGGACTGAACTTGAGGAGTAAGGACTGTTATTTTCAGTTTTTAAGAATTAGATATGACCGGTTAAAATGCTATCTCATTCACTATGCGTCTGAAGGATCCATACTGCATCTAAAGCTAAGTTCTGTTAACAATTCTGTGCACATGGTTGTATGTTCTTCGTGCTTTCTCGTCATTAGTTCTAATCTGAGTATGAATTGAGCATTTTTGTGGAATACTTTGGTTGTTGATCCTAAATATTGATTGGTCATATTCATAAAGGTAACTAGTGCATCACTTTTGTATCCTGTGGTGCAGCAAAGTTTAGGGAGAGGCTTGAACCAAACAAGGATAAATGTCCACCTCATGTTTTGCAAGTTATAGAAGAAGAGCTTACAAAACTACAGCTGTTGGAGGCCAGTTCAAGTGAATTTAACGTGACACGTAATTACCTGGATTGGTTGACTTCAATTCCCTGGGGCAATTACAGGTTTTTCACTACTGAAATTAGTTGATCACTTTTTTGTTTATGAGAAAAATAATTTAGTTGTCGGGGAGGATCCTTGAGATTCCATTATATTCACTTCATATCTATGGGTAGGAGGCCGGAAATTTTTAGTAACTTGTTGAGAGTAAATTACTAGTACAGTTGGTTAGGATAAAGACCATTTTTTTAAACCCTCATCTGCTGGCGAATTTCAACAGTGCTTTAGGAAATCATCTCAGCAGTTAGCGTCTTTTATATATGGCTGTGGTTAATAAATGGGGATAGGCTGAAACTGATGTGATGCAAACAGTTTCTTTTTTTTTCTTTTTTTCCCCGAAAAAATTGGCTACTAGCCACATGAAGTCTATTGTTGTCATTTCTGCAATGAGTATTTATTTCTATAATCCATAAGGGGATATAATGGTTACTGGCATGAAAAGATTTTAAAGAAACTGTAAGAGGACTATTTAGTCAGTTGCTGTTGTTTCTGTTATTTTATTAAAAATGTGCACCCTTGTTGAATTTTCACCTTCAGCAAATTTCCAATACAATAAGATCTCCTATCTCAATTCCAACTGCAGTAATGAGAACTTTGATGTTCTTCGGGCTGAAAAAATTCTTGATGAAGATCATTACGGATTAAATGATGTAAAGGAAAGGATATTGGAATTTATTGCTGTTGGAAAACTCAGAGGAATGTCACAAGGTCAGTATAGTTTTATTCTTCAGCATGCCACTGTTGGTTTGCCTCATTTTGTATTTCTTTGTTGATTTGTAAAGAATGCTGCAAATTTGTACAATTTATCATAAGCAATATTATGGATTATTGATGTTCTGGTTGTATATTCACAGGAAAGATCATTTGTCTCTCTGGGCCTCCTGGAGTGGGCAAAACCAGCATTGGTCGTTCAATTGCACGTGCCTTGAACCGTAATTTCTTTCGATTTTCTGTAGGAGGGTTATCTGATGTCGCTGAAATCAAGGTATTTTGGAATATCCTTGCACTTTAGCATTGATGACCCGGGTATGTCATGCAGCTACTTCTTCTAACATTCACTTTGAAAAATTGTGTCCAGGGGCATCGTCGAACCTATATTGGTGCTATGCCAGGAAAGATGGTCCAATGCCTTAAAAATGTTGGAACAGCTAACCCTCTAGTTCTGATTGATGAGATTGACAAGGTAATATATGGCTGGTTCACTTTGCTTTGTATTGTAATTTTGTAACTGAGTGGCATAATATTCTCTTATGTTGTGTAGATTGAGTAGTTTTTATAATGCGTACTTACAAAGATCATACATGTTTTCAATTTCCAAAATAAATGATGGTTGCTGAAATTGCTTTTCTTGTGGCAGTTGGGAAGTGGACATGCTGGTGATCCAGCTAGTGCTTTGTTGGAGCTTCTAGATCCAGAGCAAAATGCTAATTTTCTAGATCATTATCTTGATGTTCCTATTGACCTAACAAAGGTTAGTTTTATTAGCAATTTTAAGGCATTTGATGGTCAACTTTTCCAGTAATATGGAAATGAAAGGGAATCTTATACACATCCAATTTTGTTACTCTCGACCTAGTGGGATATGTGTATGCTTCATATGTTATCTCCAACTTGATACTCCAAATGTTGTAACATGAAATATATAATAAAGAAGATGCAGGAGCTGGTTGTATTTTGGGACATATTTTTCTTCTTGTGATATTTGTGTCTGCAGTAGGTTCATGTTCTGTCTCGACACATTCACTTTTGTAGTTGATGCGTCTGAAAGTGTCAATCTAAGTTGTGGCATGGAGGAAGGATCAAGGATAATTTCTCATCACGCTTTGAAAATCTTATTGCAGGTTCTGTTTGTTTGTACAGCAAATGTGGTGGAGAATATACCAAATCCTCTCTTGGATAGAATGGAGGTCATTTCCATAGCTGGGTATATTACTGATGAAAAAATGCACATTGCTAGAGACTATTTGGAGAAGACCACACGTGAAGCATGTGGCATCAAACTCGAACAGGTACTGATATCCATATCTGTGTGTCTGGCTGTAACTTTATTAATTATATTTGCATACTAAGTTGATATGTTTTTAGGTTGAAGTAACCAATGCAGCTCTTCTGGCTCTCATAGAAAATTATTGCCGAGAAGCAGGTGTTCGGAACCTCCAAAAGCACATAGAAAAGATCTACCGCAAGGTTTGTCAAAAATATTTGTATGTAGATCATATTTGAAGATTTTGAAGTTTTATAGGATGGTGAAGCATTAAAACATATGTCAACCCATTCTTAAGGTTTCACAATGCTTTTCTTAGGTCCAGGGAGCTACTAGTTGGAAAATGATTTATGAACTTATGAACATTGATATGCTTTGACCTATCTTTTATGGCCTGGCAGATAGCTTTGCAACTTGTTAGGCAAGGACAGTCAGATGAACCTGCAGTTGTTGCAGATACTGATAAAGCCAAAGTAGAAGATAATGATAAGTTAGGCCATGTGGTTGCTGGAGATAAACAGACTGCAGATGAATCTGCAGAGGGTAAAGGTCATGATCAAAATACTGAAACCTCTGTGGAAAGCGTCACTGTTCAGATGGATCTCTCAGATGAACCTGCAGCTTCTGAAGTTCAGGTTGCAGATACTGATGAACCTACACATTCTAAGGTATTTAGTTATTTACTAATTGTAATCTCATTGGGTAATGTGCTACTCGTGAAATATTGTCTTTTGGTACTTATTTTCCTCGTCAGTTACTTGCGATTCAATGTTTCTGGGCCATCTATTTCTGCATTCTGAATTTATGAGTTTTCCCACAGAAGGATTTGATGGATGTAGTCATATTTGCAGGATACAGAAGAAACTCAGAAAATTCAGGAGAGTGAAGCAACAAAAACAGCTGAGAAAGTGTTGGTTGATGCATCAAACTTGGGTGACTTTGTTGGCAAACCTGTGTTCCATGCTGATCGCATATATGAACAGACTCCAGTTGGAGTCGTTATGGGTCTTGCTTGGACTGCCATGGGTGGTTCCACCCTGTATATAGAGACCACTCAGGTTGAGGAAGGAGAGGGGAAAGGAGCCCTTCATGCTACTGGTCAACTTGGAGATGTTATGAAAGAAAGTACCCAAATTGCTCACACTGTTGCCAGAGCAATATTGCTCGAGAAAGAGCCAGATAACACTTTCTTTGCCGATTCCAAGCTTCATCTCCATGTTCCTGCAGGGGCCACACCAAAGGATGGGCCTAGTGCTGGTTGCACCATGATCACATCCATGCTGTCCATTGCAATGAAGAAGCCTGTCAAGAAGGATTTAGCGATGACAGGGGAAGTAACACTAACTGGCAGGATCCTTCCAATTGGTGGGGTATGTCATTATTTCCTCTATATTCTCGATTTAGGAAATTTTAACGAGTTATTATTTTTTGGCCAAAACAATTACAACCCAAACAACCTGATCCCCATCTATCAAATAAGTTTGATGTTAAGCACCTATGCTTTATGGTGTACTCTTTCAGCCTCATGTATACCGTTTCTCAGCATTTTGTGAACTGAACTTCAATAAAACCTGGTACACATGATTTATGGTTGTCGTGCCTTGTTGAGGGTTCTGTAATAGATGTTTAAATATTAATTTCCTTCTTTTTTAAGTGTTGCATTTTAAGTTCATTCTGCATCTTAAACTCATGGAAAGGTCCTTCTTTGTGAACAATTTAGGTTAAGGAGAAGACAATAGCAGCAAGACGGAGCGGAGTGAAGACCATCATATTCCCTGAAGCCAACAGGAAGGATTTTGATGAGCTTGCGCCTAATGTAAAAGAAGGTCTTGATGTTCACTTTGTAAATGACTACAATCGGATATTCGATTTGGCTTTCAGTGATGACTAGAATCAGGAAAAATAAGCCAATTCTTGAAGATAGAACTTCAGTTGTTCTACATATTGTGGGTGTGTTTGCTGTGACCCCATGTCAGGGACATGCCCGTATTCCCCAGGAGGGTCCTCGGAAATTCTAAGCTATATGGGGCTCCAAACTCCCAAAGACAAATTAGAGCTGAGATAAATCATTTGATGCATAACAATTTTTTTTTTTAGAAATTATTCACTCATCTTTTTATACTCGTAAAATTGGAGCACCCATTTGCCCCATTTTTGTAACATAGCATTGTTCTTCACCAGAATATTGACTGTCTGAGGCTGAAACAAATGAGAAGAAACAATTTTTGGAGTTAATCTGCTTATCTATTAATTAATCTGAATAAAGATTGTAGTCTTTTTGGAACTGGATATGGATGATCCAAACCAATTTAGATTTGTGGTTGTCTGTGTTTGTATTTACTATTTACTTTGATTACATATTTCCTTTTTCAGAAGCACGTTCCAATTTTTTTTAATCCAAGATGGATGGAATGAGGTATTTCATAATCCCTAGTGCTGTTTGACAAGGCCAATTTCTGCACAAGGATCTTCCATCATATTGCCATCAACTCATTGGCACTTGGATTCTGAAAGAAATGGGGTCCTCATTAGATTGAGATTTGAGACCCCTTTCCTTCTTGGAGGGTCTGCCTCATTGGACAGTTTGTGAGTGGGTCGGTAACCTCAATGATGCAGTGTCAACTGTTTTTGAAGGAAAAGGAAAGCCTTTCCCTTTCTGGGTGACTGTGACTTTGTAGCAGATTGAGACTACACCTGTTCTCGAGTCCTTTGCCACAATAACATACTATACATTTTTGTTGTTCTTGGTGGTGGTGGCGGTGGTTATCTCTTTTCGCTTTCCGGACACTAATCAAGACCCAGAGAATCAAGATTTTGGCTTTGCCACCTTTCCCATCCATATAATTTGGTTTCACATTGGAATCATTGGATGGATTGTATTCCTATCAAGTTGATGATAATCCTAAACAACTTCTATGTCGACAACTATCTTTCTAACGCAAATCATTGCACGAGTCCAAATTATTTTGCATAACATGATTTAGAGCAAGAATTTGATACCATAACACGATTTAGAGCATATAATCCTATAATGATTTTTTGCATCCAATTAAAATAATCACTTATATCTTATATATCAACGGATTTGTACAAAAAGTATCAATAAACGCATCAAATATAACGAGTGTTATACTCAAAATATTAATGTGTTGCACTAAAAATATCGATACTCTAAACTACCGAGTAATAATATGATAGCATAAGGCAACTATGAACAATATTCTGACGTAAAAATAATTGGGATGACATTCTGTATGGTATTCGTGCTCATAATCACAAGTACATACTATGCGCCCGGGG
Organism: Rubus idaeus; assembly: GCA_030142095.1. NCBI lineage: Eukaryota > Viridiplantae > Streptophyta > Magnoliopsida > Rosales > Rosaceae > Rubus > Rubus idaeus. Next base: position 4,562,338 of record CM057968.1, read on the forward strand.
GTTCCACCCCGGGGGCGCTTCCCCGCCGTACCTATGTTAGTGTGTTCCTTCTCCCTGGGGGGCGCCACCCAAGGACCGGGTGTCATTAAAGAGTAGAAAAGTATAGTCTTCAACGAGTAAACAAGGCAAAAAACAAAATTCATCATAATAAAAAAATAATCCACCAAAGGACAATTAACCCATATCAAAACCGACCCCCTCAAAATTCACACATATAAATCAAAATATTCAAAAAGAAAGATAATAAGAAAGGTTAATTTCTCTAGTTTGGGTGTAAGAGATGTAATACTAAGTTAGGTAGAGATAGAGTGAGATAGGAATAAATTAATAATTAGTATGGGAATTGTGTTAAAATATATTAAATAAATAAAAAATTAAATTGAAAATATGGATATATATAATTATTATTTGTGATGGTGAAATTAAAATTAATATTTTAAAAAATAAATATAAATGAAAAAAAACATACTATGAGCATTAGAATATCAATTTAATACGAAGAATCCTACATGATATTTCTCACGTCCACTAAAGTGATGATCTTACATAAAATAAGCAATATCTTTGACCAATAAACACATAACACAATCTCAATCTTCCTTAATTTCCTGTGATGTTCACGCGTGCATAACTATATAAATATATGATGATCATGTAGTTAAAAAAAAAAGTGATTTGGATAAGACCTTTATTAGTATGATTAATCATCATCATAAATCATTGCTAATATTCAAAAACCAAAGCTCAAGTTTAACCTACTAAGTAAAGGAAATCTCTTTGATTCCCTAGCAAGACTGGAAAAAGATGAAGCCTGCTAGAAAAGCAAAAACCCAGAAGGACCCCATTAAGATTTCATGCATGAACCTTCAAGATTAAGTAGTTAGCAGTTTAACACAGAAAAAACAAGAGAGAAAATCAGAGATAGGGTCCATCATGGGTCATACTTCCACCAAGAAAATGAAGGAAGAATGTTCTGGTTTTTCCAAGTCTCACATAACTGGACCCTAAAACCAGTTGAATCTGTATGAAATCATCACAATCTGACCTTGTCGTATTGCTCTTATTATAACCTAAAAGTTTTGAGATTAAAATCATGTGCGCTATTAGTCAAAAGTGGATTGTGTATTTTAAATTTTTAATAAATAAATAGATGAAAATATCCCTATGAAATTAAAGCAAAGTGACTTTACCATCTTTATCAAGCTTTTGCCATTTAGCCTTTATATGGAAATAGTAGGCGCCTAACTATATATCAGAGTAGATAATGGAATTTCTAGCAGCCAACCAAGTGATCCAAACTTGCACATGGCCCTTTCGACAAGCTAATCCATATCAGAAATATCGATCTCCATCGATCAACTCCATATCATGCATGCAAGTACAACTTGTATTTCCTCTCCATCTAAAATATTCCTATCATTCTTTAACATTTATAAACTCTTATCCGCCTCATATGTTCGGATCTATTGAGAGATTCCGATAAATAAAAGATTGACAACACCTAATAAGAGTTGTACATAGTTAGATCTCATTAAATGAAATACCCTAGAATCACATGTAGATTATTAATGTCACATAAAATCCATAAACTAATTAAACCTTAATTTAAGCGATGAATGCAAGTTGAAAGATGATTAGGGTTGAATAATTTGAGGTATAGAAGAAAACATAAAGCCAAATAGAGCTAGACTGTATATAATACCCTAGAAATACTTACGATATATAACTAATAATCTTGTAATCTAGTGGTAATTTTTTCGATCGTTCTAAGATGTCCGAAGTTCAAATCCTCCCTCCCTAAATTATACAAGTAAAGCTCTAATCCGCGAGCAGCCATCAACTTTAATGATTATATACACTTCGATGATGTACCAATTAATAACCACCAAAGTTTTGATTAGAACATCATCGATCAACCACAAGTGGAGAAAAAGCAAATTCAGTTTTTGCATTTCCAGGCCTACATCACTCATCACTAACCTAGCTTCTCTAGTCAACTTGCCATTTTGTTGTCATTAATTAAGTAAATGTTTAATTAAATCCCATAATGATGTGGGGTAAGATTAATCTGCTCATGTGTTAATCACCCACTAATATGAAATCATCCCCTTACGTCTCTTGTGCTTGCACATTGGAGCATTAATTAGGATTAAGCAGCCTTATATAATTATATGATTCACGCACATCAAATCTCATAGAGTTGCCTTACATCACTAATCACATGCCATAATTCTTCTTAAACAATGATTTAATTTCGCAGACAATTAACATGAATCATTAACCATTAAGTTCATAGGCCCTTTTACAATTGACATTCTTGTATAAGGCTATGTTCAACTCATGCATGATTGGAATGGATTAGTTCAAGTATGGAAAGAATTGTGTGGATTGAATTAAGTATATTGTGTGGATCTAACTATTAATAATTCTTGAACAAAAAAAATAAAAAAATAAGTATAAAACGATGGTTAAGTTAGCACAAATTCATATTGGAATGACCCAATTCTTATGTAACTCGTGTCATGCTATTATAAAACGAACGAAGTATCACCAAATGATTGTTGATATTGCACCAAAATTCGGATCATTAAGCACGATATAACACAAGCATAGCTCGAATCATATCTATATGAGCATAATAGAAATTTGTATCAAGCATGCACACATTTCTCATTTTTTTCTTTCTCAATAATCAAGATGTGGCATCCAACATGGAATGCACAAACCATTGGTGGGATGATCTCCAATGCAAATAATAAAATAGGGTAAAAGGGTTTTTGTGAAATATGATGCAGTTAAAAGATGACATGTAAATAAAATTTGAATTTTTTTAATGATATAGAAATGCTACGTACATAGATTAAACCCTTAACTTTAATGAGGCCCCTTAACATTTCTCATTTTCAAAACTCAAACTAAGTTACTTAATAATTTTCAATCAAATATGATGTGCTAGGTGCCAAAGTAGGTAGTGTGAAATTAATTAAACAAATCTAAGTAAGAAGGTGCTCCAAACTCGATGATTCTTATCCAAAGTCTATTATTTCCTTTTATGGAAGTGTTAACTTTCATGGGAAGGTAGTGGACATTTTGGAATTAATCCCAAAAAATCCTAATTGCAACTAACATGATATTTTTCTCTAACAAACCAATATGAAATTATGAATTCAATAGAACAAGCAAATCTATATCAGTTAGGTATTTAATAATATCACTGAAAATTCGTCAAGGAATTTGAAGGTTTCATCTGTTATACATACCAGTCCATGAATTTAAAGCCCTTAGACTATTGTTTATATTCAAGAACAAGAGATTGTATGAAACATATGTCATCACTTTTTTCAACTATTAATAATTGTTTAAACAAATACTTGACACATACATTTGACATCATTCTTTTAAATTTTAGTTGTTTGATTGAACATTTGACATGAATACTAGCAAACTTCTTCTTTCAATATTTCAGTCAATATCGCCGTCATAAATAAAATTGTAGAAAGCATATCAGGTAACAAAATCTATATTTCCCAACAGTAAATCTGCTAAACCTAACAACCATGAGAATTATTGCCATATTTATTCTGGCCTCCATGAAAAATAATGAAAAAAAAAAAGAAAAATGGAAAAAAATTCCCCTCCTTTTCGTAGGGCCAAAAAGGGGAAACAAGGTAAAGTGTCCACGTGGAGAAACATGACCTCAGCAGTCGTGCGTCAAAAAGAGTCCCTCAAGCTTTATATTAAGCAGAGCAGAGTCGGCTCTGGTTCAGCAGCTTAGCTCTGTCATTCACACCCGTCACTTGCTCTGTTTTCTCGCCGCTTTTCTCTCCAATCCATTTTTCCAAAGGGTCAACCTATTTAAACATCATTTTGTGAAGAACAAAACATGGCCTAGAGGACTACTCCAACTGGGTTTCGGCTAATTTTGTTCAGGCTTGGTGCTCACCCGAAAATACAGGACAAGAGAAATAAGAGGAAACAAAATGGCTCAAGAGGTTGCTTCTGATGGGATTTCAATGAGAGGCAGCAAGGAAAGTAGTAGTGGCTGTGAGGGTGATAGGGTTAGTGAGTCTTCTAATTCTGCTTCCTCTGAGCACTTTCACAACTCAATGTCAGAGTCCGTCAACTCTGATTTTCATATTGATGAAATCTCACAAGCTGCAAATAAGAGGCTAAAACAAACTCCTGTGGACTCCACTGAAAAGGTTTCCTTGTTTTTTTTTTCTAACTATATCTGTATTTTTATCTTATGGATAGGTCTTGATTCTTGATTATTTTCTATGACTTGGGTGTTATAATTGTGGGGTTTATTAGGGGTTTAACATATATCATTTGTGTTGCTTTGAAACTTGTGTTTTCATGGGGTTTTTACGTTTTTTCAAGTTTTTTTCCTTGCATTTTGGTTTCTTTGCTAGATTTTTCTTTTTCTTTTTCCTTCTCCATATCTGTTTCATCATTTTACTCTTATTATTTTTATGAAATGAAGACGAGGTGAATCGAGAAATGATTACATAGGTTAGGGTTTGATCCAGACCATTTCAACTGTTTTTGCACTGTTTTTCATTGTAGTGCATGCAGAGTTACTATTACTACCATTTTTATATTAGTCTCCTAACATGTGTTTATTAAATTCTTTGCAGGCTCAATTGGCGAAAACCCTTCTAAGCTTACCACCACTTGGTTTGTCACTTGGAAAGACACCCTCTTTCTTGAACTTGACAGAAAAATTACCCCGAAAACGAAAGACTAAGCGTGCAGCTGAAGTTAATGTTCAATCAATGTCCGAGAAGGAAAAATTGAAAGCTTCCAACTTCTGTGCCTCATTACTCAGAATTGGTTCATGGCAGGTTGGTAGTTTTCAATACAGAACACTTTCCTTTAAGCTGAGAAAATGGACTTTTTCATTCAATCATGCTCATAATATGTGCAGAGAGTAACTCAACATGAAGGTGATCTGGTTGCAAAGTGTTACTATGCGAAGCGAAAACTGGTGTGGGAAATCTTGGATAATGGTTTGAAGAGCAAGATTGAAGTGCAGTGGTCTGATATTTTGTCTATGAGAGCAGTCATTGAAGAAAACCAACCTGGCATTCTAGAAATTGAGGTTTTGATTCTTTCTTCGTAATGTTCACAACTATTAATTAGATTTCGACTTTTTAGCACGCTGCATATTGTTATGGTAGCATCTTTGTTAATGTGGTGATATTTTTTGCAGTTAGGCCAGCGACCTACATTTCACCGAGAGTCTAATCCACAGCCAAGAAAGCATACTATGTGGAATGCCGCATCAGATTTCACCAACGGTCAAGCTCTCGTTCACAGGTTAGTAGCCTAATTGATTCTTAATATATTTATGGATGAAGAAGCACTTTCTTTATAGAACAAAAAAAATAAAAATCTCATAGCAGCAAATTTGAAGCACTTTTGAATTTGCCTTATTAGTACTTTAGTACAATTGACAGTAGAGCTTTTAGGATACAAGAGTACTGTTCATTTTTGTTGCGGTTACCAAATTTCATTGCCAAAATACAATTTTAGTGTGCACAAACAATGAATTAACTCCCATCTTTATATTTCTGTATTTTTAACTGTTCAAAACTTCAACTAACTGAGCTGATGTATCTTGTTGATGACCTTCTGTTTCTGTAGGAGGCATTATCTTCAGTTTCCCCCAGGTTTGCTTGACAAACACTATGAGAAGCTTATACAATGTGAAAGCCGGTTTTTAGAGTTGAGCCAAAGGCCTTTCCCGAGCCAAAGATCGCCTTACTTTCAATCACACAATGGAGTTGCAGATATTTCTTTCGATTTTGGTAGCCAAGGAGCAGAAATCCCCTCCAATCTACCATTACAAATCCCGACACATTTGGATCCTCGACAAATTCAAACATATGAGCAAACCAAACCATCTATTTGTTACACAGATTCTACTTCACCAATATCAGGTATTTACATCTCCTCCTTCACTGTAGCTTTTCTCAGGCTTTGAACACCACTTACATTGAGCTATACACTAATGTTGTCTTCCCAAATATCTTGTGATGATATAGTTATGGATTTTTCTTCGCCTTTAGATGAGGTCGTTGGCAACCAAGGAGTTGAAAATCCGTGTATGGCATTATGGGATCAGCAAGTCATTGCATATCTTTTAGGGAGAGATCAAATTCCAGCCACGGTTTGTACACCAGCAGCTCAAGTGAATCCAGCCATTTCTTGCGAAAACTTCAATGGATCAATACCTTATAACCAAGAGTCCCAAATGCTGTTCAATATCGAAAAGCAGATGTTGAGTAACTTCCATATTCAGTGTCAGGGAAACTCACTAGGCTCATCATCAATAGCATTTCCAGAGAATGGGAATTTTGGAGCAACAACTAGTACTAAGCAGACAGGCTATGAACTGGAAATGAATGCTAACCAAAACTTGGTTTCGGGTGCATGGGCCGACACAGGCCAGACTCTTCCGTTAGGCTGGGTGATGGCACCTCTACCAGACAGCTGGGGGGTGCTGCCTCAAGTTCCTTCCACGAACTCAGGAGTACATCCGGCTGATGACAGCTCGAGGTATTCGTCTTTCAATCCAAATCCAACAACAGAAGACTTTGCCACTTTCAACAACTCAGTGAATCGCTGGAGATGACTGGCTCACAAGGATGAATGAAAGGGAAGATCTACTGGGATGAGTGTATTATATTTCTCAGCTTCAGCCCTGTGTTAGGTTGTTTTTATTCGTTTCTGTAAAATTCTTGTTCAGCGAGATTAGGCAGTTTGATCCCCCCTTTAGCTTTAGTTAGTGTCTAGCATTTGCTTTTTGAAATTGATTTTTCCCACAAGCATTGAGCTTTGTTCTTGAAAATTTTTCAAGCTCGAGTCCAAAGGCTTCATCAATGATCATATAATTCAATCAAAATCATTGTTAAAAAAAAGAGAAAAAAAGAAGAAGAAGAGGACATTTTGGAGAAGGTTTCATCATCTTAAACAATCATATATACAGAGAGGCACACCTAACAAATTGCTTTCTGTTACAATCTTCAAGACCCAAAAATCACAGTGCCTGACAAGTAGATAATGCCAATGTAGAAGCATATTCTCATCTACTTAGAAATCAAAAAGTCAAAAGGATAGCTCAGTAACACAGCCAACTTGGGTCAGTCATTTCTCCTACTGTTGAAAATATCAACACCATAACTTGATAATAAAGTTTAAAGAACACAAGATTATAAATGGTGCAGAACTAAGACTTCGAAACAGAACTAGTCACTCCAAGATTTACACCAGTAGCTCCTATCCCATAACCAAAGTGGCTTGAAGCAGCAAAATCCCAAGTCTTCAAACTTGTGGGTCTTCTGCCATAGCTACAGGAGGTTCTTCAGGCTTGGCTTCAACTTGTTGCTCCAACCCTACAGGAGGTTCTCTATCTCCTTCTGCCTGTGCATTTAGCTCACTGAAACTCCTCTTCTTCGAATTCGATTTCTCCTCCTCATGTTCACTCGCCACCTCCTTTTCCTTCTCTTTTTCCTTTCCTTTTCCCTTGGCTTTTCCTTTCCCACTGGCCTTGCCCTTGGCATTGGCAATAGGATTGGAATTGGGATTGGCATTGGCATTGACATCTTCTTTAGCATCTTGAGGAGGAAACAGGGGCGGTTCGCGGCCACTCAATTTGCAAAATACTCTTTCCACAGTTTGATTGATTTCCTTTCCCATTCCATCGTTGTCTAAAATCAACTCCCAAACAGACTTGGAGGCCTTCTCAAGCACTTGGGCTTCAAGCTCCTGCCTCAGAGCATCAAAAAGCTCTCTTTTCGTCTGCTTCTCGGCCCCAGGAGTGTTAAGAACTCTGCTTTGCTCTGCCATTTTTATAGTCGTGCTCTTAAGCTCTTCCTGCAACAACCCCATTAAACCACCCACCATCAAAATTTACACACACACAATTGCAGCTCCAAAATTCATAGAATCAAATAGAAAGTCCCAGAGAAAGAGACGGATAGAGAGAGAAAGAGAGTTACATTGGCCTTGAGCTGATTGATGATCTTTAATCTGAGAGCATCAATGGTACCGTCGTTCATTAAAGACTCCAACACGTCTTCTGGGCTTATCACCGAAGAAGAACCCATTATTCGATTCTCCGGAAAAAAAAAAATACGATTACGAACCTCGACGTACGTCGACCCTCTCAAATTTGCAAGCCCTAATACTCCGACTCCGATTCCGATTCCGATTCCGATTCCGATTGGGATTGGTATCTCGCGCTCTCTCTCTCTCTCTGCGAGCCCTAATTGAAACCTTCGGGTAATACGGTGTTATAGGCTTATAGCTACAGTTTCGGTTCCATTACCCTTTTGGAAAGTTTGTAGGTATATCTCAAGAATGGGCTTTCTCATGGGCCTTGACTAGTAAATTGAGCCCAAAGGCCCACCTATTTCTATTTGGAGGTTCAATCTGATAATCCAATTATGAATTTTTACTGCTGAAATCAGCCCATATTATTAATTTAATTCATTACAACACGAGATTGTTACCAAAACTTTTGATATCAGAGAATAATATCTAGTACTTGACATTCTACTCTTTCATTGAATGTACAAAATGCCACACATTCCCTAGTCCTCTTGGCTTGGAAGGGTCAATGTTCTGCTGATCTGCTGTCAAATGACTGAAATCAATCACAATTTTGATGCATCGGCGTGCAGCAAAGATTCAGCTTTGCCAAAGATATGTAGGGTTCATCTCAGAATTTCGTAACAGAACTCGATTTAGCGGTCATCTTCATCTTTATCCAAGGAAGCTGATAAATAACTCAAGATGAAACCGTCTAGATCTCCCTCAAGGACAGAATCAGGATCTGAGACTTCATAGTTTGTTCGAAGATCTTTCACCATGCGGTATGGCTGCATCAAAAAGTAGCAATGTAGCAAACAAAAGTTATTGGGACTTAAATTGTCAATGGATGAACAGAAAAAAGACTTAGGTTGTTAACGGTTAGAGGAAGGGCATACTTGGAGCACGTAGCTACGTATCTGGCTGCCCCAGGTTATATCGGTAAGAGATTGTGAATACTGTGCATTCTTCTGAGTCTGGCGTGCCATCTCAAGTTGGTCTACTCGTGCTTGGATAACAGCCATTGCTGAAGCCTTATTCTGATGTTGTGATCTGTGGGTACAAGAAAAAAGAGACTACCTAATTAGGGCTAACGTTGGCAAGTCTTAGTTTCAACTATGGAAAGCAAAACATGAGACAGTAGCCAGTAGGGCTGCACACAGACATGTGTCTGCCTTTAGTACCTTTCATTTTGACAAGTGGCAGTAATTCCAGTAGGAATGTGAACAATCCTCACAGCACTATCAGTTGTATTAGCGTGCTGGCCTCCAGATCCCCCAGAACGAAAACGCTCAATGCGCAGATCAGATTCATTAATTTGTACATGAGCAGATACATCTCCCAGGATTGGTGTCACAGCAACAGCAGCAAATGAAGTATGTCTGCGCTTATTACTGTCAAAAGGTGAGATACGTACCAACCTGTGCACTCCTACTTCTGCTTTTGCATATCCAAATGCATATTCACCATCAACTTTGATTGTTGCCCGCTGCAAGAACAGAAATCTGAAGTTAGAAACGTAGCACAGACCTTTTATAAACTTCTAATTGATATAGCCTATAAAAATAGAAAAACTAAATTGCAGGCCAATCTTCAAATTTAAAGGCTTTACTAGTGTTCAATATGAAGCAAGTGGGAGGGTGGCCTATCAACTGCTAGCAATACTCTGAACTTTTTCCTTTATTGGGTAAACATCTACTACATATGATTCAAGGATTCATTTGCCAATAACAAGGATTGGTGAAGGATGGTAAGAAGGTGAACCTTGATTCCGGCAATCTCACCAGGCATTTCATCCACCACAGTCATTTTATATCCACGTCGTTGAGCCCACATTTTATACATCTGCATGACCATCGATGCCCAGTCATTACTCTCTGTACCCCCAGCTCCTGATTGTACCTACGTTACACGACAAAAGATCAATGGTTGTGGTTGTCATACATCTACATGAGTAGAAATGCCAAAACAATGGTCGATACATGTTGAATATAGGAAACTTTGATGAAGAAAAGCATGTTGCATATATCACAGACCTCTATGTAACATGAACAAGGATCCTGCTCCCCAGCTAACAAAGCTTGGGTCTCTTTCTCCTTTGAAGTTCTTCTCATCTCAAGCAAAGCCTTCATGGATTCCTGCAAAGGAGAATCCACGTAACTAAAAAGCACAATGCATGCTGTTTCCCTCACAATAACTTTGTTAAAGTACATTACTTGAAAGAAAAAGATTTAACATTTATGGTAGGGATTCAACATTTCAAGAACTTAATCTTTGCTTTTTGGCATTAATGCACAATGTTACATTAACCAAAGGCTAAACTCAACGGAGGAAAGCAGCTATTGAATTGACATATTAAGGATAGCCTACATTTTTCCTGATCACTGAAAGAAGGATATCCTACATTTTTGGACTTTTCAGTTTTCACTATTTTATGTACATGACAAATTAATTGTACAGTTTAATACTAAAACCAGTTCACACATCACAGTACATCAAGAACCAAATCTAGAATAGTCAGTGAATAGAACAGAAAATTGCTGCTAATTGTTCAAGATGGCACAAACCATGAAACAGAGTGATAACATGCCTATGAGAAGTATTGAGAGCCCACCGATTCCAACTCCACATCATTTTCTTCACGAGCAAGCTTTATCATGTCTACATGCTCAAGCAATTCCTGCTCGAATGCCTTCACTTCTTTCATTTTACCCATCAGTGAACCATGCTCGCGGCTTATCTTTCCTGCATGTACAGGATCATTCCAAAGGTCTGGCTTATTCAGCTCCACTGATAACATATTCAACCTAACCAGCAACTTCTTCCACTGTCACCATAAACAAGAACTTTGTACTTCAAATTTAAGCTGAAGTAAGTCATATACATACCAAAAACCAAAATTAGATTACTACTTAGTATAAGTTGTAACAACAATTACTCAGTTTAAATTCACTCCAACACAAAGTGCCAATTAAACCAAATGAGACTCAAAAATTGCAGAAGGATAGTAACAATAAACCATTTTAAGTTGTACCTGCAAACGTTTCTTAATAAGATGAATGGATTGGGCAATTGCAGCAGCGTGACTCTTCCAATCACTCTCGTCCTCTGTCAGAATTGGCCACTCACTGTTGAGGATTCGATCAACTGTGAGCCCATCAGAGGTCGAAGGCTCCTGAGCAGCCTGAGTACCAAACAAGCGAACCAAGCTACAACGTGCAAGATCACCATGAAACCCACGTAAACTTTTCACCATTGGAAGCCCCAAATTTGAAGAAAACCCAGAACTTTTCCCGGAAGCAATTGAGTTTTTGACGTTTTGGAGAGACCCAGGTAGGGTTTTTGAGGTTTTAGGTGAAAATGAACAAGGCCCAGGATCCAAAATCCTGTGGCTTTCGATTGAGTTTGTGGCATTTTGAGGTTTTGGGGGTTTATTCAGATTTATGGGCTGGGGTTCACGTAGAGTAGAGAATAGTAGAAAGGGAACAAATTGAGTTTCAGCTTTAGGGTTTCCGAAGATAACCACCCAGCATCTACTTGCTCTTTTTCTGAACAGGAAAGATGACATTTTTCTTCTCAAAGGGTTTAGGAGATTTTCTTCTTCAGGGTTTATGTAGAAGAGTTTCGCTTCCCTTTTCTTTAAGAACTAACAAAACGGTCACACATCCAAAACGACGACGTTGGAAGCAAATCCGCAACCTATTTCAGCAAAACGGTACCAATTGTTGACAAAAATGTCCTTCCTTCTCACTCTTCAACCCGCCAATGTCTTCTTCACCCCCAAAACCCTCCACAGGTTTCCCAAAGCCTTCAATTTTCTCAGCCAGATTTCTATTACAATGTCAGAGTCGGACCAACCCGATTCTATAAATTCCACTTCCCAAAATGTCCTCCAAAACACACAGAATTACCCTGTGCCTCTCTCCCCACCACTTCCATCTGTGTCAAAGAACATAGAGCTAACCAGAGCCATGTCTGCCTCTTCCAAATCCAGCCTCTTCTCCCTCTCGAGAAACGACGTCGTTTTCGAGGACCAGTGGCTCATTGTTGTGAACAAGCCTCAGGGGATTTACTGTGAGAGCGTGCTGGAATCTGTCCCCAAGCTCCTCTTCGACTCGGCCGAGTCAGGTTTGCTCTTTTTTGGACTGTTCAATTCTTGGGTCAGCTTCTTGTTCTCTTTTGGCTATTTGGGTAATGGGTAATTGTTGAAAGTTTATAACTTGGAGACATCCGAGTCAACTCGGTACACTGGGAATGACATGTTGGAACCAATATGCTAGCTAATATATGGTTGATTAACTTGAAGTTCAATTTATTTTGAGGTCTCCAAAAAGTTCAAATTGTAGGTTTGATTCAAATTTCAAATCATCAAAATTTGCTAGTGTCACACATTTGGTTGTAGTTTACTGACAAGAAAAGTTCTGTTAATTGTAAAGGTTTAGAAGCCATAATCAGATTCCGGAAAAGCTGTCTATTTCATTAGATAGTGAAATGCTGGATTGCTGGCTACTTAAACTATCAAGCTGTAACGGATAGCATTGAAGCTTGAGTTTTCATTACACTCTTTGTTGAATATTGAATCGAGTTCAAATTACCAGTTGCAGGGACCGAAGCCAACGTGCCCGAGCTCCATCTTGCAAATCGACTTGATCGTGACACTAGTGGAGTAATGATAATAACAAAGTCACATAAAGTAGCTGCCAAACTAGTTAAGGCATTTACAGATCACAAAGTTTCCAAAACATACATTGCACGCTGCATTGGTTCAGCTCCGAAATGGGAAAAAATCACCGTTAAGTCAGGTCATGGCCGATCAAAGTTCGGGGCCTGGCGGGTGTATGCTGCTTCAGGCGTAGGCCGGACACTTCCAGGTGGATCAGTAGTCAGAAATATGGAAACATCGTTTGAAATAATATCAGTAAATGGACAGGGGAGCTTCAAAGAGCCATCTGAATTTAGAACAGATGAAGATAGTATTGTAGTAGTTGAAGAAAAAGCTGTAATAGATGGAGATGCAAACAAGGATGAGATTTTGGTAAGAGCACGTCCTCGGAGTGGAAGAACACATCAAATACGCTTGCATTGCCAGTATCTTGGAATTTCGATAAGAGGGGATGTCAAGTATGAGGGTGTCTCCGAGTGGAAAGGAATAACTTATGATGGCCATGAACTTCATGCAGAGAGCTTGTCTCTCGAGCACCCTATTACCGGCCTTCCAGTAATGTTTCGGGCACCTGTTCCTTCTTGGGCCTGTGAGGCTTTGCAGCCCTAGTTAAGTTGGTGATTCTCGGTGCTGAACGTCCTTATGTCCGGTTAGGCCTCATGCATATACAGTTCTAGTGTCATCGCTATTCACTGACTACAGTTTATTCAATCTGAAGGGAACTGAATTTTTTAGACTTTGCTTTTTGCAAAGGTTTGATGACGAAAAGAAACAGGCATAGGTCTCCACTTGCCACAGCATCCTCCTCCTCGTCATCGGCTCCTTTTATTCAGCTTTGCTTGATCATACAGGCAGAATGGTTTGGAATTCAAATGTCATGACTCATGAGTCATGACTACTCTTGTAAGTAACAAGTTGCAAGGAAATTCTGATATTTTTTCTTCTCAAAATTTTGTGCACATAAACTAGAATTTGCAATAGCTTATGTTGATGATGTCAAACGTCTGTTCCCATAGATCTATGTATAAGTTTATGTCATAGTTGGTAAGAAATGGAGAAACTGGCAGTGATGTGACCTCTAGATCAATATACAACCATTATATGTAACCAAAAATATCAAGTTTGACAACAACAGTTTCCAGGAAGCTCTCTATCTTTTTCTTATCGTTTGGGATCTTTTAGCTGATATTTTTTTTTTTTGCCATTTATACTCTTAGTTTGGACATATTATTATCATTATCTACTAATAGAGAAACGTAGAGTACTGAACAAGGTAGAATAGTCTAATTAGTTGGTTCAGTAGGTGAGCCCAAGTGCCCTGGTGAGGAGGTGTCCGGGCGCGCTAAGGGGGGGGGGGGGGGGGGGGATCTTTTATTATATTTTTTTTTTTTTTGCCATTTATACTCTTAGTTTGGACATATTATTATCATTATCTACTAATAGAGAAACGTAGAGTACTGAACAAGGTAGAATATAGTCTAATTAGTTGGTTCAGTAGGTGAGCTCCAAGTGCAATCCTTAGCGTGTGAATGGGAAAGAAGGCGTGACAAATTCATCTTGATCTTGATCTTGATCTTGATCTTGATCTTGATCACATATTATATTTAGAAATGTTGGAAAGCCAAAAGACAAAGACTTTTAGGGCTTGTGGGTCTAGTTGGGATTAGATTCATTAGGATCAATCAAGTGCGGTAAACGTGTTGCTTTGATAGAATAAGAGAACAATATACTCAGATTTTTTACCCTGATATTCCGATTTTCATTTTACTTTTGGATTAGTGAAAGCTCATTAGTCAAATGGAATATTGAAGGCAAATTTGGTTTATATTATAAACTAAGATATGGAATAAGGCTCCCATAACAAAAATGAGATTTGATCTTAGACTTCCAACCCCAATTGAATTAGCTAGCATTTTCCTATTGTTCAAAAATGTTTTATTATTGACAAGCTTGACCATAATCTTTAGGCACTGTATCTACCTTCAAGGCCACGAAAAGGAAAATTTGCGATGACAATTATGTTGACTTTCTAATTTTATTTTTGTACAAATGTTTCTTTACTGCAACTTGAATTCATTTGGTATTCAAGTTAGCATCACATTATACATTAAAAACAGTTGCGTAAAGATGATAAAAAGCTTCTCAAATAATTTGAGTCAAATTACAACCCATGCATTTTGAATTCAGAATACAACCAGCTTATACCAGTATGAAACTGTGTATTTCCATATAACAGTGCTGGAATCTACATTGCTTATAATATTCTACTACTAGTTCAATTTTGATTTGTATACAAAATGACAGGGATAGTTTCTTGACCTCATTGCAACGAAGATGACAAAGTTTGGTTCCTAGTAATGGCAATCAAAATAGTACAAACGTTTCTTCCTCTAATGTTCAATTAAAGCAAATATAATATGTGCTCAGAATATGTAAAAGATGCCACTTTCATTAACATAATAATAAGGAAAACAAAAAAGGTGAAGTAATCTAATATATTTGGAGCTGAATCTACTACTTTGATTTAGTAAATCAAGAATGAAATCCATAATTTTGAAACTTTGTGATTTAGTGAGTAATTATTAATTTGATCTTTATCCATGGCGTTGTTGCTGATTAGACCAACGTTTTATCCAGCAATGAGAAAAAGGTGTAATAGATAGCTCATTAATGCTGTGACATAACCTCTACCAATTATTCAAAACAACCAGTTATACTCAGTCCAAGCTTAGGAACAATCTTCCACAAGTCCTACCTGCCTTTCAAACAAGCTAGCTTTATAGATTCTTATGGCCATGCAATGCAAATACTAAAACATCATTTGGATAATACATTTACGGTGTTTAAGAGGCTGCACTTAGAAACCCACCATTATTTCTTTGCCATATATATATAAATGCTCAGATAAAAGCCTAAGAAAACTTAAAGAAATTAGCCTTTGTGTTGTTTCGAATTGTTGGAAATGGCTTTGCTGGGTGAAGGCCTTACTCAGATTCTGATACCTGTGGCTGCGTTAATCGGGCTTGCGTTTGCTTTGCTTCAGTGGTATCTGGTTTCAAAGGTGAAGGTCTCTTATGGCTCTGGTGATGGAAATGACTATAAGGACAAGTTGATCCCCGGAGAAGAAGAAGAGGGTATTGACAACTTTGAGGTTACAAAAAAGTGTGCTGAAATTCAAAATGCCATTTCTGAGGGTGAGCTCTCTCTTTTCCCCTTCCCTACTTCCTTTTTTAATTTGTGTTTTAAATTCTTGGATCATCTTGTCTATGCTTAAGAGATGATCATAGACTAAACACGGCGACTCTTATATGAAAATTTTCTTTGAGCTATCATATGCTAGGTAGTTTCATGGTGTATTACACCCTCAAAATAATAAAAGCTAAGTTCTTGCTGTCCTGTGAATGATTTTTTATTTTTTTTTAACTTTTCTTTTACTTTATGTTTATATTTGTAGATTCTTCTTTCATTTTTCTGTTATGTACTCTGTTCATGCTTGATCTTTGAGATGGCGTCAGAAACTCTCAAAATCAGTCGGCAAATTTTTTAAGAGGAAAGTCCCCCTATATTGTCTTTTTCTTGATGCTCATTTTTTTTTGCCATACCTTCAGTTTTTATATATCTTAATTATGATTCTAAAGAATTATAGACTCAAAAGTACAGCCTTGTAAGAGAGGTGGTGCTTTAGTTCGATCTTTGAGATACAAATAGATCCATGAGAGTCGTAAGTTAATAGAACTGGAATTCGAAAACACAAAAGGAAGGAGGCATGTCAAGTGTTTTTTCTTAACATCAATGCATCGAAAATTTAGTTCTAAATATAATACAAGTTAGTGCAGCATAAAAGATTGAATCTGGATTATACTTTATTTGACTCTGATGATGTTGATCTCTGTAATGTTAATAGGGGCAACCTCTTTCTTATATACCGAATACAAATACCTCAGTATCTTCATGGGTGTATTTGGTGTCATCATCTTCCTCTTCCTTGGTTCGGTTAAGGGTTTCAGCACCGAAAGCGAACCCTGCACTTACAATACAGGGAATATGTGCAAACCGGCTCTAGCCAATGCCTTCTTTAGTACTGTTGCCTTCTTGCTTGGTGCTTTTACCTCAGTCATATCTGGTTTTCTTGGGATGAAGATTGCAACATATGCCAATGCGAGAACAACTTTAGAAGCAAGGAAAGGTGTTGGGAAGGCTTTTATCACTGCTTTTCGCTCTGGTGCTGTGATGGGATTCCTTCTTGCTGCCAATGGCCTTTTGGTGCTGTATATCACTATTAATTTGTTTAAGCTGTATTATGGGGATGACTGGGAGGGACTGTATGAGTCGATTACTGGTTATGGACTTGGAGGTTCTTCAATGGCACTCTTTGGAAGAGTTGGGGGAGGTATATACACAAAAGCAGCTGATGTTGGCGCTGATCTTGTTGGGAAAGTTGAACGAAATATCCCCGAAGATGATCCACGAAACCCAGCTGTAATTTCCTACACCCCCTTTTAACTTTATTTGACTACTCATTTCTAGTAGGTTATTGTACTAATTCTTTGTTCTTTTTCAGGTCATTGCAGACAATGTGGGTGACAATGTAGGTGACATTGCAGGGATGGGATCTGACCTATTCGGATCATATGCTGAAGCAACGTGTGCAGCATTGTTTGTTGCATCTATATCGTCCTTTGGTATCACTCATGACTATGTAGCCATGTCTTATCCTTTGATTATAAGCTCCATGGGACTTTTGGTTTGCTTGATAACAACCCTTTTCGCAACTGATCTGTTTGAAATTAAGAATGCAAGTGAGATTGAACCGTCCTTGAAGCGACAGCTTCTTATCTCAACGGTTCTGATGACTGCTGGCATTGCTGTGGTTACTTTTGTAGCTTTGCCATCAGAATTCACTATGTTCAGTTTTGGGACCAACAAGGCTGTCAAGAACTGGTATGTCTCTCAATTTTTGTTATTTCCGAGGCATGATTTTGTCTTCCCATATTATTTAACATTCGTTATTGAATTAAATGTGGCCTGCAGGTACCTTTTCTTTTGTGTATCAATTGGCTTGTGGGCTGGTCTTGTTATTGGATATACTACCGAGTATTACACTAGCAATGCTTACAGGTGAGCTATTTTGTTTTGGGTTATAATTATAACGCATTTTACTCTCCTAGTCTTCAAATTCTGATGCTTACTATTACCATGTTAAATTTGCAGTCCAGTGCAGGATGTGGCAGATTCTTGTAGGACTGGTGCTGCAACAAATGTGATTTTCGGGTTGGCTTTAGGTTACAAATCAGTCATTATTCCTGTATTCGCCATTGCATTTGCTATATATGTCAGCTTTAGCTTGGCTGCTATGTATGGAATTGCTGTGGCTGCTTTGGGAATGCTGAGTACTATTGCCACTGGTCTTGCAATCGATGCTTATGGCCCGATCAGTGACAATGCTGGTGGGATTGCAGAAATGGCTGGGATGAGCCACAAGATTCGTGAAAGAACAGATGCTTTGGATGCTGCTGGAAACACCACTGCTGCTATTGGCAAGGTGAAACATTCAGAAGACTTACTGACCATGATCATTGTATCCCTTTTTCTTTAAATTTTGACATGTTTACTTGTGTGTCTCAGGGTTTTGCTATTGGATCAGCTGCTCTTGTTTCTCTTGCTTTGTTTGGCGCCTATGTTAGCAGAGCTGGGATAGGGACGGTTGATGTGTTGACGCCAAAAGTGTTCATTGGCTTGCTTGTGGGAGCTATGCTTCCATACTGGTTTTCAGCCATGACAATGAAGAGTGTGGGAAGTGCAGCACTCAAAATGGTCGAAGAGGTTCGCAGACAATTCAATACTATTCCGGGGCTCATGGAAGGGACAGCAAAGCCAGACTACGCAACGTGTGTCAAGATTTCTACTGATGCTTCCCTCAGGGAGATGATCCCACCCGGCGCTTTGGTCATGCTTACGCCACTCATTGCTGGAACCTTCTTCGGAGTTGAAACTCTAGCTGGGATTCTTGCTGGTTCACTTGTTTCTGGTGTGCAGGTAGGTAACCTTTACTTGCAGCTGTTCAATTCCTTATAGTCTTACTTGAACAATGTCTTATACTTCCTTTTTGTTTTCCTTCATAGGTTGCCATTTCAGCTTCAAACACTGGCGGGGCATGGGATAATGCAAAGAAATACATAGAGGTAAATTTCTTGTTCTTGCAAATTGTGATTCTTTTTTGCTAGAGTGAGTTTGAGTTTTGAGTCATTCTGATTTCTTGCTTTGAAATGTGACTGCAGGCCGGTAATTCTGAGCATGCCAAATCGCTTGGTCCTAAGGGTTCGGATGCTCACAAGGCGGCTGTGATAGGCGATACAATTGGAGATCCCCTCAAGGACACTTCTGGTCCTTCACTCAACATTCTCATCAAGCTCATGGCAGTTGAGTCCTTGGTGTTTGCTCCATTCTTTGCAGCTCATGGAGGCCTAATCTTCAAATGGCTATGAAATGGAGCTGTAACAGACATCGGGTTAACTTTGGTAAATACACATGTACTGGTTGAGCAGTAATGTGGAATGGAGCTTCACTCTAATTTCTAGTTTGTTGATGTAAAGTAAAACCGGTAACAGATATGGCTTTTCAAATTTTCCAATTCTACACTGAATGAATTTCTTTTCTATATCCCAGTTACTGTATTATGTACCTATGTTTCCAATCCGTGGTTTAAATGTTCCATATTTGGAGAAAATGTATCGTATATGAGAGTACATAGCTAAATAAAACTATCACCTTCGACTCTCAAGTCGCCTTTAAATTTATACACCATAAATATCTATATCATTTTACTTGAATGTGTATGAAATATCGAGGGCTCTACTTTTATGGTTCATCTCGAGCTCTCGATATCTTGGACACTTCATAAAATATCAATTTTTGAAGGTTCAGCTGATCACCTTATGTGCTCAGGGCTCAAAGCTGAACCAAGGTCAGGCCAAGGCCAACTCTAGCACTAGTAGCGAATTGAAATTTAACTGGGTGCTCTCCGACTCTATGACTATGATATAATAATGAGGTTTTGAGTGACTTCCAATCTAAGCATCCAAAGTTGCACTGCAGAACAAATGAGTGCCGGCCCACTATGAAAACTTCAAAGATTTAAGCCTTCCAAAATTCATCTTATACTATGGAATTTTTATATGTTCTTATCCTAAGCAAAAAATCTAGGAATATCATATCATTTTTCTTAACAGAAAGAGGCTTGATCAGGATAATAAAGGCCATTCAAACATTATTATTTGAGTCACGTCCGTAAGTCACTTAATTATATGTTTTTTTTATGAAGTTATTAAGTATTTATCTAACATGTCATATTATGGTTTTTTTTTGTTTACATCAAAAGAGATCGAACTCTATTTTAAGAAAAATTTTATTCATACATGACTAAATACTAGATACACACCTCATTATTAATACACCACCTATTAACTTTATTGAAACACAATTTATTAGATACATAATCCTAAACTTCCTAAACTACCATAATTTAAAAATTTAAATACACAACCTATTTACTAAATACACATCTCACATCCTTTTTTTAAATACACAGACAACGTCTGTTTCGAAGAAAAAAAATGCAAACAACATTGAATATTAAATAGCACAACATTGTAGAAATTATTGATAGCTAATGAATTCATGATCATGGCTGTGCTAATGCCTTATCCTCTTCTTGTCATTGCTTCTCATATCAAACAACAAACCCTAAAATCTAAATTTTGTAGTAGATCAAATTCAATCAAAGATGGAGAAGTCATACCTCGCTTAAGGGTTGAGAAACACTAATAAAATCCATTACGTTGTTTTCTGATATTGTCTAGAACTTTGGAAGTTCATCCATGAGTATGGCCAACTGTTTCTGATTAGGGTTTTCAATCTTTACCCACGTCGTTCTTGTAGAAGAGAAGAAAATTCTAACGTGTGATTGTTTATTTCAACTATGTTTCTTTAGTTTTAATATATAAATGTCTCTTTTGGTAATTTTACGTACCCACAAAATTTTATGTAAATACTAGAAAAAGAGGGATGTGTATCTAGTATATTGAGGTGTATGAATAAAATTTCTCTTATTTTAATCTTCCACATTTCCTCACTGTATTTAGCTGACTCCAAGCGCAAGCGAAATAATGCAGTTTCATACTTTTTTTTAGTATAATTACGTGGTAAACAACATTAGGCATATGATCATAGTCATCATACCATCATAGTTCATGATCATTTGCTTGGCAAATAATTTTGCTAAAACTATAACATTGGAGTGTGGGCTAAGACTTTCACAATGGTATATGGCACAAACTTCTAAGATTGGATGGTCTATGAAGAGTCCTTAAAATAACAAAAACGGTCCAATTAAGGCAAGTTGAATATTAAAGCCACATAGCCTTTTGTTCTTTACAAAGGCTTAGCAATTTTTTAATTTGGATTAGTCCTCTGGCTTAACCTAATCCAAAAATGCCAATTAAGTGCTAAAGGATCTTTCTAGTGCCTATGGATTACAAAGATAAATTTCATTAATTACTATGCTAATCAGGTTACAAAGTTTTCAACTTTTGGTTGTAACCACCAGATACCCAATCAGAGTTGGTAGCTAGAGGGGCAGTTCCGTAAACTCACATGGTCTCATACCTACGTGTCGCGCCCAATTGCGACAGGCTAAATTAAGGAAAGGCCCAATAGCGCGCCGCCATGTCACACCAATGACCAGCTGAGATGATGTGGCGAGTTGCGACTCGTCCATGTCATCGAACGACGAGTCTAACCGAGCTGAAAATCAATTTTTAACCACAGCAGTAAAAACCAAACGGGTAGAGAGGCTATATAACAGCCCCAAAGTGCAGGACTCTCACAGTCTGTAGCTGCAACTCTCTCTCTCATTGGGTGGTGAAAACAATGGCGTCTAGGGCTCCAAACTCTAGCCTGCTGTCCTTGATCCTTCTCTCGCTCCTCGCCATCGCCTCCGCGAAGGTCTTCTTCGAAGAGAAATTCGAAGGTATATACATAAACCTTTCTCTCTTTCTCACTCTGTATCTATATGTGTATCTGCTCAGTATTTGTTGCATTTTCACTGAATTAGGGTTTTTGAGGTTTTGTGTGATATAATTGCGTTGAATCCTGTGTCATTTCTAGAGGATCGGTGTTGACTATTGGTCTGCGATTCGATTCGATCCGATTTTTTTTTTTCGTTAATGTTTGTTCGAAGGCGTAAATGTGAATTGAATTTACTGATATGCAATGGATCTATGAGATATTTTATGAATTGTTGAATTTTGAGCTTGATTTGTGGTTTTGGTTCTGTTCATTCTAGAAATGGTCAATGTGTATGAATGTTTGCGTAGATGCATATGTCTATGGGCAGTGGCTCAATATGAGTGGTAAGTGTTTGTATAGGACAACGTAAATTTTTTTAATCCAATATGAATGGCACCGAGGAGAAAATCAGTAATCGCAAGGTTTCTGGTTCAGTTTCAGTTCAATGATGTTGCATTCTCTCTATACTCGCAGTGTAGGAGATAGTCCCATTTCAGATGCTAAACCCTATCCCCTTAAAATTGATAAGATAAGATAATGGTGAATCTATGTAGTGCATTTGAATTTCCCACGGCTTTATAGGTGAATAAGAATGGCTGCTCTAGCTATGAGTTGAATTGATGCTTGTTTCTGTTGCTGAACTTGTCAATTACTGAGATAATTTTTCAATCGTGCTAGATTTTAATGAACAAGGTTTGAAAAGTGCATAGATTTTCCCCCTTTGGTAATTGAATGAGGAAAGCGACTATGTCTTGGTCAAAGTGACAGAGACATGGAGTATTAGAGTGTCAACTAGTAGCATTTCTTGGTCAACTAGTATTAAAAGGGCTGTAAAAAGCAATTGAAGAAGTTAATTTCTTTGATACATGTACATGTAACAGTCCTTATCTTAGCTCTAGTTCCTTCCCAGTAATGTTTTTTTCACGCTCAGTTATGCTTACCTTACTTTTCTTCTGTTTTCTGTATGATTTCGCGAATACTAATAGATGGATGGGAGAAACATTGGGTTAAATCTGATTGGAAGAAAGATGAGAACCTAGCTGGGGAATGGAACTACACCTCTGGTAAATGGAACGGCGACGCTGATGACAAAGGTATCCTCTTAAACCTATACTGTCTCTGCGGATTTCCTTGGTTGTGTTCGAAACATTTGGAATGGTGTCCTGATGACCTTATTCACCGACTTTGATTCTTGTTACAGGTATCCAAACCAGTGAGGACTACCGATTCTATGCCATATCCGCTGAGTTCCCTGAATTCAGCAACAAGGATAAGACACTAGTGTTTCAGTTTTCTGTGAAGCATGAACAGAAACTTGACTGTGGTGGTGGCTACATCAAATTGCTCAGTGGTGATGTAGATCAGAAGAAGTTTGGTGGTGATACCCCATACAGGTTTGTGATTTCCCCTTTTGGTTCAATTGTCTGATCATTTTGTTTCTTTAACCAATTTCCTTGCCTCATTAAAATTGCTGATTTTGGTGTATGAAATTTTGTTGTTTGCAGCATCATGTTTGGGCCAGATATCTGTGGATACAGCACCAAGAAAGTGCATGCAATTCTCCACTACAACGGAACAAATAACTTGATCAAGAAGGATGTTCCTTGTGAGACTGACCAGCTCACTCATGTTTATACCTTTATCATTCGCCCAGATGCTACCTACAGCATCCTTATTGACAATGTAGAGAAGCAAACTGGTAGCCTCTACAGTGATTGGGATCTTCTTCCTCCAAAGACAATCAAGGATCCCGAAGCCAAGAAGGTAACTCCCAACGAGTTTTCTGATTTCAGTAAAGTAATCATTACTAAAAGGTTGAATGAGTATTGACTATCTATTGTTGGCAGCCTGAAGATTGGGATGACAAAGAATTCATCCCCGACCCTGAAGATAAGAAGCCAGAGGTACTCTCTCAGTATAATAAGTTGGTTTGTACTTTGTATGGCTTATATTTGGTGAAGGTATTAGCCAGACTGACTCTTATTGTCTATTTTGTAGGGTTATGATGACATTCCCAAGGAGATCGCAGATCCCGAAGCCAAGAAGGTAATGATTCCACTTCTGGTTTTGAAATATTGCATCTATATTGCAGACTATTTTTGTTGCTCACTAATGTGGTTTGGTGTTTCAGCCCGAAGATTGGGATGATGAGGAAGATGGTGAATGGACAGCCCCGACCATCCCCAACCCTGAATACAAGGGTGAATGGAAGCCAAAGGTTTGTGGAATTCTGATTTGTTTTGTAGGCTCGTAATGTTACTTTTAGAACACTTGTTCATTATTTTGCTCCCCTGCCATGCAGAAAATTAAGAACCCCAACTTCAAGGGAAAGTGGAAGGCACCATTGATTGACAACCCAAAATTCACCGATGACCCTGACATATATGTTTTCCCCAACTTGAAGTATGTCGGGATTGAATTGTGGCAGGTAATTTCATTTCTTACTCTCCGGTTTAATATTTGTGTTCCATGATACTCCGATTCTGATGATCATAATGTGTAATGTGCCAGGTGAAATCTGGAACTCTTTTTGACAATATCGTGATCACTGATGAGCCAGAGCATGCAAAGCAGCTGGCTGAAGACACATGGGGAAAACAGAAAGATGTATGTTTAATCTTAGATACCACTGCCTAGCTGTTATTAAAATGTGTTTTTAGATGTCTGATCAAGTTTCCATGAATTTCTTCAGGCTGAGAAAGCAGCATTTGAAGAGGCAGAGAAGCTTCAACAGGCCGAGGAGTCAAAGGATGAACCAGCTGATTCTGATGTAAGCCTTCAAACTGTTACCTGAAAAGTCTTGAATTTCTGCGGTCCTAACTGTGAATGTTACCTGAAAAGTGTTGGATTTATCATCTTCTTCTGTCTGCGGTCCTAACTCTCCTCCTCATGTTTTGCAGGTTGAGGATGACGAAGATGATGCTGATGATGCTGGAGAGGACTCTGATTCTGAATCCAAACTAGAAACTGCTGAAGAGAGCGTCGAAGAGGCTGCAAAACATGTAGGCTTTCTTTCTTTCTGCTTGCACTTTGCTGTTGGTTAACTTGACTGTATAATTAATTAGTCCGTTTATTGATCAAATTGTTTTGTGCTTTGCTTTTTTCAGGATGAACTGTAGGGAGCAGAGCTTGGGCCAATTGCACCGATTTTTTTCTTTTCTTTTTTGCTTTTTATTTGTTAGCTGTAGGAAGAGAACTGTTAGAGGAAGATAGTGCTGAATGTTGCTATGCCAAACTGCTTATTAGCTCTGATGTCTTAAATCTTCATTTAGCCATGCGAACAATCATGAATTATTGTGATGTGGTTTTCATAATCAAAATTCAGGAAAATTAGTTTTAAAACTTCTGAATTCTCTTTACTTATATTGCAAGTTTTCCTTGGTCGAATACTTGCATGGGACCCACCTGTCACAGTGAAGCGAGGACCCACATTGTGGGTCCATCTAACTGAAACTTCTGTCAGTTCTGTCTTCAGTGGCACCTGAGAAGATTTCCCTGCAAACTAGAGAATTTTCTGATCATCGGAATAGTCTATTTTTGGTAAAGTTTGGACTGCGAGCTGCGAGAGAGTCCAGAAAAGCTGTTTTCTCTAATTGGACTGGCATTTATGGAGGAAGCAATTTGTAAATTGACTTCTGTGTGGTCTTATTCAATTTGGTCTTTGGACCTCTTTTCTAATTTTTTATCATCAAACTAGTTGTAGGAGGGAGGTGAATTTGACCCTTAATTAGGGGGAAGTGAGCAAAAATGCTCCTTCCTATTTTACCTTCATTTTTAACCTACACCCATCTACCTTCAAACCACCGCAAAGGGAATTTTGGTTGGAGGAGAGACCGAGAGAGGAGATGTTATTCTCTTCTCCGGTGGGAACACTGACTGCTACAACAGTTCTTTTTTTCTTTTCTTGTTAGACCAAATTGAGAGGCCCTTTACTTTTGTCACATTCATTCCTTAAAATGTCTTTTACTACAGTTCCCAGCTTTGTTCACTTAAGTTTCATGCTTGTACTCAAATTTTAGTTGAACGATTCTGTCCCAAAATCAGTTGACCTCGGATTAGGAAGAGCTCAATTAACCTAGTCGAATCCCACCAACATTAAAGCTCAAAATACTCTAAACCTTAGGGGTTAGGACTACCTAAACCAATTTGAACCATTGATCCCATGCTCTTGAGTTAAGTATCATGCCAACCATGAAGAAGAGAGTGAAAAAGGAGGTACAAAATTAAGTTAAAATTAAAATAGGTCGAAAAAGTTGGATTTTTTCAAGAATGAATGAAGACGAGCCTATAGGAGAGCCCAAATAATACAACTATCAAAATTAAGAAACTGTCTTGCACTCTTGCTTTAAGACATGTTACAAATTCGATCAAAAGAAGAAAAAAAAAAACCATGAAACCATACAGAACTTAGAGATGATATCAAGCATATAATGGAAGAAAATCAAAACTAATGTTCATCAGTTAGTTACATAATCCCTTGGCTTCTAAATTTATTGAAAGAAAAAAGATAGAAATGTGTCATTTGTTGTCAATGGATTGGATGACTTTCATCAAACTGTCCACCTGCAATGGTTTAGTCAAATGGAAATCCATCCCTGCTTCAAGCGTCTTGCTCACTTCCTCAGTCATTGCATGAGCTGTTAATGCTATAATTGGAAGATGAATGCCATACTTCTTTTCCTCCATCCTTATCAGTCTTGTTGCTTCAAATCCATCTATTATCGGCATCTGCACAAAAACAAAACCATTATAAGAACTTGCCAAGAATTGGGTGAGGATCTAAAGACATGTATGTTTTCGATCATATTACCTCGCAATCCATGAAAATATAGTCATAAGGAATGGATCTAGTCTTATCCTCCTCCTCATTGTGATCGCTTAGAGCTTTACAAACTTGATCAAATGCTTCTTTCCCATTCTGGCAAACTTCAACAACTGCTCCAAGTTTTCGAAGATTTGCACTAGTTAACTTGCGAAACAGTTCAATATCATCGACAACCAAAACTTTCTTCCCATACAACACCTCCTGACTATGATCACTTCCTTTCACATCACCTTTATCTATGACTATCTCTAACTGTTGCTGTGACTCATCATCATGATAATCTGAAGATGATGTTCCTGGTGCCTTGGGATCACTTTGTTGCTCTTCTTGAGTGTCTACTTTTCTTGTTTCAAGCCTCGGTAAGTTGCATCCCTTAAGTTCGGGTATTAGTCCTAGCACTTTGTACAAGCGTGATCCATGAAATGGTTTGTATATGATGTAATCATTTGGAGGGGAAAGCCTATGCTCTCCTAGCTGCATTGTGTTTCGTGTGATTGAATTGTCTAACCACACAACTTTGTATCTAGAGCTCTGAATGCCTTTCCTGAAGTTAGCCACAGAGTCATATAGCTCAGAGAAAGCACCAGCATTGGTGTCAACCACTATAAGGACAATGCCTGCAAGTGAATTTCTGGAGTTGGTCTTTTTATCATCTCCAATTTCCTTGATGCTTTGAGACTCATCACTCGGTCTTGCGTCAGAGTTGTTGGATGGAGATGTGCTCATCTGTTCAAAAAACCCCGATGGGGTCTCCGAATAACTGAAATAGGAAAGGTCTAACTTGCGTTTTATCTTCCCAAGTGTTGGAACAAGCTGATTAGCATGCTTTATACTTGTAACTTTTATGTTCAAGCTCCTGATATACTTCGCCAACATCTCTCTTCGTTCATTGCCTTCGATAAAGAGTACAACACGAGACCCTTGTAGTTTCGGTGCAGGTGGCAAAAAGTATATTCCGAAAGGTTGAATTCCATGGTTCATTATGGGCCATTCCTCTTCCATGTCACCAGACTCTGGTTTACACGTCTGAAGAGAAACATCAAAGCTGAAGCAAGTTCCTCTCTCACCAGCTTCTTTATCAAGAATTTTTATCTCTCCTCCCATTAGACGCACCTATTAAATTCAGTTGTGTTATAATTAGTAACAGTCATATAAAACTTAGGAGACTTGAACAACAAAGGAAATTTCACAAAAGAACAAACTGTAATACAAAGCTAAGTTCATATACCATGAGAAAAAAATTTCTTATGTGTTAAAGCTCATTCTGAATAACTTACCAAAGATTCAACAATACCAAGTCCCAAACCAGAACCTTCTTTTCCTGTAGCACTGTCTGTGACTTGAACAAAGTTTTCGAAAACAAATCCTCGTTTGTCTTTAGGAATTCCCTCGCCTGTATCATCCACCTCAATGACAAACTTTGTGGTATTGGGGTCTTTTTCAGCCGTACGAAGGGCATCCAAATCATTGAAAGCTTCCTCACCCTTGTAAAACCACCATGACATACACTTCAACATACGACTACGATTAGAAGCAATTATTGAGTTTTCATAACTTGTTTTCGCAACCATGGCCCGAACTGTGATATGACCTTCGGATGTAAACTTCACAGCATTACTAATCAAGTTGCACAAGATCTGTTTAAGTTTTCCTCTATCACCCCTGACATAACATGTTTTGGCAATTGAGTTGTCACAAGGATCAAGCAAAATATCTACACCTTTCTTTATCGCAATAGGATAGAACATATCAACAACGTCCTCAAGGAGCTGAGCTAAATTGAACTCTTCTACTTCAAGTTGCACTTTCCCAGCTTCAATTTTACTTATGTCCAGAACAGTGTTCAATATGCCTGCATCCAGTAGTTTAATTTGTTGTTAATCAAATTAGGAATCCACCTAATTAATGGTTCGCATTATGCACTTGTACTAAATGAAAATCTACTTACCTAGGAGGTCCTTTGTACAAGTATCCATTTGTCCCAAGTTGGCTGCTAACTCAGAGTTAGGCTTGGCATCTTGATGACACAACTCTATCAAACCAGTGATGGCTGCCAAAGAAGAGCGCACATCATGGTTTGCTCTACTAAAGGCTTTAGTTTTGTTCATACTCTTGCGCTCTGCTTGGCGAGTTGCACCTTCTTGTTTTATGATGCGTGCGCATAAGATCATTTCTCTCCTTGCAGCTTTTATTGTCAAGAATATAAAGAAGCAAAGCGAAACAAAAATTATAAACAACAGAAGCCCAAGTACCGCTCTGTATATGTTCACTACTCCATCAATTGTTGGATAAGTCAATACATATACCTGCAAAAAAAACAAAAAAATGTTTGTTAGGCAGATTAGATCAAATTGAAACACACACAAATGCATATAAAGGCATACGAACCGATGAGATTCCAACAATCGTAAGGGTATTACAGTAAGCTGTGTACTTCACTCCATCGATTTTCCACGAGTAACTAGATGAATGATGACATGAAAATGTATGATCTGTGACATCCCCATTAGATTTCACCGTTTGCAATGAAACAGTTTTGTTTCTTATCTGAAATTGGGCTTTAGGAAGCTTTGCTGGCACAATCACTTTCCCATCGGAAGTAGCCAAGTGAAAATAACCTTTATGGAAGTCTACAGTAGAAAAATGATCAACAACAACTTTTGCTTTCATACCAAGAGAAATCACTCCTCTTCCATTCATAGCAACACTACTAAAAAACAATCTATCTTCGGCTCTATCGCATCCAGTTCCTAACCAAGTATAGCCACTTGTGTTGTTTATGGCTTGTCGGAACCAACTAGCATTTACTGTGCACATAGAGTTCGAATCAATATTCACTGCTGTGCCATATAACAACCCAGTGTCCCTATTTACTGGTTGAGTATACCAACTTTCGGAAACTGTAGTATTGGAGAACACTGCGGAAGTTTGACTACCCAATCCAATCGAACCCCATTGAGGATATTCAGAGTTGTAAAGTGAGAATAGAAGGCCATCCAATCCAAGATAAGAAACCTGTGAGATGTGTGGAATTGTCGAAAGCCCTAGAAACAATGTTGGTGCAACCTGAACAAAAATATTGTCAAGATTAATTATAATGATTCAATGTATATATGTTTATTAATTGAGAAGAAACCGTACTAATCAAGAATCCATATATAAACTCTTAATTTAGTACTAACCGTTGTTTGGATGGTAGTGAAACCGAGCTCAGTTCCATTGAGTAATGAAGTCAGAGACCTTGCTAGTTTTATTGTTGAGGGATTTAATGGACTTAGCAAGTTTGCAGTGGAGTGGATGCTCGAAAGTGATTTGTTGAGTGCTTCATGTGACAAGAACATTACTCGATCCTGGATTGTTCTTGTCATCTTAAACAAGACTGAGATCATCAAGCATGAAACGACCTGCAAGATAGGGCTGTTAATTTGTATTAATTAAGTTGAAATATAATTAAGAAATAAGTAGGATTAATGAAATATTTTGTAATCATATCGAAGAAATCACCAGAATGAAAAGAAAACAGAAGAGTCTTGCACAAAGCTTCATTGGGTGAGATTTCATCTTAATGGTGGAAACCCTGGCTTTAATTAATATCTGCATTTCATGGAAAATGAAAGATTAAATAGTAGGAATACTAACTGTATATATATATACATGAAGCAACCAAAAATGTAGCAAATTAATATACTGATCAGACAAAAAGCTTAATACATATGGCAATTCATGGAAGTATGAGTATGAAGAAAGAGACAGGGAAAATGTGATTACTTAGAAAGACTTAATTGTTAGTATGGGGCCGCTGAATAGTGAATACTATGATAAGAATATGTGATGTGATATATATGAAACAGGATCGATGCAGATAATCTCGATTCTGGATACTCAACAGAATGCAATTAACTCTATAAGTCCAATCCAAGTGAAACATTTTGACTAATAGTTGAAATGGAAACAAACTCTTCTGCTTAATAAAATTTGAAATGTTGCCGATAAATAGTGAAAAAGAAAAAGAAAAAAAAGGTGTATATTCCATCAGATTTTTTTTTGGCCAAGATATGTATATCAGATTATCTTTGACATTCTCCCACATAAGAATGCAAGAGAATAGGACTCTACGCAAATGGCTCTAACACTTGTCCATTCCCCCTCAAATAAATTCCACCTTCATTTACTACTTCCTAACGGTATTGTCTTTTGTTTTTTGTGTCTTCTCTCATTTTCTTTCTTTCATTTCGATCAGTCATTGATCTCTTTCACAGTTTCACTTGATACTTGAATTATCATCACTATGGCAAACCAATCTGAACCAAGTACCGCTACCAGTGACAGCATAGACGACCTAAAGCTGCACCGGTGGGCGGTGTGGGCCATTCCACCGGATAGCATTTGCACGAGGGTCAAGACGGTGATGGAGGCCCTCCGGAAGGAATTCGGTGGGCCCGAGATCAAGCCCCACATTACCGTTGCAGGGTCCATTCTCTTCTCACACGCAGATGCCATCGAGAAGTTCTACAATGCTTGTGGAGAAATTAGCCCCTATGTTTGTCAAGTCGACCAACTCGAGACCAGCAAATTCTATTTCCAATGTGTTTCCCTCGTCTTTAAAACAAGTGATGAGGTAATTGAACTCTTTGTTCGTCATTCTGCACCCTAGAATTAATGTTTTATTTATTTTCAAATAATTTACAAATTGAAAAGTAAGAATAACATCCCCTTAAATTAGTTATTATTTAATGATGATAACATAATTGACTTTTGGCCTCAGTTAACAGAGGAAATTGGACTCTTGGCTGGGAGAATGCATTGCAATAGTGGTAAGATCTTTGCAACAATTTTCTTAGATTATCATATTAATTCGGATAAGTTTCTTGATAGATTGGATTTTGATTCTGATGCGCATGCAGCTAATATGCCACATTTGAGCTTGTTCTATGGGGATCTTACAGATGAAGAGAAGAAAAGAGCTGTAGAAATAGTGAAGAGTGTGGATGAGGGACTTTGTACCATCAGCTTCACCATAACTCGGGTGCAATTGTACAAAGTTAACTTCGAAGATAGAACTCAAAAATCTTGGGAGAAGGTTTATGAATGCAACCTTCGACCCCATTAATTCAATTCTCAGTTCTCCCAAATAATAATT
The DNA here is from genome assembly GCA_030142095.1 of Rubus idaeus. Classification (NCBI taxonomy): domain Eukaryota; kingdom Viridiplantae; phylum Streptophyta; class Magnoliopsida; order Rosales; family Rosaceae; genus Rubus; species Rubus idaeus. The sequence goes on from CM057968.1 coordinate 4,594,126, forward strand.
ATATGCTAGCTAGTTTACAGGAGCCTAGCTATATATATTGTAATAAGACTACTGTAATTGCTTGGACATGGCTCATGATTAACAAGTACTTCAAGTTTTATTGTTTATGGAAAAGTACGTACGTTGATCCAGTAATACGTAATATGTTTCAGTTGCTTGTCTACGGTTCGATCTCTTCAACAAAAAGAACTTTTTGTCTGATCACATAAACCATGCGCGCAATACAACTAACTTCCACTCGATTTTCTAATTTGGTTCCTACGACTCAATTAAAGTCAATAAACATTCGGACATGAAACTCGTTAAGTGAAGTGATTTTGGTACTCAACTTTTAACTACATAAAAGTAGATTACAAGTGGTAAAATATATGACAAATTGGAGTAATTGGTTTATTAGTACCCTTTTACCCTTGGCACACATGGTGAAGAAAATTAAGAAAAAAAAACTCTATTTTTAGCTTTTACATGGAACATTGGAACCACATACATTAATCTCAGAACCAGCTCTTCATGGATTGCCAAGAATCGTAACACACATAGATCACACATCAATCAATTGTTCAGAATCATCCTCCCCCTTGAGCTAACAATATAGTACAGTCAAATTATCAATGTAATAAGACCTTTTCTTTTGAGAGTGCCTAGTCTTCTTCTTTATCAATTTGCAAATTCTTCCTCAGTTGATTCATTTCTAGTTCTGATGCCAACCCCAGAACAAGAAGCTTTGGAAGCGTTCAAGGATGCGCAGGAAATGCACATGTACGCAGTGTGGGCCATTCCACCCGTGCATGTGCTCCTGCGAATCAAGAAAGTGATGGAGGGCCTCCGAACCGAATTTGGCAGTTCCGAAATCGAGCCCCACATCATTGTTGTTAGGTCCATGCTGAGGACGGAAGAAGACGCGATCCATCTGTTCAAAGAAGCCTGTAACATTATCACCAGTTTTGAATGTACTGTTGATCATATCGAAACCAGTCGATTCTTTTACCAATGTGTCTCCCTCGTCATTGATCCGATCGAAGAGGTAGCCCTATATTTATTCTCCATTCTTTCTTTTCATGGGATTCATAAGGACCAGTTGTCTCTTTTAGTTCCTACGTACTGCCTGAGATTTAATTAATTAGAATAAGGATGCTAACAATGCATATACATTTCTTTTCTCAGTTATGGGATGAAATCGGACGCTTTGTTAGGATTTTTGAACACAGTTTCCGTAAGTTGAGTAACTTTTTTTTTTTGTAATTAGCAATATATACCAATGCATTTATGAACTTGGGACTTCGAGGTAGAGAAATAATGTTCAACCTTGATTCTTGGACAGATAAAAAAAAATTAAGAAATTGATTGTTCTTCCCTAGTTATGTGCAAGTACAAATGATGATCTAGCTATTGCATGAAATGGGATCAGAATTAATTAATTTGATTTTCTGGTTGATATGATGCAGCTTGTGTTCCACATTTGAACCTCCTTTATGGGTATCTAACAGACGAAGAGAAAAAACGAGCTAAAGAGAAAGTTACTACCATTGATGAGGGCTTTGCTACACTCAGCTTTTCTGTTACTCGATTTGTATTATGCAAAAGTAGCATCCAAGATAAATTTCAAAACTCTTGGGAGAAGATTCTGGCATTTGACCTCCAACCTTAGTTAACTTCTACTATCTATGCCTTGTATGCAACTTTTTTTTTTTACTGGAAACGTCATTCTTTGTAAATAGTTTCAGCTAAGTGTACAAGTTTGTATGCAACTTTATGATAAAATATACAAAAATAGTCATAGTTTGTAAAGCATTGATACTTTGAGACTACAACTATGGGAGTTGGGACAATGCGCGTAATATGTTAAAATGTTCGATCGAGCATCTAAAGTTTTTACTTTAACTTTTTTTTTTTAGGAAAGTTTTTACTTTAACTTCATATGAAAAGAAAAAGAAAACAATGGAAATTGGAAAACGACTTCTTTAGATAAGTAATTTTTCAACATATTTGTTTTGAATTAAGAAGATTGAAAAACAGGCTCTTGGACTCTATATAACAAGAGTGAACTTTAGTAACCACAATGAGAGTCGTCATTCGGTTTACGTGAAACGTGTCATACCTTTGAACAATTCTTTGTTATAACACATATTTTTTCATGAAAGTTGACATTCTCTAAATTATCAATGAAATTCAAGCAACGGTGTCAAGAGAGATGTTGTCTTCCAAGAAAACCAGTCATATATAGTTTAGAAAGGAGTGTTTTTTTTTTTTTAAAAGAGAGAAATATATATAGTTGGAAAAAGTATTTTGGGACTACAGTGTACACTCCTCTCAAAGAAAATAGTCATTTCTTGGTACCTATTTTTTCAAGAAAATATAAAGAACTTGGTTTTTTTTTTTTGGACACCAGAACTTGGTTATGTACCTTCAAGTTTAGCAATAGGGGTTCGTCCCTGAAAAAGTGCAAAAGAATAGGACTTCCTGAAAAATGGGCTTCTATCAAGCTAGCAAGAGCAACTCTTCAACCTCTATCCTTTTAACAAAAAACTGTCATCTCAAAAGCAAAGAAACTCCTACCTTCCTACATAATTTGTACTCTTCGTCTTCCTCTTCTTTGTCTTCAACGTACCTCTATTCTCTTTCACTTGATACTTGAACTATCATCACTATGGCAAACCCATCTCCATCTGAACCTAGTAGTACCAGTGACAACATAGACGATCTAAAGCTGCACCGGTGGGCGGTGTGGGCCATCCCACCGGATAACATTTGCAAGAGGGTCAAGATGGTGATGGAGGCCCTCCGGAAGGAATTCGGTGGGCCCGAGATCGAGCCCCAAATGGCCGTTGCGGGGTCCACTCTCTTCTCACACGCAGATGCCAATGAGAAGTTCTACAACGCCTGTGGAGAAGTTAGCCCCTATGGTTGTCAAGTCGACCAACTAGAGACTAGCAAATTCTATTTCCAATGTGTTTACCTCGTCTTTAAAAATGGTGATGAGGTAATTGAGCTATTTGTTAGTCATTATGCACTTTAGACTTAATATGTTTTATTTATTTCCAAATAAATATAATGAGTGCATGACGACAAATTGAAAAGTAAGAATAACATTCCCTTAAATTAATTATTATTTAATGATGGTAACAGGATAATTAATTTTTGGTCTCAGTTTGACGAAACAAGACGCTTGGCTGGGATAATGAATTGCAAATGTGGTAAAATCTTTGCAACAATTTTCTTAGATCATATTAATTTGGATAAGTTTCTTGTTTTTTATTTTTTTTTAGATTGGATTTTGATATATTCTGATGCACATATATGCATGCAGATAAAATGCCATATTTGAGCTTGCTGTATGGGGATCTTACAGATGAAGAGAAGAAAAGAGCTGTAGAAATAGTGAAGAGTGTGGATGAGGAAATTTGTACCATCAGATTCACCATAACTCGGGTGCAATTGTACAAAGTTTACTTGGAAGATAGAACTCAAAAATCTTGGGACAAGGTTCATGAATGCAACCTTCGACCCCATTAATTCAATTAATTCCATCTCAGTTCTCCCAAATCATAATTATACATATATATGCTTGTAATTCATAGCAGCCTATATATACTGTAATTGCTGCTTGGATATGCCTCGTGATTAACAAGTACTTCAAGTTTTATTGTTTATGGAAAAGTATGTACACGCGCGTTGATGCGTTGATCCAGTAATACGTAATGTTTCTGTTCTTTGTCTAAGGTTTGATCTCTTGATTCTCTTCAACAAAAAAACTTTTCGTCCGGCCGGTCCCATAAACCATGCAACAACCAACTTCCACTCGACTTTTAACCTCTAATTTGGTTCCTACGGCTCAATTAAGGTCGATAAACATTCGGACATAGAATTCCAAAAGACAATGCATGGGTGACAAAAATTGGATTCCGAAGAGTGCCAAACCAGAAAAAAAAGTGTTTTTGCTATACCACATGATGGGAGTCGCAATTCGGTTTCCGTGAAGCGTGGCATACCTTTAAAAAATTTGTTGTTATAACACACATTTTTTTCATAAAAGTTGACATTGTCGAAATTATCAAGGAAATTCAAACACCGGTGTCAAGAGAGAGATTGTAGTTCCAAGAAAACCAATCATATATTGATATATAGTTTAGAGAGGCGGAGTGTTTTTTAAAACTGAGAAACATATACAGTTGGAAAAAGTATTTTGGGACTACAACAGTACGTACTCCTCTAGTCCTCTCTAAGAAAATAGTCATTTTTTGGTACCTATTGTGAGACTCACCTATTGTTCAAGAAAATATAAAGAACTTGGTAATTATTATTTTTTTGGACAATAGAACGTGGTACCTTCAAGTTTAGCAATAGGGGTTTGTCCCTGAAAAAGTGCATGCAAAAGAATAGGACTTCCTAAAAAATGGCCTTCTATCAAGCTCTCAAGAGCAACTCTTCAACCTCTATCCTTCTAACCATAAACTGTCATATCACAAGTAAAGAAACTCCTTCCTTCCTACTTAATTTGTACTCTTCGTCTTTCTCTTCTTTTTCTTCTACGTTCAATATATAATCAATTTTGATGCCAATTAGCCTAGAACAAGAAGCTCTTGAAGCACAAAGGGATGCGCAAGAAGTGCACAGGTATGCAGTGTGGGGCATCATACCGGATAATGTGCTCTCGAGGATCAAGAAGGTGATGGAGGGGCTCCGAGAGGAATTTGGTGGGCCCGAGGTTGAGCCCCACATCACCATGGTGGGGTCCTGCCTAATGACGGAAGATGAAGCGATCAACACATTCAGAGGAGCTTGTAACGCGATCAAGCAGTTCTATTGCAAAGTCGAGAACTTGGAGACTAGTAAATTCTATTTCCAATGTGTTTCTCTCGTCATTGAAATAAGCGAGGACGTAAGTTGTTTTTATATGTTTACTATTTGTTTTGATCTCCCTATATATACATCATCGATCTCTTTTAGCCTATTTGAGATTCGATGTAAAATAATGTATAATTATTTTCTTTTCTCAGTTAAGGTGGGAAACTCTTCGCTTTGCTGGGTGTATGGGACGCCCTTTCCGTAAGTTTTCAATTTCTTTTTCTGTCAAACATAGTACAATGTGTAGTAGATGGTGCAGTAATTTTTGGGTAAAATTTTGCCTAACAAATAATTTTCTCTAAGTCAAGAATGGGGGTACTCGCAAAAAATACTCCGAAGCTCAAGTTTTCTGGCCTTGTTCGAACCAGGGATTTCGAGATGGGACAAATGCAACCCAATTTTTCTTCTTGTTTCATATAATCAATGGTGATTATCTTGGAATTGATTTGATTTATGTGATTTTGTGATGCAGCTTGTATGCCACATTTGAGCCTCATATATGGGTACTTGACAGATGAAGAGAAAAAAAGAGCTCAAGAGAAAGTTCTTGCTATGGACGAGAGCATTACCGACCTCGGCTTCACCCTGAGTCGCGCAGCATTGTACAGAGTTAACTTCGCAGATAGAACTCAAAAATCTTGGGAGAAGATTCTTGAGTGCAACCTTCGAGTCAACTAATTAGTTTATTCCACAATGATTATAGCATTACAACTTCTACAACTTATAATAAGGCTGCCACCAAAATTTGGGGGCAACCTGTATCATTTTGTACTGTTAATGAGTTAAATGTTTTATGATCTTTCGAAAGGATACCTATGATAACCAGATTGTTCGAATTATGTAATCGCATTGTGTGACATACCAGAAATGGGGTCTCACTGGTTTGTGCTAGTTCCATTGATACATTATAAATTTACAGCATGAAACTTGACATACCAAAAAGAGCAAGAGTTGCGAATTTGAAGTATAAACTGTACAATGCACCACAACCCAAGAAGCAAAATGTGCAAAGAAGAAGAAGATTGAAGATTAGGAGAAGAACACGATCATTTGCTCCCACCATCTGTTTTCGGCTTCTTCACAATCAAAACAGGACACTTCACATTCTGTGCACAATGGTTGCTCACACTTCCAAGGAAAGCCCTGCAAATACCAAATTTCTTTCAAAACACTACATATATATTAATCAATTTTAATCAAATTCAATGTTGGTTCATTTTTAGTCTGTTTTGTCACACTCGATATTCCGGTTTATAACATAATATACACTGAATTCCCGATCATTAAATCTCTCTCTATATTAGATTTAACGGTGCAAAAATACGGTGTGCTGGTTATGTCACACACAAGAGTATAATGAAATGTCAAAATAAAACAAATAGACAATAAATACAACAAAGAATAAAATTTAAAAATTGTTATTAATATACTCCAAATTATTAATCAACACACATTTTATATATCTTTATTGTATAAATGATCTATAATACCTTCAATGCAATAAGAAATTTAGGATGTTATTATTAACACACTCAAATGTGTTAATAACACACCTAAAAAAGAAAGAGAGATAGAGAGAAGGAGAAGGAGGATAGAGATAGAGAGTAGGAGGAGAGAGATAGAGATATAACAACATCCTAAATTTAAGATATTATGAACAATTAGTATAATAAAAATAATGTGTGTGATTAATAATTTAAACACACCCTAAAATTTTAGGTGAGTAATTCGTAATTCAAGTAATTTCAATATTAACACCGATTAAAAAGTAGAACTAACGGTAAAAAAAACTACGGAAGCTAATGTAACCCAAAAAAATAGGGCAATGGGACCCACCTCTTGATGAGACCATAGCCACGGCTACCCATGACCAACACGTCAGGACCGAGCTGCTCTACCATCTGGCAAATGACATCCCTCGGGTCACCATTCTCTACTATCGTCTCCACCTTAACCTGGCCCAACAAGGAAAACGATTTCTAATAAGCCAAATGACATTTTAGCCCTCGCACAAACAAAACTATGACGCTCACATCCTGCTGAGGAAGAAGATCCCTGCACATCTTCTTGGCCTTCTCCATGACGCAGCCCGCCACCTCGCCACTGTACTTATCCATTGCCGCCAAAATATCAGACGAAAACAAATACCCTGAAACACAACCGAAATTACACCCACTCAATCTTCCTGTTTCCGAAATTAACCTCAGCAATTAATCTAAATTACCTGAACGATCTCTCCTACCTGTGCCATCCAGCGGCGTGTAAACGGCCCGCGGGGGCTTGGCGTAGAGCAGGATAAGGGTATCTTTGAAATTTTGCGAAACGACGTTCTTGAGGCACCAGGAGAGAGCATGCATGCTCTCCTCGCCTTCGTCGACGGCGACCAGGATCCTCCGCTCTTTCTCTGCCACGTCAGCCATGTCTGTGATCGGACGGTTTAACAAGCAGTCAACTGAACTGAGAGTTGAAGTGGTTTTGAAAGGAGGTGATCGAAGTGGGTATTTATAGTGATGGGATGGTGGGAAACTGGTAGTTATGTTTTCCTATTGGCGGTTTCCGGGTTTGGGTGGTTTTGAAGACGGTGGGCTTGACTTCTACATTTTCCTTTTTGTCTTTGATGGCTATCTGGTTTTCAAGGTTGGATTTGGATAACAGGATAAGCCTTTGGCAATTGGCATTATTAAATCTCTGGCCGACAGTTAATAGATTGTTTTTGTCATAAGAACATAAGTACTGCCCAGCGTAAAAGAAAGAATCTGTGCTTTGATTTAAAAATTTGTGATCCTTTGTTAATGGAAAGTTACTATTTACTCTAGTAGTCTATGCAATTTTTGGCCTAAAAGAGTATATTTGAAAGTTTACGGTATATTAATTTATCGATATGTCAATGTTAAATTAGTAATCAGTAAGCCAACTATCTACAGTAATAGACCAGAATTATGTAATTGTGGACTAGCTTGAAACCAAGCTGATCATGAAGCGAGTTTACCTTTAAGTGGAGGCGGTCTATTTAATGAATCAATACACTAATGTATCTTAGAAAAACTTGTTCAAGATGGCACTAGAGTAAATTAGTAATATACTAATATATGTAGGTAAGCAAATCTAAAGAAAATTCTCCATTATGGAAACTATATATTTATTAGTCTTGGATATGAGTCTCTTATTCCACTTCAGAAATGGAGAAGAATATTCAAATTAAGTCTAAACGAAGAAAGGAATTTAAACTAAAATTGGATAAAATATATATAGACAAGTCTCTCTTTATGGAACTGGCATAATCTACATTGCAAGGTGTCCTAAAGACGATAGGAATCATATATAGAATATCAATCTCACATTTTGGAGCTTAGTTGTAACAGAGGCAAAGGCTCCATGAACTGATTAAAGTGAAGCAAAGTAACAAAAGTGGCATCTTCTATCTCTAATGAAAGAATCATCCTTCATTTCTTAAGATTAATTAAGATAGAATTATATACTAAAAATAAATCAAGAATCCTTCCAGCTACGAAAGGGAATGCTTTAGTAGAAATAACATTTTTTTTATCACCAACATGGTCTAAATTTTAGTGTACCAGACATAAATGTACCAAACTTTCAAAAGTGATCAAGAAGGCACTTGAACTTTAAAAAACACATCATCGGAATACCTCCGTCCATTTTTCGTTACCTGACCATTAATTATGATGACATATTAGTCAATAAACATATCTCAACTTTCAAAAGTGATCAATAAGGTACTTGAACTTCTAAAAACACATCATCGGGATACCTCTGTCAATTTTTCATCATAACTTAGTTAAATGAAATCACGTATGACTCATGTGAGATATTTTTCAAGGGTTTTTTTGTTTTGTTTTGCTTCAATGGTCAATTTTTGTTTTGCTTTATGGTATTTTCTCACTTTTTTTTATTTAATGATATCCTCTTCTTTTCTCTATTTTTCTCTTCAACTCCCACCAAGGTGAGAGACTGAATCTAATGTCACCGATGTATTTTTTCATGTATGAATGATGCACATAAAATGTGTTTGAAACATAATGTATAGATTATCTACCTTTTGAATGAGTCAATACTTAAATTCATATGAATTAAAGTAATCAAAGTAATACCCTTAAAAAATAGCATATACCCTCCAAAAAAATTAAGGGCCAAGTAACGAAAAATGAACGGAGGCATAGTATTTTTGAATGTACAGGTACCTTATTAATCACTTTTGAAAGTTTGGTACCTTTTTGTCTTGTGTATCAAATTTTAGACCTTGTTGGTGATAAAAATCCTTATATTTTTTTTTGCCGAAACGATGATTTTTCACCTCAAACCGTTGGAAATAACACACATTTTTTGGACCGAAATCTCATGTTCTTATTTTTGTACTAAAATCTTGCTACACTCAAATCATGATTCTCAAGGATTTCTCGAGTTAACATAAAGCTAAAATATCGACTCATTTATATTTTATTATTTTTCAAAGATGAAAAACTAGATAATTAATATATATATATATATATATATATAATTCGAGATTTTCAAGCAAAGTCAGTTTGAACACCTTCTAAAAATTATGTTTTACCAATAATAAAATCATGTCTTACCAATGATGAAGTTTTGGCAAGGGCAAACTTAAAGGTTGGCAAGGTTTGGCATGTCAGAACATGCCGTGACATCTCTAAAAATGACAAACCATACCAACCTTCTTTTTCCTTCAACTTTGTCTCTAACAAAACTTCACCAATGTTAAAAAATAATTTTTAAAGCTTTCCTAATCGACTTTGCTAGAAAATTCGAGTCGTTTGTGAGTTACAATTTTTCAAAGTTAGAAAACTTAAAAAATCATAACTAAAAAACGAGTCGGGTTTTTGGAGCAAAGTCAGTTAGCACACCTTTTAAAAATCATGTTTTAATAGTGGTGAAATTTTGACACCGGTAAAGTTGATGGAAAAAGTGCATTTCACAATGAGGCATCACAGGTTGCCCCGACACTTCCAACGATGACCATGCTAGCGAGGCAAACTAATGTCTATTCTAGCAAGGGTAACGAATGATCCATGCTCATGTTAGCAAGGCTAACGATGTCTATGCCCATGCTAAGGATGTCCACGATGCCCATGCGAATTTTTAATTTCGAAAAACTACAAAATTCATAAAAAAATAAGCGATTCAAGATTTTCGAGTTCTATCAATTGGAACACCTTTTAAAAAATATTTTTTTACCAACGGTGAAGTTTTGGAAATTTTTTATTTCTTTTGCCGAAACCATGATTTTTCACCTAAAACCGTGGGTACACATGATTTTTGGGTCAAAATCGTATGTTCCTATTTTCGCACCAAAATTTTTCCACACCACCAAAATCATGATTTTTAAGGACTTCTCGAGTTGACGGAACCCAAAAGTATTAATTCATTAATTGTTTACGATTTTCAAAAGTAAAAAAAAACTAGAAAATTTTAAAAAAATAAACGATTCCAGATTTTTGAGCAAAGTCAGTCGAAACAGCTTTTAAAAATCATGTCTTACCAATTGTGAAGTTTTGGCACGGGCAAAGTTAAAAGAAAAAAGGGGTTGGCAAGGTTTGGCATGCAAGGACATGTCGTGGCACCTTCAAACCTGTCAAACCATGTTAACCCCGTTTTCCCTTCAACTTTTTCTGTGACAAAACTTCACCAATGTTAAAAAATAGTTTTTAAAACCTTTTCAACTGACTTTGCTCAAAAAACTTGAGTCGCTTGTGAATTATGATTTTTCAAAGTCAAAAAACTTAAAACACTCATAACTCACCCCTTTTAAAAATAAGGTTTTACTAATGATGATATTTTGATACTGATAAAGTTGAAGTGGTAAAGTATTGACAAAAAAAAAGTTTTAATACTGGTAAAGTTGAAGTCAAAAGTGCGGTTCACAAGGAGGCGGCCTGAGGTGTCTCATACACTTCCAAGATTCATTAAAAAAATAAACGATTCAAGATTTTTGAGTTCTGTCAATTGGAACACCTTTTAAAAAACACTTTTTATTGGTGATAAAGTTTTGAGAATTTTTTTTTTGCCGAAACCATAGTTTTTCACCCAAAACCGTGGGTTATAACCATAGTTTTTATTTTCGCACCAAAATCTTTCCACACTCTGTCACGCCCCAAATCCGAGACCGATATTTGTTTATATATCTGGTACCCGAATTTAAGGTGTGATGTGTCTATCACTCATAATAGCAGTAATTAAAACTTTACCACGATTACAAGTGATAATAATTTGGTACATCGAACATTTCATCCATTAAAATGTTACAAAAATTAACCAGAGTTTAGCGGATGTCTATAAATAATTACATGAGAAATTATTCTCTAACAGTACAACAATCATATGAGCAGCATTCATTTCTTTCATAGTTGGTAACATCCACACAAGCATCACCACACAAGCATCCAATCACCATGTTCCATTTTCAAATTGATATCTATGTACCTGCACAATCTATAAGGGTGTGAGCTTGTGGCTCAGTAGGGTATTAAATCCCTCATGGTCAATTACCACAGTTAATTCAAGTGTGCCAATAATATCAGTAAATAAAGTAATCACAAATAATATAAATAAATCAGTGTGCATGATGTGCTTTAAGTATAAAGTTTCCTTCACTACCCTTCGTCAATTCGTACTCCGGATCAAACAGACCTCGCACGTCCCATACCATGCATATTCCACTTGGTCCCGAATGACCCTTTGTACGAACCAACGCCCAACCTTCGTCATTCCAATTTCCAGAGTATCCGTACAATATTCATTTCAATGGGTCCGCAACCCGTATTCAATTCAATTCAATGGGCCCGCAGCCCTACCACTTTCACCACAAATCATATACCAAATATTCAGTATCCAATATCGATATCCAACATCCCGGGATCCTATTTCCACCACCATCATCATTTCCAATTTCTTTATTCATGTGCAAGTGTATGCAAAGGAAATGAATAATATGTTAACACAACATATATAATATCAAGAAACATTTCATCATCAAACTCTTCATCAAAAAGTATAAGAATACCAATACATATATATATATATCTATATATATGTAAGAACAATAATATATATCTATGTATGAGTAAGGCTATGGTATGTTAACATTTCGCATACATCATGCGGAGATAAAGTCCTTGTTAGAGTAAATAAGGTCCTCATTAAAGTAAATTAGGTTCTCGTTTGAGTAATTAAGTTCTAAAAGTTGTAATTATAATATTTTACGATTTGAGGACACATATTACTACTTTGACAACTCATGTGGTAACTATAAAAAAGCCCTCGTTAAGGTAAATATGGTTATCATTAGAGTAAATAGGTTCTCGTTTATGTAATTAAGTCCTAAAAGTAGTAATTGTACGTATGAGATACGTTAACATACACTAGAATTTTCCATCTATGTATATATAAGAACAATAATAAAATTAACCACCAAAATAAGAGAATATTCATAATATTATCTATTCCTAATTTATACACAAAAATTAAATATGATATAGTCCAATCACTGGGAAACTAGAACCCCTACCTTGGTCTTGACCTAGTTTTGCCAAATCTCCCTACCTCGTAGATCGATCGAAAACTCAATTCCTTGATCGTGACATAAAACAAAATCTAAGTTAGAACTTAGATAAATATTTAAATAATATAGGAATTTGCTAAAAGAAATGAACCTACCATACTTTTCCTTCCTTCTTTCTTCTCTTCTTCTTTTTCTCTCTGACTACTCTATTTTCTAACTAAAGCTTTCTTTCTTTCTTTCTTTCTTCTCTCTCTTTCTTTCTTTCTCTCTCTCTTTCTCTCTATTGCCTATTCTAAAGTTTTCTTCTTTGAGAAAACGAGTGCAAGTGTCCGGGTGTGCCAATGCCCCTATATATAATAAAAAGAAAGAATCTTATCTTACGTAAGTGCTTACATCCATCTTAATAATAATAACAAAGATTATTCCCTTCTTGATCCGATCTTTGTTCAATGACACGACACTACTAATTGATTGCTATCACTTAACCACACACATATAAATTAATACTTATTCTATTACTACTATATGCTAGTGCCGCACTACATATGTATATATATAACCAAATAAGATGCAACAATAATTATATTATATATAAAGGCTAATCAAACAACATAAGTATATTATATTATATACATAGATATTATATGTGCTACTCATTACGTACTTCAGTAGATGTAACCAGTTTGCATGTCATCATAAAAATATATTAGATAGAAATAATACTCATGTAAGAATAAACAGTGATGGTAATACATAGAATGAATATACGCTAACTGTAACTTTTCATATAATCTCGAAAAATAGTGTGCCGCATATCTACGAACTTGTATTGACGAGTTGTACAACTTTCATGAAGGAGGTCATTAGAGAAAATGTACTAATAAGAAAATCAACTTTTGACTCCTAAGTAATTAATCATTCCACAATACTTTCACTCACAGACAAGATAAGAAAAGTAACTTCTAAACCTTAATTAATTCCAGGAATTTCTAATAACTTAAATATGGAATTTCAGGGTATTACACACTCAAATCATGAATTTTAAGAACTTTTCGAGTTGACAGAACGCAAAAATATCGACTCATTTATTTTTTACGATTTTCAAACATCGAAAAACTAGAGAATTCAAAAAAAAAGATAAACGATTCCAGATTTTTGAGCAAAGTCAGTTGGAACACCTTTTAAAAATTATGTCTTACTAATGGTAAAATTTTGGCACGAGCAAAGTTAAAGGGAAAAGATGGTTGGTAAGGTTTACATGCAATGACATGTCGTGACACCTTCAAACGTGTCAAACCATATCAACTCTCTTTTCCATTCAACTTTTTCTATGACAAAATTTCACGAATGTTAAAAAATAAAAAATTTCCAACTAATTTTGCTCGAAAAACTCGAGTCGGACAAAACATGGAGAAAAAACGAGGAACCATAAAACCTCATTTTTTTTCATCAAAAACACATGTACTAGATTGTAATCTAATTGACCACTGACAGGCTGTTCGAGTAGTAAAATCGGACGGCCTAAATCCCCCTGTGGCCTCCCAACCACATCCCATTGGTCCTAAAACAAGACCCAGTAACAGTTACACATAAATATACCACACTAGAGTATCACACCCAAAACTAAGACTCTCTATTTCTCTACCTCTCTGATTTTGAGGGATTTCGATCTGTGACCATGTTCTTGTTCGATTGGTTCTATGGGGTTCTCGCATCGCTAGGCTTGTGGCAGAAGGAGGCCAAGATCTTGTTTTTGGGCCTCGATAATGCCGGCAAAACCACGTTGCTTCATATGCTCAAAGACGAGGTTTTCTTTTAATTCATTTCCTTTTCAATGTTTGGATGATCTTTTGGAATTGTTGTAATTTCGATTTTAATTGAAATATTGAAATTTTGGTTTTGATTTCAATGTGGGGTTTGTTTGATTGCTGGGAAAGTGAATAATTTTGAGACTTGTTATACAATTTTTGTGTGTTGTGTTCAACTGTAGGCATAGAATTGAATGAAAGATTTGAGCTTGACCTGAATTTTTTTTCCCTCTATAATTTTCTCATATTATAGAAGCTCTGCCTCCAGAGCATAAGCTGAAATGATTGAATAGGAATTGAGTTTAAGACGAAGAAAAAAAAACATTCTTTTCTTTTGGCACTTTAGTTTATCACTCGATCAAATGTAGGATAGTCCTTTTTTGTGAAAATTTTAGATGATTAAAATGAGTTTGATTTTCTGATTCTGGGTTTTGCTTGTGATGGGTTATTCAGAGATTAGTCCAACACCAACCGACTCAGTATCCGACATCTGAGGAGTTAAGCATTGGAAAAATCAAGTTCAAGGCTTTTGATTTGGGTGGGCATCGGATTGCTCGTAGAGTGTGGAAAGATTACTATGCCAAGGTATTATTGACAATATGATGTAAGGAGATATAGTGATATGGCTACTGGTTTTCTGCATATATGAACTGTTTGAGCTTCTGTAATGATGGAAAGTCAGTTATTAACTGTGTGCAAATTTTTTTGCACACACATATAAGTTATAATTTGGTTATCCAGCTAGATGACAACACTCACCAGCCAAAGCAACTGTCTTCTTCTCCTCTGCATTGTTACGTCTTGGGATGTTTGTGCCTCCATAATCCCAGATAAGTTTTTGTGTTTATCTGATTCATGGGAGGCAGATAGAAATAATGGTAGTTCGCTGATAGCAACTTTTCTCTTTAGAAGTATGCTAATAGTAGCTTACCACACATACATTCTTTGGTTTGGAATTTTTTTTATCCCTTTATAGAAGTTGGTATAAACTTGTGCTGTCGATTACTATGTCATGGAACCACCAGGTTTCTTATGAATTCCTATGTAAAACTTTCTCTAGAGAAGTTGTACACAGTAGAACTTGGGTGATGTAGTCATGTATGTTGTATAGGTAACTGGCACTTATAGTGAGGAGATGTAACAGCTGTCGACTGGTTATGTGCTCGACTATCTTTTGGAATATCTCATTGAAATTTTTTTGGATTTGAGTGATTGTCTTTGAAAGAATGGTACAGCTGTTCATGAGTCTTTTGAGGGTAAATTTTTAAGTATTGCTGTTTTCTCTTGCTTTTAGGTTCCACTCATGAGAAATGCATTTTTTTTATGTTTTCTTTGTAAAGGTGGATGCAGTTGTTTACCTAGTGGATTCTTATGACAAGGAAAGATTCGCCGAATCAAAAAAGGAGCTGGATGCTCTCCTCTCGGATGAAGCATTGGCCACTGTTCCATTCCTTATTCTGGGAAACAAGATTGACATACCATATGCGGCTTCAGAAGAAGAGTTGCGATATCACCTTGGTCTGAACAACTTCACCACAGGCAAGGGTAAAGTAAACATGGCTGACTCGAATGTCCGCCCCCTCGAAGTATTCATGTGCAGCATTGTTCGCAAAATGGGTTATGGGGATGGATTCAAGTGGGTTTCTCAGTACATCAAGTAGGAATCACTAGAAAGTAAAGACCTGTCTTCTCACTCTTCATTGTTATTTCTAATTGAACCGAGCTGTTATTGTTGGAGATACTCAGCCTTTTCTTTTTTTGTTATCATGAAATGACAAAACATACCCCATCCATGTTATGATGAGCAAAAGCAATTGACAATATGTGCTCTGATCAGAAGACACATTTTCTTTCAAAATTTCTATAGAAATTCTTTCCCTGATCTGTTGTTTAGCAATTGCAGCAAATAGTAAAAGATACAGCTTATGTTTTAGAATATAGTTTGGCTTGCCAAACAAGTGATTCAGACAAAAAAAAAGTGATCCAGAAAACTTCCAAGCTTGCTCAACTTAGCAATTGCAAGAGTTGTCTCTAAGATATTCCTGTTGAAAAGGAAATGGAGACAATGTCATTCTGAACCATCTGAAATTTAATCCAAGTTACCAACATTCCACGTTGAGCCTAAATTGGATTCAAAACAATTCCCGAAAGCACTTCTATGTTCTGTAGGGGGGAGCATGGTTGCACACTTGCACTACTTTGCTAAAACATGCAATCACCATAGCCTTTAAAGATCAAGCAAAAGAACTGTTATTTAAAACAATGACACATTTATTTCTAGATTTTTACACCCAAAATGGTAATGTTCAAAGACCAACTACAAAGTTGGTGGCTTACATTACCAACTTCAATCCTTACAAGTCCATTTGTCCCCAACCATTTTCTGATATAACTAGTTCAAAGCACCAACTAATCTCTCCTCTTTTTGGTTTACCAAGTAAAGTGGCATAGTTTCATGCCTTATTAAAGAGATAAAAAACCATCCACTTCTCCTACAGTACTACTTTCAAAGATCAGTTTCACATAGCTTCACGCCTTCACCATTATAAATTTATAATGACTTTCTTTAATATCCCTCCAAAACACAAGTTCGTTGGTTTCACTCTTATTCTCATTGTTGTATCTTGTTGCTACTCAGGTTACTTATATTTTTCATGTCACCCTCTTCCGGTTTCTACTATATTCCAAACTAATCGGTAATCACGTCTCTGATTGTTTTGATATATTGCAGGCTGTGCCGCAGAGGACAACCCGGGGGAAAGGTTTTTTAATGCCTTAACATGCTTCAATAATAAGTTTGTGAGTCTACACTGTACTCAGTTCCAAATTTTTCTTTGTATTTTGATGTTGAGATTTGATCCTGACATGTAAGACGTGATCTGCAGATCTATTCAGGTTGTGATGAAGCATATAGATTGAACCAAAGCGGAAACCTTAACGTGCCTCCTGATGCAATTGATTTGTTCTGCCATGGACCCTGTCTGGCTGAGACACAGCAAGTGCTGAAGTGCGTTGATAGCATGCTATCGACCTTCATTTTCAACAACAAGGCTACACTACCAGATATAAGAGGTGCTCTCCATGACGGCTGCAGCTATACCAGCCAAAGAGGTAATATACATAAAAATACAACGGTATAAGATAAGTTCTCCATTGCCGGATAGCCTAACATGTTGTGTCGCCACTCGCCAGATTTTTAGACCATTGTTTATGTAGAAAATGTGTGTTATAAATTAACAATCTGGCAATATAACACGTGAGATATCTGCAAGAGAACATTAGTGAACTTATGATCGACTATTTCTATACATGTAATTTTCCACGATCGTGTAGGGAACTTCAATGGTTTTGGACCTTTTGGCGAATATATCCAAGGTGAAACAAGCAATGTTGCAGGGAAGCTCCCAAATTCTTTCAGCTTTTTCTTCACATTCTTAAGTATTACTGGGTGCTGTCTCTTCTTCATCTTATGGTGACTCTATGTATCAACTTCCATATTATGATGTGATGTTGAAAGTTGAAACCACACAATACATATGTATACACTTTCTTGGCTTTACATGAACTGTTCAAATTGATCAGAATTTTGCATATCAATTTACTCCGATTTTGGATATCATCAGTAGTACTATTGTAGCTTTACAAGACAGACAAACCAAGATATATTGTAAAATAATTGCTGGCCGTACGATCAGCCATAATTAAATCAATTGGTTTAAGGAAAATCAAATCTATCCAAGGATGCAAATCTAATTGCCTCAACTATTAATCAAATTATTCGAGAGATTTTTGCAAGAGTTGCTTACCTTTTAATTAGATAAAATCACAAAAATGATATAATTTAAGGTAAGAAGCATACATATTGCCGAGATTATGATGAGAAATGAATTAAGGAAAATCAAATGAGGAGCAGAAATTTTTGTAGGATTTTTTTGTGATTTCCATTTCGATTCTTTCCAACTTCAACCACCTTTTGCATGGATAATATCTCGCCTTGAGAAACAAACTCTCCCAAATTTTAGAGCCTAGTAATTAAAATGATCAATGATGACAAATATATCTAATCAACAGGGATTCCTTCAATCTCGTTCATACAGATAGCTTAAGTTTAGGGTATGATTTAGAAAGAAATGAGCAATGATTCTACATTTAATTAGGGTTTATGCTTAGGTTTAGCGCTGTCGAATTAAACATTATGACTACAATATATATGATATCCAAGCACCTCATCATCTTCATACATAACCTTGGAGTTGTACTATACCATGTCTTGCTTAATCCCAAGATCAGATGATAAGCTTCCCACATCTCCTAAGAAGGGTTGGAAGCAATTGAGACGTATATTCAAATCCTTTAAGAACAGTGATGACTACTACAGCGATTATTATCAATACCATGTTCACTATGATGACTACATGAAGCAGCGTCGCAGCAGCGGGGCAACCAAATCCCCACCAGTCGAAGCACCAAGCGTGGATCACCAGGCTGCTGCTGCAGGACGAGGCGCTACTAGTTTTGGTTTAACCACTGCAAGAGAAACAGCTCATGTTCATCGTAGCAAAGATGAACATCGTGCTGGTGATCGAAATGGTTTGGGAGATAATCACGAAAATGGCGAGCGTGTTGATGCTGATTGTGAGGAGTTCATAGAGCGGTGCCGTGACGGGTGGAAGCTTGAGAAGCAGAAATCTGCTGATGAGTTTTGGGCAATGTTGGCTCGAAGTACTTAGGGTTTCAGGAAATACATTGAACCATAGCACGCAAATTTTGGGTTTAAAAATTGTAAAACTAGGGTTGATAAGTGCTAGATCTTCAAACTTTTCAAGAATATACTGCTTTACAGTTTCAAAATTCAAAGGTACTGCTGGTACTGTGTACTTCTCTGGATATTACTTTGTTTGATATGCCAAACATAAAAAACTTCTGTAAGAGGTGTATGCAACTTATTATTTTTCTTTAAATTATTATTGTATATTGATCATTTGAGCCGATGAAGATTTCTGAACTATGGTTTAAGTTGTTCGACTGCAATCTATTATGTTCATTTGAGCGGGTGATCCAATATATCAAGTGACCAATAAAATATGTTCTTCTACTGCATTCTTGTAATCTTGTTCCAGTTCAAATTACTTTGAAAGCTTCAAATACCATCAACTTCTGTATCTAGTATCTACAACTTCTGTATCAGACTAGTTAAGTCATCAGAAACATATCATCTAGATTTTATTTTTATTATGCATGAAGAAGACAGATTCAAGTTATTGATGCAATAGACATTTGACTTTGGTAATACATGGGCAATGACTGCATAAAAAAAATGTTTTGTTCTGTTTATAACTGTGCATTTGATGCTCATGAGTCATGGGTGCATTATTACTTTTGGGTTCATTCCCGTTGGTTCTCGATGAAATAATGTAAGAAGACCATAATCCTAAGCTCAAATCCAGTGTAATTTCCATTCCCTAATTGAGATTAATCAGAACCAGATGCAACATTAGTAACTCCCTTCTTTTTCCATAAAACCACTATCAGGGTATGACAGATTTTGAAAGCATATGAATTACCACTTTGTACAAGTCCAAAAACCTAAATTGAGCGGCTCATGCAGTGAGGTTGATCAATAAAACGAGAACAATTAGAAAAAACCACTCAGATTTCAGAAGAGGCATTGAATAAGCACGAAGATATCACTTCTTGGATGAACCGAATCCACCAAATCCCATCATTGCTGCAACGTCGGGGTCAATTTCAGTTTCCTCATCTTCTACCTTCTCTTTCTGAACCCAGGAAAGAAGATTAAGATAATTATTAAAAAGAAAAGAAAAATTGTCACTGCAAAATAGGATGTGGATATATACATAACATTGACGATTCAAATCAGGCCAAACAAAGATTAGAAGTACAAGAATTGATTCTACCAACCTTCTTCTCTTTCTTCCTTTCTCGACGTTGGCGCTTCCTTTCCTCCTCTTCTTGCTGCTGCTTCAAGATCCGCTCATCAAGATCTGAGAGGGAAAAGTAAGAGTCAGATTTTTTACCACTCACCCAAATCTTAAACATGAGATACTTGGTGAAAATATCTACTAAAAATCTTAGGATTGATATAAGTCTCAGTGCTTCAATGTCTTACCTTGCTCTGTGAAGGGAACATCAGTTTTCCTCTTCTTGAGCTTTTCAAATCGACTCTGGACCTGCATACCATTAATTGAATTCACAGGTTAACATATAACATTCTTTTTTACTAAGCTGCAAATATAACCTTTAACATAATTAACAGACCAGAGAACTAATTTCATTTCTACAAGTTATGTGGTCATCTTCTTACATTTCCAGAAAGTGGCAGGTATGTTCTACACTTACAAGCTTTCTGTGTATCTATTTCCATTTTTAGGTAACTCAATATGTGTGTACTAAAATTAAACTTCCATTCTCAACAAAAAGATGATTCTCAAAGTTTACCTGTTCGAGAGATGCCCGCTCTACCCGCATAGACATACCCAAAGCTCTCTGATCTACAACAAAGAAAAGAATCATTAAACACTAACCAACAAAAAGATAATAATGATAATAGAAACATATTTATAAATGAATTGATATAACAGGCATCAATATGGATATTACATACGTTTCTTGCCATTGATATGATCCAAGTAGTTTGCAGAATCTTTTACAACGCACTCACAAACTGAACAGAAGTATCCAGCCTGCAAAGAACTCGATCAATCACAAGTAACAGAGGAAAAAAAAAGTTGCAGTAACAAGACTAGAAAAATACTTAGCTCATTCACTTAAAGATTGGTGAGAAAAATCAAATTTAGGTTAACTGCATTATGATGGTTGGCCTCTCCAATAAAATACAAAAGATTGTTTCAAAACTGTGATATCTATCAATTTTTCAAAAGGATAGAGAATTCCAAGTCCCTACAGCTAAAAATTTGAAGAATTTTTTTTTTGAAACAACAGCACTAAAAACAAAAGAAACTATAGAACTATCTGCATAAAGAAAGGTGCTCAAAGATAATAATATAATTGCAACGAAGTATACAAACATGGGAAGAGTTTACCTGCTGGCTTAAAGGTGCTATTGGAGTAACAACCTGCAAAACACAATTCAAAAAAGAAAAAGAAACATCATACACTGACGTTCATAAAAAAAAAAAATCAAAATAATTGTTTGACAAGCTTGAAAGCTGTAAGATCATAAATCATAATATCCTATAAAAGAAGCCTAACTTCTGAAAAAATTGTTCATTTGGGGTTTGTTTCTGATACTACTAAACTCAGTAGGCGGGATAGGAAAAGTATTTCTTTACTCCTTACTCTTCCTAATATTTTGCTCACTACTTCATAAATCAGATTACTCCAGGCACAACGTCCAAAAGTCTAGACTCTAAACTAAAAGAATGTGCAAAGGAGAGTAGTGAACTTGGCAGACCAACAATAAAACTTGGGTATATCCACTGCGTGCACCTCTACTAGTCTCATTATATTATAAATATACCAAAGTGAACTGAAATAATATGCATTATATCTATCCTAATATAGAATCGTTTTAAACTTTGAAAGATGCAAACATCTTGAAGTACATTAAAAAAATCTCCACATCTCCTATCAAGCCTCCTCAATCCATATAAAATTGTACTCGACAGCAGTAGTTCATAAACCTACAAATCTCAATAGTGCAAAGAGCTATCTAAGTCCAACAAATCTCTTTTTTCCAGGAAGCCAAATAAACCTAAACTTTCTTGAAAGCAAATTAGGCAGTAATTTCAGTCACCTGAGTTTTCCCCAAGCGAGATTCCAGGTCTACTTCATAATCCCTGTGCTTCAATGGCTTCCTTTGCACCAGAGGACCTTTCGCTGCACACAAAAATTAAACAAACAAAACCAATTTCAGTTTCAGTTTCTACTAAAGCAAACAAATAGACCAACGCAAAAGAGACCAAAAAGCAAACCCACATTTGGACTTCCGCGCTCCCTCTTCCTCCTGAAATTACAATGCAAAAACAGCAAAATTAACAAAGAAAGCATATCACTAACATCTCAATTCAGTGCCATCAACAACAACAACAGCACGAGGGTTTTCAAAGCACAAACCTTTCTTTCACGCTCGCGGGCTTTTTCCGCATACTCTTCAAGATCGAATTTCCTTCTATGAGTATTATCTACTCCACCAACAGCCTACACCACAAACAAAAACATAAAAATCAAAACTTTAACATAACTAGGCCAAATTGATTAATTCCTAGTGATACAAAGTGAGGGTTATGCGAAAGCTGAACTTACACTATTGCCCGACATGGCTCTGCAATTCAATCTTTACGCTGAATTGCAGTTCAGTCCCTCAAGGATGTAATTGGAATTTCGAAAATCGGAGAGACAGAGATTCGTTAGGGCTAATTAGCAGAGAATCGAATCCCCAGACTTTTGTGAAGAATAGGGGGCAGAAGAAGCACCCAATGAATTAATGAAAGTTATGGTCGGTTATTTAAATTTGTGTGGAATAATTTATTAAATATTTAAATTCCCAAGACAAGTGTCAAGCTGGGTGTTTGGTCTAGTGGTATGATTCTCGCTTCGGGTGCGAGAGGTCGCGAGTTCGATTCTCGCAACACCCCCCACGGATTACTTATTTTATTTACCCTGCGTCTTTTTCTTAGAATTACCGCAGGTACGGTAAATTCACGATGAAAATTAGGTGGAGTACCTTTCACTTTACGTTTAAAAAGTTATTTCTCTTTTATTTCGTTTTTTTGTTTATTTTTTTATTTTTAAAAGGAAAAGCAAAATCGTAGTTCAACGTAGAGGAATATAAAAACAGAGCAGAGAGCACAAGGAGGACTCTGCAGAAACAAAGAAACTCTGTGAATCAGAATGATGAGCTCAAAGACTTTGTTCGCTTTCGGAGCCCTAGCTCTGCTCTTTGTGTCATCGGTTTTTGCTGACGACGTCGTCGTGCTCACGGAGGAGAACTTCGAGAAGGAGGTCGGTCAAGATCGGGCTGCTCTCGTCGAGTTCTACGCTCCCTGGTAATCTCAACATTTCAATTTACAATTTTGATCGAGCAAAATTAGATTACCGTCAAAATCAGCTGCTGAACTTGTATTACGATCAGGTCTTTACGTTATTGATCGAGACGAATCTAAATCAGTAGGAGATTAGTTTAGCCGAGTGTAAGAATCAAAATTATGTGAATTTTCTAGTTTGGATTTCTCGAATTTCCAATTGAAAGTGCGAATGATATCAGTCATGCTTAATCTGACCTTGATTGATTGGAGATCTGTGAAGAGCCAATTGACAATTCTAGATCTAAGCAAGAATGGATCGAGAAAAGCTCAACTTCTGTAGTGTTCGATTTCTTAATTTTGCACATAGAAATAGAAATGATGCGACTTCATATGCGGATTGCTATATACTTATCGTTCAGATTTCAATTAGTTACCACTCAGGCGTTAACTTGCATCATTTCCTTCAGATGTGTTTTGTTTCGTACAACAACATTAATCGTTTCTTATTCCGCTTTACAGGTGTGGGCATTGTAAAAAGATTGCCCCAGAGTATGAGAAGCTTGGCGCAAGTTTCAAGAAAGCAAAGTCTATTTTGATTGGAAAGGTAACTTCTTTGATTCCTGATTTCTTTGTTTGAGCGTGATAATTTGAGTTCAACCGTCCTGTTTAATTGTGTCTTGGCTAATTCATCATTTGCTTTAAACTGGAATTTGAGCTGCCTTGTGAGTTTCATATTATTAATCATGATACCAGTAATTGATTGAAATATTCTTTTACTTTATTTAATGGTTCTCAATAGGTGGACTGTGATGAGCACAAGAGTGTTTGTGGCAAGTTTGGAGTTTCTGGTTACCCCACAATTCAATGGTTCCCGAAAGGGTCCCTAGAACCCAAAAAGTGAGTGTATTTCCCTAGCTTAGATTTCATCATGAAAAGTATGAAAGTTTTCTAATGGATATCTTGACACCCGTTCAGAATTGATGCTCACAGAGTCCAAGACGATATATAATATTTGCCACCATCCTTGTATATCTTAATAATGTTTTAGACACTCTCTGATCGAGTTATACATGTATTAGGTATGAAGGTGCCCGTACTTCAGATGCTCTTGTTGAGTTTGTGAATAAGGAAGCAGGTATTAGTTTCACCTTGTAATGCTATTCAACTTGAATGAACTAAATAAGTCGTCAATATTTCTTAGATGTTGTTTTAGTTAAGTTTTTTTCATTCTAATTTTACAAAGGAACCTACATAATGATCTATTCCTTAGCTTATGATTGATCTTGAAGCTATGCTTTGCAAACAGGGACCAATGTGAAGATAGCTGCAATCCCATCCAGTGTTGTGGTACTTACACAGGATAATTTCGATGATGTTGTCCTGGACAAAACAAAAGATGTATTGGTGGAGTTCTATGCACCATGGTAAGATCATATCTTCGATTTTCCTTTCATGCTATTCTTGGTATATTAGCGGAATTTAATTGGTAGTTTTGCAACTCTAAAACTAATTTTCACCTCCTGTCCCTCTTATCTTTTTGTGGCAGGTGTGGACATTGCAAATCGCTTGCTCCTGTAAGTGCATTGTTGCAACTTTTAGTTTTGTTGTTGCAACCCTTTATCCAGTGCTTGAACAAGAGCTGACGTGATTATCTTCTGTGTTCTACCAGACTTATGAGAAGGTTGCAACAGCATTTAAGTTGGATGGAGATGTAGTGATTGCTAATCTTGATGCTGACAAATACAAGGATATAGCTGAGAAGTGAGTTTAGTGGTATTTTAGTATATTTTCATGGCTTGACATTGACAAAATATGATAGGGAAATTATGTTAAAAAGAAAAATGAGATTTATAAAGGATAAATACATGACCTGATGCAAAGCTCCTATTCAGGTTTGGAGTGAGTGGATATCCCACATTGAAATTTTTCCCAAAGGGCAACAAGGATGGTGAAGAGTATGGTGGAGGCAGAGACTTAGAAGATTTTGTAATTTTCATCAATGAGAAATGTGGCACAAGTAGAGATGCGAAAGGCCAACTTACTTCCAAAGTTGGTATCCTTTTGAATTGACGAACATATCTTATCAGAATAGTGTCCTTTTTCTTATAAATTATCTTCCTTCTTTTATGTAGGCTGGTATAGTTGCAAGTTTGGACGAGTTAGTGAAGGAATTTGTGAAAGCTGGCAATGATGAGAAGAAGGCTATCTTTTCCAAAATCGAAGAGGAAGTTGGAAAGCTTGAGGGTTCTGCTGCCAGGTTAACACAATCACTCCCTAGTTTTGATAAGATGTTTCTTGCACGTTACTTCAACTAATATGAAATGCAACTGTTTTATGGCTACCAGGTATATTATGTCTTTTAATTTTATCTTAGTTAGATACCGAGTGATCCAAATTTTTACATTTGATTTTCTGATCACATGTTAACTTATCTTTCTGTTCAAGTTTCAGATATGGTAAGATCTATTTGAAAGCTGCCAAGAACTATTTAGAGAAAGGCGGTGATTATGCAAATAAGGAAATTCAGCGGCTTGAACGCATTCTTGAGAAGGTCTTATCCTTGTATTATATATGATACTACATTTGATTTGTTATGGCTTATGAGAAATGTCATGATTGTTACTGCTTGTAAGAGATGGATGTACAGGGTTACTGATCTGAACATGCTTTGTGTTGCTTTTTTTTACGTGCAGTCTGTCAACCCGACAAAGGCTGATGAGTTCACTCTCAAGAAGAACGTCCTATATACCTTTGCTTCATCTTCATGAGGAGACACTTCCCTCTCTTCCAGGGAAGGCTCTGTAACCTAGTTTGGGGGAAGTCATCTCCCAACTCCTGATCTTCGAAAAGATAGTGTTTTCAGTGTACTCTTGATGCACATCTTCTACTAAACATTTTTGCGCTTCAAGTTTATTATTTGTAGAAGAGATCGAGTAGCCAGATACCTTAAACAATAATCTAGTAATTTTGCATCTGAAAAATGGTTATGAATTGATTACTGCAATATAGCTTGTCTCAATGTTGTGTCTTCTCCCTTCAGTCTGTTGGGGACCGTTAGGTGTATGATTATATGATCAGACGGTTTTAAACGCATGTCAGGAAAAGCACTGGACTACAGGTGTGAGTGTGTGACATGACCCAAAATTCCAAACTACTGTTTACAATTTACATGTCATGGTACTTGAGGAGTTGTCAAGAATAGGATTCTCTGTAAACGTTTCTCAGTGACCACTCGACATCCCAGTCAGAAAACGTGGTTGGCACCACTTTTCTTCTGTGTGGACTGTGGGTTCTTTTGACATTCATGTGAGTCATTATTTAGAAGTGGAAACAAACAAACAAAAAAAATAAGTGACGCCCCATCCAGACCTTCATGTATTAGGACTTTAGGAGCTATATTTTAGGTAACCCAACACCTTTCTTTTGAGACCTGCTTGGCTTGTCAGAAAATTTCTCTTTCTATTGGATCTGCTTTTTCTTATCGTAAAAAATGTGGGGTGAGGTTAGCAACAAGACTAACCAATGAAGATAGGAGATAAATTGCATGGCATATATGGCCGTATGATAGCTTCCTTTCAGTTGGTGAAGTTACCATCCTAGATGTAACTTGAAGATCCATCATGGGGAACTGTGTGGTATCTGGGAATATGACGTACTCCAGATTTTTCATCGGAATCTACTTTTTCACTGGATCCAGCGATAAAAGCTTCAGAATATGCCATATTCCGAATACCATAGAACATTCCGACCATAGAAGCCAGAATATCCTTAGGATATGATTTATGATGAATGTGGGGGATGGGACCGTTTGTGGTAACAACCAGATGTTTGGGAAGCTGCCCTAGTTCATGTAAACTTCAATGTGATTGAACAAGGCGTGAAACTGGAATTTGTGTTTCAAACATATGCTTCCTGTACAAGTCTTCACTTTTTATGCTATCATATTCCATTGTAGGGATGCATAATTAAAATCTGGATAATGAGCCCATGAGCAATAATGAACCAGGGGACCATGATAGGATTTTGCTGCTGTTTTTACCAGGCTAAATAGTTATGTGTCCCCAGCACAGTAATGGACTTGGGGCCTCACATCATATCTCATAGTTATTGGCTTCTAAGATTTTCCATCATTGTAGTCAGCTTATTATTTCTGTAGAATTTGAACATTCAATTCAAAATCGAAATTCGAGCATCCAACTCAAAATCGATTTAAATACAACAAAGATGTCTAATATCTTGTATAGTGTTGGACAACAAATGTATTCTCGAGGTGAGTTGATAAATTGTAATGGTGCACTTAACACATATATAACAGTGGATGAATTGCTTTGGTAACGTGGGACTTGACACACATATAAACCGACTTTGAGACCATGAAAAATTATACAACCAACTCAAAAGTTCAAAAAAAACAATTGGATGAAACCAATATCTTATAAAGTGTTGTGCAAGACTTTTTGTTATCAATCAGACTTTATTCTCAATCTGGATTCTGGAATACTACTACATTAACAATTCTATATCTTGAATTATTTTCCGATTCATGGGGTCAAAGAAATTTATAAAATCATAGAAAGTAGTATTGATGAAATCCTCAAAGAAGCATCCAAAAAGAGATAATATGATGGATCTTAATTATTTTGACTACAAAAGATACACCAAAGTTTATGAGAATGTCTCATAATCTCAAACTTCTTTTATGTCTATGTGAAGGAAGCACCATGTCCCTCTAGTACATTAAGATTAATTTCACTTTAGCAAAGTCCAATTCTCCAATTAGATCTACCTGGTTCATTGGTGTAAATATCCCTAAGATGAAAAGTATAAATGATGCTACTAGTCCCAGACAAGTTTGCTTTTCAGAGTCCCCAAACAAGCAACATCATGAATAAGGCGCGCAAGTTGGGTTGGGTCACCTCAAAATCCCAACAACCATCTCATGCAATATCTTATATCCCAACACCATCTCATGGCTATGTCTTCAATCACTATCATTCATTTTCCAAAAGGGATTTTCATTTTCTTGATGATGCAACAAGGCCATAACAAGACTCAAAATACTCGCTTGTCATTATCCTCAATCTCCTGGTTTGAGTTTGCAGTTTTCAACAGAAACTTGTTGAAAGTAGTCATAGACAATCAAAACTATTAGCTGACTGCATCTTTTTGTACTAATATGAGGTATAGGGTAAGCAATACCATGTAGATCATGTGGTAGATTATTATCATCATTCTGATGATTCAGGTTCAGATTCAGTAAAAGTATCCAGAAGAAAAGAGAAGAGTAAATATAATAATCATATATAGATTTGGGGGATACCATCATCATCACCAGTGACAGTTGCTAGAGAATAATTTACAGTGCTAAGGCAAAGCATCTTACACAATGTAGATGGGAATAAAAGAATTTTCCCATAATTTTCATCATACCCCCTTCAAATACAGACAGACTACTACTACAGATCTTCTCTTTCAGACAAAAAAAAGGAGATCTCAAGAGCTACCCATCAATACTTTACATAGAGGTGGATCACATAAATAATCCTTACCAAAAAGTTAAAAAAAAAAAAAAAACTAAAAAAAAAAAAAATCTATACACTTCCTTCCACAACAGAGTTTTAACTGATTAATTTTACCTGGAAGAGACTGGGTTTAATGCTCTAGCAAACCCAGTACTCATGGCAGCTCCATACCCCTTTGAACTAAAACCCAAGCATCCAAGCAATCCTTGCCTGTAAGGCAAGTAAGTCTTCTTCCTCATTTCCTCCGCCTGAGCTCTATTAGCAGTGTAATGCAGCTCGTGAAGCGACGGAGCCATCCGCCGCTTCCCGACGCCGTTGGCCGGTTTTCCGGCCACCGGCTTCTTCCCCGGAGCAGACCCACTGGCCCCCTTGGCTTTCTGGGCGGCCTCCAAAGGCTCCTTTGAAACAGAGCCTTGATGTTGAAGCCCTCCTTTCATGGGTTTCTTCTCTTTACCACTACTCGAGAATGAGATTGTGGCCCAGAACTTGTTGTTGCTCCTTCCTTCGCTTTTACTTCTGTGAAGAAAATCCTTGAGAAAAACCCATCTCTTCGAGTTTCTTCCAGCTGAGGACGATCTCGAGGACGAAGCCGAAACCGAAGGAGTAGTCTCCAAGCTCCCAACTTCTTCTTCCTCCTCTTCTTCTTCTCCGTTTTTGGGCTTTCCCAAATCACCCCCTTTCAGATCTTTAACAAAGGAAGGCTCTTTCTCTTCACCACCGTAAATCTCACTCTGACTCCAGTCCTCAAAAGGCACGTTCCTCATCGGAGACATGGATCTCGTTCTTCGCCGCAGAGACTTATCGCGAAACCTCAGATCTCTGCCCCTCAGAGGCCCAAACTCGAACAGGTCATCTGCATCTACTTCGTTGCAGGGTTGGAGATCCAGCAGTGGCGCCAAAGATTGAGGCTTTTCCAGGTGGGTCGAGAGCTTCATGGGCCGGATCTTCCCGTTCAAGAACAGCTCGTCGGCCGAGCTCATGGGCCCGGTTGCAGTAGATCCGCTGGACCCGAATCGAGCAGAGAACTCGAACTCGGAGGTGTTGGTATCAAACGATGAAGACGAGTTGGGTGAGTTGAGCGAATTTGAAGTTAGCACAAAGTGCATTGGGCTCGCCGGAGCACTGTAGAAAAACCCACTGATGGGTGGTCCGCGGCCGGGGCTCGAAGGAGCGCTGACGTAAGGAGTGGAGCAGTTGCTGTCAATGTCTTCGTAGAAGTATTGAGGGTCGTGGGTTTCGCCATTGCTAGGGTTTGGAGGGTCGAGGTTTTTGGGTTCAGGGGGGGTTGAGCTTTCGCCATCGCCATTGTTGGATGCTGGTTTGAGCTCCATTATTTTCTGTGCGCTCTCTTTCTTGGTTGAGCAGAAAAACTGAAAAAAGAAGCTCAGAGCGTCAGAAAATATAGTATGGAGAGTGGGTAGTGCTTTTGACCCCTGGAGTTGGCGTTTATTTCGTTAATGCCATGAGTCTTCTTAACGTCCGTACTAGAGGTCTAATCTTTGTTTATTAAATATTTTGTTGGGGTTTAATTAACTTGACAACCACATCACTCATAGATTAATCAAAAATAGAGAGATGAAAATGTTGAGTCAGAGAGTGAGTGTGAGCTTGAAAATTCCTAATAGCAGTCAATATTTTGACATGAAATTATGAAAACACTTTGGAATCATTGTGGACCACTAAACCATCTGGTTTTGCTAATAATTGGAATTTGATTAAGAGAAAGATCTTGTCATTAATATTCTTGGATCTTATATCACGTTTAAAATTGTCCAAAAAAAATTCACGTATAACTGTCATCGGTGATTATTTGTTACGTGTTTTAAATAAATAAATAACCGTTAGTTACTATACTAAATGCATGTTTGTTTGTTACTCAAATCTCATATTTATCACACGAATACATGGTCGATTTCTATACAAACGATCTTTTTTTTTTATAACGCTCACTCTTATAGCAATGGTAATCAGGGTTGTGCGCCTATTTTGGTTATGAATTTGGGACGTGTCGACTTCCCATTCGCACATATATAGGATTTGAGTATGTGGTTGTTATTCTTCAATTATTGTGGGTTTCAATCTTCAAAATTCTGACATTATTGTGAAATTTTGGTGAAATGTCATAGGTGGAAGAATTACTTCTTTCATGGCTAAAATTACTAAAAATGATCATACATTATGTTGGATTGCTTAATAGTTTGTTTCGCCATTATAGTAACTATGAAAGCTGTATTGGTATCAAAATAATTATTAACGTAAAGTATATAACAATCATTCTTGACATGTATTACTCAATCCTTATCAAGTATGGAGGATTATTACGTGTAGATGTTATGCTAAGAGTTAGAATGCGTCATTTTCTTATGCAGTTGAAATGGGTCTTCATATCCTTTAGCTTCAGTTTGATGAATTATTTTGTAACCAATTCCCTAAACACCTACAGGTGATTATGTATGCACTACGTCAGAATTATCTAAAAGGTTTTGAAAATACCCATTGTCCAAAAAAAATAATTACCTCTACCCAGATACTACTGTACATATTGGAAGTCTAATACATAGTTACATACACTATGAATTAGTTGACTTTTTTTTCTCTGTTTATTAAACTAATTTGTCAATGTTAAGTGCCAGCAGATTCAGCAAAACATAGAAGAAAAATACAAAGTCAACGACTGCTAAGCATTCTAAAGCCAGCTCAAGCTAGTGCAGAGATAATCTAAAATAGTTTCTATAAATACAATTAAGGTAGAATTTGTACTCTTAAATCGTATTCTTACGAATGACGCAACTGAACTAAACTCACCTTCAGTTGTAGAAAGTGATAACAAAAATGGTCGTTGAGTATACAAATTGTAAGTTCTACACTGTGTAGAAAATAGAACATTTGATGCAAAATCATTTGACAACATTTCTCAAACGTCTTCCACAATGTAATGTAAATCGTAACATAACCCAAATGATATTTATATGGTAAACATGTTTTCAAGTTGTTTAGGTGAGAAGAAATGTATTAGGGGATGAATTAACATAGAAAGAATTGAAAGGCAAAACCCATTGAGAGAAGAAAAGGGATCGACTTGGGGGAATGAGAAAGTAGCTCGAACTCTTCACAAACACACATAATAAATTTCTGGAGGCAGAGACACTAAACGTGGCTGCACATTTATATTCAATTTTGCTTTGCTTGTCCTCCTCTCCTACCTCTTTACTCCTTTAATCTTTGTTTTACCTACACAGACATTAAAGTACTGTCCATGGCCGTCGGATTGTCCTGGAGATCAATGCCTCAGCTTTCTTTATTGTTCTTCATCTCCTTTGGACAAGTTAATGAATTGTCTTATTGTCTGCATTTTGTTTTCTGGTGCAATATTTTAGAGTAAGAAAACATGGAAAGGGTTTTGGACATTACCCTATGATCTCCAAATACAAGGCATATAGCTCTCTTCATAGGATCCTAACTTTTGGGCAGCTATTCCAAGGATAGGGTTCTGCATCTGTAGCCCCTCCAATTGTGATTAACAAATTGATCATTGTATTTAGCAAGTAAGATCTCTGGCTGGTTAAGGTATAATATGTTAATCAGCATGAAAATAAATATACTAATTAACCTAGTTATCTGTAAACATTGTTTGATGGGGTCTCTTTTCAGGTTTCCCTCTACCCAAGAAATAAGAATATTGGTTAAGAGAGAGAATATCAGCACAAGCCATACCTATTTGGTATGGAAGGGAGAAAAAATTATATTTATTGGTTGAAATGGAGGGTCACATCTCTAAAAAATGCAGAAACTATACATCACCATCTTGGGAAATTACACCAATACTATCTTGGTGTATTTGGGGGTGTAGAGAGGAGAATTAAAAAAAATATAGATTTTGAATCTACAAAATCCTGCATGAGATCATCTTTAATAAACTGGTTTTAAAGATTAATATTAACGATATTTGACTAGATTGAAGAAAAATCAAGCTCTAAGAGCATCCACAATGGGGACCCAAATTTGGGTCCAAAATTCAAATTTGGGTCCAAAAGACAAGAATCTTACTCACAGTGGGTCGGAATAAAATAGACCTATATTTGCCTGAGACTCAAATATAGGTCCAGTTTTAGACAAATATAGGCCAAGACTGGACCTATATTGTTTTGGACTCATTTGTGGGGTCCCCTCCATGTGCAAACCATAAAGAGAATTGGACTCAAATATGAGTCCAAATATGTGTCACAGTGGTGATGATTCATATTTTGAGACTCAAATATGAGTCCCAAAATATGAGTCTAAAATAAATGAGTCCTGCACCACTGCAGCACCCGATAAAAGTAAGTCCTTTTGTACACTATTCAGATGGACTCATATCACTATTCCGGCTAATTTGGACTCAAATTTGAGTCCAAAAAATGAGTCCCCACTGCTGATGCTCTAAGAGACTTACCAAATCTAAGTGAAAGACTAATCTCAGTAACATTTGGCTAATTTTGAGAAGAAAAAAATGAAGCTCAAAGAGATTGTTAAATCCAAGTGAAATTTTACATTATAAATTGTATCTAACAATGTAGGGCTCGTTAAAAACTACGTCATCATTTTTTTTCTTTCTATTTTCATTTGTTACTCGATGAGAGTAACAAATAGCTCGCATACTAGAGTAGTAATTACCAGCCACGTTTCACTTTCACGCTTGTTTTGTACTACATTTATCTTGATATAACTTGCATTGGTATACCATATGTCTATAAAGTGGGAGATAGATCTTGCTTTGGTGACAAGACCACATAACAAAACCAGTATGAGATTCAAGGAGGTCATTGCTAGCTAGAGTGCTAGACCACTTAACCACCACCAGGCTGAAAGAGTATGGAAAGTTTGTTCAAGAAAGAACCAATCTAAATTTGACAAAGAACTTGAGCAACCACCATGTGGGTTTAGCCACCCCTGCACAATTGCACATGATGTGTTTTCTGAAAATGTGAATCTTGGGTTACTGTACATAAATCTTAAAAATGTATTTTTCCATGTCCACAAGCTTTTAGACTTTTAGAGTTTTAGTCAATGACCCATTTAATGACACCCATTCATTTATTTATCAATTCATTATTATGGTTTTATAATATTAAGGACTTAAGGTTATACATATAATCAACTTTTGGCATCCATGAGTTTTCATACCAGCAAATCCAGCAATCCACGGTGGTTATAGCTTTAACTTTATAAGGCTGTGGGCTTTGTTAGGCATGCACTACTTCAATGAGGCAACAGCAAACACCGATATGAACTCTTTTGTTTGAATATAAACAGAAATGCAGAGCAAATTACTCACAGAACTTAAAAGCCCCCCACTTTAATAACCAGCTTGATGTGCCTTGATTGTAAGCTTTTGGTGACACATGATTATCAAGATGATAGATTCTTCATGATGGGTCTAGATCCTCCACTTGTTTTGTTTTCTTATCTGAACTTTTTTAGAGAGTGGTACAAGATCTGATATTTTAACTAAGAAGCCATGAAAATTGAACCTTCTGTAGTCATATGATTATCTTCTCTATTGTGATATTTGGTTTGTTAAGATTAGGACAATCTCTTGCCTAACAAGGTTAACCGCAAACGAGAAAGTGTGGTGAACCTCATTTGAGACCTACAGTTTAATGAGTGGCATTTATAAATTAAAAATTATTTAGCGACTTGATTACCATCATCTATTTCAGCTTCATCAGAAGACTATATTTGTGCGCAGCACAGTAGCAGAGTTTAGATAACCAAACCATTTTCATTACAACTTTTTTGAAGAGATAATTTCTTAAAAAGAATAAAAAAACAAGGATTCGGGTTATTGAGGATGTACTGTGTGTGGTTTTGCAGTGTTAATTAAATGTAGTGTCTGGTCTTTTTGTGGTTTATATAGCAACCACATAAATGGGTCTCCTTTAAACATCTTATGGTTTAAATGAGAAGTTACTGCTCTGCAACCCAAGAAATAAATAGTCATCTTCAATGTGGTGAAGTGAACTTTTGAGGACAATGCTGCGGCTATTCACTTATACAGATAGCCTTGTCTCCCTCAAGGAGGAAATGCACTTGAAGACTTTGACAGTTCGTTTTCAATTGGTTTTAAGAACCTTCTAGTTACACAGCTCTGCTTCTCTGACCCAATAAAAATGCAAAACACACACTTCTGGTTCAGTTGCTTCTGTTTTTAGTTAAGGAACTTAGGGAACAAGTTTCTGGGTAGAGTTTGAGTTCTGTTCATTTTTCCCTAAATGAACACTACTCTTGGTACTGGGTAAATGCCTTGGTCTTGGACTTGGAGGCCACGACAGTTTTTCCTCAACCCCATTTTACCTTGGTAATTTACCGTAGACGTCAATTTCAACTTTGAGCCGTACTGGACCAGTTTACTGGCCAGAGGTCAGATTGGTGCACCATAGCAAAACTTGAAAGTACTTAAAATCACATGGTTCATTGATGAGATAAAAGGTCCTGACAACAGACCTTACTAAAATTTACTGTTCCTAACAACCCCAGAATCTCAAAAGGTATCTGAGAGGTTAAATCTAGAATATTTTGTGTACTAATTGTACACAACTTTACGTCTTTACATGCACATTGTACAAATCGTAAACATTGAAGAATCAGACGAGTACTTTTGGAGTATGGCACTAGATAATATCTGTTGGCCGGAGATTATCAGCATGAATAAATTATTGTCCGACTGTAAATTAGATCAAAAAAGATAATCATACATTATCCACCAGGTAAATTATTCAACCTGCTATAATACATTGCAATGAACTATTTAGTACAAGGTCACCATAGGAGGAACTAAACTAATAGAGTAGAAAATCAGATACTAATTCATCTATCAAACAACTTAGAATTCCCTTCTCAATCTCTACACCCTCCTCAAATGCTTCAATGTCGAAGTCGAGCCATCTCCCGCGCTGAGTGCTCATGTCCTTGTCCACAAGGTCATCAGCCATCAAGTCCCCCATATTTTTCCAAACCAAAATCTCTTTATACAATTCCTCAGCCAACGATTCCTTCCTCTGTGACAATGTTGCCCATCGATCCCATGCTTTCCAACTTCCAATAACAACTTGCTTGCATCTGTATTGCAGGCTTTCGTTTACACTGTCAAACAAAAGTTTCTGCTGAAGCTTCGGATACTCGTCTTGATAGTGTAAATTATCAAAGAGATTTGGGGAAATAACATGGTCGGCATCACCCAGTGCAAAATCTTCAATCACTAAGTCCACCTTGCTAAGTATGTACTGCACATATTCTAGTTCCCAATCGTTTGATTGATTGAGATAATGGAAACCAAATATTCTAGTCATATTCTTTCCACTCACTTCCCCAGTGGAGGCTGAGTCAGATAACTCTGAAGTTTCATATGATGGTAGGATTTCAAATGAGGAGAATAAATTGATTTGATCTTTCGCTTGAGCCAATGAACATCTCTCACTCTCACTTCCTGTAAATGGAGAGCATAATACACATGTTTAGTCATTTTTCTTTCATAAATCATAAGTGATATATGTATTCTAAGCATTATAACATATGCAGACTCATACGAGAGCTTTCATTAAGCTTCTCTTATCTAATTATATCATAGGCTTAATATTTCCAAAAATCTGAGCTAGCAGAAATTCCCTACTGTGTAAAATTCCCGGTCTTGCACTAAATTTTGGACTGAATTCTACCCATTAGTGAGTTGGTCTTTATCGCCCAAACCCATAATTACATGTCCCCAGTATAAATCTAACAAATCTTGCCCTCATTTGTCTGGTCCACTAGATTCCTGGTTCTTTGAACCTGAATGAAGCTATTGACAGCAAAACATTTTTCTTTATTTAATGACACTTATTCTTATGAATGTATGTACTGAAGAAGGGAAAATAGAAAGGAAGACTGATTGTACCGTTGGCACTACTTCTGTTATCTGTGCAGCTTCCACTCTCAACTGAGGGTTCAAAAACTGAAACTGGATTAAAATGATGATTAAATTCCTTCCCAGTTCCACTGTTTTTGCTGCTACTGCTACACCCTTCCATCCCTTCTGATCCCTGAAATTGTTCGAGAGCATTTGATTAGTGTCTTCCTGATGCAAACTCAGAATCAAGATAACTCAGCTCTTTCGATGAAAGGCACGTTTAAAATAAAAGATTATTGGAAGTTTGGAACCAAATTGAAATAGTTTATCCTCAGCAATAACTTGTTATCAAATACAGATTACTAAAACTAAAGCTGATTGCCTAATATATCCCCTTCACCTCTAACATTGTTGCTCTCTATAGTGGCATTTAAACTTTATAAGAGAACCTCAACTGGTGAAGTATGCCATATTTTAAGAATGCACATGTGATTCTAATTTGGCTACAAAATAAATTGCATTACAGTCTGGTCTCCAAATCTTAATCCAGTCAGAATGGTCTATCTTGTTTAAGTGATTGCATCATGTGCATGACCTACCTGCTACCCACACCCAAATATTCATCCACATGCTGAACAATTTGCTCACGTTAACAGAAAGAAGTTTAGCAACAACATTGATTTGGTACTTTTTCATTCTATTAGCACAACTGACCAATATACATATTTAGTTTCTGGTTGAGGAAAACCATCATTTAAAATCTTGGCAGAAACAGTTAAGTCCTCCAAAACACCTTATAGTTATGTCACTCCATCTTAAAAAACCAAGGATGACAGATAATGATACAAGAACATTAAGAATAAAACAGCAGCTGTAAAAGAAACAAACCTGCCACTTCTGGTTTACATCAGCTGACAAGGAATCAAAGTCGGCTATACCATCAAATGTATCTCTGAGCATACCAAGTTCAAACTTCTTGCCTCTTGATGTGGTGCTTACCTCACTAGAAACCAAATCTTGCAAGCTAGACGAAGAACTAGCAGAAGTCCCTTCACCGAACAGGTTACGCTGCGATGACTCAACTTTACATGTCAATTCTTGAAGCTTTTGTTCCAAAAGAACACTCAAAGCATCACCACCAATCACATTCAACCCAGGTGAAGAAAATGTAAAATGCTCTGGGTAGCTGTGCAGATCATTGTTACCAAAAGAATCAAGAGAAAATCTGTTCTTCATACTCATGACTTGGCCAGTGGACTGCAATTCAGAAATAGATTTTTTCAGGGGAGACATGAATGTAAATGAAACAACATCCATGTCTTGTTTTCTTTTATCCGTGCACAAATTGGTGTACCCCTCCATTGCAACATTACATTTTACAGACCTTTCATTTTTACTTATCAATCCATTATCAGCAACAGTTTCTTCTAAATGAAAGTCCTGACTAACAGACCTTATCTTCCCAGAGACATCCTTAATTGCAGAGAATGAGAACTCCTTTCTAGTAGCAGTTGCCATTGAGCCCATCTTTCTGGATCCAGTTTCAGAGTTTACAAGAACCTTATTTACAGTCCTATTTGGCCGACTAGAGCCATTAGTTGACCGCATTCTTCTAGTAGGTTGATTAGGAACCACATTCTTTGAAGCCATTTTATCTTTATTAGAAACACAATTCTGCTTCTGGTTGTTCTGCTTGAGCACACTCTTGTTGCTGACAGCAGAAGATCTCTTATGCACAGGTCTTTGGGTGCATTGCCGGCTCTTGGAGAACTCGTTTTGTTTGACCTCATTCTGTTCCTTCTGGTTTATGACATTCCTATTACTAAAAGAAGGCGCCCCCTCCTTTCTCTGCACATTGGCCTTTGCTTGCACTGCAAGTGAGACCACCTTTCCCTTATTCCTTATATCATTGTAACTCTGTTTTTCTGAATCCACAGAAGGCTCGGGTCCTGGTACATTATCTGTCCCATTATACCTCCTGTCACCAGGCCGTCCTCTCATGTATTTAGCATCACTAGCTTCCTTGGGTCGTTCAGGTCTTGATACTTTAGGCACAGTTTCCATCTTCTCTTTCAAATCCCGAATTCTCAAGGGAATTGAAGAAGGCCCTATAGATGACATTTTGCTCTTGGAAGATGCTCGAGGACTTGCCTCCATCATCTTTGCAGCTGCCTCCATTATGTAAGCCGCATTCTTTGTTGGGATGAAGCCAGGAGTCTTGATAGGTGACAAAAGCTTATGATGAGTAACTGATATTGACTTGGCTGATTTTGGAGGCAAGACTTCAGTTTGAAATCTCTCAATTGGCCGGTTTTGCACCCTCTGTGCCTTAGATTCTACAGGATTCCAAGAAACTCTATCCAGCTTGTTGGGCATATTCATGTAATCCATGGCATAAAAACCTCTCCACAAATTAGGATTGCTCCTGTCATCATGAGGTACCCTAAGTGAGTGGGAGTCAAATGATAGGGTAGAAGATGAATCAGTAACCGTGGAAGTTGGCAATGAGTCCAGACCCATCAATCTAGCAACTACCCCAGGGGCTCTACTCCCGCATCCTTCATCACTAGTCAGCGATGAAGAACAATTCCAATCGCCACTTCCTTTATTACTTGAACTTGCTCCATTCTCATCCACCTCTACCTGGAAATATATCAATAATACCAGATTCTTACTAACTAAATCCCACACCAAACAATCAAGAGGAAGACAAAAATGAGAGGTAGAGAATCATTTCCTACCCTATTGAGTCGTGTCTGTGAGAAATTCTCCACATTTTCTTTTCCTTGCTGTGATCCTTTACAGTCAAAATGGCATGAAAGTAAGAGTCATGATCAACTAAGAAGCACCTACAGATAAAATGTGCAAGACATCATACCCAAAAATACATGAGAAGTTGATACCTACCGGATGATTCAGAATTGCCGGAGAAGAGCTTCTTCCGAGATTTGCCATT
Source organism: Rubus idaeus (assembly GCA_030142095.1). Taxonomy (NCBI): domain Eukaryota; kingdom Viridiplantae; phylum Streptophyta; class Magnoliopsida; order Rosales; family Rosaceae; genus Rubus; species Rubus idaeus. The sequence goes on from CM057968.1 coordinate 4,633,666, forward strand.
CCAATCAAACAAGTTGAGAAACCCTCCTTTTGAACGTTTTTTCTCAACCTCCATTTTGTCATCTGCAAACCTATAGAAGTTGGTGATTTTAACTAAAAAATATTACTTAAACAGAATCCATGTTCCAATTTATACCAGAATTTGCCATGCTTCAACCTTTATATTGATATTCTGACCCAACAAAGAATGTGCAAAGAAATCGATATAGCACAACATTAACAATTAGTTATCACAAGATGTGAAATCTCATTAGCAAAATTAGACCAAACACTACCTACATTGCTCGCTCACAACTTCAAAGAATCCGTGAACTCCTAAAGCTCCATTTTCAGAAAGAAATAGATAATGACCATTCAAGATTTGCTTAGATAGTACCACATTATTAACATCAAGAACAAATCAAATCAGATTATACAACTAATTCCAGATAAACAAAAACAGCAACCACAGTTGTAATAGGGTCCCTCCTTTAAAATGAAAAGAAAGCACAAATCAAAAATCACAAATCATTTCAGTCAAAGTCGAAGTCTCACCTAAAATCCTTCACCTGCCAAACCGCATTTTCCACACTTGAAAGCTCACTCCTTTACTTCGCAGAAAGAGCAAACCACTCAAATCCCGTACTTCCCAGAATCAGAAACCAGGATTTAGACACTTTCATTCAAATGGGTATCCTTCAAATCAATCTAACCACACTCTCTTCACCCAAAAACCCGCATTCCCAAAACCCAAGTTCCTCTCCTTTTCTATCTTAGCCTTTTGCACTGAGTAACAAGCACAATGGGAAGTGGAGGAAGAAATTAAGGATCTGAAAGAGCGTAAAGAAACATAATTATTTGGGTTTGGAGAAGGAAAAAGTAGTAGTCTTTAAAAATGTGAGGAGGAGTCAAACTGGGAGAACCTAACTTGAAGATTGTAAAGAGAGAGAGTGACCCAACAAAATAGTATAAAATTAGAGTAAAGGTTTAAAATTGAAGAACAAGAAACGTTTGAGTGGAGTAAAGAATCCAAGTATCAAGTAAGGAACAAACAAACACACCGCTCTCTGAAAATGTGATGATGAGAGCTGCACTGAGTGGCTGATGAGACCTGTGAAGAATGAAAGATTTCAACTTTTTTTTCTTTTCAGAAAGTTTTTACTGTTTTTAATGTACCACAACTTATCGTGCAATGCCACGTGTCCCTCTTCTTTGGGACGCAATTTCAGTGCCCATTTGGTAATTGCCTTGATTGGAGTTCAAATACTTCCTCCCATTTTTTATTTCAATTTTTATTTTTTCATGAATATGAGGTAAATTTCTAAAGACAACCTTGCTCAAAATCTGTAATTTTCATGCGTGTATGAATGAAATTGTCTTTTCAAGTCAAAGAATCGAAAATCAAGAAAATTGACTCAAAAAAAGTTGAAGTCGAAAAAGATTTTGATTTACTAGTTAAACGCATTGTAAAACCGTTTTGATGAAATAAGCCAGCAATATTAATAACAACGCTCAATTCATCAATTCTCACCTAGAAAATCTTTTTTTTTTGTGTGGGACAATCTCACCCAGAAGATCATAGATCATATATGATCCATTAATCACTGTGATATCTTTCAAGGTATAATTAAAGTTCCAATCTATGCAACCAAGAATGTATTGTACATTATTGATCTACAGATATCACACCAGAGAGTGATTAAAGGACCATCAAGTGGTCCAAAATAGACAGAAAATGGGTTTTTGTTTGTAGCTCCCATTCATCAAGCTTTTCCTGAATTCACAATTTTTGGATGGTGATCGGTGGCGACCATAGTGCACAACTTTAGGCATGTTGCCAAAACGTCAAAGTTTTTCTTTGCTGCGTGTTCATATTCCATGCTAAAGGTCCAACCAAAATTCATTTTAAATATATATATGCAATAATTTGACAAAGAAGAGCAACAGTTTTGCTCTGTTCTGTTCAGATTTTGTGGCATCACTCACTTTATAGTTTATATAGAAATTATGATTTCTATCATAATACCATATATCCTTGGATGGCCTCTACCTTTCACATTCACAGAGGGAGAAAGACCCAAAACAAGTGACCTAAGAGAGTGGTTGGATTTCAGGGACAACGAGTCCCACACCAACAAATTATAAGGGTTGTTAGCATGTCATGGTCTACTAGAATCTAAGGTTATCCTCTTGATTATTATTTAAATTAACACAACAAAAATGTTAATCACAATGGTTGCATGTGCATTTTGTCAAAATCCCACAGATCTTTATGTTTTGTGGATCTTAGACTTGATCAAACTGATTATGGATTTTCCTTTTGATTACTAAACCGACAAAATGACAACCCAAATTGGTTGGCATGGCAATATATTAGTAATTGAAGTTGCCTAAGGTCAATAGGCAAAGGCTCATAAACAACAAGAAGAACCACAAAACAATATTGTGCTTATTAAAAGATGGGGACTTGAATTCAGCTCAGCTTAGTAACCATAAATCCAAAATGAATCCAGTTATTGAATCTTCTTTTAAACAAAGTGATACGGGTGGAGGGGAATTCGAACTTGGAATCTCGAGTCTAGGGGTACATCGACAAAAAATCAGCAAAATCGCCCATCAACTATACATGACACGAAATTTGAACGGTTGTGAGCCAAGTAAATCAGTGCTGATACTGACATTGCCAAACCTACATGACAAACACATACAATGATACAAATGTGACAGGTACAATCTGAAGATCAACAAATTCTTTGCTTACACCATATGCAGGACATCGTGGACCAAATTAGCAGGCTACCTTCCGATGAAAATCAAGTTGAAATCAGCGTCAAATCTGAACTAGGATCGAAGTCTTGAGACAGTTATCTTACTTCTTTTTTGTTTTACTAGAACATTTGAGACAATTATCACAAGGATTAGATCCATTCTTGCAGGCGTTTTCATCAAAAGACTCTCCGAAGTGTTTGAGCAACATTTGTCTCCGACACTCAGCCTAAAAAATATGAAAGCAAAGAAACCAACATTTCCCATCAGTACAAGTGACATAAAATAGAATTACTTTGGTCGATGTAAGAATAAAGATCGAAGTTAACACCTTTAGTTCACAATATTCTTGCATTTTCTGAGCTTGAGCCATAGCTCTCTTGAAGCTTTGACTTTTAAATCCTTGTCCATTTCGTAACATACATACAACCCGACTAAAATCCTTCTTCTGGTACAGAACAATGCACGCTGAAGGAAGATCATCTCTGCCGGCCCTTCCAGACTCTTGATAATAGCTTTCGATTGATTTGGATAAACTGTTGTGTATAACAAAACGCTAGAGAAAGGGAATAAAAGGATCATTTCCAAAGTGGGTCAAATATAACTGTCCTAAAAGCATGGTCCAGTTTTAATAACAATTGACGTGGATATGATTTCAGATGACATAAAGTACGATGGTGCATGAGTAAAGCACGAAGCATAAATGATGTACTAAAAGTAATTTTCGAGTTTGAATGCTCGTGTCAATCTATAGAAGTACAACTATAATCCCTTGAGAGAATTTTTCTTTCATGAAATGCAGTTTTGCAAATGACCAAGCAGCATTTTTAAAATATACAAAAAGCAACAGAAATGGAAAATGCAAAGTTCATGTAAACTTACAACATCTGGCTTGTCTATTCCCATCCCAAAAGCAATTGTAGCACATACAATTTGGACCTCTCCTGTGTACCATTTCTTTTGAACAGAAACTCTTTGGCGAGCTGCCAACCCAGCATGGTAATGTGCTGTCTTAATCTTAAATTTCTCGTTCAGAAATTTTGAAACCTCAACAGATTCACTTTTGGAGAGGCAGTATATAATTCCACACTGCTTCTCGAAACGGCTCATCAGTAGCTGCCCAAGCTGCTTTAGTGCTTCCTTGGACTTACCAATGATTTCATATCTCAAATTGGGCCTGTCAAAGCTTCTTTCAAGGACAAGAGCATGGGGAATTTTTAAACTTTTTAATATGTCCTGCAAAGCATCCACAGAAACACTTTACTACACACAGGAGACACAAACAAATCAACAAATCCATAATGGCAATCATCTTACCTCACGAACTGAATGGGTTGCCGTAGCAGTCAACGCCATCACTGGAACATCACGGAAATTCTGCTTAAGACTTCCTAATCCCCTGTAATCTGGACGAAAATCATGTCCCCATTGGCTAGGAAGCATGATTGGAGAATATTAAAAAAAAAAAATTACTGGAATGCTTTCGTTAATAGAGAGTTTCGTAAGAGCAGCAAAGGAACCCAAAAACCACTATAACAGATATTCATATCATGAACTAACCCAAAAACGAGACATACAACTACTTTTTACCTCTCTTTTTTGGAACTTCTTATGTATCTTCTGTTTATTATTTATTGGAAACAACCCATAGAATCATAGATGCCCAGCTTTTAGATAAGGCATACAATTAGTGTCAATGGACCATAAAATATCCTGCTGATAAGCCAAACAATCACCACTCACACCAAAACAAAGGAAATACCTTACACAGTGCGCTTCATCAACAACAAATCCTGCTAGCAGCCCCTGCAATTTAGTTCATTCACCAATTACATTTCAAAACATAAAGGTTTTTGAGAGCTACTGCAAGTAAACATGTCAACATGGTATCAATACAATCAGTCAGTAACCTGAAAAACCTCACCTTTGAATGCAAGCATTTTAGAACCTCAAGGAAACATGAGCTTCCTGCAATTCTCTCAGGAGTCACATACAGAAGCTTGCATGACGGCTTATCTTTCCTAGAAGAAGAAAATGAAACATAAATATAAGAAAGGACTCATTCGGTAACTGAGTAACATACAACATAAATGAAATGTTGTAATTCTGATGGTGCATATAAACTTTTTTAAGAAAATTGGTGGAAGAAAGAAAGCAACATCAAAACCATATCTTAAGAAAATAAAAGTACACATGCAACTCCCAGGAGTCCGAAAACAAGCTAGTCATCAGAGAAACAATATAGAGCTGAAACTAAGGAGAAAGATTCTATAAAGGAAAATAAAAGTGCCTTATTTATCCAAAGAAAAGAAAAGAAGAACCTTGCCTTAGCTCTTGGAGGACAGCTGCTGCTTGGGAAGCAGTTTGCTGAGAATTCAAAAAAGTTGCAGGTATACCGAACTTGAGGTTCAGAGTTATTATCTGATCCTGAATAAGAGAAAGCAGTGGAGAGACAACTATTGTCACACCTGGTTTCAGGGTTGCAGGAAGCTGTGCAAAACACAACAATATACATCAGTGACTTGGAAGAACTCTTTCTAATACTGAACTACTCAAACAACTATTGGTCATTTTTGGAGTTAGTTATCAACATCCAGCTTTTTAGGATTATACTGAAAATACAATATCAAACAGATTACTTTGTAACAATTTTCCAGATTACAAACAGATAAACATTTGCTGCTATAGCCATATCATACAAGAAAGAGAAATAACCTGGTAACATAAGCTTTTACCCCCTCCAGTAGGCATTAGGATAAAGCAATCTTGCTTAGCCATAGCTGCTTTACAAGCCTGATGCTGCAATGGTCGAAAGTACTTATTACCAAATATTACAACATTGGCCAGCTCAGCACCATCCAGAGACTGTAATTCTTCATAACTAAGAGTAGTAAATTCATCTTTTGGTATTCGGGTGCACTGCTTTTTACAAGATATTGATGGAAATGAATCTCGAGTCATGCTGCTTTCACAATCCTACAACACAAACAAACTACTTCAGCATATAGCACTATGTTTTGAGGCACAAGGCAACCTGAGGAGATGCACAGGCTTGCATAAGTAAGTTTAGATGGGCCTGTATTAAGGTTATTCATTTTCCTTTGGATTTTTCGTTAACTTCTTCCTTGCAAACAAAAATCAACATACTCTTTTATATAAAGTTGCCACATAATTCAAAGAAAACTGCAGTCAGATTCAACTGATAATCAATTCCTACAGCAATGAGACTAACTTATTACAATGTTGTAAAAAATAGTAGTTTTTACCCTTGATCTTGAAGAAGTTTTTTCCAAATTCTTGGGTAAGGCACAACTGCTCTGAACAGGACATGATGGGGACAAGGATCCAACTTTTCTTCTCAATGGAGTTCTTAATTCGAAGTCTTCGCTATCACTAGAATCCAGCACCAACAAATTGGGGTATTTTTGACGTTCAAGTGAATCTTCTGGCATGTTGGTTTTGGTACTAGCATTATCATCGTTACCGGCTTCATTACCATTTCCAAACATGTTATTCAAAGCTCCACAAGCTTCAGACTCCATTGCTTGTAAATCATCCCATTCTTCAGTGTCTTGAATGGATTCAGCTAGTCGCGCAAGAAACTCATCACCACAGTGCTCCACAGTAATAAAATCTTGGCCATCTTCACCTAAAGCGGAAAATCAAAGAAGCAGATGACCAAACAGCAATGTGGTGTAAAAACTAAAAACTGGTCCATACCGAGAATTCCAATGATAGGAAACTAAGCAAAATGTTCGCTGCTACATAACCACAAAGTTATTTCCCACAAATCACCTTAAATTCTAAGCACATTTCGACCAAAATATGATCCATTTTGTCAAACACATTGAAATCAAGAAAAGCACAAAAAAGCCTTTAAACCCATCACCGCAGTGTTCCACATTAATGAAACCTAGGCCATCTTCGTCTGAACAAAAATATCCACATACATTTCACCTTATACATTTCCACCAAAAGAACACACATTCCAATCAAGAGAAGCACAAAACCGAATAAACCCATTTCAATTCCACCTAACTAAAAACAAAACCCACCAAATTAAGCACCCAAATATGCAATGAGTAGGTTCATACTGAAAATGGAAATGGGTTTTAGACTAGTGACGAAAATGAGTACCGTAGAGATTAACCAGACGATCCAAGCACTTGTTTGCCGATTCTTCTTCGAACCCGAAATTGAGAGCCAAACTCAGCAATCGAGCTTTCTCCATTTCCAGATCGTGGCCGCCCATCCTTTTCCGTGTTCTGGTTTTGGCGCTAAAATTTGCTTTGAAACCTAAAAATCAAGGCTGAAGTCGCTTAAATAAGGAGACCGGAGGCGGCAAATTAAAGTTTGGACTCCAAAGTTTGTTGGGCCGAGAAATTGTTTTTTGTTTTTGGTTATATTATATGAGTTCCGGTCACATATTTAATAGATTTTTTACTCAGTTGTGCTCAACTGTTTTGAATTTAAATCCAAGGGTGGAAAATAATAAGATAGTTGGAATTAATTTATTTGCTTCAATGTTCTCCACTATTAGATTTAAATCTAAGGACAGTTGAGCACGACTGAATAAAAACTTTATTGAGTAGGTAAATATGACTCTATATTATAGGGGGCTTCTCTAGTGAGGACCATTATAATGAGGACTTGGTGATGAATTTTTGATTAATGGTTGTTATATCTATTTTTCTATTACATCTCGAGAAATCAACCGTTCAATGTTAAGATATTCATGAGTAGATCACTTCTACAAATTTTCAACAAAATTTGAAATTGTTAAGGTACCGAACTAGACCAAATAAATGGACGAACCAAATCTGTCAATTTTGAACCATTCATATTCATAAATGGTAAATCACAATTATAGATGACCTAACGATTTTAGATTTCATTGAAAATTTGTATAAGTGATCTACTCATAAATATCTAAATATTGAACGGTTGATTTGTCGAGATGTAATAAAAAAGTAGGTCTAATCGAAAAGTTCTCGCCAAGTTCTCATTATAGTGGTCCTCACTAGAGAATCTCCTCTATATAGGTTGAAATGCCAAATTAAAGGTAAATGCTCTTGAGTCTTAACCAACCGTATCACACGTTGGCAAAAGTTTCATATTTGTAAGTTGGAGGTACTGAGTTCGACTTGAGAACGATCTTCACTCTCATGGTCTTTTGGGTAACTATAATGAGAAGTACGTGAAAAGAAAGTAGAAATAATTAGAGTGTACAAATGTGGAAAATGAGTGCGTAGATACCTTGGTTAATATCAATCGCAATCACTCCTTTTGTACCATTATTCGATGAGTCTTGTAGCATGTGTAAATACCATGGTTGTATGAGAAATGTCATAGAGCGAATGATTGCGATTGATATTTTCAATTTGGTAAAATGACTCTAAACATGACCCTAAATCTCAAGTTAGTAAAGGAGGGCCCTTGCCCGGCCGATATGGGTAAATAGAAAACCACAATTTTACCCTATTCAAAAAAGCTTAAACTAGTAAGAAAATGGTCGAGTAAATTAGGATTTTAGGAAGTTGCATGGTCATCACAAGGATTCAAATTCTCTAATATTCCACACATTTTATTTAGTTGTAATAATATAGAACAAATATAATCCATCAAGTTAATTATAAAAACACTTGGGGGAACATGCATGTTGAGTTCCAACTTGCTTTACATTGCATGCAAAATAATCATAAAAACCCTTTCGTCTTTCCCAAACAATTCAGGTGCAAAAGTTTGAATGTTTGCTCTGTGATTTTTGATCCATTGATGAATCAAAGTCTCAAAGGTTACGTACAATCTCGAGGCATTTCTTCTTGATCCAACGGTATCCCTTCTTCAACGACGTCTTCATCTTCCCTTCAGCACCATAAAACTTATATTTAGCAACCCTTCCTCTTCTCTTCCTCTCCGGGTCGTTCCACCACAATTTGAACGGCTTATTATTCGCCTCCGCCACCTCTTCCGCCGGCGCCGCATTCCCAAGCGCACGTTGTTGTCTAAGGAAGATAGGAGGAGGAGCAGGAGGAGGAGCCCATGTCATGTATTGAGATGATGAAGTGTACCTGTCTACGTACATTGTGTTGTAGTTTTCGCTTAATCTCCTCACGTTCACCGTCCCTAGGTTCCGGCCAGCTCCGGCGTAGGAGCGGTACCGGATCTCCTCCACCATCCCCTCTCTGTCTCTCTGTCCTCCAATCTAGTCGAGGGAGACAGAGGGATCAGAGGCGCATGGATTATGAGCAATAACAGGGTTTTGTATTCCACCTTTTTATTACATCTAAGGGTGGTGGAGGGTCTCCTGTCTTCTGTTGGAGACAGGCACATTTTAGATGGTTTAAGGTTGTTCTGGCTCACAGTTTTCAGTGCCATGTCAACATGAGTAAAATTAGATGGTCGATTAGTTGAGTCAGTATTTTACAGTTTTTACTGTTTTAGTAAAAATAAAAATAAAATCTCCGAATGGTATTCTCTTGAAAGGAAGTACGAGATATAGAGAAATACGCAAGTTAGCAAGTATATGAGCAAACCCTAAAACAACCCTTAGATGAAATAAAAAGGTACAAGAGGGTAAGGAGTGGAGAAAACTAAAAATTTTATACCAAACAACCTAAAGATTTAAGAATCCTCATTTCCTATTTGTGGTGCTTAGGATTGGCCTAGAGTCCTAGGCCAAATTCACCATAAACTCTGGCACACAATGCAGAATAGTTAAATTAATCATCTAATAGTTGAACACTGTTTTTCAACTAAATGGAAACATTTACAGGTGATCGATTATAGCCTAATGCAATGGCAAAGGGTAAATATCAACTAGTCGTACAGCTAACTAAATTGCTTGATGCTCCTTTTTCTCAGCTTCTGCCCACTCATTTCTTCCCTTTTTGGACTTCTTGATGTTATTCATGTTGGAAACCTGTGTTAAACCAAAAAGGAATGGTTAATAGAAAATACAACGCGTAAATGCCGATTTCATTAGCAACAACAGACAGATACACCCCCGATCAGAAAATGATTCGGTATCTTCACTTACAATGCAGGATTTCCACTCAAGTTTTCCCTGTCCCTCTCCATCAGCAGGCTGAGAATGACCGCGCACGTGGCCAAATATGTGAACCAGTACAGCTGCATCGAGAGCTGCATATTCCAGCTGCACAAGAAGATGACATTTTTTTTATTTCTGATTACCAATTTGACGTACAGATCAAACATCAAAACATGTCAGATCCTGAAACTCAACCATATTCAAGAAATTAGCTGACTCATAGTTACCGTTTGACACATTTCAGGGTCAGACATCTTGAGGGAAAGTTTAAGATTCCCTCAACAATTGGAGAATGTTCTCATAAATCCTCAATTGTGCTACCAAAGTCTATTATAAGTCATACAAGTTATAGGGTAATATATGTGTAGAAATGCAAAAAAAATACCTGATTTTGTGTCAGAGGCCGTTGCTCCCAATTGCTGTTCCTTCTTGTCTTGTTCAAACCAACTCCAAGAATTTTCTGATGTAGTAATCACAGATAAATTGTGCGTAATAAGTATACTGGGTACTAAAAGAACGAGATTCCTATTATATTCAGAATCCCCTATTAATTACCTTTGCAAGCCCAGATAGACCACCCCGAGGTTCTTTGAACACATTCTGAATGTCCAGTAGCATCTGATAGTGCTTGAAACACTCTAACTCTTCATATGAATGAGCCAGCTGCCTCATATCACATTGAAAATTATAGCCTAGAGAGAGAACATTAATTAAAACCTAAAAAAGAAAAGATAAATTTGCAGATTATGTGCACTTTCAACAAACTATATTTCAAGTAAAGCTTTTAGGATTTCTCATACCAAGTTTTAGGATCCTAGGAGACTGTAAAATACGAGTTAAGCTGTTATCCAGAAAGTCAGGCACATCTTCATATAACTTGATCAAGTCAAGTATGAAAACCATCTTATCAGATGCAATTTGCATAATAGAAACCTGAAACGTGGAGACAAAAGTACTTCATTAAAACCAACTTCCACCTGAAAAACAACTGCACTTGGGGTAATACTTCAGACTTTAAGATAAGACACAAAAAATAAAACATATTTAAACTGGAAAAGATTGACCACGTCAAATTTCCTATTTTCAAGTTTATAAATCATACAAGGTGTTGGATGCAAACTGAGCAGGAGAAAGCAAACTTATAAGCATAAGACTCGTATTTGTCTAATGATAACAAGGTTATCTCAGCACCTTACAAGTTCTGGTATAAGTACAGTTCAATCTATGAGAGGTTGATAAGAAAAACCAATATGTAACTAAGAATGACAATCAATCTGTTATGATTACCTTGTTTGGTTTGCTACCTTTTACATAATTCGGTTTCCATTCACAATCAAGACCCACAACTTTGCATTCCTCAAGATGACAGGTTGCCTTACGCAAAGCATCAACTTCATCAACCCAAATGACACCTTCTACAACCAACTCATCCAGATGCAAATAACGACTATGGAGAAGACTTGGCTCAGGCACTACATGAAAGATCAAACAGAACGATGTACAAGTTACAACTTGGAATCGAAAAGATTGGACACCCAGCAGAAAGATACGTTCTCATGAACTATTTATTGCCACAGATCACTACTATGTATATTATTCTAGAAGCAACAAACTACTAGCAGTATTAAAGGAAAAACATAGGTTGCCAAGCTTGGCACCTTCCATATGTTAACGCAAGATAAAATAATTCCATAAAGATAAGTGCAAGAACTAGGACTTGTAATGGCAAAATTTAGTTGTACCTTTGGCATTCAAGAAACCTTCAAGTGAGTATCGATCACATAGTTCATCAACCTTTTCTGAGTAACCAGCCTCCATGGCTAAATAAACCTATAAAAGAACAAAGAATATTTTAAGGGTTCAATCATAATTATAAATAAGATATCTATGATTTTCTACATATTAATTGTGCATTATGTATATATAAATATGTATATGTGTATGGAAACTTACCACATGTAGAAAAGGCTAACCTTATTTTAATGAAAAACAACAGTTAACATATCACATAACAAAAGTGATCATGACTAGTGCCAAAAGCTACACACCAGATATTCAAGAAGTTGTCTATTACTCTTTGTCTTTGCTTCTGCAACGTCCCAGCATCCTTTTTCTGCTAGTTTCTTTAATGAGCTGAAAGTTGATGGCTAATTCGTATTAATTTAATGTCAGGGAGAAAATCGGTGATGAGGGAACTTAGACCTCTAAAAAATAGATTTTATTGAAGGAATATATAAAGAAAAAAATAATAATACAGTTCTTGGCAATAAATGCTAAAAAGTACCTCTCTTTATACTTATGATAAACATCGGGGAATTCCTGTCGGAGATTGTTTTTGTGTATAATCTCGTAAGCATTCTTTAGCATGTTTCTATCAACATACTCCTGGACCAGAACACATAACATTGGCTTTCCAATGAATGTTGCCCACTTCTCTGCTGCTTTCAATTGTTTGCTTTCTATCATACAAAGCAGAAAAGATTCACCAGACTGGCGGATAGAGAAGTGTGCCAATAGAGTGACCGCAGTCATGTACGTTTGAGACTCTATCAACTGAAATATATAATCCTCAACAAATTTTTTTGCCATGCTAAAACTGTCATCATTCTTTGCATTTAGGCACATTACGTTTTCAATGTTCACCAACTGAACATCAAAAACTTCAAGTATCTTCTCAACTATTCTCTCATCATGGTTGACAGAGCCCCCAACAATATCGAGAAATAACTGGGCAGCAAGGTCTTTTGCTTCCAAAGAGTCCCCCATGGAAGTTTCTTCTTTTAGGAAACGACGAAGAGCAGATATAATTAAATGACTGAACCCTTCAGAGTATAAGTCAAATATAGGCAAGACATAGAGGCACTGAACAACAAAAGTAGCTGGTCCAGGTTGGGGATCATTGCGTAGCACTAGATGGACCTGTTCTTGAAGAGTTCGGAACTTCTTAGTTGCCTTGCATGTGCCTATAAGTTCAATGAAAGCAAACATAAAAGAAGCATTACTGCCAAAGTATATCCTGAAAAGCTGAGTAGATTAAAATCTCTTAACAAATTCTCAAATTGGTGTGGGAAGATAAAAAAAATAGCATGCACTGGAAATGTATTTATAAGAAAATGGGGAAGCTTCAGCAGGATTAGACCAAAGTATGATACAGAATTCACCTCACAGCTCTAAAGATAACCTAACCTCAAAATGGAAGTGTATGATCATTAATGAAGGCAAATTGCCTTCCAAAATATTTGGAAACAGTCAGAGTAGAGGGTACAAGTGAACTTAGATTTCTATGAACACTACAAGTTCTAGATGCATCTTGACTCTGTATGCCAAGACTGGCTTGGGGCATAACTGAAAAACCAGTACAGAATTTTGAACTCACAATTTAACACACTACCAGAAGGATGAAACTAGGAAGAACCTAGTGATTGAGTAAATGACCATCATGTGGTCCACCACTACACATCAAAAGCATAACAAGCCACCTCAAGAATCAAATATTTGGGGTGAGGCACAAAGCAAGTATTTATGTTTAAACTTATGAGCAAGTAAAGAGCCAATCCATGAATATAGGTGTTTGTGTGTGTTACTGTCTTCACTCTGAAAGATTATGTATTTCACTGGCAAAAAATACATGAGAAATTAGTGATTGAAGGAAAAATACCCCCACCATTAAAGTAACATTCTTTCAAAAGGTATATGAATACCAATGGAGAAATGTGCGATAGATCAGAAAATCCATGCTTGCAAATAGTCAATGTGTGGTTAGCTTTGCCTTTCTGGCTGTTATCTGTGGCAACCCTTTCCTCCAAACCCATGCCAGAATGAATCAGTGTCGGTCGTCAGAAACTGAACCAAAAGTAGTTTGAAACATTAAGTGAATTACAAAGCACATATCTCACACATCACTACTTCAATAAAAAAAAGAACAATCTAGCAACAGAAAGCCAGCAACTTACTCTCTCAGTTTCGTATAGAACATCCGGTGGAAGAAAAGCCAGCGATAACCAAGGAGTCAAAACTCAAACCCTGTGAAGAAAGAACAGTTAGCACATTATCAAATAGGCAGTTTAATTTACTTTCTCTGTACAAACAAAAAACAATAATAATGGGAGACTGAGGGAGATGTAACTTTTGCAATAAAAATACGAACATGAAATTTATGATCAAAAGAACAGTGGCTCTATGATTGCTTACATAAAGAAAACAACAAAAATATTATCAATATACAACTATTAACTCCATTGATGTGCTCCACAGTATTATTTTACTCAGGAACCAAACAGAGATTATAGCATTTCTTCAAGAGTAAGACCCAAATACTGAAAAACAAAAACACCAATCCATACATATACATTATCATAAAACTCATCAGAGAAAAACCCAGACATTCAAATTGGTAATATATCCCATGAATTCTGGTCCAACGCTGAAACAAGCAAGCAGCTTTGACCGCACAACATCAAAGCAGCTGAACAAGCATTGAGCTTTGACCAAAAGCAAGCATTCTTTCATACACAAAAACCACACACACAACATATGTATGATATATATTTATATATATCACACAAACCTACATTTATTTTCAACAAGAGACATTCTATCTATTTAAACCTGCTCAAATGCATTAAAGCTTCAAACTTTCGCAGCAGCCAAACAGTGCCTGAAGAAACTTGCCGACTCTTTTTTCCGGTTTTCTCTCCGTCTCCGAACTCTGGCTCTGAGCTTGTTCAATTTGGGCCCTGAATGGTTTTGTGTATATAAATTACAGAGAGGAGTTGCTAATGGACAAAATTTACACAGTAACCAAACAGTGCTCAAAGAAATTTCTCTCTCTCTCAAAAAGCCTCCGCCTTTGTTTTTTTCCCCAAATTTTTTTTTTCTTTTTTTTGCGCAATCTCTTTTGTGTGTTTATATACAGACGATTTACACACAGAGACTCCGTTATTATTAGTAAATGAATAATTCAAAGTATTTATCCACAAATCGTACAAATAAAGGAGAATTGATACAGTACGGTCTGGCCCACTGGATCTTCCGAAAATAGCAAAGATTAAACCTCTTTTTTTTTTTTTACCGTTAAAGTTGCTGAACGGATCTTTCCCGAGAGAAAGCTGCTGTGGCGGAACTGCGGAAGCTAAGAACGACATGAGGATCAAGGGCTTTTCGGACTTTTCACCTATTCTGGGATTGTGTGGAAGTGCAAGTGCATGATCCCTCATGCAGGGGCGTTGTAGAAGATGGTTCCGTACTAATTAAACAAAGTGAGTTTTGCTTTGGGTGCATCGGCAATGCTTCAAGCCTTCAATGCATGCATCACTGTGTGTGCTACTGTGCTCTGTATAATAAGATAATAATCGAAGGCAGCAATGGATAAGATTGTTTTCAAGTGAACTTCAACACTAAATATATATATATATATTGGTGAAATGAAAATATAAAATTCATGAGAATAATTAAATGTTGTCATGTTGATATATAACACTTCATTTTGATATACATTTTGAACGTAGACTTTTAGTTCTGTGGTATACGTTAGCATATCGTATTGTCCATAAAGATTACATTACTAAACAGTTTCATACCTTGTAGAATGCGAGCAATTGCCTTCACTATTGAAACAAAAGTACTTATAATGAATCTATTTTAAGAATGAGAATGATTTCCTTAATTCACTTGTTACCTTAAATATATACAACACAACAACAATGATTAGCAAAACGTCAAAAGCAATTAGCAAAATTTCATCTCGATCTCTCTTTTCTTTTTTACACATTCACGAATGGACATAGAGACGTAAATAAAACCTAAAAAAGCGAATCTTATTAATTTGATAAGATGCAGCTCGTGGATTAACCAAAGAACAAAAATGTAGCTTGTGTGCTATTAGTCTCACTTCGATCACCATCAAGAAACGAAAGAAGACTTGCACCTCCAAGTTTAACTTAGACGTAGATCAATTCTTTTTGGCTGTGTTGATCATTGAGTTTCTTAAAGATCACAGAGTTTTTGTTTGTTCCGGCCAACGTTATCAATGAATTACATTAGCAGAAATCAAGTTAGGAACTTAGAATCGATATAGTACTTAAAAACTAATCCCAGTTTAAAAATGAAAAAAGCAATAATTTTTCTGTGTAAGCACAAAGAAAACTGGCTTTCACATAGGATAGAGAGAAAGGTGCATGTGATCGATGATTTCCAAAAGAAACATCTTTCTACATTAAAAAGGCATTCCATTTTAGGATTAAAGCAAAAACTGTCCACGATGCTGAAGCAATAAGCAAACTCATGAATCTTGGATGTGACTTTAGAGCTTTTGGTGACAATCCCTGCAAGCTCAGTTTCACCCCCGGCCCTATGAATTTGCAGAAAACAACAATTTAATTACTTGCTTGCTCGCTAGCTGTATATATATAGTTCATCGATTCAAAAAGCTCATCGATCACTTTTGGGCATGAGATTTTAATTGTATGGTACTGCTTTCTGCTTTCTGATCCATATATCGATCGTTTAGACCCTAGAGAGAGCTAGCTAGCTATGCCCTAGCTAGTTCAATATGGACCATCAAGTACGTACAGTTACCATGCATGTCTGTATTCAACTTAACAAGAACAAAACAAGACAAATTTTTGGAGATTTTTATCAGTTTTTTCCTTTTATATGATGTTTAAAATATATCAGAGGGAAGATTTAGGGTGGATCTCGATCCTCTTTTTTTTTCTGATTTTTTGTTTTCTCTCCTAGCTAGCTAGCAGTTTCGAGTTTAATGGTTTCTGGTTTTTTTTTTTTGCAAATATGATCTTTAAAGAGAAACTTAAAGAATGAATGGTTTCGATTATAAACTACACTCCAAAGTAATCGCAATAATAGTATCCGCGCAGCGTTAAAAAATGTACTTTGAAACTATATAACTGGATTAATGCAATACGAGTACGTCCTCTTTATTATAGTGTAAATATGCGAGATGATTATGCATGGTATGTATCATTTTGCAAAGTGCATGTAGTCATAAAGGAAATCATGAGATTTATGAATGCTTCGTTGTAAAACAATTAAGTATGGAGGAAGCTGATGTGTGATGGTCTATCTAATTGGTAGTGGAGGACTGGAGGTTTAGAATTGATGTTCGATCTTCCTGCAGTTTAGTTCAATGGTCCATAAGGCAAAAATTTTGCGAGTATGATTTGTGAAGAATGACAAAAAAGAAATGAGCAATTTCGATTATTAAACAACACTTCAGAGTAAATGTAGTAAAATTGTTAAAATTGCACTCTGAAATCGACTTATTAATTTCATATAAGTTTTTTATTTTATTTCTTATAGTATAGATATGCGATTGAAATAATCATGATGTGTCATTTGTGAAACGTTATCAAAAAGATAATCATGCAATTTATGAATCGATCTTTTGTAGTAAAAACGAAGAATATATTGAAAAAGCTGAATTGCGATAACCTAACCAATTAGCTAGTACGTGGTGGAGGATTTTGGATTTGATGCATGATTTGAAATTCATCATTCTTGGGGCAATACAAAGTTTCGTTATCCTCTCTATTTCATCATACTATTCACTGCTATTATCTTGTTCATGTTGTAATGCACCACCTTAGTCATTATCCATCTCTGTCTGTTAATTACTTAATTTCCTTACAAAAATGATTTGCTTTAGTTTCAATCTTGGGACAAGACAAATGGCACTGGAATATTGCTAAGTCATCAGCGACCCCTAGCCTACAGTACTACTTGCGCGCTACACGTACTCAATAAAATGATAAACCCTATAATGATTATAAGTAAGAACATGCAAAAGGACCACTCTTATGCAATTAACTTATTGGATAGGTTTAACGTACTCGACAGATTAGATGAAGTATGAGCTAAATCATTGTTAACCCCAATCAAATTCGGATTTGGGGTTTGATCAATCCGAGTTTAAGCTTAACTAGCTAGCTAGCTCGAGTTGAAGTACGTACTTGAGGTCGGCCATGGTATACTTAGCTAGTGGCATAAGATTCCTAAATCCTCAAGCTAGATCACCAGCAGTCACCAAGAAGAGGATAACATATCATATGTGGTGAAGACAAGCCTCTCATAGTCTCATCTGTGTTTCAGTCAGCTTGAAACAGTGTCTTTGGGTATCTTCTGTCTAGATCTCTCATATATGCTCCTTTGTCCTTACCCAATGCACACAATGCATTGATATATAGTCTCCATCCCTCGCCAATTCAGTTAATTTTTCATTTCTCTATCACTTGTTGTATACAATTAAATAACGGAGAAATAAACATATAGTTATACATTAATTACAAAAACTCTCTCAAACTATATGGTCATTTTCAATTTCATACTTACGTACCTCAAATAGTCAAGTTTGATTTCGTTGACGAATTCATATTTTGGAGGTATGAAAACATTACCTAAATAATTAACAAATTGTTAATTAGCAAATAGTTATACACAATCCGCGATACATAAGCCAGGGTACAATCACTCGATCAATTTGGTGGGATGAATCTCACTGTTTGACACAGTTTACTTTCTCTAAATGACCCTTTAATTAGCTGTTATTCAGTTGTATCATACATTTTTTTCATTCGAAATGTTGGCCTAGTTTCAAATTAAGAAGGATATGGGATGGAACAAGTCAACGCACACGTAAAATTAAGCGAAGCCAAATAGCCATCAGTATTCAATAATGACCCAAGCTGGCTACTTGCCAGCCATGAAGGATCCTATCATGACTAGTATGAAAATCCACCATGTTGAGTAACTTGGTGACAAATTTCCGGACAAAAACTAGTTGATCCTTCATCCTCACCAATTGTACAGACACGTCCCGTCGTTACAGAAGAAGGTCTGGAATTTGACCTAGGCCTAGCTTAGAAGGAGAAAGGTACGTAGTGTTTGTAGTTTTGTACACCTCCCTTGGCTAGGCCTATCTAGCTTGCTAGGTCGCTCGTTTAACCAATGCTAGTTTCAACAACATATATACGCATGGCATAGATTAATTTTAAGTCCTTAGTTATTATCATTCAGTACGTACTGTTTCATGGTTAGGTTCCAAGAATTCAAAGCTCCAACCAGACATGCACAAGCCACAATTAGTAAATGGCCTATACTCGATCTGCGGTAGGAGGGCCAAAGTTTCACCTATGAACTCTAAAACAAAATAGATTTAGAGGACTATACATGTGGCCGGGATTAAGTCCAAAGGATAGTGAGAGAGCTGAATTTAAAATCGTAGGTGATCTCTTTTCTCTCTGATGAACCGCGCGCGATACATGTGCAACAATTTTTGACGAGTATTTCGTAGCATCATGCCACCGATTTTTCAGTTTAAAAATGTGTAAAAACCCAATATAGTACTCAAACTATTGCGAAAAACCCTTTTTGGTACCTACAAATTTTTGTTACCCAAAATGGTACCTGAACTATTGGTCATTACCCAAAATGGTACCTGACTTAACTACGGAGGTACCACTTTGGGTAATTGTATAATAGTTCAGGTACCATTTTGGGTAAAAAAAATTTGTAGGTACCAAAAAATACATTTCTCCATAGTTTGGGTACTATATTGAGTTTTTACCCTTTAAAAATTAATCAATAGGCAGGATTTTATAACCGTGAAATCCAATGGTAATTAATTAAATAGAGCATATATATTAATTAACTAATTAACATGTCTGAAATTTGGAAAAGATAATATAAAATAATATTGAAAGGGCTAAAATTTGAGGCCCAAGCTTACTAGAAATTTGGTGAGTCCCAAGCTTGTACCAACATCGATATATCTCACCCACACCACTATCTGAGTTGTGTTAGAACTCAAACCAGTATACAGCTATACATGAAGACAAAAAGAAATCATGATATATTCCGGTTAAATATTTTGAAATAATTAAAATAATTAAAAGTTTGGCAATAAAAACAGCTAGTCGTTGTAGTATAGTGGTAAGTATTCCCACATGTCATGCGGTGACCCGGGTTCAATATCCGGCAACACTGATTTTAATTTTTCAAAATCTTTGGGAAAAAAATGTGCATATCCTTTAATTACTCAAATCCTTATATCTGAAGTTATGAACCAGTCAGAACTCAGAATCAAGTAGCAAACCCTTTTTTGGTAGCACTATCCCTTACTACTAGATCAAATGTTAGGTGGCCAAATTAAAAACATTATTATGTTATGAAGATTGAGATTTTATAACCGTTGGATTATACTGAAGATTGAGATTTTATAAAATTCTATGAACAAGAGCATTTCATGAAGAAAAAAAATGAAAACACCTTTGCCGACGAAATACTCGTCGGGAAAGGTTGTTCCAATTTTTTTTTCTTTTATAATTTTTGCTTTACAAAATCCACGGATACTTAATCTTTTGGGCTCAAAACGTCTTATGACTTAATATCTTGGGATTATAAAATATTTTTGGTTCCTCGGGATAAATGCTAGATAATTTTCAGAAGTGCTATTTTTATCAAAATTTGTGTGCTAGACCTCGCGAGTTTTTGACCGTTTATTCATGCTTTACAAAAATTGATTCTCTAACAATACTCATAAAAGAAAATAATTCTTAGAACAAGAGAATTTTTTAGAAAAAAAAAAAAAATATATATATATATAGTGGAATTTAGAAACACTTGTGCCGACGGAACATTCGTCTGGAAAGGTTGTTCCAATTATTTTATTTTATTTTTTGCTTAACAAAATCTATAGAGACGTAACATTTTGGGGTTCAAAATGTCTTATTACTTAATATATTGGGATTATAAAGTGTTTTTTTGTCCATTGGGCATAAATGCTGGAAAAATTTTGGAAGTGCTATTTTCATCAAAATTTGTATGCTAGAGCTCGTAAGTTTTTGACTATTTTCTCATATATGCTTCACAAAAATTAATTTTTCACGTCCAACTTGCTTGTCTCATCTCGTTTAGGAGCCGAATAGGAACCACCAACGCTTATAAAAGGAAATAATTATTTGAACAAGAGAATTTTAGAAAGAAAAAAATTGGAAACACCTTTGCCGACGAATTATTCGTCGGGAAATGTTTTTTCTAATATATATTTTTTTAATATTTTTTTCTTTATAAAACGTATAGAGATGTAACCTTTTGGGGCTCAAACATCTTATGACTTAATATCTCGGCATTATTAAGTGTTTTTTGTCCCTAGGGCATAAGTGCTAGATAATTTTCGGAAGTACTATTTTTATTAAAATTTGTGTGCTCTCATGAGTTTTTTATCCTTTCTTCATGCTTCACAAAAATTGATTCTCCATGTCCAATTTTCTTGTCTCATCTCGTTTAGGAGCCCAAGAGAATCTACCAACGCTCACAAAAGAAAATAATACTATGAACAAGAGCATTTTACCAAAAAAAAAAAACTGGAAACACTTTTGCCGACGAATTATTCGTCGGAAAAAGTTGTTCCGATTATTTTATTATTCTATTTTTTAATATTTGCTTTACAAAACCTATAGAGTGTTCTCACCCAAGCTAGTTTTCAAAAATATTGAGAAAGGGCAGTACTTCTCTTCCTCGTGGTACTACCTTCTTCTGCAGTCCTCCCTCTCATATTGCTTGATTGGTCTTTGATGATCTCTCTGGAAATGTTCGCTCCAGAGTAGTTGGTCTGAATAGTCCTGTTAGCTAGGCTTTTGCTTTCTTTCTTACCGTTTGGCTTCCCTTGTAACCGAAAAAAAACATTGAGAAAGGCAATGACCAAAATCTTTGTGTCTCAACGTACATTATTATTATTATTTTTGTTATTTTCAATTACAAAGAAAAAGCAAGATTGATTACAACAGAGTTATACCAGTGCAAGCAAGTATTTCAGAATCAGCATCAAGATCTTGATTAAACAGACTCTAAATACATTCTGCGCTCGATCACTTGCTTCATGTATGATTGCTAGTATCGACCATTGCAAAACTGACTCAATTCAAAATTTCTTTCTTACTCCTTTCGCCTGTACATCTATCTGTTACTTTCTATATCGAACACTAAAACAGCTCCAACTTTCTCTGCTATACACTAAAACGTACTAACTATAAGAATTGCACTCACAATTTTATGACCTACCTCCCAATTCCCTAGCCTGTTCTTTATTTGAACTGAACCACATCTCTTGGGGACAAAACGAGTATCCACACCAAAATCGGACCGAGGACCTCTGTCAATGGTTCATTAAAGCTTTCATTCCCCTTTGGCAACAATCCTTCCATGGTGTACATTCCCTATATCAAAATGGGCATGTGATCCACTGTCTGATTACTAAGAATTCACATAACCAAACAGCGATGATATCTGCATTTCAAAAGGAATACAGGTTCTATGATCTACAGGCAGCACGGAACCTTGAATGGGCTGACTGTTAACTTTTGCAAGACATCAAGCAACACCTTTTGTGCAAATGTCATTACTTCTCAGATCTGTCGGAAACACTTGAAGGAGGAACAACGAGCAGCTCTTTATGGAATACCTGTAGACAAAATAAAATAAGTTCACGTTTTAACATATTGATAAAAATATAGATAGATATGAATTCTAAAAAAGAAAGTTACCAGCTTGAAGTGTTCCAATTCTTGTCTTAGTTCATCCCCAATGTCCTCAGCTAAAGGCTTTACAATGTAAGGTAGAGAAATTTGATCTTTGACACCACAGTTTACCTGACAACAACACCCAGTTAATGATACAGTGACAGTTAAGAAAAGATATTGCTTTAGTTAAGCAGCACTGCAGCACTAGAGATTTGAGTTACTCAAAAGCTATGATAGCTGAAATCTTGATATAACATTCAAAACCCTTTACACACATTCTGTTGAAAATAACAACAGCAAATGCAAAGCTTCAGACTGATTAAGCTTATGCCAAACTAAAATGCATTGTATACGATTCTCACCAGTCCAATGGTCTCTTTACTGCATATCAAAGATGAAAGTTCTGCATCATACAATTAGACAACCAATTTTTTTTTTCCTTTTTACGAAAATGTTGTATGCATATATTGATAATTTTCTTTTGAAAGAAAGGGAGTGAAACTAGCACCCCGCCATTTAATACCCTTTCTTCAAGCTTAAAGGGATTGAAATAAAGGATGCCGATTTCAATCACCACAAACAATACTACTACTCTAATGTTAATAGTACAGGATATGTTTGACCTCTGTGGTTTTATCATTAGGATTCTACTACTGCAAAGAAAAAAAACCTACTTTATAAGGGAAAGTTTAATTGGATACCAGAGCAGAGAAATACCAGCTTAAAACCTTCATAAGAATGTGAAAATTCCATTTGTAGGAAACCCATGCGTCGATGCTGTTGTAGTGCAACAGAAACACGGATAATTGCGCATAGAAATCTGAATTTCTTTGTGATCTGTTAGTAAAATCAGATAGTATGAATAAGCAAACATAAACGCACAAATAAATACAGTTTTCAGACTACATATCTATAATTGTTTACCAAAAGAAAAAAAAAATACATATTTACGATTCTGTAAGATGCTACCTCTCTTGGAAACTCCTTAAAGGAAGCCAGATCAAACTTTGGTAACTTCTTCCTATGATGTCTTGCAAGTAGAGCTATCAGCTGCAGATTAACTAATCACTTTACAGAATATACAAAGTATGCACCAGGATAGAGCACATAAAGAGACATTTGGCATACCTTAACCTCCTCAGAACAGTAACCATGGAGATGCTCACCATTCTACACAAAAGATTGAGCTCACCAGGATTTAGATATCTATAAATAAAATTGAGGTTCTACTTTACTGATGCAGAATGTTCCTAGCTGACTCTCAATTTACATTAATTGAATTACTGAGAGGAAAAGGCATTACCATGATAATACCATAAGACTGCTTGTTGTAACCCTTTTTCCCAATGAAAATCCCAATATTGTGAAGCAAACTTGCAGCTTCAAGATATTCAAGATCCTTGTCATCTAGGGAGGCAGCAAATTGATTATCAGCTAGGTCATCACATTTTCTTAAACCTTCAAAAATTTCCTGCAAAAGTCATCTACTCAAAACACTGGATGTTACATTTTAACTAAAAAATCTTCTCCATATGCAATTTAAAGAATAATATACATCTGCTTGGTCTTTTATAAGGCTTCATTTCATTTGAAAAGTAAATCCTAAACACAATAGAGATGTCACATATAGCATCATCTACAACACAAGTCGTTCTCTTCACATTTGAATGAAGAAACCAGAGCACATATTTCCCAAACATGAACACAGGATTACGGATATGGGGGTTATCTGTATGATACTAGAGTGGTATCAAGTATTACTCAAAATTACCTAGAACCAGATTCTACTTACACAAGAAACTTATAAAAGAAACAAAATCAGGAAAGTCACTGAATACCTTTGCAATTATAGCAGAATGTGCAGCAGCTTTCATCATCTTCTTGCTATTAAACCTCATTGCAAGCCGCACAACAGACGACCACCTTGCATTGGCATTCAAATCATAACCACCATTAACCTTAGCCAAACTTTCCGCAATAACACCTTCTGCCAATGCATACCCAGAAACCTCCATTTCCTCAATTCCAAGTACCTCAAATATCTCCTCCAATAGCACAGTCCCAGCAATGATAAACTCAGACCGCCTTTTGAAGAACTTTTCCCTCCTAATCTTCTCTCCCTCTCCCCCACCACCACACAAACCCTCAACAACACCCTTCACTTCTCCTCTACTTAACCTCCAATCCTTCCTACCATCCCCAAATGCAACCACATTGCTAACCTCAAGCACATTGCTCTTATTGACAAACCCATTAAACACTGCCGTTTCAACTGCCTTAATAGTACCAGAAGACCCAACAACAACTTCAAAGCCAAACTCTTTAATCTTCTTAACCAACCCAGATTCTTGAATAACCAACCTAATGTGCTCCCTAATATGAGCAGCACTTCCTTTATTGCTCCCAAACTTTTGGGTCAAATTCACATGCCCCAACTTCAATGAATCCCCAAAAACAACTTTCCCTTGCTTCCCAATCACAAACTCAGTAGACCCACCTCCGATATCAACACCCAGAACCAATTTATCATATATAGGCCAAAACTGAAGCATACCCAGATACACAAGCCTAGCTTCCTCTTCACCAGGCAACACATCAACCTCTAAACCAATCTTCTCACTCACACATTTCAAGAACTCACCTTTATTCACAGCTTCACGCACAGCTGCAGTGGCAACGCAGCGGATTTGGGCTTTGCTGATGTTGTAGGAGGTCAATGTTTTCTGAAACTTTTGGAGGGCCTCAAGAGCAATGAGCTGAGATTGAGCTGAGAGTGTAAAAGGGGTTGATGTTGATGATGATGTGGCGGTGGTGGTATCACGACCCAGAACCACAGGCTCTCTGAGATGATCAATGGTGAAGAATTTGCCATTTGGGTACGCTCGGATTATGATCATCTTGAATGAGTTTGTGCCCATGTCAATGGCTGCATAGAGTGTTGAAGATGAGGCCATTGGTTTTGGTTTGTGGGTTTTTGATTTGGTGACAGAATTTGTAACATGGGGCACTTCAATTAGTTCCTCTAATTAAATTTCCTTGTAATACTCTGCTTTTGCACTGATGAGAAAAGCATTTTGCTTTTTATCAAAATACTTATTTCTAAAGCACTTTTTTAACGATTGAGATTTTTCGGGTATACAAAGTGAGATGTGTATGCTGTGTGCATGAATTTTGTGGGTTATGATTTTCTTAGTTTTTTTTTGGTAAAAAGAAGAAGATTTTTTTCTTAATTTCTGGATCATTTGATTCATTCTTTTGGTCAAAATCATATTATTTTTCATTTTTTTGGCCAATATATATTATTTCATTTTAATTTTTGTATATCCACCAAATAAGGTCTCCTTTTTAATTTGTAAGTGTTGGGATTATTTAAGTTAAAACTTGGAGGGAATCTAATTGCTTCTTCTAGCATGATCTAATGATTAACGGTATAATCTTTGTACTTTGTGTTTAGGTGGTTGAACAAGTAGTGTTTTTAAAATGCTAGAGTCAATGAAACTCTTCCTGGGTCTGAGGGAAATCTAGAAGATTAGAGAGGCTCTACCTCCTGAGAGGTTCCCAGAATGTTCCCGGAAACAGGTTTCTTGGAAAACTGTACGCCGGAAAGTTTCGCAGAATCTGCAACAACCCCTCACCTACCCAAGTGGGATTGAGTATTGACTTAAGCCACCAAAGCACTAGTCTCTCACTCAAAACACCCAAAGTTTTATTCTTTTCTACACTTTTTTATGCAACAAAGAAAATCAAATTCTGTCCAGGCGGACAGACAAAGATTATGACATACTGAAGTTAGAGGAAGCTGCCATCATAGTTTTATGCTTTATTCAAAACCAATCTTGCAAATAGCTAGCGTTTGAGTAAAAATATTATAAGTTATCGTTGGACTGAGCGCGATATAATAATCGACATCACTTTATAAATAAGTATCACTCCTAAATGCGTAAAATTATTATAAAACAAAACTTAAAATCGTAGAGCTAAACTTTAAACGCCGATCATATATCTCTGTGTGAATTTTTAGGATTTCTTTGCTTCGTACTAAAAGTGTTACACTTTACATTTTCTAGTACACACACTGCTACTATGTACAAGCTACAAGAACTGGCGAGCTATGATTTTGCATGGAAATTCAGATTAAGTTTCACAGAAATGATTCATTTTCTTCTGGGGGCAACATAAGTGCTTCATTTTTTTCATATCGTCACTTTTAGAAAGATGAACATTAAACAACGCGTTCCACATTGAAAATCTTCATTTGTCTCCACTTAATTTCCAGCAACCTTCATTATCTATACTCTTGTACGCGTTGCTCCACGTGGAAATGCCATTTTTTTCTCTCTCTAAAATCGAGTCTCTCTCTATCTCTCTCTCACTTGACTTTGTTTGTCCCGTATCTCTTGGATTACGCCCATTCAACTATTTGACAGTTTTGAGTACTTTTCATTCACGACGCGTTTGATTAGTTATAATCTTATATTCCTAAGCTTGTTCAGAATCTCAAACTTGTTGTTTTTATTTGTTTAAATGAGACAAAATCACAGAAGCAATCATCGATCAAACCCATAGCTCAAGTCACTTTGTTATATCCAAAAAAATTGTTAATACTAAGCGTCATTAATCTATTCTTGACTTTTCATGATTTGCGTGTTTTTTTGTGATTAGTACCAAGAAGCTTCCTTGTACCTTCAATCTCGTTTCCTATAAAACCCATATAAAGTGTTGGTTTATTCCGAATGCAATTCCCTTGTAGCACAAGCCCTCAAAAAGTTGGGTTTTTGATCGACCAAAAGAAAAAAAAGAAAGAAAAAAAAAGTGGGTTTTTGATGGTACCTAAGAGGCATTTTAGGGAGGTGGGCGGTGAGGAGTTCGAGTTTCCGGTGCCGGAATCGAAAAGGAGACCTCTTTTTAAGAAGTGGGTGGTTTTAGTTTGAGTAAAGATTGGTGCTTTCGTTTTGTGTATTTTGGATTGTTGAACTGGTTTTTGATTCTGGGTTTTGTGATCATGTTTTTGCAGTGTTGTTAGGGATGTGATGAGAGATGGTCCACTGAATGAAAAAGCGTGGGAAAGTTTCTTCAGAAAAGTGGTAAGAATTCCCAGTAAAAAAGAAAAAGAAAAAAGAACCCTTGCATTGGTTTGCTTTGTTGTCCTAGTTTCATTGACCGTGCGGCGTTTGATAAGATGCTCCAATGAAACTCTTATTGACCGTTGGGTCTGGTTTCATTGGCTTTCCCAAAGAACCATATACTTGACTGTTTCAAAGCTGATTTTGCTATTCGTGTTTGAAATCCTATTCTGATTGTGATATTTGATACCGATCAAACCCTGAATTTCAAATTTCCTTTGTTGTATAGGTTCGAGATGAGCTGGAACATGTGCTTCTTCCCTACCTCAGGGCATCTCCAAGGTTAGCTCTTCATTTCTCAGATCATTTCCACTCTCTATTAATCTCCATAGCTTCCGACTACTGCACAGAGTTGATTCTGACAATATGAATGTTGGGTTTGTTGTTAAATTTTGTAGCAGGCCCCCTCGTCAAATTGGAAGTTCATCTGGAGTAAGAGGCTTGCAGTTGCATTTCATCAACAAGCTACCGTATACCATATTCACAGGCAGTAAAGTAGAATCAGAAGACGGCACACCTCTTCAAATTGTGCTGCGTGATGCTAGTACGGGCAATGTTGTCTCTTCCGGTCCCCTCTCTTCAGTTAAGATTGAAGTTGTTGTTCTGAACAGTGAATTCGGGTGTGATGATCAAGAGGATTGGACCGAGAAAGAATTCAGTAACGGTCTTGTTCGAGAACGAGAAGGGAAGAGGCCCCTGGTGACTGGTGAGATCACTCTGAATCTGCGGGATGGAGTGTGTTCTCTTGGTGACATTGTCTTCACTGACAATTCAAGCTGGATCAGAAGCCGAAAGTTCCGATTAGCAGCTAGAGTTGTACCAAAAAGTCCTGGTGATGATGTACGAGTTAGGGAAGCTGCAAGTGAACCTTTTGTGGTAAAGGATCACCGCGGAGAGTGTAAGTTCTAGAACCAATATAGAAACACTAACTATGTTTCTCAGTATAATTAGCTTGTCTTGTGCTTTATACTAACAATTGTCACAATATGTTGATTCAGTGTACAAGAAACACTACCCTCCACGGTTGAGTGATGAAATATGGCGCCTGGAAAAGATAGCAAAAGACGGCGCCTTCCATAAGAGATTGTCCGATCATGGAATTAACTCCGTGAGGGACTTGCTGCAGTCATATGTCAAAGATCAATCCTTGCTACGGAATGTAAGTGAATCGTTTGTTCTGTTAGATAATGAGTCTATAGTAGCTTAATTTTGTAGTTTGATTATTCATCCACTTCTCTTCTATGAAAATGCAGTGGTTTGGTTCAATCTCGACCAAGCAATGGGTTACAATCATAGAGCATGCCATGACTTGTGAGATAGATGATCGTAAGGTCCATGCCTACCATAGAGGTGAGCTAACCCTCCTGTTCAACTCAATCTACAAGTTTGTGGGAGCAATAGTTGAGGACCAATTCTGTTTTCCAGATCAACTCACCCCACCTCAGAAGGTATGTTTACACATTTAAAAATTGGTTTGGTTTTATAATGATGTTATTCTTTATCTGCTTTATTTGTTGGTTGCCATGACTTGGCTAGTTGAGAAGGGTAAACAATAACCTTTCTCTACCATGATCATTATCAATGTTACTCCCTCTTGTTTCCGATGCATTCTTTAGGGTGAGAAACTGATGAAACTTGGTTCCATTTGCAGGCTCTGGTTGAAAATTTGAAGCAGCAGGCTTATAGAAATGTAGAAAGTATGGTCCTGATGGATGGTTCGGCTGTATTTGGCCATTCAAGGCCTTTGCCAAGTCTACCAGCAGAGCCATTCATTAGTCCAAACTCAGATCTGCAACAAATTGGTTTCCAGCTCACACATCAAGGTATAAACTAGGCCCATATGGGTTATCTAAGCTCATAGTTCATATTTCAAAGCGCATGAATTTGCCTCATAATCTGCTTGCACTTTAAATGTTGTTGGTTATCTGGTTTCCCTTGTGGTTTTCCAACTAACTAAACCAAATACTTTGCACAGATGAACCGGCAATGCAACTGGGTTTCAACCATGCATCACCTTCAACTTCATACCCTTATCAAGTAGAAGGCAGCAATCAGTTCATGGTTTCTCTAACACCAACTAGTCATCCAATGCAAGTGTTCACTCCAGGTCTACGAAACAGTTTCTCAATGGACGAGTTTAGCCCCATACATTTCAACGGAGAAAACAGTTGGTCTCTCGGTGGCTTACCTTCAAGTGCTCATTTAGGCACTACTGAAAACCTTTTTCAGGTTCAAACATCAACTTGGTCTCCTATGAATACATTCTTGGGGGGACAAGGAGGGTTTTGCTTCGCTTCAAGTAACGAAACAGAAGCTGGCATTTCCGGTTTTGTACATAACTCAGGGACTAGCAAGAAACCCAAGGCATCCTGGTGCAAGCTTCGTGCCGCCATTAAGTGGTGGGTTTCAGTTAGGGCTAGAAGAATGGCAAGGCCTCTGTATTTGGGAAGCTAGATTACTGTTAGTGTTATACATTCTTCTTTTTTAGTCTTTTACCATGCACCACTAGTTGTAAAGCGAGTACCAAAAGTAAAGGGGTAGGCTTCTCCTAGATGTGTTAAGACTTAGTTATTCACAAGTCTATTTTCCTTCAGTCTTTCTCTCCTCCTTTAATGTATAAATGTGCAAAAAGGGGTTCTTATGTTGTTACATATAACTGGCCATGATGTACATAGTGTTGAATCGATCTATGTAAAAGTGGTTTCTGAAAAAAAAAAATAATAATAATAATATTCAGTTTATTTGTTACACTAGTAGTCTCTGTAGAACGAGTGCATTTTCTCTTAATTGCACCGAAAGAATTTGGTTACTTGCTGCTTAAGTTGATGTCTGATATAATTGCACCATTTCTTTTCTCTTATTGCTAATTCGTCTAACTTGTCTTGTTTCCTTTTTCTTTTTTCAAGATATCGAATATCCTACCGCTATTCTGTTGACCTTGACTACGAATACGTGATACTCCGAAACTACAACATAATTACTCCTAACCCCAAGTATTTATGCAGTGTTTCCTCATGAAGTTGCCTGAAACATCGCTGTTAAATGACCTTGGGCTTGGCTATAATCCAAACCCGAGTGTTGTGAGATGCTCCATACAAGGCCCAATGGCAGGGAATCGTAAATCATGGTAACTGCAGGCCCTTTTCTATATGCTCCTTATAAAATATCTTAACTACCTGGCTACGGCAGTCGTTTGACTCGTAGGCCAACTCGTACAGATGGAATGAATCAAAACCTCTCGAAGGTTCCTTCTGCGTATCTATAGAAGATATTTTCTGATGTACCTTAAAACGTCACCAAAAATATAAAAAAATTGAAAAGATACCAAACGCACAGAGCATTCCTCTTTCTCTCCGGACGACTCTCTTTCTATGGTCTGAGATACAATCTCGCTGATCGATCGGCTTCTGCTTCCGGCTATCTGTTTTTGGTTTGCAGCTATGGACAGGGAAGGAGGATCCAACGGCGGATCTTGCTACTATTCCGTCCTCGGGATTCGCAAGGAAGCCTCCTTCTCTGATATCCGCACCGCTTACCGCAAGCTTGCCCTGGTAATTAATTTCGCTTATACGTCGCCGTTTCATCCTCTTTCTTCAATTATCACCAGTTCCCCAAGTTTTATGAATTTTTGGATTTTTTTTGTTGTTGTGAAGAAATGGCATCCGGATAGGTGGGCCCGGAACCAGAACCCCTCGGTGGCCGGAGATGCTAATCGGCGGTTCCAGCAAATCCAAGAGGCGTACTCGGGTAAAACCATCGCCATAACGACGTCGTTAGTTTTTTAAAAACCGTTGATTTTTTTTGGCTTGGGATTTGCGCTGACGACGCCGTTTTTGGTTGCGCAGTTCTCTCGGATCAGGGGAAGAGGTCAATGTACGATGCCGGACTCTACGACCCGCTGGAAGAAGTAGACGAAGTTAGTACTTTCTTCCCCATTTTTTTTTTGGCAAATATTCACCGTATACAATGCGCGGTAAAAAAAAAATATGCCAAAAACGATGTCGTTTAGAAACCCGCGGTAAAAAAGGCCTTGTTTCGCTTTTGTGCGGTGAATGATGATTACCTTGACGAATATCGATTTTGGCATTTTTTGCGGCTTGATTTATTTCATTGTGTTTTTGTTTCCTTTTATGCCCCTGAATAATGTAATTTGTGTGAGCAGGAATTTGGGGATTTCATGCAAGAGATGATTTCCATGATGAACAACGTCAAGGACGAGGTAGAGTTTTCTTCATCTAATTATTCCTTACTTTTCAAGGGCGAAATGGTAATATCCTAATTTCGTTGGGATATTTTTTTGGTTGGGATTCTTTAGGGGGACAGTTTTGAAGACCTCCAGAGGATGTTCGTGGACATGGTTGGTGGAGATGGGAATCATGGGATGGGATTTGACATGGATCCAACGGCCACCAAAAAGGCACGTGTCGGTTCATCCAGAAGTAACAACACTAACACCGCCAAGCGCGGGACGACGTCGCGCTGCTAGCGCCGCAGTACTGGATCATCACGGCATTTCATGTTCTGTAATTTGACGGTTTTAACCTCACTTGCCCATTGTGTCTTTTCTATTTATTATTTAGTGGGAATCGGCTTCTATTGTTGGAATGGGTAGGTGTAGCTTTAGGTAACTTCAGCTTCTTTTGTAGCACTTGTGGGTGGGTGTCACAAAGACACTGCAATAGTGCAATGTTGGTACTTTTAGCAATAAAATTTTCGCTTCTATTTCTTTTGTGGGTTTCTTTTGTTTATTTTATGTGTGATTGATAATTATTGTTATCCTCATTATTTTATTAGTTTAAATAGTGGAAGATACTTAGAATTAGGTGTTTAACATCAACCACCATTTGTTAAAAAAAAACATCAACCACCATTGATGCGATTTGTCTCACATCAATAGAATTGCATGGAATGTTGTCATTTTCCCTTTATATATATATATATAAATCCATGATGGTGAAATGTTATTATATGAGCCTTGAAATTGATTGGTAGGAAAGATAAGCTTTTGGAGTGTTCATACAAAATGGTATAAGGAAATTAAAGACAATCTAGGCTGTGGGGTAGCAAAGGCTTCTTGTTCTTCCAATATATATTTATGGGCCGTGTTAGGGTTTGTGGGCTTGTCTATGGAGTCAAGAAGTGGGCTGCAAAATTGCAATGTTTGTAAATGGGATTTCCTTTGTATGGGCTATTTATCGCGTCTTCTTTTTGGGCTGAGTCTCGTCTTGAACTCGTTTGGGCCTTGATTAGAATAATGCACTGATTAATTTTTTACATGAACGGAACCGGACGATTGTAACCGGTTCGGCCCGGTTGTTGAAATCAAGAATTCAAGACTGGAAAAAGCTCTCTCTGACTCTCTCTCTATTCTCGGACAGTTGGACCGTGATATTGACACTTTTTCCCTCATCTTCAAATTCAAACAAGGTGGCAATATCCGTAATAACCTGCCGATCCGAGCCCAAAAGTGTACCACCCTCCACTCCCACTAATGCTATAAAATCGGCCTCTATTCCTCCCATCCCTCTCTCACTTCAAATACAACGCACACAAAGTTGAAAGTCCCGAGTCTCTCAACGTTCCCTTCTCTCTAGTTTCGCTGCTGCTCACTAAAACCCTATTTCTCACTCCCACCCAGCCTCTCTCTCTCTTAGGGTTTCTGATTTTTCCACATCATTAAAAGCAAACGATGTCGTTGAGGCCTAACGCGAGGGCGGAGGTCCGCCGGAACAGGTACAAGGTGGCCGTCGACGCGGAGGAGGGGCGGCGGCGGAGGGAGGACAACATGGTTGAGATCAGGAAGAATCGCAGAGAAGAAAGCCTCCAGAAGAAGCGGCGCGAGGGGCTTCAACCTCAGCAATTGCCCTCTAATCTTCAGTCCCCCGCCCTCGAAAAGAAGGTAACCTAATGCTTAATTTAGGTTTCGATTCGATGGTGACTACTATTAGGATTACCTCTTGTGTATTGATATCCACCAAATGATTTGTAATATTATTGTTTGCTTTGGCGATTGAGTCGTGTGGTGTTTGTGCAAATTTTGCTGATTGGGGTTTACTGATCAAGTGTTAAATGTATGCATACATTTCTGTGAAGCTTGGCTTGATTTTTAACTGAAAATTTAATGGTTTCATAGATATTTTTGTCAACTAAATGACAGAACTTATACTCGATTATATTGAGGATAATCAGACTTCTAGTGTTGCGGTATGAGGTATGGGCTCAGTGATCAGGGATTGTTGAGTTATACTCTGCGTGTTTGTTAGAGATATCTTGGGTACTTTAGCTTAGTTATTTCCTGAGTTGAGGAGCTGGGCAATTCTATTTTATTTGTCTACGATTGTGGACTGCCTTGTATTTCAGTCTGTTGGATAGTCAACTCCTCAGTGCATGACAAGAAAGTGTTTTTTTTTTTAATCATCGATGGATGGGCATGGATATTTTATCTTTAGCTTGTAATCATTGTATGTCTTACGCAATTCTGCAATTGCATACAAACGTTGAATGTAACCTTCAAGAGTTGGAAATGAAGAGAAATGGTTGCTTGTATGTGTTGCATGAACGATATTTTAACTATGCTTTTGCTTCTGGTGGAGTTTCTGACTTGTTTGGGATTTTATACTAACAATGTGATATATATTTTCAATACAGCTAGAGCATTTACCGTCCATGGTTGCTGGTGTTTGGAGTGATGAGAGCACTCTGCAACTTGAGGCAACTACTCAGTTTAGGAAGTTGCTTTCAATTGGTGAGTACAAGACTATAAGTTTGCAAGTGTGTGTGTGTGTGTTTTTTTTTTTTTAGTTGTGGATCACCTAGAGTCTATATACCTATTTCTATGTTTTTCTGTACAATAGAGCGTAGCCCTCCAATCGAGGAAGTAATTCAGTCTGGTGTTGTTCCTCGCTTTGTGGAGTTTCTAATGAGGGAGGATTTTCCACAACTTCAGGTCAGTAGCCCCCCCCCCCCCCCCCCTTCCTTTTCATTATATATACACACCTTCTTTAGTGCAACTGTGTTAAGAACATTCTCAGTGCCTTAAATTTTCTGCAGTTTGAGGCAGCTTGGGCTCTCACAAATATTGCGTCTGGGACATCAGAGAACACAAAGGTGGTTATAGATCATGGCGCTGTTCCTATTTTTGTCAAATTACTGAGTTCTTCAAGTGACGATGTTCGTGAGCAGGTATGCGTCCAAAAGCTAGCTTAATCTTTTACTCCTTGTTTTGAGTTTTCTTCTGTTGCTCTGGTCATGTCTTATCATTTATTAACTCTGAACTTTCAGGCTGTCTGGGCTTTAGGAAATGTTGCTGGTGATTCCCCTAGATGCCGTGATCTTGTACTGGGCAATGGGGCTTTGATTCCATTGTTGTCACAGTTGAATGAACATGCTAAGCTCTCTATGTTGAGAAATGCTACCTGGACATTGTCAAATTTTTGCAGGGGCAAGCCGCAGCCTCCTTTTGATGAGGTTGGTATTTTTCAGATTCAAAGTATAACTTGAAAATTCAGTCAATTGGTGAAGTCTTAGATGGCACTGACAGTTCTAGCTGTTGCAATGCTTTCGCACTATATGATTAGGAAGTGTATTAGAAATCTAGTGTTGATTGACTTGGTGTTGAAATTGATAATGGCATTCAACTTGTTTAGGTTAAGCCTGCACTTCCAGCTCTTGCACGTCTGATTCACTCAAATGATGAAGAAGTATTGACTGATGCGTGTTGGGCTCTTTCATATCTTTCCGATGGTACTAATGACAAAATTCAAGCTGTCATTGAGTCTGGAGTATGCCCCAGGCTTGTTGAGCTTCTGCTGTGAGTTTTTTCAGTTCCTTGTTGGAACTTTTTGTTTTTGATCTTGTTGTTATCTTATATAAATTCTAAACTTCCTTATAATCTTTTCAGTCATCCATCTCCTTCTGTACTCATTCCTGCTCTCCGAACTGTTGGAAATATTGTTACTGGAGATGATATGCAAACTCAGGTATTGGTTGCATTTGACCTTTTCAATGTCGTGTTTTCCCTTGTAGATGTTGGTGTATCGCAGATGAAAAATTTGATTAAGTGTTTAATAAATATTTTTATGTGAAGCACTCCAACTTAAATGAAACAGACACCCAAGAAAAAGAAAAACCCTAGATCAGCATAACAATTTTGGTCTTACTGGTATACCAACTATTTGTCCCTTAATTGCTTATCTATAGAGCATGGTGATCCTTTATTTTATTTCAGAATATGTACCCTTTTCAAGCTAAATTGATCATCAGACCAATTCGAGCAGTTGACATTGAATCTCAGGCCGTCTATGTTAATAATGCCTTTTATCTTTTGATAGATGTTGTTGAATGGATGGTTGTACCATTAAACAAATGTGGGCGACTAAATGTAAATTTGAACAAAATTGCTGAAAATTGTATATTTATATGATATTGTTTCTACTGATCCCCCTTCCACCTCTTGTTAGTTTTTCAAGAACTTTGACTGGAATGAATTGTTTCTATGTATTGCTCATGACAACTGTAAGGAACTTCTGCTATGCAGTGTCGTTTTGTGCTTTATCAAAATCAACTGTTGTACTTGATTTGTTTTTAGCCGAGTGCAAATAAACTGACGGTCATTTTTACGTTATAGCGTACAACCAATTTCAGGGTTTCCTTTTGCTTCATTTGGTGATGATAAGCTGTTGTTTATTTCTAGGTGATCATTCAACATCAAGCTCTTCCTTGTCTGCTGACTCTTTTGAACAACAATTATAAAAAGAGCATCAAGAAGGAAGCTTGCTGGACAATTTCAAATATCACAGCTGGTAACAAAGAGCAGATTCAGGTAACAGTGATTTCAAGATTTTGGGAAATAAATTAGTTTCTCATTGGTTTTATTGTATATCCCTGTCATTTTTTCCTGAAGTTTAAAACTTGAATCAGTGTTTGTGTCAACTCTGAACTCCAAGTTATTGATGCAATTACTTTTGGAATTTAACAGGCTGTAGTCGACGCTAATATAATTAATCCACTTGTTCAACTGCTTGCAACTGCTGAGTTTGATATAAAGAAAGAAGCTGCCTGGGCAGTATCAAATGCTACATCT
The DNA here is from genome assembly GCA_030142095.1 of Rubus idaeus. NCBI lineage: Eukaryota > Viridiplantae > Streptophyta > Magnoliopsida > Rosales > Rosaceae > Rubus > Rubus idaeus. The sequence goes on from CM057968.1 coordinate 4,670,199, forward strand.
GGTGGTTCTCACGATCAGATAAAGTATGAAGAAAATATTGTTAGGTTTAATCTGTTTTTCGTAAACAATATGCTACATCTTTGACTGCCGATTAACTATGTTTGTTTTGGTGACAGAATGCTTGTAAATCAAGGTTGTATCAAGCCGTTGTGTGATCTTCTTATCTGCCCCGATCCAAGAATAGTTACAGTTTGTTTAGAAGGCCTGGAGAACATCTTGAAGGTTGGAGAAGCTGAGAAGAATTTGGGCACGACTGGAGGTGTAAATCCCTATGCTCAGTTGATTGATGATGCTGAGGGGCTAGAGAAGATTGAGAATCTTCAGACTCATGACAATACTGAGATTTATGAGAAGGCAGTTAAGCTTCTCGAGACATATTGGTTGGAGGATGAGGATGGAGATGAAACAATGCCACCGGGTGATGTTCCAACTGTTCCATCTGGTGGATTCAACTTTGGAGGAAATGGTCCAACTGTTCCATCTGGTGGATTCAACTTCAGTTAGAGGTGATACGCTGTTTTCACACATAATATATACAGCTCTTCGTGTTTGGATGTAGAATGGTGTCATGATTTTGTATTTGTATGCCATCTTATCAATTGCAGAAATTGTCCACAATATGCACTGAAGTCCTTGGGTATGGCAAGGCAATAGTCGAGTCAGGTCAGGTCAGGTCAGGTCAAGCGTCTTGTTATGTTGGGTCCTCTTTAGGGTTGATTTTTGGGGTGGCTGGCTCAGGTGTTTCGAACTACTGGTATACATTGGTTCAGGGTTGTATTGATATATTATATGAAGAACATCTGCATTCTGCAACAAGATCAAAGACTGGATTTTTTTTCTCTCTTCGTTTTCTTGGCAAAGCAGATGTCGAGTTGTATTAGTGGTATGGGTAAAAACATGATTCACAGAGGTGGTTTTGGAACTCCCAAACTTGGTTTAAATTTGCTCCTTCAGTCAGTCAAGGATTTATATTCCTTTCCCCCATTGTATCTTGTGTGTTCTTTACTCTCTCGCTCTCTCCCCCTGTTTTGGTTCCAAATTTGTTGGTCAAATATATTTCCAAACGGTATACGTTAATTGGTTATATATATTAAAAATTGTCTAAAGTTTTTTTTTTTTTTTATGGTTGTATAAAGCTTTTATGAGTTTAATTCTATCTTATGAGATTCATAGATTAGGTGGACCGTAGATTGATTCATTAATGTAGATTGATGATAAGTGACAAGCCTACATGACATAAAGTAAAAAAGTGAAAACCAATTTTTGACATGGTTTCATTTTACCAATGAAGTCTAGGAGTAGCTGGGCTGCTGGGTGTCCTTCTCTAGTCAACGTCTATTCTAGAGAAGAGACTGAGATTTGAAAGGCTCGTCTTTTGATGATAAATATGATGGTCTCAATTAAGATGGAGCCATTTTCGAGAAGTAACCTTAAACTTCATTACTACTTTGTATGGTTGCAATAATTACCTCTCCCTACCGAAATGGTACGTTTTGTAATCAATAACTTCTCCCAATCTTCTCTATTTTGAGCAACAACAAAAAAAAAACTTCTCTCAAACTCGAAACCATCTATTTGAAGGAATCGTTCTTTCATACCCCATTTTGGTCGTTTCGTTATAATACAAGTCTCGTTCTAGGTAGTCCTTTCGTTTTATTATAACTTTCCTATTTCTAATGATGAGCCAAAGCTGCATACTTTTTCTCCCTAGTCTTTTAACACCACCTTTTCTTCTATAGGTCAACATCGCTGAGAATAAGCATACATCAATTGGATTCATTACTGCAACAAAGAAAATACGTAAATCATAAGTTTTTATGGCTGAAGCTACGGGGCTTTGAGAATGCCTTTTTGTTGTAAAAGTGTTATGGTTATTCTCATATCCTTGTTGAACGAGACTCCAAAATCTTGATTGATAGTATTAAAGGCACATGTGCAACTCTTTGGCAGATCAAGATGTTTGTCCAAAATATTAAATTGTTGGTCTTTTCTTGTGTTCATATAAGTTTTGATCATGTTTTTCGAAAAGTAAACTTTGTATTTGATGCTATTACTAGTTTAGATCATGGTGTGAACAATGTCTCTGCTCGGTCGAATTGTCTTCTCCTGTTTGTGTACCCAACGTTTCATTTGGATAGCGAAAGTTGTGTTGAAAATTTTTCTTGAAATTTTATTTTGTTCATAAACAAAATTGGATTCATTATCACTTTTTATGTGGCTATGATTGCCATTTGTGTGGCTTGTAATTACTTTTTCACCTTTCACTACCAAAACGGAACATTTTGTAACCAATAACTTGTCTGAAAGTTGAAACCCAGCGTTCCAAAATCCCAGATTCTCATTCCCACAAAACCAAAGCTCCACTCAAAAAAAAAAAAAAAGAGAGTCGCTTTTCACACAAACGAACTAGCGCCCTTGTCTCACTCCGTGCGAGTACTAAAACACGACCCACTGTGGACACGTGTACCCCCTCCCCCCAAAAACCTGGCAGGTGTAAGACAACATCCATGGGTAGTTTCGTCATTACCAGCAGACACAAACCCCTGCTCTGGCCGTAGGGTTTTGTGTTTTTATCCACCTGACGACCTCTGTGTGTGCCACTACTGAACCACTGTGACCTGAGCGCACTCACTCTCTGTCTCTCTCATTCTCTCCCTCTCTCTCTCTCTCTCTCTCTTGTTTTCAAATTCATGATGAGGTATCAGGATTCCATGAAAACCCATTAGCCCAAAATCTGTCACTCTCTCTTTCTCTCTCTCTCGTTTCATTTTTTTCTTTTGAGATTTTGAGCTAGTCTGGGTTTATGAACATCATGATGGAATTGAGGAGCATGGTGGGTTTAAGCTTTAGATTGTGACAAAGAGCTTGCTTTCTGATATTTCTTTTCAAATTTGGATTTTGGGTTTTGGTAAATGTTTTATGAAACTCATGCATTCCATGACTCTTGGTTTTGAATTTGGAAAACAGGGTTCAGTGGCTCAAGTGATTACTGAGAAGAGCTGCGTTAACTGCAAGGCGACTAAGACACCTCTGTGGAGAAGTGGGCCGGCTGGTCCCAAGGTCAATCCCACTCAGAGACCCACCACCATTTTTTATTTGTGTGCTCTATTCCTGCTACTTTTGTTTTGATTTTGGGATTTCTGTGCAATTTTGTTTCTGCATCTTATGCAATTTCGAACACTCGCCCATTTTTTATTTGTGTGCTCCGCTCCTTCTATTTTCGTTTTGATTTTGGGATTTCTGTTCAATTTTGTTTCTTCATCTTATGCAATTTCGAACACACGTCCATTTTTTATTTGTGTGCAAAGATGAATAAGCTGTTTTATGATGGCCTGAAAATTTTCAAGTTGGTTTAAGATTATGTTTGCTGGTTTTCCCTCTTTTCAGTCATTGTTCATTGTCACATTGTTGGTTTGTGATTGATCATCACTCTGGTTTTCTTGTGTACCCATTTGATGATTTTACTTTTTCGGTGTCAAACTTTTGATTTTTCATCTTGCTTTGGCTTCTTTTTTCAAAACCCATTTGGAGGATTAAAAGGAGGAATAAGATCCCTTTTGGTTATAAAGTTCGTGACTTTCTTTACCTGCATCCCAAAAGGACACCCATTTGAGGTGTTGTGAATGTTGTTCTTGCTCTGTTTTTCTTCACACGCAAAACCCATTTCCAGGACTAAAAGTTAAACCCATTTGGTTTGATTTGTCTGATAAATATTGGGATTTCATTGGTCAATTTTGCTATCAGAGTAAAACTCATTTGAGTATTGTTCCTTTTTTATTCATGAATTCCTTATCCCATTTTATGAATGTGTTTAACAAATTGCCTTTAAAAATTTTGCAGTCACTTTGCAATGCCTGTGGTATCAGGTTGAGGAAGCACCTTGCCAGGAGTCTCAACGAAGAAGACAAACCAAAGGGAAGGAAGAGAAAGAAATCCAAAATACAAAGCAATAGGCCAACAGCCTCTGCCTCCACTAATTGCTCAACAACACACATTGCTGCTGGTACAAGCACTTCCACAACAGCCAAAAGTGCTTCTGCTTCTCCTGCTGCTAATGGCAATGCTAGTGGTCGTGGTCGTGGTCGTGGCAGGGACTCAGTTTTGGCGGTCAGGTTTGTTGTGAAAAAACCAAAGGTGATGAAAAACCAGAAAGTGGTGAAAAAACTGAGGCGCTACCAAAGGAGGAGGACTAATTTTAGGAGGACTGGTTTTTACTTTTTCAACAAAAAGTTGAGAAAGTTGGGAGAGGAGGAACAAGCAGCTGTGGCATTGCTTGCTCTCTCCTGTGGCTGTGGCTCGGTGTTAACTTAACTCTGTGAATTTGTGAAAGGCCTATAGAAGAGTAAAGTTAAACTCTCTGACCAAAACCTTTTGAGTTGGTTACTTTTACTGATTTAGATTAAGGGTGACTGATTTTTACCCTACCCTTGGTATTTTGGTGGGTTAGTCTACAAAAGTGTTAGCATTCGGAAGTAGGAAACTGAAGAAAGGTATTAGGGGATGTCATGGAAATAGAAAGTGGTTGAGGGATGACATTCCTGTATTTTGGGGGTACCAACTCTAATTATATTGTATATGGAACTCTATTAAGTATGAGTAATCAATGCAGGTCTTTCTTATTTATTGTCTGTGCCATTTTTTTCTGTTTATATTTGTTTTGTCCGACCAAGATTCTTTACATGTTGGGGCCAATTTTATTCTTGGTTACGTTCTGTGAGTGAATGAATACTCCTTTGGCAAGGAATAGTGTCTCTGTAATTGACCTAGTGTTAGGATTAAATGGACACCAAAGATCATTCCACGTCGTTGAAAAGCATTATAAACCACAAAGTTCATGAACTTATTTTGGTGAAAGCTGGATGAAATTTTGGTTCGGATTAAGATTAGGAATTGGTATACGTGTAACCGTGTGATGCGATAGTCAAACTATCCTAGTCTCTTTTACTTGACATTTTAGACACGAGTAAAATTATGCACCAACTAAAAACCATAGCCCAGCCCACTGTAACTTCTCCGTGGAAAGTGCTTTTGTATTAAAAGCATGAGATGATGAGCTTGTTTGGGATTGATTTTTGAAGACCTAAAAACGCTTTTGAAATAATTGAAAAAATTAATTATAAATATAAAAAATTTGAAAAAAATTAAAATGTGTTTTTAGTGTGTTTGAGAAGCACTTGAAAGTGGTTTTGAGAAGCACTTGTCAAATGCTTCTTTGTATAAAAGCGTTTTTACCAAATTTTGAAAAGCGTTTTTAAACCTTTCAGAAGCAATCTCAAACATGTCATATGGCTCGTTTGTGACCGCTTCTGTAGTAGTGCTTTTGTTCATACCGCTTCTACTAGAAACAATTTTGTTTTGTTTTTGGTTGAAAGAAACAATTTTGTTTAGGGTGTGCTAAAGAAGCATGACTTATGGGAATAAACAGTATCGTAAATGACATACCGTGTCCATTTCTGTATGATGATGCTCGTCAAAGGTTGGTGAATTGATAGTATAAAAGCATTTTTGCCAATTCTAAAAACAATCTCAAAGGAGCAAAAAATATCAAGTAGTTCTTCAACAAAACAAACAAAAAAGTATTTGAAAGGGAGTGGCTAACTTGTAAACTCGTGGTTGAAGGTACCCAAGATGCATAGCCATCATAATAACGCCAAAACCAGGCCATCCATGCCCTTTAATCATATCATGATATTTTTGTAGGTTACAAAATATGTCCAAACCCATTATAGCTCAAGGCAATTCCCAGTCTATCTATTGATCTATTCTCAGCTAAACATATTTTTACCCTTAATCTCAGGATAAAAAACAACAGTTTCACCCTTATCAAGTAGTCATTTCATCGGTTATACTTCTATTTCTCATCTCCTTGGGTCAGATATGTCTCTAATTCTGAGGAAACAATAGCATGTAAATAGGGAGGAAAGAGTTATGACTTGCCACACGTACATTGCTTTTCTTGTACCACTAATTAGGTTTATCCTAGTTTCTTGCCCTTCAATCTCAATCAAGGAACACTACTAGGCTACTAGCATATGATGATGCTCCCTTGTGAATGAAGATACCATTATTGACTTGAATAGAAAAGCCGGTTATGTTCTACCACTTAAATAGTTTCCATGAACAATTGCGAATTAAAGAAGAGGATGAAAAAAGATACAAAGTTATATTATTAGTAATTTAAGTACAAAAACACTAAGTAATGATATTTACAATAAAAGATTAAAACTTAATATCTTAGACATTAAGATAAATGTTCTTAACGATTAAAACAACAAATTTTCACAAAATGTATTCAAACGAACTAGCTCACTTTTTCATTAGTTTTGGAGAGTACTGGTGGACAAATTGTAAGAAAGTCTTAAATTCTTGATTTTTAGATAAAAAGAATGTAAAATAGAAAAATAATTAATTATTAATTTGTTTAAAACTAACAGTTTTGATTTGAAGGCCCTCCGCTCTTGAAAGAAAAGAAAAAGATAGTGGAGGGAGCCGAAACCGGATCGAGCACGCGATCCATACGCAACTTTGTGAGAGCTTCTTCTTCTTCTCTTCCTAAACCATCAATTTCATTCTACTCAACTCCACACGACTCATTTTCCATTTCTCTCTCTTTCCCTATAAAATAATTACTTCGTCTTTGACATTTCTGCAAATGTGCTTCGTTTTCCAATTCATATAATTGCATGCATTACCAGGTAAGTCTCTCTCTTTCGCTACCTTCTTCAAGCTACACATGTTGTTTGGTGTTTCAGGGCATTGATTTGATGGAGTATATTGCTTTGTTTTATGCTTTTTAACCGAAGCTTCCATATTTAAGTCGACCTTATTCTGTGCTTATCATGTTCTAATGGGTTTCAATGAGCTTTTGCTGAGATGGGTTCTTTTGTTTGGGTGTGATTACAATCTGAATTGTTGTTGTTGAGCTTAAAGGCCCTACCTTTGCCTTCTTCTTTTGCTTGCTTTGAATTTATCAGACAGAAATCCTGCAATGTTAGTAGTAAGTAATAAATGCTTTGTTGGGGGTTTATGTGAATGAGATTGGATTTTACACCTCATTGGGTTGTTTTGTGCTACTGGTAGCTTACTGTATTGTGTAAGATTGATTAGCTTGGATGTTCCTTAAACTTCTATTTTATGAGAATACACTTCAGTAGGTATGAAAATTTGAATATCTGATCATATTTTAGTCCAAGTACAATTCACAGGATTTTGCCAAATAGGTCTTCCGTCTTCATTATAGTGGAATTGGTTTTGCAGTTCCAAATAAGGTGGCATTCTTGTTTGTGTATATGTGGAAATTGTAGATACTGTAATTGGTATTCAATTTTTTTTCTCCAATGAATATCCATTCTACATTCAATATTGTTTGTTTGAGGTAAAAAAAAAACAGTTTAGATTCCACGGTGGGAATTTTACCATGAAATTATGTTTGTTCATGTCCTTTTAATATCACTGCTTTACTTTGCTTTTTGATTTGAGAAACTTTGCAAGGTCTGATAATGATCTCAGCTTTAGCGTGTTGTCAACCCCCAATCTTAAGATCCATACTTTAATGTGGATTACTATTAGCCTTGGTTGAATTGTGCTAATTTAATTTATTTTTCTGGTTAGTGATGTAGTAAATGAAGCTTATTGGTTATTGTCATTATTTTTATCCTATTCTTTTGCGTCCTCATTTTCAGGTCAAAGCCAATTGCTATTTATTATGTTGTGATATTTTCTTTGTTGATTTTTGAGTTCAGATTAGAACAGCTTCCATGTGGTTTTCTTTATCAAGAGTTCCCAGATGCGGACTTTATAACTTAGCTCAATTTTGGAGTGACAACTTCCACAGTTCGAGTAGGACTTGTGGATACAGTTCTAGTTCTAAGCTGCATGGCTTCAAAATTTATGGGTGTGATGGAGGAAACAGTAGAAGATGGACTAGAAGGCCTCTAACTACAAGTACAGAAGGAAGAAACAAGAGCGTCCAGCACAGCAATCCCAGCAAGATTAGGAGTGAGTTGGATGTAACAGTTTCAACAAGTGCTACATTAAATCTAAATAAAATCGAAACAAGTCAATATGAAAAGATTCAATACCGTGATATTCGAGAAATGATCGCTGAGAATGAAGATCCAGCCAGTCTAGTGACAGTAATTATTTTTGATATTGAGACTACTGGATTTAGTAAAACGGATGATCGAATCATAGAGATCGCACTTCAGGATCTTCAAGGAGGTGAAAACAGTACTTTCCAGACACTGGTAAACCCTGAACGCGATGTTCCATGGAATACAACCAAAATTCACGGAATTAGAACAGATATGGTCAACAAACCTGGAGTTCCAAGGTAATCTTTCTTGACCGCTTATGTATTGTCGAAGATTCTTTTCCTCTAGTACAGTAACCAGTTCACTTGAAGCCTTCCACTATGATATCTAAATTCTTAGAAAATATGTTACTGATGAATTTTCTTCTTTATTGGAAACATGAGTCCTGGGTTATCTGCTTCCTGAGAATTGGTTTTTTCAAAGTTACTTATGTGATGGATTTGCACTTTCTACTACAACTGTGGGCTAGGTCTGTGATAGCTGAGCAAGAAGATTATGACAAGTAGAGGAAAAGATCAATGGAGTTTCTTGGTCTGTGCATTGTGTGCGCTCATAGACCAATTATTTCTTTGGTTCTGTAGCAAGAATAAGCCCCTGCATCTCTTTACTTTTTACTGCATAGAACATCAGATATGCTTTTTAGTAAACTTAGGAGGTAGCATACCTTGAAAGAGGGGTGCTACAGTGGCGGTGGTACAATCTCAGCCATCCATTTGTGTCTGGCCCATCCACCAATGTATGGAACCACCTATACAGAACTGGATGATTGGGATCCTTCACGATTTTGCATATCATGCTTCTTTGCAATGCAGTCATAGTAGAACACTTGGCTGTGTACAAAGCTTCATCTTTTTGCTAGTGGATCTTTTTTCTCCAATAAATTAAGAAAGCGTACTATGTGTGTATGCACTAATGTAACATGCATCGATATAGCTTGCCAACAATTGTAGAAGTTCTACTGACGGATTTCCTGCTCTGAAAATCATGTAGGATGCAGGACCTTATACCTATCTTGCTCAAGTATATCAAAAGCCGTCAGAAACCAGGAGGTTTTGTACTGTTGGTTGCTCACAATGGTCGTAGTTTCGATGTACCCTTTCTTCGTAGTGAATTCCATCGTTACGGTGTAGAGTTTCCTTCAAATTGGCTGTTTGCAGACAGTCTTATTATGGCACGTAAAGCAATGAAGTCTAAAGGTCTGTTTGTGTGTGGGTTTGTGCGTGTGCACTCTCATGCTTGAGCATGTACATGCGATGAATAGGATACTTACCATGGTTACACCTTCATATTTACTTTGTGCAGGATCAGAAGCTTCTTCAAAATCGTTAAAATTGCAAGACCTTCGTGTGCACCTTGGGGTTCCATTGGTTGGTTCAGCTCACAGAGCCATGTCAGATGTGGTGGTGCTGTCAAAAGTTTTTCCAATATTGACTTATATTCTGAAACTCACACTCGCCAACCTCGTAGCTGAACAATCTTTCTTGCTCTCAGACATTGACAATCCAAAGAAGAAGAAGAGTTCTAGGTAGACATGCTCATGCTGGGTACTAAAATATTTTCTTTGTAACCTATTATCAAATGAACCAGTGGCAGGGGAATATGGGATGCCTCTTGAAGACCTTGAGTTTAGAATTCAACATTCCTTGAGGATGATAGTGACACCACTTAGGGTAGGGTCAAAAGAAGAAAACAGTTCATGATTGTAATTGTAATACATTCTTATAGATAGTGTCATATTCATTCGATCACCACAATAATCTGATGTATGCCTAAGAACTCATATGCCGTTCAATTCCCACAACTATTATTAGAAGCCAATGCTGTCATTATGTTGTCCGATCAAAAAAAAGAAGAGGAAGTTGGGTGCTAAAATTGAAGTATTTCATTTTTATTTGAAAGAGTAAACTAACAATGAAACAAATAAAAGCCTCATCTTACTCGTATGGTATGGTGCTGGGGAATGAAAGCACCAAAATCCCGGACAAATGAAAATAAAAAGAATCAACATAGAGATCCGTTGGCAAACACCCTTCCTCAAGTAACAACATACAAGATGATCTCTGTACAACTTCTGGGGCATTCATTCCCCAACCAATCGCTCGCTACCCTTCCCCCTCCCTATGTTCAGTAATACCCAGAAATATATAAAGGATACAACAAAAAATCATTTTTATGTAGTATATCTACCTAGGGCACGCCAAAACTCCTCTCGTCTTCTGCTAGGGCTCTTCTGCTTCTGGTGTTGAAGTCTCTCAAGGAAGGGTTATGACAATTAGAATGTAACCAAAATCTGGAACCGACTGCCCTCTCAGATCAAAAAAATATCTCCTTGAGGACTAGGAGAACCAACATGACAGCGCACATGATAACGAGTACTGAAGCACACATCACCATTCCTCCTTGTTTCTGTGTTCTCTCAGCCTGTAAACCCATCAACATAATACTTCCATTAGGACAAACACAAGAAGACAGAAGCTTAAACAACTTACAGCTGAAGTACAATGATTGACAAAAAATGAAGAAGATAGTGACCTTTTGCAATTGCTTGAGGCCATCCTCGACTGTACTTGCAACATTCTGAATGTTGTAGTCTATCCTATCAACAATAGTTCCCTGTTTAGAAAAGAATATTTAGTTAGAGACTGCTATTCCTAGACATTTCAAGTACTGACAGGAGATTGGTGCTAACCTGGTCTATCACTAGTACAGACAGATCCTTCATAATCTGAGCAAGCTCATTCACAGATTCCACAACCTATTGGAAAGGGGATATTAGTTAGCAGTGACAAAAGGCAGGATCTAGCACAGTGTGATAACAACGTTCCATGTGCAAAGATCTTCACTTACCTGATGAATCTCTCTCTCCCTTTCTGCTGTGAAAGCTTCATGTTTTCTAAGCTGGGCCGTCTCACGGTCATGAAACATCTGAGAGTATGTTTACTTATTATTATAACCATTCAACCAAAGTTAAAGAAATGTTTAAGACATTGATTTCCAGATACATGTTTCTTTTATTTTTTGAAAGGATTCCAGTTACATATGTGGTTCTTCATATTTGTCATGATTGACAAGATCTTAAAACAAAAATAAACATGAGAGAAAACTTACTATTTCATCCAAATCATCACCATCCATTCTTGATCTACTTCCATTTAGGTTCATCTCAAGGTCGTCCCCATCTTGACCCTACATCACCAAAAGTTAATGAGTGATCAATACCCAGTCAAGCAGACTTCCTGATGTTATAAATGAATGCCTGAAAACCCTATGCAAAGTGCCAAAAGAATATGGCGATATTACATATGAATTATGAAGCCAGAGTTACTATATACAAACTTGAATGGTTAAAAAGGTCAAATTTCTTTACGAACCTCTTTTTGCTGTTTGAGGCGTTTCAAATAATTTGATTGTTTCTTACGAAGCTCATTAGAGAGGCTCTGAAGGTCAGTAGCAAGAGATACCTGCAAAACACACAAGCAAACAATAGCACTGTTCTTTGAGATAAGTTCACTTATATAAAAGGCCAGAATGTAAAACTCTGGGAAAAAAAAATCAACTGAAGATATTATACAACTAGTTTCGTAATGGTCCTTCATTTCTTTCTCCTCAACATGGGCAAAGGTGTTCAAGTAAAATCTGCCAGAAGCCAGCCTGGCTAATTTCTCACCACCACCTAAGTGAAGGAGAAAGAAAAGATGCCCATATTCCCATGAATTCATTGATCTGGGAACCATCAGTTAGTGATGGCAGACTACCACTAACTTGCCCTGTTTACTTTTCCAATAGAGGATTTGGAGTAATTAAAGGAATCAGTGATCATCTAAAATGTGGATGGTACACATTCATGTTAAAAAACATGGTATTATGCCCAGCAACAAGGAGAGAGAGAAGAAACAAGTGACATGTGACAGGCCTCAAGAGTAAAGACTCAAAAACAGAACTCTAAGGAAAATCAAGCATTGTTGTGCAATAGAGATAACACATCATATTTGGCAATGCCAAAAGTATCTAATGATTTTTGAGTCATACCTGCACGTTCTTTCTAACATTTGAATCTTCTGAAGGCCCAGCTGTAGAAAGTATTTGTAGTCTCTTCTGAGATTTCGTTATCAATCCAGTTATCTCTTGCGTAAGACTCTCAATCAAGCGTTGATCTTCTTTACCATCTCCAAAAGATGGCATTAAAGCCTTTGCATGAGCCTTGGATAGCTCAGACATTTTTACCCGCGCCCGCTGAACATTAACTGCTATTTCTTCAGATACATCCACCCATGCTGGCGGTAGACCAACAGTAAGTGCACCCTTACTGCAGCCAAAAGAAAAAAAAACACAGTTATACATATATTTACAACAACAACAAAAAACAAAATTGCATATTTGCACCCATGGATTGCTATTATGTGGAAAAAATTAGAGCAAAAAGCAACGGCATATCCCCATGAAACAAAATCATCCCCACTTTCTTGCATCACCTTATTCAAACTAAAGTACAAGGGTTTCCATAGATTTCACAGAAAAGCAGGATCAGGGGCGAACAACAAGCACATTCCAATATCTCATATTGCTCACTTGTTGGAACTAACTCAAATCATAATGATCATTTCCAACAAATAATCTCCATGACCTCAACTCTTCTAATCCTAAATTCTATTGTTACAAGCCATTTCCCACTTCTTTTGCACCTCGAACATTGAAACAACCAATGGCTAAATGCTAAGAACTCTCAGTCTTCAATTCCTATCTAAATATTCTAATGCAATGTCACCTAATTTGAATTCAGTTCAAGGCTTATCCTGTCTCAACTCCACAACCTAGTAAAGCACGCATACATACTTCACATTCAGATTCCCCAAACAGCAATTCGACTTAATTCAAATAGAGAGAAAGAGATAGACACCTTGAATTACCCGGATCCTCAGTACTGAGCGGAGCATACGATCGATTCGGATGCATAAGCGATGCGCTAACCAATTCGATGACCGGACCACCGCCGGAGCTCGTGGACGCCGAAGCGGATGAGCTCAGCGGAGAGCGGACGGTCTTCAACGCATCCCTGTACTTTCTATAAATCAGAGTCCGATTCCTCGTCGCCATTGACGGAGCTGTGATTCAGATTCGGACTTGAAACGCAGAAAAAGCTGTGGATCCAGTGGAGAAGCGAAGCTGGGTCATGAACCGGAAACAAACCGGAGGAAAAGTATAGGAGGGGAAGGTCACGTGATCGGAGATCCGGGGAAGAGGGCTGCAGCGACGGCGAGTCACGTGCCCCGGCGAATTTGGAATGGTCTGTCTATGTTGTAATGATGTAAGATGGTGATTGTTATCAAGGCTTACGTTCTCGGGCTCGGCTGCCCGAAATAAATGAGGGTCAATTACAAATAAACCCCTAATTATGGTGTCAATTTTATAACTTTTAGTATATTTCTTGGAGCATAATTCTATTATTACAATTACAAATACGCCCCACCAATTTGATTTGTTTCTTCTTCTAATTCTCTCAAACGCACAATTTAAATAAAATAAAAATGTGGGATCCGACGACAATAAAATTTATTTTTCTATAGATTTTAAAATGCTAATTTTTGTGTAGAAACAGTTAACATGCTTCAATTACAGGATGAAAATGTATATCCATTTGCTACAAAAAGAGAGGCGATCATAGATGTAATCTTTATTGTTTTGAATCTCCTGACCGAAGATAGATGGAGACCATGATAGCTGGTTACTGTAGATCTATGGAGTGAGCTTCTCGAGAGCATATCGCCTCTAGATGAGATCAAACCCAACCAATTGAGGTGTTATAAACCTTTTTATATATAAGTGTTAAATATTATGTGATACATAAGTATAACCGAGACTTATGAACCAAAAAGGAACATCATCTAGTATAACCCATTTGATTTATATGTTATAGAACATCATCTAGTGTAATTAAAAAAAAACATCATCTAGAATATGAACCAAGAACACTAACGAGTTTCACAAAGATGTTGAATCTTTATCACAGTATTACTAGATCAAGTGTTGAAATAAGATGTAAAAAACCGGCCCGGAAAGGCGGAAATGGTAAAAGCACCTGTGTTGAAGTACCTCGATTTTAGCGCACGCGCCAAAAACGACGCTGTGTAAAAATGGAGGTGGACGGCAAGCTGAGCTGAGAGTCACGATCAGAGACAGAAAATAACAAACAAAGAGCTGTAAATTTTCCATTTTCACTGTTGTTTTCTTGGCCATTTGTCACATTCACCGCACATTTCTTCTTCCTCCAATAATTTCCCAAAGAATAAAAAATACAGAAGAAATTGGATATTTATATAAAAATTGTTAGAGATTTAATAGCTCTTTCCTCTTCTTCGGTGAAATTAACCACCCAGAGCCACCGTCTTCATCGTCATCATCCTCCTCCTCAGTTTCTCAAGCTCAAAGCCCGACCCGACTCCCTGTTTCAGCTCCTCTTTTATCCCCAATTAATTTACTGGGTTTTCGAATCTCAGATTCGAACCAGAACAAGACCCAAATCCCCCCTTTTTGTTAAATTCATAAGACCTAAATTATGGACGGTGATTCTTGGAGTGTTCGTCTTTCCAGCGCCTCAAAGCGCTACCAATCCGCTCTTCAATCTCGATCCGGTGAGCTCCTATTCAATTTCGTTTCCCTTTCGTTATAAATTTTTGTTCTTTTTTGATTGGTTTTGGTTTAATGCCTGTTGGTGGCTGAAAGGAGGTTTATTTATGGAAGTGTGAGTTTTGTTATCTCTTTGGGTTGCTTAAAGCTTAGGGAATAAGAGCGCCCAGGACCCAGGTTAATTAAATTAGAGAAAGTTTGGTATGTATATGAATGTAAGGTAGAAAAATTTAAAAGCATGAATTTGTTTTTTCATTAAGTATATGAAAAGCTTGGATTTTTATCATTTCCAAGCTTCTTATGACCAATGAAAATAAAATAGTGATAATAACCTTTCACTACATTGAGCTGAATTCAACTACTTGGCTTCAATTCTGTTGTCCTTCACTTTTTTCGACTTTGTTAAATACAATGAGGTATGAATGTATGATAATTGTTTCAGCATTCTGGTATTATTTCTTTCTTGAACAATTTTTTTTTTTCAATTTTCTGGCGTCTAAATTGTGTGGTTGTCAATGTCGAAAATCAATTATTCATAGGCCTGCAAAGTTCTTTGTTGAACAACTTTTTTTTAACTTCTGGCATCTAAATTGTGGGGTTGTCAATGACGAAACCCAATTAATCAAAGGCCTGCAATGTTTATGGATTTGCACTGTATTAAGACATGGCATTGTGCGAATGCAGATATGTTCATGGGGTTTGAAGAAATTGATGGGGATGATGATATAAGGGAGGAATTTCCATGCCCGTTTTGCTCGGAATATTTTGATATTGTGGGATTGTGCTGCCATATAGATGAAGAGCACCCAGTGGAGGCAAAAAATGGGGTATGTCTCGTTTCTATTATCCATCATGAATAGCTGATTCTTTAGTACTAACCTAAAAGCATGTTAATTCTACTCGTTTGGTGCATGTACATTGTAATTATAATTTCACTTGACAGTTAAGTTCACCTTTCCTTAGGTATCTAGTGAATGATTTTTTAATAAATTCTCATCTCCAACCATCAATTTAGTAGAAGGAAACTGTTTGTACAACCTTTCTTGACTGTAGTTTACAAAATCATTGAATTTAAAACCTGCTAGGTTTCAGATGAATGTTAGGGATATATCTTGTTGATCCCAGCTTCTAAATGGTTGAGACTTTAGCCCTTGAAGAATTTATACTGTCCAATGCTATTAATTGCTTCAATTGGTGTTGGAGTTCCTTTTATGTTTTGAATGGGGACAATCACATACGAGACATTGGTTCTGGTTCTCATGGATAAATTATATGTAGGCATATGCAGCATAATATATACTCTGAGTTTCCAAAACCATAGTTGATGTGAACTTACATATTAATCTGACCCATAAATGAGCATTAGCTTGATTGGTCAATGGGTTGATAAGAGAGGCAAAGGGAATTTTTCTCCTCCTGAGATAAGAATGTGGTAATCTGGTGGACGGAAATTTGAGAATTAGATAACTACTTTCATCGAGCTAGGTGAACTTGCTAAGATATTCAGTTTTTACATAGTACATTTTTTTTTCAATCCCATGAAGATGGATCTTTTTCAAGCTTAACTTTACTCAAGGTGAACACTGTTTATTTGCAGGTGTGTCCAGTTTGTTCATTGAGGGTGGGAATTGATATGGTTGCGCACATTACCCTACAACATGGAAATATATTCAAGATATCCTTCTCTTTTGAGTTATTGTGTGTGGCAGTTATTTTTGGTCAGGTTTTTCTGTCATAGTCAAGTTTGTGGTTCAATGCAAGTTTTCGGGTGTTCCACCCTTTCAGATGGTTTTAGATAACTTGTTTTGTCAAAATGAACATTGTGGTTCAATATGCATGTTTTTAAGTATTCCATATGCCATCTGTTTCCAAACAAATTTTTGTATGGAGTCTGACAAATATGATAAATGGTATATCCTTTGAGTTCTTAATGGTTTGGAGTAGTAGTTTTTTTATTCCCCAAGAACAAACTCCATTAAACCCCACAACTCTTAACTCTGTTTAACTTAGATTTCCACGTTTCTTCCCTAATTGTGATCCCCTTCAGAAATTCAAGTAGGAGACTTCAAAACATGTGAATCATTCATAAAGGTCAATTAATTTGCCTTTGTGATGATTACTTCAAGTTAAATTATGAAGTTTTCTTCTTTGTACCTAATCATATGGCTAAAATTTGCTGTAAAATGCTGATTGAATGAATATGTGACCCAATGCTCTGAATTCCTTAACTATTACTTACATGCAGCGAAAGAGGAAAACACGGAAAGGTGGAGCTCATTCAACACTATCATTGTTGAAGAAAGAGCTGCGGGAAGGAAACTTGCAGTCTCTTTTCGGGGGCTCTTCCTGTTTACTTTCCTCATCCAATGCAGCGGCTGATCCATTGTTGTCATCATTTATTTTACCTATGGCTGATGATTTTGTCAGTGTTCAGCCTCACTTCTCCACTGAAACAAGCGTAGCCAAGAAAAGCACAGAGAAAATATCAGAACGGTACGCTATTAACTCTTCAACTCCTTTTGATGGAGCTGGCTTGAATTCTGACCTTCTAACCAAGGTCTAGCTGGATGCCTCAGCTTATAATCTGCTTTTATCTGTAAAAAGTATAGAGGAGGATTGTTGTTTTTGGTTCTGGTGGACACATGTGCATTTCCAAACTCACATATATTGTAGGAATGTATGAGTGCATGTCATTTGTCGGAAAAAATAAAATAAAAAATACGTCACTGCATTCTTTAATATCATTTTTAAGAATAGTTGTCAAAGATATTCAACTAATTGTGTGCATCACTTTAAGGGGCAGTCAACTAAAACTCTGGTTTGTGTTCATAGGTTTAAGGCTCTATGTTTATACCATGCTTAATCACTATTTTTCTGTTTGGCAAACTATATGTTTGATTACATGTCTCAACGACTCAACGGGTGATAAAGCTTAAAACCAATAGGATTATTGCAATTTGTTGCATGTGCAAATTGCGTTCAGTTGATTTTTTTTTCCCCCAGTATGCTTGAACTTTGTTGGTCTTTTTCTTTATAGCATTGAAGTTCGTAGGTCTAACACTTGCTATTTGGTCTCAGAAATGTGCAGACACCTCCTTTGTCTGTCAAGGATAAGGAAGAGAAAGCAAAAAGATGTGAGTTTGTTCATGGGCTGTTGTTGTCCACCATCCTTGATGACGGGTTATGAAGTGTCTTATGGATGCCGCAGGAGTGGAGTTTCAAAACCGAGAGCCCCTGCTTTCTGTTCGTTGTTTGTAGCGAGTATGCCAATGTATGAAACACAAAGAGTGTGTGGAATAAGCTGTAGGAATCGAGTGTTGAGTGTAATTATATGGCATGTTAACTTTAGTTAATAGGCCTGAACAATTTGATACCATCAGTTATTATCAGGTCGTTAATAAGTTTAAAGGAAAAAAAAAAAGTAATTTCTCTTAATTATTGCTTCCCATCGTTGCATACAGATCTGAAGGTGATGTTTGGTTGGAGGAATGGAAATGATTCCATTGTTTGAATGAAAGTCATAATTAGTACTAGAATCGATAGTGGACTCCATTTCGTAGTTTGGTTGTATCATCACAATGGAATCAGCAACAAAAACTAGTGCAGAACTATAAGAATGGGGAAATTCTGCCATATACCGAGCATGAAGTGTTCGGACACGTGGCATGCTCCACAACCATTGGATCCATCTGCCCCCACCCTCACCCTCCCCCCCCCCCCTGTAAATGCATCCTATGCCCCGGGTACTGAAGCAGTACCCATGGATGATAAGAACATTGAATGAGTTTAGTCACTTGATGTATGTATGTGATGTGAAGGTGGTGCGGTCTTTAATGGAGAATTGCATTCATGTATTTCAAATCTTTAGTGGCTGAACTTATTGCTGCTTGTTTCTTTCAAAAAAAAACTTATTGCTGCTTGTTAGGCCAAAGGCCAATCATGTCCACTACCTACCACCTAAATATCAAAAGCCCTTTTCAACTTTTATTAGGGATGGGTGGTTGGTACAGTTGAAGAGAGAGGACCTCTTTGAACAAGAAATTTGAAGCAGAATAATTGAGAAAGCATTACTGGCACTGAATTATTTGAATTAAGCTATCTTAAAAATTGGATTGAATATGAATGGAGTCGTTTGAAGTTAAATCTATAAACAAGTTAAATGAAACTGTGTTCTAAATTCCTAACAAAATGGGGAGGGGAGTAGAAGGAGTAAAGGACACTTGCTGCATCAATACCTAAAGAGCTAAACTCAAACGCCACGGTGGTGGTAGTCTTAAATCCATGACCGTCTTTACGACATCTTTAACGAATGATTCAAAACAAGATGAACAGCAACCTCGCATCAGACTTGTCTTTCCCGCCATTAATTCAATGTGAGAGCAGGGTGATGGAGGCGGCACGGGAACTACCTCATTGCCTGTGTGCTCCAGTTCACATGCAGCTAAGACGGTCTGCATAGCACTCCTTGCAATCTCCTGGAAAGTAGTAGTACTTTGGCCTGAAACACAAGAATACGAGTTTAAGGATTTGAAACCATAAATGGCACTTTAGGCTATCTAGCATGTAAGAATCATACGAATAAACAACTGGATTCAGATCGATGTAAAGAGTTCAGAACCGGACAGTTGTAAGCTCCACATACCTAAATCCCTCTCTTGGGACAAGCTTTTTAAGTGGCTTATGACCAACAATTGCAGTTGTTCCTTTGCTCTGTCACAATCACTCTGTCCTATAACTGTATTGGGGGACACACCACCATCCGATCCAATATTTGGCCTACCACTGAAGTGATGATGGGTTTGCCCATGACCTGATATTGAATTCACTGCAAGTCCAGGCCATAATGTCCCGTTGTGAGTTCTATCAACAGATGTTGCAGTTGGATCCTGGACTGCTTGCCTTCTTTGATGGCTTGATGTTGACGAAAATAAATCATTATCTTGCACTTGTGGTGAGGGATTTTCTTGTAATCTCTCCTCAAAGAATGTGTGAAAAGATCTCCCCATTCCGTCTGTCCTTGTATGTTGAACTGTTGGTTCCCTCCCCTGAGCAGTTTGAGTATTTAAGAAACCAGTACTCAAATGAGCTGATGAGTTCCTCTCAGTTCTACTGGCCATATAACTCGTTCTATTTGATATCAATTGCTGAATATGACGGTGTATTAAACGTCTTCCTGACAGAGTTGGTGCCCCTGCCCCAGATCCTGGGGAAGCTGCTTGAAAACCTCCAGGAATCCAAGGAGGTGAAGGATTCCCAAATCCTTGACTAAAATAGGAACGAGGAGAGGACACTGAATTAAGGTCTATCTCTAAACCTTCACCAAAATTTAAAGCAGGTGATTGTCTATTAGGCAAGATGTTGCTGGTAGTTCTCTGATCAGATAACCAACCTTGAACCTGGGAACTTGAGGATCCCAGAGCAACAGGTCTACAACCATCGCAGTACCAATTGCCTTCAGGTACTTCCCGCCCAAGACCAACACAATAAGTATGAGCAGGTGAATCACACACATCACAGAGTAACATGAGGCCATCATCTCCACCTTCATGACATTCTGTACAAATCACATTCTCATAAGGGTCAAGATAACTTCTCAGTTCTTCTTCTGTCGGTTGATATACCTGCATAGAGAAATAAACCCATTTAAAAAATAAAATAAAAAGCAAAGAAAATACAAGATAAAGCACGACCCAACGCAAGTAAAGTGATATAAGGTACCTGATCACGCTCAGGGACTTGTATCACCACTTCTCTCAAATCAGTTCCTGCAGATCTTGCGGGCTTACTAATGGTTTTAAACCTCTGCTTGCACAACGGGCAGCGAGATTCCACTTTCCCCCATTCCATGATGCAGGAAAAACAAAAATAATGAGTGCAGCAGTCTAGTGTTCCCTTCACTCTTCTTTTATCTTCCTCAGAGAGACAAATTCCACAGACCTGCTTTACCACCTCAACCTTCAATTGCTCAATCTTTTCTTTACCTTTCCTACCAGGAGGCTTTCTTGGCTGCTGTACAATCCCATTCTCCTGAATTTTATCAGACAGTAATGAGCTTTTCAGATTAGTTTCCAAACTTCCACACAACTGCTTAGCTTCTCTCACTTGCTCTCTTTCTTCCTCAGAGATGGTGTAATCATAATCAGATGATCCAGAAGACACAAAATCTGAATCGGATGGAGCAACATATCTCCTTTTGTGTAGCCTTTTTTTCTCATTTTTTTTTCTAACAGGGAGGTTACTGTCCATAAAATCAACATCATCATCATCATCATCACATCTTACTTTCCTCCTCAATGTAAGATTATTTCTCTGTTTCTTTCTCAAAGGTTTCTTTGATTTTCTTCTTGTAGGACCTTTTCTCTTCAAACGCTGCTTGCCCACTTTCAAGTTAGTTTTCTTCTTTTTCACCCTTGATTCTTCTTCCAGTTCTGAAAAGTCATCTTCATCGGGTGTAAATTCCTCATCATCATCATCATCATCATCTTCTTCTTCTGCATCATCATAATCCTGATCCGCCATTTCTTGATATGAAGTCCTTTTCCTCTTTTGTGATGGTTTATCCCCATTTTTCTGCCTCCCAGAAAAACCATTTTCGGACTTGGATCTAGCTGCCTTCCTCACCTCTTTCATTGCCTCTTCCTCTTCTTCTTCTTCTTCTTCTTCCTCCTCCTCCAGCTCCTCTTCCTCCACAATATAGCTGTCAATACCCTTTTTCGCTCTTGATCTACTGTTCTTTCTCACCCATTTCACTTCCTCTTCTTCTTCCTCCTTCTCCAGCTCCTCCCACTCCCCCTCCACAATAAAGCTATCAATACCCTTTTTTGCTCTTGATCTACTGTTCTTTCTCACCCATTTCACTTCCTCTTCATCTTCCTCCTCCTCCTCCTCCTCCCCCTCCACAATAAAGCTATCAATACCCTTTTTCACTCTTGATCTACTGTTCTTTCTCGCCCATTTCACTTCCTCTTCATCTTCCTCCTCAACAAAACCACCAAAGCTGTCTTCTGATGCATTCTCATCCGAAGAGGAACAATAATCCTCCTCCAAATCCTCAGAAACTAGCTTTTCTTCATCTGAAATTACATAATCTTCATCCGAATCATCGGAACCCTTATAATTTGACCGAATCCTTGGCTTGACTCTTCGCTTGGAACTAACCTTCCCTCCCTTTACCATCTGTTTCTTGCACCAAAAAAAAGGCCAAAAACCCACATATTAATCCAATTCCCAAATCCAATTACAACAAAAAAAACCTTGCTCAGAATTTTGCTCATGTCTGGTTACTTATTAATCAAACATATCAATCATTCAAATATTTCCAGTCACCGATCTGTCTACAGCATTGAAATCCCAAAAACAAAAAACCCAGATTTGTTTTCCTACAAATCGTTCTCAAATACACCAAAATTCAAAAAATGAGAATCCACCGATTACATCCTTCTCAACTTTTAAACAGCCCACCCCTGCCGTCTTCTATTATTTTTAGCTTGAATTTGGTCAAATTTTCGACAAAACTTCAAATAGATAACAGACTGCCAATTGAAAAAATCAAATCGTAACAAAATTTCCAAAAATTAAAAATTAAAAATCTAACACTAAAATCACAGAAACAAAAACAAGACCTTGCTTTTATAAACTTCTCAAATCAGATTCCAATCCATACACAAAACTTACACACACACACACAAATTGTTAAACAGGGAGAGAGAAGGAGAGGTGTTACCTGAGATAGAGAGAGAAAGAGAGCACCGGAAACAATGGTCGGAAAAATATTTCCGGTTTCTTTTTTTGGTTGTTGTTGTTGATATTTTTGTTTTATCTGCTCTGCCTTCTTCTTCGCTGCGCTATTTCCACATAAAGATTTATACTTGCGAAATGGAGAGATGGCACTTACGGCGTACGCAACTTGGCTTCCGCAGTTGGATGTTTCCTGTTGCGGAATTACCAAACTGCCCTCCGGCCGTTATTCCTCCTTGTTCTTCTTCGTAGTACTACTACTTGAAAACCCCTTTTGTGAGTCTTGGTATATTTTTGTAGACCTGCAGGCAACTGAATCCCGAGATTTGATTGGTGTCTAGCTCAAAAAAGTTACTATCTTTCACTGCAGTTATTTTTATTTTATTTTATTCTGTTACATCAATCAGATTTATGTTCCTCGTTTGAAATTATGCCTTGCTTCTTTTGTTTATAGGTAGGTAAAATTTTACAAATGGTCACTCAACTATGATAATTTCGATATTTTAGTTATTAAAATTTCGAAAATATCACTTTGATCACTCAAAGTGAAAAATGTATTGAAGTCGAGTGACCAAAATGAAAAACGATATTGAAGTTGAGTGACTAAAGTGATATTTTTGAATGTATATTGATCAAAGTGTCGAAATTGTCATAGTTGAGTGACAATTTGTAAAATTTATCCTTATAGATAGGTGTCCTTTAAAAAAAATTGTGAATTAAAAAATGATAAATTCTAGTTTGACCCCTCAAAGAGTTTTGATTTAATACTTGATATGTGCGGAGAGTCTTCCATCCAATCCGAACGATCCAACGGCTAACATGCAGGGGTGAGTAATGGTTGGATGAACAGTTGGTCAATCAAGGGCTGAGATCACCTTGGTGGATTTCAACCTGGTGGATACAAGAATTTCCGGTGTGAGTTACAATTTAAATAGAGTGTTAGTTGTATGAGTTTGGATCGTATCATGAGTTTGTAATTTCGTGATATGAGCTTTGCAGTTGTTAATAAGGCTTTTGTTTATTTTTATTTTGCTATCTTTTTAAGTATCTCTGTTTTATTATTAAACCTTATCTAATGAAAATTATTGATTTGATGAACATAAAAAATAAAACAGGCCGAGATTAAAATTGCAACATTTGGATATGTCAAATACACATGTGGGAGTTTTTGAAAATGAAAGTATAAAAGTGAACAACACCCTTATTTGAAGGGTGAAAAGTGCAATTAACCTAATATTAAAAAAGCATTCAATAACAAAATAATTCCTTTTCTCTGTTTTACATTAAAAAACAAACAAACAGAAAGGTTAAAACCCAATCGTATAAAAATCTACGAAAAAAGGAAAGTCATATCATCCAAAATGCCTTTAATAGGAAGCCTAGTTGGCACCATAATTTTGTAATTAGCAGTGTCCAATTACATAGATATTCCAAGATACATTTCCAATGTCCAAATCTGATGGAGAATCATGACCAATAAATATAAATTTTATAATGGGAATTAGATTTAGTGATAGAGTTAAAAGTTTATTAACCAAGCTTTGCTTTCTATATTCCACTTCCTGTCATTATTATTAAAAATTAAAGAATTTCTATTATTGTTGACACACCACCAATATGTACACATTCACCTCCACCATTAGAAATAACACAAGTATGGAAATGCACCCAATAATTCTAAT
This sequence comes from Rubus idaeus, assembly GCA_030142095.1. NCBI lineage: Eukaryota > Viridiplantae > Streptophyta > Magnoliopsida > Rosales > Rosaceae > Rubus > Rubus idaeus. Next base: position 4,694,335 of record CM057968.1, read on the forward strand.
CACAAAATGGCAAGAACATACAGCTCCAGTACATTACCATGTCTTTTAACTTTATTTCCTAATTTCACCATGAAAACCCAAACACATTGATCATGCTTTCAAAAGGTCATAATTTCCTTTTGCAATGCATTGATTTGATACAGAATTCCAACATTGATTTGATAGCATTGTTAAAGGAAAGATTTGGGGGGAAAAGGCATTATCACTCAAAATCATTTAGACTAAAACCAAATTTTCTCCAAGATTTTTTTTTATAGGAATTTCTGTAAGCCTGAAAAGCCTTATATATATATAGAATAAGTCTGAAAAGCCAACAAGAACCATAAGAGAAAAACAAACAAATTAATTGCAAAAAGATTATGTGATATTTGTTTATTTATTTTTTGGTTACAAGATTATGTGATATTTTGTCATGAGAGGACAATATTTTCATGTAAATCATGTTCAATTGAAAAACAACATTGGATATTTGGACCGACATTTAATTGGGCCAGTGTTTCTAACCAACCGTGGACCTTAAGCAAAGGTTGGTGGAGCTAGCTTTGGATTGGGCTAACCCGAGAAGCTAATTAATCAATTGGGTTTTTCTAGCTACTCGAGGACTTTCCAGCTTGGTGCTCTCTCATTGATCTTCATCCAGCCCGGCCACTTAAATTAATTTCCAAAAAAGAGAGAGGAAAAAAAATCTGAAGGCCAACTAGGTATATATATTCTTTAACAAAAAGCAAAAGAAAGGTATAATAAGGTGAGAAGTGCTTGAAACCTTGTATGAACAAGAAAGAGGAATTGGTAGCATGCAAAACTCAACAAAAAGGAGGCTGCCACCAATTAAGTGGGTGGTGCTTTCTTTCCCGATAACAGATATATTAGGTGGTGTACGTTGAAGTTAAATATTATTTGGGATAATAAGGGGGATGTCGATCATATTAATTGGTAAAAGCTTTTCTCCTCTCCCCTACCTAGACAAAGTGATATGAGATTCCGGCAATCTTGAACGGGTTGATCGAAGTTAGCATTTGAGATGTGTGTATCCTTTTGTTTTTGAGTCCATATGCACAGGTGGTTGTACGTCGTTGCGGTATAGGAGATGGCCGGAAGAGTGTTGTTCGACTTCCGACGGGATCATTTTCCGTGTAGCTATGCCTATGAGCCTTGCCGGCTAGTTTAAGATGTAGATTGCTAATTTTGTTATGAGATGCATATATGTAACGATATATATTGTGATAATGTGATTTGATCACGACTAACTACCAAGTTGGTAGATCAAGCTAGTTCGAGCCAATGCTAATGCTCATGTTTTGGGTGCGTAGTGGTAGTCTTTTTCCTTGGCCGAAACTGCTTTAAGGAATGTTTTGACGAGGCCAACTTAATGCATTGACCCATCTTTATATAAACCTAGCTTTGATCTATTATTGAAATTTCCAACATTAAGATTGTTATATTAATAATCTTGGAATCGATCACCTTTCTTTGAGGAACAACTCATGATCAACTTCCTTTCCTCCCCACATATATATGAATATGATATGACTAGATTGAAGGGAGTTGAGTTGTCCAATTCACTGACTTTGGCTGTTAGGCATATATAAGCCCCTAACCACTAGCTCAAACTCGTTAAGCTAGCATATATAATCCCCAAACTTTAGGGACCATCTTAGCTAGTGAAGAAAGATAGGATATGATACAATCTTTGCCCCTTAAAGAAGAACATGCATCAAAAGCTTTAAAGCCAAGCTAGCCCTTGATTTAATTGATCGAGCTTATCTCTTCCCACAGCTAATTAAAGCTCCTTCATGCAAGTGAGGGATTAAAGAACCAGCAGACAAGATCGATGATGTGAGAAATGTCACCAAGTACGCTCTTACAAATCAATCATCACCCCTAAGTGACGGAGAAACTTAATTATAACGTTACTTACTTATTACTTACTAACTTTTATTATCCTTCATTTTATTAGATGTTGTCGACTGTCATGATATTAGGAGAAATTGTGACATACATTACAATGCAACGATAGACGAGCTCCGTTTGGTGTTAGACCAACCCTCTATCGTTAATAATTATTAAGCTTTTCATCATGATCATGTTAATAATTATTGCTTACAGGATTACTTTACCAACATTCAAATAATGAGAAGTTTGGGGATTTGAAAAAGGGATCAGACAAATAAGCATTGACGTTATGGCTAAGCTTCCTAATTAACAGGAAATCATGTTCAATGAGAATTGACAAACACTAAGCTATATCTTGTTGCCTCCAAAGTTACTTTTACTGTTGAAACTTAATTACCTCAGTTAAGTTAATTAATAGGACGCTATCCCAGATTTATCGGATTTTATTGACCCAAATCACCCAATAATAAATAAGTATCGGATTCTGATGCCGGTGGAAGTGCTGTCGACGTGTTTTGGCCTGGCCGGTGGAGCCCATTCGTTTGCCCGTATTAATCGGCCGGCAGTCTTCACTTTAACTAATACTACATATGCCGGCATGGAGCTTCGGGTCCTACCCTAGCTACTTTCGACTTTGGACTCTGGTGGGACCCACATGCATGCCTGTTTGTCAATCCTCAGAATAACGAACTTTTAAAATTGGCGCTCCGGACCTATTAGGCTCGTGTGCTAGTCCCAACCGCAAGTTTGAATCTTTCAACCGTTTTGGAGGGAACTGCATATGGAATTGACAGCCGAACCCCTTCCTCATTACTTTATTTACCGTACGTGAATTTCATATTTATGGTTCATGCATGGTGTGATCGTCTTATCCCTCCTATCCATTATATTTGCGAAATTGCGAGCCTCTGAAAATTGGAGATCCGTGGTCGACAATGTGCTCCAAATCCGTCAAAATTTTAGCCATGTTTCGTCCGATGTACCAATTTAAGAGTTGTTGTTAAGGTTGATCTACACTCGGTTACAATTATAATGTTGTAAATTTTATAACCAGTCAATTGGTATGATTATCTGATTCCAACCAAAAACCTCTAATTCGACTTACTCTTTTGATTAGCTCTTTGAAAAAAAATAATCTATCATGACAATTTAGTTCAAAAATGAATTATCACAAGTTACTTACATATTACAAATAGAACCTTTAAAAAAAATTAAGATCATGTGCATCTTCCCCTAAACCACCCCACCACAAAGCCTAGAAGAATCTTGGACTAAGCAACTTTACCATAAACACATCAAAAGGATGCAAAATATTAGCATTATCTTAAAGATAATAATATAGGCTTGAAATACAAAAGCATTTCTTCTGTATGACTGCAAATGGCCTAAATCATGAAGTGGTGCTCATATCATGTGCTCTTCCTTGCCTTGTCCATGTTAAGTTAAAGGGTCATCAATCATCTTCATTGACTAAGTAGAAAATTGAAAGAGGCAAGAAGAAAGGGTGCATGGTGGTGTGTCCTCTTTCAATTTTCTTTTTATTTGTTTGGGTTATATTTGATTGTTTTGCTAGGCAAGGCTAGGCCACTCCTCTATCCCCCCCCCCCCCCCCACCCCACTTTGCCCATTATAATTATAACTGGTCCTATGTATAGTATTAGATGTTTGATCACAACCTTTTTTGGGTTAACTTCATGATTATGAAAACTAAGTTAGTTAATTACAAGTAACATTATCTAAAGTCCCAAATTCTCATTTCTTGGTCAAGTGCTGTGGTCCTAATCATCATTCTAACTTTTAAGAAGTGGATTATTAATTGTTTTTTTTAATGATTAATCTCCCTAATAACCATGCTCACATGTTCAGCCTTTACAATTAAGCAAAGAGGAGTAGCAAATGAAAAGAATGTAATGGCATCTTAAAACACATTTTGGATTGTTTCTGCATTTAGCTTCAAGTATATATGACCTCTGACTTTTGTTTATATTTATTTAATGCAATTTCAAGTATATGACCATGTCCTCTTAAACAAAATAAGTACATGACTAGGTCAATTTAGAACAATGAAGGTCTTGTACAATTTGACATCAAAGGGATAAAAATGTGTCAGGACTGAAGACTAACAACTATATCATTGAGTTGAAAGAGTTTTAGGTTTTGTGCCTAATTACAAATAAAGACCCCAATTTAAAGTCTTCTGAAGTTGTAGGAAAATATTTGCATGGTAATGTCAATGGCAATCTGTTTAGGCAAACTAGATAATATATACGAAAGTAGGTTACATGGGCATACAACAAACATTCACGTGTAAACTCAATCGCCTTTAACTTTAAGGAAGTACATTGTGATTCTTTTTTCATTTAAGGTGTCCTTAGTATAGATTTCACTTTAGTATGTGAGAAATGACAATTGCTCTTATCAATTAGATAGGTCGCAATTTTTTTTGAATAAAATCAGAATCGATTCAATAGTATTTTTTTTCTTCATAGTATTGAAATGAGGTTGAATTTTTACATTTTCTGGAACAAAAGGTAACAATATATATTTTTTTTGTAGCAATACAAGATTAATTTTGTTAGAGAATAATATTCCATCCAACCCTAATTGACAAAGTGTCTTATATATTTCACCCAAAAACTTTTTTAATTTCTAATTTTCCTAATTGTTTGTAGAAGCTTTTGTCGTGTCGTGGAATATAAACCGTTAAATCCCATCTCTCCGGGAGGCTCGGAACCAGGTTCGGTGTAGCTTTTTCGTTTCAATATTAGACAGACAACAAACTAAAACAGAGAGGAGAGCCCAAGAAAGAAAGCTGAGAAAAACAAAACAGAGAGAAAGTGAGGGAAAGAAAATCATCCAAACCCAATATTTTTTTTCTCTCTCTCTCTCTCTTCACTTTCCATTACTCCTTTTCTTTTTTCCTTTTCTTCCCATATAGAACCTAATCTTCACAGCCAAGTCTCCCCTATATCTAATTCCAGTCTCTTCCTCAGAGAATTCAACCAAAGCTTCAACCTTTAACACAAAAATCCCAATTCTTTCTGGGTTCCCATCACAAATTTGTGGCCTGCATTGTTCTTTAGAGAAGTTTAGAGCTTTTGGGTTAATGGGTAGGAGTTGAATTTTGAAGTAGATTTGGTTTCTTGGTGGCAATGGCAACGGAGCAAGTGTTGCCTTTCAATATAGCTTCTGTGGTTGAAGACGTTCTTCAGCAGCATGGGACTCGTCTCAGCGATGTGGGATTGGCTTCAAGGAAGGCAGAGGAAGCTTGTAATCTTCTTTCCTTCCTTCATTTTATTTGTGTTGTTTTAAGTTCTTTGTTATCTAACTTATTGGTTCTTCATTTTCTTGAGTCTTTTCTGGTTTAGGGTTGATTAAACTTGTGGGATTTTATTAATTATGGGGTGGATAATTGTTTTCCTGGAATATGATCTTGATAAATGTGGTGAGGTATTAATTTTGTTGGAAATGTTAGCAAAGGAACTTTTTGCATAATACCTCGAGTGTTGGAATTGAAATCTTGGGGGGAACAGTAATTGGTGAGGAACACTATCATTTGGTTTAATGCAGCTAAAATTGGAAGCAGAACTTCAATAGATAGTTCTGTTGCTTTATATTCCAATGATCTTGGAGATGAATTTTGATATCATGAACCTCAAATTTAATACACCAATTCCACAGTAGATGCAATGTTTTCGGATCCTATGACTTAAATCAAATTAAAGGATTAAAGCACCCCCCCCTCCTTTTCAGTGTTGGGTTGGTGAATATGGCCTCCCTTACATTGAGATTTGCCATATGAAAAGTAAAAATAAATGGTGCCATACTATTATGCAGCCCTGAGAAGGTATGAAGCAGCTGGGTGGCTTAGAAAGATGGTTGGATTGGTGGGGGGTAAAGATTTGCCAGCTGAGCCTTCTGAAGAAGATTTTAGGCTTGGATTGCGTAGTGGAATAATCCTTTGCAATGTTCTTAACAAGGTTCAACCCGGAGCTGTGGCAAAGGTATGGATCAACTTGGTTCCTACTTTGCCGTTGTTCAGGCTCTTTTATATGTTCTATTTATTCATTGACTGGTTTGCTAAGGATAACTGCCTATTTTTTCTTAGGTGGTTGAAGGACCTTGCGACTCCGTTATTATTCCGGATGGGGCAGCTCTATCAGCATTTCAGTACTTTGAAAACGTCAGAAATTTCCTTGTGGCTGTGGAGGAATTGGGGCTTCCAACCTTTGAAGCCTCTGATTTGGAACAGGTTGGTGCTAAGACTCTAAGAGTACAGTTATGGCTGTGCACTTGCAGATTTTTTTTTCCTTCATGTGACATTTATCCACATTTTGAGTTTACAGGGAGGGAAATCTGCAAGTGCAAGGATTGTGAACTGTGTTCTAGCACTAAAATCATATAGTGACTGGAAACAAGGAGGAGGAAGTGGATCATGGAAATTTGTTGGAAACTTGAAACCACCTATCTGTGGAAAACCCTTTCTGCGAAAAAATTCTGAACCATTCATGAATTCTTTTCCAAGGACCTCATCATGGGGCGAAAGGTCTCAAGATAGTTTCTCCAGTGAAGATCCCAATGAAGCAGTTAGTGAGATTTTCTGATTCTTACGTTTTCTTCTACATGCATCAGATAGTAGAGTCTAATTGTTTTGTCTTTCAATCTTCAGAGTTCGTCGCAATCCTTACACATGCTAGTACGTGAAGTTCTTTCAGACAAGAAACAAGAAGAAATTCCATTAGTAAGGGTTCTTCTACTTGTTATGTTAACTTATCTCAATAAACTTCATCCACTTTTTGTCATTAAAGTAACTGTGGAGATATTTGAGGCCATTAAGTGACCCAGTTGCTTGCTGTCATTCAGTGAAATTAGCATACCTTTCCCATATATTGTGATTTGTGATCATTTAGTGGATTACCACATTTTTGATTTTAAGGATAACAATGCTGCTCATATTACTACCTTTTCTATTTAGCATCAGCATTCTATTTTACTCCGGGAAACAATTTCCTGTTGCTTTTAACAGATTGTGGAATCTATGCTGAGTAAAGTAATGGAGGAGTTTCAGCATCGGCTAGCAGGCCAAATTGAACTGGTAAGCAGCTGCCTGTCCTTGAACAGTAGCTTTCTATTTCATGTGCCATTTTTTCTTTTCTTTTTGAGAGCTCATTGCCTCAGTGTACATGATATATGTCGGATGACTATGTTCTACTTCTGGCTATAGTGTTATACTTTGATCCTGTCTCCCGACTAGCACTGAACTTCTACTGTTTTGTCTAATTGTGTTTAGGTAGATGAATTATATGTGCAGTTTCACGATTAGTTACTATCAAGTATCTATGGATGATTTATTTCTGTTTGATAATGACAGGTAAAAAAAACTTCCAGAGATACGGCGTTTCCTGGCCCAGACTCTCCATCTCAATCTGCTTGCGGTGATATGGCATTATCTGAACCTGGTTCTGGTGATATGAAGGTATGTTGTGAAAAATGCAACAGACTATTGTGTCAGTGGGATAGCATTTTTTGCATGGAATTTCGATTTGTTTATGTTTGCAATTGGTGACATTTTCTTCTACTGATGGATGATTAAGAATGAAGAGAAAGCTGCCACTCAAAGAAAGGACGATTGTTGCAATCAGATATATGACCATCAAGAGGGATCAAAAGGCCACTTTGTGAAACATAAAATATTGGTTGAACAACAACAGAAAAATATTCAGGTAAACTGCAGTTGAATCATAATAGCTGCTCCAATATTGTTAATCTGTCCTAAAGAAGTACTGGTGAAATTGGTGCTAATATCCTGTAGGAATTGAAACATACTCTATATGATACAAAAGCAGGAATGAAGCTTCTACAAATGAAGTACCAGGAGGAGTTCAACAGCCTGGGTATATATTTAAAATAAATCAGTATTTTTTTTCTCTTCTCAAATTCTTAATTGAGGACCATAATTAGTTTCGCAATGTAGGGATGCACCTGCATGGTTTGGCTCATGCAGCATCAGGATACCAGAAAGTTCTTGAAGAAAATCGCAAGTTATACAATCTAGTGCAGGATCTGAAAGGTAAGTTTCTGGTCTTCTTATGTATAAAAATCAATGTATGTTTTCTACAAATTTAATGGTCATCAGTTTTGTTTTATTAGGAAATATAAGGGTATACTGCCGAGTGCGTCCTCTGTTGCCTGGGCAATCAAATCGTTCCAATACTTTTGATCACATAGATGATGGAAAAATTACATTTGTCACCCCTTCCAAATATGGCAAAGAGGGACGGAAATCTTTCAGTTTCAACAAAGTATTTGGCCCACTCTCAACCCAAGGTTAGTTAGCTAGTCCCTAAGTAGGTTCATTCTTAATTTTTCGTACTTGTCAGCATATTCACTGCCACTTTTCTTTCCATGCAGAGGAGGTATTTTCAGATACGCAGCCTCTCATTCGGTCTGTTCTTGATGGTTACAATGTGTGTATATTTGCTTATGGCCAAACAGGATCAGGAAAAACTTATACTATGGTAAGATATGTGGATTATACTTTAGATGATTTCATATATCATATAATTTCTATGCTTTGGGAAATTGATCCTGACAAATTATAAACTAATCTGTGGATTTATTTCGTTCACCAATATAGACTGGACCGAATGAGATTACAGAGGAAAGCCAAGGTGTAAATTACAGAGCATTGAGTGATCTATTTCATCTATCAGAACTGAGAAAGGACACCATTCACTATGGAATTTCCGTTCAGATGCTTGAAATTTACAATGAGCAAGTTAGAGATCTCCTTGCGGTGGATGGCTCTAACAAAAGATATCCTTTATGAGTCATAACCCTAGTTTACTACTTTACTTTCTAGATTGTGATGTTCCTTTAAATGCACATCATATTCCTCTGTGTTCTTAACTCCAACATACATTAGAAATTCGAAATAGTTCTCAAAACGGAATTAATGTACCTGAAGCGAACCTTGTACCTGTATCATCAACATCCGATGTTATATATTTGATGAACCTTGGGCATAAGAATCGTGCAGTGAGTTCTACAGCCATGAATGACCGAAGTAGTCGATCCCATAGGTAGGACTAATGATGTTGTAGATATCAGTATGAGAGGTGTTCCTATGATGTGCATAAAGCTATAAACACTGACTTCCTTATGTTACCATAAACAGTTGCTTGACGGTTCATGTTCACGGAAAGGACCTGACATCTGGAAGTCTTCTCCGTGGTTGTATGCATCTAGTTGACTTAGCAGGAAGTGAAAGAGTTGACAAATCCGAGGTTACAGGTGATAGATTAAAGGAGGCACAACATATTAACAAATCTCTCTCAGCTTTAGGAGATGTCATTGCCTCTCTGGCTCAAAGGAATTCACATGTTCCTTATAGGAATAGTAAACTCACACAGCTACTCCAAGACTCACTTGGTAAGATTGTTTAATAACCGTGAGCTTACATAGAAAGGCTCTCATTTGTGTTTGTCTCCTGTGTAATCATTTGATTGGTATTTGTAATATCAGGGGGGCAAGCGAAGACACTCATGTTTGTTCACATTAGCCCCGAGTATGAAGCTCTCGGAGAAACATTGAGTACCCTCAAATTTGCAGAGCGGGTTTCGACAGTTGAGCTTGGTGCTGCTCGAGTTAACAAAGATGGTGCAGATGTTAAAGAGCTAAAGGAACAGGTGGTCTTTGGCTTCTGCGGTTATAAGTTTATAACCAACTTTATATGCAATAAATTTAAGGAGGTGAACCTCTTTTTTACTGTTTATTCTTTTTATTTCAGATTGCTACTTTGAAGGCAGCCTTGGCACGAAAGGAAGGTGAGGGAATGCAGCTAAAACATTCGCTCTCCCTAAGCCCAGAAAGATTTAGAATGAAGTCAGCTGGGTCTTCCCCTTTGCATCCAAGCAGAGGGAAAAGTACTGGAGATTTGTCTAGTGGTCGCAAGCAACCAACGGAGGATCTTGGAAACATAGATGTACGTACATGTGCAAGTAATGAATATCAATATGTATAGATCAATTTTTTTTTTTTTATCACTTGAGGTTCATCTTGTGCTTCCTCACACTAGGTTCGCAAATACTCTTCATCAAAGCCAAAAAGGCGAAGTTTAGATCCCCAAGACATGATGATGCATTCACCTCCATGGCCACCAGTTGGTAGTCTCGGGGTGAATGGGAAGGAGGATGATAAGGAGTCAGTTTCATCAGTTCCTGGTGATTGGGTTGATAAGGTTATGGTGAAAAAGCTTGAGAGTAAAAGTAGAGAACAAAGTCCATTAAGATCATGTTGGGATCATGTGGACAACAGACAGATACCAGACATGTTTGGTCAGAGTTGCCTCCCAGACCCTTCCAACATATGTTTAACGGCAAATAAAGAGGAGAACCAAGACTATGATGACTTTGATGATCAGCTTGATGCTGCAACTAGTGATTCTTCGGAGCCAGACATGCTTTGGCAACTGAATGCTCCTACTAAAGCTACAAATATTCCAAATGGGTTGGGTGCAAAAGCAAAGAAAACTAATTACAGGCCAGTAAGGAGCCCAGAAACTAGGTACGTAAACTCTCATTGCCAAAGCATCTCACTTTACAATCACCTTTATCTTTGAAGTGCATTATCGGTTGGTTTATTAGGATCCATGCATGCACATATATATATATATATATATATATATATATTCTGATACAATCTTTATTCTTGTAAGCAGGAGTTTCATTCCATCATTGATTCCTTCACCGTCGCGGAAACCACCCAATGGTATTAGTCAAGCTTCGCCTAGGAGGCAGTCGGTTTCTGCTGAAGGGAGGCGAAGACATGGGAGTGCAAAGTGATAATGAGCTATTGTTCATTGTGTGTTGAGGAAAGTTTGCAATATATATAATTTTTTTGTTTTTTGTTTTTGGGTCATTTTTGTGTATTCGTGTCCATAGAGAAAGGAAGTGAGAGTGAGTGAGAGAGAAGCTTTCCATATATGTATATTTGAAATGGCAATTATTTCAGTTGCCATTTTTTGCGGCGGTGTTCATATGGTGTTGCACCTAGCTCGTTCCTCTTAATTTGTTTATATACGGGTGTTGATTTTGCAATTAAACCACAATTTTCTTTTTCTTTCGTGTTCTTAGAAAGAAAAAAAAGAGAGAAATAGAGAAAATTAATTGTTCTTAGTAATTCCATAGATTTTATTTTTCAAATTTGTTCACAAATGAGTTAATTCCATTGCCATTTTTTCTTCATATATATGAAAAAAAATTAATAGTACTCTCTAGCAGATTGGAATGTGGTTGCAATTGTCGCTTGATGCTTTTTCTACTGGATCGAGCTAGATGACCATAGGATATTGCAAGATGTATGAGGCTGGTTGTTCAATTTTCTGTCATTACATCTACCATTTAAGCTTAAGAAAAATTGTATTCTTATTAAAATTTCGCCCAGATAAAATTCAAAAGAACAAAATTCAAGGTAAAGAGACAAGAGTATCACACATTGTTTAAATTATGAAGACCATAAGGTAATAGCCAAGAAAGGGCCTCACCCTCCCATTCATTAAAATTAAAAGAACTAATAGCAAATTACACCCTATGTATGATGATATATAATCAAATTACTTGCAATATTAAGCTTTCTTGAATAAAACACACTTCCTTTTAAGTTTTAGCCTACAACATACTCAATAATCTTTAGCATATAAGAACCAGCATATATAACTTGATTTCTGAAATACCCAAGGCAACTATCTTAATTATTAAGCATCCAAAACAAAAGCTTCCTAATGTAAAAATACAGAAATATACTGACACACTAGAAGTAATCTATGCTACGCAATTAAAAAATGTCCATAGATTTGTTAAGATTAGTATCTCCTACTTGTTAATCATCTTTTTGTCGTTCAGCTTTTTTCTTTCTTTTCTTTGCAGCTATGACTGTTGAAATGTGAAATCTTTCTAGAAGAGGCTCAGGCCTACGTGTTTCCCGATTGAATGCTCTCACGCAAATAAAACCTGAAAGGAGATTTTTTTTTTTCAATAATTTAGTATAATTATCGAATTTTATATCGTATCACTAGTTTTTCTTTCTTGAAATTGTTAGCGTATTTGAAAAACACAGAAAAATCAAGCAAACATATAGTGAAAATCTCCTCATTCTAATTTTTGTTTTTGAAACATTATAATACAGTTAGGCAGCAATACTACTAAGCTGGAAATAAAGGTGTCATAAAATATTAGGGTTGTTAATTAAGGTTGTAGACTTGTAGTTTAAGAGTCATTAATTATGAGTTTCAATTTGGAAGTTTGTTAAAAAAAAGAAAATGAATTTGCAAATTGCTCTAACCAATTTATGTTTTAGCCTTGTATATCATTGACTATGAAGTTATTAACCAAGTATTACAATAATTATTAATTGAGTAGTAGAAAAACTAAAAAATACATACCTTTCATAAAGCACTTCGCAACATCAAATGTTGATAAGCCTGCAATAAAACATTCTTAGACATTTGTTTTCATCATAACTTCATGATACTCATCTTTACACAAAATTAATATTTTATTTACCACCAAGAATTTTGCTTGTTGAGGTTCCAAAGTATGCATTTGTAATCGTCAAATCCCATAGCAATTCTCTACGAACGTTAATTGGATTTATACTGGATTCATGATCCGCGAAAACCTACAATACAGTAAATTTTTTTAGACTAGCACATAGTAGCTAGTTTATTCTATGATATTATTAATTTTATGTTTTGGAATGCATATCGAATATGAATTATTGAATCTTTTTTACTATACTCACCTCATTAACCTGAAAATATGTCCCATTTAATGGAAAGCTTCCCCTCATTGCTGTTCTACAAGGTATCTGTTCATACAACATTTTATATTGTCATTTTACATAATTGTCTAAAGTATAGCTAGATTTCAATATATATAGTATTTGGATTGCTCATCACTTGTAAATGTTACTCACCAAAATTGTTCCTTGAACAATGTCAGTATCAGATGCTTGTTTCGGAAGATTGTCACAAGAAAAACATATTTTCTCACCATTGCATGATGATTCTTTGAATTCCTCGCAGCTGCATGTTTTCTGAGATGGCTGAGATACTTTTGCAATTTGATCTAAAATTGGCATTTCGACAAAATAGTTGATTAGTAGACATATTCAAATGTGATATCTTATATTTTAGTTGGCACTCTTAAGCTCATAGTATTTTTAATTGTGAAAAAAAAAAACTTTCACATATGAATATATATTTCAAGATGTATTATTTATGGTTTTCAAAGTCATACCTGATGTGCATAGAGCAAAAAGGTAAGGACATGGATCATAAGGGTGACGTCTCTCCAGTTGTAGCTGTAACATATATTTTGCAGTAATTAAGTGTGTGTATATATATATATGTTATAGTGGCGCAACAAATATAGTTTGTGAGAATTAAAGAATAATCGACTTACCTCTTTAAATAATGGGCATTTCTCTTCAATTATGTAACTGCATACTAATTAACGTTAGATACAGTGCTATATGATTACATGAAATTGTATGAATTAATGTGAAGTCCAACTTACACCAAGTGTTTTGTCATCAAACGGTTCACTTCCTTCAGCTTACGAACGGGGATGGAAGTAGCTTCTTCTGGCGTCAAAAAAGGAATTATTGCTGACACATCACTTTCTGCAGGAGCTGAATTTGAAAAGAATTTTTTAGAAGGGTTATCTAGAAACAAATCTTCAATGTCTCTTTCCACATATTCTGGTGGTGGTGATGCCGGTTCCGGTGATGACGGGCCCGGAGATGCCGGTTCTTCAATTATTGGTTCACAATTTTTCATTTGATATCCAAATTTAGCAATGTCGTCGAAGTATGATTGTGATGTTGGATTGAGTGCCTCATATCCAGAAGAAAGTGGAGCACTAGAAATAACCATATCATTCTTTGTTTGCCCTTGCTTCTTTGTTGCCCCTGGTAAGACCGCATGCTTTGCACTATATCAAACATGTAATTAGATTCTCATACTATTGTTAGTGGGACTAAAAATTTACAAAATAGTGTATATCTTTCTCTCAAAAATTTGCTTACAATTTTTGTATACTCTTGCATATTTGAATCCTTGCAATGCCGCATAATATCATTTTTAAGAAAGGTTAGGATTTCTATCTGTTCTAGATGTCATTCTAGATGTCAAATATGAAATGGAGTGTAGAGAGAAGAGAAGAGGGCATATTAGCAAAATAATTTATTATGAGGTGTAATGAGTTCTAAATAAGGTGCACATCCAATAATAAATAATTATTTGTTGTCGTAATGAACTAACATGAGAGCTTCTATTAAAGTAGCTAGGTTAAAAAAAAACACACCAACCTTGCATATGCACTAAGATAATACTTGCACTCATTCTTCATTGGACATGCATGACAATTCGGATTACGTTTGGTGCAATAAACCTGCAAAAATATTAGAAATGCATTTACATCATTTAAGAGGCATATCTGTTAAGATTATCACAATAATTGCAGCAGATATTTTAAGATGTATACCTTTCCAAAGGTTATCATTTGATAGTGTAGTTCATACCTGTTCAAATAATATAGTAAAATCAGTGCAAATTCTTATTTATTAAATGTGATTAGATAAAAAAAATAATCTAAAGGCAAATCTCGTGGATTACAATTCTTTGAATCCCAATTTCCATAGCCGAGGCCAAAGGTACTTTTGAATGTTGTTCATTACCGGCATCCTACACATAGATATTGAGTTAGTTTTACTGAAAATAAAAATTACATGTCTTGTAAGTAAGCATTTTGCATGTTTTGTTATTATAACATATACTTACTCTTCTAATAAGTGTATCTGAACATCTACAGGTAATGGTTGCATAGGAACCCACCCTAAACGAATGGCTATCCGACCAACATTAACGTCCACCTAATAGAAAAACGAACAAATGTTTGAATAATGAAGACATAACATGACTTGGTAAGTAGCCAATATGCTCGTTTAACACATACTGGGAAGGCTATTTGCTTGAGTGCCAAAAGGCGCACGCACTCAATACTTTTCAGGCCAATTCCCTCGATTTGAGACAGATATTTCCTACAAGTACGTATAGATGATTGAATAATTAAAAAAAAAATTCAGTAGAACTAGAATCAAGTATTAAAATTTGGCTAAAAAAAAAGAGAATTAATCAAGTATTAAATTATAGTGCAATTTAAATATACTTGCATTGTGCATACTATACATACTGTACTAAGGTATCTGGAGCCCATCTCAGCCACTCGAGGTTTATTTCTTTATGGTCTTGTTGTACTTGATTAAGAAATTTCTGCACAATAAATAAAACTAGTTAGTTCTTGACTAGGTCAGAACAAAGAATTTGTCATCAGGAGTGCCAAAGATAAAGTTCTACATGCATGATGGTACCAAAGCATAGATATCAGAATTCAGAAATAAACAATAGAACAAGAGATTCAACTAACTAAAATTGATTTTAGGGGGCAAAAATTTGCACCCCTCTTCCATAGTGAACCTAAGTGCCTATGTCTAGGTGATTTCGAAGTCTAAATAATTGTAAATATTTTCCAAATATCTCATTTAGCTTTCTCGGGCTAAACCTACATGTAAGTAGTATTTTTTTTTTTTCACATGCAAGTAGTTTGAGTTTTAAATAGGGACTATGGGGAGTACTACTCAAGGATAGTACATAGAAAAAAAAATTATACCGACTTGTTGAAAGTAAAAATAAGTTTGATTTTACCTTTATTCGCTCTGCAATGACATTATGTTGTCCACGTGTTTTGATAGCTTCAGCAATCTCACTAACATCTGCTTGTCTAACTGCCTCCCAATCTATTGAATCCATGTGAGATATCTCTCTTCGTTTACCAAATGTTCTCTTATAATAATCCCAATCAGGTTTTTCATTCACTATAGCACCCTCATTTTTTGTTTCTCTTGCACATGCCTTCGCCTTCTTCCCTCTTTGTTTTTCCCCATAAAAGCAAATCTGCGAATTCTGAATCATAGTATCGATCCAACTCTCAGACTTTGGCATATCTACATGATAGTTTAGATCCTCAAAGTTATTCTGCACCCCAACTTGTGTAGTTAATGAGAGACTAGACGTGTCCATTGATGCATACGAATCAACTTGGGTTGAACTTCCATGATCCTTGAATGAATCACCCATAGAGCATAACATCATTTCAAAGTCATCTACTTTGCAATCCCTTGAATTTTGATTTCCACACTCTATTGTAGTTGTCTCTTCTTGTGTGGACAACTCTTCATCAAATACCATGTTACTTCCAACTGATTCTTGGCTGCCAATATTATCTTCACAATGTGTTTGGTCATTTGATCGCTCACAGCTTGACTTTGAAATTCCACCATCTACTAATTCCTCAATTTTAACGATTTTTGATTGCTCATAGCTTGAATTTGAATTTGCATATGTTAATTCTTTGTTGCAAGTGAACTGATAAGGGAAAGCTGCAGCGAGTGACATGAAGGCAGAACTGTAAAAAATAATATCAAGTTAATTGTCTAATTATCTTCATAATCATAAAATCATATATGACATAATCTAGTTCAGTGAAGTTTTATTACCTGGATAGATGATCTGATACGTTCTGTGTTAAAAAAACTCCGATTATTGAATCCATAACTGATCCATCCCATGCTGAAAATTTCCTATTTCCTGCTCATAATATAAATTGAAACAATAAGATTGATTTTGAAATGAATGAAAATTAGTGTAAATTATAGTTTATGATGTACTTAAATAATTTGAATATGAAACAATTACGAATGAGTCAACTCGATATGTATGTAATTGTATTTGTATATATGCAACCTAACGTTCTAAGTTCTTGGATTGGGTATGAACAACATAAAAGAGTTCTCGCATTTTCCTAATAAACTCATTGATTAATATTACTTCCTAGGGAAAAAATCACTTTTAGTTCTTGAACTTTGACTCATTCGACACTTTCGTCCCTGAACTTTGAAATATATCACTTTCGTCCTGTCCCTGAACTTTGAAAAAAACGATCACTTTCGTCCCTGACCAAAATTTTCATCAAATAAACCTTCGATTCCGGCCAATTCGAACGACAACACATACTGGGCTTTGAAACCCTTCTTGAGGCGAGTTCAACGCCACCAACCCTGCCTCAAACCGTCGCCGGACGGTGGAGAATTTTGCGATTAAAGTTTTGGCCACCACCGACTTTCGGGCTAAATTCGAGCTATTCTAGGCCGAATCAAGTTTAGCTCCAGTTATAAAAGTTACTTCTCTCATCCGTGCGAATGTTTTGGTATAGGTTTTGTACCATTTTTTCCGGTCAGGGACGAAAGTGATAGTCGGTGTTGAAGTTTAGGGACGAAAGTGATATATTTCAAAGTTCATGGACAAAAGTGTCGAACGAGTCAAAGTTGAGGAATTAAACGTGTATTTTTCCCTACTTCCTAACTGTTAAACTCATTAACTAAATAAAATTTTGAGATCAAGTTGCTAGTAAAGAACGTACCTAGCACTATGTTCATACGAGATAGAAATAAGTTAATCCGACCCTGAAAGAACTGTCTTTCCTTCTTCCAAAATTCAGTTTTCTTGTCATGTTTATCGCCCTCCAGAACTTCATTTTGCAATTCAAGCTTCCATGGGAAAGCTAGTTCTCCATGTTCTATGTTATCAAGTTTTTCTTGCCTCTTTCCCTTTCCCTTTGTCTTGACTACCATACCAAGTTCACCCTTTGCACTGGCTACCATACCAAGCTCAACATGAGGACCATGTTCTTTGTGACAAACTAGCATGCCATGGTTACTTTTACGTGCATGTTTTTGCACAACAACATTGATATCATCTTCAAGTGTATCTGCATCAAATACAAAAATATAATTGAACAATGTGTTATTAAGGAAAGGGTAAAAGTTATAAATGGTCCTTGTGGTTTGGGGTGATGTTCAACATTAACCTTGTGGTTTCAAAATGTTTAATGTAACCCTTGTGGTTTGCAAAATTAATCAATATTGGTCCATATGCTAATTTCGGCAAAAAATTCAACAATTAAAATTCATGTGCATGTGATTCATAAGGATAAATTTATCATTTTAATTAGAAAACAATTTTTTTCAAGTGTTTCTTATTTAATTTAATTTTTGATACTGTTTTAATTAATGAAAATTTTGCTATAAATAACATTTTGGACTAATATTGATCATTATTACAAACCACAAGGGTGATATTAAACATTTTGAAACCCCGAGATTAATGTTGAACATCACATCAAACCACAAGGACCATTTGTAACATTTACCCTTAAGGAAACAATGATCGATGAAGCAATTTCAAGAAGCTAATGAAATTATCAAAAATATAATTGAACAATGTGTTATTAAGGAAACAATGATCGATGAAGCAATTTCAAGAAGCTAATGAAATTATCCTCAGTCTTTTCCGGTTCACCCTTTTTTTTCCCTTTTTCTTTTTCGAATCTTAATTAGTTTGAAAGGATTGTAATATTATAATCAATGGAATATGTTTTCTAATGAAGGCAAAAGCTTTGTGTGTCCCTCCATGTCCTTCTTTATTGAATCTCAGTGGTTTATCTTTAATCTGTGCACTATATTAATATGATCTAAGTTGTGTACGTAGACACCAACGAATAAAAGAAGTTGCTGTATTATATATAAAAGAAAATTCTGTAGTAAAACAACTATAACATGAACCTGCCAATTAATCAGGTGCATTGTTATTTCATCACGGTACATATACAATATTATTTTGGATTTAATGTCTTAATCTTGTTTAAAAAATATATTTAATTAGATATAGTCTTTTAATTTTTACTTTCTTTGAGTGATCGAAGAATTTAATTAGCATTAATTAGCATTTAGACCCAATAAAAGATAAGAACAAGAAGAAGAAAAAAGTAACTTAACATAAGCTTAACGCAATTGGATACGAAATTATTTATGGCTAATTGCTTTACCATATATATACGAATAAATATACAAGTTGTTATAAGAATATAACCTCCACATACCTATTGATTTGCTGACCAACTCAAAAGTATCACTCTCCAGCAAGCTTATCATACTAAATAAACTTTCTTCAATGTGCAATTCTACGAAAACCAAAGTAAGAAAGAAAAACGCATTAGTCTTTCCCATGAAACTTTCCTTAAAAAAAGTTAAACAAAATTCAATTAAAACATTAATTATGCATTACCTCTGGAGTCAGTAATGAAGCATGGACACAGCTGCTTTTCAGTGTCGAAGATGTTGTGCACTTCTTTTTGATTGATTTCAGGGGCGGCTCTTCGCCTTTTTGTTTGTCTCAGTTTAAGATAGTTTTTCCGAAACCTACTAGCTATCACTTGCCACTTATCTACCCCCCATCTCCTTCTGCCCATCCTTCTTTTCTTTCTTATTTGTCGAAGATTTGGTTCCATTATTCTGCTATAATCTTTCACTTCCCATTTCTTTCCCAATGTCGTCCTCCTTTTCTTCATCGAAAAATATAATCCTACATTGAAATCAACACATTTTGTGATGCAATGCTCCACCGGCTTCCCTGATATGATGCTGCAGGTTTCCTCTTTGGAGTGTTTGTCTGTGTCAATGCTTGAAATTTCACTCTCTGATACTATAGGCTCAAAATCTAAAGGAACTGTGACAGAGTTGAGGTTGATTGTGCTTGAAGACTTTTTCAATGACACACTTTTCTTGGAAGAAGAAGTCTTTGGCTTTTTAAGCTTCAACCTTTTATTCTTCTTTGTGGGAGTCTTGGGTTCCATTCTAGGTATAGGCCTTCCTAGATTACGTATCACTTTTGGCCTGTAAACTTTTTTCTTCGGTCTCTTCAGTCTCTTCTGTGGCCTCTGAGGTGTAGCAGCCTGTAATTTTCTTTTTGAGCTACCAATACAATTTGTATCAGCAACAATGTATTTGCCAGAGTCAACTAATTCCTGATTTTTAAAATTATCTGCAGTCGCATACACTATATTAGAATATGAACAACCCGACTCAGCATCATCACGTTACAAAAAAAAATAATTAACACACCGGTACTGAATAGAATCATAGATAGAATGCCTAAGGTCTGTTGTTTTATAACACATCACAAGTACTAATTTTTCTACCAAAACATCTTTATTTCTATAAAAAAAAGGTCATCGAGATTTTAAATATATACAAACTATATCCCCAATAAAACCAAGCTAATTAATAAAGTGTATAGAAGATTTGTAAAGAGTTTTGTGGTGGATGCAATATGCATGACTTACATTGTGACATGGATTCAGTAGCATGACCAGGTTGCACAACTGGTATGAAAGAGCCTTCTATGCTGCCGAAACCCTGATTTTCGGGATTGTAAGATGACTGAGAACTTGGAAGGTTAAATGTCGACACTTCGTCATCCTCCCTTGCAAGATCATCTGTTTCCAATAATGCCGCCGTAAAACCACCAGAAAATTCAAAACCATCAGCAAATTCCTCAGTCTCCAACACAGGCTTGTTCAAATCCAACGAACCAACAGAACCCAAATTTGTGTCCACAAGACCACTGCAATTCTCCACGGGCAAGTCTGCAACCGGGTTCTCTTTGTTTTCCAGTAAAGAACTTGTAGAGGCAGAAAGCATAGACATCCCACTAGAACGTTGTCTCTGATTGTTCTTTGCCGGAGTATCTGGGATTTGAACCCGTTCCATGATACTATTGCCTTCCGACGAAACGGGCTCTCTCCTCTTCCTCTCGTAAACTCTGAGATAAAAAGCAATCAAACAAAGAAAGACAAGTACAGTAATCAAGCACCTATTCGATATATTATTAACACGAAGAGGTAGCGATCAAAGCAAATAAACATGGAGATCGACTTCGAATCAAGTACTAAAATCAAAGAAGGAAAAAGTTTACTTCAACGGTGTCGTCATATTCTGTACAACTGTTGATCTAGGGTTTGTCTAGAAGAGTTGGAAAGCCATAACCAAAATCAAACACTGTTATCCTTTTTTAAATGAAACTGGTTATCAGTAGGGAGATGGAGTTATGTAGGGAATAAACGAGATTCTGGGGAGCTTTTTGAATCAAGTTGAATATCAGTAAGAGATAGAGTCTAGGGAATCAAATAGTCTTTTTGACGTGTTGACCTAACCTAATCTATGAGTCAAGCGACAGATGAGAAACGGGAAACAAACTCTTATGAGCTGACTAGCACCAATTTGGGAAATTTTAAAAATCGACCTTTTTGAGTCTTCAATTTGAAAAATGCCCATATACGTACAAGGATACTCACATGAGGGGGACAATTTTTTAGGGATTGTGAGGGACAGTTTTTTAGGGAATGTGAGAGACAATTGAATCTGACGGTTGAGATAAAATACAAAACCTGAAATTATAACAACTTTAAACTATATATTTAATCTCAGTCGTAAAATTCACTTGTCTCTCACAATCCCTCACAATCCCTCAAATATTGTCGCTCATGTGAGCAAGACTTTATTATTATTATTATTTTCTTTCTTTCCTTCTCATAAATACAAAACTCCTTCTCTTTACAAATCGGTCATTCAGCTTAACTTGATGAATTTTTATCACCAACAGGGTCTAAACTTTGGTGTACAAGACAGAAAAGTACCCAAATTTCAAAAGTGATCAATAATGTACCTGAACTTTCAAAAACACATCATTTAGATATATTCGTCCATTTTCTGTTACTTGAATATTAGTCATTTGACATATCCCAACTTTCAAAAGTGATCAATAAGGTACCTGAACTTCTAAAAACATATCATCGGGATACCTCTGTCAAGTTTTCGTCATAACTTGATTTGCACTTATTTATAGCGCAAATTGTATTCCTAATCACGAGAGTTAAGCTTATCCGAAGGCATTTTGTTGTTATTAACGAGCGTTTTCATGATTTCAGGTCATTTGTATGACTTGAGGTAATTTGGCACAAAAGGTGCATTTCTATGACTTTTGACACATATCCGAGAAGAGGACAAGAAGTCAACCGTGGTTTCTCGGCATTGAAGATTGTACGAATCAACCTTCGGATGATGATGTCATTGAAGGTCTTGAAGAATCGAAAAGAGGAAGGAAAATTGGGAAATTACATTTTCGGCGATTTTTCCGGCCAACCACCACCACAAGAGGCGGCAGTACCGCCGGACCACCACCATAGAAGGGGAGATTCCCTTGCCCAGCTGCACACATGTGCATGGCAGATCACATGTCCACTTAAGCCATTATGTCTTCCACTTCCCATTTCTTTTGTATTACTTTCCTTTCCACTCATTTTTTGCCATGTCAATTCCACTTGGGAACTCTTGGTGGGCATGTGAGTGTGTAACCAGACCTGTCCACTACCCTAATTCAGTTCCCAAATTCGTGTATAAGAAGGGAGGAAGAAGCCACACTTAAAAACACACAAAGCCCCAAGCCAAACACCAAAAATAATCTAGAGCAGTCGTCCAATCCGTTCAGACGTCACACTAGGACATCCGGACGGAAAGTCCCGTCCACCTACTGTAATCTTGCATTTTCTCATACTTTCGTCCATTTTTTGGACTTTCATCCTTCACGAAAGTTGTTCTTAAGGCCCCCATTTACCTTAGGGACCAACTTTCACCATCGTTTGTGCACTTACATGATCTGGAAATCGTCAAGAACAGCAAGGACCATCTAGAATCCTGGAGGTTTTGAGCAAGGAGGAATGAGGAGAAGAAGAGGGTACATGGAGCAGCAAGCCAACTCTTGGGACAGCAAGGACCTGCTGGGTGTCTTCATGAGCATCTCTCAACCTATCTTTACTTTGCCTTGTTCAATTAATTCTTGAAACTATTGATGTATTATACAAGCATGTGTGCATAAATTCTTATGGTTGGGACTAGGGTTGCATGCCCTAGTTCATTGATGATGGATTTATAAAACTTTGATGTTTATTCATGTTGGATTGTGCTATGAATATGTTCATTGTCTAGCTTAATAATGTTGAATGCATGTTTGGATACCTTATCAATTGAAGAACATGTGTTAGACTTATGTTGGTTGAATTTGTTGAGCTTGATAACCTCTTTAAATTCTAGACTCTTGGCAATGAATGTGATGAGTTAAGCTTTGGTTTGACTTGTTTGAAATCCTAGTTTATGACTCTATGCCTCTTTTGATGAACTTAAGGACTGTAGAAAGCTTAAGCAAGTTAATTGAGAGCCCCTCATGAATCGTAAAAGACATGAGGGATAAATTGGAAACTAAATCTTATGTACTCTTTCTAGTGCTAAGGTTTAAGGATTTTGGTTTGTTAATCAATCAATGTGAATTTTCAAAAGACTACCATTCATTGTTTATGAAAACTCAATCATTCTATCATTTCTATATCTATCCATGTTCCTCCTCTTACATGTTAGAGTGCATTGAGTTTGTTAGCTCAACACTCTTGTTTACTTCTTGCATTTTAATCACTTGCACCACTCTTATTCACAAAAAAAATACCAAAAATATTTCACCACTCATTTGTATATATCAACTACATTTTGCATCATTCCATCTCTTGTCTCTTCATTTTAGTGCTAAGAAACTTGGTTACCACATAATTACCAAGGTGATTTTGGGCCTTCCAATCCCTTGGGTACGACAACCCCCGTCCTTAATCTATACCACTGAAATTCCGAGTTCACGGAATAGTCCCAATAATCGTTCGTTGCTTTTAAACACTAAACACGGATACACGATACTTCGAAAAACTACACACCTCAAGCAATGTTCAATTGAACTCAAACAAGTTATGCAACACTAACAAGTAATTGAACAACCTAGGATCCCAAAGTGAGCATCATCAATAGCTCACCACGGACTATATCTATCAATGAATGATTAAGCATGCAACTTGTTAATCAATTAAGCATAATATAGATAGGCAAAGCAAACATACAAGCAACACACAATATGGTCACCCGGAACCTCTACCTCTAGAGGAAAACCGGAGGGGAGCCGTACCCCACGCTCTTGAATCACACTATGAATAAAGCCAATCGGCAAGCACATACAAGGGGAAATCCAATTCCAAACTCAAACACTATCAACCTATTGACTAGTGGCAGTTCTAACCTTTCAAGCTTCCAATTGCTTCTTCAAGTGCACCTTCCTCAAGCTTCTTCGAATGGACTCCACCGGTGTGAACCTCCAATCCCAAGAACAGCTACAATGCAATGATGTATGAATGGTTGTGTGTGAAATCGTTCACCTCAGCAACACAACAATTAATGTTTGCTAGAGATGAACAAAACTCTCCTTAATCCTATGGAAAGCTAAACAAGCTTGTATCAAGCAAAACAAAGGTTTAGCATGTGGATTATATGTGGAGCACCAAAGGAGGAACCTATAGCATGGAACTAGGGTCACTCAATATCAAAGGAACTTTCTCAGAATCGTTTCTCAAAGTTATAGAATAGAAAGTTGCGAAATGAAGCAACAGAAATCTGATTATATAGACCTGATGCATTAAGCGATCGATCGCCCAAGGGGTGCGATCGATCGCACGACAAAAACAAAAGTTTTCAGCGAAGAAAACATGAAGGGCGATCGATCGCCCGATAGAGGTGCGATCGATCGCACGTATCAGTAGCTGCAAACCTTAAAGGCGATCGATCGCATACCAGGGGCGATCGATCGTTCAAAGGCAAAAGTCTAACGGAAATATTCCGCACTCAAGCGCACTAGATTTAAACACAACGGTCATAATTCTGACCTTTGACCTTGGGCGATCGATCGCCCGATAGGTGACGATCGATCGTCCAGAGTAAAAATCGGTTTTTAAACAAGTTTTGCAATTTTCACATAAAACCAATTTTAAGTTCTAGCAACCCTAAGGTGATTGAAAAGACTTCCTAAGAGAACCAAATATGTATGAGATGCAAATGCATGATCCATACCTTGAGGAAGTAGAGGAAATCACCACGAACCATAGAGATGAACTTCAAGGAAGCCGAACGATCACCAATCCTAATGCCACGACTTATGAAACCCTATCAACTATACAATTGAATGTAATTACAGGGAATAGGTTTTGTCTAATTAGGAAATAGCCAATATGCAAGAAATCTTGCCCTTACAACCACCCCATACTATCTTTGACGACACGAAGACATGATTTTAACGCGAAATTATCGTCTAGTCATAACTCAGTTAAATGAGATCACTTGTGATCCATGTAAGATATTTTTCAAGGGTTTTATGGTATTTTCTTACTGTTTTTTTGTTTTGCTCATATCCTTTTTTTTCTTCGACTCACACAGAGGTATTTTCTCATGTATGGATGAAGCACATAAAGTGCGTTTGAAATATAAAGTATGGATGATAACTTATGAATTAGTCAGCACTTAAATTCATATTAATTAAAGTAATCAAATTAATTCCCTCCAAAAAGATAGCACATACCCTAATAATAATAATAATAATAATCAAAGTTCACTTAATTATCGATTATAGGAAGAGGATACAGATGAAATTTTGAAGAAAAAAAAATATGGAAGGAGAATAATTAATTGCATTGTTCATTTTGGAAAGAAAAGATAAGGTGAGAGGAGGGAAGAAACATGTGCTTCAACATATTTCATTTACTTAAGATATGATGAAAAATGTATGGAAGTATCCCAATGACATGTTTTTAAAAGTTCAGATACTTTATTGATCGCTTTTGAAAGTTTAGATAGATCAAATGACTGTTATGCTCTAATAATTAACTGACAAGTAACGGAAAATGGAGGAGGTAGCCCAATGATGTATTTTTGAAAGTCCAGGTACCATATAAATTTTGAAAGTTGGCTAACTTTATGTCCAGTGTATCAAAGTTTTGACATTGTCGGTGATAAAAAAAAACTTTTTTTGTGTGCAAAAACCATAGTTTTTCACCCAAAACCGTGGGTTAATTATAACACATGATTTTTGGGCCAAAATTGTATTCTCTTATTTTCGAACAAAATATTTTCACATTCAAACCATGATTTTTAAGGACTTCTCGAGTTAACAGAACGCAAAAATATCGACTCGTTTATTTTTTACGATTTTTCAAAGTCGGAAAACTACAAAATTCATAACAAATAAACAATTCGAAATTTTCGAGTTTTGTCAATTGCAATATGTTTAAAAAAATATGTTGTACCAATGATGAAATTTTGAGAAGTTTCTATTCTTTTTGCCGAAACCATAGTTTTTCACCCAAAACCGTGAGTTATAACACACGATTTTTTGGCCAAAATCATATGTTCTTATTTTCGTTCCAAAATCTTTCCACACTCAAATCGTAATTTTTAAGGACTTCTCGAGTTGACAGAACACAAAAATATTAAGTCGTTTATTTTTTACGATTTCTCAAAATCGGAAAATTATAAAATTCATAAAAAATAAACGATTCAAAATTTTCGAGTTCTGTCAATTAGAACACGTTTGAAAAAACATGTTGTACCAATGGTGCAGTCTTGAGAAGTTTCTTTTTTTTTTTTTTGCCGAAACCATAGTTTTTCCCACACGATTTTTGGGACAAAATCGCATGTTTTTTTCCGCTCCAACGCTCAATTCATAATGTTTAAGGACTTTATGAGTTGACAAAACGCAAAACTATCGACTTATTTTTTTTATACGATTTTTTAATGTAGAAAAACTATAAAATTCATAGAAAATAAACTGTTCGAGATTTTAGAGTTCGTCAATTGCATCACATTTAAAAAAAAACATATTGTGTCATTGGTGTAGTTTTGAGATTTTTTTTTTGCAGAAACTATGATTTTTCATCTAAAATCATGTGTTATAACACACGATTTTTGAGCCAAAATTATATGTTCTTATTTTCGTACCAAAATATTTTCACACTCAAATTATGAGTTTTAAGGATTTATCGAATTGACAAAATACAAAAATATCGACTTGCATCATGGTCTACGTTGACTTCCCTGTGAGGATAGAGGAAGCCCGAAAATCACACCCTTTCTCGGGCTAGACTTAAAGGTCAATATGTCATTTCATAGTGAGTTTTGCTGTTTGCCCAAAAATCACATTCTTTTCCCCATTGCTCTCACTCTCTCTCTAGATTACTCTTCCAAAGTTCCAATCAAATCACAGAAATTTGTGACTCTCTCTCTCTCTCCTAGGGTTTTATTTGAATCAGTGAGAGCTCAATTGCAATGAAGGATTTGTAGATGGACTTCAATGTATGTAAGGTCCTTTCAGTTCGATCTGTCTGTGCCTATCTGTGTTTCAGCTGGGTGTTCTAAGGTACCTGAATATCTCCAATTTTCACTTAAATTTCACAACTTTTGCAATTTTATCGTTTTATGCAGCTCAGATTTAGCTCAATTGGTCCCTTTTAACTTGGATCATATACGATGGCTTTTCTGGGTCGTTTCTATTGGATTACGGTATTTAGAGGAGCTAAATATTTCACCTTTTTGTCAAGTTTCTAATTGCTGGAGTTTACTATTTGTTGAAGCTGACAAATTTACATTACTGGGTAGGGGTTTGGTGTAAATTGCTTTACTTCCTGTAATTTTCACACTCCGTATATGTGAACTGGCTTTGATTCGCTGGTGAGTTGGTTTTGGTGGGATTTGGTTTTGAGAAAATGGTAATGAAATGTATAACGTTCTACTAGCAAGAAGAATTATTTTTCTTCTTTGCTGTGCATTCAATTGTTTTTTTTTTTCTCCTTTCCAAATTTGTTTTCAGGTCCAGTTTACCCACCTTTGTGAAATATGTTAAAAGAAGCAGTGAAGCACTGCGTCATTGGTTGCTGATTGTTTACTTGTATTGAAACTGAATAGATGAATTCCCTGGAGTTATTTTGAGTAGCCTTGACACCGAGGTCTTGAAATGTTCAATATATGCTCAACTTATTTTGATCTTTTTTCACTTCAGTTTTGTGTATTTATCTGTCTGTCATTATGAATTTTGATGTGGAAAACATATAAATCAGTTAGTCAATGTACGAAATGGTTAGTACATGTAGATGTACATTGTACGCAGTGAAGTTCTGACAAGATTTTGTTTGATTGTTTGGGCGATTAGATTTTGGAACTTGTCTCTTGAAAATGTCACAACATAGACTAAAATGAGCCAGACTGAAGTAGCGAGGATGAAATCTCCTCTTGTTCCACTTGCAACTTTGATTGGGCGTGAGATTAGGAGCGAGAAG
Organism: Rubus idaeus; assembly: GCA_030142095.1. Classification (NCBI taxonomy): domain Eukaryota; kingdom Viridiplantae; phylum Streptophyta; class Magnoliopsida; order Rosales; family Rosaceae; genus Rubus; species Rubus idaeus. Next base: position 4,722,432 of record CM057968.1, read on the forward strand.
GTTGAGAAACCGTATTTGAAGTATGGGCAGGCTGCTTTGGCAAAGAAAGGAGAGGATTACTTTCTGATAAAACCAGATTGTCATAGAATTCATGCGAATCCTTCAACGTCATTTTCTGTCTTTGCGGTATGGTATATTTTGTCCCTATTTTCCATCTTTTTTCCACTCGATCTCTTCTAGACTAAAGCTGAGGAAAAAGAAAAGAAAATTAGAATAGTTAGATGTGAAAAGATTACCTTAACTACACTTTTCTTAGAGATATTTTGTTAGGTCAAGTGGAATCCAATATTTTCTCAGATTTCAAAGAGTTTGAAAAAGAGCAATGAAAAGTGTAATAACTTTTCTTTCTTTTCCTATATTTCTCAGCACCAAATAGAAGCATCAATTTACTCCCCATTTTTTCTGATACCAATTTGAAATTATTAATCGGCAGATATTTGATGGGCATAATGGTATATCAGCTGCTATTTATGCAAAGGAGACTTTATTGGATAATGTTTTGAGTGCAATTCCTCAAGGAATCAGTAGGGACGAATGGCTTCAAGCCCTTCCTCGGGCACTGGTTGCTGGTTTTGTGAAAACTGATATAGAATTTCAACAGAAAGGCATGTATCAACCATTATCTTTTCTATAACAATGATTCTTTCTTTTCTGTGTTTGCTTTTGTTGGTCTTACCTTGATGATTCAATATCATTACAGGGGAAACATCTGGTACAACTGTCACATTTGTTGTGATTGATTCTTGGACTGTTACTGTTGCATCTGTTGGGGATTCTAGATGCATATTGGACACCCAGGGAGGTGTGGTTTCACTCTTGACTGTTGATCACAGGCTGGAAGAAAATGAAGAAGAGAGGGAGCGTGTTACTGCTAGTGGGGGTGAAGTAGGAAGGCTTAATGTCTTTGGAGGCAGTGAGGTATGGCATAGTTTATTTTGTTCATCCCTGTAACTTGTGAACAGAAAGACATTTCAATAGTAAAATATTTTCTCTGATCTAATTTCTAATGTATACAATGGTTCACAGGTCGGCCCCCTACGCTGCTGGCCTGGTGGGTTATGCCTTTCTAGGTCAATTGGCGATACTGACGTAGGTGAATATATTGTCCCAGTACCACATGTCAAGCAAGTAAAGGTGAATGCAGTTTGTGCTATTGGCAAGTGTTCTATTTACTTTTCTTTTCATACAACATTCTAATTCTCAATAACCTTTTTTCCTGGTTATGTAGCTTTCTAATACTGGGGGAAGACTTATAATAGCTTCTGATGGCATCTGGGATGCTTTGTCTTCTGATATGGCTGCCAAGTCTTGCCGGGGATTGCCTGCAGAGCTTGCTGCAAAGCTGGTCGTTAAGGTGATGCCTGAGATGACTTTATGTGCGGGTTCGGAATAAAAGTCTAATTTTACTGATCTAGTTCCAATATTCTTTGTTCTGCTTTAGGAGGCGTTGAGGTCAAGGGGTCTGAAAGATGATACAACCTGCCTAGTTGTTGACATAATCCCATCAGACCGTCCTGTCTTGCTTCCAACTCCGAGGAAGAAACAAAACGTGCTCACTTCACTTATTTTTGGGAAGAAAAGTCAGAATTCTGGGAGCAAAGCAAACAAGCTTTCATCTGTGGGAGTTGTGGAGGAGTTGTTTGAAGAAGGTTCAGCAATGCTCGCTGAAAGGTATTTTTTTTTTTTGGTGTGGGTCAACTAGCATGGCTTATTACCTAATTGATAATGATAAGACAGTATGAACTGGATAGACAAACTAAAAGAAGCAACAAGTGAAGCCACTAATTGGTAGCTTCTCTTCCACATATTCATTATTATTGAAATTAGAATCATATGCTATCAACCATAGGATGTATTTTCCTATGATCCACGTGAGGTATTTTGTCCAAAAAGGGCAACATGATTGTTCTAAATCTTGTCATCTTGAGGTAGAGCCTTTAATTTCTCTCTTTTCTTGACGGACTTGCAGGTTGGGTAAGGATATTCCTCTGGATGCAAATTCTGGGATTTTCCGGTGTGCAGTCTGCCAAGTGGATCAGCCCCAATCTGAAGGTTTATCAGTAAACTCTGGACCTTTTTTCTCACCATCATCAAAGCCATGGGAAGGCCCTTTCCTCTGCACAATCTGTCGGAACAAGAAAGACGCCATGGAAGGAAAAAGACTGAGCAGACCCACAGTGGCCATGTAGTAATATATCTGATTACATATTTTGTTGTATTTTTTCTCTGGCAGTGTGAGCATGCTTGGTTTTCGTTTTTCAGGTGGTGACTGTTATAGATGTGTGTAAGAAATGAAGTTGAGATATGCAGAGTGAGTAGGTATTTTGGACTTGTCAACAGTTTGTGTCGATTCCTAACAGATGTTGGACTGATTGACTGAGAGCAGAAGTGTTCTCTAACAGATGTGTTTGTGATAGTTCGATCCCTAACAGCTTTAATTTGTAAGAAAGTTGAAGTTTGAATTTGCAGCAGCTCCCTGTATTCAGTTGGAAATTAGCTACTACACGCATTCTAACTTTTTGGTGCTGCCTCTATTTATTCTGTTTGAACAATGAAAATATAATCGATACAAAAAGGTTGCTAACAAGTGTTTGCTAACCTGATCTTTCATTTAGAATGAATGTCAAACTCCATTTTTTTTGGGTTCTTGACCCATAAGGACATAATTGGGCAAATATTTATCATCAAGGACAAGCCAAAAACGCGGTGCCCTCCCGGTCCATTAATTGGCCAATTTATGTTTTTGAATTATACATTTCACAAAGATTACGAAACTGCCACTGACAAATTTTATTGACCTCAATAATTTTTTTTTAAGGAATTTATATTTTCCGCGGTAGGAGGGAAAAAACAAAAGAGCATCACTTTTGTGTATTTTATTGAGGTCAATAAAATTTTATAAGATCAGCGAAATTTAGTTTCTAGGTCTCAATCAGCAAAGAACAAAGGAGCATCACCTTTGTGTATTTTATTGAGGTCAATAAACTATTTTATTAAAGTCGATAACGATAACACCAGTGCAGCAACAATGTTGTATCGGTCCCGATTTTATTGATCTCAATAACCAAAATTATTGACATCAATAAAAAAAAATTATTGAGGTCAATAAAATTTTAACTTTGGAAGTTTTTATTTTCGGGAATCGCTCTCTCTCTCCTCAAACCCGTGCAGGTTACTCTCTCTCTTCCCGTCACTGTAGCAGCCGACTTTGCCGGCAGATTTCTCCTCAATCTGGCCACCTCAAGGCTTGAAACTTGTCCCAAAATCTTCATCTCTTCGAGCCCATCAATTCTATACTAATTTCTTCCATCGATTTTTAGTGTTGAAGGAGATATCTAGGAGAGAAAAAGTCCGTTTTCGCACAGAAATGTTCTTCCTTGCCGACGTCGTTTCAGGCTGAGTTAGGGGGAACCCTTACTAGGTTTTGTAGCCCTCTTCACCACGAACCCAACACCACCAATCTCACCTCAAGGCGTCGCCGGATGACTCCGGATCGAGAGGTCGAAATTCATGACCACGATCGCACTATCACGATTTCAAATCCCAGACGCGAAGGGCAAAAATGTCACAAACAATTACTATTTAATATTTTTGTCCTTACTGGGAGTGAAAGAGACCCAACTGAAACTTGGCGGAAATTATTTAAAATCTATGAAACTTGAAGGGAAATATGTAGTGTAAATGAGGACCTATTGGTTATTTACTTCTTCTTTTTTTGTATATGAGAGGTTTTTATGATTGCTGGGGGTTGAAAATCCTTTACTTTACGCATACCATTGAGTCCTCGGGTTTCCGAAATAGCATACATATACATGAGCCATAAGCAACTAAAGACCAAGAGAAAGATAACATAGGCTTAGCAGTAGGGCATAATTTGTTAACAACTTGAAAGGAAATGCATACATCTTATTTATGAGGAATGTAATGAAGTACTGAATTCATCGATCGGTTAATTTGGAGGCAACCATTGAAGCTCAATGCCATAGTTCCAGTTATCAACAGGATCTTGAGGCTGAATATCGACCACAGAAGTATAAGCAGTGCAGCCTCCAAGCCTGACCCTGATCATGTATGAAGTCATGTGGGAATCCTTCAAGTAATGGCAGCAAAGGGTACCTCTGCATGCATCAATCTTCTCCTCAAACTGCCTACAGAAGCTGTTCGAGGAACAATTCAGAGGCGAGCGAAGGAGATTGTCCGAGCAATTGAGCAGCATCACAGTGTTTCGAGTGGAAATGTTGAAGGGCAAGTGTTCATCAAGTCTTAAACCTTGTGAATAGAAATCAGAAGAATAACATCTAGGACTGTTATCATCCTCTACTATCAGATCAGGTGGGCGTATAATAAACTTATAAGCGCTCGAGTCGAAGCTGAGGATCTTGTACTTAAACCCTTCAGCTGACATGAACTCAAGATCATCGCCATTGTTGCAGTAGATTCTGTATCTAGGGTCTCCACAACTGTCATCAGTGCTAAAAGGGTATGGAACTTCTAAAGTCCCACATTTGGGGCAAGCATCAAGATCAGCTGATACATGCCCCATTTTGATAATCATGATCATGATCACCACGAAAAATATCGAAACTATTTCGACTAGTCTACTTCTAGCATTAGTGTCCATAGTTTCAGCTGCTGTATCAGAAGTTAAACAGAATACAGCAGTGCTCTACAGACACAGAGTTGGCAAGATTGCTGAGAGCTCAGTCTCTATTTATACAAAATCACAGACAGTCATTCACTTATTCATGGGATTAACAAATACCATTGAATGTACAAATCCTAATAACCTAAGGAATTAATAATGGCACCCATGAATAGCGAAGCTAATTAGCTACTTCAAAGCTAGCTGGCTATTTTTCATTTTCCATGTGTCATTCAATGGAACCTAATACATATAATATAACAATCATACATATATATAGAGGTATATATTGTATTGTATTGTATCTAGATTTTCTCCACAGTCCACTTAACCAGAGAGGAATAGCAAAGATGATAAGTAATATGAAAAAGGTAAAAGGAGGTCTTCAATTCTTCATCATTTTTGTGGATTTAGTGTAGTACTGTAGTTATAGAATGTGTTTGTTCAAGCCAACGTGGAGGGAGAATTAGGTTAAGATGAACGGCACACCAATCCCACTTTCCATTTTCAATAAGATTTTTGGTGCCATCTGCCTTTTGAGGGCCGCAATAGGGTTCCCATTTCCTGAAGTGGCCTCTATAAAGAAGCATACATTTTGGGAAAGATTAAAGGACAGTTTTAGTGCTAGTAGTTGCAAGAACTGTAAATTTAATATCATTAGGCCATCAAATGTGCTACCACTTGTCTATCAAATTGCTTGCTCAGGGGAGAAAAATATGTACACACTGCACTATCTAACATCAATGGTCCTTGGTGCACATGTAAAGCCAATCCAATTATGTTTCCAAATACACATGTACTGCAATTTGTGTCCCATATTGCAAATGAAGGGATCAAACTAAATCAAATGGCACCATCAGTCGATTGTTTAAAGAAAGTGTTTTGTTCCTAGTCCCCACAAAACCAATCACAAAGCACTTTTGGCCTTTTGCAAATTGACTGTTCAACATGCATGATATGCACATTAACCACCTTTCAATTTGAAGACGAGCAACATATAAGATGACTGAAACAGAAAAAGCAGTAGTTACTGACGCTGTTCTGATGAAATTGATTTATTTCAAAGAAAAAGAACAGATAAAGCAAGAAGCCGCTCATATTTCATTACAACTATTGCAAATGAGTTGATGGAAATGTGAACATTAAAGTCTTCACATATCGATCTCGATGTTAAGAACCACTCCCTTCTCCAACAGAGAGAATGTAACGACAGTAACGGTAGCTGACTTCATTCACTGGGGAAAGAAGACAACAATGAAGAGCAAACTAATGAACTAAGGGAATATATCGACAAACTGGAAAATAAACTCAAGCATTTTCTTTGCATGGTTACAACCCGACTGGCAAATATAATCAATGTTTCCTACAAAAGTGGCTCGAGCTGCTTTCCCTTACCCGGGCTGAGTTTCCCCTAAGATGCCAATCAACACTAAAGCAAGTCTTCTCCTGCAAGTTATGCATGATCACATTGATCGAAATATCAATGTCAGAAAGGTGAAATGGTAGAACTCAAACCCTATTGAAGTCTCACAAGTGGGATGTTTGGAATGCAAAACGAGCACAAGTAAAAGGAACTTACGCAGATCATCCAAGGAGATACTGCTGATGCTTTCTCCACTCTTTATAAGGCGAATCTTTCCTGCAGAGTAAATCACGCTGTAAGTAATTCCAGTGTTATTATAGGAAGACAATAAGTGAAGATGAGGATGGTATTTTTCCATTTTTATTTTCTCCTTTTTGGAGGAGGATTGGGGGGCCTCTCAGGCCATGCTAATATTTGATATTATCCTTTCAACCTTTCGTTTCGACACTTTCGACTGATGCAGAAGGTCACAATTAGAAGTCTTCAGGCCCATGTTTATTCATCCATTAACAAAACTTAAAACCTATGAACTTCAGAGATTGACAATATTCAATGTTAATTGTTAAATGATATTCCTCAAAATATATCTATTGCAACAAAATATTGGAATGTAAATGAAATCGAAGCAAAAGTATATGCGAGAAACACAAGTCAATCCAGATACTGCAGAATGAAGAAATACAATTTACAAGACAAACATTTAGAGAAAAAAAAAACTGTAATTGTGGGTTTTATACCATCGTGACGAATGCAGATCTCTGGAATATTCTTAACTTCACCATTGATGCCATCATTGTAAACTCTAGTTTCAATGTCACCCTCAACATAAACCGATGAACTGCAGTAAACTTCCAACATCAGAGAAATAACATAGAGAGTTTCATTCATCTCAGAAAAAAATAATGGACACGTACTTCTTAACAATTTGTTTAACAGCATAAGCCCCAAGTGCATCACTATGCACAGCAATTCTGTGCCATTGAGCAGGTCTTGGCAAGCCCTTTCCCAGTAATCTCTGGTCAAACATGCCACCCGTCCCAACAGTGAAGATGGTTACAGTTCGGCCATTCCTCAAGATCTTCTGCACAGGGGATTGCCCAACTCTTCCACAAATAATTGCCTGCATAAATCAACAAATTCTGGCATAAATATCAGATAGAGCACATGACAGAAGATGAACCTTGACAACATGGTTTGATTGCTCCTGAAAAATGAGAGGAAGAACTTCCTACTCTGATGATTCATTTTTCTGTGTCCTAACATCACAATGTGACCAAAAGACTGTGTTAAGCTTATTATTTAGAACAGGTTTTTCTTTCTGAGACCCTAGCAATGTATACAAATTATGACAAAATGGAGATGTATTTGTAGATATATGTGCGCACACGCGCACACACACAAAAACTAGAACATCCAATTCAGTAGAATACCTTGTGCACACCGCGAAATCCCCAACCCCTCTTGGGATCCACACTCTGGGCTTGCATATCCGTATCTTTCACGCCACCAAGAAAGTCATCAAAGTCTTCGTCAGCACCAATTTTCTTTGTTTCATTAGTGTCATTGTCAGATGAGATGCTCGAGTACCACAACTTTGAGCTTCTTTGCCCGCTCACCGCTGTAATACAGCTCATGTTAACCAAATGATCTACCTAAAACACTCGGTCTCCACATACAGAGATACTATATTCATTTTTCAGATTCTGGGTATGCATACAGTACTATTTAAGAAAATTCCTGATAGAAAAAAACAAAAAAAGGCGTAAAGCATGCTGATTCTAGTGAACATTCTACTCATATTGATTTCTGGATTAAACCCATCACTTGAATTTCACTAATTCCAAATTATGCAACATATTAACCAACGAGGTCATCCAATTTTCACACAAAAACAGGAGTTTGAACACACCCTAAGAAACCGATAAACAAAATAACAATACAGAACAAAAGCGCATAATAATCAGAAATCAGACCTACAAATTACACACTCGAACATACAAATACACATCTAGAGAGAGAGAGAGAGAGAGAGAGTGGACCAAGTGAGGAGGAAGGAACAGAGACTCGGATAATCTTGGCAAATCTCGCAGCGGCTGAACTCATTTTCAACTGGAACTCACTCAGACCCAGGAAAAGAACGGGGAGGGTTTAGGAGGGTTTAGTTGTTGGGGAGAGAGGCACGGATATATGCGTACTACCTCCTCTTAAAATTTGACATTTTTTAATTTTTTATTAAACACTTTCCACTCTCCTTGTGAAATTTGCCTACTTTTTACATCTTGATCGGTTGAATTACATTCCATCTGCACTGTCGAATTCTCAATTGTAGGGTAAAACTATATTTTACTATCTTGCGGTAAGCAGTTGTGTATTTGGCAATCATTCATCTTCATAGAGACCACGTGACACACAAGATGGCCGTGTTCTAAAAACGTTTACATATACCAGACAGTTCAATTGGAACATCAATTTTGCTAACTTAGACACCCAAAATTGTTGGTGTTTTCATTTCAATATATTTTTTCAAGGGAGAAGAACAGAATACACGCCAACAAAAAGAAAACAAAACTAATCAAAAAAATACTTATTATCAAAGGGTCGAGGACATCAGAAATTCGGAAAACACTGAAATCCCATTGCTGTAAGCATGCATAGAGAAATGAAATGAATGAAGCAGAGAATGAATGGGAAGCAACAAAACTAACTTCGAGTCTGAAATATCGGAGTTACATTGAGCATTTGATGATGAGAAGACAAACAAATTAAAAGCAAAGTAACAGCTCTACTAGGTCTTTGGGTACTTAAAAATAATGACTTCCAACTTTTAACTACACTCGGAACATTCCCAGCTTAATCAAATCAAAATTGCCCCATGCTCGAGCATGCATGCAACCAAACACCTACATGATCAACGTGGTCTGGATGAGGACCAAGTTGATTTCGAACCCACACCAAAGGATGGTGGTCTTCGCTCATCACTGCGATCACTGCGCCACCTGTCATTTGACAGGGCCGGGCGGTCATCTTGTCCCCTACGATCAGGTTCAGCAGCAACCTGTCCAGGGGCGGCTTCTTGTCGCCGATGCCTAGGAACATACCTTCCAGGAGCGGGTGCAGCGGTGACAGCAATAGGAGCAGCAGGAGCAGGAACTGCAGGCTCAACTGGACGAGGCTCAACAAGCGGCCTAGCAAGCATTTCTCTCTTCTGCCTTTCGGCTTTTTCCTCCAATTCCCTCTCCCTTTGCCTCTGCTTTTCAAGAATCTCATCCAATTTTGCCTTGCGTTCAGCTTCTTCTCTCTTTCTTCGCTCAGCTTCTGCACGTTCAAAATGAAAATACATTAACATCACAAGACAAAGGTTTTGACACATCATAAACCTAAGAGCCACAATAATGGCAAACTATGCAACAATGTTGGAAACATAATGCAAAACGTAATTTTCCTCGCTTCAAATCAAGTATACAATGACTTGATAAAAATATATATCTCAAACGAAATTGAATTAGTACTTCTCACAATGAAGATGCTCTACTCCCCTTACTAGGCTTGATAAGTCAAACTGCTTGTAAGAAAACATACCTTCAAGCTTGCGCGCTTCCTCTTCTTCATGCAGCTTCCTTAGTCTTTCCTCTTCAGATCTCACATGGAATATTTTCTTCCTCATTGCCTCCCTCTCCAGTTTCCTGGCCTGAATCATTCGACTGATTTGTTCTTCTCTCTCTACCCTCCGCCTTTCAAACTCTGCCTGCCTACGATGCATTACCCTTTCCTGGAAGATAGTCTGCCAGAAAAAAAAAAAAAAAAAAAATAACCACCATATGTTGTATGAACCAAGGTACATGATAACACAAGCAATTAGTAAAAATTGTATGAACTAAACGATCTGTAAGAATTTGAGTAGCAACACTTCTAGATATTAAGGAAAACAGCAATGTCTTGTACAAGCATATGTTTCTCTCCCGAGGAACCAGAGCATGCAAGTGTTTTTGCAATGTATAATATAAAGACAAAACTATTATTGTGTCTAAGTACAAATTTTCAGCAGTAGCAATCATACATGGAGACTTCAGGTAAGAATGCAAACTCACCTTATTGTCCAACATCCGCACTAGCCTATTCTTCTCCTTGACATCTCCCTCATGGCGCTGTTGACTCAGCTCAATTTCCAGCTGTCAAAAGAGCATATTATGAAAGATTTTTAAGATCAATGAACAAGGAGAAAGAGAAATGTTGACAAAATTATTGACGGATCAAAAGCTAGAAACTATGAGCAAGGTCCAGAGTAAATAAAACTTAGAACATAAACATGGAATAGAAAGACTGATTTTCCTTTTTTGAAGGCTCGCCTAACCTAAATACCGAATTTATACCTGTTGTTCACGTTCATGAAGCACCCTTTCTTCCACTAAGCGTTGTTGATATGCAGCTTCAATCAGAGGAGCAGACTCTTCCCTCTTAGCTCTTTCCAAGTGATCCATTGTTTTTGAAAGTTTATTTAGTTTCTTCTCCCTATCGTCTCTCTCCTTGATCTGTTCACTCATGGCCAAGTCCAATAAAGTTTGCTTGGTCACCTTTTCCTGTATCAACATAAATCAATAAACTGCAACATCATCTAAAACATAATTGAATGAGAGAAAACTTGTTCACTCACGCCTTCCAAAATTGGCTTCTTTCCCTTCTTTCTACTGCGTGCTTCCTGAAGGAGTAACTGTGCTTCTATAAACTCTCTTTCCTCTATTTCCTTTTGCATTCTTTGACTCTTCCTTTGTTCATACTCATTGGCAAGCCTCTTCTGCTCTGCCTCTTCAGTTATTTTCTGCAGCTTGAGCCTCCTCGACTCTTCCTCACGTTCCTTTTAAATGAAAAATTCAATGTGTTAACTTATAAATTACAAGCTATCTTCTCAAGGTAAGAGTAAAGGCATACCATTTCCAGAAGTTGACGTTCTTGTTCTTCCTTCCTTTTCTCAATGATTGATTTCCTAGCAAGAAGCCTTTTATGTTCCTTATCAACAGTCTCTGCTAAAGAAGGCAGAATTTCACCTAGTCTAGATGCTTTCTTTGGAGGAGGGTACACCATGGCTCTTGTCTTGTTTAAGGACTCGGAAAAATTAGCCAAGTGATCTCGAAGCCCATCAGACTCCAGACCCTGAAAGAATTAACAAGATAAAAGAGACAATAACTTAAATCACAAGTGAAAAGATTACAGTTTAAGACAGAGAAGCTGAGCATTTGAGAACATGATTATAACTTGGAGGCAAGAAACTAAGAAAGTGATCAACTTGTGCTATGCATTTGAGAACAGCTTAAGAAGCAAAGGGGCATGTGACATGTATAAACACATATCCGGTCTTTTATTAAAAAAAAAAATCTTCAATGACCAATATGAATGAGAACAATAAATAGCATATTTAACATAATTCCCAAATAAAAAAACTGCAATCTCCTAGCCAGCTTTCTAGATGCATTCAGGAAAAAAAAAATGGACGACATGCAACCCTTAATTATCCAGGGTACATTATTTAAAGGGTAAAAACCCAATATAGTACCCAAACTATGGAGAAATGTATCTTTTGGTACCTATAAATTTTTTTTACCTAAAATGGTACCTGAACTATTGTACAATTACCCAAAATGGTACCTCCGAAGTTAAGTCAGGTACCATTTTGGGTAATGGTCAATAGTTCAGGTACCATTTTGGGTTACAGAGGTACCATTTTGGGTAAATGTACAATAGTTCAGGTACCATTTTGGATAAAAAAAATTTGTAAGTACCAAAAAGGGTTTTTCGCAATAGTTTGGGTACTATATTGGGTTTTTACCCTTATTTAAAATACCAGGTTCAATAACACATACCACTCAGTTTGTATATCTCCAGAAACTGACATTGACAACACAAGTACATCTCCAGTAAGTAAGTTGTCATATAATCATACTTGATAAAAGTTCCAGTTTCAAATTGTCAACATATCTAATGAAATCATAACAAAAAGATGATATAAAAGCAGAAAGTGCAATCTTAACTTACCAAGCTACCAAAAATCATAACACCCTTCATATGGTCGACTTTCATAGCTATAAAGTTATGTTTAACAGCATCCACATATATCTTCTCTACAACAGAAAAGTCGTAAAATGGGATCATCCGAGATAAATGTTCAATCTTCATTGACTGATACACCCGAGACACCTGCCAAATATACAAGGAAGAGTTCAAAATTCATTTAGATTTATACAAACAAATGTACATTTCTGAATCAGATAAGTATAAAATCAACTCACCTGCTGAAGCAACCTCAACGTGCCAAGTTTTTCAAGGGAAGGAGCATATTGAGACAGTTGCACTTCAGGAACAGAAGAAGCTGAAGCCAGCTTACCCCCAAATTTTGAAATTTTAGTCAACAGTGGTTGCATCTTTACAGCAAGATTGAGAGGCAGAAATTCATGCTCCAGGAGATGGTAAAGATCCTTAACTTCCTGGGTTGCACAGCTCAAGACACCTTTGGAGACCTGAAAACAATACACAAATCAGAATATATTGACAAAACAGTTGAAAAGAAAGACGATGTTACCCAAGCATCACAAAACAAATTAAAATTTTAATTTGCAAGCTATTATTAGTAAATACTGCTTTTTGATTCGCAAGACAACATCTATAGTAGTATCGAACCCAGAAAAACAGTCAAGCATTCACACCAACACTAATAAGTGCCAAGGGTTATGGGAAAAAAGGTATATGAATTTCAAAAGATTGAAAAGATGGTACGGATATAATTCCATTCATTAATAGTTAATAATCACCTGAAGCACTTTGAGAAACTTGACCCAGGATATAGGAAACCACACAACCTTTTTAAAAATTTAATAATTGCCAATTTAAAGTGAAAATGCAATGACCTAGAAATAAAAATAAAACAGAACACAACAAACTTACCAGTTCCGATAGAAGAGCAGATCTCGAGAGCTGGCCATAAAGCACATTATCAGTTTGAGAAAACCACTAAAAGTGGAATCAAAAGAAAAAACTGAATTGAAAAAAAAAATGCATTACCACATCTCCTCTGTCAAGTTTGGTGTCAAGATTAAAGCCAATTAGATTAGCCATCCTCAAATTGCGCTCTTTCTCATTTTCAAGTTCCAAGTGAGAGGCAGCACGTGTCTGATCATAGGGGGGAACTGAAAGTGCAGCCAAGACAACAGATGATGCAATCAACTGCAAATCCTTCTGGCTTAAGTTTTTGTTAAAACTTTTTTGAAGCGAGAATAGCTTGAACCATGCATAAGCATGGTTGAGGTGGCTAGCAGAAATCCAAAAAATTTCTGTGAGTTTGGCATAGTAAACCACCATCAATGATGGTTTAGGAGTTTTCTTAACCATGCACATCAATCCATGAATATCTTCAACAGAACGGAATGCTTCCTGCAGATGGCAAAAAGAAAATAAAAATATTGAGAGAGATACAATTCAAAAGAAAATTGACAGATTTTGCACTTAGTTGACAGAATCAACACATAAGAAAAAGTCCATAAAAATTCAGACACCTGCCACAGTTCAAGTTCAGTAGCTATCTTCAGCTGCTCAAATCTTGTATCAAGATACAATTGCAAGCTCTCGGGTGCAGATAGATCAGGTCGGTCTCTTTGATCTCTATACTTGTTCAGATTAGCCAGATGATTCCTGATGATTTCACATAACCTTCGAAACTCCGTTGTTCGTTTGTATTGCTTGCAGAACTGAAAGGCTCGATGAGCCGTCATCTATAAATGAAAAATTTCAATAAGACTGCATGCTTTATGCAAATTACAATAATAAGCTGAATAATGCTATTCAACACAAACCAGATCTGTACACGGTAATTATAGTAAACAATTTAATTGAATATGTCATATGTTATGTATTAAACAGCACTACTGGAGATGGCAAAAGAACTAAACAAGAGCGTCGACGTGATGCAGGGTAGTGCATGAGGTGGAAGACTCTAAACAATTGGCAACATAAATATTTCTGCAAAAAAAATATATATCTGAACAACATCCATGTATAAGGAAAAACTATAAACTATATATCCTTCACAATCTGCAGGAGATTGCAACAATAAATGGTTCCATAGTCGGACTTTTGCAAGAACTAGTAAATGTTAACAAAATGAAGAACATCCCAAGGAATAATTGAAATCCATCATTTTGGCCCTTCACAGAAATAAAAGTCTTTTCCACATATTTAGCCAATTCTCAACATATTGCCCTAACCCATGAGCAAGCCATGCAAATCCTCTCAATGGCAGTTGAAGTAATAGAAACTTGGAGATGACATGATAATCTAGAGAATCATATTTGATTACCGAGTTGTTTGTACAGATAGTATATGAAGGAAAGTACAAGAACCTTTGAGACCCTTAATAACATAGAGAAGCCTTTTACATATACTTTATGGACAAATATGATAATGAGCTGTATGAACATAACAACCAACCAAATCTTTATCTGAACAAGAAATACAGTACCGCATAAAGGGCCTCCAACTTTGAGTTGTTGCGCAAGATCTCAAGTACTGTTCTGTAGGTTTCCCACAGAAACTTGAACCAAGGAGTAACAACTTCACGATCAGACCTATCTTTTCCTTTCTCTCCACTGACATAGCTCAGCATCAGATCTTCAGGCCTCTTATCTGCTTCGAGGTCATCCACATCAAGTGCTTCTTCTAATGCTTGAGCCTGAGTACGTGCCTGCTCAGCTTTCTCAGTAGATAGATGCATGAAGTGCTTGATCACCTCTTCCAAGGAACTGACATTTACTTGTTGACATATAATGCGGTACTGAATCAGACCATCCTTGGCGAATCTACCCTTACGCAAGTCAACACAAAGCTCCACATATTTAAACATAATTTTTTCAAGTGGCTTTTGCCATGCTCTATATCTCTTTGAGGTAATAAGATCATGGAGCGATTGCAATGCATCTTGCTTCTGCCCAACATTGATCAACTCTGCATCCAAGCATCACAACAGGGCACTCATCGTCACCAATTAAACCAATATACAAAAGCTATCTCAAAAATTCACACTCTAGAATAATATATTTCACACATGTTTGTAATAACGACAAAGCCTGGAGCAATTTGATTCTATTACTGTTTGATAATATACTGAAGGGAAACATGTTGAAGATAAGTACTTAATTTGATGCCGAACTCTTCCAATCAGTGAGAAAATTTCCACAACTAAACAATCAAACGAATTATATTTAGCTAACAATCCATAAATCAACCAAAGCTCACCTTCCGCTCGCTTCAAAGCATTCTCCGGTTTCGCAAAATTCGCCATGATTGAAAACTTCACCCGCCTCACGCAATGCAACAACAGTCACCTGAACCGCAAAAATTAGATCTGGTGAGAATTTCAATCGCCTCACAAACCATCTCAATTCAAACACGATGCACAAACTAGTTAAGCAGTGAGAAAAGAAAATATTTAAATGATCGTTAAACGATTCAAATCCAAACAGTCTATCGCAGAACCTATCGGAGAACGAAGATCTAAGAGACAAATCGGCCTCAAAGAATTACAGACTAAAAGGGATTCGACCGTGAAACTTTTATATATCGCGAAAGGAAAAGATTATCATATTCTTTGAATTACTGAAAAGAGTTGTTAGGATGAGAAGGTTTCCATGGGAATAGAATAGCGAACGAGATTGAGGTCAGAGAGAGAGAGAGTAGTACCTGCAGTGGCCGCTCTGAGATTGCAGAGAGAGGGAGCGAGAGTGAATTGAAGTTAGGGTTTTAGGTTTGTTTTCCTATCCGAGATGACTCACTCGTTCAGTCTTATTGGGCTCTGAGTATCATCATGGCCTTAACGAATGTTATAGTTGATGTGGGCTGGACCTATGGCGTGACCAATACACTTCTTTGCTTTCTAGAGGCGGTTTTGGCACTAAATAAATATTTTCATTTTTCTTTGGTCGAAAAATATTTCTTATTTATAAAACACAAATATATTTTTTCGTTATATTAGAGAAGACCGAACAATTAGCCTAATTTCAATTTCTCATCATGGACTAACCTCAAGGATATATACCCAACAAAAAGAAGACTTATCTCACTACACTAAAATACCAAATGGTCATAGAAAGCTCTTGCTTTTTGTTATTTTGGTTAGACATTCATACATTTTTAATCAAAAATGTCTTCTCATGCTGCTAAGACTAAAATTCGAAGAAATAAGTTCTAGACATTATTAGCTTATGGATGCATTACCGATAATTTTAGTAAAGAAAATTAGATTGTATTAAGTTAAGAGTCATGCTCACATGATGAATAGTTTTTAAGGGACTATGAGAGACAAGTGAATCTGACAGTTGAGATTAAATACAGAGATTGAAATTATAACAATTTAAAACTGTGCATTTAATCTCAGCCGTAAGATTCACTTGTTATTCACAGTCTCTTAAAATATGTCTCTCATGTGAACACTTTTGTCAGGTTTAAACCCTCAGCTTCCCTTTGAAAACAAAAAAGCATTTGAGTTCGTAAATGACTCTTCTAAAAAGGCATTGTTCACTACCTTTCTCTAATCTTTATTGGCCTTGGTCAGAAATGATTTTATTTTACTTTTCAAAATTGCATCACATCAAATGAGTAGATGAGTAGATAATGATCAATGAAGGTAGATAATTATTGGTTCAAATTATATTTTACCCCTCCATAAATCATAATCCGTATATATATCAAGAACCAACTCCTTCAACCACACACCCACGTCTCCCAACTATTCCCCATTTCTCAAACCCACTTTTCTTGATTCAAAAACCTAAAAGCTACTTTCTCGTAGGCCAACAACAAAATTAAAGGCTGTTATTGATCTTCTTTTCTTCTTCTTGCTCATCCTTATTGTAATGGAGTCCCGCAGAACCAATCCCCCACTATCAAACTTCAATAACATCGGGATGATCAGACGGCCGAAAATAAGAATCAAGTTCCCCAACCCCAAGTTACTAGTCAAGACCATGCAAAAGCGGGTTGATCATCATCGTGGAGATTATAACAACAACAAAAACAAGAAGAAAAGCGCAAGGAAAGTCAGTTCTGTATTCACCAATCCATTTGCCAAGCACAAGTCACCAGAAAAGTCTTCCTCCTCCAAATCCAATGGCGCAAGTAAGCTGAGGCTTCCTAAAGCGCGTCTGCCTCTGTTGAGTTTCCTCACCAGGAAGAAAAGCTTGAAGAAGTTGACGAAAAGAGAAACCGACACTGCTGGAGTTGATGGTGTTGGGAAACAAGAAAGTTCAGGCCAATTAGTTCCGGCTCCTAATTCGAAACTAATACTGACCGATCCACGAAAGTGGAGAGTGGCAAGGTCGATTATAAGAAGAGCATGTAATATGAAAACTAGAGGAGAAGAATATGGGGAAGATTCAAAGCAAGAAGATGGCGGAAAAGCTAGTGAGGATGAACTATGCAAGAAGAGGATTCTAATGGGAGGCAAGTGCAAGCCTCTGAGCATATCGGGTACCCTTCACTATGATGAGTATGATCAAAATGGCATTTTGTCAACTGATGATGTCCTTCCATGATATGGGCATTTGGTTCCAATTTTCTTCTGTACAGTCCTGTAAACTTTAGTTTGCAGTGAAAAGTTGGCCTATTTTTTGTTGTTTCATTGAATTTTTGCTTTGGAATATGGTCAAATTTCTGCAGATTTTAGTTGCTGAAAAAAGTTAAAAGGATTATTGTAACCAAGAAATCTTAACCACAAGGAAAGCACATGAAAGTTAAATCTAACCACTGTAGCGAGTAAAGCACATGAAAGACAATGTAATTGAGTACATCGAGTCCATAGACAAGCAACGCATAATCGTCAAATTCTATCGATGAAGGTTGTGTACCACTTATAATGTACATTAGATACTGAAACACTAGAAATCCACAAACCCGAAGGCAGCTCAAATGCATACATTTTAATATGCAGTCAACCAGCACTGTCACACATTAAGGGGCTTCAACCCAAGAGATGCTCGGAGCCTGTTGGCTTCAGCAATCTCAGGATCAGGATGGTCTGTTCCATCAGCCTTCTTCTCCTTCTTCTCTTTCTTCTTCCTTGGCTCCTCACGAGTGCCATCATCAGGCCCATCTCGCCTCCTGGGACTGATGCTGCGGGCATGTCTCTTGCGATGATCCCCACCCTCGCGATCCTTGTGCTCCCTGCTTCGACTTCGGCTCCTCGAATGGCTTCTCCTTCTGCCGCGATCTCTGTCTCGCCTCTCACGCTCCCTACCATCCCACTCCCTATCCCGATCCCTATCACGACCATAATCCTTTTCATCTCTCAGTCGATAACGGTCCCTATCCCTGTCTCTGTTCCTATCTCTTTCTCGGCCACGTCCACGTTCTCTGTCATAGTCTCTATCCCTATCATAGTCTCTGTCATAATCACGATCCCTGTGAAAGAGGAGCAGGGGGAAAGAAAGAAATAAACCGAAACAACAGTGTCAGCTTAATGATGACAGTTAGTAAAACTCAATAGTTACAAATGAAAGCAAATCAATAAAACTAATATACAAACCACAGAAACAGAGCCACTGCCTCTAATTAACCACCTTTACAGAATAAATGTAAAGGAACTTGTGATTTTAGAAACATATAGATCACAATCAATCAAAACCCACTCTAGAGTAAGTAAAAGATCAGGTATTGACATGTCACTCTTAACCTTACCACTACTCTAGAGAAAAGCTAGCTCACATGTGTCATATAAAACATAAAATAATAGAACCCTGCTTATTCAAACCAAATAAAAAGAGCCACAACAGACCACTCCACTGAGGAAAATTGTATGATCCATCATACTTCTCAACTGCACACTGTCAGTGCAGAGAAACCTGGCAGGATCAAAGATATCACTATAGGAAGCCATTATATGACAACAATGGCTTGAAATGCCATGGTAGAAACTTCAATGACATATGAATGTACTAGTCTGAATTCATAAGAATGATATATGAACTTGTTAGACAACAGCTTCCACTTTGCACACAACTACAAGACTGGTTCACCAGAGACGGAGAGAAACCCAGGGCAAGTCAGTTCGTTCAACCAGAGACTCATTTACAGAAGAAAAAAAGACGCAGTTTAGTACTGTAGGTCTGTAGTCACTTGGTTTTTTGCACTTTCTTATGGTTCAAACTATTGATTCTTGTCTACTAGGGTGAACCGCTAACTTTTATCACCTGAAAATCCCTAAAGATATCAACCGACCCTTCATCCAAACCAAGAGACACACACAGAGAGGATCTTATGTGCAAGTACAATTACAAGGCAAACAAGTTTAAATCCTCTTAAAGAAAATTGGTTATTCTTGGTGAACCATCATAATTCATGGAGCATATACTGTACCTATTGGGTAAAAAAAAATTACAAACAGTAGATACTAAATAGGAACTTTATATGAAAGAAAAAATAAATAAAGTAGTACCATACTACCATGCCTAAAAAACAACAAATCATAAACCACAAACAAGCAAAGGTACCTGTATCTGTCCCTGTCACGTCTTCTATCCCTGTCTCTTTCCCTTTCAGGACTTCGGCCACGGTAATAATCCTTCTCATGGGCTTCATCATCTAATCCATTAACCTGATCATTCTCCTCTTTCTCTTCCTCCTCCTCAAAGTCCTCCTCCAAAGCACTTTTTCTAGGTTCCAATGAACCAAGTGATTCGAGAGTCCATCTGCATGAATAAAGAGAAAGAAATTACACACACAAACTTAAATATCGTACAAGCACAAATAGATCCTTTTAGAAACCTAGAATAGGAGACTGATATGAAGGTCAACTAGCAAAAAAACAAAAAACAATATATATATATATAAAGATAGGTACACTAACCGTACAGTTTTTATTTATTTATTTATTAAAATTATAAATAAAACTCATTCCAACAGATGATCACCTTTTCTTAATTCGTGGCATGGCAATGTCACAAGAGTAATCTTTTGTCAGAAGCTCATCAATAACCTCATCCACATGAGTTAATGCGAAACCTAATACAAGGAAAGCCACACTTGAGTTAGGGTATACATGAAACATTCAATGGTAAGGAAGAGAGGTACAGAATAGTTATTAAAAAACCAATCCAGGTGATTGTATCTTACGTCCATCGGCCAATTTACTCCTCAACTTTCGATAGTCATTGTACAAAGGCTCTAGGTACTGATATACATCAGTATCACTGCCCGTAATACGCAAGTAAAATGCACCAAGTACCCGGACGTATCTGAAACAAAAGCAAAAAGTGTTAATCATACTTGAAGGAAACTGTAACAGAGAATGCTCCACGGCAACATGAAATCTCAGGAATAAAAACATATTCAGCACTCAAACAGAACGCTACAAAAACAAGTTGCAGTAGGAAGTAGGCAACTCATTCTATTTAATCATTCCTAAACAAAAATCACACCAATTCCTCTTTCTACTGCAAAATAAAGAAGGCCCTATTATTTCCCCTCTCCCTCGTTTACCCCCAGTTAGCAAAAGAAGCTACATTAGTAAGTAAAAGTAGTGCTTTCATACTCCAATATATTCGAACACCAAATCCTCTCATTTCACATTGTTTCTGTAATATTGTACTTAAAGCATTGAACTTTACCTATAGAAGATACTAACCTACCATGTAAGCAAGTACAAATACAAATTATAATACTCAACCAATTAATTAGACAATGAAACTCACTTGTAGTCGTCGTTCTTAATGAACTCGATGACGATTTCCTTCTCCGGTTGGATCTGAAGCATCTTCATGACGAGGCAAATGAACGGCGTGGGTTTGCGGTTACCTCCGAAGGTCCCGCCGACGTGGTCGAGCTCCATGGCTTTGTCCACAAGGGTCTCCGCCGTCAAACCGAAGCACTGCTCCTTCCAATAGGTGTTGTTGTATATCTTCGTCCGTACGATCTTCTCGATCAGATTCTGAGGGTTCGTCCCCCTTATGCTCTTCGCCGAGGGGTCCGTGCGGTTCGCCATTGTACCGAGAAGAAGGAAATTGAAATTAAAGAAGAAGGCTGAGGGATTTGAGTGCACAGAGAGAGGGACAAATAAACCCTAACCCTAGAAGAGGGTGAGATAGAGAAGAATTAGGATTTAGCCTATATATATATCTAGATTTCAGACCGAGAGCAAACGTGTGTTACGTATCTCCTTCGCCAAAAAGAAATAGGAATATGTTAAACGGCGTCGTATTGTATATTTGAAAAATTTAAAGCCAATCATAACACCATTGTTATTTTTCTATTTTTTAAATTTAATTTTTTATATAAATTGTTCATGACACGGTATTTTTTTTTATGTATTGAAAGTGAATTTAATAAATCATGAACGATTACAATTTATTAGAATGATATTTCGAAGTGGTGGTCGAGTTGACAAGAGCGCCGAAACTAACTGATTGTATTTTGTGGTCAAGGGGAGGAAACATTTTAACAAGACCTCCGACTATAGATTAGTCATTGGTTGACAGTTTTGGAAAACCGCAAGATTTTGATAAAAAATAAATGATATCCTGAACAAGCTTGAAAACAGACACAAACCAAAAATGGCTTGAAACTAGAGCTGATGTAAAACAAATTCGAAGGTTTACTAAACCAACAATTTGTCCTAATATAAGAGACCACAACTCTAAAAGACTAAAACCAATAAGTACATTATAGCAGGATCTAAAAGCATTGCCACATCATCTCAAGGATAATTACAACAATTGAAGCATTGTCTTGATCTTGAGACTTGTAGGTCAACTCACTAAGATTTGTTTTAGGGGAAAGCGAAAAGGCAGCAAACTGATCAACAATACCCTCGTCTTGGTGCAAATTGTACCACTCACCTAAGCACGCAATTGTTATACGCACAGTGCACTTGCCTCGAGACTCATGTGAATTATTGACTTAAATATGCATTTTCATAGAAAGTCTATTAATACCAAAAAAAAAATACAGAAATACTTCAAAGGAACAGAACATGAATACACTGATCGAACATCAGGATTCAGTACATTATTCACTCATTATGAGCTGCGACTGTGACTACTTTATTCTAAACTACGTCACAACTTATCTTTTGATAAGGGACGAAGAAGGAGCTACTGAAAACTTGAAAGTCTACGCTGATGAAGTACAGCTGAAGAACTTCTGCCATGAAGGTGAAGGTTCATTTCATCCTCGTACTTGTTCGGCAGAGTGGTTGTTAATGGTAGATGATGATGCTTCGTCATCAATAGGCGAAGTGGAGCCCCAGCCACCGCCTGATTCGGCGGGCTCAATGACCTTAACAGAACCATCAGCCAAACCAACAGCAAACTGGTTTTGTACTTGCGGATTTGCTGCAATGACAAGCGGGTACAGATCTTCGGTTCTACAATATAGTACACCACATTATTAGTTAAAAATGACCGGATCAACTAGACTATGAAAATTGCATTCTTGGTGCATGTTTTGGATGTCTTACACTGCTTCAGCTAAGTAGGCTGATGGAGCAATGCGGCATCTCAGTCTGAGGTTATTAGCATCAAACACTCCGATGTTACCATCGCAGAAGGCAGCATAAATTAGTCTACTGTCGCAGGAGTATGCTGCATGAGATATCGGTGCAGGAAGTACACCTTGTGGAAGCCACTGAAATCGAAGAACAAAGTCACGGTGAGTACGTAGATACGTAACCACACATTGTTTATATCAAACATCTAAGTGAACTTAATTTCTAGCTACCTGTTGGAGGAGATCCAGCTTCGAGGCATCATATATCGCCAGTTGTGTCTCGTGAAACACCAGTACGTGGATTTGGTTGCAATGGAACTGCACTTGAGTGGCACCAACAGGTGCCTTTCCAGAAGCTAAAAATAAGTAAACAGACTTCCTCTTCACCCATGTATCAATGCTCCACACGCAAACCTGCACGTTATAGTTAGATGGTTGACATATATCTTGTTTTTACTCTTTCTTAAACAACAGCAAGAGAGCCAAGAATTTCACTTACTTGACCATTGGCATCTGCGGAAACCAGTACACCAAGAAAGCTTGAGAAAGCTAAACTAGTTATCTGTTTCTGGTGATACTTCAATATTGCTCTTACCTAGAATGAACAGATAATTCATGTAGCTATGTTAGTGATACAATATATGTAATATAACTCTTTGAGGAAATTAGGATTATAAGATTAATACCTATGAAAGGGAAATGATGAGTAAATTACCTCACCAACTCTACAAAAGAAAATCCGTATGGTGCAATCTCCCATTCCGATGGCAATGATATTATTATCCCGAGGATGGAACGCGATGAAGGTAGGAGCAGGAGGAAGCTCCACAAATGTTGTCATTACCTACAATTCAAGGATATTCATGACCAATCATAAAAGAGGCTAGGATCTCATTTTCAGTAAATGACAATCATGTACTTACGTCCAAGGTCACAATGTTAAATAATTTGATCCTTCCACCATAAGCTGACATTACATAAGAGTCATTCTTTGAGAGCGCTATGCAAGGAAATGCTTCTTCAAGGTTGACACCAGCTGAGACATCATTGACCATGACAACACCGCTGTCCGCTTTCACCAGCTGCGGAACAACACTGGCACTGGCCTATAAACAACCACCAACTTCAGAATATTGCATTCACATAGCTAACTTAACACTGGATGGGGTATTATAATTGAACTTTCTCTTGGCCAGGTATTACCTTTGAAAATCGACTGTTTGTACCACGGGGCCACCTCCACAGCTGCTGTATACCATTTGACCCAAGTGCCAAAATTGCAGTACCAAGACTTGTATATAGGAGTCTAACCACCTGAATTTGAATGCAACTTTTTATGCATTTCATGGCAGATAGATGTTACAATAGAATGTGATAATCATGAAAACTACTTAACATACCTTGCTGGACGTATCTCTTTCAGGCATAATACTTATCCGACACTTTGCAGGATCCTGAATTTCAGTCAACTGCCAGGATTTGGATTTTACAATTACCTCCTCCATAATTCTCAGTTTCTTGGAACTTCTACTACTGTTATCAGCTCCATTCTTGAAAGAACAAGCCAAAATAATAAAATCAATGCTATGGCCAGAGAGCTTTTTTTTTTCTTTGTCCGGTTTTCTTTGGCCAAGAAATAGTTAGCACCTTGGATAGTTTTAAAACAGAACACTACAAAAGAGATATACAAAGACTAACCTGAGATGGAGTGGTCTTAACAGGAGAGCCCCTTTTCGATTTATCATTGACCGCACTAACATTTGCAACTGAAGATGAGCCAGATGCCTATTTAGACACAAACAAAAAAAGGTTTATGAAGATGTAAGGAAGAAAAATAGTTGATAATAAGAAAAAAGGCAGACTAAGAAAATCATTGCAACCTTGATTAGAGCGGATTCGGTTGATTCATTTGCTTTGAACATTTTAAGTCCAACAGCATTTGCAAGTATCTTAAATCCATCATCTGCTGTTGTGACAGCAAGAAGATTTCCTTCCCTGTTGAATCTCAAGCGAGGAAGACTCTGAAACATACGAAATGATAGTATCAGGACCGTCATCAACAGCGACATGAATTTAAGAGATTAACTAGAAATTTTGACAAAAACTACCGGCAGTCCACCCTCTGCATCTGTGCTAGTCAGAACATCATCAATGTCCATATCCCAAAACTTTATCTGGCTATCTTCACCCACAGCCAAGAAATGATTCCTTGTTGTGTCGAACTGCACAACCCCTTCAGGATTTGCACTGAATCCAGAATATATTCTCTTTATTGATCCTTCGTTTATTAGTCCTTCATTTTCACTCCATTCAACTAGAAAAGAGTCTCCCTCTTTACTTGTTCCACAAGAGAACATTCTAAAAATGAAAATAACACTTTAGATGAAATTGACAAGACATTTCAGTTATGATGTAATAAATCAGGCACTGTCATACGTAATAGCAGAAGAAGAAATAACTTTTTACTAAATTCTCAATAGGTATAGGTCCATCTTTTAGATTTTTCATACCGACTTCCATCTGCACTGAAAAGAAATGTCGTACACCACTTGCCAGGAGCATTACAGCCAGCTCTAGGACCCCCATTGTCGTACATCCAGGTCTTTATTTTCCCATCAGTAGAAGTTGAAAATATGAACTGAAAAATCAAAAGGACATGCTTAATAGCACGTGGTGATGAAGAAAAAGTAGATGATCGACAAGGTAGCAGAGCAGTGGAGTCGAACATTCAACAAGTTCAAGACCACTCGACCATTGAATCTAAGCACTTAAAAGTTGTTCATATAAGCAGAAGTCAAAAAGAAGGATACTTATTCCAATACAGTTGCTTCTAAATTCTTGAAATCAGGTAAATGAGAAAAAATGGATAAAAGTATACCAAATTTACATAAACGCATTTGCTTCCCGAACACTAGCAAGAATAGTGATAAAAAATACAAATTCTTTGTCCTTGTCCAAAACATACCTGAATCTCCTTGTTATGATGAGGACAGACTGAATAGACTGGTGCCTCATGACCATCAAAGTTGTATAAGTTTCGTCCAGCTAAATCCCATACCTGTTTCACCAAATTAAATTAGAAATTTTGTAATGTAAATCAAGTCTTGTGATGAACTCTAATTGTACCTTTATTAGCTTGTCATCTCCACAAGTCACAACACACAGTTCTTTATTTCGATGATCAAAAGCCAAGTCATTCACACCACCAACATGGGCGTCAATCTGAAATGAAAAAGAGATGCAAGTCAAGCAGCAGTTACAAACTAAGCCGTCTTGGTCAATCCGAAAAATTAATTTAATAACCTTTACCTCCAAATGTCGCCTTAGATCATTGGATCCAAGATAAGCATACAAGTGAATCAAATTTTTAGTAAATGCAACACCTGCAGCAAGAAAAACTATAAGATATACACACAAGAAGTTAAGGAATACTTTCAATCTCTGAAATGTACTTACCCACAAACTTCCCATCTGGACTCCATGCAACACGGCTGACAGATATCGTTGTGTCTGCCTTGGCAACTGTGGCCTGTATAAAAACTAAATCGTAAGATAATTTTCACTTCAGATCCCCAAGCATTGTACTCTAAGTATCTAGCAAGAGTGCAAGACCCAGAAATGCTTCCCTGACATGGCATTATTTAACACTGGACCATAAGAATTTCATACCAAGCCAATCTTAACAAATTAAATTAAGCATAACTAAGAGAATACCAGTAATTCCAATGAACATGCTGCCGTATCCCATATCTTGAATGGCTCCGAAACCAACCTCTCCCGCTGTCCAAGTTCCCAGAGACTAATTTCACCACTACTGGACCCAACTGCTCGGCAAAAATATAGTCAGAGAAGACAATTACTGAAAAGTTAAGAAGCCAAAAATATATGGCAAACCATCATACCTAGGAGCAATGTATGGTGAGAAGGATGAAAATCCATGCTTGTGACTGTAGATCCTTGATGCAGGGTAAAAGCCACAGTTCTCGGCAGGGCATCCACAGACCAGGAAGCTTGAAGTCTAGAAGTTTGAGACGTACCCTAAAAGTAAAGCAGGACAAGAATACCAACATCAATACTAAGTGCAAAATAAACAAATAGTAATATACTTCAGTAGCAAAAAGATAAAAGGGCAACAGCAAATATTCTAAACTTGCAGATTTCAGAATATAGTCTAGATTACCTCCGAGTTAGATCGAACATGTCCAAGTTGCTTCTCAAGATTTTCATTCTCTATACCAGTACTTGGATGATCAGCCACACCCAAAATTGCCGGAGTTGTTCTAGGCCGCTTCAGGCTTGCATCTGCTTAAATGCAGAAATAGATTGTTACAACACAGATGCACTAAGAAATAGTACCAAATTTAATTTCACAATTCATGAAGGGAAAAGAAAATTCTTTAGATCATGAAATCAATTGAATACTACTAGAATTGCTAAGACCCTCCAATTTTACACAGCTGTAGAACTGAAACTTGAAAATTACTCCAAAGTTCATTCCACGGTATGCTTAATATGATATCAACATGACAACTCTTTATCCTTTCCTTCTAGTTCTCCTCTTTCCGATAAAGGAAAATAATATAACAACAATGCAGCTCAGTTCAAGTTATTACCTTGTCCAGGGGCCCGAATGAGCTATACACAGTAGAGGAAACAACACATTTGTCAGTCAACATTTAGAAATGTATATCCTTAAAATATATAATTTAAAAGAAAAATAAAATAAGAAGAAAGATCAAGCTTCGGATATGTATATGGTAACATACAGCAAAAGCTCCTCCAACTGATGGAGAAGGAGCAGGTCTTGGAACTAAAGTCAAAGGAGGAGGATTGACACGTGCAAGAGTAAGAGGACCATTTAGAGGTGGTGGACAGAAATGATCTGTGAACAAAGTCTTGATTTCTGGACATAAAATTGGATGCTTGCATAGCTGGTGCTGCCAGTTCAAACTACATATAGAAGTATCAAATATCAAATGTCAGCGTAGCACAATAACCTTAACCTGTACATACATAGCTTTATTCATCCAAAAAAATATCAACCTTACCTTTGATTGATTAAAGTTCGCAATCTTGATGACCTCATTGTGGGAAATCCAAGCTTGTCACGAAAGAGCGGGTTTGCTTGCACAAGCCTTTTAAGCTCTACCAACATTCTGCTACGAGCTGTTCTGGTGTCACCGTACTGGGACAGCTGTGCATTTTCCCTGGTAATTCCCAAGAAAGAGTTTAGTAACATACAATTTTTTGTTCCTGATTAATTACAACATTTCCCTAAAATTCTCGAATGAATGTCAAGGGGTCTTCAGCCGCACACACAATCAAACAGTTACTATAAAATATGCTCCAACTTTTCCTCATCATACAACCAGATCATAGTAGGAAACCGTCTATCGAAGTAAATCATTCTACTAGATCAGTAACTTTTTTACATGCAAGAAATTACCTGAAGTTTCTAAGAGTTAGAAGCTGTGTAATCTCTTTGTAAACTTCTGCATTATATGCTGAGAACTTTTTGAGATCAGAAACTAAGATCTCGATAGCCTCTACCTTGTCCTGCCTATAAATCCACCAAAAAAAAAAAAGCAGAATTCAGATTACACTCTTCCCAAAAAACACACAAAATAGTTCTTAACAGCATTACCGATCCAGGGCTTCCAGATATTTCTGCTTTGTTATTTCGAAAAGTATCTTCATCGAATATCTATTGTCATCAAATTTTGTAAATCCTGATAAGTACTTCTCAACTTCTTCCCATTCTCCTGCTTGAACTTTCTCCTCAAAGTAGTTCATGTTGAAAAAGAACCCGGATTCTTGCTCAAGCCTACAACATAAAGGTTTTCAACTTTGTATTCAAACGATGATTAATTTAAAAGCCATCAATTCAAAAATAGAACAATTTTGGGAAACATAATGTTGAAAGAAGATAATTAAAAAAATCAACTGCACACACCGAAGTTAAATCAAAGAATTTGTTTAGGAAGAAATAAGAATCCCTATATTTTTATTTTCATTATTATTATTATTACCAAAAGAAATTCCAATTAAAACAAAAATCCATGCTTGATCCACCTTATTATTCCATTCCCTTACGTTTTCCTTTCAATGTATCTTTTATTGCAACATCGTTATTGTTCTACTAATTGAAACAGAGCCAAGGAAAAACATAATTGACTCGAAATCCTTGAGATTATACAAAAGTGACCCTATAGGCTTTCGCTTTAGCTTTCGGACCTCTCTAAAATAATTTTTTTTTAAATAAAAAAAATAACACGTGAATCTTGGATTGTAAACTCCAATAAATCAAAACCGACGATCAACTAAGCGTAAATGCTACTATTTTGCTCAAATTAAGTAAAATTTCTATGACCAAGCCAAATGAGTAAAATTTCCATTTTCTTTCTCAATTTTCGCCGTAACCAAAACAACATAAATAAACTTCACTAATAGATATTAGGGGGTCTTCTTAAATTTTGGTACTAACACTTTGACGTGTGTCACAATTCAGTAACAGAACTCTAATATGTCCGCATTTAGTATCTAAAATTAAATTCTTGTGTCTAAAGTGTCCAAAATCTACATCCGTTAGAGATTGCACACGTCACATTTTCATGAGAATTTTTTGACCTTTTCGGGGATAATAAGTCATTTAAGTCATCAAACTTCTGTTAAAATTGGGACAGATTAGAGTTTGGATACTGAATTAAGATACATGTCAAAATTTTCGCGCCAAATTCGCGCGAAACCTTGTTTCACCATCTAAACCAATGATCTATGAACTTCAAACAAGCATAAAAGCATCCAATTTGAACGCAGTTTACAATCTCTAACAACTGAAGATAGCTTACCTGGTTATAAAAACAATAGATCCAGACAATCACCATTCAAAAACCAAATATAGGCCATTTCCATTACAAGAAAAATTTAAAAAGACAGCTTTTATTTTTTGGCCTTTGAAATACATAAACTAAAAATTGAAATCTCATATTCATCATTACAAAAAAAAAAAACACCGAAACCACCTTTCAAAAATTCATGGCTACATTTTTGTAAACAGAGAGAAATTTTTATATAGTCTCATATATCAAATTTTATACGTATAAATATGAAAACAGAGAGAAACAGGGGAGCTTAGCTTACTTGTGTAAGGACTCCGAAAACTTTTCCTCATCAAGGAATTGAAGCATGAGAAACACCAATTCTTTGCTCAAATTCGACATTTTTCAATCTCAATTCTCAAACACCAAAGATTTCCTCTTCTTTTATCTCCTGCACAGAAAACAAAAACAGAGCTTTACATTAACAACATATATGATCATACAAGCTCACACACTCAACTGACTCAAGCTCAGAACCAGAGCTCAGAGAAACCTCAAGAACCCCGAATCATCAGCAATTTTAAGGATTATGTACCTCAGCCTTCGAGGATTTCTAGGGTTTGAGTCTGAGAGCACAGACTGCGAGAGTGAGAGAGACTCGGTTCTTTCGCTTTCTACGAGGCATTGTCACAAGGGGGCCTCATTTCCAATTTATACTAAGATTTCTGATAAGTACAGTTGCTACATCTGATAAGTAGAATGGGTTATATGATTAGGACTTCTACTTATCATTACGGATTCGAAATCCCATTATCAAATCTAGTGAACCTTCGAAACACAGGTCCAGTCAATCGCCTGCTCCTTTCCTTTTGTGCCGTCGCTATCGCATGAATCTAATTAAAGAAAAAAATCTCTCGTTTTAGGGAAAACATTAAAGAGTAATAATTTATTTTTTAAGGTGGTTGGTGTACAAGAGTGGGGATTCGAACTTGAGATGTAGCAAGACGTTCAAGTAAATGCGCTTGCTCGTAACCACTAAAGCAACGAATCTCGACAACATTAAAGAGTTCAAATGAATTATTTAGTTCGTTAATTTTGTTGCTCGCACTAGTGTGTGTTGGTGGTTGCGGACTTCTGATCAAAATGATTGGACAATTTTGCTTACTTGCTTCTCATGTACCATGTTTTTATGTCAAAGTACACTTGAATTACGAGACATTTGATGTTAAATTAAATTTCATTTTTTTTTTGTTCGACTATGATGGGTAACGGACATATTTCTAATTTTATTTTGAGGAAAAAGATTCTCATGTCAAACAGACAAATATGATCATCGATGCATTGAAATTGGAGTATACACACCAATAATTACCTAAATAGAAACAATCCAAGAGTCACGATGGCTTCAACTACACATCATATTAGATATCTCCTTAAGACATTAGAGCACACTTGATCGAAAAACCAAAAACAAAATAATGAAGACACTAGTGAAGCTCAATAGGCCTCGGAAACAATTTTCAGTCATTTACAAACCATATTGGTAAAGAGCATAGCTTCAAAAGGATTAGCATCGAAAGCAGCCCAACGTCTTGTACTGGATCGAAAATGCATGAACTCTTGACCATAATTTACCTAGAACGACATAATCCTCGGTCGAGTAGAGGGATGAAATTTAGAGAAATGGCGAGGCTACCATATGCAATCACCATGAGCTAGAGATGGCTAACCACCAAAGCAAATCTCCTAGAGGCAACGGGAAGACAAATGACGATCGAAGGCCTCTAAGGGAATCAGAAAAACCAACCTGGCTAGCACAAACACGATAGAAAACTTGAAGATTCGCAATAACCGACCTCATAGAAATCGGAGTTGGACCACTCCCTTAACACATGTTCTTCTCCACTCACAAAGCAACTTGCCCAATGCTCAACTAGAAGAAATAGTCTATGACACTACCATTTCCGAACTAGTATGGTTATTTGACTAAACATATTCCGATGTTGCTTCATTTATGCTTCTTATTTTCAAAGTAAAAGTGAAAATAAATTCAACCTAATTTGCAAGCTAACTCTAACCCACTTAATAGAAAGTTTTGAGAATTTGATTACGTCAATGTATCGGATTTGAGATTTGAGAAAATATGTATCAATTTTTTTTAATAATACTATTATTTAAGAGAAATTTGTCTTTTAGTGAAAAACATCCCTAACCGATGATAATAAAATTGTCGGATGGATACCGCAAGTATCGATCAAGGATACCCTTCAAATTCGTCATATATTTCAATCCAAGTATGATAATGGATACCTCAAGTTTTTTTTTTTTTGGACAATGGATACCTCAAGTTTTTAAAGTACTTATACTTCATAGATATATTCATGAACAAAGTGTAAAATACTAATTCACAATTTTTTTTTAAAAGAAAAATCCCAAAAATGGTAAAATACTAAAACCATGAACAAATTGGGTTTTTTTTTTAGGATCAAATTGTGGAAGAAATATTAGCAAATTGGGTTAATTGTCATATAAGGAATATTAGTAACATTTCTCACCAACTATTTTCCTTTATCATCCCGTGGTTGTTAGAGAATTTGCCAAATATATGTTTTGGAATAGAGACGAATCAAAACAGGTGTCACTTAGTTTGCACATTTTGAACAAATAATTTCTGCAGATTATTTGCCTAATGAGTATGTAACTAATTTGGTTACATTTTAAGAGCTATGTGTATGTATGTTTTAGTGAGGTAATGTGAAATTAAATGGTACAATTGAAAATGTACCTTACCATTTGAAGGGACTCATATACTTTTATATAAGGATATCTATTTTTTTAGATTTGGATGGTAAAATAAATCCCATTATGATCTAAAAGCATCCAAATAACCACTCGAAATTGATAGTACGTGAACAATTAGTTTCTAGGAATCTTGACTAATTAGCTTGTAAACTTTATTTTTAGTATTAGGTTGATTTTTGTGAGTGCAAGACGCACACGCTAAATGCATCTTTGCAAATTATTCTCCTTTGCATATGTTAGTAGTGGGTCTTAAATTAAAGATAACGTTGCTAAGACGTGCATTTGAAGGTTAGTTGTGTTGTCTTATTGGTACTCTTGCAAAACACTAGCACTGTCAATGCAAAAATTTGGCAGTGTATCTCGTGCAACGTTAGATGATGTCCAGTGTTCAAACTTTTCATATGGTAATAAAATTTGAAAGAAGAATCAAAACTTCAGTGCAAACTTTGGTAACCTAATGCAAGCATTGTACCGTGCAAATATAAAAAACTAATTTTGCATAAGATCCAAGTTCATCAGTTGAACCCTTTTTCCGCCGATATTCAAAATATACAGTAATTCTCAATATCTCTTAAACCCCTGAGGTACGTACTGTAAAACCTTGGTCATTTTAAGATAATTAAAAGCATTAATATATATTTCACCAAAAAAAAAAGAAAAAAAAAGCATTAATATATTTAAATGAAAAAAATTATACTTTTAGTGTCAAACCTTTGTATTTTTAATCGAAGACATATGTGCTTTAGTTATAAAAAAATTCATTATATTTTCATGCAAATGATTGGTACCTTGTAACCAAAAAAAAATTTGATGGGTACCTTTCGTACAAAGTATACCAATACTGCATTAGGTCAAAAGTTCAAACTGTCATTTCCTATTATCAAAAGAAAGAAAAAGAGTAAAGCATCAATAGTTTCATTAGAAGCCATTGGTATTTTGGTGAAGAGCATTAGTACTTTTAATTTGAATCAGTGATACTTTTAGTGTAAAGGACAAAATCTTTTACTACAAAACCATTGAGAAGCTTTTAATCAAGACCATCTTACCTCTCGTGCAAGACATTGGTGCCTTTTATGCAAAGCATATGAACAAGTGGAAAGTTCAATTCTCTCTTTTCCTATGTTCAAAAGAAAAAAGAATTGAAAAAAGAATTGGTACCTTTAGTGAAATGCGTTGCTTTTTAGTGAAAACTGGAAAACATGAACACTTTTAGTGCAAAAAATATTGTAAATCTTTCATATCTGCAAAAAAAGGGTTGTGTATGCTTGGATTGGGATATGCATCTCCAAATTTAGGAAGGAATGGATTTCATAACCAAATAATAAATTACAGGATAAACAAGGAGCTCAGGTAGCAATTAGCTTGCTCATTTAGCCTATTTTGGTGTATTAATGGGGTGAACTTGTTGAGACAAAGAGGAAGAAGAGTGAAAGAAGAGGCAAATAGCCGAAATGTCATCCATTGCATAAGCCCTCCTCTTCTTCTTCCATGCTGCGGCTGCACACTCCACCAATCGCTTAGCACACTTCGTTCTCTCAGCTGTTGAACCCACGATTTCGACTGCTTCTTCGTTCGAAATCACATCCCATACCTACAAGTAACAAACTCAAATCAATAACAACTTACAAGGTTGTAAAATACTTGAGAAAAGCGCTTCGAGTAAAAGTGTTACTGAACAATGCCAAACGGGCCCTTGACACAATGCACAAGTATAGTTATTTCTGTTTTGTTCATACCCCATCAGTTGCTAGCACAACAAATTGATCTCTGCTTGTTATGTTTCTGTGTGTGACTTCAGGCTCGGAAATAAGTCCGAAATCCTTGACACAGTAGTCCCCAAAAGCTCTAGACATTGCTAGTCCTGGTGATTCTTCATGTGGCAGCCACAACCTGTGCACTCCTGTTTCATCATCTAAACTGAACACTCTCCCATTTCTTTGAGTTATTCTCTCAGCCTCCTCTGCATATATATAAAGCAATAGAAGAAAAACATGTAAGACTATGTAACCAATTGCTATTTTTCCCATTTGTCACAAAAGAGATAGAAACTGACCAGGTAAATTGGGCTTGAAATCAACAGTAAGCTGAACTGGTACCACGCTTCCATCATCTAAAGTTGTAGCCAGAACAGCCCGAGAATCGCCAACATTTGCTACAACAATGAGATCACCCTAAATCCAAACAGAACATCAGCATACACTTACATCCATGAATGTCAAATAGTCAATCTGATGAACAAACACCACTAGAAAATGAACTAGTACCTGTCTGACAATGGTGACACCAGTGGTTCCGCTGTAAAAGGAATCGATTTTACGATTCTGCTCAAGCTCTTGATCAATAGCAGCACAAGTTTTTATGTACGAGTGCTTCCATATATTAAACCTTTGATCATACTTTTTATCCGATTCCAAGTCCAACTCTTTCGAGTCTGGCTCTAGTGAAGTTTGTGCTAGTAGTGTCTCTTGCCAATTACACAACAAAGAGGGTGGCATTGTTTCTCTGACCATTTTCGCCACAAAATGTCCCCATTGTCCATGCCCGTCGAATATTCCACAAAACATCATGTCTTCTTGGCACCCAAATTCCTAAACTCAACCAAAACAAATAGTTCAGTGGGATTTAGTGAGCAAGTTCAATGAATCATTAAGGTTCAACCACAAAAGGGAAAGAATAATTGAGGTCATTCTTAGTACTTGGTAGGCTTACCTCCCACACAATGCAGCAATCCTGGTTGATTCCTTTGTTGCCTCTCTTGCTGAAAACTGAAGCGAAATTGTTTGAGCCATCGACACTGACAGTTCCAGAAGTTCGCAGTATCAAGTCATTCTTCTTCGCCTCCTTGGCCATTTCTTCTGCTGCTTCTCTTGCAATATTACATGTACATCCAGAACTATTCTTCCCCTTCCTCAATGATAGGGATCTAGCGAGTCCACTGAACATGGCCGATAAGTGCCCCATTTTAGCTAGTACTCAATTCCACACCAACCACCCAACTCCAATGGACCAAGTTGTAGATTTAAAATCTGAATAACAATTATCAACATTACATTCTAAGCATAACCATACATAATAATGGATCTTGGAAAGAAGAAGCAGAAAGCCAAGAAAGTGCTTCACATACATTTTCATATTTATACCCCTTAGTTTCTCCCATGGTATGTTTTTAATTTAATATTCTTCACGCAACTTGAAATGAGTGAGAGATAAAACTGAATGAGGACATGATCTAGCTGACTCGGAAAGGTAAAAGAATCTCAGAAATTGCAGAGAATATTCATGCTTGTATGGAATTCCAGCATTGGATCGATTCGGAATGTACTTTATAAATGTTTAATGAAAAAACCAAACCATATCTATAAGAGATTGAATGCTACTTTTACTAATCAAAAATCTGGCTGCTAAGATCCAGTAAAATAATGGAGAGAGAATTAGTGTTTTTTACTTATATTTTGAAAAAGCTGACCAATTGCCTTTTGGCTTGAGAATATACTTGAAAGTTGAAACCTATCTTAACTTAGAAAGCCAGAAATAAGAGAGAGAGAAAAAAAAAAGGAAAGCCTTTTTTTTTTTTCAGGGTTTTCCCCACAAAATATGAAAGAAAAACCCAGATGAAAATTTGATAAAAGAGAATTCAACAAAAACAAGTTTGGCTTCAACCTTGTTTTCCATCCCAATTTTCCCACTTTACCAAACTAAACCCACATAAGACACACAAAGAACTCAATTTGAACTTCTCAGCTACCCAAAGAACAAAACTTTTGTCATTAACTCTTTCATTTTCTCTGCCCAGAAAAGAGAAAGAAAAAAAAAACCAAAGTTGACGTTAAAAACCTTGATAATCCAGCTAGTTGGAGTCTTTGACCACAAAATCTGAGGCTAAGCTAGAAAGCTTCTGGAACAACACGCGGTAGCCGGAAAATGGGAATCACCGACCGGAACTTGGAGCAATTCCGACAAGCCAGGTTAAGACCTTGAGGAAGTGGAGAAAGAGACCCATCAGAATCCATAGCAGTAACCACCGTGAGCCTCTCTCTCCTTGGCTCTGTGAATGATTGTGTTTTTGTTTGGTACTGAAATATGGATGATATTTATGGAAGGAGAAGAAAACAAAGCACACAAAGAGCTAGAATACTCGATACAAACTCTACGTCAATGTAAATTTACAGAGGCTTTGCTTTATTAGCTTTACAAAATCAGTTAGCTGCTTTCTCTATTTATATAAATGCAAAGGATTTAGAAGTCTGTTGATTTCCACTTTGGTTATGAAATACAAACTAGTAATATATAGTAACACGGTTACCATTTTGTGTACTATTTTTTCTTCATAATTTATACATGTGCATGTAATACATTTATTTTTTATTTTTTTGAGTCCAAAATGTGGATATTTTCTATTTAATAGAGGGACAATAATACATTAATATATAGCTAGTAGCCACAAAATTGGAAACAAGATGAACAAGCAAAATGTTTAACCAGGTTCCACAATTCAGCTACAGTTGCAGATTATTGAATTAGGGTTTAATTAACTGTAGAATCCTTCAAACTTCAACTAGTATGTCACATTCACTAAAATACTACATGAAAAATTGTATTGAAAATTAAATTAATAGAATGTCCACTATTTTCATGCTCTACCGTACACATGGCTTTGTAGTGACCACCTGCTTCCTTGGAATGCATTGAAAATACTAAACCATACATCGATCCTAATCATTTGGTTAAGTTTATTCTAAATCCCATACAAGTTATAACATATAAAAATGATTTAGTTTTAGCCTTTTAGGTAGTTATGGAACACAATTATTTTATTAGTTCAAGAAACCAGAAATTATAGTAAGTCCTGTAATACATAATTAATTAGAGTTTTAAAAACAATTTAGTCATGAGGTTAATTGCCACCTAAAGTTTTATAAATTTCCATGAAGATCATTGACAATAAACATATCTAAACTAGAATGCATGAGAAATTGAAGTTGTTCACCAAGCTTAAAGAACTAGAAGCTGATTATTAATATTTTTCGTCGAGAAGAAGCTGATTATTAAATTTGAAACGATAATCTAGTTTAAAACCAACGAGAACAGGTCCTATTTGAACTCTATTATTAATGCAGTCTCTCATTAATAGTAAGCTCCAACTTGAAATATAAAGTCAATTACTCCCATATGGGTGCACGGGTAGGTAAAAACAAGCAGAAGTTTTCACGGAAGAAAGTTATTAAAATGTGGTAAAGGCTGTAAAGCCTATGAATCTTGGTAATGGTTAGCAATCATAGGATTACCAAACAAGAAAAAGTTAACAAAAATACAAGAATATCATATAGCACACCTAAACCCACAAATCTAAACAGTAAACACTAACTGATGGAAAATCTAATCTAGCTAAATATCATGTCCTTAAAAAGTAAAAGTTTAAAGGCCCCATTACAATAATTCATTGAACTTAGATGAGCACAAAGTGTGGTGAAGTTGAAATCAAGAAAGGCCATTATAAGAAAAGAGAAAAAATGTAATGAATCCGTGCGTTCGCTGGAAAATTCTAACATACCCCGGAGTATGCCATATTCGGACATATGGCATGCCCTTACACCCTTGGATCTTTACTCTACTCCACCTCCTCCCACCTACCCCCTGCAGATGCATGCCACGTGTCCCAGGTACCTTGTGCCCAGTGCACTGAAGGTGCACCCTACGTTCCCTCCACGCATTATGTTTCAAAAACAAGAATTCTATTCCGCATGTGAAAAAATTTCGAAACACTTTTTTTCTTCTTTTTTTTCTCTTATCTTAAATATTGAAATAAAATTTACTAGTCCGACCATCCGAATGAGTATCTCCAGAAAAGGAGGCTATAGGTAAAGTATGATTTGGTCTTTGACCATATGTTGATGTCGGACCAAGTTGATGATTAATGCATAGACCATAGTTCATATGATGACTCATATATATTGGATTCTCTAGTCGGCAAGATTTATCTCCCACCATTAGAAAATTCATGGTCATGAGCTTTTTTACGGTACCAACTTGTGTGTTAGTGGCCCAAGTTGAGTCAGTTGGGGCCACGTAATCAGTAAAATTCTTCTTTCAATATTTTTTTACCAAAAGTGTGAAAACAGTTAGTCTGTGAGTTATTTTGGTATAAAATCCTTGTTTTCATTATTTTTTACCAAAAGTGTGAAAACAGTTAAAATCCGTGAGAGATATTTTCAGTGCTATTGCGTTACACGTGATCAAATACTGTGCACCGTTTTGAAACACAGGATGAGGACGGTGCAAACGTGGGTCCAGCACTGCGTATATTTCAACCAATTAAGAGATGACACGTTACACACGGCAATCAGGTGTGGGACGGTATACCTCTCCTGATAAGGACAGAAGGAAACGTTAAGGTTAGGTGAGGACTGGACAATAAGGCGTGCATGGATGGTGGATGGACCTAGGAACAAGTTCATCCAAAATATCTGGGGCCAAAATTATTAAAATTTGTTTGATTGGTTAATCATGAGGATATCCATTGGAATTTCAATAAGAGACGTTTGATGGTGGTTTTAGGGGTGGTTTAGGGTTCTAATTTGGAGCGTATACACCATTTTTCTCGGTATCTTTCGTTACGTGTTTTAAATATGTTACTAAATTAATTAAAAAGGATTAGAAAAAAAATATAAGCAAATTTAAAAGTATTATTTTTCTTAAAATTGGAAATTATTTTTATGTTTTAGTTCTTTGAAAATGATATGTGGGTAGATGAAATTTGACCAGTTGAATCAGGTTTCACCCAGGCTATACGCACTAGGTTAGATAAGGGTGTTTATCCACCATTATTAGGGAGAATATTGTTATGAAGAATGTTGCTTGGTTTGACCAGGAATATTGAACTTGAGTAATTACCAGTCAACAATGCAACAGTACTAGTTTGGCTCTTGCAAGATGTGTTCGATGGTTCTTTAAATTCCACAAAAGCCTTCCCAAACTAGAACTCTGTTACGCAGTTGGGTTCTTCAAATGGTTGGCTTGGAATTGTCTTAACAGTTGCAGAGACTGATGATAGAGATTGACGTCAATGCCATCAACATTCCTACCCACACGTGCCTGCAAGACTGCCTGAAGAATAACAAGCACACCGGAGCTGTTAACATTGCTGCAGCTTTCATGTGTTGTAACTTGTTTTGTGGATTTATACATACAGCTTACCTCATTATCGGGTTGAATAAGAAGTTCGCCGATGAACTGGTACATGGATCCAACCCGAATGCTAAGCTCCCTGAGGTTCTTGGTGTCGATCTTTAAGCTGTCATTCCCATCAACAACTGTGGCAATAGCTGTCTCAACAGAAAACTCTTGTAATCTGCCAAAGAGACAAGGGATGAAGGGACATTAAGATTCCTAATGATATTGCATAATCCATCCAATAAATGAAGCTATAATTTAATGGTGGAACCATCCAGCCACCATTGTTTGAATCAGTTGACCTATTTCCAATTATTAGTGACCTCTTTCTAATTATTAAGCTCACTCCAAGTCTAAGATGTGCATTATATGTTACAATTAGCATTAAGAAATGAAAAACACCTGTATGCATGAGCACATGGAGATTTAAAAGATAGTTTGTAGGTACCAACCAAGATATTCCCCAGGTCGGAAATCAACCTCGTTGGAATAAAATTTAAAAGAAAATTTTGACTGTGGCTTATTGGCTCAAGGCTCGAGTTACAGTTCTTTAAACTTCTTTAGAGTATACTACACACAGATGACTCACTAGTCTCTCTATCCATCAGTGGCTCCAAGAGACTTAGAATCTCTTAAAAGAACAAAATGTATGTCTCAACTTTTAGTTGGGACCTGAAAAATCCAAGTTTTGTTCATTGACACCTTTAATAAACACTTGTAGCAAAACAGCTCTAAAGTATTGCTCCAAACCTCTCTATGCAACCAATACCACCACCGCTGCTGCCGCCATATTATCTACTCAATCCACCATATGCTATAGGCATCATCCTCCAACCATAGCTACCAACATGAGATGCCACATTTACCTCGAGAAGATCGACTAGACCAGTTCAGCATCCAGTTCCTTCTCACCTCCCAATGCTCTACTATCATGAATAGCATCTCACTGATCCAAAATCACCAAACCACAGTCATCGTAACCAGCAACTAAATATGCTGAAACCATCACATCTCCAATGTTTGAATGTTTGTATCATCAATTTCACCTCCAGTTCATCTTTCCCTCTACCCTATCATCACCAGCTTTGCTACCAGTTATGATGCAAAAAATGCTCCAAAGAACATAGCTTACTTTTACCCTGATTTACCACTACGAATACAATGAGGAGAACAATGATAATTCAAGAATTGAATTTTCATGTTTTCAACCTTTCAAGTTCGAAACTAGGAAAATGTCAGAATTGACGGTCCTAACAAAATCCAGGGCTAATATTTATCACTGATGAATATGTCAAAAGTAAAAGTATCACTATAAACATTTGTCTAAATTGAAAGGACCAGTAACTGTTGGAAGCGCAGAAAGAAGTCTTACTCTCCAGTTACTCTTAATGAAGCCCCTTGCTTGAAGTATGGTGAAAATGGATGCAGGTCTTGCAATGAAACCAATGCCCCAGATTCCATCGGAGATGATGCCATCACGTAATATCGCTTTATTCCAAACTTCCCTGAACTTGAGAACTGACTGCAGTTGATTACCAAAAAGTACTAGAATCAATGTGATGGTGAAACAGTCCAAAATGAAAACAAAGATAGAATGTATAGCGAAAAACATGTCCTATGAAATCAAGGTCACACCGGGATAGAGGCGTACTGCAATTAAAGTGCTACTTACTCTCAAAGTTGACGAAGTTATTTGGGTCAGTCAGATTACTTGAGGCTTTGTTTTCAAACCCAGTAAGGACCAGCCACTTCTATTGTAATCTAGACCATGAACGATAACAGCCCAACAAACGGCAAACTGGGTGGTTGCTAATTGAATATATTACTACTTACACATCACACTAAGCACAGATCAGAAAGCATATCTGCACAAATTAGAGTGCCACAAACCCGAGAATCAATCTCCCAAAGTCTCAAATAATTTAGCAGCAAATTTATCTCTAAAATTTATAATTACGGCTGAAGGAGATAAGAGAATCACATTTTTCTCCTTCAATTCATTCACCCAATTCAAATTAGCATAAGATGCAGTAATAGAATGATAGAAATTAACAAACTGATCATACCCAAATACCAAATTCATAGAAGCAGTAAAAAGATTGAAACTTTAACAATAGCAACTGATATGTGCTTCCCACGTACCTTGGATTTCTCCGAGTTTGATTTGAAGGTGAAGGCTTCCTCACTTTCTCTGCAAGGGGAGGTAAGGAATAGAGGGAAAGAAGAGAAATTTCGAATGGATCCGGATCTTCACTTTCTCTATCCGGATCTGCTTCAGGCCCATGATTGTTGTGGCTTAATAGGTAATTCTGTCTTGGGTCTTATGGCCTTCTAGACTTTGGGCTTGACTTGAATCGTAGTTCTTAGGCCCCATCTTGATTAATGACCCAACTAAAAATCACACACATGATAGGAATTTACATAGTAAAACACGAACTAATGAGTTGTAATTCTTTTAGTTTATCTCTCCATGCATGCGTGCCTACTAGATAGCGATTAAGGTATTGGTAAGCCACGAGATTTATATAGTCTACTTCAGCTGTTTCTCAAGGTTGTTATCCTTGTCTATACCACATTTGTATAACAAATTGCCACTCACAAGTCACAACTCTTAATAGTGTGATATAACCCCATTTGTACATGTGACCAAGTAACACTTTAAAGGGTTAACTCAAAGGGCAAAGCCAAAATATAGGAACTAATTGACAGCAAATAATATAAAAGCTAGACTTGGAAATATCCCAAGCGGCAAGCGCCTCAACCACCAGAGTCATAAGGGATTGCAATGGCAAAGTGTTGACAAATAGGGCTGCCCAAGTGCCCATAAGGGCCATAACACTCGACTAGTCTCTAGGTAGTTGACAGCTCGAGGAGTAACTTATGGCGGTGTAATAGGCATTTAACAACTACTTCTATTAATTTTGAGTTGACACAAGAGGCCATGACTCTTTATCAAAATTGTGAATCCAAAATTGGTTATCGGTTGGACTTGTCACTAGTGTAACCATGTCAAGGGATTGGGGTCGTGTTCTGGTATTAGTTTAGGAATTAAATGCTCCCACCAATCTCAACCAGAATCCATTAATGGTTGGATAGCAATGGGAGCAGATCATGTTCAACACCATCTCTCTTGCTTCATATTGAACTTGTTTCAGATTCAAAGCTCTCTAGCAAGTAATGGAATTCAAGCACCAAATAAATTAGTGCTTTTTCTAAAACCAAAAATATTCAAACTTGAGGAGGCACTTTTTGCATGGGATTGGGATATTGCTTCCCCCAACCTCTCAGTCAAACTCACACAAACCCCATTTCTTCACTCACATCTTTCATTCCCTATCTTCCTTCTTAAAAACAAGTACAGCCCAGCAATTCTCTGGAATTTTGAGTACAAATGACAGAGAGGAGCACAAGTAGAAACCCAGCAGCAGATAATGCTGTGATGGAGATAGAGAACAGCAAGCCCTCAGGGAATGGGCTTGTGGCTGGCCTGAGTCCTCTGAGTGAGACTCTGTGGAGGGAGAAAACGAGTGTAGAAATTGTTGGGGATGTGTCGGCGAGGCTGACGTGGAAGGATCTGACGGTGATGGTGACTCTGAGCAACGGTGAGACTCAGACGGTTTTGGAGGGTTTAACTGGTTATGCAGAGCCTGGAAGCTTCACGGCGTTAATGGGCCCTTCTGGTTCAGGCAAATCAACCTTGCTTGATGCTCTCTCTAGCCGCTTGGCCTCCAATGCCTTCCTATCAGGCTCTGTTCTACTCAATGGTCGCAAACGAAAGCTCTCTTTTGGCACTGCTGTGAGTCCATTAGTCCATCTCTGTTTCGACTCTGTTTCCACCTTGTATTTTACTCTGTTTCAACATATTGATTGATTTATGTTGTGTATGTGTTTTGTGTTGGAACATGATTTAGGCTTATGTGACACAAGATGACAATTTGATTGGGACTCTGACTGTAAGAGAGACGATATCATATTCAGCTCGGCTGAGGCTGCCGGATAAAATGGGGAGGTCGGAGAAGCGAGCACTGGTGGAGAGGACAATCATAGAGAT
This sequence comes from Rubus idaeus, assembly GCA_030142095.1. Classification (NCBI taxonomy): domain Eukaryota; kingdom Viridiplantae; phylum Streptophyta; class Magnoliopsida; order Rosales; family Rosaceae; genus Rubus; species Rubus idaeus. The sequence goes on from CM057968.1 coordinate 4,765,793, forward strand.
GGGTCTGCAGGATTGTGCCGACACCGTGATTGGGAATTGGCATTTGCGTGGGATTAGTGGGGGAGAGAAGAGAAGGGTCAGCATTGCTGTTGAGATCTTGATGAGGCCTAGATTGCTTTTCCTTGATGAGCCAACCAGTGGGCTTGATAGGTATATTATAATCTTATGCTCTTGTTTTTAATTATTGGATGGATTAAATATTAACATCTAGTACTTTGTCTATTTGCTGTTCTTTCTAATTTATATGCTTAAAATGGTTTGTCTGTATGCTGTTTTTTGTAACTAATATTCTTCAAATTGTGAGTATAACTTCCATTTCTGCAACAACAAAAACTATGTGTGATTTTTGTTGTTGTTGTTCTTATGTGGAACTTTTATTTACTTGGTTTCTAGTATGCTGCATTTTGTTACAGGGTTAGTCTACTAATGATCGTTTGGTAATTTTATGGCAGTGCTTCAGCATTTTTCGTAACACAGACACTACGCGCCCTATCACGAGATGGAAGAACTGTGATAGCTTCAATTCACCAACCAAGCAGCGAAGTCTTTGAACTATTTGATCAACTCTACTTGCTTTCTGGTGGCAAAACAGTTTACTTTGGTCAGGCCACTGAGGCATATGAGGTAAGTATCCTCATCAGTCTTTACGATCCATCACTAATTAATTTGGTTCATGATTAATTGTGAGGAGCTCTTAGTTACGTATGGATTGCTACATGTTTGCAGTTCTTTTCACAAGCTGGTTTTCCCTGCCCTGCTTTGAGGAACCCATCTGATCATTTTCTTAGATGTGTAAACTCTGACTTTGATAAAGTAAAGGCCACGCTGAAAGGGTCCATGAAACTCAGGGTACATACATATATAACTTTTTCCTTCTCATCTTTCTGTTATGTACATAGTTTTCAATTTTGATAAAATCCGATACTTGTATCTTATCTACTATCAGTTTGAGGAAAGTACTGATCCTCTGGAGAAGATTACTACAGCTGAAGCTATAAGAGTCCTCGTTGATTCCTATCGTTCTTCACAATACTGTTATGCAGCTAGACAAAAAGTTGAGGAGATATCCAAAGTTGTAAGTGTTTATGTAATTAAAGTGGGAAATTTTAACTAATACAAGTTAGTTGTTACAAAGGTTGACAATTTTTACATATTCTGCAGAAAGGGACTGTTTTAGACTCTGGAGGAAGTCAGGCTAGTTTCCTGATGCAGGCCTTTACATTGACCAAGCGTTCATTTGTCAACATGTCAAGGGACTTTGGCTATTACTGGCTAAGGCTCGTCATTTACATTGTTGTCACAGTTTGTATTGGAACCATTTATCTGAATATCGGTACCGGATACAGTTCTATTCTGGTAAGCATAACTTGCTGATTAGTCGGAACCATCTCCATATTTGGTTTCTCAAACTCATTCAGGCTTGTCATTTTTGTGACTGCAGGCAAGGGGTTCATGTGCATCTTTTGTTTTTGGTTTCGTCACTTTTATGTCAATTGGGGGTTTTCCTTCATTTGTAGAGGATATGAAGGTTTGTCACTTAATTTGAGACCTAGTTATTTACTTTAGATTTAATGGAAGTGTATAGTCTAATTCATTTTTTTTTTCTCACCAAATTAATTTTCCTAGGTTTTCCAAAGAGAGAGGATGAATGGTCACTATGGTGTCACTGCCTTTGTCCTCAGCAACACACTCTCTGCAATGCCATTCCTGATCCTGATTACCTTTCTTGCCGGAACTATCTGTTACTTCATGGTCGGTCTCCATCCGGGTTTCGAGCATTATCTCTTCTTTGTGTTGTGCCTCTATGCAAGTGTGACTGTAGTTGAGAGCTTGATGATGGCCATAGCCAGCATTGTTCCTAACTTCCTCATGGGTATTATCATAGGGGCTGGAATTCAGGTTCATATCACAGAAGCAATATGATCTTGATTCTTGAAGCATATTTATTTCAACTGTTGAACCATATTGATGAATGTTTGTGGTTTTCTTCACATTTTAGGGGATATTCATGCTAGTCTCCGGCTACTTCAGGCTTCCAAATGACATCCCAAAGCCGGTGTGGCGTTACCCGATGTCATACATCAGCTTCCACTTCTGGGCTCTACAGGTAAAACAGCTGCAATTTGTCATCCTGCTCCAAATCAATGTTTAATTTTCAACTCACAAAATTATGGAATGACAAACTGAGAGTGGAAAATATTGCCTTCATTATTAACAATTACTTGTTATTGAAATGTATCTCAAAGAATTGAAACTAAAATATGCATGTTTGAACTTCAGGGGCAATATCAGAATGACTTGGCCGGCTTACTGTTTGACAACCAGACACCGGATCAATTTAAGATACCTGGTGAGTACATCCTGGAAAATGTGTTCCAGATTGACACCAGCAGATCAAAATGGATAGACCTCAGTGTTATATTTTGCATGATTGTCGCCTACCGGATCATCTTTTTCATCATGATTAAGTTCAGCGAGGATGTCACGCCTTGGATTCGAGGTTATATGGCAAGGAGAAGACTGCAACAGAAGAATGGTATCCAAAACACAACAGTTGCTCCTGATGGTCTCACGCAGTCCCCTTCTTTGAGGACCTATGCAACTGGTAAAAGGTTGACGAGGTAGACACAGAACTTCTGGATGCAATTCCGCAAAGTAGAAAAACTTGCAATATAAACAATGTAGCAAATGCTACAAGATATAATTATGTACACAATTTTAACCTATTCTGTTCTGTAATTTAGCATCTGTGTGCTTAATTTCTAAATATGATGATTGATTTGCCAAAATTTTTATGGATGCTGCATTAGAGATTAAGTTGACCTACTACTTCATAATTGCAAAAATAAGGGGTCCAGAAACATTTGCTGAGAAAACATATAAACACTTCACCAATAAAAAATGAAATGCACATATACATACTTTACAACTAGGAGTTACTCCTGTACAGTATATAAATCAATGCCAATAAGGCATGAATTTGTTCAGTGTGGTTCATTTCTATTGCTATTATCTCTGTCAATTGTTGTGTGGAGTTATATACAATTGAAAGAAAAATGGTGCCACTATTTATACATCTATATCAGATTTTTTATGCTTTATGAATGATAAATCAGACTTACATAAATACTTGAGGAGATGTATAAAATTCACTTTCATTAAACACTGGTCTCAAATCTTCTCGGTTCATAAACTCTAAAGGAAAGGAAACAAGATGTCCCCTTACACATTTCAATCTTTCCATTGGATCTATTTCTTTAACCTCTCCATTTTCCCAGGATTCTAGCTTCTCAGGGGCTATTCCCAGATCTATTGTAGTGTGCCCGAGTTTCTCTTTCCAAAAAGCCATGGATTCTCTGAGAGCAGCTCTGGAGTTGATGGAAATAATAGAACATTTAGAGTGCATAGAGCAACGAAAAAAGAGTAGACAACGTTGGTAGTATGTATTGTACCTTGAGTGTATAGAATCGTTCGGAATACAAGAAAATGCATCTTGGTAAATAATTGAGTTTTCCTGCAGAATATAGGAGATACTTTAATTAGGTATGGCCGTAGGGGAGCATAGAAGAATAGAAAAAAGCAAAATATGAGAAACATGAACCGGTTACCTTTGCAGTCGCTAGCCACAGATCTTTGTACGTTGAGTCCGATACAGGATCACTGATTTGATTTATCTGAATGGACAAAAAGGATCAGAGAGTGTTTATATTTAGATGAGGCAAATATACATAAAGAACAATTGAAAAAATAAATGTTCCAAAACTAGTGTGTAAACAAGCAACCATAGAATATCTATGTTTAATCAAAAGTTACCAACCTCTCCTGCATGAAGACCCAGGTGTTCAGACCACAGGGAGCATCTAAGACTATAAGAAAACTTTCCGGCCTTCCAAGGCTGTCCATCCATAGATGATTCAAGAAACTCTTTATCTTCAATAACTACCCCAATCTGAAACAAATATGACAAAGGTTATATTATATAATTCGAAACATTTTGCAAGGTTAGCCATTCGTAAATACATTCTATTCTCAATGATCTGAAGTACACCATAGATTTTCTTCTCTACGACGTTGTCATTAGTTGTGAGGTCACAAATAAAAGAACTAATGAAACATGCTGACAGCCTTATTACTTGATGAAAACAAAAATCATACCTCAGAGTCTCTTGATCCCAGTAAACTTCTGTCATTAATATTTGATGATCCGATCAAAGCAACACGATCATCAACTATCATCACTTTACTGTGTACATATACCTGCATAACAATGAGAATATACATGGTAAACCAAGTTAAAGTTTCATGGCTCAAATTGGAGTTTATTTCATGTATTACCATATACCACCTATGCAGAAATGCGAAAAAGTACCTGACTTGTGGATAGAGGGCCACCTTCAGAAAGTCTACCATATGTTCTCAGACCATAGAAAGAAATGTAGTCGTCTGTCTTAGGACCAAGCAAGACTTTAAGTTTATGCAGTATTGAATACTTCTCCCAGCTAATGGTCCGATACTGCCAATGCATAATGGCTCTTACGGTTGCTGCGCCATAATCATCCACACCACCCTATTACAGTAGTACATGCACCCATAATTAAATGAAAAAAAAATCGTTACAGAAAATTCACAGAAAAAATGCATGCCTATGAATTAAGATAACAAACCAAAAATGGCTACCTGAAAGCCAGGCAAGAGTGGCATGACAACAATAACCTTAAAACACTTTTGTTCTTTGTGTGCTAGAACAATACGCCTGTACAGTACTTCCAGGATACGGTTCTGTATAATCTCATCCCCTGAAAGACCTGATATGAAAAATTGATTCTGGAAACAACCAGCAATCAAGATAGCAAAATGAAATAAGAACTTGAAATCAGTACTTTGAAGTTTGAACAGAACCTAGTCATAGTTAAATCATGACTGTTTGTTTGATAATCAGGCATGTTACTCCTACGGTCATACCTGAAAGTAAATATTTTAAAATCATGTGTATTTGACAATTTATCTTGGACCATATCACTATCATTAGCCCCATCCATGTCCTAAAGTAGTAGTCCTAAACGTCATCAAAATCTCCCAGAAAATGCTCAATGATATCAAATTCAAGGTTAACTCAAACTGTACAGATTACCCCCGCATTCTAAAGTTGTGAAAAAAGAGGAAAAATGATCCCTATCCTTAAAATTAAAAAAAAAAATAACAAGTAATCATACAACATTTTTCTTTGAAAAATGCACCGCACCTAGTTTTTTCTTAGAAAGTTTTTAGTTTCTAGAAAAAATGTACAAGCGGCCACAATCTGAAGTGCCATACTTTAACGAAGACTGAAAGAAGGATTCATTCATCAAGAAAGTGAGGAAAGTGGTGTAACCTCAATATAGACGAAGTGTTCTGCATTCTCGATGAGAGAACAATAAGCATTATGTATGCTTTCTTCGGTTTGACTAGTTCCAGCAGACCACTGGCTCACACTTCTAATCACCTACACATCAGACTTTTATTAGATAGACCACAAAACAAAATGTACACAAAAAGGCAAAAAAAGAAAAAAAAATTGTTTTTCTTTTTTGAAGAAAAAAGAGTTCGATATTAAAAATTTCTTATTGGATAATGAAGTAACACAAAGCCAGGTGAAAGAAATTTGAAGGTTGAAATATTGTCACTCTAACATAAAACATTGTTACTGACCTAAAGAACCACTTAACAAATCCTGAAATCTTAGAAAACCAAATTCAAGGAATTCAAGAGGCATTACTAACCTGACATTTGCATGCAGTACGAGGCCCTGTTTGTCCACAATCATCAGCTGCAACAGCATGATCACCTTCCTCTGAACTTTCCGACCATTCATTTGAAAATGTCAACCCAGATTGGGCCACAAGGTTTATATTGGTTCCACTTTCAAGATCCATAGAATAAAGATCATCTATCAAACCATTCATCTGTGTATTTGGGTCCAAAGCTTCAACTTTGGGATTCATGGAAGAGAATGAAACATTACCAGATACCCCAGTTGGCTGGTCAACATGCTTATGATTCATGTGCTGGGAGCTTAACTTTTGGTCTACACTAGGAGCATCCACACCATCAGCTTCTTGAGGCAAAAGCAATGGGATATCTTGCAGCGGTGTTAGCGACGAAAATGAGTTCTCTCTGTGGATCCCATCCCGGTTTTCTACTATTCTCTTGTTCTCAATGTCTATCTCTCTACTTCTTCCCATGTAATGAGGGATGACCATGTGATGTTGAGGCATAAGTAGTGGAATTGCTTGTTCATTTGGAGCTTTGTTTCTCTGGAAAATGGTTTGTGAAGTTAATAAATTACTCCATTAAAAAAAAAACATCTTCAAGATCAGCACTAGCAGAAAATCAACCTTAGCATGGTTCCAACGCTGAACAAAGTGCCTGGCAATGTCACGACATGGAGGTCCCCAAAGAGCACAGTGGACATCATGCCATGGCATACGTGGAACTTTTTCACGCTCCAATTCATCTTTCATTGTATCTTCCCAAGAATTTGGTTCAGATTCTCTAGCCCAACCACAAAAAGAAAAAAGAAAATTAATGCTTTAAAATGGTCATAGAAAAAGAAAAAGAAAAAAACTTTTCTACCCAAAAGTCGCCTGGAGGAAATATTCTTTAACATTGAAACTTCAACAGATATAATAACCCCCTTGTTCCAGCCTTCTAGGAAACTAAACTGATAATTTCTCTAGCAAAATAGACAAGCATAGAGAAATACCTTGGGTTATAATAGTCCTTCCCTGGCCATATGAAAGGAGGGCAGTCACCCACTTTGTGTTCAATCGTGTCATAACGGCCAAAGCACAAATCTAATCCTCCAATGTAGCAAATCCGGTAATCAACAATGACAAGTTTTTCATGGTGTGACCTGTACATTATCATAAATAATTTGTGGGTCATCATCAAGAAAGCAAACCAATAGAAAGTAATAACATAAAATTTGCACAATGCTTAATTCAATCTTGGCATCAGTTCAAACTACCAAGAGGAATACCATAAGTAAATTCCTGTGGGAAAACGGTCGGGATAGCGCATAACTCTCACATTCTCATGAATATTTGAAAGCCTTTTCTTACTGTATAAGCTGTTGATCTTTAAAGCAAGAGAAACCTCCTTGTAAAGAAGAATGTAAATCTGCATATCAACAGAGTAGTCGAACTAATTGCGCTCATTCCCATGAAGAATATATTTTATAACCAGAATGTGAAAAGAAAATTTGTGTTCGCACCTGAACCCCTTGCTTAGCTTTTGCTTCTAGTAAAGCATCAAGCCTAGAAGAAGAATTGCTATTGAAAGGACGTCTTAGATACAGTTCTGGGCAAAGCCACCAGCCAGTAATGAATATCTGGAAGCATAAATTTTATGTTTGAGTCTATAATCAGTAGAAATATCCATTTAACCGGTGATAACAAGGCAAGAAAAAAACCTCTGATTTTGCACCCTCTATAGAAGAAGCAATAGCTTCAAATGCTGCTTGACCATCTATAAACCATTGAGCTTGACTCCCATCATCAGTCAAACCCCTGGGAGGAGCAAAGGAACCGAAGCGATGAGGATGACACCAACCTTCATGAGGCCTTAGGCCAGCATCATTAATTGCAGTAACCCAATCTTTAACTTTAGCATTGCTAGTGGTTCTTAACCTTAAGCTTTGATTTCCAGAAGCAACCTTTTGACAGTTACATATTGATGTGGTTGTTAGAAATTAATTGAAGAGAATTTTACATTTGCTGCTTTAAATAGGAAAAAAAAAGAAATTAAGTGACCTCCTTTTAGCACTCATAAGGAGTAATTAAGCTTAAGGTTCTCAAAGAAACTTCTGTATTAGATTTGGAACTGTCCTCATATAATAGGACGTCCCTTAAGAGCAGCTAAATTCCCAATCCATATGTAACCTATATACAAGTAAAGTAATAACAGCTCACCCTAAATGTATAACGCAAAGGATTTCGTTCCTTTATTTGATTAGCCAAATAAATTTCAGATCCTCCATTTCCTTTTGAGGGTGGAAGTGCATTGAAAACGATAATGTCTAGAAGTTCAGTGTCAAAAGGATCATCCAGTAAGGCCAAGAACCCAGGTTTTAAAACAGCCCAGACCTGCAATTGGGCAAAGAATGCAATGAACAAATAGAAAATTGCAGGCAAACATGGATTGATTTTACTATAAAAGGACAATCAAACTTTACAGAATCTGAAGTTTTTAGCAGTTTTGCATCTTTTAATAGATTGTTTATGAAACACATATGGTGGACTATTCAGAGGAAAGAGTTCATTGACAAAACCTTTTGCCAATTGTTGCTACAAATACCCAGACAAAAGCCAGCACAAGATGCCACATCAGAATTAGCCCCTGAAAATTTTGGTAGATGCTTCACCATGACATAACCTTCTTTCAACTTTGGTCCATATTCCTGTAAGAAGGACAACCGCGAAACCTCCAAAAATTTGCAGACCTACAATCCAAAACCACTTCTTACAATAAATGTGAAAATGAGAATCTATGAATTAGACCACTAATATAAAAAGTAGCACACCTCTCGAGAATTCACTAGATCCATGTTTCCCAAAAAATGGTTCAAATAACCCTGCATTGCCACCTTTGCTCGGTCTGAAATGGACTGCTGTCCTCCTAGCGCTGGACGGATGATGGGCAAAGCGGCACGAGATGGAACATACCTGCAAAGAGTATATGATATTAAGGTCTAATTCGGTGCCAAGCAGCAAAGCAAACAAGGTATATGAAGTCAGAAATCACCTGTTTCTAACGCTTTCTTCATTATGTAAAGGAACAGTTCCATCGTCTGGTTCATCATCATCCTGCACCACTGCTGTCTGATCTGCTATTCCTATGCTATGAAGCCATTCTTTAACCTTCATGCACAGTTCCAAGAAGAATTATAGGAACATTAGGCCAAATTCAAATAAAAAATACCCTCTACTTATGAAAAGTTACATCCTCACTTTAACTGTTGTGCAGGTTTCAAGTGCCAATGTAGATATGACGCATATGTGCGGAATATGAACAGAAGAAAACTGGGGAAAATCCCAGAGGGCTCATGAAAGTTACAAGAATGAAGAATGATAAGGACATAGCATGTACAATTGGCAAACCTGCTCTTGTTTCTCATGAAACTCCTCAATTATCGCACGTTTCTTCAAAGCAAAATGTAGATATAGAACTTGTGATGCTTTCTTTAGTAACCGCCACTTGAACTGTTAAAGAGGAATACATTGAGAAAATAAGTTCTGCTACTTGCATGGAAAAACTCACAATACTAAAATGTAGAAAACATAATATTCATTAGAACTACAAAGACAAACAAATCTTTTAGCCTAAGTTCCTAACATGGCAATCTTTCCAATTCTTCAACAAAATTACACCGATACTGCGGCATCCAAATCCAAATATATCTCAGAATGGTAATATTAGTGGTTAAATGATTTAAAACCATTTAGCACCATATTAGTACCCAAAGCAAAACATAACAAAACAAAACAAAAATCCCAGAAGGGCAGAAACTCATTCACTTTTAGTCTCACATTTCTCATCTACTTATCACACAGCAAGAAATCTAACAACACATAAATTACCAAACTCAAACACTAACCTACAACAATAAATTACCAATTTTTCCAAAGACTTAAAATTTACTCAAAAGAGAGAGCTTGCCTGTTTGTACTGAAACTCAATTGTGTAAGACAAAAGCATGGGGCTAATATCTCCGGTATCGGGCCGCGACACCGATACGATGGTGGCCACCGGCAACTCTTCGAAAATCGGCTTGTGCTCGCCGCATTGCCGGAACGACTCGGACTGTACGGCACCGTTGGGAATGAGCTTCTCTGTCGACATCCTCTAATTCTTGCTCGAATTCGATACTCACTTCTTCTTCCTCTTGCATATCCTTATGGACTTGGAGATTAGACAAACACAGACGCAAAGTTTCGATTTTTGCTTCGAAATTGAGAGAGAAGAGTTTTGACACAGAAATGAAGAGGTAGTTTTCATAGTTTAGTACCGGGAAAGCGAGGAAGGTGGCTTTGGGTGAGCTACAGTGACATGGAGTTTTCGTCAAGTTTAGTTATTACGGCGACACGTCTCGTTTTAAAATAGTTAAACTTGATTACATGGAGTTTGTGTGGTACCTTGAGTCCTTGACTACCATGAATATTTGAATGGAGTTGGCATTAATCGCATTATATCTAAACTACACCCACAATGACAAAAATAACCTGGAGAGATGAACCAATTAATAAACAAATGTATATCTTCTATCGGGTAAAAACCTAACATAGTCCCTGAACTATAGTCGAAGGTACTTTTTGGTACCTACAATTTTTTTTACCCAAAATGGTACATGAACTATTGCGCATTTACCCAAAATGGTACCTCTGTAACTCAAAATGGTACCTACAAATTGTACCATTACCCAAAATTATACCTGAACTATTGAACTATTACCTAAAATGGTACCTGAACTATTAGCTATTACCCAAAATGGTGTCTAACTTAACTACGGAGGTACCATTTTGGGTAATGGCACAATAGTTCATGTACCATTTTGGGTAAAAAAAATTTGTAGGTACCAAAAAAGACTTTTCACAATAGTTCAGGTACCATTTTGAGTTTTTACCCATCTTCTATCACTCTTTGAGTAGTGTGTTCTCCCGACATCACTAAGAAATTTGTAGTCATTTATCATTGAATTTAATATTAATAATTGTTATTAAAATATTTAAGTACATTCAATTAATCTCAACCCTTATACTAAATCTAAAAGCGAGTGAAAAATATTCTCTTGGTCACTAGGTGACTGATAGTTTTTGTTCTGTCTTCAATTTACATTATTAATACATTGTGAGAGCTCATAAGTTAGTGGTTACAAGTATTTACCTTTTGCATAGAATACCCAAGTTCGAATCTCATTTTTCTTAACTGGTACTTGAAAATTGAAATTGAACAACAAATTAAGATTAGACCAAAATGGGGTATCATTTAGGGCAACCTTTCTTTCACAATGAATGTGAGGGTACTTTTGGTCAATTTGCATATGAGATATGACGTCATAAATTGGTTGAGTGGACTCACTATTGACGTCATAAATTGGTTACGGCATATCCCAATGGCAGGATCGCTGAAAAAGAATATTCATATTTTTGTGCTGACCACTAGGAATATGCTTGAAATGGGCAGGTATGCTGCAATAATGCCCAATTGCCCATGCATATGTCTAAGAGATTTAGACTAAAATATTATAAATCATTAACTATAATTACTAGAATAAGGTATGAAACTATGAATTGGTTGTAGTTGGGGATTCCATATTCCACCCACTAAAGGAATAATGCTTTTATATAAATAAAAAAAATCAAAGTCATATTCATGTAGCATTTGCCGTGCACGGCTAGATTATGCAGCTCATGATCATGATATAAATCCACATTAAATTGTTTAGCTTGGCTAACAATTGTGTAATGGTTTCACTTTGCTTGATTTGGCCGAGTATTGTGTATTGTTAGCTATAACCAATTCTTGGAATTATGATAAACTTGATAGAAGAATGTATGACCAGAAGAAAATTTGATAGTTCTTTTTAATGACTTCAAGAAGAAAGCAAATGACAAGTCGAACAAAATTTAAAAAATTGAAACCACAATTAGTACATTAGAGAAAATTTTAAGGCAAATGCTCTAACAGATCTTGGTGGTTTCCTTGTTAATGGAGGGCTTTGTTTTGATACCTCGGATGCTTTTAATTTTGATTTTTTTAGTTTGAGATGTAACAAGGATTTTAGTCGGTTTCCGAGTTTGGTGAGATGTTCTACTTCTGAAAGTGGGAAGCTTTGAAAAAAGTTTGGAGACAAGAAAGAAACATTAATGAACAAACACTTACAGGAAAATGGATATATCACCAAAGCTTTAAATTGTTAGGCAAGAGAAACCCCATGTCTGTGTATTGTGAGAATACAAGGCATTCATGCTCATCCAATCACATAATAGAATGACATGTAAACATAAAAGACAATCAAAGCACTCATCCAGATATAAAACACAACTGATTGATAAAAATTTACTTGAACCTCTTGAAAAAATAGGAAAGGAATGACAATTAGCAATGTAACATCTATTTGATACAGCACTATTCTTCATCTTGATGATCCGAGATGAGTTCTAACAATTCATCGATGATGGCAGAGTAACAGAACCAATATTGCTTCAGTGTCTGGACCATTCCATCTCGCTGAGACCTGAATGTGGCTACCGTCTCAGCGAGATCTAAAGCAGACATGTCCCCGGACAGAATTCTCTTCATTGTATCATGAATTGCGCAGTATGTTCCAGTCCTCCCAATACCTGCACTGCAGTGCACCACAATCGGACCAAGCTCCGGTGGCGCCACTCGATATATCAATCCTTTCAAGATTTCGTGAACAGCAACCGTGTCCGTGGGAACTCCATGGTCAGGCCATTCAGGACACTGAACATGCAACACAGACATGGGTGGCTCCTCGGAGTCCTCCTTATACTTCACCTCCAAAAGCCGCAACACTAACGAAGAATTAGTGTCACTGGACTTGCTACTTCTTATCCACTTAGTGACTACACATACATTCCCAAATTGTCTTTCATCTTCTGCCTGAAAATAATCTCCACATGTATCCATATCAAAGGAAGTAAGCATAATGACAACAGGGCAGCGGTACTGGATTACCATCTCCCAGAAATCCTCATACGTATTTGGGAGTGGACCTTGTGTTGCAATAAACCGAGACGAACTTGTGGTAATGAAGCTGGCATTGATGTAGTCCCTTCCCCTTGTGGAGGAGGAGTCCTTGAGAGCAACCCTGTTTTGATCAAATGGCACGACATTATCGTAGCGATTTTTACTCCAATTGACACTGCTGAGAGCCACATTGCAAGTCTTATCCGTCGCACTTCCCTTGGCATTTATCTTACGAAACTCCTCGATAATCTGCCGAGGCTCCTCCAGCTTGTCTGAGAAGAATTTGAGAGCTTTAGAGCAGTACTTGTACTGATCCCGGGTTAGGACAACTCTCCGCAGCCGCGGAGAATCAGACAAGAACTCCAAGAATGGGAGGGCCTTTTCTGAGGGGGAGGAATCGACATTGACATTCCCTCGTTTTTGAGATTTTTGGCTTTTGATCACACCAACATCATCATCATCATAATCAACCTTGGTTCTCTTGGTCCTCTTGGTCCTCGGCATCTCTCAGTTAGATTTGCGTTCTTGTATCAAAAACTGAAGAGAAACGGCCCAAATCAGAACTTCACTAAGTGCAGAATTTGTAAAGTTACGGTTTTTATTTTCTACTGAAAACAATTACAGGCATTGGTTAATCCAGGAAGAGCGAAACAGGAGCCAATAACTTACCTTTTCTTCAGAGATGGCTTTGCGAATTCCTGCAATTTGGTAATGTCGATTGAGGTTTTGATCCCGACAGACCCGACTCTAGGGTTTGGCGGGGTTTTGATTTGGGGACAGAAACAGAGCAGGGGATTTTGATTTGGACGGAATTCGAATTTGGGGATGGGATTAAATACGACATCGTCGTGGGTTGGAATTAATAGCGGTAATTTCTCGGGTGTTTTAATTTATTAATTTAGGAATATTAATTTATGTGAAAAAATACATGTAGTATTCAAGTATTATACCGTTTATACGCAAATGTACTAACAAGTTTTATATAAGATTATAAATTAAAAATACGTGTCGCAATACATAGTTGAAACATTTCACACGGGAATAATCCTTGAATCTAAGAGGTTTTTAAGACATAGGTGAAACCGTGAAATGACTTTTAAGTAGGATTTCTTTGTTGTGGATCAATTAGCTAGTCTTTTTGGAGTTTGTGCGATGGTCTACTTCTGAAAGTGGGAAGCTTCAAAGAAAGGTTGAAGACAACTAGACAAAAATGAAACATTTTATGAATAAACATTTACAGGAAATGGATATATATATACCAACTAAGCTTTACATTTCTTCTGGGCAAAGCTAGGTCTTCAGAAAATTAAATGTGTAATACTAGTACTTGAAGTAGTACAGCAGTACTGCAACCCTTGCTCCTACTTCACCTCAGCCGTGCTTTGTAAATGAACATGGTCGATCATGAACCGACTTTCACAAAATCTGGACGAGAGCTTGAACCAAATACTTCAAACGAATCTCCCGCGCGTCTTCTACAAAGACCGCGAACCTTGGCAAAGAGAAGCCATATGGTCATCAAATGTGAAATGATCAGCAACAAAATTAGGTTCATAACATTGTTGAATATGAGGTTTATATGCAGCAAGGATTATGCACCAAATGGACTCCTCGATATGTGTCATTTGGATTCCGGCAACTTGTAATCGAAACTGCAACCTGCTCTGGCTCTTCAAACCTGTTCATAAAAGAGACACTCTTCCGTCCTTGACCTGTATCCAAATCGATATTCATTATGGAGAAAGAAAAACAAAACAAAACAAAACAGAATTTTGAGAATTTTCTGAAGTACGTCTTACTACCTATGATCAAGATATATACCAAAGATCTGATAACAGCCATAGCCAATACTCAACAATTAATAACCAAAAACCAGTAGTCAAGAAGAACTCCAAAGAGTTGCATGCCTTTTGGGGATAATCTTCTTAGACAACTGACACGTGTTCTTGATCGCCGTCACCGCCCAACCGGCTGAACTTGGCACTCCAGACGCCTTACTCAACCCGCTCGACTACCGAGTTGCCTTCCGGCCAATAGTTGGCCGAGTATTATAACCTGAAAGAAGACCAGGCACTCGGTGGCTCGAACCGGATAGAGCAAGGCCATTGAAGTGGAAGAGTTCAGCCGGACAGAAGCATACCAAGAAAGGTGAGGGCGATCAAAGACAACACGTGTCGGTTAGCGAAGAGGCAGATAGGGATGAATGATTCTTGGCTTGAGGGGGAGGAGTGAGTATAAATAGGATGACACTGTTGAATTTGGCTTAATTTATTTGTAATGGCCCATTAGCTTTGGCTCCACTTGGGCCATGTTTGGTTCATGGATTCTAGGAACACGGAAAGGAAAGTCATTACTTTCCTCTGTTTGGGAAACACAAACTCAGGAAGTACTTTCCTGATAAAGGGGAAAGTAGGGGGGAAATCGGTTCCACCCAAATCTCATGGGAATGATTTTCCCTTCTCATTTCCCAGCATTAATTACGAAATGTTTGGACAACAATACCCATGCCCAAACTTTTTGCCAATCTTTTATGATAGTTAATTTTATTTTAAAATACAAGGGCACTATTGAAATATTGACATAATTTTACTTTCCTTTCCTGCACCAACCAAACACAGGAAAAGAAATCAAATGGTCTTTCCTGAGTACTTTCCTTGCTTTACCAAACACATGAAAAGAAACCTGATAAGAATTTTAATTTCCCAACCATATGGAAAAGACAAGGGAAATGATTTCCCTTCCGTGCACCAAACATGGCCTTGAAGCATGTGTAGAGGAGTAGGTGCAGATGATAAGCACGGTTTGGATGTTTGTGCATGATAGTCAAAAGCAAAAGTAAAGTGAGTTTTACTTTTGACTAATGGAGGCTAATTAATATTATCACATGCATGATTAATTGCAAAGAGAGAGAACGTGGGCTGCTGCATGGTGAGAGAGCTGACCATGCATTTGTTATATATATGTATATGCGCATGCAAGAGAAGAGTGGGAAGAGATAGAGAAAGAGCTGAGATGTAGGGAGCTACGGCAGAGAAGAAATAGTTCTTCTCTTTGGATAGCAGATGCAGCCATTTGTTAGAGAGAGTTGTTGGTCTCTTATTTGTTTCTGTGCACTACACCTACGGAGGAAGTTCACTCCTCTCTGTCATTTGTGTGGGTGGAGCTGCAACAATTGGAAGAGGCGCAATATATCTCGTCTGTTTGGGTTGCTGCTATGTTGAGGTAGTCTATGATCTCTTTGGTCTCTCCTTCTCCTTTGTGAGCAAGAATATATTTTGAATATGTTTGTGTATATTCTTGGCTCTTTGTTTTGGTATGTACACTTGGGTGTATTTGGGATTTGGGTTAGTGTATTAAACACTTTGTAATCTTCATTTTGTTATAGTGGAATTTCTTCGCCGGTCTCTGCCCGTGGATGTAGCCCATTTGATTTTGGGGTGAACCACGTAAATCCTTTTGTCTTGTGGATTTTCTGTTTCGTTTATCATTTTCATATTTTGGCAATACTTCATATATTTGGTTGTCTGACGCTTCCGCACAACAGACACCACTCTCTTACTTTTGTATTGCTAGTGCCTAGTGGTTTTCCAGAAAACTTTTTATGACATTAAAGAACTCTTTCTTGCCTCTCAAAAATGAAGTACCTATATAGCAATTCCTTGCCCATACCAAAGAAAAAAGAGAATCAATTCGCGCGTGAGAATCAATTCCTTGCCCATACCAAAGAAAAAAGAGAGAATTGATTCCTTCCACCATTACCATTCATCATCGCCGGGAAGGTACAGAAGAGTATGTGGTGCATGCATTCATTGAGCTAAACCTTGTTTCAACTTTGGCCCATACCTTGTAGAAATATTAAAGAACGGCTTAAAAACCTCCAAAGCTTTACGGACCTGCAATCTTCTTAGCTAGCATGTGATGCGTAGAGAGTACTCCCTTGTCTCCTTCAAAGCTAATTAGTCAAGCACGCTTGTACAGTCAGGCATGGCAATTGTACTTGACGAGTGACTTGGTCCAAGATGGTCCATAAACTCTTTGATAGCTCTTTATGGTCTTAAAGATACGTATCAGAAGTTCAGAACGTCCCATAAGAAATCTCAGGCCCAAAAAAGAGAAAAAGTTCGATGAGCTTTCTGCAATGCAATTAGTTGGCGAGACTGAGCTTTCAGAGTTTGTCATCAAAGCTCTAAAGACGCATCCCACTATCCCAGAGCAAAGAGCAGATGATCGAGGGATGAATTAATTATGTTTGCTTAATTATTCAGTATCATGAACAGTTTTTTCTTTAATCCAGACATTGAATAAGCTATCCCATTTGACTGTTAAAATTAGAGGCACTTTGCTGGTAAAGTTGATGACAAATTTATAAGAATCATAAAGGAAAATGAATATATTGCCAAGGCTTTGCATTTCTTCTGGGGAAACTTATGTGTTCGATCATAAATTCGCAATATGTCTAATACCACAACATTAGATCGATTTCCTTTGCTCCTACTTCACCTCGACAATGAAGCTGTACAATAACATGAACATCAGAAAACATGATGAACCAACTTTTATATAAGAATGACTGAGAGCTTCAATCAGATCTCCAATTTCGACAAAGACTGTGAACTTTGGCAAGAGAGGCCATGTAATCATCAGATCTGAAATGAGAAAAAAAAAACTAAGTTTATAAAACTTTTATTGAACCATTAAGTGCTTTACTGAAAAACTAGAAGAAGCTTCTGAATTTGATGAAATGGAATTATGTTTTAACTTGAACCTTTGTCCATAGGGGGACTGATAAGCAGCAAGGATATGAAGTTTGGCCTCATCAGGTTTCTTCTGTATAAATGGGTGAAATAAAGCTAGTCAGCACACATAGGCAATTGGTTTCAAGCTATAAGCTAGTTTAGCCAGTAATTTCTCAGCACCAGTTATTGACCAAAAGTATCATACTTTCAAACTAGGGATACTTGATACCCATAAATTGGAGACAAATATGTAAATCTTTGAAATTTCAGAGAAGTTTGTTTAAAATAAATAGGCTCCATTAAGTGCTCTATTGATGGGGTTTCCTTATGCTTCATGGCACTAGCTTGTTCTTGCAACAAGGAACTTAAAAGCTCGTTAGAACCTTCATTTTGAACAGTTAGTTCCCCCATTGTAGCACAAGAAACGAAGTACCCAAAAATTGTGCATCTATTATATAGGCAGCAAAGAAGGAGGTATCCTGATATAAATAAGTGGATTTTTTTTGCGGTTCTAACACTGAACATCAATGTAAGAACACATGATTTCTAACTATAAGATCTCCCTCTGACCAACATTGAGAAGCCATTGTTCGTCTATTTATTGAACTTCTTCAAGTGAAGTGAAGTTCTACGCATAACTCTTCAGTGACCTTTATATATTTTTGCAGGAACAATCACATTCAGTTGAGATACAGCATGTGACACCAGAAGAATATCTAAGAGAAAGTTCTTATAATTTGAAACAAACCTGAGCTTCATAGTAAAGGCCAGCATATAGAGAAGCATAGAAATAATCACTGTCTCGGCCGTTCTTAAATGCAGCAGCAAGCTACAGAGTAAAGATCAATAACTTCAATAAAACAGAATTCTAGGTATTATTGCAAGGAGACAGGCTTACATAAGAAACAGGCATATAGATGTTTATTAAAGGGTGCTACACTGAGGGTTCTACACTCTTAATTATAAGAACATAAGAGAAAGAATATATATGAGGTCTTACTTCTTAAACAACTTTCGGTTACTCCAATTAACTTCCTACTGGAAAACTGATCATAAGACTCGATCGAAACAGTTCATGATTCAACACAAAAACATGAAAGGAAGATAATTGGACTCCTAACATTTCACATGAACTGAACAAAACCATGGCCACACCTAGAGAGGTATGAGAAAATATTGAAAGGTGCAAATAAATGAAAATATGAAATTTCTTTATTCGAAACTGCACTACTAGCTCAAATAAAAAATGTTAGGACAGAGAGGGAAAGTTTCATTCAACACCTTTTCTGGATCACCACCATCTTTAAACATGTTATAGGCTTCTCTCATCACAGGTCTTGGATCTCTGCCAACCTGCATTCATATAATATTCAGTTAGAAAGAATTTTATTGAACTTTTCACTCAATACATGGGACCAAAAAGCACTTCACATAGTTTCAACTAGAACTACAAAAATTCCCTCTTAAACACACTTGGTTATGCTTGTAGAGAGATCCAAAAGACACTTGGTCAGAAGATTAAAGCCAAAAATCCTTTAACATGGTTTCACTAACTTGCCTCAAGAAATCGTTCCCTTGCTTCGTTAATTCCATATAATTGAGCTTCACAGAGAAAGCACCAAATGGACTCCTCCGTATCATTTGGATTCTGGGCAACATCTATTCGGAACTGCTCTGCCCCTTCTTCAAACCTTTGCATAAAAGATAGATAAGTTTAATGCTAGACACAGATCTTACCCAAACCAATACTAAAATTTTACCCTCACTTTGGGGACCAAAATATAGAATCCTTGAGTAAACTTAGATAGATTTTAATTCCATTACAAATCTTGACTAAAGTGATACTCTTTCCATTTTCTCTATATAATGTAACTCTTGGTAATCAAAAGTTTTTTAACAAAAAAAACACCAATTTTCTCAGCACTCAATCAAAACCATATCAAAGAACTAGTAGTACCTATCAAGATAGTAAAGTGATAGCCCCCTTTGCCAAAGATCTGAAAACAACCAACCATCAACCAACAATTGATATCCCAAACTCACCACAATAACTACATTGACTTACATGCCTTTTGGCGAGGATCAAGCTCAATTGCCTTGTCAAATTCAGCTACAGACCCTAAAACATCACCCTTGACAATAACAAAGTTGTAAGCTTCCAATTCCAAACAAAGTTTTGAACTTTAGTTTAAATTCAAACTATGGAGCAGTGACTACCTGTCTAAAGAGTACCATTCCGCCTCGAATTGCGACAACGGCTTCACGGGGATTGTTACCGCCGCCGGTTATGGCGTCCCAGATGCCAGAAACTGATGGAAGGAACAGTCTTCTGGTGCTGAAGAACTGTGAATTGGTGCAGGTTCTGAATGAAAATGGTAGTGTTGAGGTTTTATGGGTGTGAATTCTCGAAGTAGTTGTGCTAAAGAAGAGTGAGATATTGGGTGTTTTTAATGAAAATGGAGGGGAGGTTATGAATTGAGTGGGGGACATAGCTATGGAGGAAGAAGAAGCAATCTTGAACTGGGTATGAGAAAGGTTGAGTTTTGAGAGCAGAAGGGGAAAATTTGATTGAGACTGGCCTTAATTAGATTCGGGTCTCTCAATTTTCATGAGTGTGTGCAAAACTGCAGAGTTCTGGACTTGAGATTAGAGAGGGGATAAGGCGCCAAAAGACAACCGAATATTGTGGTGAATTCTAACTCTACTACTCGCTTGCAAGTTTTTCTTTTTTAATTATTTTGGATAAGTAAAGGTAAAGTTGTCATTGAGTCGGTTTAAATTAGTAAGACATTACCAATTGGTCTTGAAGACGTTGGAAGCTAACATTCAAGTTTGGAGGCAATGAGTTAGTTCTTTTCC
Organism: Rubus idaeus; assembly: GCA_030142095.1. Taxonomy (NCBI): domain Eukaryota; kingdom Viridiplantae; phylum Streptophyta; class Magnoliopsida; order Rosales; family Rosaceae; genus Rubus; species Rubus idaeus. The sequence continues at coordinate 4,786,138 of CM057968.1, forward strand.
CAAGTTCTTCTCATCACAATATTCGACACGGTGTATCATATACCCACACCGGACCAGAACTAGAAGATTTGAAGATTGAAAGTTTGGCATTTTGCCGCCCTCTCCATGCGCTTATGAATCTCGTAAGAACTTCTAACTTAGGGCAACTCCAACCCAAGGAGCTAAAAGCTATTTTAGGTCCAAAATCATCTCCAACCCAACAAAAATTTGACCAAAGTCTTGGAAAAAAGCTATACCCAGAGTCAAACTCGATCTAATTCCGAGTCCAGACCCAAAATGGCTCGGCGGGCCAGTATGCCCACGTGCTCTATGACGTCAGGCGAAAGAAGAGAGAGAGAGAGAGAGGCGCGGAGGGGCGAGTGAGCTAACGCGCGAGTGGGTCGCGGAAAGAAGAGCCGACACATGGGCCCCAGCCTCTGTCGCACCCCCAAAGTGACCCAACGGTCAACAAAAATTAACAGCCAGGATCCCTCCATTTCAAAATGGACGGTCCTGGTTCAAAGTAAAATTTTAATATTAATTTTAATATTCAAATGGTTAGATTTAAAAATCAAAGGCCCAGATTCAATTCTACCTCATATCTAACGGCTTGTATTTAAAGGGACTAATATTGATCAATTCTAAACCCAAAAAAAATTATAAAAAATACCAAATATATTTCTAATTAAATTTAAAATAAAAGAGACGAAACAAATAAATAAAAAATAAAAAATTTAATTTATATTAAAATAATAATAGGACTTGGGTTTTGAGTCCTAGGGTTGGAGATGGGTTAAATCCTATATGAATAGTACCTATTGTGGGGTGCTAAAATAGGTATAGAACTTGAGATTTGAGTCTAGGGTTGGACTTGCTCTTATGTAACTTTTGCCTCCGTTATGTTCTTTGTTGAGACTTGAGAACACAATATACCGTCTCGAAACTTTTGATAGTAAGAAATTTACAGGCTTATGCCATTATTTTTACGCTTTTATTTCTATTTTTTAAGCTCCACTTAATTTGGAGAAGGTAAAAAATCAGTTCACGGAACAATTGGCATGAAGTAGTTATGCAAGTATTTTTGTTTTATTTCTTATTTAACTATTTTACCCATCGTGACTAATTTGATTTCCAAAATATTTTCATATATAAAACATATACATACATTACTCATACAGTACATAATATGATTAAGGTGTACGTGCCCAAACAATAAGACCGGCGCCAATACAACCTGCATGACTAAAAGACGGCTATTGTTTTAATTCTTTGAATGCAAAAATTAGGCTGCAATTTGTACAAGAGGCAAATGCATTATGCATGTGGTATGACTCATTCAACGTATCATGAAACTAGCTATAGTACGTGAATTAGCTTTTCTCTTGCCACACATCTTACCAATGTGCATTGTTCCTAGACGAATTGCTTATAAATCAGAAACAATATATGCATTAATTTAGAGCATCCCAGAGAAATTCGAGTAACTTGTACATTGCATTTTCTCATTACGCTCAAAGCTAGTAAAGAAAGATCGTTCACGTCTTGTAGACGTACACCAAAAGATAGCTATAGAGAACGACCAAGGTGTGTGTTTGTTTTTCCTTATTTTGTTACTTTCTCGATTTCGTTTTTAATTTGTCGACCAAAACCCCTACACGGATCCTAGCTAACAAACCCTAACAAAGAAACCCCAACAAGATGAGCCACCATATTCTTTCTTGTGGATGCTATTGAACTAGTTGGATTCATATATGACTGCATGAGTTGTCCATTATTTATAACACATGTAAGCCTAGCTAACTGCAATTAATTTGGGAGGCTTTGGGTGCCCTTTAACATGGGGGACCTATGCTTGTGAGGGACGTATCTGGTGGTAGATTATTATTCTCTTCATGTGTTCGGCTTCATGATGTTGTCATAATGTCAACCGGAGCCTAACATCCTCATTATAATGTGCTCATGATATTGACTTGAGCCAATAAAGAAAATGTTGTCATCCTAACGCTATATTCACAGGTCCAGACCCCTTTGGTGCCACTATAAATGTAATTCGTAGCTAGTTTTCCTCCTGGCATTAACATGTACGTTCACCATGAGCTTGAAGGATTTGCCTCAAGACTGCTTGGCCCAGATTGTTTCATTGACCTCTCCCGGAGATGCATGTCGTTCCTCATTAGTGTCGTTGTCGATTCGTTCCGTGGCCGATATGGATACCGTGTGGGAGAAGTTTTTGCCGTCAGACTATACAGAAATGCTATCCAGATTAGTCACTCCAATACCTTATTCTTGCAGAAAAGACTTGTTCATCAGGTTGTGCAGTCCAAATCTAATCGATGGTGGAAAAAAGGTAACTTTCATTTTTCCTACTGACATTTCTTTTTTAACTTGATTGATGATGTGTGGTTTAATCTATTTTCACATTATTTTTTTATTTAAAATTCAAAAACCACGGAAAGGGATTTTTTTATTTTATTGATTTTATCGATGCCCCTAGGTTGGCTCATGCAAAATATAATTGATCAAATATATATTGGGACCATAATTGATCCAATATTTTGAAAATGTATCATTGCATTTGCAGCCTTGGGCAACAAATTAAAAGAACAGAAAATACATTACCACATGAATGGCAAACACATCAAGGTTGCTTTTGGATTGACAGGCGGTGGAACAAATATGAATTCTTGATCACCAAGAATCCATATTTGCTCCATTGCCTGTTGATGCACTGGTGGCTTTGGGATGCTAGCTACCACAATTATATGACTATTAATTAATATTTCTTTATATATATATAAGTCAAATAGTCAGTATACTAATTTTTCACTCCTATGAATATAAACTTTGACAACCAACCCCTCAAATTTCCCTAAAAAAATGCTTCAAAACCGGCTTTTGGTAATGATCGAACACTCTCAAGTACGTAGTGAACTACACACACCGACCGGCCCTAATGCCCTATGATATGGAATCTCATCGAATAGGATTCAAACCTACATCGAGTGCTAATTATATTCTTTTTCAAAAAAAAAAAAAATAGTCTTCAATGCATTTGAATGGTTATTTCTCCTCCTTTTTTTTTGGACAATGAATGGTTATTTCTCTTACACATTACTTACGAATAAAGGTTTTGTTTGATCGAATTTTTATTAGGGTTAACTTTTCTTTTCCTCTTCCTCTTGCTTTAAAAGAAATGAATATTCTTTCGGGCCACCATATATATGGTGAGTCCCTATGCAATACTGTCACGTTTCTTCTTCAAATTAACAACAAAGAAATAAACATAACAACCATCTCAAATTCTCAATACATAACTAGCTAATATTAAGTATTAACTCCATGATGGGTCGAACGACACAGATGTTCTCAATAGAGAAATTAACAGGTAAAAAATGTTACATGTTAAGTGCAAGGGATCTTTCAATTACATGGGCGTGCAATCCTCTATATTGGTCTTGGAAGCCTTCCCTTGAATCAAGGTTTGCTTTCCTAACCTCATAGTAATTTGGGAAATTATGCATTGATATCGATATATTTAAATCTAGGATCTATCTTGCAAAATGTTATGATAAGTTTTGAAACGACGATTAATTCAGATTTGCAGAGGTTGCTGAACTCAGAACCATCTGGTGGCTAGAAATATGTGGCACAATAAATACTCGAATGCTATCACCAAATACAGCTTATGGTGCCTATCTTATTACCAAGTTGGCTGATCGTGCATATGGTTTAGACTCATTACCTTCTGAGGTTTCACTTGAAGTTGGCAAGTTCAAATCACAAGGGACAGTTTACTTGAGTACTGCTCAAAAGGCATTAGCAGTAGATAAACATGTGAGATCATCAAATAGGGTTCTAGAAGGACATCTTTGTGAGCGTACAGATGGATGGATGGAGATTGAACTGGGGAGCTTTTACAATGATGGATGTGATAATAATAAGAATATGAAGATGAGCCTAAAAGAAGTGAAAGGTGCACACCTTAAAGGTGGCCTTATTGTTGAGGGAATTGAGATTAGGCCAAAACATCAATGTATTAGCTAGTTTCCGGCTGTTTGAACTCTTTGACTTTACCAAAAGGAAAGAAAGTGTAAATAGAGTACAATCATAGAACTTTTCTTATTTTCTCAAAAATAAATATATCAACTTAACTCGGATCCTTCACCTCTTTTTTCTCATATATATGAAAGTTATTATGTCCTTAATGAACCAAAAACCAAAAAGAACAACACGGATGTGGGCTCATGTTGAATGGGGGTTGTTCAATGCATAGGCTCGCGGGTTTGACCTGAAAACGGATTGGCAAATGATCAGGCCAGCCGGAAGCTTTTGGCCGCCAGGTTGGTACCAGTAGCTTTTAGGTTGGGCATACTAGCTTTTTATATTGGTATATTTAGGGTTAGGGTCAATATATATATTGCTATATAGCTTCTGGGTTTGGGGTAAGTACGTCGATAATTTTCTGAAGGCTATGAGATTTTAGTAGATAATTAATAACGTTTAAAATTTTGTAATGACAAGATAACATTTTCGTAAACATTAAAATTTTGTAGTTAATTTTTTTTAGCCTCTTCTATGCAATTTGTCTTACATATTCGCTCAAAATGGCAAAATAATTAGATAGTCAAAGAAACGCCATGGAACTTTGGGAAAGTCATATAGTTCCGAACCAAATGCTCGTAATCATAAAGCTTTGAAGAAACTAGAAACTAGCAACTAGAAACAAACAGGAACTGAGACCAAGCTAGCAACTAGCTAAAAGGAAATGAGAGGTAGGTCTAGAGAGAGACAGAGGCTAGTACTGGGTTGCTTGAAGAGAAAACACAATTTCCAAATTCGAGAGTGAAACTTTCCATAAATAGAAATTTCTTGAGGTAAAGAATTGAATTTCTATATCCGAGCACCCCAACTCTTTCCACATTTGAAGCATAATTATTATTGTCTGGGACAGAGAGATATACCAAATCGATTGACAGAAACAAGACATGGTGATTGTTCCTGAGTAGCTTAGATTTGCTTCCCTTAACCATACAAAAGCCAAATGGCTCACAGAAAGAGAATATTATCACTCACAGAAAGGAGATCGAAAGGAGCTAGACAGCTGCTTTTACGGAGTACGCATTCATGGTTTTGAATTTATGAGAAGTCCGAGGATAGTTGAGGGCTTGAAGCTTCAAACCACCACCTCTCATGGGTCTGATCGAAATAAAGTTTTTCGTCGTTCACGCCACAAGTTACTGCCAGCAATGAGATTGGATTGGACGTATGAATGATCTGACAGAGTGTGTATGATACACGCCTGCATTAGGGTTTCATGAACCCTAGGGCACTAGGTCATACATACTAATTCCTAAATACGAGAACAATAATTATTTAGGTTTTTTTTTTGGCAGGTTAGGGTTCCTTAAATTTAGGCCTAATTTATTGTTCAAAGATGATAGCGTGTCACAATAATCCATGTGATTTATATTTTATAGTAATATATTGTCACTATTACTCATGTACTATAAAAGCTTTTGATTATACTCACGTGCTGAAATCTAATCTATCTCAAAGTCTCTTTTACCATGCAACTGATACAAATTATTCAAATCACTAGCCAAATGAAATTTTAGACTGAGATCGATAAGAGACTTCACCAGAAAGATAAGCGTATTACTATTTTTTTTCTCCCTACAAGAGTTAATTAAACCCTAAATCGATCGTAGTGATTATTTGTGGCATACATTTGACCTTAGTATAAACTATAAAGTTCAAATGCAATATATAAAAAAATGGCCGGTCTTAATTAAGCCGATGGACTCCCCATCCTAGCTAATTTCGAAGTCCAGGTCGCACGGCTTCGGTGTCTGGCAGGTCAAGGATTTGTTTTCTGATCCAAATACAAGGTTAATTTAGGGCAAAGTTCCACGACTGGACTCTTCGGCTTATCTTTCATGACTCGACCAAAAAAAAAAAAAGACTCATTGAGGCCTCATGCATGCGTCCAAGGCTAAGGTCAGAGTTTGATTAGTATGGAACAATCGAGTCTAAATTTCAACTCCGTGCCTGAAACCAGAGTTCTTAAAATCTTGTATTGTTATGCAATTACATTGAAGATAATATAATTTTGAATTGAAGATGAACTCAAGTGATGAGGACGGATATGAGCTACAATTAAAATAGCTTAACGTACGGTTCAACCCTTCCATTGTGACCAGAACATAAGTAAATAGATATGGAAAATAGATATAGGTTCTATTTTAACAAAAAAAAAACACTAATTAAAGTGACTGATTGACAACAACGAAAGGAAACACAAAAGGTTTACTATTATATTAAATATTCGCAAATGAAGAGTAATCACAGAACTGCATGTGAACCAACTATTCATCATAGCTTGAAAAATACAAGGAGTGATTACCAGCCTTAATTTCCTACTTTTCAGAACTCATGCAGTCATGCATGTGATGGTCTTTACTTCTTCTATATATGGAGCAAATCTTAGCATCTTCTCCCCGTCTTCAAAGGTTTCGAAACCCTTTTCTCTAATTCCATGAAAGTTAAAAAGTAATTACCACGCTCAGGTCACTCTGCAAACCTTTCCTTCTTCCCCCAATAGATATACCGACATGCCTCCTTAAAACCCACCTGAGCTTTCCTACTTTTATCTTCCATGTTTACCATTCCTTAACTTTCTCCAAACACATACCAAGCTAGGCCTGAGGCCTCTCTAACATGAAAAAAGTAAACCGTCCATGTTAAGCTCACTCTTCAAATATAAATTCTATTCAGTTGCACTAAACTCTACTGAAAATTCTGCTCCAATTCATGGATCCTAATTTCCATCATCTCTATGAACTACCCTTACCCTTGTCATTCAACACCTTTGCTGCTAGTAGTAGTAGTAGACCTAGTGATCCATGGATGGACCCTGGGATATGGAGGAAGCTCCCAAGTCTGCTTCTCGACCGCGTTATTGCCTTCCTTCCACCACCGGCCTTCTTCCGAGCTCGGTGTGTCTGCAAGAGATGGAACGGTCTCTTGTTTACAAGCACATTCCTTGAAATCTACCTCCAAGTCTCTCCTAGCCGCCGCCATTGGTTCCTGTTCTTCAAGCCCAAAAGTCAAATCATTGACAACAACAACATTAGGGCTGAAGGATACCTTTTCAATCCTTATGAACTCACATGGTACCGCCTTACATTTCCTTTGGTTCCACCATCCGGGTTCACTCCATCTGCTTCTTCAGGCGGTTTGGTCTGTTGGGTTTCGGACAACCCTGCTCCGAAAACTCTACTACTCTCCAATCCGCTTTCGGGTACTCTAAACCAATTGCCTCCAACCCAAACTTCAAGGTACCAACCCTCGATCGGCTTCACTGTCACCCCTACCTCTATAGACATCACTCTTGCTGGAGATGACCTCATCAACAATGCCCTAGCCGTCAAAAACTCAACGGCAGAGAGATTCCACGTAGACGGTACCGGGTGCTTTCTTCCTCTGTGGGAAATCACTTCTTCTCTTCCCAGACTCTGCAACTTTGAGTCAGATGGCAGAATGGTTCATGTCAATGGAAGGCTCTACTCAATGAGCTACCACCCTTTCAGCATCTCGGCCTATGACGTGGCAACATCCAGTTGGTGGGAGATTCAGCCTCCGATGAGGAGGTACCTCAAGTCCCCGATCCTGGTGGAGAGCGGCACTGGGAAGCTTCTTCTGGTGGCTGCTATTGAGAAGAGGACACTGATCGTGCCGAAGAGCTTGAGGATCTGGAGCTTGCAGGAAGACGGAGCCACGTGGGTCGAGATGGATAGGATGCCACAGCTGCTTTATGATCCATTCCGGGCGGAGATGGAGCAGTGTGGGAATGAGTTTCACTGCGTCGGGCATGGACAGTTCATTGTGTTCATGGTTCCGGAGATGGGTCATTTCGGTGTGATGTTTGATATGTTCAGCAGAAGGTGGAAGTGCATTCCTCCCTGCCCTTATGTTGGTATGCCTGAGTTGGGCCGTGGTTTTGCTTATGAGCCCCGGCTTGCTACTCCGGTCACCTCGCTTCTGAATTATCAGTTCAGTGCTGCTCCATTTCAGGCTTGATTTCAGTGTACGTGGTTAATAAATTAAGTTAGGAGGCTTCTACTTCTATTTCTATTTAATTAGTACGTATGTGCGGTCTTAGTGTTAAGCGTGCAGTCGGAAATTAATACAGCCAGGAGCTACGTACTTAGTTAATTGTCAGGACTTAATTTAGTGATGCTCCATTATGTGCCTTTTCCTTTAGTTTGTTGTAACTATGTTCTCTCTACCCTCTGGTACTATGTGTGTTAAAAATTCCTGTTTGCTCCATTAATTGGATGTATTTTTATTAGGAGGCTCTACAACTTAATTTGGAAGGTTTCAGCTTTGACATTAAGGAAGAAATTCCAAGGCAAGAATTAAGCTCCTTATTTTTAATGCCATTTTCTACCTTTATTTAACTTGTAATTTACGAAGACTTTAAAATATCCCCGGACAACGAGATGAGTCAAAAGGTCGTACGTGGGAGGTGGTCCTTTTTCTCTGCCTACCTTTCATTTATTATTAATAAGATTAAGATTGATGTGCATGTATGTGATGTCGTAACTCATAACTGCAAATGTGAAGCTAACATTGTTTATGTTAATTCATATAAAGTAAGAAATTAAAGCTCACATGCCTAAGAGATTGCCAATATGCTGAAACAAATTAAACTTTTGGTATAATAATGATCGCAAGGATAGTTAATTTGGATCCAGATCGTTGGATAACTTTTTTTGGGCATCAAATCAGTAGCCAAGGCGTCTCTCGTGCCTTTGCCATTCCATAGGTCTTAACGAGTTAGATCAAATAATTGAGAAAACTTACATTTTCCCCAAATAGAACAGAAGCATGCACAAAGTTACACTTTATCGAAGTTTTGAGTTGGCCGGTGACAACATTTTTTCCTGAGTTTAATCTCTCTCTCTCTCTCTCTCTCCCTCTCTCTCCATGTGCCATTGAATCATTTTTCTTTATTTCCCGATATGCAAAGAGCTTGAAGAAATGTACGAAAACAAATGATTCTTATGCTCATTTGGTTAATTGAGCTGAAAAACATGGCCTTCAGCCTGCTCCAAACACATCTTATACATCATTTGATCATGACAAGACCGCATACAAATCGTCAATTCCTTAATTAATGCGTAAGAAAATAGGAAAATTATTACCAATAAATAAGCAAAGAATGAGATTAGATTTTCGACAGCTGATCGAACGGTTATCCTTTTGCCTCTTGTATGGCTTCAATGAATTTTGAAACCTCATAATGTTGTGAAAGTCGAATAATAATAAGGGCTTGTTTGAGATTGCTTCTGAAATGTCTAAAAACGCTTTTATACAAGAAATCACTTGACAAGTAATTTTCAAAACCACTTTTAAGTGTTTATAAAACTCACCCAAAATATTTTTATATATATTTTTATATTTATAATTAATTTTTTCATTTATTTCAAAAGAGCTTTTGAGTATCCGAAAAGCAATTCCAAACAGGTCATAAATTTGACATGTGACACTGGTGATTTTCGGCAGCAAAGAAATGTCATTTAGGATTGGAGGATTGGGCAGAACAGAAGGAAGTGTTCATTGAAGAGAATGTAGGATCCATCGAAGGTTATGTGTTTGCCAAGTAAGAACTTTTCGGATTTTGTTCATACCTTGCATTGTTGATTTCAACTTGTATCACTGGTTTCTCTTTATATCGTTAGTACTAGCTTCTTATATTATCAATTAGTTTCACATCATGTAATACGTTTTACGATTTGCATTCTTTTTAAGACTTAGATTTTAATTAAGTAATATAAAAATATTTGCTATAAAATTAAGTAACGGTACGATAAAAACAAAATGATAAATATCTCTCGCTATCATACAAATTAATTTGAATTATAGGAAGAGCTACTCATAGGAGACTATTCTAGTACATTAAATAGTAGAAATTGCGAGAAAAGAAACATGCAATGATTAATAGTTTAATACACCGAATCATCCACTTCTTCGTCCTGAATGCTGAGTTGCTGACACCTCCCACCTGGTAAACCTTAATCAAACCCACCATGTGTATCAACTTTCCCACTTAAACAACCACTCTTTTCCTTTTGTCGTATTCCTTCATTCATATTCTATGCCCTTTGTTCATCGGACTCTCAACTCGTTCTCGCCGCGACGCCATGTCGTCGCGTAATTCCAGCAACATGTCCACGACCAGAACTCTCAGCGGTATGTCGGAAATGGAGACCGTGAAACTCGGATTGGATCTCGTACCGGCGGCCAGGCGAAATCTCGGGTTCCTGAGGACTGTGGCCGAGTCTCACTGGCTTCACAAGAAGCCAACGCTTGTTGAAGCCATAAGAAGGTCAAAGCTCTCACCTTTATATCCAGTAATCTGATCAAACGGTGGATGTTCAATGTTGCTGGGTTGTTTTTGCAGGTACAATGAGCTCTGGATGCCGTTGATGTCTCATCTGACGGCGGAGTCAACGGCCATTCCTGTTGTTCATCCTCCCATAGACATTGAGTGGGTTTGGTTCTGTCACACACTCAATCCTGTAAGCTCTGTTAATTAAAAAAGCTTTACTTCTTTCAAATTTGGGTTTTTTTTTTTCTGAAAAAAAATTTGATCTTTTTCATTGTACCAAAAAAAAACTTTGATTTTTTTTTTCAGGGTAATTACAGGCAATATTGTGAGTCCAAGTTCTCAAAACTGATAGGAAAGCCGGCCATTTTCAACGAAGAGAACGAAGAGTATGCATTATTGAGGTGCAGAGATTTTTGGGTCAGGAGGTACCCAAATGAGCCATTTGAGAATGAAGCTGATTCTGATGTGGGGGTTTCAGATGTGGCCATTGATGAGGAGCTATTGGAGGAAGTGACCAAAAATAGATTTTTGTATTCAAAGTTTTCAGAGCCATACCGGTCTGAAGTTGTGTACTTGATAGCAGCAAGGCAAAGGTACAAGGGGTTTTTGTTTATGGTGCAGAGGTCCATTAATTTCGGTTCAAATTTGGTGCCTGCCTCTGATATTATGCTAATGTGGCTCATCCATCAGGTGCATTTTCGTCTTTCGTATAGTTCATTTTTCATGGTGATTTTATTCCTTGGATCATAAGTAAAAGGTTGAAATCTTGCAGTTACTTTTGATTATGGGGTTCACTTATTTCCATGTTTCTGAATTTTGTTTAATTGGAAGCAGAGTTACCCAACAATATATGCAGAAGATTTGAAAGAGATGGAGGTTGATTTAGGGAAAGTGTTGACTGTGTGGGACAAAGTCAAGGAAAAAGAGGTGGAGGAGACCAAGAAGCTGTGGGAGAGGACTTTTGATCAACCATATGAGAAAGCTGGTGGGGAAATAGCTTTGAAATTGGATGGGGGTGTCTTATTGAAGCCGCCGGTTTACTGGGAGGTTTCGGATACAGATGTGAATACCAAATACAAGCCCCTGCTGCCTAGGTTCTTGCTTGAGGTCAGTTTAGCATTCTCTTTAATCTAAATCTGATTTATTTCTGTTGCAATAGTTAGTCATTTGTGAAATTAAATATCTGAACTAAAATACTGTAATTCCATCAAAAGCTTATATAAAATGAACTCGAGATAGCTAGACAGTCAAGCTAGCTATGTAGATCCTAGTTTTGGTAGCAAGTATTACTCTGATGGTGCCTTGATGCCTCAATGTAGGTCTGTGTGTTTGTTAGGCTTAGGGATAAAATGAAGGCAATGCAGGAGGATATAAGACGCGATATCCTTCGTCTTCGAATTGTGAGGTGTCATAGGGAGTTAAAGCTCGGAAAACCCATGTCCAACTTTTCTCATTCGTCATGGCGAAAAGCTTGGCATCTCTACTGTGAGTTTGGAACCAAAGGAGTCATGGTGGAGCTTCGTCGGCATGGTGGCTACTGTTTTAAAGGAAACAGCGTGCAAGACACTGTTACATTCTATTGGAATGACTTACTTAGAGCACCCTCTCTATCCATAGAAAAAGAAGATGAAGAAGTGAAAATTATTACTTCGATAACTCCACCAGTTCAGGCACCGTATCTGTTGAAATGTGTGCCTGACCGTGTCACAGATGATTCTGGGGCAATGATATCGGATGTGATTCTGAGAATGAACCAGTATCGTCCCCAAGAAGGCCGATGGTTGTCTCGCACTGTGCTTGATCATGCAGGGAGAGAGTGTTTTGTAATTCGAATAAGGTTTAAATGCTAACAACTTAACTTTTCCATACAAGTTTAGAGAGAAAATGTATCTGTTACTTAACGAAAACAAATTGGATCAAATTGATTGTAGGGTGGGAGAAGGATTTTGGAGAAGAGGAGGCGAAACTCCATCAGCTGTGAAATGGGAGGATAGGATTATAGAGATTCGAGAAGGTTCTTGGTCGTATGTTGCTGGTTCCATCGGTACATCCCCTGGTATGTTATATTACATACACATATATAATTTTAGTCACTTGTGGGATAAAGGTGCAAAACACTGAATAAATGGGAGTTAAATACCAACAACGCATCGGCTTTAGAAATACTAGATACTTGCAACCAACTGCATATGAAAGGATTTTAGATGAACCACATAATGTAGATGAGAGAAAACTGATGATATGAAGGCAAAACAATCTTTAATTTGGTTACAAGATCAGGCGCTTTTTTTTTTTTGATTTAGAAGGAAGAATCTGAAATTCAGTACTTCAATGTTTTCTTTCTCTTCAGCTGAGTAAGTAGTTATCGATTTTGTTTTACGGAAGCGCTTCTACATTGCATTATACATGGTCTGCTGAGAGATTATTCTTGGTTAATTATGGTGCTTCATTGTATTTCTTTGGAAACAAATTGTAACTTTTGTCTGCTGCTCTAGTACAGCGAAAGTGGTAGGAACCGCCATACCAAAAGAACCAGCGGAACAATGTAAAGCTGCATGGCAGCTTTCAACAGGAGATGAATTGATGATAGGGGGAGTCCCATCGTCAGTATCAGGTCTCAGTTTTTGTGTAAAAAATCAAGCTGCAGAATCAACAGTGGGTTTGCAATTTCTCTTCCTACATTGCCTGCATTAGTATATAAATCCTCATTTGATTGGTTACAAACCTGTATCATATGTATTGCAGGTTAAACTCTTGAAAGGACGAAAGATGCAATATCAAGTAAAGAAAAAAGGGTCAGTAACCAAAGATGAAGAATGGCAGATTCATGAAGAAAGTGAAGAGGAGGAAGAGGAAGATGAGGAAGAGGGGTTTTTAACCCTTATCCGGATGACCGAAGATAATCCAATTGGAAGAGCAACGGCTCTTTTAAATTGGAAGCTATTGGTAGTGGAGTTACTGCCGGAAGAAGATGCAGTATTTGTGCTTCTTGTATGCGTTTGTATACTTCGAAGTGTATCGGAGATGAAGAAGGAAGATCTTGGAGGTTTGTTGATTAGAAGAAGACTAAAGGAAGAAAAAATTGGGACTAGAGATTGGGGTTCTGTAGTAGTTCACCCTTCCTCGTGCTCTTCCTGTATTACTTCACCTCACATTGAACCTTGGTATTGGAATGCAAAGGCAAGTACAAAGTCAGAGGGTGCAAGTAACATAACTAGGCAACCAGCTGTTACTGTTGGCTATTCACCGGAGGAAGGCGGTGATAAGTTGTACAAACGAGGTATACTTGCATGACAACTGAAGAGAGAGTAGCCGTTTTTTTAACTCGTGTAAATTCTTTTTACAACTGAAACTATAAACTCTTGCATCTCTTTTTCTTCCTCGTCTTCTCTATTTGGTGACATTGAAAATCTTGTTGGTGAATATAGTTTGTGTCTATATACCCTGCAGTTTTTGACTATGGATTGGGCCAGAAAAACTGGAAAAATTTGATTCTGTTTCTAGAAAAGCGAGGAGGATCCTTGATTTGATTGTGCACTCCACGTACCTCAAAAGCCCAAAGTAGCAACGAATATTGGAGCATGTGCTCAAAGAGCATGACTTGGCTTCTTCAAAAGAAAAAGCACAAGAATGTTTATTTACAACTCCAAAGACAAAGCCTTTCCTTTGAAAGCAAACAATTCCCTCATTCCCTCGTGTATAAAACAAGCACCTTTTCTCCATATTCAAATGATCATAAAAATCAGTTTCTTTCTGCCTTTCTCCCTCCCCATCAGAACTAAAGATGGCCTTTACCAATTTTCTGCTTCTTCTCATTACTCTAGCTTCACTTTCAATTTTGTCGTATGGATTATCTGATTCCTCAGAACAGCCAAACCCTTCAATTCAAACCATGCTTCTGCAAACTTGCAACGAAATTGAAAATCAAAGTTCATGCCTCACAAACGTGCGAGCTGAGCTCCAAAGCATAATGGGGCCAGAACAAGGTCATCAAAATGCTGCTTCTTCAAGTAGTTCGATCCTAAGTGCTGCGCTTAGGCACACGCTTAATCAAGCCAAATCGGCAGTTGACATGATCACAAAGTTCAATGCTCTATCCATCAGTTACAGAGAACAAGTAGCTATTGAGGATTGCAAGGAGCTCCTTGATTTCTCAATCTCCGAGTTGGCTTGGTCTTTAGGCGAGATGAACAGAATCCGGACAGGTGACAAAAATGTTCACTATGAAGGAGACTTAAAAGCCTGGCTGAGTGCTGCCCTTAGTAACCAAGACACATGCCTCGAAGGTTTCGAGGGAACTGATAGACGCGTCGAAAATTTCATAAGGGGAAGCTTGAAGCAAGTCACACAGCTCATTGGTAATGTCTTGGCCTTGTACACTCAATTACATGCTTTACCCTTTAAACCTCCAAGAGATCAGATAGTTGCGAATAAGAGTTCATCGCCTGATCATAATTTCCCGTCATGGATGAGTGAGGGTGATCAAGAGCTGGTTAAATCCAGTCCACATGGTCAATTAGGTATGCATGTAGATGTTACTGTGGCAGCAGATGGGAGTGGGAAGTACCGTTCAATCACAGAAGCTGTTAATGAAGCTCCAAACTACAGCAGGAGGAGGTACATAATATATGTGAAGAAGGGGATTTATAGAGAAAACATTGATATGAAGAAGAAGAAAACCAATATCATGTTTGTAGGGGATGGGATTGGACAAACTGTGGTAACTGGTAACCGAAATTTCATGCAAGGATGGACTACATTTAGAACTGCAACAGTTGGTAAGTTTTTACGTACCTTGCTATAG
This sequence comes from Rubus idaeus, assembly GCA_030142095.1. Taxonomy (NCBI): domain Eukaryota; kingdom Viridiplantae; phylum Streptophyta; class Magnoliopsida; order Rosales; family Rosaceae; genus Rubus; species Rubus idaeus. Next base: position 4,801,314 of record CM057968.1, read on the forward strand.
CTTATTTTATCTCACTATTCAGAATATATATATCTTTCTTTTTTTGTGTGTGTGGACAGAATATATATATTAACATGAACACATAAAGAATAAGGCAACAATGTACATGAAGCTTACTCTATAACAAACAACATGGTTTGTAGAAAACTATGATTTGTTTACGTTGAGACCCTGTTTATATGTGATTTTGTTATGCCTGCAGCCGTATCCGGAAAGGGGTTTATAGCAAGAGACATGACTTTTCGCAACACCGCGGGGCCTGAAAACCATCAAGGTGTGGCACTTAGAGTTGACTCGGACCAATCTGCCTTCTTCCGGTGCAGCATGGAGGGTCACCAAGACACACTCTATGCTCACTCTCTTCGCCAATTTTATCGTGAATGTGACATCTATGGCACCATAGACTTCATATTTGGCAATGGCGCTGCGGTGCTCCAAAATTGCAAAATCTACACTCGAGTCCCGCTACCATTACAAAAGGTCACCATCACAGCCCAAGGTCGCAAAAGTCCACATCAAAGCACCGGGTTTTCGATCCAAGATAGCTATGTTCTTGCTACTCAACCAACATATCTAGGGAGGCCATGGAAGCAATACTCGAGGACAGTTTTTATCAACACTTATATGAGTGGTCTAGTGCAGCCTAGAGGGTGGCTTGAGTGGTATGGTAACTTTGCTTTGGGCACATTATGGTATGGGGAGTATAGAAGTTACGGGCCGGGTGGATCACTATCCGGACGGGTCAAATGGCCTGGTTACCACATCATCCGGGATCCCAACACCGCCAGTTTCTTCACGGTTCGACGGTTCATTGATGGGATGGCTTGGTTGCCGGCAACAGGTGTTAAGTTTACAGTGGGTTTGAGTAATTAAATTGTTAATAAAACTATTTGGACCACATTTAAGTTACATCTCTAGATGCAATATCTCTTAAATTATTGTATAGATATTCATTTCTCATCTACTAGTCTCGATGAGAAAATCAAATACATAAAATAAAGGATTCATGTCTAAACTATAGTATAGACAAAATGAGTTGATGATTTATTTTTTCATTGTACTTAATTAGCATTTTAATTAGTATGGTTTGGGGAACTGACCAAACTACCAAAGCCATCCAAACTAATTAGTTTCAAAATCGGGAAAACCAGTTTCTTCGTTTCCCTTGACTTGTGTTTTTGACCTTTTCTTTCTTTAGAAATAAGTAACAACATCTAGCTTAGGCAATAGAACCTTCTTTTTCCTCCAAGCCTCCTATTTTGTGAGCATTGTTACAACTTAATTATAACCAATTCTTAAAATCTTTCTTCTTTCTTCACTCTTATAAATATGTAATTTCTTTATGACATTCCCATCAACTCAAGGAGCAACAAAGCCTCCGAAGAGGAAGAGGCCTTGAGCACCCCAATCTTTCTCATCTAGTATAATTGATAAAGTTGTAAATGGCGTACGGGGAATCAAGTGGTTCAAAGAAGAGGCTTGCCATTATCGGCATCTCTTCGATGCTATTGATAGCATTGGTGGTGGCCGTGACTGTTAGTGTTGGCCTGAATACCACGAGCCACGGCAGCCGTGACGCCAGTGGCAGCAGGACTTCCATCAAGTCCCACGAGATATCTGCCTCCATGAAAGCCATCACGTCCATTTGCCAGCCCACCGACTACAAACAAGAATGTGTGAGTAGTCTCCAATCCGCAGCTGGAAAAAACACCACCGACCCAAAAAAGCTCATTCAAGTTGGATTCCAAGTTGCAATGAAACAAATCTCCGCGGCCGCGAAGAACTCCACTCTCTTGCAACAGCTTGAGAAGGACCCCAGAGCCACCAAGGCCCTTGACATTTGCAAAGAGCTCTTGGGATTGGCTGTTACCGAGCTCAAGCAAGCTTTCGACAGATTTGGGAGTGACTTTGACATCACCGAATTCGATGAAATGCTCATGGATTTAAAGGTGTGGATAAGCGCTACTGTCACATACCAAGAGAGCTGCTTGGACGCATTTGAGAATAGTACTAGCGATGCAGGCGAGAAGATGAAGAAGATATTGCAGAGCTCCATGCATTTGAGCAGCAATGCCCTCGCCATGGTCTCCACAATCTCTTCACTTCTCGGTGGCTTAGACCTCAAAGGCCTAAGCCGCCACCTCCTTTCGGATGATGGCCTCCCAGTTCTTGGTCACGACGATTTTGAGCTTCCTAATGATCTTCTTAATAATACATGGTATGAACCTGGAATCAGGAAACTCCTCAGCACTGCTACTAGAGCTGATCTTTACAAAGGTAACAAAGTTAATAAGGCTGCGAACATCGTTGTGGCCAAGGATGGGAGTGGAAAGTACAAGACCATCAATGAGGCACTACATCATGTCCCCAAACATGGCAACAAGACATTTGTCATCTACATCAAGGAAGGTGTCTACAATGAGCTTGTCCACATTACAAAGGCCATGACCAATCTGATGCTGATCGGAGACGGCGCTACCAAGACCAGAATCACCGGAAACTTGAATTTCATAGACGGCACCCCCACCTACCAAACCGCTACAGTTGGTACGTTGTGTGTATATAGGCACCTTTTATATGCTATGCTTCTCAAGTAGATTGAATTAATTATTAATTTTTTTTTTTGCAGCGGTCCATGGAGCTCATTTCATGGCTAGGGATATTGGATTTGAGAACTCAGCTGGTCCAGATAAACATCAAGCTGTGGCAATTAGGGTCAGTGCTGATGAGGCTATCTTCTACAGGTGCGCGTTTGATGGCTACCAAGACACACTTTACACACATGTCCAACGCCAATTCTACCGTGACTGCACCGTCTCCGGTACCATTGACTTTGTTTTTGGTGATGCTGCCGCCGTTTTCCAAAACTGCACTTTCATGGTGCGCAAGCCAATGCCCAACCAGTCTTGCATTGTCACGGCTCAAGGCAGGAAAGAGAGGCGCCAGCCGACTGGAATCATCATCATAAACAGCAGATTTACCTCTGATCCTGCATACTACCCCCTGAGGCATGAAAACAAGGCATATCTGGGCCGTCCATGGAAGGAGTACTCGAGGACCATCATCATGGAGTCCTCCATTGATGACTTGATTCAGCCACAAGGTTGGTTGCCTTGGGAGGCTGATTTTGGGCTCAAGACATGCTTCTATGCTGAGTACAACAACCGTGGCCCTGGTGCTGGCAAAGATCAACGTGTGACATGGCGCGGTATCAAGAACATTACACCGCAACATGCTGTGGATTTCACACCCAGCAGGTTCTTTAAGGGTGACCGATGGGTTAGGCTGTCTGGAGTGCCTTATGTCCCTGGCCTCACAGCTTGATCTTGCTGAGAGAGGCTCTGATGAGTAGTGAGTTGTATATGTTTAACTTCCCTAAATGAATTTCATCGATAAACTGTAGGATGATATCCACAGGGCTATATCCTTACCTACCAAATTTGGTTTGGCTGTTCATTAATGAAAAGTATAATTCGAATGAAAAGTACAATTTGAAAGACCGAACGAGAAAATTTCAAATAAATCTGAACTGTAAGATTGTAGTTCTTACTCTACCGCAACACCAATTGAAAGGCTCAAACTCCAAAACATTCAAAAGTACTGAACTCCTTTTTACTGAACAATTTGTTCAAAGTACTCAGCAAAACTAGATACCAGTCACCTATAGTAAAGCAGAATTAGATTCCAGATTATAAAAATTTAAAATCTAGAATCAGTTCAAACCCTAAAGCCTCTGCTGTTCCTCCTTCCTCTAGCCTTCTCAAACTTCCTTCCCTTCGATCGCACATATGGTTTAGTGTGGCTGTGGGGCACACCAGGAGCTGGACCAAAGTGCTTTACTGCTTCACGGGAATTCTTTGGACCTCTGAGAAGAACCTGAAAATAGGCAGAGAAGGCGATCTTGGTGAATGAGTGAAGAAAAATTAAATCAATTCCAATAGAAGTGACAGAATTGACAGTATAGTTCAACATGTCAAATGTAAACTAGCAAATATTTGCTCATGCTCAAAGCACATACCACATTCTGACCCAATGGTGCCCTCAAAGCAAGCTGATCAAATGTCAAACACTCTCCTCCTGCCTTCTCAATCCTCGCTCTTGCAGTCTCGGTAAACCTCAGTGCTGCAATTTTTAATTGAGGAACTTCAGACACTCGAATATCATCAGTCACATTGCCCACAACCACAGCAATCTTGTTCTCCTACATGAAAATCCAACACTTCATGGAGCCGAAAAGAAGGGGGGAATCCAAATTCCTCAACAACAGGTAAAGTTGATATGAGGTGACAGATTATTAATAAAAACTAACCTTTCCTTGCATAAAACGGATCAACCTGGACAGTGAAAGTGGTGCCTTGTTAACTTTACTCATGAAGAGACGTTTGAGTATGACCTTATTGAATGGGCTTTCAGTCCTCCGGACAAGAAAGTGGAAGAGCTGATTACAAACACCAAGTATTTAATCAGACTTCATATTCATATCAACATAACAATATGGCAGGCATACCATTAGAAATACAAAATCCAGAGAACTGGAGCTTTTGTGAAACCCACTAATGAGATAACAGATTTTAAAGAACTTTTTTTTTTTTAAAATGGAAGTTAGTTCCCTCAGAACATTTCAAACAAATCAATCATGTAATGATCAGGATTAGCATGGTTCAAAGCATCACAGGGAACATTTCCTCCATAGTTTAGCATTATTGAACAAAAGATGTAAAAAATTTGTAAGAGACAAAATGAACTAACTAAGAAATACAATGAACCGGAAAAAAAATCTCCAACATTGACATGATTTTACAATTCCGAATAACATAGCATCAATCCAAAACAAAAGGTAGCAAAACTACACCAAACAATGGTCAAAAGTAACAAAGTAGTTAAATGCTCAGATAGATGTGGGTAATGTCCATTCCCTGACCTACAAAAGGCCTCATAATGAGCTGGGATACACACTTATCATCATTGCAGGAAGACCAAAACCATATTATTCATCCCCAGAATATGAAATTAACACATGGACAATTTGATCCATTAAAAATACAAACTTTAATTCCAAGAACATCCATTTTAACACAATTGATATATACAGGGACGCAAACTTATATACCTTGACGAGGAGCTTGAGGTAAATGTCATCGGACCTCGGCGCGGTACGAATGGTCTTCTTGCTCTTACCTCCGGCGACGAGATCGATCCCCTGTTTCGAAGCACAAGCGGTATAAGGTACAAATGAAAAACAGACAGAATACATGAAATACAATTACACAGTGAGAGAGAGGTGTAGAGGTACCATTGGAGCTGTGGGCGATGAAGCTCTGTTGCTCTGGTTGCAACGTCGCGTCGGCGAGAGGGGAGACCCCAAATGAAGTAGGGTTTAGAGACTAATATAACCCTCGCTGTCGGGTTTGTATGAGGGTTTTGCGGGTCGGATCTTTTCAACGGACCAGCATGAAAATTAGCCCGGCCCGAAAATTATCCCCCCATACTAAACTGATAGTCCCTCTTTTTTCTTCGAAATTTCAACCCTAGCTAGATTAATTTCTTATTTCTCTTCCGATTTCTTCATGGTAACTATTATAGGTTTTGGAGGTAACAGTTTTTTTTTTTCTTGGCAAGTGAGATAATAGCTAGGTTAATATATGTGTGTGTATGCCGTATGCACCGTTAGCAACGTACGTGGATTAAATCTCATCAAAGATTTGGACCTTTTAAACGTTCCATAATTCCTTAGCAGAAAATAAACCAATTATATTTTGCATCTCGAGTCTCTAGATATAGCAAGTAAAATTGCGAAGGTAAATGGGTTTCCTAAATTCATTCTTCACCATATATCAATTTCCCACCCATCTTCATGTTACCTGTGCATCTTGATTTACAAACCGAAAAGAGGAAGAAGATGAAAAAGGAAAAGACAAAAGCAGAAATGAAAGAGTTTGACGAAACAATGTCGGAGGAGATGGTGGTGCAAATCCTATCAAGGTTGCCTCCCAAATCTTTGATGAGATTTAAGTGCGTACACAAGTCATGGCATTCTCTGATCAATAATCCTAGACTTGCAGCCAATCATCTTCACTTTTACAGCGAAAATTCCTCCTCCTCATGCATCCTCTTCAAGCGTACTGTCGTTCAAAGAACCGAAAGTGAAAACCAGGAAATTATTGTATTTTCATTCCTTCGTCTTCCCAATGATGATGATGGTAACCTTCCTTATCCTGTGGAGGACCTCGAATTTCCGCCTTCTGTTGGTCTAGATAATAGAGGCCAATTTATTGAGCTTGAATTTCTAGAATCTGTAGATATTATAGGTCATTGTGATGGGATTATTTGTCTATCACTCTATACTGGTGACCTTGTTTTATGCAATCCAGCAACGAAAGAATTCAAGATTGTTCCGGAGACGTTACTTCCGGATCGGACCGGATGTGCTATGGGATTTGGTTATGACTCAAAATCTAATGATTACACAATTGTTAATGTTGCATCTTATGATGAAGAAGTATATGAACAACGCCTCGTTCATTCTCCTCCCAAAGCAGAAGTATATACACTAGGCACTGATTGCTGGAGAGAGATCAACACTGCTTTTTTAGAGACAGAAACTACTATCTTTTGGCCATTCTTTTTTCAAATGTACTTGAAGGGAATTTTCTATTGGTTGGGATATGAGCAAAACAAGGAATCCATCTCTTTCTATCGTAGACTAGAGGAAGAATACGTTAGACAAGTGATTGTGTTGTTTGATACAAGTGATGAGGCATTTCATAGTATGTTGCTTCCGGATAGTTTCTACGAGCCATCATTTGGTGTTTATACAATGCGCCTGGCAATGTGGAAAGAATCCATTGCTCTTTATGGCTTTCATTGTATTACATATTTTGAAATTTGGGTGATGGATGAGATAGGTGGTGTTAATGGTTCTTGGACAAAACATGTAACCTTTGAACCCTTAGAGGATTATTTTGTATTATCATTGGCATTTTGGAAGAGCGAAGAGATTATTATGGTTGCCAATGATGGACGTATAGTAACCTACAATGTCGCTACCGAAAAGTTTAAGTATCTTCCCATTCATGGTGTGTATCCAGGATCTTTTGAAGCTGTTGTATGTATGAATAGTATAGTTTCAGTTAATGGAGACAATAAGCTTGCAGGTGACGATGTATAATGTCTCACTGTGTTTTGTTGAAATCAAATTTCTTGTGTTCCAAGGCAGGAGTAGTAGTCTTAGCAGCCTAGCCATTCTAATCTTGTGTTGATCAAGTTGCTATACTTTCTAGCTACAGTTTAGAGAGATAAAATAAAAATGATGATATATAGTCAAGATTACATCGGATGTCTGCACTTTGGATAGTGTGATGCAAAATTGTATAAGTTAGCTAGATTCATATATATTTCAAGAAATCTTAATTGAAAATGATTAAATCTATAGGTTTTAACATTTCATCTTAGTATATATCAACCTAGCTAATTATTTGTCCATGGTTTTTTTTTTCTTTATTATTTGCCGTTGAGCAGTGGCCAAATAACCATGAAGGTCACCAGGAATTCAAGATTGTTCCAGAGACGTTCCTTCCAGATTGGACCGGATGTGCTATGGGATTTGGTTATGATCCAAAATCTAATGATCAATTACACAATTGTTAATGTTGCATCATTCTCCTCCCAAAGCAGAAGTTTATACACTAGGCACTGATTTTTTAGAGACAGAAATTACTTTTGGTCATTCTTTTTTCAAATGTACTTAGAAGGGAAATTTTCTATCGGTTGATATATGAGCAAAACAAGGAATTCATCTCTTGCTATTGTAGACTAGAGGAAGAATACGTTAGACAAGTGATTGTGTTGTTTGATACAAGTGATGATGTATTTCATTGTATGTTGTTACCGGATTGTTTCTACGAGCAATTGAGAAACATAAAAAGAAAATGCATGCTTACGGGCAATTGATATATTAAGAAACTAAAATTCTTTGTTCTCAATCTTATCACCTCCCTTGATTGAAACTATACTATTCACACAAATAACAGCTTCAAAATATCCTGGATAGATGCCGTGAATAGGAAGATGCTTATATTTTTGGGTATCAAGGTTGTAGGAGACTATACATCCATCTGGAGAAACCATAAGAAACTCGTCACTCTTCCAAAATATCAATGGCATTGCAATGCCCACTATAGGCTCGATGGTTATGTGTTTTGTCCAAGAACCCTGAGCACCACCATAGTCATCCAGCACCCATATATCAAACGAATACTCATCATAACTAGAACCATAAAATTGGAAGATAAAAAGAACAATGGATTCATCCCGCACTGTAATGTGTAAATCGGGTTTAATAAGCGCCACTGGTATGTAAAATCTATCCGGAAGCAATATACTATGAAATACCTCATTACTCGTATCCAACGAAAGGATCACTTGCCTAATGACTTCCTGTTCAATTGTGTCGATGAATTCCTTGTTTTGCTCATGTCCCAACCAATAACAAATTCCCTTGAAGTACATATAGAAAACATCAGGCCAAAAGTTGGTAGTTTCTGTTTCTAAATAATCAATGGTGATATTTCTCCAAGAATTGGTACTAAGAGTGTATACTTCTGCTCTAGGAGGGTTAATAACAAGACGTTCACCATAACTTTCTTCACCACAAGATCCAATGTTGAAAATTTTAAAATCATTAGATTTGGGATCATAGCCAAATCCAACAATCTCTGAGGTTGTATCTTGAAGGCACGACTCGGGAAGAATCTTGAATTCCTTGGTTGAGGGATTGCATAAAACAAGGTCACCGGAAAAAATACTTAGGCAAATGATCCCCTCACAATGACCAACAATATATACAGATTCACCAAGTTCTACCTCAATAAATTGTCCTCTACTATGTATTCCCATAGAAGGAGGAAAATGAAAATCATCCACAACAGGATTAAGGTTATCTTCATTGCCATTATCGTTGCGAAGATGAAGGAATGAAAGTACAATTTCCTCATTGTTAGTTTCGGTTCTACTTTTGACAGAACGCTTGAGAAAGATGCAAGTGGAGGAGGAAAGTTGGTTGAACAACTGCAGGTGCTTAGCTACAAACGAAGGATTATTGATCAGAGCAGACCATGATTTACCAACGCACTTGAATCGCATCAGAGATTTGGGAGGTAATCTTGATAGGACCTGCACCATCATCTCCTTTGGCATTTTGCAATACTTTACCATTTCTGCTACGATTTTTTCTGTTCTTTTCTATTTGAAAAAAAGAAAAAGAAAAAAGGATATGATACATGAACAGAGATACAGTTGAAAAGAAAAGCCTCAATCAGGATGAAAGGGTGGCATAAAAATGGGTGGGAGATTCATATGTGAAGAATAATTCAAGGAATCTCGTTTACCACATAATTAAGAAGAGGAAATGAATTACCTTCACAACTTTACTTGCTATATCTAGAGACTCGAATAAAAAATATGAATCCCGTTTAATATGCTGGTAAGCAAAGCAAAACTCTTTTTATGGTACAGTATGTTGTATTATGTTAAGAAAGTGATGAGACAAAAAAAAATTATGTCATTGCAACTTTAAACTACCAATGAAAATTTTAGTTACCAAGTATTCAGTGACGAAATTTGGTCACATAAACATATTACGGCCAACTAATAATATTTGTGACAAAAGGCATACTCACCATAAAGCTGTTTTCTTGTAACTCATCTCAATATTGCCAGATGCTCTCACATGCATAAATTTAGGTATTATTATTCTCATGAGCAGAGAACTATTTGGTACGTCTATTCAATATATCATTGCAGGTAAATGTCGTAAGCTATGTTGACTCAACATGGATCATAACCAAATCCCATAGCACATCTGGTCCAATCTGTTTTTGTGTTCAATCATAGATTGTCTGATGCACTTTTGACCCTTAAATAAATTTTCAAGATTCATTCATTTGGTACGAATTGAATGAAATTCAGTATGTATGTTGCATTTTAAGGGAGTGAAAATTGGTTACTACTTATATTGTAGGATTTAGGGCTACAAACATTGAATTTTCTGTAAGAAAGCCTACAGTCATCTTAAATTATCCAAGACACAACATAAGGGGAAAAGATAAAATAAAAACTATCAGAAACATTAGTGAAGTAAGTACTCCCCTGGAAAATGCTACCATGAAACTAAATATACACATGCCGAACGAAAACCAATGCAAGCCATTCTCAATCTGTACCCTCAGATTCTAATTAGCAAATATTGGCCAAAAGAAGTCAAAACCAAAAACCTCTTCCCTGCACAAGCATATGCAGTTCTGATGTACAAATTTCATAAAATCTTCTGTGCAATTAACTTCTCAGAAATCTTCCAATATGATCCAGCTTCTCCTGAGTTCATGGATATGATCAAGCTTCTCCCTTATCAAGCAAGGTCATCTATGAATTCGAACCATTGGTCGAGTTTGTTGCGTTTCCTAATGAAGCTGTGAGAAATCTCCACATTATCAGTTCTTTCCAACTTTAGGAGGCTGCCAAAGAAAGAAATAGTGAAGCCAGCGTGATTAGATATCACAACACATTATTATCAAAATGAATATATGAACGATACAAATACCTTTTTAAGATTTACACGACTACTTGAGGCTTCCTCAGCATTTGATTTAAGTATCTCAAAGGAACACAGTAGAGCTTCATCAACACTCATTAGAGCACCAGCATTATCGAACTCGCCTCCATAGTTTGGAGCTGAGAATATAGTGACTAATCTTCGTTTCGCAAAAAATTCATAGCCATCCTCAACCACCTGCAACTAACTCAAATGAAAAACAATTTCGACAAAGGATGCCAAGAGGTACTATAAATCCTGAGGTATGTATGTTGAAATGCCTGCATTCCTTTTACTAGTCCAAAACCATTTAGATTTCATTGGCTAGGAGGAAAATGGAAAACAAAGAAGGAAGCTTATGATGGCTACACTAAGCCACTTGTAACAGTGATTCGATTTCATAAATTACCTGATGACCCCGACAAACGAGATCAAGGTCATTCTTGTCTAAAAAGTCAATAACTCTGTCAGCTCCAAAAGTACAGGAAACACCTCGATCACTCTCTGCCCAGCCGTCAACCCTAGCATCAGGATCAGACCAAAGCAAATCACATAAAAGACCATTATCTGGAATTTCAGTCGGCCTTGGAAGTTCTTTTATTTGATCCAAGTTTTGCAACTCTGGTGAGAGCCCACCATGCATACAAAGTATCTTCCCATCGATAAGTGCAGACACAGGCAAACAATTAAAGCAGTCAGTAAAAATTTTCCAAAGCCTAACATTGAACCTCCTTTTACACTCGTCATAGAACCCATATATTCGGTTAATCTTTGCATCTTCATGGTTTCCTCTCAAAAGGAAAACTTTGTTGGGATATTTTATTTTGTAGGACAGAAGCAAACATATTGTCTCCAAGCTTTGCTTGCCTCGATCCACATAATCTCCGAGAAAGAGGTAGTTTGCAGCAGGAGGGTAACCCCCCTGTTCAAATACTTTCAGTAGGTCTTGGTATTGTCCATGTATATCACCTGTAAGACACCTGCAATATTAGGAAGACCAGGGGCAGAAAGAAATATAAGGAGAGCATTGTCTATGTTTGCATTTCACCTATCACTTCTGCCCTACATTTCATGCAAGCGACATCTATATTATGAGTTAATACTGCGCTACGATGCAATAGCAAGAAGTCTACAAAACAATGTGAAGAACACAAATTCAGAGAGACCAAGGATTCAAAATGCAGCAACAAAATGTCCAAAGCAAGCAGTCGCCTCTGCAACCTTCAGTAATATCTAGAATCCTAAGGTTTATGTTAGTCAATAAAGGAATTTACCAACTATTATCATAAATGTAAGGCCCTGTAGGACAGTATAGGCACCAAAAGTATACGCCGAATCAAAGCAGACAGACATTTTTGTAGCCAGGAAATAGATCTGGTCATTCCTATAACGTCAACCATGATGAAAGTTTTCTTTGATCTTGGAACCACAACTCTGGTCATTCATATAGAACACCTCGACTGTAAATCGATGGAAAGACATGAAATTTCACCGGAAAAATCAGCCCTTTTATCTAAAGTTTTCCACATTGTAAAGATAACTTCCATTCACTAAATTGGCATAGGATTCTCAAACCTCGACTCATCTCAGTCTATCGAATTTATGCATTAAATGAACATTAGGAGATTTGTCTTCCCATTTTGTCAAAACACAGAAAATTCTCCAAATGTTAATTACCTATTACATAACATGAGAATCAATTCCCACACTACTATTATTCAGTACCAATCTGTAAATCATCCACAAGCCAACACTAAAAGCAATGATCTTTAATCGAAATATTCAATATCTTCATCATATCAAAAACTGAAAAAGGATGAGAGAGCTTACCGCATATGTGAATTGGGGCTCGGACCTCGAGAAGATTAGGCTGAGAGAGGAAGATTTGGCGGGCGTTGACGCAAAGTTGACGGATCTCTGCCTCTGAAAGCTGCACTTGTTTCCCTCCTTTGCCTTCCAATAGCCTCCTTATTATATCATCCAATACACCTTTATCCATCATCCCCTCCATTGTCATCATCATCATCCCTCTTCTTCAACCCAGATTCGAATTCTTGGAATTGAACTAAAAACTATGCATATAAAAAACAAAGATAAGGGAAACGAACTGCTTGGAAATTCAGAGAGATGAATCAAGAACCCGTCTTTTTAAGAAAGATGAATTGGGTCAACAAAAGAAACCCAAGAATTTCACATCTGGGATTGAGACAGCTGCAAAATTTGAAAAAAAGAAGAAGAAGAGGAAGAAATGTCCAACTGAGATTAAGTTTTGGAACAGAGGAAGGTAGACAGAGATCGTTGAAATTGTGGAAAGGAAGCTAATATTGGGATTGGCACTGAATGTTTCTTATCTCTTATTGTTTTTCTTTATTGTTTTCTTCCCAAATTTTTGAGGGAGTGCCAAGTAGGTTTGGATGGTGTTGAAACCTTCAAAGTTGGACGACCAAGTGCGCGAGGAACATAGACCGGCGCGCGTTAGCAACATGGTACACGTGGTATTGTCGGATAGGGGCATATTTGCAAAAATATAATTGGACAATTACTTTTTTCTTTTAGCTAATTATATTTTGCTCCCTCTAATTATCAAACGTTTTCATATTTCCCCCCCTGTTTAAAAATTTTCAATACATTTCTAAAAAAAAAATTTATCTCTTGAGAAAATAAGATTCAAATTTGATAACTCGTCGATCATTATGGGAAGAAAATCATTGGACTAACTTGTAACTATGTCTCGGTAACTGTATAATATTTTACTCTTCCATTAATGAGATCGTTTTCTACTCACATGTTGGATTTTTCAGCTACCTTTCTATTAGTAAAGTTTGCGGAGTTGAGATGTAGGAGTTGCGTATTACTTCTACACATAAAGTTACAAAGAGTTTGTGTGTTTTACTATGCGAATGTGCTTGCAATTTACATGTTTTCCTTCCAAATTCTCATTTCGTTTGATTGGTGTCCCCCTCTTCTCACCTTCACTCTTTTTTTCCATTATTTTTCCTTGATATATCGATGGAGAACAAAGCTATTGTGTTCGTATTTGTGTTTATTCCTCCGTTGCCGATAATAGTTCATTGGTGGGTTTAGTGGTTTGGAGTTTTGGACAATTCCTTAGATCCCAATGGAGCAAATTAATTTGTTTCATTTGGCTTTGAGTGGGATTAGATCATGTTTTTGGGGTGAGGTGGAGGAAGTAGCGGTGGCGTTGACTTGAGGATGTTTATGACAAATCTTAATTCTTTAAATCTCATAATTCATGTGTCCGGTTGGAGCATGTGATACATCGCTACGAAGTTAGTGACAACAAGAACAAACCCGTTGCCACCAAGCTTTAATGTCAGCTCACAACGTCTTGAAGACTAATTATTATGTAAACTGATTTTCTAGATCCTCTAAATTGAGTGAAACTTGAAAAATAGAAATAAAAGAGGAATTAGTATCAAAAAATTTAATGCTACAGAATAATTTTGTTCATCCAAAATTTACATTTATACATCTTATATTAAAATTATTTTCCTCACAAGAGATATATAGAGTACGTGAAGACGGCACCTAGCCATGCCAATTAAGGTCCGGTACAAGAAAATGAACTTCAGATAAACTATATAGAAAAAACATGCAAAAACTAAAATACATCAAGAATCCAACAGATGGAGATCGAAGACTACCTAGCTAGTCCATTGTGTCATAATGGCATAATGCCTACTAATTAAGCTTAATTATTATGGCCTTGTTTTACTGAAACTATGCTACTCACATATTCAACAGCTTGAGTGCAATTCAGAATCACGCCATTCAGAGGAAGATAGTTGAAGTACTTGTTGGTACAAATGTCATAGAAGATTATTACACAGTTATTGCAGGCAACCAAAACAAATTGGTCATCGCTCTTCCCAAATAATGCGAATTGAGATGAAATTTTCACTACCGGCTCGAGGGCCATGTATTTTGTCCAAGAACCACCAAAGTCATCCATCACCCATATGTCCAGGGTAGTCCAACTACGTTCACAAATAGCAATGGATTCTTTCCACAATCCAAGCACAACACCCATTGGATTACAATCATCATATGGGCCATTTATAACTTGAAATGTTTGATCACCTATATCGAACGAAATGATGCGTGCTTTCATCTCAACAAAGCTTCGCGCATCATCATCACCACAATAGGTATTTTCTAAAACCTTATATTGTTCAAATGCACACCAGTAAAGAATTCCCTTGCAGTATATTCCCCTAGTGCGAGCATTCGAATTCGGTAAAACGATAGTATTTTCCTTCACTAAACTATCACTCTTGATTTCTTTCCAAGAATTTGTAAGGAGGTTGTATACTTCTGCTTTGAGAGGATGAATAACAATACGTTCATCACTATGATCCTGTCCACTATGTAAAAGTCTAACAACACTGTAATTTTTCGATTTGAGATCACAACCAAATCCCACGGCAGCTGTAGGGAAAAATTCCGGGGAAGAGAGGACAAGCTGCGATTCGGGAAGAAGCTTGAATTCCTTGATTGCTGGATTGCATAAAACAATGTTGGGACTCTCTCCATAGTCAGCTATACATATAATCCCATCACAATGACTTGACATTTTTAGAGTAGAACCATGAATAAGTTTGTCGCCCGTAGCCCTGCACTTTAAACCCAAGGCATGCGGAAAATGGACATCCTTAACAAGGGAATCAAGGTTTTTATCATCACCATCATAGTCGTCATTGCAAAAATTGAACAATGACAATACAATTTCCCTCTTGTCAGTGTTGAGGTCTGGATGGACAAAACGCATGAAGAGAATGGTGGAGGATGATGATGAGAGTTTGTTGCGCTTCGAAACGGAGAGGTGTTTGGCGGCGAAGTCGGGGTTATTGATCAAAGCATACCATGACCTGCGGACGCACTTGAATCGCACTAGATGTTTCGGAGGCAGCCTTGACAGAATTTCCACTACAATCTCTTGGGCATATTTGGAAAGCTCTGCCATTTCTGCATGCACCTTCACATTAATTGTACAAATATAAATTAAGCACAAATAGTACGTACGTACAGAAATCCGAAATCTAAAAATTTGGAGGCTGACGAAGAAAAGGCCTTTCTTACCTGGAAATGGGGCTGCCGATCTGATTGGTCCAGTAGGTAAGGAGGAACAAGTGGTCTAATGATTTGACGTTAGCGTCTTCATCTTCTCTGGTTTGTGTGCTAATGGGCGCCCCTTCCCTTGTCTTTCCGAGTCGGAGTACGTTAAGGGTTTGTATTTGGGGATGTACAAAGTTTCAGGTTTAAGGAACGTACAATGAATAATCAGCGGTCGATTCTTTTCGGGAAAAAGAAAAAAAAAAGTAAATAATAATCAGTGATAGTGTGAAAGCTTATGAACAATGCGTTATTTATAGGGTATTAAACGTGGTTGGTGTTTCTGGCTTTTTGGCTTGTATTTGATTTTTGTTAGGTCTTTTTTGTTATATTAGAGATGATTCAAATCCTCCTCGGAGCTGTCCTAGTCCTAACACATGTCTCACTCTTCCTGACCATTTGTTGTCTCTCGTATAATGTAGCAGTGAATTATGGGTAAAGAGGTGATTTTGTTTCTAATTGGATTGGTCGGAAAACAATCAGAATGTGGTCTCACATGAAATTCACCGGTCCTGAGATTTTTGAGGCATGTGGCAATCAATAGAATTGTGTGGTCTCACATGAAATTCATATTTAGTATTTACGATTCGAACTCCGGTAAAGTGGTTTATGATTGAATCTCAGAGGCATTCTTATCATTTGGGTTGGTGTGAGGGAGTGCCAAGTACATTCGGATGGTGTTGAAATTAACCTTCAAAGTTGGAAGAGCCTCAGTCCAAAAAAAAAAAGTTGGAAGAGCCGGCGCACGCTAGCAACCTGGTACACGTGGTATTGTCGAATAGGGGCATATTTGCAAAAATTTAACTGGACAATTGCTTTTTTCTTTCAGCTAATTATATTTTACTCCCTCTAATTATAAAACGTTTTCACATTGCACCCCTTGTTTAAAAACTTTCAATTCCTTTGCCAAAATAGTATAGGACAATTTAAAAAAAAAATGATGAGGAAATAAGATTCGAACTTGAGAACTCGAATGAGTGAAGAAATACAATTGGATTAACTAGTAACTATGTCTCGATAACTATATAATCTTTTACTATTCTATTAGTGCTATCGGTTTTGATATATGGCTAGTGTATTGCGTTTTCTCAAATATATGGCTATTGGTTTTGATATATGTCTCGATAACTATATAATCGTTTTAAAGGAAAAATATTGAGTGTCCGACTCACTAATCACAAAATTTGAGAGAGAGATGCTAATGTTGATGATGTGCTGTGTCGTTTGGCGTGGCTAGTCCAATTGGGAGGAGGATAGAGTCTTATTTGGCTCCTTGCCATTCTGTTTGTTAGAAGGTTTTTGCTTCCATGCCCCTCCCCTACTCCGCCCTCGCTTTTACTATTGCTTAAAAAAAAAAAAACAAGAAGAGGAGGAGGAGACATCCATTGATCCATAGCACAAGTACCATCAATGTACATGATCCTGCTCTTGCCCTAAACAATAGCTTAGAAAGAGTTCAGCAATTAATCAAACTACAATAAATAAACTAATCAGTATAGGAGTATTTGGAAAGGCTAAGCTACTGATACGTACACTGGCCGGCCTCCTCCTGGACAAAAAGTGCAATTTCAAAATTATGCCATCCTAAATAATCAAGCTTTTTGGACAAAAGTTCATATTTCTTGAACTATCCGGTGATGGAAACTAAACTATTCACACAAACAACAGTTTCAGAATAAGATGGGTGCATACTGTGAATGGAAATTTCTCTAAGCTGATCAGTACCAAGGTTGTAAGAGACTATACGGCCATCATTGGCAACCATAAGAATCTCATCGCTCTTCCAAAATTCCAATGACCTCTCAATGCCAACTATGGGCTCAAATGCCAAAAGTTTTGTCCAAGAATCCTTAACACCACCAAAGTCATCCAACACCCATAATCCATAGGAATCAAGACCAGCTCCAATACGATGTAATCCAAAAAGAGCAATAGAAGATTCCTTCCACAATATAAGATGCACATCAAAAAGACCCGCAAGTGGCTCGTATAAAGTATGCGGAAATAGTACATTGTGAAATACCTCATCGACCGTATCAAACAAAATGACCACTTGCTTGTTATCCTCATCAGGTCTATCAAAGTAAGACATGAAATCCTTTTGTTGCTCATGTCCCAACCAATAACATATTCCCTTCAAGTAGACATGGAAATATTCAGGCCAAAAGATGGTAGTTTCTGTTTCTAAATAATCAGGCCTTATCTCTCGCCAAGAATCAGTACTCAATGTGTATATTTCGACTCTAGGAGGATAAATAACAAGTCGTTGTTCATCGTAAATGTCCTCTCCATAAGATACAACTCTATGAACTTTGTAATCTTTAGATTTTGGATCATAGCCAAATCCCACAGTACATTGATCGATCCCTTTTTTAAGGCATGGCTGGGGAAGAAGCTTGAATTCCTTTATTGATGGATTGCATAAAACAACACTGTTACTAGAATCAGCTAAACAAATTATTCCATCACAATGTCCTATAATGCTTACAGATTGTAGAACCTCAAGCCCAATAAATTGTCCCCTGGTCTTTAGACCCATAGAATGTGGGACATTGATGTCCTCAGCAATATAATGAGTAATAATATGCTCATCATCTTCATCATTTTCATTGCAAATATTAACCAATGAGAATACAAGCTCCTTCTCATCAGTGTCAGGGTCCTTGAGGACAAAACGCTTGAAAAAGATGCAAGTGGAGAGTGATTTGTGGATGGAATTGTAGAGGTGCATGGATGCAAACTTGGGATTGTTGATCAGAGTATACCATGCCTTACGGACACACTTGAATCGCATCAGAGATCTGGGAGGCAACCTTGATAAGATTTGTGATACCATTCCTTCTGTCATTTTGGAAAACTCTGTCATTTTCTGCTCTGATCCGATCTTTTTTTCCGATATTGATCATATGCAGATCGGAGAGAAATTAAGGGCAATGGTGGTTTACATGATTGTGGGAATAGTCTCTCTATTTTAACCACTGACCTTTGGTTTAGATTATATTTTTCTAAAAATAACTTTTTGTTTCTTAACTAGTAATTACTTTCGACAATTTCAAATGAAAAATATAGACGTCAACACCCTACATACACCAACGATCCCTCTAGCTACAACAAAAGAGAATAGATAAATAAAAAGGATAGAAAATCAGAAACCCCACAAAAACGAAAGAAGGTGCAGACACCCCATCAATAAGGCAGCCGCTTGATTCTCTTGAGGACTGACCGATTGGTACAATATTTGGAGTTTAATCCGTACAAGAGTATATGTACATATAGAAAACGGGTGGAAGAAGAACAAAATGGAGGTAACAAATGGCAGAGCTTTCCAAATTGCCAGAAGAGATGATGGTGCAAATCATGTAAAGGCTGCCATGCAAATATCTTATGCGATTCAAATCCGTCATGTGGAGTGTTGTCCCACATTAGAGAAAAAAGACATTGCAAATATATTTATAAAGATTTTGGCTTTTTCAACCATTGTCAATTGGTTTTGGTTGTGACACCCAGAACACTTCATCATGTTATTAGAGTTGCAGCCTGCACGTCACACGTGGAAAAAAGACCTTGCAAATGTGTTTCACATCACCCAATATGTTGTCCACGTGTATGGCTTGAAAATAATTTTGAGCTTTAATAGTATATACGGAAAATTGTCTATCTTCTAGCACCTATACATGTGGTATCGAAAAAATCTAATTACAAAATAATCGTGCATCTATTTTATGATTGAATTGGGGGCATCTATGTCTTTAATAAGTTGGGATTGTAGCTAACTTCCGCACGGACAATGAGGACGAGTGAGATTGTCCATTCAATTATATCAAACAGTATTCCTCTGTCGGGTGGACAGTTTTCTAGCTTCTTGAAGAAATATTACGAATCGGTTAGTATATTTAGGGCCAGTTTAGTATTGCTTTGCTTTTATAAAAATCAGTTTTTTCGTAAAATTTAAGGTTTTAAAATATTTGGTAAATTAGTAAAAAGCATGTTTAATTATAAATTACGGGTCAGTGGAAACAGATTATAGAAGTAACCCAAATGATATTTCTAAAAACTGCTTTAATTCACAGTTGATTTTCCTAAAAGCAGTTTTTTTTTAAGTCACAACAATCCCAAACTAGCCCTTACTCTGCTTGTTTGAATGTTTTTTATTTATCAAAAAATAAATAATTCCGCTAAGATAATAATTTTTTCCGGTCTCGGTAGTATTCATTTATCTAGGTTTTACTGTATTTTTCAAAAAAAAAAATTGAAAATGTGATTTTTTCTATTTGCTTTTTTTATCATTCCTAAAACACCCTCACTAGATTTTACAATTGACGCCAGCAGTCCCATTCTGATCTTTCACGCCTTCTCTTCTTCCTTTGACTGATTGACTCCTCTCTTCAAAGACTCGCCCCTTGTTCACCGTCTCCAAGGGATCGCAAGAGCGAGGTAATAGTATGTTATTATGTGAGGGCATTTGTGGAGTGGTTTACCTTTCTTTAACTGAAATAATACTATTCACATAAACGAAAGCTTGTATGTATATTGCAACTTCCACGCCGTGAATAGGAATATATTTGAATGTGTGGGTGCAAAGGTTATAGGACACTACATGTCCATTAGCCGCAGCCATAAGAAGCTCATCGCTTGTCCAAAATACCAATGGAAGCTCAATGTCATCCAGAGGTCCGATGGTTAGATGTTTTGTCCATAAATCCTCAACAAAGTCATTCAATACCCATATTTCAAAGGATTTTGGATTTTCATCTTGTTTGTAAAGCTCATATGACAAAAGAACGATGGATTCTTTCCACACAAAAAGGCTCATATTAAACCCGTCTTGGCAATAGCAACTTTCTGGAACCGATATGTGACGAAATAGCTCATCACCCATGTCGAATGAAAGGATGACTTCCTTGTCATCATTTTGTGGCATATATGCCATCCAATAATATGTTCCCTTGAAGTACAAATGCGAAGGAGTCGAATAAACATGACTTTTGATATCAACCTTGACCTCTCTCCAAGAATTAGCACCCAAGGTGTACACTTCTACTCTTGACGGATATTGATAATTGCCTTGTGCAACTCTAACAACCTTGTAATCTTTAGCTTTAGAATCATAGCCAAATCCCAAACTACCCAAATATGGTAAACCATCCTGATCTTGGGGAGAGGTAAGGCAAGACTTTGGAAGAAATTTGAATTCCTTGATTGCTGGATTGCATAATGCAATGTCATCAAAAAAGGTATATAGACAAACGATCCCATCACAATGACCTACAATTCGTAGAATATTCGGAAGACCCATACTGAGGGGAACATTATAGTCCTCAACAACAGAACCAAGGTAATTCCCATCACCATCATTATTGTTGCAAAGATTAAGTAGTGACAATAAAACTTGCTTCTTATTATTGTCATCATCGCCCAGGACATGATAAATTTCTTCATCCTTGATGTTGTTGTCCTTGAGGATAGTACGCTTGAAAAGGAAGCAAGTGGAGGAAGTGAATTTGTTGTTCTTGGAATTAGAAAGGTTCTTGGCCACAAATTCAGGAGAACTAAATAGATTGCACCATGACTTACGAACGCATTTGAATCGCATCAAAGATTTAGGAGGCAATCTTGATAGGAATTGTCCGACCAGCTCTTCGGACAATTCGCAAAACTTTGCCATTTGCCCTCTTTCTTCCTCTGCTTTATTTGTAGGCACAGGGAAATATCACATTAATTCAGTTTTCACTGTCTTGGCCGAAATGGTTTCCACTTCATGTGTTGACTTGAACTTTTACATGCCATGTTGATAGCACATTACCAATTTCGATTTCATGATGTTGATTTTTGTTTAACAAGCTTATGGTTTCTCGATGAAGAAATTCTGACAAAAGTAGAATAAATGAAAGCCTACTGCTAGTTGCAAGGTTTGGTGCTTATTTTTTCTTGAGGGTATCAGCTTAATTTTGACCACAATCTTAAGACATGGTTGAAAATTGGAGACGTTCAGAAAAATGAGGTAAAAACACTGTGAGGGGAAATAAAGACTCCGTAACGCACTCCAAGCCATCCTCTCTATACTCGGTTGAATTAGGTCCCTTCTTTCTTGTTAATAAATGCATGGACAAACTTTTTCTAGCAATTTGAAACTAGCGCAAACAAAGATATGTGGGTGCTTATTTGCGCTAGTTTTCAAATTGCTAGACAAAGTTTCTCCATGCATTTATTAACAAGAAAGTGGGGATCTAATTCAACCGAGTATAGAGATTGAGGATGGCTTGGAGTGTGTTACGGAGTCTTTATTTCCCAGCCTCACAGGGTTTTTACCTCATTTTTCTGAACGTCTCCAATTTTCAACCATGTCTTAAGATTGTGGTCAAAATTAAGCTGAAACCCTCAAGAAAAAATAACCACCAAACCTTGCAACTAGCAGTAGGCTTTCATTTATTCTACTTTTGTCAGAATTTCTTCATCGAGAAACCATAAGCTTGTTAAACAAAAAGCAACATCATGAAATCGAAATTGGTAATGTGCCATCAACATGGCATGTAAGTTCAAGTCATCACATAAAGTGGAAACCATTTCGGCCAAGACGGTGAAAACTGAATTAATGTGATATTTCCCTGTGCCTACAAATAAAGCAGAGGAAGAAAGAGGGCAAATGGCAAAGTTTTGTGAATTGTCCGAAGAGATGGTCGGACAATTCCTATCAAGATTGCCTCCTAAATCTTTGATGCGATTCAAATGCGTGCGTAAGTCGTGGTGCAATCTATTTGGTTCTCCTGAATTTGTGGCCAAGAACCTTTCTAATTCCAAGAACAACAAATTTGCCTCCTCCCCTAGCATCCTTTTCAAGCGTACTGTCCTCAAGGACATCAAGGATAAGAATGAAATTTTTTATGTCCTTAGGGACAACAACAATGATAGGAGGGACATTTTACTTTCTTTACTTGATCTTCGCAACGATAATGATGGTGATGACCAAAATCTTCATTCTCTTATCGACGACCTTATTGTTCCGCTTCCTTTAAGTATATGTCCCTTTAGTCTACAAATTGCAGGTCATTGTGATGGGATTATTTGTCTTATTAATATTTCCAATGAGGAGGTTGCTTTGTGCAATCCAGCAATCAAGGAATTCAAATTTCTTCCTAGGTCTTCTCTTCTTCTCCCTCGCAGACATCCAGAAGATGATGAGGCAATAGAATCAGATGTAAATGCTGTCGGGTTTGGCTACGATTCTAAAGCTCAAGATTACAAGGTTGTTAGAGTTATAACATATATTACAGGGGTTTGTTATACACTTCCTTCTAAAGCGGAGGTCTACACATTGAGTGCTCACTCTTGGAGAGAGATCGAAATTGATAGAGAATGTTCTGTCTTTTGGACTCCTACATTTGAGATGCACTTCAAAGGAATTTATTATTGGAGTGCACTGACTTACCCTACTCCAGGAGAGGATAAGGAAGTCATCTTTACCTTTGATATGAGTGATGAGGTATTTGATGAGATACCACTTCCCGATAGTACTTGTGCCGGAGAGGGATTTATTAAGTTCCTTGCTGTGTGGAAAGAATCCGTTGTTCTTATTTCCTACGAAGGAGATGGTCCTAAGTCCTTCGATATATGGGTAATGGGTGACTTTAGTGGTGTTAAAGGTTCATGGACAAAACACTCGGTCATCGGACCCGTAGAATGCGAGATTCCATTGATTTTTTGGAAGAATGATGAGCTTCTTCTGGTTATCTCTGATGGACTTGTAGTCTCTTATAACATTGGTACCCAAACTATAAAGTATCTTCAGATTCATGGTGTGGAAGATCCTCAATACATTCACGCTGTTGTTTACGTAAATAGTATAATTTCAGTCAAGGGAGATAGTAGTAAGGTTGAGGGCGTAGATACTTAATTCTATCTAGCATCATCATTTCCAACTGGTAGCCTAATCATTGAATTCTTATATATGTTATCTGCATTTAACTTTTATATATACTTGTATTATCAATCAACTTGCAAAAAACAACAACAACTAGAATTCTCCCAACAGCAGCAACAACAACAACAACAACAACAACAACAACAACAACAACAACAACAACAACAACAACATAATAATAATAATAATAATAATAATAATAATAATAATACAACATAATAATAATAATAATAATAATAATAATAATAATAATAATACAAAATTCAGAAGATATGGGACATATTGTAAATTAAGCCAATATCGGTCTAAAAACTGATAATCCTTCTTCCAAGAAGTTTTTGTTAATAAATAGATCGAGGATTAGACGAGATTTAGCTTATCAGTGTTAGTTAATTATGGCTAGTTGAAATTTACTTGGAAGGATGAACTTGAGATTTTCTTTTTTAAAGATCAACTTTGAGTATGATGAATGAGTGGAAATTCATTTTCGTTTGTCTCATATTTTTTGCGAGGAAAAATCAAGTAGATTGCTACCTTAATGTGGTCTCTCTTCAAATGGTTTGGCATGCATGATGGGATTTGCCTCTTGAATTTATTCTCTCTTTTTGCCGTTGAGATTTTTTGGGGCTTCCAAATTTTTGTTTTCATTAGTTTTGGGGGGTGAAATTTACACCCCCTAAATTGAAATCCACACCCCCATTATAGATTTTTAATATTATTTAACACTCATTCTTGTGAATTTCCTGATATACCCTTGATGTCTATTTCAGACATAGTCTCCGAAATTCAAAATGCTCCCTCAATTATGCATGTGGGAGGTTTCGAAAACATGACCTCCTCAATGCAAGCAAAAACCTGAACCACCATTGCCCAAGTTACTCTTAATAATATAGATACACAATACAATATTAATATGTTGCTAGAGGCAAACCAAAACCCAATTACCCACTTCTTTAATTTATTTATTGATTTTTTTTTCATTTTAGGGGTTGTAAATTTTATATTTACAAATATAAAAATATATTTTTTAAAAAAAATTTGAAAATTCATTTAAAAATATATTTGCACTTTCAATTTTTTTCTCATTACATATTTTTAAATGAATGTTCAATTTCAATATATTTGATTATTTATTTTAAGGGAGGGTATAAATTTTATATTTATAGGTATAAAAATATATTTTTAATTTATACATTAATTTAAAAATATATATAAATATTTTTTTAACAATATATAAAATTAGTGGGTTGTGGATTTTACTTTCCTAAAAATATATTTGAATTCAGAACATTCATTTAAAATATATAAACTGAGAAGAAGAAAAAAATGAATGGTCAAATATAATTTTATATATTGTTAAAAATATATATATTTTTTTAAATTAATGTATAAATTTAAAATATGTTTTTATACCTATAAATAATAAATTTACACCCCTCCCTTAAAATAAATAATCAAATATATTTGAAAATTGAATATTCATTTAAAAATATTGAAATGAGAAAAAAAAATTGAATGTGCAAATATATTTTTATATTTTTAAATGAATGTTCAAATTTTTTAAAAATATATTTTTATATTTTTAAATATAAAATTTACACCCTCTAAAATGAATGATCAATTATGAAATGAAAAAATCAGTAAATAAATTAAAGAAGTGGGTAATTGGGTTTGGTTTGCCTCTAGCAACATATTAATATTGTGTTGTGTATATATATTAGTAAGAGTAACCTGGGCAATGGTGGTTCAGGTTTTTGCTTCATTGAGGAGGTCATGTTTTCGAAACCTCCCACATGCATAATTGAGGGAGCATTTTGAATTTCGGAGACTATGTCTGAAATAGACATCAAGGGTATATAAGGAAATTCATAAGAATGAGTGTTAAATAATATTAAAAATCTGTAGTGGGGGTGTGGATTTCAATTTTGGGGGTGTAAATTTCACCCCCCTTAGTTTTTCTTCCTAGATTGTATATGTCAATTGTCTCTTTGTAAGTTGGGGAGTGATCAGTTGTTAAATTTTTCTTGTTTTCCTTTTTGGAGAAGTTATTAGGTTTCATGTCCCTTCCTCGTTGATTGTTTTCTCTTTTTATTTTTTCATTTTAATAAATTTCATGGGCAACTCTCTGCTCATCCTCTGTGTATTCAAAAAATAATAATTTGACTGGAAATTTTGAAGTCCTTGTCTGAAGCGAGCCATAAGTCAGTATTAAAAGAAATTTAGAATGAGAAAATTCCATTAACAAATACAAAAGGCATTTAGAACAGAAATTTTCAATATATTAAGAAAATTGGTGTCGGTTTGAGTTGTTGTTGTTGTTTTTTTTTCATTCTCTTACCTACAGTAGTGTTCACATGCTCAGTCAAGTCTATGCTCAGCCACCGTTGGATTTAAATCCAATGATGGAGAATGATAGCATTTTTTTAAACATATTTCTTTTTCCATCATTCTCCACCATTTGATTTAAATCCAACGGTGACTGAGCATGACTGAGCATTGACTTGACTAAGCATGTGAACACGTACTACTCCTCTTACCTATGTCTCCCCTTAGGGTTTGTAGTTTTAATTTCAATAATAAACCTTGATCTGTCAAAGTTAAAAAAACAAAACATCAATTGGGAATTTTGGTGGATAAACTCAATTCGCATTTTTGTGTTACAGTAACTTGAGAGTTCAGACCTAACGTTTTCAAAATGGCAGAAGCGTACTACAGAGGTTCGAACGTGCTATTTCAACTTGCCAGATTTACTCGCAAGTTGATTACACAAGTCTATGAAAATCAAATGTAACATGAGACCTAACTGAAGTGTTAGGCTACCAATACTTCTTTGGATAAGAAGAGGTATCATCTCACAAAAGTGCCATCCTTATTGCCTATTGGACTCAGATAGAACAATAAAAAGATGGATGCTAGCTAGACTTAATGCCCTCAAGTTTGTTGCTTCCATGGACCGAAACAAGACTATTTACATAAGCAACAGCTTGAATATACGGTGGATCTTCCACGCCATGAATAGGAAGATACTTGAGCATTTTGGTGCTAAGATTATAAGAGACTGCACGTCCATCAGTGGCAACCATAAGAAACTCGTCGCTCTTCCAAAATATCATTGGAATCGAAATGCCTTCTAGAGGTCCGATGGTTAAGTATTTTGTCCATGGACCTGTAAAAACACCAAAGTCATCGATCACCCATATGTCAAAAGATTGAGCTCCACTATCTCCACCATAAGCCAAAAGAACAATGGATTCTTTCCACACCGCAAGGCCTCTATTACAAAGAACTGTGTCATGACGGACACTTTCTGGAATGTATATATCATGAAATAGCTCCTCATTCATATCAAATGAAAGGACGATTTCCTGTTCTGGTGGCCCTATTGATGCCCACCAAAAATAAAATCCCTTGAAGAACAACTTAAAAGAAGGAGCCCAAAAAACATGACTTTCGGTTTGAGCCTTGATCTCTCGCCAAGAATTATCACCGATGGTATATACTTCTGCTCTTGAAGGAAGTGTATTATTAACCCCAGTAAGAAATGATACAATTCTAACAACCTTGTATTCTTGAGCTTTAGAGTCGTAGCCAAATCCGACAGCATTTATATCAGATTCTAATTCATCATCATCGTCTGGATCTCGGGGAGGGAGAAGAAGACAAGACTTTGGAAGAAGTTTGGATTCCTTAGTTGCTGGATTGCATAAAACAATGTGATCAAGAAATGAATTATTTAGACAAATGATCCCATCACAATGGCCTGCAATTTCTAGACTAAAGGGATATAGACCCAAAGGAAGCGGAACAATGAAGTCGTCAACCATAGAATTAAGATTAGGGTCATCACCGTCATTATCGTTGCAAACGTTAAGCAACGAGAGTAAAATTTTCTTTGTTTCTGTGCTGTTGTCCCTGAGGACTTCCATAATTTCCTGCCTATCCTTAATGTTGCTGTCCTTGAGGACAGTATGCTTAAAAAGAATGCAAGTGGATGATGTGAACTTGTTGTACTTGGAAGTAGTAAGGTTCTTGGCTACGAAGTTAGGACTGTTGATTACATTGTACCAAAGCTTACGGATACATCTGAATCGAGTAAGAGATTTAGGAGGCAATCGTGATAGGATTCGCACCACCATCTCTTCCGACAATTTGCTGAAAATTTCCATTGCTCCACCTCTACCTTATTCTCTTCTATGTTAAAGAGGCAGAATATCTTATATATTATTTGGAAAGGGTTAGATATTTCAATGTAGGATCATATTCAAAAACATGGAATGCGGTGGATGGAGAAATAAAGTTATGGAGATCGTGCATGGGGGAAGAAAGTTATGGAGATTCTTACCTTGGAGAAACTTGGAGAGAGGTCAGCTTTAGTTTGAGCATAATTTGAAAATATGGGTGAAACTTAGAGAATTTTTTGGGGTTTTTTTTCCCTACCTTCGACATGCAAGAGGAACCAAGTCACTATTCTCCCTTTGGCGCTGAGAGAGAAACGAGGTGACAACTATTACCCTCCTCCATTCTCTCCTCTGAAAAAATCAAAGAATGAAGTGGCTCCTTTCTTTGCCGATAAGAGTGGCTTATTATTTCAAACCTAGCAGTATAATATATTATTATGGCAAACCATCATTTTTGCAGTATAATTATTGTTATTTCATTCACCGTATTTCCACTGAAAACCATCATTTTCTCCGTATAGTACTAGATCGATCTGTAATCTATTACACTAGTGGATAATTTATTTATTTTCGCGCAATATACTGGTGGATAATTAAGGGGAGGCATTTGTGGTGAGATTGTGCTCTGGGGTTATTCTATTGTGGGATTTGTGATTACTGATTACGAGTATACTGTTGGATATGCAACTTTGGACGCAACGACAGTTTTGTTTTCTTCTTCACGTTGAATGTTAGGGTTTGATTTGTCAAAATTTGATAAATAATGAGGATATATCAAAATGATTGATTATGAATCTTCAGCTTGGTTTGTCTGGTTTATGAATATGAAACATATAATAGTGGCATGAGGACACCATCCAAGGCTTCCAAGTCACTAGACAAACTTTAGTTTCAATTATGGAGGCTGCATGATGGGAGACTACTGGTGGACCGGAAATGATGGGTCTTGCAGCACCACCACCAGCTTTTGTTCCTGCCTTGGTTATAACAAGATCACGAAATCAAAAGACAAAATTTCTGAATTTCATATTTATTTACGGTTACGGGATTTTTTTTTTTTTCCAAAGTTTACATTGGTCCAAAACATGCTCAAGAGTCTTTGGAGAGAGAGTCTTTGGTCCACCTGGTGGACCAAAATGAATGGCTCAGAATTTTTTAATTTTGTTTCTTCAATTTTTTTTATGCAATGAATGGCCTAGATATTCCCTGGTGGAATTCCACCAGGTGGATGGAAGAATTTCCGGTCTTTGGAATTAATTCAAGTGGTGATGGGGGTTGAGAAATAGGTTGCTAAAGTATCTTGTCTAAAACATCTGCACAAATTCTATAGTTATGGTTCAGAAACTCGAGCTTGAAAGAAAAAATTAGGATAATAAAATGTTTCAAGACAGGATTATTACAATTCAAAATAATATCGTTATATTTTACTATCTTCTATTTTAGGTTAATTTTTCATTTACCCTTCAGTTCTAAAATTGTGACAATTTCATATCTTCTTTTATCTTAATCGTGAATGTAGCTGATAACTCTTTTATTTTTATTTTTTTCTCTTTTGAAATAGATGATAGTTAGCAAAAGTACCTTCACATCCCTACACCCCACAACCTTTCCCATCTCCACCTATTTTGCCGCCACTCCATTTCGCCACCATACACCTCTGTCGCCCTCTCAACCTCGTCGTCATCTACCTCCGGTGACAGTACCATCTTCCAACAAGAAAAAGTCAAATAATAGCTATGAACTATAATTTTTGGTAGAGGGTTATCAGAATAACAATAATTATTTCGGTTAATGAAATACTTATTTTAAAATTAAAATAATTAGGACAAGATCAGTTTTTTAGCTAAGTGAACTGTAATTATATGTAGTTATTCAAATTAGTTCAGTGGTTTGAGCACCCACTACCTAAAATTCATGTTATGGATTCGAGTCACCATGAAGATAGTAGTGAAATCTTTTGATCATATTTAAAAAAAAAATATAGTTATTCAAATGAACGATGTTGAAATAATGAAATTAAAGTATTATGGTGTCAATGAACTTAAAATGCATCTATCTTTAATTTACTCTACATCTGATTTTGACCTTTTTATTCCAAAAAAGATAAATATCGGGGTCACACAAAAAAAGAAGAAGATAAATATTAAATATTGGGGTTATTCTTGTAAATTGGCTCAGAAAATGACTCTTCACGTGACACAGTCTTTCGTCCGCATGTGATCGCTGCCCATAAAATCTCCTGGGTCCTTGGGGTCCGCCTCGATCTTATCCCAATTACGTGCTCCTCGATCCACAAGCCACGTCACCACTTTCCCACGAAATGCAACGAACGTGCTAGATCTCTCTAGAAGCCGGATACTTGTTCGACCTTTAACGCCCTCAAACGTCCTTAAATCACTTCGCAAACTCCACAATCACACTCTCTCCTTCCCTATCTATTCTACTTCCACCACCTTCGTTCAGCTGATATACCCAGTTCTCCGGCGCGCAGTATGGGCCTACTCGACCAGCTTTGGGACGATACCGTTGCTGGGCCTCGGCCGGATATCGGCCTCGGCAAGCTTCGGAAGACCCAAACTTTCAGTTTCCGGTCCCCCTCCGGCAAGGGTGCGTCGCTGTTTTACTACCTTGAATCGGCTGTGCAATTTAGCACATGCGATGAACATAACTAGTCTCACATGAAACTGGCTGAATTTCAATGGATTATAAATGTTTTAATTGTGGAAAGTTCAGATCTTGAAGTTGTGATTCATATTCGAGAATCGATGGTCTCAAATGCAATCATTCACTGAATTGAAAAATCCGATCTTTCTGGTTTATGTAGGACTTGATGGCGGGAAAGCGAGATCGTCAGATGAAGGCTCAACGGAGGAGGCGACGAAGGTTACACGGAGTATTATGATAGTGAGACCCCCAGGTTATGGGAGCGGTGGCAACGATTCCACTCCGGCTTCGCCAGCTGGATCTACTCCACCGGTGTCTCCTTTTTCTGGTAAGCATTTGAAATGTCATATATGCCCCTGGATCATTATTGTTTGGACGGAGTTTCCGGTGATGTTGGAGTCTGGTGGGGGGTGTGGAATTGTCAGTTGGAATTTCTGTAGTCTTCAATAATTAATTATCCAATTACAGATTAGATCAAACTACACGGGACAGAATTGCAATTTCTGAAACTATAGGGACTAAAGTGAAAACGATGCTAAACTACATTGACTAAACTTCATTTAGCCATTTTTTAGGATAATGGGAGTGTCAGGTTGGTGGGTTTTGATTGTGATGTTTTTCTACTTTATATAAAATGACTTCAATGTCCTTTGTGAACAACAGCTCAATTGGAATCCAGTCTTTACCTAACTTTGTGCATCTTGTATTTCTTTCTTTGATCTGATCATTACTTGCATTCAAGTTATCAAAATATTCTAAGGTTAAAAAAATGTTGTTGACCAGATTCTTGAGTTAAAAGTTAAAAGAGTAAATTTAGAGATGCAAATCATAATGAAAAAGAAACTCATTTTTAGAGGGGTGCAAGAGTGAAGATCACCTTTGTAGTTCTGCTAGTGTTCATTTTGCATGAAACAATAGTACTGATGATTTTTTTGATTAGGAGGCAGGGAGTCCTTCCGTTTTCGAAGAAGGTCGGCGTCGGATGCCTACGAGAAGGCAACCGAGGTCATTGGAGCAAAGAGCGCCCCTTCTTCTTCTTACGACGTGTGACATATGATCGAGGTATCGAGCATGTTTTCTCCTAGACAATGCGGAATGCGCCTTCCTTAGTCCTCACGACATTGTGATATATCTATGAGCATGTTGCTAAACCAAGGCGGGAAAGAGAATGCTTGGACTGTACTATTGCTATAGCTAGCCCTTAAGTAGCTAAGTTTGAGTGTTGCTGGTTGTGTGAATGTTTGTTTTCTGAAGCTGTGTAAAGGGCAGCAGTGTAAGTGGCAGATCTTATGCAGCAGTGTGGATTGTGTTTTGTAATACGTTATATGTCGAGTTGCTAATCTAATCTGTATAATATTTCCTTTCAGTACGTATAGAATGTGATCTTTGCAGTTTACTTGTCTACTCGTTAAGTTTTCAGAAACTCTGTGATGTTGTGTCTCGTTGATTTCAATTTCGGACTCGTAGGCCAAAAGCACGAAAATGATATCCATATTTGCAAGATTTCAACACGCAGGTTGCAGTTTTTCTATACGTAGATAGTTAAATGTGAAACATCGTGGTGAATTGATTAGTGGAGACAAAGAATGGATAAAAATGTTTCCTTGGATGTCAAGTAACATAGATATATAGCTATTCAAGTTGACAAGGTTCCCCATCTGTTTTTGACAGAGCTTTGAGGAGCATTTCCACGTCTTAGGGACTCATCTTATTACAAGCTATGTATATGTAAGCATTAACGGGGGAGAAGTAGAAGTATTAGCGATGTCGGAGGTTGTACTCCATAATCTTCTCCCAAGAATGTTGATCTCTAGCTTCGTTGTGTGTTTTGTACAAGACTACGCGACTGATGGTAAACTTGAGACTAGCAATGCTGTCGTCCAGCTCCTTAACCTTTTCTAGAGCTCTTTTCCTTTCTTCATCTGTTAAATTCCCATAAAGGAGGCTCAAATGTGGCATATGAGCTGCAGGACGAACAAATCGAATCGAATTCCATGCGGTTAGTAATCGTTAGTTATCAACAAGAACAGCAAATAAGCAATGTAAGAACTTACCGTTACAGCGACCTAGATGACCACCGAGGTGTCCAGCCTGCTGAGAAAACAAATCAATAAGCACCTTTTGTGTCAAAGTATTATCCAACCCGCTATAGCAGTGCATAACTTAGATTATTACGTTTTTTAAGGTAACTTTTTTTTTTTGGTCTGTACGTTTTTTAAGGTAACTTAGATTATTACTTCGGGTGAGAGAAGATTCATAAAATGGAGTGAAATTGGCACCCCTTCTTATTTGAATTTTACAACCTCCTTCTCCTTCTTCTTCTTCTTCATTTTTTTTTGAATTTTTTTTTTCAGGTTCGTAAAAGTAGAATGAAGACTTAAAAGAAGCAAAAAGTGTAAAATGTAAATAATAAGTGTGTGACATTTTCACCCCCAAAACAAAACACGAAGATGAATAACAAGAAAGTGAGAGACATACCCAATCGCATGGCTGAAAGAGGAGGGAAACAGGCTGGTAATAGAATTTGCGAGTTACCAGCTCATTAACTTCACAAAGGTATGGCTCTATATTCTCACAACCACTTACAAAATTTTTGACTGCATCATCATGCCTCCAAAGGACGGACCCCACAACGGTGATGTGCGGCTCGATCTCGGGCCCACCAAACTCAGCTCGGAGTGCTTCCATTAGCTTCTTGATCCTAAGTACCACGTCAACCGGTGGAATACCCCACACCGTATACGTATCTTTTCTTTGTGCATTTTGGATTGCAAGACTAGCTTCGTCTAGGTATAAAAATTTAAATTTCAGAAGGCATTCATTCTTACACTTTTTACTAAAATATTTTACCAAATAATGCGACAATATTATTTTTTCTTTTACTAATACTGCTATCCAAATCTGCATCCATTCTAAACTTTGTTGATTTCTTACTAGACATTTGATTTATCAGTCATCATTCGATGAACAAGTTTGATAAGTCTAGACTGCATGTTAAGCGTTCTACATAAAGGAATATCAAC
Source organism: Rubus idaeus (assembly GCA_030142095.1). Lineage (NCBI taxonomy): Eukaryota > Viridiplantae > Streptophyta > Magnoliopsida > Rosales > Rosaceae > Rubus > Rubus idaeus. The sequence goes on from CM057968.1 coordinate 4,834,818, forward strand.
ATGAAAATAACTAAACAGAAAAATTAATGAGAAACTTACCAACAGGAATACGCATTGTGGTTGTTTTCCGACTGGATGGTGCTTCTTCTCTCTAAGGAAGAAACGAGAACAAAAAAACATGGAAGAGGAGGGTTGAGAGTTTGAGAAATTTCTGCATTTTTCCGCCGAAATAAGTGGGTTTTACCAAGTGTTAATTGGAGCTGAAATGCAGGATTAATCATTAAAAAAAAAATTTGACTGGCCAAAAAATTGAGAAAAGAGTTGGGCCCAAGCCTCATTTTCGACCCAAATAGGTACTTGGGTCCAATATTTATAATCGGGTTTTCGGGTACCCACGGCCAGCGTTCTTACTACTTCTTAGTTAGTCTGTTCTTCTTTTCTTCGTCAAGATGGAACAAAGTCCGTTCTTTAGCTCCGGGTCTTTCAGAAGCTCAGTGGTAGACACAGAGTGAAGGAAAATGGGTTATGGGTATCTGATTTTGCTGCTTCTTATCAATACACTGGTGCCTTTTTCTTCTGGTAAATTTTACATCTTTTTCTTATTGGGTTTTTCAGTCTTCTATCAGATTTGCAATTTGATCACTCTTAATTGTTGATTTTGTTCATATGGTGAACCTTTTCGTTTACGTATAGGCATGAAAGCACATTATTGAATTCATGTATTAAAAAATTTAAGCTTTGTATGAATGTTTTGTATGTATTCGGTACTTTCTTGTTTGTTGAGTATTTTGGCTGGTCTTGTATGATTGGTTTAGTTTAGTTTTGTTTGTTTGTTTGGAGTGAAGTTCATACTAGTCCAATTTTTCAGTCACCAAACCAAATAAGGTTATGAAACGGAACTGAATTACATCATCATGAATTTCTAATTGTTTGTTGTTTTACGTGCTATATCAGCCATGCTTTACAGTTGAATACTTGCATGCTTAAATTATAGATATTTGGTATTAGTTTCAATCTAAGGTAGGAAGCACTCTGTTTTTGCATTGACCTCATTACCATTAATGGCTGTTCTGCAGTCTAGCACAGGCAGAAATCTAGATTGCTGATTAGGGAAGCATTCTTTAGTCGCTTTAACAGTTTAACCCTGTACACCTACGGCTTTATATGAGAAGCAACGTCCCTTTTCAGTTTCTATCAATAGCTTAAGCTCCCAGTTCCCGTGATATCACATATGTTTACATGGAAGGTTATATTGGCATAGTTCAATGCCTCAGACACAGCTTTAAAAAAACTAAGACAGGCTATATTTGGTTTGAAACTCGCTCTTTATACCACTCATACTTGAAGTTGACAATCCCTGAAGGGGCATGTTGTCTTTGAGGCTGAGATAAGTTGATCGTTGGTGTGCTTCCACTGCCTCATCACATATTACAAGTTTATGGTGAATCACTTGGTTTTAAATGTAATGCTGGCCTACAAACAGCTGAATCTATTTTTTGGGCCCCTTAGTTTCTTCTTCTCCTTCATGAGCAGCAATGTCATTTTCCTTCTGGATTTCCTCTCTTATCATTGCTGGTCTACTCCGAGTTATATCCTCAAGCTTGGTTTATTTCTTTGATTCAAAAGGATGCTGGAAGAAATTCCAAGAATCTCAGGAATGTAATTGTATTGCTGTGTGGGGCAAAACTTTTGGCTCTGATTATACTATGTTTCCACAAAAAAGATCTTAAGAAGTCCAAAGTTTTTGTCACAATGTTTGCATATGTAGATTGCTTTAATTAACAAATTACTTGGGAGAAATTAAATCCCCATTTAATTCTATTTGAAAAATGGTTTTCAAATGATTTTTGGAGGCACATTAATCCCTTTATTTCATGTTTTCTCCCTTTCTTTTTGTTTGTTTGTCCTGTATAGATAATTAGATATGAAGTAATATCTGAATCATTTTTTATGCAGGTAAACCTGACAGAGTATGCATTTCCCAAGGCAGTCGTTTTCCTCCATTCTCTTCTGAGGGGAAGCCTCCAAAACGGGTGAGCAAGGGACCTAAAGATCTGACTCTTTGCAGGGTGTTCCGCAAAAAAACTTGTTGTGATGTAGCCCAGACACATCCTGCACTGCTAGCCATTAGGAAGTTGGCTTCGGCAGGGGAGGCTAACCCAGAGTGCTTGCAATTATGGGAATTATTGGAATGTTCCATCTGTGATCCCCGCATTGGTGTGCAGCCAGGACCTCCAGTTATATGTGCCTCATTCTGTGACAGGATCTTCAAGGCTTGTTCTGATGCTTACTACTCGACAGATGCAATAACACAGGTATGTGGCTGACTTTTAACTTTCGTCCACAAATTTCTTTAAAAACTAATTAAAGAAAAGGGGAAGGAGTTCACTGGGGAGGGGGAGGGGGAGGGGGAGGGGAAGGGGGTTTGATGTGCTGCTTGATTTGTCCACCTATGAGATCCTCTGCGAAGTATCTTCAAAACTGATAGTCTACATTAGTTGTGCAAGAATTTGTCAATGGTGCCAACTACCAAGATTAAGTGGCTTATGGCTGCTAATCATGTCCTATATAATTTGATATGATAAAATCAGACTTGTTTCCTTTGAGATGCGTGAAAAATTCCTTTTCCTGACTATTTTGTGGCAGGTTCTAGCACCCTGTGGAGTGAACGATTATGTTTGTGGTAGGGCCTCCGAGTGGATCCTTAACGGCACAGAGTTCTGCCATGCTGCAGGGTTTTCTGTTAAGGATGATACATCTGAGAGCCTGGAAGAAACATTTTGCTATGGTGGTAAAGCTAGTCTTGATTTGATTGCGGATTCATGGAAGATTTCAAAATCTGAGGTGCCCCAGAAAGTTGAGAGGTTGAGGCTGCTAGAGGCGCTCCAGCAGAGAGTGAGGGAAATGCCGTATAGTGAAAGAGTTTCTTGGGCTGTGGGAGGATTGGTTCTTACAGCAGGCCTGTTGTTTATAAGGTGGGGCACTCTAATACTACCAATAAAATCAACTTTGCATTATGGCAATCTTGATAAGTTAGTCCTTCATTGTGAACAATTCTGGTCAAATACAATGCTTTTTGGCTTATGAGCTCCCACGTTAAATTCTAATATAGATTGGATTTGATGGGGGATTACCATACTTAAGTGTTGTTTGTGCTTGGCTTTGGTTTGTTATTTTATCCTTTGCTGTTGATCTTTAATTTGTTTATACCTATTGGCTTTGCAGCAGAAGCAAAGGTCATAACCAGCGCCACAGACAAGCCGCTTTACAACGTACTACTAAGAAACTAGAAGCCAAGATAAACCAGAAATCTGCTGATACGTATGGAAATAGGAAGGTAAGTAAAAGATGAACATGGATCTCCAAAACATTTAATTATGTCAATTTACTTCAGATGTATCAATATGTTGTTATAAATGTTTTAAGCTTCTTGTTATTTTTGCTAGTTTATAAACAGTGAATGATGTATTAGTTAGAAAGATAGACTATATATTCAAGAACTTTGAGTGCTCAATTCCAGTTTTGATTCCTTTCAAGATCACACTAGAAGTTTCTCCTTATTAGCATTTGTCCCTCCATGCATTCCACTTGTGGCAATTTCAATCATTCTGTTCTCAATGCTTGTGGCCTTGAGGCGTGCTATGAACTGGAGGAAGGCGGTTTGTCCTTCCATGCATTCCACTTGTGTCCCTTTGAATCATTCGGTTCTCAATGCTCGTGGCATTGAGGCTTGCCACGAGCTGGAGGAAGGCGGTTTGTCCTTCCATGCATTGCACTTGTGTCCCTTTCAATCATCGGTTCTCAATGCTCGTGGCATTGAGGGGTGCCACGAGATGGAGGAAGGCGGTGCTAGAACCTGACGGCGAAGTGTTAATTGAGAATTTAAAGGGTCAACACATTGTGATGTAGATCTTGAAGAAATCATGAATGCTATTCGTCCTATTGTAAGCCAAATGGATAATATATCTTCTAATGTGCGCACATGTAACATGGTTACATGGGAACTTCTTTAATACCACATAGCGATCGTCCTAAACTATAAATTTGTAAAATTTATTTTATTTTCTTAAAATTCAGATTAGAAGATTGAAATTTCCAATCAATTGAACAATTACGGCAACCTCAAATCTCAATCCCAGATTAGACAATACAAACCAAAAACTCTAACCATCTCTCTCTCCCCTCTCATAGCTGTGCATCATGCCCACATTCTGGTATTCTCTCTGTTTCTATTGCTATATTATTCCTATAGAAACCTTTCGTCTGTAAAATCTCTGTTGCTAACAAACTACAAGAAAATGTCTCGTCCTGCTATATCTAAACTTCACAAGGATTCATATAATGTTTGAATTTCAGCGATTAATTAGTGTTAAGCTTTTGGGAATAAGACATCTGGTTGATTTTAGTATCTGACCATGCGTTATCTTTGTTTTGTTCAAATTCGTATAGATCTATAGAAAAGTAGAAGAAAGAATCATAGATCAGAGCAGTAATGACAGAGTTTTGCAAAATGCCGGAAGAGATGGCCTCGCAAATTCTATCAAGGCTGCCACCTAAATCTCTCAAGCGATTCAAGTGCGTCCATAAGTCTTGGTCTACTGTGATCAACAATCCCAAATTCATAGCCAAACACCTTTCCAATTCCATGCATAATAATTCTTCCACTGGTGTCCTTTTCAAGCGTTCGGTCCTCAAGAACACCGACACTGACGAGAAGGAAACTGTATTCTCATTTCTTACTTTTTGCAACGACGACGATGATCACAAGGAACAATTCGTTCATTATGTTGGTGACGATATTAGGAAGGATCAATTTGTTGGGCTCACGATCAAGGATCTAGGATCTGTATGGATCATAGGCCATTGTGATGGAATTATTTGTCTAGCTGATTCTAGCAACGTTATTTTATGGAATCCAGCAATTATGGGATTCAAGCTTCTCTCCCTCGAGCCATATCCGGATCAGGTCATGAATTCTATAGGTTTTGGCTGTGATCCAAAATCTAAAGATTACAAAGTTGTTAACATTGTTTGTCCCGGTGAGGAAGAATATGGCGGTGAACATGATTGTCATCTCCTTTTCAATCCTCCCATGGTACAAGTATACACCTTAGGTAGTGATTCTTGGAGAGAGATCAAGACTGACTCTTTGGAAACCGAAACTACGAACATTTGGCCCGAGTATTTTCAGATGTACTTCGAGGGATTTTGTTATTGGAGGGGAAGGGAGCAACTAAAGGAATTTGCAAGTTTTTATGACAGAAATGAGGAGGAATATATTAGGCAATTGATTGTTTCGTTTGATACAGTTGATGAGGTGTTTCATCATATATTGTTTCCGGATAGCTTATATGAGTCATTTGTGTGCTGGTATACAATGAACCTTCTAGTTTGGAATGAGTCCGTTGCTCTTTTTGGCGTTGATCATGGTTTATTTTCCGAGTATTCATGGGGATTATGGGTGATGGACAACTTTAGTGGAGTTGGGAGTTCTTGGATAAAGCAATTCACCTTTGGGAAAGCGGTGGGCATTGAGAGACCATTGAAATTTTGGAAGAGGGACGAGATTCTTATGGTTTCTGATGAAGGGCGCTTAGTCTCCTACAACCTCGATTCCGAAAAGCTCAAGTATCTCCCCATTCCTAACATGGATTCCGATCATTTTGAGGCTGTTGCTTATGATGATAGTATGGTTCCCATTTTGGGAAGCAGCATATGAATACGATTTCTCACTCTAGTTTCTGTCCAATAGCTTCATTTTACATTTTTACAGATGTATGAATTAATAAGGAAAGAATTATGCTGTTATTATAATTCTGGTCCAAAGGAGGAGTATAACATTGCCATTCAGATTATTCTCATTTTATTTAACTTTTCTCGTATATTATGCTTTGCAAACTTAACAAGCATGACCATGGTGATAATACTTGTTGATTCAAATCGTCTGTTTACTGATAATGTGGCTAAAATTAACTAGTCTCTTCTCGTAACCTAAACCCACCATTAATTGGTTCCTCAAATAAAAAGAACAAAAAATAGGAACCAAAATCACTTGGAACTCTTATACATTTCTGATGTGGGATATGACTCTCGACATATTCTTTTTGGGGAACTTGAGCCAAACACATGAACAGTTAATCCAAATGACCAAATCCATTGAGCCTACTCTGATACCATGAAAACCTTAGCATATCCAAATGACCAAATCCATTAACCCAATCCATAGCCAACTAATTGGCAAGGAGTGGAAAGATCCAATTTCTTATGAGGTCTTGCATATATTCCGATGGTGGAAATTACTCTCAACACTTAATTTGATATATAATCAAGTTTCGTCTCTAAGCTTTATTCTGATCCATTCGCTGGAGCTTAGATCAATCAACACATACATACTATCAGATAGCTAAAATATTGGTCAAACACACCATAAAAAGCGTTTTATAGAACTGTAAATCAAGGTAATTCATTCTTTCTATCACGGCCACCAAAAATCTTCATCTTACCGTTGCATCTTGTTGTACGGCTTTCGTTTGAATCTCTTGTTTTCATATCAATGGATTTTCTCATAATACCGAGCTTAATTTTGTCTATCTGTACGTGATGAATGTATCTTTACAAATAGAAAAGAGGTAGAATTAGAAGAAGAAGAAGAACAACAAGAGGCTCAGATAGAGCAGAAATGGCGGAGTTTTGCAAAATGCCGGAAGAGATGATATTGCAATTCCTATCAAGGCTCCCTCCCAAATCTTTGATGCGATTCAAGTGCATCCACAAGTCATGGTATGCTTTGATCCATAATCCCAAGTTTGTAGACAAGCATCTCCACTTGTACAACAATAAATCCTCTACTTGCATCCTTCTCAAGCGTTCCGTGGTTGCAAGAACCGAAACTATCAAAGAGGAAATTTTAATTTCATTCATGTATGTTCAGAATGACAATGATGGTGAAGATGTTAACCTTAGTTGTCCTGTGGAGGACATCTATTTTCCGGCTTCTATGGGTCTAAAGACTAAGGGCCAGATTATTGAGCTCCCTGGTTCATATGCTGGCGAAACTATATACATTATAGGTCATTGTGATGGGATCATTTGTCTAGTTCATTATACCGGAGGCCTTGTATTCTACAACCCTTCGATACGAGAATTCAAGAGTCTTCCTCCTTCATGTCTTCCCGAGTCATTCTCTGGTATTGGGGGATTCGGCTATGATCCAAAATTTAAGGATTACAGAGTGGTTAACATTGTACCATCAGGTGAGTATACATATGATCATAGCGGCCGTCTTGTTATTTATCCTCCAAGGGCAGAAGTATACAGTTTAGCCACTGATTCTTGGACGGCTATCAAGATTGATTATTTAGAAACAGAAACTACTAGCTTTTGGCCTGATTTGTTTCAGATGTGCTTCAAGGGAATTTTTTATTGGTTGGGTCATGAACAAAATAAGGAATTTGTCACTTATTTCGACAGACTTGATGAGGAAAACATTAGGGAATTAATCATTTTGTATGATACGAGTGAAGAGGTATTTCGTACAATACTACTTCCGGATAGTTTTTACGACTTAGGTTCGGGTCCTCCATGTATGAACCTAACAGCGTGGAATGGATCCATTTCTCTTTTTGGTTTTCTGTATTGGGGTTCAAGTATTGAATCCTTTAAAATATGGGTGATGGATGACTTTGGTAGTTGGACAAAACACTTAACCTATGAGACCATAATGGGCATTCATTTGTCATTGGCGTTATGGAGAAGTGACGAAGTTCTTATGGTCGCCACAGATGGACGTATAGTCACCTATAGTCTAAGTAGCGATAGGGTTAAGTATCTTCCCGTTCAAGGTGTTTGGGGAAATTATCAAGCTTTTGTTTGTGTGAATTGGAATAGTATTGTTTCGGTGAAGGGAGGCAACAAGCGTGAGAGTAAAGATATAAAACCTCACTACTAGTTCCTCCTTTACAACTTCTCCCTGTATAAACGAATGGATTACTGATGAAATGAAATTTCTAGTTGTCCAAATGAGTAGTATTGGTAGCCTTGCCATGACAGTAATATTTTATTTATTTATTATAGAAGGTCAGTTTACACACACACGTATTTTAGGAGAGTCGAACTCATGGTCTATCTTTAGACAACTTTAGTGCCAAACTACTGCACCAACCACCTTAGATCATGATAGTAACATTTTTTTTAATCCTTAATTTTACTGCAGCATACTCTGCACACAAGGAGGAGCATGTGCCCATTCCAATGTTCTTGTTCATCCGTTTAGGGTTTAGGGCATGGGCATATGGCCATTTCGATTTCAAAGGCCATACAACCGAGATCGGCTAACGTTGGCTAACCATAAGCAAGACCAACCATAAGCAAGACCAACGATGACCATGCAGGCGGGCAAACCACAAGTGAGGCTAATTTTGTCCAATTTTGATGATCCAACCACATGGTGTCACCCAATAACGATGTTCTAACATTTTGAAGACCAACCTCCATACTCTCTTAAAACAACAAAAAATTCCTAGACCTTAGTTTCTCACTCAAAACTGTGGACTTATAGCACATGATTTTTTTGGCAAAAATAGTAAGTTCTTATTTTTCCCGGCCTTCTAAACGTGTCAAACCATGCCAACACATTTGTTCTTTTTTAACTATGTCCATGTCAAAATCTCACCATTAGTAAAACAAGATTTTTAGAAGATGTCTTAACTGACAGAACTCAAAAACCACTACTCATTTATGTTTTACAATTTTTTAGGGTTTAGGAAGTCAATCTTTCTACTATAACTCTAGCAAACTTAACTTTAGAGTAATGTGATCCGATGTATTATTGTTGGTATTAATTGAAAATTTAATAAACCATTTTTGTTTGGAAAAAAAATCAGACATTTTTTTTATATATAAGAAGGACAAAAGACAATTGAAGAAGCAAGCTACCTCATTTTTAATTTTTTTTAACTGTGGGAACAGCGGAGGGGCTGGAATGTGTTGTGGAGAATTTGTCACCTAATTTCTCTCCCAGCCTCACTTGGAGTTTGGTTGTCCATCTTAATATTATCCGAATCTGAAGGTAAGAAGCTCCTTCATTTTCTCTTCCACACCTTAATTAATTAATTTCTTTACTCTATCTACCATTCCCTTTTGTTTTTCCTTGATGATTTTCCGGACCAAAACATGAAATTGAAAATGTGAGAGGTGGATTTCACTTACAGCTGGATTTTTCTGAAATTGAAGGGCGATCAACTAAAGGGTAGGGGATATATCATAAATAAATAATACTTTTCCCTTTTCCTTAATTTCATTTGTTAAAGACAAACAACATGGAATTGGTTACTGTCCTATGGTCCACTCATCAAATGACAACGAAATACTGATGGGTATGTGATAAGATAAATGCATTTTCACGTACAGATAGAAAAGAGGTTGAAGGGCCGGGAAGAAGTGGAAGAGAAATGGAAAACTCCTGCAAAATGTCCGAAGATATGGTGGTGGTGCAAATCCTTTCAAGATTGCCTGCCAAGACTCTGATGCGATTCAAATGTGTTCGTAAGTTGTGGTACAATCTAATCAATAGTCCCAGCTTTGTGGCCAAGAACCTGTCCAATTCCATGCACAACAAATTTGCTTCCTCCATTTCCATCCTGATCAAACGAACTATCCTCAAGGACAACAACCTCACAGAGGAAGAAATTTTTGATGTCCTCAAAGATGCAAGCAATGACAAGAAGCAAACTTTATTGTCATTACTTAGTCTTTGCAAAGATAATGATGGCGATGACCATAACTTCCATTCTGTTGTTGATGACCTAATTAGGGTTTCACTTCCTCTGAGTCGAGATCTCTTTATTTTAGAAATTGTAGGTCATTGTGATGGAATCACTTGTCTAACATACTTTTTTAATGAAGTTGCTTTATGCAATCCATCGATCAAGGAATTCAAATCTCTTCCCGAATCGTGTCTTATTCGCCCTCCAGATGTATATTATTCTCATGTTGTCGGATTTGGGTATGATTCTAAAGCTAAAGACTACAAGGTTGTTAGAATTGCAACTTCTGTTTCGGGAGGTTATCTGGAACATCCTACGAGAGTAGAAGTATACACCTTGGGTGCTAATTCTTGGAGAGAGATCAAGCATGATATAAAATGCCAAGTTATGACAACTGTTTCCTCTCATTTGTACTACAATGGAATTCAGTATTTTACAGCATATATGCCACAAGATGATGATAAGCAAGTCATCCTTTCATTTGATATGGGTGATGAGCTATTTCATCATATATCAACTCCAGATAGATTTCATATCAGAGATGGATTTGTTAAGAGCCTTGCTGTGTGGAAAGAATCCATTGTTCTTTTGTCTTATGAAGGAGGACATGGAAGTCCTAAATCTTTTGAAATATGGATAAGGGATGACTTTGGTGTTGATAAGGGTTTATGGACAAAACACTTAACCATCGGACCTCTAGAAGACATTGAGGTTCCATTAATGAAATTCTGGAAGAATGATGAGCTTCTTATGGTGGCTGCCGATGGACATATAGTGTCCTATAACCTATGCACCCAAACGCTCAAATATCTTCCCATTCATGGGGTGGAAGGTGCAAATTTTATACAAGCTGTTCTTTATGTAGATAGTATTGTTTCAATCAAAGAAAAGCTTGAAGGCGTAGATAATTAATTCTATCGCAACATAACTTCTCGTTGACCTGTGCAATAGAGATGGCATTTCGTTAAAATCTTATTTCTTTCAATTCAAAGAAGGAAATAGCTCTATAGCTAGTAGCCTGACCATTCCAATTATATTCTCATGTTGGCGTGACATTTAACTTGTCAACTTGATACTTGCATAAGTTTCATCTCAAAAAAGAAAATTTTACATTTATACAATTTTTGGAGCTTTTTTGGTACTTGCATGCTATCAGAAAGGTCTATGATTTAACTCGATCAATTAATTAACAAAGGAAAAGAAATTGGCAAAAAAGAAAGAAAGGAAGGAACAAAGTTGAGATACATAATTACATGAATAATCGTAGGAAAAGTTCATCAACTTTTCAATTACAAATTAGCAAAAGTACGTAGTTGATCTTACGTGCGTGGGTGTCTACATGTGTGTGTGTGTGGATGGCATTTTGGCCTTCTGCACTAACCATCCTGCAGGCAATTCTATTACATCAACTTTCAATTCACTAATTCCCCTTTTACTAATTATCACAACATACATACTACATATATATAGTTGTAAATAATTAAGGCGCTATGCATTCGCTCATATATTACAAATAATAGGATCATTTGCCTAACGTATTCCTCGTAATATCTATCAAAACTCAAAACCATAGCTAGCTTAAAAATTGTCAAAACAATGTGATGGTCATTGCTTGTTCAAAGAAAAAAAAAATGTGATGGCCATTTATATTGGCTCTTTTCCTTTAGGATTTTTTTTTCGTTTTGGTAAGTACCCTCTAGGATATTTTCAACGGAGAGAGGAGCTGGAGTGTTGCGGAGAATTGTCGCCCGGTTTCTCTCTCAGCCCCTACTCATCTTGAATCCTTCACCTTATCTTTTCTCCAACTTTCTCTCACATGCAACACACTTGCAAATATTGCACATATAATGCAAGGAATCTCAACGTAAGAAGCTCCTTAATTTTCTTATTCCCTCCTTATTATGTCATTTGTTTATTCTATTACGAAGCCTTTTAGTTTCTCCTTGTTGATTTTCGGGAACAAGACATGAAATTCAAAAAACGAGAGGTGGATTTCACTCCCTAAATATATTATACCTTCTTCATTTACCTTCAATCTTTTAAAGAAAATGAACGCGGAATTCAGTAATATGCGATCAACATGGCATATGAAATTTCAAGTCATCAGAAGACTATGAAAGATTGATGTACGTGGTGTGATAAACAAATAAGCACAGAGAAAAGTCGAAAGAGGAAAAGATAGAGGAGGATCAGAAATGGCAAATTCTTGCAAATTGTCTGAAGAGATGGTTGTGCAAATCCTGTCTAGATTGCCACCTAATTCTTTACTACGATTTAGATCCGTCCGTAAGTTGTGGCTCACTATAATCAATAACCCTAGCTTTGTGGCGAAGCACCTTTCCAATTCCTTGCATAACAAATTTGCTTCCTCCACTCGTATCCTTTTCAAGCGCACTATCCTCAAGGACAACAGCATCAATGAGGAAGAAATTTTTCATGTCCTCGGGGACAACGACAATGATAAGAAGCAAGTTTTGTTGTCGTTACTTAATCTCTACGACTATAATGATGATGATGGTCATTACCTTCACTCTGTGGTTGAGGACCTTAATGTTCCACTTCCTATGGGTTTACCATATATTCTACGAATTGTTGGTCAGTGTGATGGAATCATATGTCTAAATACTTTTTTTGATGACGTTGTTCTATGCAATCCAGCTATCAAGGAATTCGAGTTTCTACCAAAGTCTTGTCTTGTCCCTCCCCAAGATGAGGATGGTTTTGTTACAGTATCGTATACTGGTAATTTGGGATTTGGCTATGATTCTAAAGCTAAAGATTATAAGGTTGTCAGAATTGCACAATCTGGTAATTATAAATATCCGACAAGGGTAGAAGTGTACACCTTGGGTACTAATTCTTGGAGAGAGATCAAGAATGATATCAAAATTCGAGTTTTTACCTTCGGTTCTTCACCTTTGTACTTGAAGGGAATTCATTTTTGGATGGCTTTTACGCCCGAAAATGACAGGGAGGTTATCCTTTCATTTGATATGCGTAATGAGCTCTTTAATCAAATATATACTCCAGATGACATTTATATCGGAGATGGATGTAATAGAAGTCTTTCTGTGTGGAAAGAATCTATTGCTCTTTGGTCTTCTGAAGTAGGAATTGGAATCCCAAAATCTTTTCAAATATGGATAATGGATGAGTTTAGTGATTTTGAGGGTTTATGGACAAAGCACATAACCATCGAACCTCTAGAAGGCATTGAGGCTTCGTTAATGATATTCTGGAAAAGCGATGAGCTTCTTATGGTTGCCGATGATGGACGTGTAGTGTCTTATAATCTCAGCACCCAAAAGTACAACTATCTTCCCATTCATGGGGCGGAAGGTGCAAATTACATACAAGCAGTTGTTTATGTGGATAGTATTGTTTCAATCAAAGAAAGGAATGCTTGTGAACATGGCTAGCTAATTTTAGCGAGCAATATAATTCCTCATTGATCTGTACGTACAATAAGGGTTACATTTTGTTGAAATCACATTTCTGATTATTCAAAGAACGAAATAGCACCGGTAGCAAGTAATTTTTTTGTATAATTTTTTTTTTTGGAAAAACACATAACCATTGGACCTCAATCTAGAGGGCAATTGTCTGAACACATAACCATTAATGATATTTTGGAAAAGTGACGAGTTTCTTAATTATGGTCGCCACCGATGGACGTGTAGTGTCATATAATCTCAACACAAAAGCACAACCATATTCCTGCTCAACTAGTCAACTGAGTTTGACACTTTTTTTTTACCAATTCACATATAGTCATATTGGTTTCCTATAACAATGGCAACATAAGTTTGACATTAGAAAGATCCAGCGAGTGCAAGATTTGTGGATTTTGGTCCTTGTGCATAATTTGATAGATTTCCGAAGACTTCCTTTATATTTTTTTTTTTTATTATGCAACAACCGGTGCATGACCATGAGAGTCGAACTCAAGACTTCTAACTTACGCCCCTAGACCAAATGATTGTGGGCCGAAGACTTTTCTCTCTAATTTTGTATTTTTGTTATTGAATGATGAAGTGCAAATTGTAATAATAATAATAAAAAAATGATTACATAGCGAGATGCGGCAAAACGATTACATATAAAGAAGGAAGAGACACATAATTAAGAAGAGTGATCATGATGCAAAATGAGATGAAGTAGTATTAGCTCAGTGGTTAGAGCACCTATTACCTAAGATCCAGGTCATGAGCTAGAGTCACAATAAGAGTAGGAGTGAAATTCTTTGATCCTCTTTAAAAAAAAAAAGAGAAGAAGAGTGATATGCAAAATTAAGAACTCCTACTCAATAAGGCTTCTTAATTGTTGCCGAAACAGATAATAGGTTGTAGTTTTGGATAATATATATATTTTTATTTGGCCAAAGTTGTTTTGGATAATTTGGGTAGCTCAAGCTAAATGACTTGAGATACGATGTCAATTAGATGTTGCTCATTTTAGAGTCCGATTTAGGCTTTACATTTTTAGAGAAGTTTGAAATTTTAATTTATAGTTTGAAATTTTAGTATTTAATTTCCATTTAAATGTTGGATGTCTGTCTTGCTAAACAAGAAGCTAGTTTAGGATTTCCTATCCCTCTTAATTAGATTATCGGTTACTCCTCTATCTACGTAAACAGTAAATACACCCTAGCTAGTTTGTAATTCTGAAGAGAGTCTTATCATATTCTCAATAAAAGTCAGAGATTTTACTACTCTATTTTTCAGGTGACTCCGGTGTTTATCTTTCTAGAGATACTTGTTTAACCCTTCTTAGAATTAATCTTTAACTTTTTGAGCGAGGTTTCAGTTCAAGTTCACAATATTAGATCCCAAGTTCACAATTTCATCTAATTCCACTTGATCCCCACGGAAGCTGAAAGATTGTTGATGGAGATTAACACTTTGAAGCTTTTTCGCTTAATGATGGCTGTATTGTATTAATGAAAGGGGAGCTAGGTTTAAGCGTACGTGTGCCCCGTCCACCTTAAAGGTGAGCTTCGACTAAAAATAAAAAGTCACATTGTTTGATTTTTTTCAACCGATCGAGAAAAGAGGGGCTGGAGAGTTGTCACCTTGTTTCCCTCCCCGCCTTTGCTCAACTTCGGTGCTCCGCCTCATTTTTCTCTCCAAGTTTTTATCCATACCTCCACTGATTCAATTGTATCTGCCAACCACAAGCCAAAAAAAAAAACGATTCATGCATGTGCGGCTTCATTCTTTTCTTTCTATGTATGAAGTACCTCACTGTGAAACTTCACAAGATCAGGGAAAACAAAACGGGATTTTCACTCGCTGCCTTGCAGAACAGTGATCAATTCAACGTTGGATTTCACTCATTATCATGAAATGAAATTCGATAATGATATCACTATGGTATGTGCAAGTTGAAGTAAACACCATTTGGAAACAAGGAGAGATTCATCATGTGATAAATGCATTTGTGCAAATAAAGACGAGGTAGAAAGACGAAAAAAAGTAGAGGAGAAATGGCAAAGTTTGGGAAAATGTCGGAAGAGATGGTGGCGCAGTTCTTATCAAGATTGCCTCCTAATTCTTTGATGCGATTCAAATGCATTCGTAAGTCATGGTACAATCTAATCAATAGTCCTAGCTTCGTGGCTAAGAACATTTCCAATTCCATGCACAACAAATTCGCTTCCTCCAATTCTATCCTTATCAAACGTACTATCCTCAAGGACAACAATATTACAGACAAGAATGAAATTTTTCTCATCCTCAGTGATGTCAACAATGATAAGAAGGATATTTTACTATCATTAGTAGATGTTTACGTAGATGTTTACAATGAAAACAATGTTGATGACCATAACTTTCATTATGTTGTTCGGGACCTTAATGTTCCGCAGCCTATTAATACATGTCCCTTTAGTCTAGAAATGGCAGGTCATTGTCATGGGATCATTTGTCTGAAAGACAATTGTGATGGGACAATTGTTTTATGCAATCCAGCAATCAAGGAGTTCAAATTTCTTCCCCAGTCTTGTCTTCTTCTCCCTCCGCCAGATGATGATGAAGCACTAGATTCGCGTACAAACGCTGTGGGATTTGGCTGTGATATCAGAGCTAAAGAATATAAGGTTGTTAGGATTGTAGAGTTTGATGCGGGGGGTCGTAAATATCCATCAAGGGCAGAGGTATACACCTTGGGTGCTAATTCTTGGAGAGAAATCAAGGCTAATATGGAAAGTTGTGTCTTTTGGGGTCCTTCTTCTCAGATTTACTTCAAGGGAATTTATTATTGGTGGGCACTTAATTTTACTTCGGAAGAGAAGGAAGTCATACTCTCATTTGATATGAGTAATGAGCTATTTCAGGATATAATGGTTCCAGATAGTTTCCATGAGAAAAGAGGATGTTACAGGAGTCTTTCAGTGTGGAAAGATTCTGTTACTCTTTTATCCCATGAAGAGGATAGTCCTAAATTACTTGATATATGGGTTATGGATGACTTTGCTTGTGGTAAAGGATCGTGGACAAAGCACTTAGCCATTGGACCTATAGATGACATTGAGACTCCATTAGTATTTTGGAAGAGTGATGAGCTTCTTATGGTTACCAATGATGGACGTATAGTGTCCTATAATCTTAGCACCCAAACTCTCAAGTATCTTTCTATTTATGGTGTGGAAGACCCAAAATATATTGAAGCTGTTTTATTTGTAAATAGTATTGTTTCGGTCCATATGCATGGAAGCATTGAAGACATGAAAAGTTATAGCTAGTAATGTTATTTGTTTCTTTAAATATAATGCAAACATCATGAAATAGAATTTAGAAATTTTCTACCAACATTGCATTATGTGAATCTTCAATTTGATCACCGAAAAAAAAAGTAAAAGAAAAAAATAAGGGAAAGAAAATCAGCTTAATTATCATGGTTGATAGCGTGTTATAGAGATATATATCAACGGACAAAAATATGTTTGGTACAATAATAGTCAACTTTTTTTTTTGGTTTTTTGATCGAATGGACATTACAAATTAGCAAAAGTATAAATTATATAGACTAACGCTCTAAAACTAACCATCTTGATAACACTTGGATTAATCTAATGGCTTGAATCAAGTCACTTCTAATACCCCATTTAAAATATATTTTTCTCTTTAAATTCATTTTATTCAACCAAAAAGAAAAATCAATTAGATTAAAAAAATCATAAAATCATCATTCTTTACCCAAAAAAAAAAATCAAAACAAACATGCCATTCTCTATCGTAGTCGCGCTCCTAGCTCTCTTCTACACCATTGCAGCTGATTTGTAAGTATTTTATGCACAAATCGTACTCCTAACTACGAGAGTTAAGCTACTCCAAAGGCCATTTGTGGCATTTAACTTATGTTTTTAGGTCATTCACAAGAGTTGAGATCATTTGACTTAAAAAGGTGATTTCGGGATCAATTGGAGCATTTTCGAGAAAAGGACGGAAGTCAACCGTGCCACACATGGTCAACTCCGAGGTCAAACCCGAAGGCATCACAATTCAAGACATCCATGAGTTCCCAAGCACACAAGGAAAGCATCCTTGATGGATTGAGATATTTTGGTGGCAAATTCAAATTCAAATAGGAGACAAGACATCTAATGCTCACCAATATTATTTGTTTCTTAGCTATGTCCCAAATCTGATCACATGGTCCCCAAAACACGTTCTTATTGCCTCTACACACCATTTTTTCCTTTAGTCTTCCTTCCAAAATGTGTAACATCTTATTTGTGGACCATAAGATCATTTCCCTTCAATCCAAACCCTTCATTTAACATCCTATATATGCTTAACACCTCTCATTCACAATCAGACCTAGAACCCTAGCCACCATTCATTCATTTTCACCCAAGAGACCAACCAAGGTCTCTCAAAACACTTTCAGATCCGTCTCAGACGATCGGACGCCACAAATCTGTCCGGACAGATTGGACGAGTTCAGTCCGTGTTTTGGCCATTTTCTCCACCTTCCACCACTCAAATCACTTTCATCCCTTCACGAAAGTTGTTCCACACATCCCAAACACCTCAGCCATCCATTTTCCACCATCATTCCACAGATTTTCACCACTTTAAGCTACATCCATTGAGAGCCCAAGGGTTTGGAAGCTAGAGACGAGTTCGAGTTTGGAAAAGAAGAGAAGAGTACAAGGAGGCTTGCTACATGCTTGGAAGCACCAAGGGGCAGCTAGCCATCACCATCTTGAGCATTTCTTTACACCTCTTTACTTATACTTTGTCTTGATATTTTCATATTTGGGGTTATTGATGTATTTGACAATGAGTTGTAAGTAGTCCTTTAGATTGAGGGCTAGAGTTGTGTGCCCTAGCCCATGATGATGTATTGATGAACCTTAATGTTTATTTTTGTTGAATGAAAGATGAGCATGTTCTTTGTCAATTTATTCATGTTTGATGCTTGTGATTGAATAAGACTAATTCTTGAGCATGTGTTGAACTTGTAGTGTGAGATTGTTTGGTTTAGTCACCTTAACAATTTTGGATGGTTGACATTTGAGCATGATGAGTGTGAGCATGATGCTTTGCTTGTTTGAATTTCTAGTTTTAAAGTTCTTTGCCTTACTTGATTAACGTGGGGACCTTAACTCGGCTTAGATTAATTGAGTAAAAGTTCAAGTTGTTGTGAATAGCACAATTTGGCACGAAAGGATAATTGATGCTCGGTCTTAGAACAATAATATTGCTAAGATACGAAATTTGGTTAATTAACTATTCAACATGACATATTCATTATGTTTGAGATACATTGGATTGGGTTGGAGTTAACCCGAAACCCAAATCATCTTTCACATTTGATAACAATCATACATTTGTTGGGCTTGTGTCACCCCTCGAACCCGGTGTCAGTGGATTTTAAACACCTAAATCCGAACCCGAGGTGTGAACGTTTAAAAGTAAAATAAAAATGATACAAAACCAAATACTCTTCAAAAATTATTGAAAATACAAATGTTTACAACAAAAATAAAATAACAAAACCCTTTACAACTAGAAATTCCGTCGTCTTCTACATTCTAATCCATTCTCGTCTTTAACCCTTTCTGAAACTCGTAAGTCGTACCTGTAAAACAACCTATTGTAGAGGTGAGCTTTCATCCTTGCTGCTCAGTAGGGACAAACCTTTTTAAGTTATTCTTATAGTGTTACAACCAAGTTGTCAAACAATAAAATAAAGTACAATAAATTAAAAATGCAATGCATGTATGCAATGCTGACTCATCACTCCTCATACTCCAAGCTATACTACATTTCTCTTTTGTTAGTCATCTTGTTATAATTCCTTGCTTCGCCAGTGACAATATTCCCGATATGATCGTTTTATCAATCGCAATTGAAATGATTTCACTCCCTGTTTTGTGCATAGTGGACTGACATTCTTTGGTCCATGACAGGAATTTAACTCAACTACACAAAGAATACTTTTTTCTCATTTTCAAATCTCAATCAATATTTCTTTCTGACCATTCAGATCTTTCTCCATCCTCACAATTCCTCACTATGCATCATGCATGATAGCTCTTTAATTCATAATATAGAAATTAAATAACACATGCCTTCGAATCATAAAATTATATATCATGCTAATTCATCAATTAATGAAAGCAATAACACCCAACAAGTAATTCAACCAACATCAAACAATTCACCAATTTATTAAATTACTTAATAATTTAAAGAAAAGGTTTCTCGAGATCTCTACTTGGATTTCCAAGCTTTGACTCCAATTATGCTCAACGTTGACATTATGACTCGTAATTCGGTAATTTGATTAATTGGACTCCAGCAACTATCCCATTCGTCCATCGAACCTCATTTGGTAAACACTTATTTGTATATGGGGATCTCGATAGTTACTTCTTCAATTCTCCACAAAGAATCCTATATGGGGATTTCAAACCTCCTTTGCTCGTAAGATTCTCGTACACACTCAATCATCTTATAGAATCTATACCCAAACAACAATTGATTCAAAGTTCGGTAATCACAATATTTTCCTAATTAGGTGTCAGTCCTCATAATTACTAAGGACACCCAAATCCTTATTCCCAATTTCTTTGTCCTTTTCTAGATGACCAAATACATCTCGACTCCACATACTTCGTGCTTCCAATGCTTCATTCATTGTTTAATTTTAATTTTCGCATTTAATTTTTGTGTGAATAAATTTGGGAAATGTTATTGTCACGCCCCGGACCCGGTGTCGGTGGATTTTAAGCACCGAAATTTGAATCCGAGGTATGAGCGTAGAAAAAGTAAAATAAAGACAATACAAAACCAAATACTTTTCTGAAATCGTTAAAAATAACAAAATCTTTACAAAGAGAAATCACGTCGTCTTCTACGATCTAATCCACTCTCGTCTCTAATCCTTTCCGAAACTCGTAAGTCGTACCTGTAAAACAACCTATTGTAGGGGTGAGCTTTCGTCCTCGCTGCTCAGTAGGGACAAACCTTTAAGTTTATTCTTATAGTGTTGCAACCAAGTTATAAAACAATAAATTAAAGTACAATAAAATCAAACTACAATCATATTAATGCATGAATGTCAAATGAACTTCACTTATCTACCCGTTAGTCCATATAACTCCACAAGCAGAGCATACACGTCCCATACCGTGTATTTTACCAACCGGGGGTGGCCCTGGAAGTTTCATTATATGATCTAACACCCAGTAACAATTCCATTTACACATTTCTTTTGAGTAGTCCTCTTGTCTTTTCCTCCCTGTCGCCAGTCCCGAATTACCTTTATGCAATTCATGCATCTTCGGCTGACATGAGATCTGGTACCTACCGAGAGTAAGACTCAACTACACAAAAAATACTTTTCTCTCAATCTCAATCTCAATCAATATTTCTTTCTGACCATTCAGGTCCTTCTCCATCCTCACAATTCCTCACCATGCATTATGCATGATAGCTCTTTAATTCATAACATAGAAATTAAATAACATATGCTTTCAAAACATAAAATCAAACATCGTGCTAATTCATCAATTAATGAAAGCAATAACATCCAATAGGTAATTCAACCAATATCAAACAATTCCCAATTTATTAAATTACTTAACAATATAAAGATAAGGTTTCCCGAGATCCCCTACCTGGATTTCCAAGCTTTGACTCCAACGCTGCTAAAGGTTTACACCAGCACAACTCGCATTTCGATTAACTAAACTTCAGCGACTAACTCATTCGTCTCGAATCCCCATTCGCCGATATCCATCGAATCTCAATTCCGTTTCCTTTATCAACCCACTTCAAATCGAATCGACCAATTACTCCGAAATAATAGTTGGCTAGTGCTTCGCTTCGCATTGCATCTCTCATTGGGTGTTTAGCCCTTAAAATTACTAAGGACACCCAATACTTATTTTCCCACTTTATCCACAAGCCTTTACGCCGAGTCTTCCTCTTGATCAACCATGTAGCTAAAGACATAACAGTGAATCAAATCCTCATGTCTTAATTAATAAGACAATTGATTAACTTTTGGTCCCAAACACTTTAAAGACCCATTATTCATTCTTTATATATTTGCAGTAACCCAAGTCCCTTATTTCCATTCAATTACATACTTCACAGTATACAACCATACTACAAATTCTTGTTCGGTGCAACAAAGCCAAGTCTCTTACCCACTTATCAAGGTAATTGCTCTTTCCATTGCTGGTGTCTTCGGTCCTCACGTACCTGCTCTCTTCTTAATTTCGTCAATCTTCCAAACCAGTTCACTACCATGATTAACATCAATCTTATCCACCAATTCACAGTAGCTTCACCCATTCTTTAAACAATAAAATATCATTGATAATTCAACATATCCAAATCTCATAAACCCTTTCAATAACCAGACTTCACAACGTTAATACTCATTGCCCTGTTCTGAATTTTTGGCCAATTTACATTTCAGGAACTCAAGCCTCAACAAGTACTATTAACAAACTCAATAACTTCAACAAATCGTAGATTAGATAAGCAAAGGACCAAAGAGGCTGGAACTATTACACAACACAATGAACACGAAACGGCCGAGATACCCAAAATACCAAAACTTCCAAAACTCAACCAAAATCAAATTCCAATTATACCAACATGTAGAGCTCGACGAGAGGACTAAGTTTGATACCTCAATCGAAGGAATCCGTCGCCGAAGTCGCCGGAAAACACAGAAACCCGCCGGAAAACCATAAACCTTTGGAGCTTCGATTCTCTCTCTCCCTTTATCGATTTCAAATTCTGAGAACACCATCATGTTCGTCTCAACGAGACGAAGCTACCGCCACCAGTATCGACTGCAACCATGGCCGGAATCGCCAAAACCCATCGGAGACCCATGAATTTCTCCCTTTCGAGTCTCTCTCATCCCTTAACGATTCGATAATCTGAGACCACATACGAGCTCACCTCACCGAGAGGAAGCTATTGGTACCGGTATCTTCCTCCTTCGTGGCCGGAATCGGAAAAAGCCATCGGAGCTGTCCGAGCTTCTCTTCTCTGTTTCTCTCTCTACCGGCGTCGTATGGACTAGCTGCGGCCACCGTTGGACTCATCGGGTCGAGACGAAGAAGATGGGATACATGCGCCGCCGTGAGGTGACCGGAATCGGAAAACCCGATCGGAACTGTCAAAACTTCTCTCCTCCGTTTCTCTTTCCTCCGACGTCGGCTTAGCTAGCTACGACCACCCACGTGTTCACCGTAGTGAGACGAACCTTTTGGTACCAATTTGGTGCCGCGAAGTGGCCGGAGGAGGAAGGTGGTCATCGGAGAGGGAGATAGGTCGGTGGGAAAGTCTGGGAGTTTTCTGGGCTTTTCACTGTACTCTCTCTTAATTAAAAGGCTAACCGACTGAAACCAATGGCTGTGATTAACAGTGGAGAGATCAACCGTTCAGATTAAACGGTGAAGATCAACGGTCCAGATCTGATCATGATTAAATCAACGGTCAGATTTGCACCGATTTAAATATCCTTAATTTTCAAACTTCCGAAGACTAAAACAAATAGCTTGGGTATCCGAAAAATACTCTGAAAATTCCCACGAACTCGTCGTGACGTGTAATTTCTAATTATAACCTCAAAAATAAAATTTGTCCAACTTTAAAATTTGAGATCTCACAGTTATTGTGTAAATATTTGTGTAATAAATAGGAATTGTTTGAAGCCCTGTTTTAATTGCAAACATGTTGTGACATTTTATTTAATCAATTTTATCTTTGGGTGAGAACCATTTTACTGTTTATGTCCGTGATGAATTCCTTATATGTTTGCTTTGGGTGCATACTTAATAAGCATGTTAGGGTTCTATAGTTATGAATGTGTGATGTCTGCTTCTTGTTAAATAAGATTCCTCACACATTCTAGAGTGGCACTTGTTAACCACGGTTAGCATGAAATTTGGTTCCTAAGATAAGCAAGACAACACCAGTACTTGTGATGCTTTGTGATGACTCAAACCCTTTTAAAACTTAATGATTCCTGCGTGTTAAATCTAGTTTTTAGACTGCACGTTAGGACCTTTACGGGACCGTTAGGAAATACGTTAAGGGTAGAACGTTTTCTCTCTTAACATACAAAGTAAGAAAGTGGTAATAGGTTACATTCAAGCATACCGAGCTAGCCTGGGCATCTTCATCTAGAAATAGAAGAAATTAGATAGAAACACAACATGTGAGCATGATTTTCGGTGGTAGATTTTAATTCCTAGTTACTATTAGTATTTTTTAAAAACCAAAAATATTTCCTTTTATTTATTTCTTGCTTTCAAAAACCAACACTTCAAAAATCGAAAAACACTTTTGTATATATTGTATATTTGTAAATAAATTCTTTATTGTATATATTATTTAATTTTCGTGACATAGATTAGCAAATAAAACAATCTTCTGTGGGTAATGACCATTGCTTCCCACTATACTATTCATCGACATTTTTTATTAGTTGCAAGGATTGGTATATAATTACATTATTTTATTTTAACGAGCGTTTTTGCGCGTATCAATTTTGGCGCGTGAAAAATGTCTATGTTAATTTTGGCGCCGGCTCGCCGGAGATTGTTTGCACTATTTGCTTTTCTAAACAATGATTTTTCTTTTTGTAAATAAAATTTATTCATTATTTTTGTATAGATAATTTGTGATTTACTATTTTTAACATTGTAAATATTTTGTTTTGATTTTGTAAATATTCTCACTGACTTTTTATTTTGTATAGGAAATAATTCAGGACGTCGGGAATTGTACCATTTTGCACCTTGGAGCTAACGTTTGGAAGTCAAGGACGGAGTGCCTTGAGGTTGGTGTTTATGTGGTGTTTTCCGGCTATCCTCGGGAGTTCGTCAAAGGGAAGTATCATTTTTCACTCTCGTTATTTGTTTGTATATATGTTTTTTTTTTTTAAAGTAGAAAATTTGTTTTAAAAAAAAAGTTTGTTTATTTATTTTTTACTGTTTGATTTTTTATTTTTTTTACTGATTTTTTTTTTTTTACTGTTTATAGTAACTGTTTATTTTTTGGCTTGATTGTATAGTATTGGGCCTTCGGCCCATTTGTGCGTCGGTTAGGGTTTTGGACTTTGAAAAAAAAAAAAAAGTTTTCAATTTCATTAAATTTGGCCCAATGGGCCCTTGTCATTTTCAAAGCCCATTTAGTTTAGTCGGGTTTTAGTTTGTTGTCGGGCCTTAATTAAAAAAAAATATTGTAGATTGTTTAGGCCCATTAGTGAAAGCCCACCAATAAAGGGCCCAAGTTTTTCTTCGGCCCAGCCCACTTTAAAGCCCAGGCCATGTTCGATGGCCCAGGCCCATTTTAAAGTGTCGGCTGATATAACTTATTTTCGCGCACAAAAAAGATGCACAAAAATAACCTCAAGATAAAATCCTTGACTTCCTAAAAATTGTCGATGGTAGTATAATGGGAAGTAAGGGTCATTACCCACAGGAGATTGTTTATTTGTTTTTCTATGTCACGAAAATTAAATAATATATACAACAAAGAATTTATTTACAAATATATACAATATATACAAAAGATGTGTTGTTCGATTTTTGGAAATTTTTGAAAACAAGAAATAAAGAAAATATTTTTGAATTTTTATTTTTGGAAATTAAACTAAACAAATATAAAACAACAAATAATACGCACTCTTGATATGTTAACCTATAACTTCATTTCAATTAAATGTAATTACTCAGACTAAGCCAATGACATGTTGCACTTAATCTATGGTTCTCTCTTACTTGGTATGTTAGGTGCATGACATGTACTCCTAACTTAGCTTCTAAAATGCAACCTAGAATGGCATGTTCATAGATTCAGCATTAAGAAGTCATTAAGCATAAAGAGAACGAGTAACTCTAGGCAACTTCGACACTGATGTAGTTCTAATTGCTTAGAAGATGATTCATATAACGATAGCTTACACCGTTATTTGCTACTTCTAGAATATATGATGATATGGCGGTCCACATATAATCCTAGCAATAAAACCCTAGCATGCTTACTATGTTCGCGATCACAATAAACAAACTAGCAATTTATCGATGACAAATCAATGAATCAAACAAACATTTAATATCCGAAATATTATAAATCAATACCAAGAGTAATAGGGCTAAAACCCTAAATTATTACACAAAATAATAAACAAAGTTTTAAAACAAATATTTACACAATAACAATTACCCAAAATTATTCACACAATATTCAAATGCGGAATTTAAAATTAAACTTAAACAAATATAATAAATAAACGAGTTTGGGTAAATGTTACTGTTTGTGTCCATGAAAATGGACACTTGTCGTCAGGTTTGGGTGGACGACTCAACCATGTGCGCGTGAAGACGGCACTGCCCTTCTGGCGTAGGTGGAGGGCTCAGCTATGGAAATGGACTTTGGATGTGGCGGGGGCCCATAGCAGTTGGGCTTTGGATGTTTGGGAAGCTTGGGTGTCCATAGCAAATGGACATGGGCCAAATTGGCCTGTGAACAGCAGAGGCCCAAAATGACTGGTGAAGCATGGCTGGACCTGGGCTTTGGGCTTGGTCGACAGGTCAACTTCAGGCATTGGGCCGGTCAACGATCAAAAGCCCAAATTGACTTTTTATGTTCTTTTTCTTTTTTCTTTTCTTTTCTTTTTCTCCTTCTCCGGTCCTCTCTTTCTCTTTGGCTTTCCCTTCTTTTCTTTTCTTCTGTTTTGGTCTGGACCCGTGCTTCTCTCATCATCTCTCTATTCTTTCTTGCAGACCAGCCCGTGGTCTCTTTGATTCTCCTCTCTAATGGCAGCAGCGAGAGAGGCACGATGGTTGAGAGATTGCAGCGGGATTGACGCCGGCGGCGAGAGGGAAGAGCGATCGATCTCGAGATGGGCATGGAACGCCGGCGGTGGAGTGAGTTGACGACGGCCCGGTCTGAGGTCAGCGGAAGAGACACGGCGGCTGGGCTCGGGAAGATGGGATCGGGCTCGAGAGCTTGCAGCGGCAGAGGAAGAGAGGACACAGCAGCGGTGGCGCGGATTCTGTTGAGCTGCGGTCTTTGGGGTCGACGGCGGAAGAGCTAGCTTGGCTCTGAATCGAGGTAGAGAAGCTTCCATGGATGAGGGCGGCGCTGCTTTAGGTGATACGGCGGAGGTTTGGTGAGGCCGTGATGGTGGCTGTGACTTGTGGGCTTTGATGGCTTTGCTGATTTGCAGGTTTGGGCATTGGGTAATTGTGGTTTGTTGAGTGGTGATTTTGAATTGTGATTGTGGGTTTGTGATGCCATGGTAATGGTGGACTTGATGGGTGCCGTGAAGGTGAGAGGCTTGAGCTCAGTGGAAGAGCATGGGTTCTTGGTGGTTTGGAATTGAGTTGAAATCGGCGGCGGTGATGATGGGTGTCACGGCCTGGTGAGGATGATTGACCGGTAGCTTGAGTTGGTGGAAAGAGAGATCTGAGAGCTTGGTCAACATGGGGCGACGCCATCTGTGAAGGGCCAGTGAGGTTCTTGGCTTAGCTTCGTGGATTGAGCAGCGTCTCGTAGCAGCAGCGGGTTATGGTGATGGTTGGATTTGTGATTTGTGATTGCAGATGTGATTGAAGAGAGTAAAAGTGGTGATGGTTGAATTGTTTGTGCCATGATGGTTGCTGCAAAAGAGGATTAGCAAAGAATGTGGAATGGGGAAGGAGAAAAGGAAGATTGGGCTCGGTGGCTGAGCAATCCTCTGCAGATTGTCACCTTAAGAAGGGAAAGAAAGTGATGGAGTGGAGCCGGATTGAAGAGTGGAGGAGGGATCCTAAGCCGGTGGTGGAGGTTGTTGGCACTTGGCAGGGTGGAGGAGGAATCCTAAGGGAATGTCGGCAGTGAAGGTGCAAGCCAAGGAACCCGTGAGGGACAAACTGCAAAATTGTCAAAAAGAAAAGGAGGGCTTTTCGGTGAAAGAAGAAAATAACAAAATAAAAGAAAAAGAAATAATAATTAAAATTAAAAATATATAAATAATATTTATCTAATTTATTAGAAACATAAATATAATAATGCAAAATAAATGAGAATTCGAGATGCCAAAATAGTATTTTGCCAATTTCGGGAATTGGCATTTCCTCTTTTTATCTTAAAACATCTTAAATTCATTATTGGTGTTCAAACACTTATTTAACCTACATAAAACACAAACATATATTAAAAGCAATAAATGACTATCAGAAAAGCTCAATTCAAGTAATTAGAGACACTTTGTGTACGTAAAATACGTACACATCATCGGCAATGCAATAATCGAGTCGACGCGTGTCGCACGTGTTTCGACTTTTTACTTTACGACTTTTTCGTTAAGTTTGATTAAAATAAAAAGAAAAATTTGTTATTGGGCCGTTCAGCAACTTTCGCGTCGGTTTAATAATAAAGAAAAAAAAAGTTTGTTTATTGTTATTACGCGCATGCTGACTATTCAACTTTTGAATTTTCTGCGCCGCGTGATTTTAATAATCTGTGTCAACTGTAGTCTTCGCGACTTTCGTCGCTCAATCTGTGATTTACGGATCTATGTCTTTGGACTTTGACACGCGTTCGTCCTTTCCCTTCCCTTCTGTTTGGAGTGGGTTTGTCATTTCCATTCATTTCACTTAGTTTTCCCTCTGTTTTTCTCTTGTTTCTCTCTAGTGTTCATAGTGTTCACTGTTTGTTCTTCACTTGTTCTTCGTGTTCTTAGTTTGTTTTCCAGAAATATCTTGATGTGGACGTAAAATACGTACACAAAACGTCTTTAATCACTTGGATTGAGCTTTTCTGAGAGCCTTTTAGTATGTTTAATGTGTGTTTTCGTGTTTATAGGGAGAATAAGAAGAAAATGTATATTTGCACAAAAATGTGTACTTTGGAGGTTTTTAGCGCAATTCTGAAAAGTCAACCATGACTTTGATGACACCGGTTATCATTCATTGTGGAACACAGACAGTGTACGAAGATTTCGGAAACCGTTTCGAATCCCGGCACACACCGGCGAACCACCACAATAAAAGGCGCAACTACCGTAGGCGGTGGCAAAATACATTTCAAACCACCATTTTATTTTCCTATATTTATTTATGTATTTATTTCTTTTAATTATTTATTTATTTATTATTTATTTTTGTTTTATATCTTTTGCTTTGTTGACTTTGCAGTGAAGCCAAAGTCACCGGCCACCATCAACTGCCGGCCACCTCTACCGTGCATCTCTCACCTTCCAGTCTGCCATCAAGCCCGATCGAAGCCGCTAATCACCAATCCACCGCCGGTCTTCAATCAACACCCAATCATCTGCCGCTCAAGAGCCCGCCGCTGCAAACCCAGAGACCCGAGTCTCTTTCTCCCAGCCACCGCCGAGCCCGTGCTCGGAGTTGTCTCCACCATCCCGCTGCTTGTGCCCAGCCGGACCGCATCTTCCTCTAGCTCCGCCACCTCCACCGGTGATCCAAACCGAACGCCGCCACCCAAGCTGCTGCTCTTCTCTCTCGCCGACGCACCTCATCGATCTGCTGCCAGCACGGACTGAAGATTAGAAATGAGAGAATGAAGAAGCCACGGGCTGGATAGAAGGAAATGAAAAGAAAGAAGCTGCTGGGCATGGTTCAAGAAGAAGAATAAGAACCAGAAGAGGCACCGTTGAGAAAGAAAAAGAAGAGATCAGGAACAAAAGAAAAAGAAAGAGCCAAAAGCACGGTCTGTAGAAGAAAATGAAGAGCAGACGGGGAAGAGGCCAGAAGACACGGGCTGGAAAGGGAAGAAAAGAAAAATAAAAATAAAAAGTCAAAGTCAATTCAAATTGGGCTTTGACCGTCTGCAGGCCCACTTGGCCCAAAAGCCCAGTCCGATTTGGGCTTTCACTATTCACGGTCCAAACTGTTTTGGACACCACTGCTCCCAAGCCCAAAAATCCAAAGCCCAACTGTTTTGGGCCCCCGCCACATCCAAAGTCCGAATATAGCTGAGCCCTCCACCTACGCCAGAAGGGCAGTGCCGTCTTCACGCGCACATGGTTGAGTCGTCCACCCAGACCCGACGACAGTGTCCATTTTCATGGACACAACAGTAACACTTACCCAAACTCGTTTATTTATTATATTTGTTTCAGTTTAATTTTAATTTCCGCATTTGAATATTGTGTGAATAATTTTGGGTAAATGTTATTGTGTAAATATTTGTTTAAAACTTTTATTTTATTATTTTGTGTAATAATTTAGGGTTTAGCCTCTAAACCTTTTTACTCTTGGTATTGATATTGATTTATAATTTTTCGGATATTAAATGTTTGTTTGATTCATTGTTTTGTCATCGATAAATTGCTAGTTTGTTTATTGTGGTTGCGAACATAGTAAGCATGCTAGGGTTTTATTGCTAGGATTATATGTGGACCGCCATATCATCATATATTCTAGAAGTAGCAAATAACGGTGTAAGCTATCGTTATATGAATCATCTTCTAGGCAATTAGAACTACATTAGTGTCGAAGTTGCCTAGAGTTACTCGTTCTCTTTATGCATAATGACTTCTTAATGCTGAATCTATGAACATGCCATTCTAGGTTGCATTTTAGAAGCTAAGTTAGGAGTACATGCCATGCACCTAACATATCAAGTAAGAAAGAACAATAGATTAAGTGCAACATGCCATTGGCTTAGTCTGAGTAACTACATTTAATTGAAAGGAAGTTATAGGTTAACATATCAAGAGTGCTAATTGTTTGTTATTTTATATTTGTTTAGTTTAAATTTCCAAAAATAAAAATCCAAAAATATTCTCTTTTATTTATTTTGTGTTTTCAATTATTTCAAAAACCAAAAACACTTTTGTATATATTGTATATATTTGTAAATAAATTCTTTGTTGTATATATTATTTAATTTTCGTGACATAGAAAAGCAAATAAACAATCTCATGTGGGTAACGATCCCTACTTTCCTATACTACATTCGATATTCATATCACAGTAGGGTTTTATCTCGATATGGTTATTTTTGTGCATCTTTTTGGTGTGCGAAAATAATTGTATCATATCTCCCAAATCTCAGAAAAGCTATCCTCCCTCCCTACCCAAAAATGGCCAAGAGAGTTAATTCATTCAGTGAATTGTTTCAGACAGGTCCTTCAGAGAGTCAAATCTTTGGAGGTTTGTCTGAAATCGTTCAACCAAGCGTGCTCGAAAGCATTGATGCTAGCTCGCCGACCGTGCCACAACCTCAAGCACCAGTCCAGGCCGTTGATACACATGTTCAACCCGTTGAACTACCAGCCGGTCCTACCCATAGGAGAGTCCCGAGGTCGAAATACACCAAGGCTAAAAAAGAAGCACTGGAGGCCTTCTTCGCGGTGTATTCTCACCCAACCAAACCCCAAAGAGAATGGTTTGGTCCGAAAATCGGGTTAGATGAAAGCCAGATCTACTATTGGGGGACGAGAAATAGAGGAAAGTTCGGTATCCAGACTGATGAGCAGCGAATTGCCGAGCTAGAAAGAAGAAACGACGAGCTGGTGAGCAAGAACGAAGAGCTCCAATTGCAGAATCAAAAACTCTTCGATGCTCTCCACAGCGGCATTTGTCCCAATTGCGGAGGTCCTGTTCTGCACTCAGGTGTGCCACAGTCAAGGCTCGAAGTTGTTCATCCATAACCAGAGCCTCTTCTTGAGTTGTCCAATGATTCGATTGATATGGACCACTTGAGACGGGATGTGCGGAGCCTCATGCCAATATTAGTCGAGCGCCCATCCTTGCCTGTGCCAACTGACAATCTTCCGGGACCTATTCATGATCTTGTTGGAGTCCACACCGACTTGATCTCGGATATCGCCCACAAGGCCAAAGACGAGCTCCTGCTCATGGCTACTGCCGGTTTTCCTCTGTGGATATCTTCACTGACTCCCAGCATTTCTATTCATCCGGAGACTCTTAATCGTGTCGAATACTTGCGAGTGTTTCAACGAGGTGAGCCCGCACCATACTTCAAAGCAGAATCCTCGAGACACTCGGCAACCATTCAACTTCATCCGACCACCATTGTTCAAATTCTCATGGATGTTGGTCAATGGTTGCCCGTTTTCGGTAGCATGGTCACAAATGCCCAGACCTTGGAGGTCCTATCCTCCGGCAACGAAGAAGGCTACAAGGAGCAGAAGCAAGTTATGTCGGCCGAGTTTCTGGTGCCATCTCACATCGTTTCACCTCGTGAAGTCCAGTTTATTAGGTACCCCAGGTGTCGATCCAATTCACTGCGCCATCGTCGTTGCTGCGCCGATCACCATCTCAGCTCCCGTGAGCTCTCTGCCTCGTCGTTGTTCAAACACCGCGATCGCCGCTCTGGCTTCACCGTGAAGCCCAGCCGAGACTTACCGCGTCTCTCCTCCCTTCCTTTGAATCAATCACAACCCATCACAGCCGCCATCAAGCCGCACGGACCGTCGATCTCCACACAAACCACACCGCTCTTCACGGACGGGCGAACCCAATCAATCATAGCGAAGACCGCCGCCGCAAGAAGCCAAATCCATCCGTCGCCGTCGATTCTCACCGATCGGCAAACAACGCCACTCAATCCTTGCCGGCGTCGTTTCTGCAGCAGTCTCTCGCCGATCACCTCCGTGCGCCGCACTTCATCTCCGAGCCGCGCCGTGTCTCTCCCATCCTCTGCCGATCGGAGAAGAAAGAATAAATAGAAATGAAATGAGAGAGATGAGAGAGATGAAGCCGCACGAGAGAGAAAAGAAAAAGAGAAGAAGTCCGGAAAGAAAAAGCACGGGAAAGGAAAAGAAGAAAAAAAGAAAAGAAAAAGAATAAAAAGTCAATTGGGCATTTTGACCAATTGACCAAACCCAACAGGCCCGTGCCCAAGCCCAAGCCCAATCCGATGCGGGCTCTCACTACCACCGCTCCCAAGCCCAAAATCCAAAGCCCAACTGTTTTGGGTCCCGAAGAATCCAAAGTCCAATTGATTTGGCCACCCAAATCAAGGCCCCCGCCACATCCAAAGACATTTTCCATAGTTGAGCCTCGCCCGCCCCGTACGAGTAGTGTTCGGTTTCGAGCACGATAGCCGATCCCTCTACCTACACTGGAAAGGGCAAAGGCCGTCTTCACGTGCACAATGATTGAGTCGTCCACCCACATCCGACAACAAGTGTCCATTTTCACACACATCGATAACACTTCCCAAACTTGTTTAATTATTATATTTATTTTTGTTTAATTTTAATTTTCGCATTTAATTTTTGTGTGAATAAATTTGGGAAATGTTATTGTATCAAACAGCAGAGCCCTCACGGCATCACCAATCACCTCAAGCCGTGAATCCTAGCTACACCACAAGCAAGAGCCTACTGCCAACACCAATTCATCAATTACCCACTGCAATTAATCACAAACCATGGCAGCAGTTCACGGACCAACCATCACTCACCACCGTCAATCTGCAGACCAGGCCGCACCACGTCACCGCTGCAATTTCGAGCCTCTCCTCGAATCGGTGATCCCAGCCCAAAAGCACGACACCGGCATCAAATTCCCAGTACCACCGGCAACCCAATCGAGCCCGTGCTCGATCCGAGCTTCTCTGAAGTTCCCAACTCACTGATCGGAGCCACCAAACCATCCAATCACGGCCACGCCGCTCCTGCCTTGCCGCCGTGAGCCAAGCTGCTCTGCCACGACGCCGCTGCCCCCTGCAATCTCCGCTCACTCTCTTTCCGGCGTCGATCATCATAGTCATCCTCTGCCCGGATTAGCAACCACCTCCATCGATCAGCAGCCACGTCAACCCGTGCTCAATCCGAGTTCCTCGTGCCGTCGCTGTTCTGCCGCTGCCGTCGATCCCAAGATCAGCCAGCGAGATCCAATCTGCCGCTCTTCACCGCTGCAATCACGACGACGCCAAGTCGATTCCAGACCACCTCTGCGCCGCACCACCTCACGATCTCCTCTCGGCGTCGCTGCCACCATCAACCCGAGATCGTTGCCTTAACGCTGCTGCTCATCAAACCACCTGCCGGTTCTCTCTTCACTAAGCCACCGCTGCTCTCCTTGTCGCCGGCTCCCTGTGTGTTCAGAATGAACAAAAGAAGAAACAAAGAAGTGGCACGGGAAGAAAAAGGAGAAGAAAAGAAACAGAAGCAAAACGCAAGGGGCAAAAGAGGAAAAACCGGAAAGAAAAGAAAAATTCAGCTTTTGACTCTTTTGACCCGTTGACTTTGACCAAGGCCCAAGCCCATTTCAGTCCAACAAATGCTAAGGACACCCACTGCAGGCCTAATCAAAGCTCAACTCAATTTGGGCCCCCGAAATATCCAAAGTCCAATTACTATTGCACCCGCCACATCCAAATTACAATTCATCAAATAAATGATGGTTTCGATTAGTTTCGTCATCACAATTATGATCTACATGGTTGAGTCGTCCACCATCGCCCGAACGACAAGTGTTCTATTTTCATAGACACAATAGTAACATTTTCCCAAACTTTGTTTATTTATTATAACTTATATATTTGTTTGTTTAATTTATTTTCAGCAATTAAATATTCGTGAATAAATTGGGAATTGTTATTATATTTGTTTAAACTCTATTTTATATTTTGTATAATAATTGTTGAATCGAAGTTGGTTATTTTTCTAAGTCGCCTATATGTTTCTGTTTATTTGATTCTGCTTTATAGAGAACTTTTATGTGTTTATGTTATAGGGGTCGACACTTATAATATTTGCATGTAATTGGAGCTAGAGTTAGGAATCTGATTCACCTAATAGTTTTGGAAACCCAATTCACAAGTAGTAAAGGCTTTGGACAAATGTCGGTATCAAATAAGAAGGATTGCAAATAGATGAACTTTTTCATACTAGGTTGTGCACTTTAATTGACAACTCTTTTCTATGCGTTAAACATGGTTTGATTAGCTAGTTTTCTAGACTATGATTGTGTGTTTAATTGGTTGATCAAGGTGCTTCATTTGGGTTAATTTTTGTAGGAAGGTTTTTTATTTGGGGAATGGTTAGCTTCTAACTTTCCACATATGTTAATTACGAATTCATGGCTAGGAGTTAATTAATTTTCGATTCAATACTTGGTAACTTATTTATTATATATTTTAAAAAAGAATAAAAAATTCAAAAATATTTCCTTTTATTTAATTCTTGTTTTAAAAATAATTCAAAAACCCCATAAATACTTTTGTATATATTGTATATTTTTGTAAATAGAGACAAATTTGTATGGTTTATTTAATTTCGTACATATGTATATACTTGTATATAATTATTCTTTATACTTGTTAATAATAATTCTTTGTATATAATAAATCTTTATATTATTTTGTTTATATTGTAAATAATATTTCATTTAATTATTTTGTGACAATTCTTTGTGAGGTACTCCTTCGATCTCCGTGTAAGAACGATCCCTACTTCATATACTATACTACACCGATAGGGAATTTAATGATCGCTACACTTTTGTTAGCCAACCAATGTTGGCGCCTAAGTGTGGTATAATCAGCAATCCAGTAACTGTGTCGACGCGTGCCACACGTGTTGGCACTGTTCACTTTACGACTTTTGCGTAAAGTTTGAATAAAATAAAAAGAAAATTTGTTATTGGACCGTTTCACGACTTTCGCGTCGGTTTAATAATAAAGAAAAAAAATAGTTGTTTAATAAATTCGAACGCGTTTCCACTGTGCACTTTGCGACTTTCGTCGCTCGATCCATGATTTACGGATCTGTGTCTCTGACTTTGGACCCCATCCGTTTGTATCCATTCCCCTTCCCTAGTGTCTGTTTGCCTTAGTCATTTTCCCATTTCCCTTAGTTTCCACTTAGAGTCTCTCGAGTTTTCTCTCTACTGTTCTTCGTGTTCATCTTGTTTTTACTGTTTGTTCTTCGTGTTCTTAGTGAGTTTTCCCAGAAACACATCTCAAACCCAGAAAGTCATCCTCCCTCCTAACCACAAATGGCCAAAAGAGTCAATTCTTTCAGTGAATTGTTTCAGGCAGGTCCTTCAGAGAGCCCAATCTTTGAAGGCCTGGCTGAAATTCTTCCACCATGCGTGCTCAATAGCGCCGATGCTAGCACGTCGATTGTGCCACAACCGCAACAGCAACCACAAGTACAAATCCAGGCTGCTGAGCCACTGGCTCAACCTGAAGTCGGTCCACAAGCACCAGTCCAAGCCATTGATCCACCTGTTCAACTCGTTGAACCTGAAGCCAGTCCTATCCATAGGAGAGTCCCGAGGTCAAAATACACCAAAGCTAAAAAAGATGCATTGGAGGCCTTCTTCACGGTGTATTCTCACCCAACTAAACCGCAAAGAGAAAGGTTTGGACCGAAAATCGGGCTAGAGGAAGACCAGATCTACTATTGGTGGACTAGAAATAAGAAGAAGTTTGGTATCAAGACAAATGAGCAGCGAATTGCCGAGTTAGAAAGAAGAAACGATGAGCTGGTGAGCAAAAACGAAGAGCTCCAACTGCAGAATCAAAAACTCTTCGATGCTCTCCACAGCGGCATCTGTCCCAGTTGCGGAGGTCCTGTTCCGCATTCAGATGTGCCACAGCCAAGGCTCAAAGTTGTTCCTCCACAACCAGAGCCTCTTATCGAGTTGTCCGATGATTCTATCGACATGGACCACTTGAGACAAAATGTGCGGAGCCTCATGCCAACACTAGTTGAGCGCACATCCTTACCTGTGCCATCTGACAATCTCCCGGGACCTGCTCATGATCTCGTTGGAGTTCACACCGACTTGATCTCGGATATCACCCACAAGGCCAAAGACAAGCTCCTGCTCATGGCCACTGCCGGTTTTCCTCTCTGGATCTCTTCACCGACTCCCGACACTTCTATTCATCCGGAAACTCTGAATCAGGCCGAGTACTTGCGAGTGTTTCAACGAGGTGAGCCTGCACCATACTTCAAAGCAGAATCCTCAAGACACTCGGCAACCATCCAGCTTCTTCCGATCACGATCGTTCAGATTTTAATGGATGTTGATCAATGGTTGCCGGTCTTCTGTAGCATGGTTATCAATGCCAAAACCTTGGAGGTCCTATCTTCCGGCACTGAAGGAAGCTACAAGGAGCAGAAGCAAGTTATGTCGGCAGAGTTTCTGGTGGCATCTCATGTCGTTTCAACTCGTGAAGTCCAGTTTGTTAGATACTCTCACCAACAACTGGACGGAAGTTGGATCATTGTGGATGTCTCCATGGATGAACTGCACTTAAAGCCAAAGCCTTCAGTGAGATCAATATGCCGAAAACGTCCCTCCGGATGCCTGATACGTGATCTTCAGAATGGATCCTCCCTTGTCACTTGGGTGGAGCATGTGGATGTGCGCGAGAAAGAGATGAAGCCCATTTTCGAACCTTTTGTACTTTCAGGGTTCGCTTATGGTGCGAAGCGTTGGATCTCAACTCTTCAAAGACAAGCCGAGCGCTACATGTGCGCCAAGGGGAACCACACTTCACCAAGTGACACGCTCATTTCACCTGAAGGGAGAAGAAGCCTGGCAGAAATGGCAAACCAGATGGCGGTCAACTTCTTCAACGACATCAGCAACTCCACATACCATCACTGGAGTTGTTCGAACCGAACAAGAGAGACAAAAATGGAGGTCAGGACCAACAAGAGAAGGGGCGATCCTAGCAAACCCCCTGGAGTCAATCGTACTGCTGGCTGTTCTGTGCTACATGTATCCCATCATACAAGAATCTTTGAGTTCCTCAAAGACGTGCAGACAAGACCGTTATGGGATAGTATGTCGATGAACAGCTTAGTACATGTGCTTGCAAACTTCACCACTGGTCTTGACCCGCGCACTCAGATCTCGGTGCTCACCATGAGTAATCACAACGACTTCCTCATTCTCCAGGAATGTTGCACCGATGCAACGGGGTCGTTTGTGATTTATATGCCGATCAATCAATCCATTTTTCAGTGTCTACTATGTGGAGCTGATCCGAGGCCATTTCCATTGATGCCATCAGGCTTCTCTATTCTGCCAAATGTATCCGGAAGCACACTTGATGGAACTCTACTGACTATAGTGTTCCAGATCTCGGTGATGGCTACATCAGCCAGAAATGTCGTGGAGTCGGCAACAGGCGTTGTTCAGGACACGCTTAAAAGGATCAAAGCCTCAGTCAATTAAGGAGCAAACGTTGGATGCAAGGCCCTGCTAGCCTTGTTTGTGACTGTTGGTGACTTGTTTTGGGAGGAGCTTCACGATCTTCAAATGGGAGTATTTCTGTTTCATTTTTCATTTCTATAACTGTTGTGTGTTTGCTTCTGTTTGTTTTGTTCTTCAATTCAATAACCATGCTTGAATTTTTCATTTTCGTGAAATATCTGTCTAACATTGAGGACAAGGTTTAATTCAAGTGTGGGGGGAAGGTTTCACTTTGTTTTAAAAAAAAAAATTTGAAAAATTCAAAAATTCAAAAAAAATATTTGCTTGTTTTCTGTTTTCTACTATAACAATATATCGACTATATCAAACTCACTCCCTTGGTAGCGTTAAACCTACCATTGTACTAAGTGAGCCACTGTGGTCACGTATTGTTACCCTAAGAAAAAAAAATGAAAAAATATTGGCTTCGTTGTTATGTGTTTGTTTGTTTTCGTTTTATATTGTAACAGTATATCGACTAGATCACACTTACTCCTCCGGTAGCGTTGAACCTACCATTGCGCTAAGTAAATCACTGAGGTCACGTATTGTTACTAAAATATTTCAAAAAAAAAAAAAATCAAAAAATCAAAAATTTCAAAAATATTTGCTTCGTTGTGTGTTTATTTGTGTTCTGTGCTACGTTCTTTCCAATCCTGATGTGGATGTAAAATACGTACACAAAGCGTCTTTAATTACTTGGATTAGGCTTTTCCGAGAGCTGTTTTGTGTATTTAATGTGTGTTTTCTTGTGAATAGGGAAATTATGAGCAAAAATGTTAATTTGCACAAAATGTGCATTTTGGAGGTTTTTCAACGCAATTGCGAAAAGTCAACCGTGACTTTTAGTTATCGAAATGACACCGGTCATTCTTTGAATGTGGAACACATATATTGTACGAAGATTTCGAAAACTTTTTCGAATCCCGACAATCTTGTCGGCGAATCACCACTTAGGGATGCACAACCACCACACGCGGTGGCGAAACACAATTGCAGCGCCACATTATTTTCCCTTATAATTATTTTTATATATTTACTTGTTTATTTATTTATTTTGTTTGATTAATGTATTATTATTTCATTTTATTTTGTTACTTTTGACTTTGGCAGGATGAAGACAAAGCTTCACGGGCAGCCGGCCACCACAGTTCTCCTCCACCTCTGCCGGTCTCACCTTTCCTCCTTGGATTCTCCCATTCCAGCCTTAGGATTCCGACACCATCATCTTCCTCCTTTTGATTTTGTCCCTCTTCTCTTGACTTTCTTCTCCAGCTACTTGCTTTCCAATCTTCAAATACACCTTCTCTGCTCCATTTCTATTTGGCCGGGGGCCTTCTTCCTCCTCCCCGTGCCACCCTCTCAAGCCACCGTGTGCAGGAGCTCCTCTCCTGTGCCTTCTGCTCTCATCCTCTATCTCTCTGTCCTGCAATTAATCACGGCACCTCTCTCTCCTCTTCTCTTCCCTCTGTTTCTCTCAAGAACTATCTCAACCCTATTTCTCTCTGTCACAATTCATAATCAACAACCCAAATAACGAATTCATCACCCCTCCTTTCACTTCATCAATTCACCCAATCAAAGCCTCTGCCAATTCAATTCACCATCATCATCATCATCCAAGTTCAAACTGTAGTTTACTGCAATCAACAACAATCACAGCACCTGCAATCAATTCAAACCAGCCATCACGGCTTCACGGCCCCCACCGCAACAAACCCGCAAATTCCACCATCAGTCACAGACCCAATCAAAACCGGCGTCGACCCATCACACTTGCAATTTCATTATCTCGCCGCTGTACCAAGCATTAGATCGATCATCCCCTCTGCCGCGTCACCATCGAAGAACCACTCACCACCGACGCCGCAAATCCGATTCACCGCCGGCATCACCACGGCCCTTCATCCCGTGCTCTCGCTATGCTGGTTCTCATGACCCGCGCCTTCACCGCAAACTCGACGCCGTCGTCGAAGCTCCTTTGCTCGAGTACGCCGAGCCCGGTCCTCTCTCGGCGCCGCGCCGTCATCGATCGCAATCAACCCGGACGCCCGCTGTCCTCAATCTTCGCCGATCCGGCGCCGTCTCTCTTCCCGCGCCACCAAACCCGCGCCGCCTGCGCCGGTCTGCTGTTTCCCTCCGCCGCTGCCACCAGCCGCCGAGCTCCCTCGCTTCGCTGCCCGTGCCTCCATCTTCGGCGTCGAGCCCCGCCATGCGTCTCTCACCGCTGCTTGTTGTCCCAATCCTCCGCCCCCATCCAAGCTGCCGTACCTCACCACCGACGACGATTTCTGCCGTGCTCTCATCCCTCTCCCTTGTTCTGATGAGAAGAAAAGAAAATGAATTAGAAAGAGATGGGAATGAGAGCTGCACGGAAAAGAATAGAGATAAAATGAGGTTGAAAGTCAACCTCGAAGATGAGAAAGAAAGAAGAAAATTGAAGGTTGACTTTTCAGCCAAAGTGAAATAGGTCACGGGCTTGACCGGAAAGAAAATATTGGGCTTTTGATACCGTCAAAGTCCAAGCCCAAGCCCAATTGCCCAAAGTCCAATCTGCTAAGGACACCCGTGCTTTCCGAGGCTTCACCGAATTTAATGAGCATTTCTTTTTATCTCAAACTCAATTTAATTTTATGTTGTGTAAATTTATTTGTTTAATTTGTATTTTGAATATTTGGTTAATTTAAGTTATGTAAATATTTGTGTGATTTGAATATTATCGAAAACTCAAAAAGATTTTGTGATTTATTTATTGTGTGTTTAATTTAATTAAGTTTGTACATTTTTGTAAATAAAATCTTTCTAATTTAGTTTAATTAATTTTGTGACATAGAATAGCAAATATAACAATCTCCAGTGGGTAATGACCCGAACTTCCCATTATACTATTTAACGACACATTTATAGGAAGTTAGGAAATTTAATTTGACGAGCGTTTTTGCGCTTGTCAAATCCCAAGGATAATTTGAGTTTATTTGTTGTGATCTTGAGAATGTTGATTATATGCTAAGACTTTGTGTGATTTGCTTTGTTTTTAATATGCATAATTTGTGATTGCTCGAAATTCTATGTCCACATCACATGTGTTAATTAATTGATTGCAATCTGAGAAGCATATTTGAACATACATTGACATGCATACCCAAAAACTGTGAGGACTTGAGCCTATTGAATATTCACATGTATGGATCTTTCATACATTTACTCGTTCTTCATGTGTGCACAATTCATGAGTTTTGAACCTAGAACTTGATCAAAGACCGCTTGAAACATTTTGTTAATCTGTGATGAATTAGAGATGAGTAAGGCATTAGTTGAGCACCATGGCCAAAATATTCACCATCCATCTAAACACGGACTTTAGGAATACCCCTTTTGAGCCTATCACTCATTAGTCATTTCTTTTGTTCACCCACACCATCTCACCATTGTTTCGTTGTGTTTGCAAGACGATGATAGTGACTTCTTGTGTCCTTTTGCTTCGGATTTGTTTGGTAGCCTACTAAAAGGCAAGTGTGGGGGTGCATTCTATTTTTGTTGTAATTGGTCAAGGAAAATCAAAAATAAAAAGAAGGAAGAAAGTTCCTCAAGAAAAAAAAATAGAAAATGAGAAAAAGAAAGTCGAAAAAAAAAAGTGTTTAGTTTCAGTA
The DNA here is from genome assembly GCA_030142095.1 of Rubus idaeus. Taxonomy (NCBI): domain Eukaryota; kingdom Viridiplantae; phylum Streptophyta; class Magnoliopsida; order Rosales; family Rosaceae; genus Rubus; species Rubus idaeus. The sequence goes on from CM057968.1 coordinate 4,875,863, forward strand.
AAAGGTTGGAGGAGAATAAAAAAGTTGTTTCGGTTGTAGCATCAGTATAAGTTTCAAAGTCGTTGATTTGTCTTGCAAACTTGTGAAACATTTATCATTGCCAGTCCCTTCATTTCATTCATCTATCACCCTTTGGCCCCTGTTACACCATAAAGCCCTTATGATCTAGTGATTTGTGGATTAATCGTGGAGAGTTGGTCGATGAGCAAGTCTATGGGAACACTACTTGTGCAATTGTTATGAGAGTAAACACTTAACCCTAAACACTTGAGCGGAAATATTTAGTGATGCTTGTGAGGTTTAGGAGTTAATGCTGTTTAGATGTGTATATTGGATTGCATGAGATTGATTATACACTTGATTTCCACACACTTCACCCGAGCATGAATGAGATGTGCATGTTAAACACTTAGCAAATTCTGTAAGCCTTGGTATATAATTTTTATTCTTTTGATTATAACTCTTGTGAACTCGCTGAGGATTATGGTTGGAAAGTTGTCATGTTTTGTGTTTCCCATTCAGTTAACTATTGTTCTGTTTTAAGTTTCGTGTTTGCTTGAGGACAAGCAAAGTTCAAGTGTGGGGGTGTGATTTGTCCGTATTTTACGTGTCAAATCTACCTCTAATTACTTGGATTAGGCTTTTCTGAGAGCTATTTTGTTATATTTAATGTGTGTTTTACTTTTATAGGTTAAATAAGTGTGTGATATTTATTTGCACAATAAAGATGCATTTTTGAGGTTTTCAACGGAATTCCGAAAAGTCAACCGTGACTTTGATGACACCAGTCACCATTGAATGTGGAACACAGACATTGTACGAAGATTTCGAAAAACCGTTTCGAATCCCAGCTATTTTACCGGCGAACCACCACATTGAAAGCGCAACCACCACTCGCGGTGGCAAATCAATTCTAATACCTCTAATTTCAAATTATCACCACACATATTTATTAATTAATTAATTTATTTGTTTATTAATTACTTTTGTTTTATTTCTTTTTTTCTTTTGACTGTGGCAGGTGAAGCCAAACCACCTGCCGGCCACGACCCTCACGGCCAACGGCTCTCTTCCTCAGATTCCAGACATCACCATGCTATTTTCCTGCCTCCTTGACTTCTTGCAGTCACCTGCTCCCATCTCCTTCTGCTTCAAATAGAGACTTCATCACAGCAGGTTCTCTGCAATCCAAGTCAATTACTCACAGCTTCATCAAATCATCAACACTACCACATTCAATTACCCCAGTCATCTGCCAATTCCCCATCAAATCTGCAAGCTTCAATCAATCACAGTTGCCCAGCCATGGCAGCCACCTGCAATTCATCATCACATTTCATCAGTTCATCACCAATCCCTCAATCCACCGCGAGCTGTGACCTGTCCAAGCTCATACCCAAACCGGCAAGGCTGCAACTGCAGCAATCGCAACGCAATCCTCCATGAGCTCTCGTCAACGCCTCAATTTCTCGAGCTCATGCTTCTTCACAGCCACAATGGCACCGACAACCTCAGAGCCCACACTCTGCTTCCACAACAATTCGAAATCACAAGATCAATTTACCAACTTGGGCTTCAACCACAATTCATTCCAAGCCTCTGCAACTCCCATGAGTTCTCAGTCACCGAAGCTTCTCAATCCACAGCTCACCGGAGCTCCATCCTCATCCTAACCCGCGCCACCAGCGCCGGTCCTTGATCAATCTCCGCCATCACCACGAGCCCGTGCTCGTCGCCGACAACCCAGACGCCGTGCTCGCTGCTAGCCGCGCCTCTCTGCCCAGTCCTCCAAGCCTGACGCTTCCCAGGCCGCAGCACCCAGGCCGGCGACCCAAGCAATCTCACCCCTCTCTCTTTTGCTCTGTAGATAAACTAGATGAAGGAAAGAATGAAAACAGAAAGAAGAACGGGAAAAACAAAGAGAAGAAAAAGAAGGGTTGAAAAGTCAAACCCACAATTGAGAAAGAAAGAAATGGGCTTTGACCCATTGACCCAGGCCCAGGCCCAGCCATGCTTCACATTGATTTGGGCCTCAACTCTTCATAAGCCCAAATCTATTTTGGGCCCTTCACTGCATCAAGCCCAAGACCCAAATTACTCTGTGCACCCAGCAGGCCCAAGCCCAATTATTTTGGGCTTTCTTTGCACCCGCCACATCCAAAGACGGCTCTGATCACGATCCACCGTCAAATAGTTGAGCCATCCACCTGCACCTGAATGACAGTGTCTATTTTCTTAGACACATACAGTAACATTACCCAACTCGTTTAATTATTATATTTGTTTAAGTTTATTTTTAATTATTGTGAATAAATTTGGGTAATTGTTATTGTTTGTATATATGTGTTTATATATTTATATATTTGGTGGCTAGGGTCACACCCTAGCCCATGATGATGATTTGATATAATTTGATATTTATGCATGTTGATTGTTCATTAAGCATGTGCTTGTCTGATTTAATTAGATTAAATGCGTGTTTGAAGAAAGCATGTGTTTAGACAATGCATGTAATGAATGTGAGCATGAGTGTGAGCATGATTTCACTTTGTTTGAATTCCTTAGTTTACTTTACACCTCTTTTAATGAACTTAGGGACTGTAAAAAACTTAAGCAAATTGATTGAGAGCTCCTCATGAATCGTAAAAGACATGAGGGATAAATTCAGAAACTAAATCTTGAGTACCCTTTCTGGTGCCAAGGTTTGAAGGAATTTGGCTTGTGAGTCTATCGGCATTACATATCTGTTAGGTTTGTCATTCATTGAAGTGGGTGAAGGTTAACCCGAAACCCCAATAGTATTTTTGTTTTACCTCATCTCTTGTGTGTCCTTAGTTTGTCAGCTCAACACACGTGTTAGCTAGATTTAAATTATTGCCTAGTTAATTTTGTTAATTCAAAAATACCAAAAATATACACTACATTTCCATCTTGCACATAGTCCACATCACGAGTACATAGTCTCACCGTCTCTTGTCCCCCCATTTAGTGCATAGAAACCCTAGGTTACCACAATACCAAGGTGGTTTTGGGCCTTTCAATCCATGTGGTACGACATTCTGGTCTTTAATCTATACTTATCATTGTTTTGACAACGACGAGCGCTTGCGTTATTACATGCGTAAAATCGTACAAGTCAGTAGGAACTTTATGTCCTTATTTATAATTGGATCAAGAAACATGTGGTTTCGATTCCATAACTTTGATTTTTGGTTATTGTATAACCTTTGAGGTATTTAATGTCCTCATATAATCGGATCAAGAAACATGCGGTTTCGATCTCGTTTGATTGTAAACTTATAACCACTTATAAATATAGATATAAATGTGAGTTTAATATTTCAATTTATTACATTGAAATAAATAGTAAGTAATCAAATTGAAACGTAACCACCATATGCAATATTGCACAATGAATTAGAGAATTCAATTGAAATAATTTACAAAAACTCATGTTGTGAGTTATATCTTTCACAAATAATAATTGTGAAATTGATGACATAATAAATATAATATTGATAGATTTGAGTATCAATATGTCATGATTAAGAATCATATAATCGAAACGCATATGACTCGTTGATCCTTCAAGATGAAAGAGATTATGATCCATAATATGTTAGAACATGAAGTTCAAAATGTTCATAAATTTGAACGATGGATCTCATGGATAGAGATGAAGCATATGACTCATGTTGACAATTAGAACATGAGATTCTAAAGATCGAATGTTGAACAGAGGTTTTAAACATCGAATGTAGAAGGTTCAAACGCTTCGAGTAGCTAAAGTGAAACAAAATGCTCACTTTATGAATTATAACAAATATAGCAATTACATGAATATAAACAATGATATAGATTGCATTTGTTAAAAGAAATATGAAACTCATAGATCATGAGTATGGTAAAAAGCAACGATGTTGCACCATATGACTCGTAGATCATCATGGAGTTCAAAGAAAAAGAAAAAAAAATTGAGCGAAGCGTGCTGATAACGTGTTATAAACTAGAGAGAACTGAGAGAGAGAATGGAGAGACAAAACATATGAGGGGAATAGAAGTATCTTATTCATTCTCATTAGCCTCTTTATATAGAGAAAATGTTTACATCATAAGGACAAAACTAATGAATATTTACGTGGACAGCCACACAGATAATAATATTTATAACACTTCTCTCATTTTATATTTATACATTCAATTTTTCACTATCACCATCTTCTTTCAATTTTTTGGACATGAGACTGAGGGAGAACTATCTCTACTTTGACCCATGTTGCTGTCTATGATCGCAACTATACTAGTCACATAAGCAACAAAATCATAGCATTCTGAACCCATTTTATGAATCGGAAGACGCGTAAGATCTTCGGTATCAAGGTTGTAGGAGACTATACGCCCTTCATCTGGAACCAGAAGAATCTCGTCCCTCTTCCAAAATTGCAATGGTTCATCAATGCCCTCAACATGTGAAAAAGTATATTGTTTTATCCAATAACCCTCAACTCCACCCAAGACGTCATCCATCACCCAAAGTCCCCACGATTCAGCATCAATTATACCATGATCCATGCCGATAAGAGCAATGGATTCCTTCCACACTATTAGGCACATATCATACCAACACGCACATGACTCGTATAAACTATCTGGAAAGAGTATATAATGAAATACCTCCTCACCCATATCAAACAAAATGATTACTTGCCTAAGCTCTTCCTCCTCACCATGGTCATAGACAGAAACGAATTCCTTTAGTTGCTCACATCCCATCCAATAACAAAATCCCTTGAAGTAAATCTGGAAATCATGAGGGCATAAGTTAGTAGTTTCTGTTTCCAAAGAGTCTGTCATAATCTCTCTCCAAGAATCAGTAGCTACCGTGTATACTTCTATTGTGCGAGGATTAAAAGTTAGATGTCGATCACCATATATTTCCTCACGAAGACGAGAAATATAAACAACTTTGTAAATTTTAGATTTAGGATCATAGCCAAATCCAAAATTTAAGGTCTCACCTGGAACATATGGCTTGAAAGTGACGAGCTTGAATTCCATGATTGCTGGATTCAAAAGCATTATGACGTTACTAAGATCAGCTAGACAAATAATTCCATTACAATTGCCAACAATCCATGCGGATTGTAGAACCTTGAGCCCATTAAATTGACCCTTCGTCATATCCTCCACGACATAATGAATATTATCCTCACCCTCATCATTATCATTGTCAATATTAATCAAGGAGAACACAGTTTCCTTCCCATCAGCGTCGTTGTCCTTGGTGACCAAACGCTTTAGAAGGAGACAAGTGGAGTGATTGTTATGCATGCCATTAGAGAGGTGCTTCGCTACAAAGCGAGGATTATTGATCAAAATACACCACGACATATGGACACACTTGAATCGCATAAGAGATTTAGGTGGCAGCCTTGACAGGATTTCCAATCCCATCTCTTCTGGAATTTTGCAAAATTCAGTCATTTCTGGTTTGATACATTACACACAAAAACAATTAAGAACAAAATCTGCTTCCAAAATTGGTTAAATAGAAAGCGCCCCTCCATTTATGAATTTTTCAATTGGGGGTGTGGGGGGGAGACTGGAGTATCGTGGAGAGTTGTCACCTGTTTTCTCTCTCGACCTCATTTTCTTTCCACAATTAGTCAATTACAAGCAGCATATGATGTAGGATTAATTACAAAAAATTCAATTTTAATTTCACACTCAACTATTAAATTTGGTATTTGTATACCTTTTTTTTTTTATCAAAAGGAGGTTCAATTGTTATTTAAAATCAAGAAGAAAGTTGTTTTGACTTCAGAACATCATACAAGAAATCTGGAGGCACAAGGGACCAACCAGAACTACAGCCAAAACTAGATGAGTATTTAGCAAGCAGATGAGCAGCATTGTTTGCTGACCGTTTGGTATGACAAAGCCTAGAGCCAGGAATTAGCTCCAAAGCTGCACGGACGTCATCATAAAGACGACCAATGGGAGAAGAATTTGGCGGCAATGAAGCAGAGAGTTGTTGTTGAACCACAAGGGAATCCGTCTCAATAATCACTGGAGAAAGAGAGTGCTCAATTATATGAGAAATTGCTGCTTGGCAGGCCAATAGTTCAGCATGCTCCGCTGAAACAATATTTGACAAAGACTTACACGATCCTTCCGAAAAGAGGCCGGTCGAATCACGAACAACAAAACCCCAGCCACCTCGTTTAGTTTGGCAAACAAAAGCTCCGTCAATATTCACTTTCAAACAACCAACAGGTGGGGGAGACCACTTAGGATTAATGTTACACCTATAAGAAGGGACACTAGTCTCTGAGTTGTGAAGGAGGAAATCACCAAGTCTGATGGAAATCATCAAAGCAACATCACAAGCTTGTGTAGACTTGTTCTCCCAGACTCTGCAATTTCTTTCTTTCCAAACTCCCCAGATGAACATGATTAAACTAGCAAAAGATCCCTTTGTTAAATGCGTCCAACAGAATTGAAGCCATTCCTTGAAACCAAGTTGCTCAGTGTCCACATGAAAGCACACATCTGCAAGACGTTGATCAGTCCTCAATACACTTTGTGTGAAGCTACAATCACGACCTATATGAACGTTTGACTCATCAGCACCGTTACATAGAGGGCATGTTAGTGAATCCAATACAACATGTCGTGAGGTTAATCTGTCCAAAGTAGGAAGAATGTTCTGACACATCTTCCAAACACAAAACTTTGCACTACCTGGGACCCGTGAGCTCCAAATCCCCTTCCAAAAACTCGGAGTCAATCTGCGCTCCACCAAATCAACCTGACTAACTGGTAAAGAAGAAGTCTCAAGTCTATAAGCTGATTTCACCGAAAAAATACCTTTGTTTTCAGGGTGCCAAATCAAGCGATCTGGAGGAGAATGAACACTAAGAGGAATAGAAAGAATAGCCTCAGCATCCAGTGGTATAAAGATAGTTTTGACTTTCTCTATATCCCAAAACCCTGGTGCCAAAATAAGATCTTTAACCCGAGCTAACTCATCCACAAAATTTGAAACAATGGTAGGTTTAAAAAATGGAACACCAGGAATCCAACTGTCATTCCAAATAAACACATCGTTCCCATCCCCCACGAGCCATCTTGATCCAGTTTTAAGAAGGGCACGTGAAGCAAATAAGCTTCTCCACGAGTAAGATGGAGTAGCATGCTCAGTAGCAGTCCAAAAAGACCCATGTGGAAAATAACGAGCTTTATAAATTCTAGCAATCAGAGAAGAAGGATCAGTAACAACCCTCCAAGCTTGTTTAGCAAGCATAGCTAGATTAAAAGCAGCAAGGATTTCGAAAACCCAGACCACCTTCCTCACGTGAAAAACATAAATCATTCCATGTTTTCCAATGAATTTTCCTTTTATTATCAGTACTGCCCCACCAAAACCTAGCACACATTTGCTGCAGATCATCACAAAATTTTTTCGTCAACTGAAAACAACTCATAGCATAAGTAGGGAGAGCTTGCGCTACCACGCGGATTAGGATATCCTTGCCGGCTCCACTAAGCAATTTACCTTGCCAAGCTTTCAACTTTGCAGCTAACCGATCTTTAATGTACTGGAAAGTTTCCGTCTTTTGTCTACCAACAAAAGTGGGTAACCCTAAGTATTTTTCATGAGATTCTACCACTTTCACACCCAACTTATTTGCCACAAAAGCTTGCATAATTGGGTCCACATTTTTACTAAAAACCACGGAACTCTTATGAAAATTCACCTGTTGTCCAGAAGCTCTACCATAGGTCTCAAGAACACCTTGAATCTGAGTACAAGCAGCCAGAGTAGCTTCAGCAAAAAGGAGACTGTCATCCGCAAAGAGCAAATGGTTCACATGAGGAGCTTGCGGGCAAATGGAAATACCCGGAAGATAACCGGTAGCTTGCTTTTGTGTCAACAGAGCCGAGAAGCCTTCCGCTCCTAACAAGAAAAGATAAGGTGACAAGGGATCCCCTTGTCGCAATCCTCTTGAAGGAATAACAAAACCTCTAGGCTTACCACGAACCAAGAAAGAGTAACGAACCGTACAAACACATTGCATTATCATTTCAATCCAAACACGAGCAAAACCAAACCGCTCCATAACCTTTCGTAAGAACTCCCATTCCATTCGATCATAAGCCTTGCTCAAATCTAATTTCAAAGCCATGAAGCCCTCCTGACCAGCCCTCCTATTATGTATAAAATGAGAAATCTCATTAGCCACAAGAGTATTGTCAGTGATCAATCTACCTGGAACAAAAGCACTCTGGAAAGGGGAGATTATAGCTGGAAGAATGGTCTTCAACCTGTTGGCAATCACTTTGGAGCAAATTTTGTAGATCACATTACATAAAGCAATGGGACGCAGATCAGACATAACCTCTGGATTTTTGACCTTAGGAATGAGACAAATATGGGTGAAATTTATTTGCTTTAATAAAGAACCGGAATGAAGAAAATTCTGAACAGCTTTAGTTACATCTCCCCCAATGGTATCCCAATAGTGTTGGAAGAATAAGGGTGGCATACCATCCGGTCCCGGAGACTTAGTAGGATACATTTGAAACAAAGCAGTGCGAACCTCCAACTCAGTATAAGGCGCACATAACATACTATTCATATCATCCGTAACACACGGCTGAATGGCTTGAAGTGTCACATTTAAAGCATCTCTGTCAATAGAACTAGCTGAAAACATCTCAGAAAAATAGGAAGTCACCACATGCTCTAGACCAACATCATCCTCAAACCACTGACCCTGACTATCAAATAAACCATGAATGGTATTTTTCCGTTGACGGTTCGAAGCCTTGCGATGAAAGAATCCTGTGTTCCTATCACCCTCCTTCAACCAAATAATCTTGGACCGTTGATTCCAAAAAGCCTCCTCTTGGGATAACAGAGAGTGAAGTTGCTTCATAAGATCAGATTTAACAACTTGAATATCTGGGGAAGTAGGAACATCCATAAGATATTCCAATTTCAAACGCACATTCAACATTTGATGCTGACGAGACCGAAAGCTATTTTTTTGCCAATTGTCCAACGCAATCCTCGTCTTAATAATCTTCCTGGTGAGACTAAACATAGGTAGTCCTTCAATCTCATCAGCCCACTGAGCCAAAACAAGCGGATCACAATCATTATGTTGTAACCAAAAAGATTCAAATTTGAATCTGTGATGTTTTGGACGTTTGGGAATGGGCACAGAACTGGCTTGCAAAAGAATTGGTACATGATCAGAGTCACTAGGAGAAAGATGGATTAATCTCGAAAATCCAAAAATATCACTCCAAGAGGGAGTCGCCACAACCCTGTCCAGTCGTAGTTGAGTGGACGAATTCCACCAAGTAGTCTTAGACCCATGAAACCCTAGGTCAACAAGATCACTGTGACCCAAAGCCTCCCTAAAACCCCTCATTTGGCGTTCCGACCTCTGAGGACCATCAATCTTTTCTCCCGTGTTCAGGATCTCATTGAAATCTCCAATCATTACCCAGGGTAAGGAATCCAAATCGCAAAGGTCTCGAATCAACTGCCATGATTGATCACGGCCTTGAGTTCTTGGATGACCATAAAAACCCGTCAGTCGCCAAGGAGGATCCCCAGGACCACCTCCTATCTCCACATCAATGAACCGAGGCGAGTGATCACGAACCCGAACAACGACCTCATCAGACCAGAAAAGACCTAGTCCCCCTGATGAACCAACACTCAGAACCTCCTGTGCGTGAGCAAATCCTAGTTTTCGCTTCAGTTCCTTAAAATCACGAATTTTACTGATTTTAGTTTCAATGAGAAACACAATAGAGGGCCGAGATTGAGAGATCAAATCCTTCAATGCCCTAGTAGTAGTGTCGTTGCAGATTCCCCTGCAATTCCAACTAAGAATGTCCATAAGAATGGAAAGATAACCACTCAGCCAAGAAATTGGAGAGGAAACCCTAGCAGAGCGCTAGGTCAGTTTATTGTTTGTCAGTTTTTTGTATACCTTAAGTTTCTTTATGTTACTATTTTGATACCTTGACTATTAACACCATTAAATCTACTGATGTGGCAAGTGGGGGCTTCAATATTCAAGAAACACCTTTATTGCGGCCACTGGGATTTGAACTCTGGCAATAGTAATGGAAATTTTTTTAACTAAGCCCATCCAATGACCAAAATATCGAGTATCGAGGAAATATCGACGGTCCAAAAATTGGAAATTTCGACGGAAATATCGAGGAAATTTCGATATTGGTAAATGTTAGAGAGAAATGATGGAAATTTGAGGAAAAACATGGAAATTTTAAATGAAACTTGAGGAGATGTTTATTTGATTAATTATCTACTCTATTTTAAAAGGAAAATGTTAAACAAACATTAATATCTAATGAGTTGTAGTGTAAATTGTGTTAAATTCATGTGCGCGGACAAACAATAAGTATTGAATAATTTGGTTTAATATATTCCATTTGATTTCTATTTATTTTAATATACACAAATATTTACGAAGTTTTATTACATAAATTATTTAAGATCCCTTCGAAGGTTTATGAAGTTCAAAATTCTAATTTTCGCCGTCTCTTGTATTTCGACGTGTAGAGGACAAATGATAACAATTTTACGTAAAATCATTTATATGCAAACTATATGAGTTTGAGATTGATTATAATGCTCCTAGTTAAAATAGGGTTAAGATTGCAAAGAGTGAAGAAATGATAGTGTGGAAGTAGGGAATGATGTAGTGAATATTTTGAAAGTTTTCATTTTTATAGAGTTAAATTTTTAAAAGTTAGTTGAAAATTATTTGAGTTACACATTTAAGTGAATTTGAAAGTTATGAATTGGTTAGTTTTGTTTCTATTTTTTCCAGCTATCCTTTAAAACTAGTATATATATAAATAAGGTGCTGTTATACTTAACAACCATCACAGCGGGATTGGCAATGGCATTTTAAATTTAACCATGCCACACACTTGTGCACAAGTTCGAACCTCGGCTTCCTTAAATTGTGGATAAGTTTTTGGTTAGAATTTTCAAAACCAACTCCCCCGCATATTGGAATATCGGGATAATTTCGCTTTATTTCCAAAATATCGGAAATTATCGCGATATTTCGAATTTATCGACCGAAATTACCTTGGTAACCACCTAAAATATCGTCATGCCTAAAATCCGAAAATTTCGACGATATTTCGCCGAAAATGTCGATATTTTGGTCCTTGAGCCCATCATAGGATTGTGTGCGCACTGCCAAATAACTGGGCCACTACATTCACTACTTAGGCCAGTTTGGTATTGTTTCGTTTTTATAAAAATTAGCTTTTTCGTAAAATTTAAGGTCTTAAAATATTTGGTAAATTAGTAAAAAACATATTTAATTATAAATTACGGGTCAATGGAAGCAGATTATAGAAGCAACCCAAATGTTACTTCTAAAATCTGCTTTAATTCACAGTTGATTTTCCTAAAAACAGTATTTTTTTTAAGTCATAATCTCAAACTAGCCCTTAATGAATGACAATAATCTTAGTTTTGTTGTTGAGGACCTCGATGTTTCATTTCCTTTGAATGTAAATCCAAATATTGTACAAAATACAGGTTATTTTGACAGGATTGTTTGTCTAAACGATACTGTTATTAATAAAATTAATTACAATTTACTCTACGAGAATAAGTCATACCTATCAGGCTATCATACAGGATTAAATTGGAGCATAAATATAGGCGCATCTTTAATGTCATACCTGTGTAGCAAATCTTTGCATTTACATATATCCGTTAGTAACACCGTCAAATAAGTCAGTCAAGTGATCATGTGACAGTGTTTTTTTTTTTTTCAAAGAATGGCCAGTGCAGCTGCCCTCAAATCTTGATTAATGAAACCACATAATACAATAGGGGGGACATGATGCCTAAACCCCGAGTTACAATAAGCATCGAAAGAGCATCTCGAATAATAATAGGAGTCTTCACAAATTTTATGTATTCTAACATACACAAACTAGCAAAGAGTGCACAACTGGCTACTCCATTTGTTTTACAATAACGGTGACATACTAAAAAAATAATGTTAACACAATGCCATATATCAATTAATTTAACTTTCCCACTATGTTGTCAACCAAAGATAACTCTAATGGCACTACGTTTCATCCTGTCACTGGGAGGTAACAACCATTTTGTAACGACTCGTCACCTCGCTAGACTAGACAAGACGCATAGAGTGTGCAGACCAGGACATAACCCACCTCGCCCTACCAATAATTGGTAGGAACTTATTGCCAGCATAAAGCCACAAACTACTAAACAACAAAAATAAAGTAAAACATGAACACAAAAATAAGAAAAAATGTCACTTTTGGTCACTTAACTTTGGGGTTTTAGACATTTTCATCATTGAAGTTTTCAAAATGTCACTTTGGTCACTGCCATATATTATTTACACCCATTAAACAATTGTTTCTCTATCATTCCAAGCCATTGCTTCAGTGATGAAAGTGACATACGGTCTCAAACTTGAGTGACCAAAGTGATATTTTGAAAACTTCAGTGATGAAAGTGTCTAAAACCCCAAAGTTGAGTGACCAAAAGTGACATTTTGCCTAAAAATAAAACATAAGCCAGACAAAGGGTAAACCCCAAGCCCAAGTAGAGTATTGCATGAAGCGCAACACCATTGCCTCGCCGGATTCTCTACCGCCATTGCATCACCTGCCACCTCCTACCATAGGATGTATGACCCCCAACCAAGCTAACATAGATCGGGGACGATCCAAACTACCATTTGCCAGCAAAGAAAACAACCACCTTCCACCACCAAGGACCACTCACCACCAAACCCAAACTTGATCTGAAACTAGATCTAGTCTCTCAAACCCACATATCTGACCCACCCGCTTATCGAAACCGCCCAAGATCCATGCTTCCTATCAAGAAGAAAACAACCTCACTCACCATCCACTAGTCTGCCACCAATCCTCTCTGTTATCCCTTTCGAACACCAACAAGGCAGATAGGGTCCGATTTGGAACCCTCAATGCTGGCAAGGCGGCAACACCCATCCAATACACTGACCATGACCAAAGCCCACGAAGGACTCAAAGCACCAAAGGTAAGAGAAATCACGTCCGGCCGCACTTTGCCAACGTGGCCAATAGCCAACACTGATGCTGGGGCGCCGCCGGACGAAGAAAACCAAGGAGAAGTGAATCGACAAGGTTTGGGAGAGAGGAGGCTAGGGTAAAAATGATCATGTGACAATGTTAAGGGATGACTGATATGCCACAACGATTAAAAAAAAATCTAAGCTCCAAATTATTTCAAAACTGATTAAAATAAGGACAATTAAATTTTTTGTATTTTATAAATTGAAAAGAAAAACACTATTAGCCATCGTTTCCATCCCATATATCCAATACTCTTTTCTCAAGTCTTCATCAACTCTTCCTACATAATAATTCAAACCCTATTCCCCACTACCAATTCACCGTTCTTTCTCTCCGGGAATGATGGTTTCGTTGCCAAATCAAACCTTCTTTAACAAGAGAATGCTCGCTGGCTAAGTTGAGAATACTTGGTCAAGATCATATCCATCGTCAGTAAAATTACACATTTCCACCCACTTATTCTTCCATCTAATCCATCACCTTACATCCTCTCTCACCAATCTTCCGCGTATGACTTCAGGAGTACGTAAAGTCCCATTAAACCTGGAAGATCGAGGTTGGAAATCGAGGTCCTTTTAACTCAGCAGTGGTGTTCTTTAGAGTTTAGATAGTCGTGAACATTCTTTTATATTGTGTCTGTCCTGACTTGTAACATGTCCTTTGTGATTCTCAAACCATCATATTTTGAAGCATGCAATCATCAAACTGAATCCTTAACATCAATAACATGTCCTTCAATGGAATGTTAATTTTTGTTAAAAAAAAATAAATTATAGACTCAGTTTCCATAATGTTATAAGGTCTTACTTAGTACTCACCCATAAATCTAAAAAAATTTGAGAAGATTGGATTTTGCATGAAACAGTGTGTGTTATAACAACAAATTGCAAGTTCAATTTCAAGCGGTAGCAAAAAATTATTTTCATTGAAAAAAACGGTTTTTGAGATTTGTTTTTACATTTGGAAGGTGCCCCAAGTGGCCAAGTGCATTGGGCTTTCGAGCTCTTTTGGACTCGATTTATGGTTTCTTCAAGGTAATGACAAAAATAATTAACAAAACGATATTTATGGGTTAAATAAAATCATGAAATCGGTTCTCATGATGTTATAAGGTCTTCCTTAGAACCCACATATAAAATCTCTTAAAAGTAGATTTTGCATGAAACAGTGTGTACTATAAAACGACATTTCAACTAAAATTCCAAACCTGGGTAAAAAAAAATATTTTAATTGAAAGATGAGGTTTTTGAGATTCATATAAGATATAAGTTACATTTGGAAACTGCCCAATGCGCAATATGCTGTTGAGCTCTAAGGCTAGATCATATAGGAACCACAATATTGCTCTAGATTTATGGTTTCTTGAAGGTAGAGTAGAGTTTTAGAACTAACCAATTAACTTAATATTATTAAGCTAATTATACTTTTAACCTTTAAATTCATCTAACGATTCTGATTGTATTATTATTAATGTCTAAATTAATATATCATATCTAACTCAAAATTATAAAATGTTGAAAAAAAAAACACTGACATAAACCCTAAACCCTAACCCCTAACCCCTAAAACCCAAACCCAAACCCTAAATCTCAAACTCCTAAACCCTAGTGGTGGGCACAAACCGACCCGCCCATGCAAAACTGCCCGCCCCGCCCCGAAAATTTGGGTCGGAAAACCGACCGACACAGTGATAAGAGAGAAACAAGGAAGGCCGACCCGACCCGACCGAATTAATTTTTTATTAGATATTATATATTTTTTTATCTCTTCTTACTATTTTATATATTATCTTTCTCTTCCCCATTTATTCTTTTCTCATCCTGCCACCCTTGTCTGTCTCTTTTCTCTCACCCTGTCCCCCACGTCTCTTTCTCCTTCTTTCCCTCTCTTTCCTATCACCCACCTGCACCATTCTCTTCCATCTTTTTAGTTTTGTTTTTCTCTCTTTCTTCTTCTTTTCTCTCTTCCTTGAGTTCATTCTCGGCTTCTGCTGCATCGCGTCTTTCGTCTTCTCCCTCTCTCTCTCTCTCTCTCTCTCTCTCTCTCTCTCTCTCTCTCTCTCTCTCTTTCTCTCTCTCTTCAATAACTTCAATTAATCGGTGGTTAGTGGTACCCATAAATCTCATCGAGGGAGAAACCCTTACGTTTTCAGTCTTTCTCATCGATTTCAAAGGAAAAAACTCACAAATATTCTGGGTTCATCATCGAGGAGAAACACAGATCGCATCAGAAGAGAGAGATGAAACTAGACCCGAAACTGAACCGACATGTCGGCCCAACCGAACTTGTTGGCCCATCACATAAAAGATTGGTATGCGGTTTGAAATTTAGCCCAACCGACTTGGGCAGTTCGGAAACGGTTTGGGCCTCAACCCGACCCGCACCGAACCGTGCCCACACTACTAAACCCTATACCCCAAACCCCAAATCCCAAACCCTAAACCTAAGTGTTGGGGTTTGTGGTTTAAGGTTTTTGGTTTTTGGTTTTAGTATAATGTTTTTATTTATTTTTTTAACAATTTAATAGATTTTGAATTTGATATACATGTAATTAATATTTTAAAGTAGATATTAATTCTGATATAATTTAAATCATTAGATGACTCTTTTTTTCGGGGCTAGTCTCCCTCTTCCTCTTTTATCCTTCGTTCTCTCTCTAGCTCTCTTCCTCATATCGCCTTCAATCTCTCTTCCTTTTGCTTCTATTCTCTCTCACTGTCTATTTCTTTTGCTATAGTTGAGTGTGGCCGATCACATTCACCTTCGAGCCAAAGCATCAAAATGTTACTGGAAAATGTGCAACAGTCACCAGCCGGATTAAATTAGAACGAGACGAAATGACCTTGGGATTGCCTGGCTCATGTTCTAAACGCGGGTTCTCCGAGACCATCGATCTCAATCTTGGGAGCTCGTGCTCATCATCAACAACAAGTGTTGATGATGAGGTGAGAACTCATAAATCTCCCGCAGAGCAAGATTTTGATCCAAACTGGGATCATGTAATCGACTGCGATTGATGAAAAGCTCAGATAAATTGTTTTAGCTCCAATGATGTAGAACGTTTGGCGGAGATGATGAAAACAAATGGACCGAAGCAAAAGCAAAATTCGGTACTGTTTAACTTTGATGTTCTAGCTAGCTTCAAATAGCTATTATAATATGTTTTCAAGAAGGGAATGTGCTTTTAAGCATCATCAGTCTATACTGTTGTTTCTCATCATGTGGTTGACTTGGTGAAGCTGTCGAAAGCTCATGGTTTTAGTGTTGCTGCTGAAAGTATGGCAAAAGTGGTGCAAGCTATTAAGGAAGAAACAAAGGCTCGATTGGAGAAAACTAATACCAAGTACAAAGCTGCAGCTGACAAGCACCATCGAGTTAAAGTGTTCCAAGAAGGGTATTCGGTGATGGTGTTCTTAAGGAAAGATAGATTTCTTGTTGGTACTTATGGTAAGCTGAAACCAAGGAAGTATGGTCCGTACAATGTGCTGAAGAAGATAAATGACAATGTCTATGTTGTTGCACTACCAGAGTCCATGGGAATTTCCAACACCTTTAATGTTGTTGACCTGCATGAGTTTCATGAAGATGAGTCTCTTTATCCTGACGATAACTCGAGGTCGAGTTCTTTTGAAGTGGAGGAGACTGATGTAGAATGCTTGGCGGAGATGATCAAAGAACAAATGAACCGAAGCAAAGGCAAACTCGGTACTGTTCGAATTTGGCGTTCTAACTTCAAATAGCTATTATAATATATTTTTGAGAAGGGAATCGCGAGACGAAACATATTTAGTGCTTTGCTTTGATGTATGGCCTTTTTCGGGCATCCGAGGTCGTCTTTGGTCTCAAAACAACATTTTAGTATTTTTGTAATTTTCGGAAAGCTTTTAATTTTTGTTATTTTATTTTTAATTAAATTCGTGGGCTTGTTTAGGCCTTTCGTTAGCGCCCTAGAGTTTCTTTTCATAATTAAGCAATCTTAAACGACTGCTAGACCTATCTATCTTATTATTAAATTATCAATAAATGAGAACCTTTTCTCAAAACTCTCTGGTGAATTCCAGTTTATCTTTTAGGGTTCATCGCTTGTGAACTCTTTGGTTACTAAAGCTGCGTCATCCAAGAACACCTTCAAATTAGATTAGCTCACAACACCTCACTTCTTTTCGGATGGAGCTTTTGGGCAAAAGCAGAAGAAATAGACGGTGAGAGAGAGAGAATGGAAGCAAAAGGAAGAGAGATTGAGGGTGAGATGAGGAAGAAAGTTGGAGAGAGAATAGAGGAGAAAAGAGGAAGAGGGAGACCAGCCCTAGAAAAAAAAAAGTCATTAAAGTTCAGACAAAAATAAATTGTATCGGAGCTAGGTTGAGTGAGGGTGGAAGAACACGGCGGTGATGTTGGAAACTAGCCCCAGAAAAAAAAAATTGCAAACCAACAATTACAATATTACAATATTTTTTCAAGGAATGGGCAACGAAATGGGTGGGTAAAAAGTGCAATTAATACTGGTAAAAAAAATATAGGTATTGATGTAGAGGTTTTTGGACCAAGGAATCTCTTTATTAAATATTCAAGGGCTGGTATAATTCTGTCCCTCTTTGTCCCTTAGAATTAGTCATTCAGGTGAGCGGGATTGAAAGATCGATACTTAGAGCTTGTTTGTGATTGCTTTTTGGAGATCCAAAATCGTTTTTGAAATAATTAAAAATAAACTATAAATATATAAAAAAAATTGAAAATAAAATCAAATGTGTCCCACTTTTTTTTTTTTCCTATTTTTCTTTTTAATTTATTTATTTGTGTTTAGACTCTTTTATTTCTGATAATTAAGATGTTATATATAGTTATTTAATATTTAAGGGAGCTGCTCTACTGAGTACCACTTCAATGAGTACCACTTGAGTACCATTCGATTAGACATACTTTTTTATTACATTTCGACAAATCAACCGTTCAATATTTAGATATTTATGAGTAGATCACTTATACAAATTTTTAATGAAATCGGAAATCGTTAAATTATCTATAATTGTGATTTACCATTTAGAGGAATTATCACAAACAGTACCTGAAATACAGGCTGTTCATCACTTTAGTACCTGATATACGAAAACTATCACTTTGGTAACTGACATTTGGACCCCGACCCAAATTTAGTACCCACCGTCAATAACTCCGTCAAACTCAAGCCCATGTAACTTTTTTGCATGGGCAATTTAGTCATTCCCTTCATCCGACTTTTTTTTTCGAACCTGATTTCTTCCTCTCTCTCTCTCTCTCTCTCTCTCTCTCTCTCCAACCAAATCCAAATTTTTTTTTCCTTCCCCTCTCTCTATCTCTCTCAAACTCATCTCCGTCTTCCTCTCTCTTCAACCAAACCCATAAATTCCCCCCCCCCCCCTCTCTCTCTCTCTCAAACTCGTCTCATCTTCCTCTATCTTCAACCAAATCCGGAAATTTTTTCCTTCCCCTCACTCTCTCAAACTCATCTCCATCTTCCTCTCTTTACAATCAAACCTATAAATTTGTTTTCTCTCTCTCTCTCTCTCTCTCTCTCTCTCTCTCTCTCTCTCTCTCTCTCTCTCTCTCTCTCTCTCTCTCTTTGCAATCAAAACAAAAAAAAATTAGAGAATTACAAAAATGCCCATGAAAAAAAGTCAAAATGGCATGGCTTAAATGGTGTTATAGATGGTGGGTACCAAAGTTGGGTCGGGGATGAAATGTCAGGTACCAAAGTGATAGTTTTCGTATGTCAAGTACCAAAGTGATGAACAGCCTGTATTTCAGGTACTGTTTATGATAAAAACTCTTACCATTTATGAATATGAATGGTTCAAAATTGATAGATTTGGTGTTCATTTATTTGGTCTACTTCGGTACCTTAATAATTTCAAATTTTGTTGAAAATTTGTAGAAGTGATCTACTCATGAATATCTTAACACTGACGGGTTGATTTGTCGAGATGTAACCGAAAAATAGATATCACAACCAATAATCAAAATGGTACTCATTTAAGTGATCCTCACTAGAGAACTCCCTTAATGTTTAAAGGGTATTAGAGTATAAAAAAAATTGTTTTGATCAACAATGTATGTTCTCTCTCTTAATAATAGTATAGATATAGATAATACATTTCGAAGAAGCCATAGAACATGTAATCACGATTGTTTCTCCAATGTAATGCCGCTACAAATTAATAAACTAAAGTTTAATGACCTTGAGTTGATGTAACAACTTGCCTCTCTCAACAGAAAACTAAGCTATTCATACAAACAAGAATTTCAAAATAGTGTTGCCATACACTCAAAAAGGGAAAAGGCTTCATCTCTTTAGTTTCGAAGTTGTAGGAGATCATACGATCATCAGGGCCAACCATTATCATCTCATCACTCTTCCACAAGTCCAATGTCCCCTGAATGGTAATTGCAGGTGGTCGAAAGGATACTTTTAATGTCCAACAATCCTTGACACTATCAATGTCATCCATTATCCATATTCCGACTTCTGCATCTTCAGGAACCTGATCTATACGATAAATACCATAAAGAGCAAGGGATCCATTCCACTCCGAAATGTGCATATGGTCAGAAAAAGATACCGGCCCGTATAATTCTTCCGGTAGCAAGACATAGTTAAACATCTCTCGTTCCATATCAAAATAAACAATCAGTCCCCTAATGTATTCCCAATCATTTTTGCAATAGCAATTATCGAACTCCTTCTGTTGCTCTTGACCCATCCAATAACAAATTCCCTTAAAGTAAAAAGGATAATACATTGGCCAAAAGATAGTAGATTCCGTCTCTAGGTTACCGATACTGATCTCTTGCCATGAATCAGTACCGAGCGTATGCACTTCAACTCTAGGAGGAAAAATAATAATACGATAATCCTCCAATTCTTCCTCACCATAACATATAATCCTAACAAGTTTGTAATTATTCGATTTCGGATCATAGCCGAATCCCACACTAGACTTGTTTGTACAATTTTGGGGATTGAGAGGAAGGCATGTTTCTGGAGCAAGCTTGAAGTCCTTGGTTGCTAGATTGCACAAAAGAAGCCTATGATAACTAGTACTACTAGCTTGGCATATCATCCCATGGCATTGACATATAAAAGTTCCTGATTCTAGAATTTCGAGCTCAAGATTTTGGCCCCTTGCCTTTAGATGCATGGAAAGGGGATCGCTGAGGACGTTCTCAAAATTTGAATAGTTGTTATGCTCGTCGCAATCTTTATCATGGCAAAAATCAAGCTTCGAGTAGAGAGCACTCTTTTCAACGTTGCTAGTATCACCTATATAGAAAACAAAACGCTTGAAGAGGACGCATAGCGAGGAGTGCATGCTGTTCATGGAATCGGAGAGATGCTTCGCTGCAAAGTTGGGATTTTCTATTAGAGTACGAAACGATTTTCGAATGCACTTGAACCGCATCAAGGATTTGAGAGGCAGCCTTGAGAAGATATGCACCGCCATGTCTTCTGGAATCTTGACAGAGTCGGTCATTTCTTCTACAAACCTCGATCTCGTTTTTCTTCTTCCAATTCTTTTCGGTCTTTTGGTGTATATACGTCCATCACACATAAACAAAAAAGAACACAATAGTCAGATTTCAAAGAACACCATACTCATATTCAAAAGCTCATACAACAAGATCCAAGTCTAAATGTATTAGAAAGACAATTAACTAAGATCTAAGTGTGTATCATGAAGATGGTTTGGGAGCCTTACCTTTTTGTTAATGGAAACCAATTAACGTCGGTGGCCAGTAGAATGATTATGGCATGGATAGAATTAGTCTAGAGACGAAGACAAATATTTTCCATGTAGAAATTAGGTGTTTTCGGGAAATCCAATTATTTAATCGACCAAAAAAATAGAATTTCAGGTTATGGAGGCAAATATGTGGTCATGGAAGATTGGAAGACATAATGGAGTTTCAGCCAGTTGTCCTAGAGTTTCTAATTCTTCTAAAAATAATCAAATTCGGTTTTGAGTGAATGGTGGAGTTTCCAGAGGCAGCTTAAGAGCCTATATATTTTTGAGTTTATGGGGCAATTCCTTTGTTTTTGTCTTGATGCGTGTGTATGACAACTCGATATTTTAAATATATATTTATATGATAATATTTTCTTTATGAGTATATATATATATATATATTTGATCACTCTAGCTATAACCTATTACATATAGATATATTGTGAGGACTGTCTACTTTTAATTGGCTTAGCTAGTAAAGTATTTTCAGGGAAGACCTTACAAACCCAATTAAGAATCTTTTTCTTATGTTTGAGTACTAATCATAAGTTGAGGTGTTTAATTAACCAAAGGTGAGGCATCATATCTTAGCACGAGGTGATGATGAGATATTGTCAATTAAGTGATATATGTTTCCAGAATAGCAGCTACAAGTTGGTATTTATATGCCTTAGTAATTAAGCTCAAGCATGTTGCTGCTCGAGTTTATAAGTTCAGCATAATCAATCCAATACATGTACAAGAGTTTGAGTAGCCTAAATTATCAACCTGTTAAGCTTGAGATGTCTATACTATAGTTAGTATGTTGATATCTCCAGGTTATAGATTATATATATATTTGCTGAAATTTATCTTCTTGATACGTGTCTTATGGATAGAAACTTTCATGTCTATCTCTTGAATACTTGGTGAGCAAGGTATTAATTAAGTGACAGGATTATACAAGCTTATCTGAAAATATTAGTATATTATATTGCTTTCTTGTTGGCCAAGTTCTGACCAGTATAAATAGGGGTTAGCTAGCTGATTTGTATCTGATAAGGAGTATAATTGTATATTTATTTTTATCGAATTTCCTATATTTATTTTGTTAGTTGGTTGTTATTCGAGCTATTTATGTTGTTTTCATGTTTATATGTGTTTTGGAATAAAAGTGAATAAAATGGATGAAAGAAGACATTCCAAGCAAGACAAGGAGATGGAAAGAGAATAAATTGCACATGTGATGTGTATGTAATTTACGTACACAAAGTTCCTTTAATCGCTTGAAATAAGCTTCTCTAAGAGTTATTAATAATGTTAATATTTTGTTTTCGTGTTTTATAGGATTTTGGGAGCAATATAGTGAAAATGAGTCGAAACATGGAAAAGAAGCAAAAATGGCAAAGGAGAAATAAAATGGTGATTGGAATCCTGAAAACAGAGTTTTCCTGTGCAAAGCAGTCAATTTAACAAATTATTGGAAGCAGATCACAATGAACTAGAAAATGTGCCTTATATGGATGGAAAGCTATGGATGTCTACTTTCCACAGATTTTTACGGTTCATGAAGATCTATTTTCTGGAGAACAATATTCAAATTTGAATAGATAAAGGTCAGTCTGCCAGAAATCAGTAAACTTCCCTGCAATCAGTCCACTTTGGAAGACTGCCGTTTTTGATCCAGTAAGAAGTATGTGGGCTACAAACTCTCCAATTCAAGCCCTATGAGTCTAGTTTCCAATTCTTCTGGCCTCATTGGAAAATATATGGTAATGAGAGAGATATCCTAATTTGAATAGTCGGAGGTCAGATCACAAAGAAAATAGTCTTCTAGGATTCTCATAGGATTCTTTTCTTTTCTCTTGGATCCTCCTTCCACTTGATTTTTCTACTCAACTAGGGTTCCCTTTGCTCCCCATATGATCTTGAATTATCTTTCTTTTCATTTTTATTGTTTTTCTTTTTCTTATTTTAATTTTTTTCCCTCACATTTTGTCCCCTCTTCCTCCCTATAAATACCATGCCTCTCTTCCTTCACAAATCACCCCAAGGGTGGTGGACAAACCCTCCCCTTCTCTTCTCCTCCCTCTTCTCTTCTTCTTCCTCTCATATTTCTGTTCTTATAGTGTCTTTAATTTAGTTTGAATTTATTGTAATATTTATTTGTGTAAATAAACAACCACCTTTATGGAGGGTTCTATATTTTTATATATGTTGTTGTAATATATTTGTGTGAATAAACACCACCTATATGGTTGGTTTTATATTTTGTATAATAATTTAGGGTTTATCCTTATTACTCTTGCTATTTGTTTAATTTATAATTTTTCAGATATTAATTGTTTGTGTGATTCATTGTTTAGACATTGATAAATTTCTAGTTTGTTTATTGTGGTCGCGAACATAGTAAGCATGCTAGGGTTTTATTGCTAGGAATATATGTGGACCGCCATATAATCATATATTCTAGGAAGTAGCAAATAACGGTGTAAGCTATCGTTATATGAATCATCATCTAGGCAATTAGAACTTCACTAGTGTCGAAGTTTCCTAGCATTACTCTTTCTCTTTGTGCTTAATAACTTCTTAATGTTGAATCTATGAACATGTCATTCTAGGTTACATTTTAGAAGTTAAAGTTAGGGAATACATGCCATGCACCTGATTTGCACTTATTTATAGCGCAAATTGTATTCCTAATCACGAGAGTTAAGCTTTTCCGAAGGCATTTTGTTACTACTAATATGCGTTTTCACGATTTCAGGTTACTTAGGTGACTTGAGGTAATTCGGCACAAGAAGGTGCATTTTGACTACTTTTGGGCACACTTCCGAGAAGAGGACAAGAAGTCAACCGTGGCTTCTAGACATTGAAGATTGCATGAATTTACCTTCGGAAGACGTTGCCATTGAAGGCCTTGAAGAATCGAAGAAAGGAAGGAAAATGAAGAAATTGCATTTCTGGCGATTTTTCCGGCAAACCACCACCACAAGAGGCGGCAGCACCGCCGGACCACCACCGGAACACCACCACAGCAGGAGAGAGTCTCCTACACCAGCTGCACACATGTGCATGGCTGATGACATGTCCACTAGTTCCCCCACTCACCCACAAATCCCTCCACTTCACCTTTCTTTTCCATTTCTTTTCCCTCCACTCACCTTTGTTTACTCTCTCCACTAGGAAACCCTAGTGAACCCTTGGAGGCTGTTGAGACCAACCAGACCCTGTTCTCAATCAGTTACTCACGATCAAAGAAACCCTAGGGAGATAGACACCATTTTCTCTCGCCAAACCTTGCAAAAACACACACAGACGTACCAAGCGCCCGGACGCCGATATCATCCGCCCGGACGCCCAGTACGTCTGCCATTTTTGTTCTTCCATTTTCACCACCTTCCACCACCCATCTCACTTCCATCCCTTCACTAAATATCTTCCACACATCCCAAACACCACAACCATACACTTTCCACCACCATTCCATCGATCTACCTTCACCACAAGTTGCCATCCATTGAGACATCAAGAGTTGGGAAGCTTGGAGATAAGTTGGAGCTTGTAGAGGAAGAGGGGAGTTCAAGGAGGCTTGCTACATACTTGGAGTCACCAAGGAGCTGCTGGCCATCGACTTCTTGAGCATTTTCTCAACTTCTTCACTCTTACTTTGAACTTATGCTTTCTTATTTGAGATTATTGATGTATATGACAATGAGTTGTGAGTAGTTCATTAGATTGGGGGCTAGGGTTGTGTGCTCTAGCCCATGATGATGTTTTGATGATTTCTCTTGAGTATGCATGATGAATTCGTTTCTGGATATGTTCATTGGTTAAATGCGGTTTTGTTTGATGCATGTTTATGAATCTAATTAGTTCTCAAGCATGTGTTCAACTTAACTTAATGTTAGGATTCTATGTTAATTACATTTTATCCTATGTGTTTGCAATGAGCATGATGAGTTTATGTCAATGGACTGAGTTTGTTTGAATCTTGATTCTTGAATCTCTATGCCTAGGAAGTTTGTTTGAGACCCTAACAAGGCTTGGATGAATAGACTAGGAGTATTTGTGACCCTAATAAGGCACAAAATAGGCCTAGAAGAATCAATCCTAGAACCATAACATGGCTAGGATAGGGGTTTGATCCTTAGTGAATTCATTGTTGCATGTTCTTGAGAGTTGTCATACATTTGATTGGGGTAGAGTGAACCCGAAACCCCAATCGTTTCCATCCATTTGATCACACAGCAATCACACTTTTGTTGGGCTTGTCACCTCAACAACACACAAAGCTATCAACACATTCACTTGTGTTCTTGTCACCACAATTTCACTTAGATTAGATTGGTTACTTAGCTACTGTCCTTGCCACATTAGGTCACTGTTTTGGTCACAAGTCACCCAAGAGTGACACACCTTGAACACTACAAATCCATGTTGCACATACCTCACTTCTAAGTACATAAACTATCTCTAATCACACCACTTCTAGTGCATAGTACATCTTGTTTGCATTTGTTCACCAAGTAGGGATCTTGGGCCTTCCAATCCCTTGGGTACGACAACCCCTGGTCACAATTTACCATCCACTACACTTTGACGGCGATACTCACAAATAACCCCTCCGGTATCCTCGAGTCAAATGGCGCCGCTGCCGGGGATTGAGGTTCATCCTTGATTCCTTGGTGACCCGCATCCGGAGTGTCTTTGCACTATTCTTGTAGTATAAATTGTTTGATATTTGTGTCTTAGTGTTTGTTGTATCTTTCATTCATAGCATAATTGTGTTTGTTGTTGTTTTTGTTTCGAAAGTGTCCCTAAGCATCGTTTTTGCTACTGTGTGTTTTTCCCGATTTTTGTTAGCATAGTAAATCAATCCAGAAAATTCTAAAAATTTGTGTGCTAGTTCTTTTGTGTGTCTAGTTGTTGTGTTTAAAATTTGGTTGTGTTTCGTTAAGGTTTGTCTAGGTAAATTGTGGTTTGTTTCTCTGCTGCCCAGTGAAGTTGTTCACAGTGGCATTTTTCGTAATTATTTTTGAACTCTCTGTAACTGAAATTCACTTAATCCATCCGGGCACCCATTGTGACGTCCGGACGCCCTTGAGACAGAAGCTAATTCCCGACGAATCCGTCCGGACGCCCTCTATAGCGTCCGATCGTCTGGGACCATTTTTGTGAAACTGATTTGTGCTATTTTCTTCCAATTGCTTCCAATTCCATTTTGTCATTGTTTCCTTGCTTCTAAGTGTTGATTATACCTACTCTTTGTGTGTTTACAGGTACATGAACGTGTCCTCCACTTCTAGTGATCAAATTGTGTTGAGAAGTGGGAGAGTTTTGAGTGAAGACACAAGAGGAAGACCAAGTGGAAGAGGAAGAGGTAGACCAAGGAGAACTGAGAGTGCTCCACCAGTTACATATCTTCCAGAGCAGCCTACACCACCCAAAGAGACAATGGGGGATGTGAACAACAATGATCAAGTGCCTCCCATTGATGAAGAGGAGTTGCCATTGAGTCACTACTCAAATCCGAACATCGTCAATACACCCTCTTGTATTGTCCATCCTCATCCGGATATAGCATACGAGATCAATTAAGCATTCTATCTTGTCTATTCTGCCTTCCTTCCATGGAGTTGAGAAGGAGAGACCATACGATCACATGATCGACTTTGATGCTATTTGCAGCACTCTAAGTAGAGGAGGACTTACCTTTGCTGAATTGAAGCTTAGACTTTTCCAATTCTCACTCAAGGCAAAGGCAAATGTTTGGTTTCACAAGTTAAACCCAAGAAGCATCCGTTCTTGGGATGACATGCAGAAGGTGTTCCTCAACACCTATTACCCTCATCATCGCACTACTGCCATGAGGATTCAGCTCACTACTTTCATGCAAGGTGAGCGTGAATCTATCTACGATGCTTGGGAGCGTTTCAAGGATTTGGAGCTTGGATGTCCACACCATGGAATAAGCAAATGGCAGCTTGTTTCCTCATTCTATAACGGTCTATTCGATGATGACCGGAGGAGACTTGACAACGCATGTGGTGGCAGCTTTCAAAGGAAAGGACCCAATGCCGCTTGAGACATCATTGAGGAGCTCTCTATTCAATCCGGGCAGTGGGACAACCATGACCGGAGGAGAGACACACGGCTTAGGGAAAGAGAAGAGCCACATCTTGGTGGAAGAGAACCAAGAGGAGTAGAATCAAGGACAAAGGCAGTCCAAGGTGTCTCTCAAATCCAACAAGTGGATGATCTTATGAATGCAAAGTTTGAGCAACTAGAGGGTGCCATGAACACCAAGCTTGATCTCTTGCTCAAGGCACATGGCAATGCAGCTCCTCCTCATCCAAGTGAGCAAGTTAAGGCAGTGGCTATTTCATGTTCATATTGTGGTTCAATGGAGCATGAAACCATTGAATGCCAATACTATTCAGCCACCATTCAACAAGGAGTGTTGGATGAGCAATTGTACCAAGTGGATAATTATAATCCGGAGCACCACTCCTCACAGCTGAACAATCATCCTCACTACTCCTATGGCAAGAGGCATGTGGAGAATGTGATAGGTGCATAAATGTACAATTTTTTATATCAATTTCTCTACATTTTTGTTGTTAGTTTCTCATAAATTTATGTTATTTAATTAGTTTTTGTGTTTGTAGGTTTCCTATTGCAAATAAAGAGAAAAGAAGATAAGTTGAGCAAAATAAACAATGTGTTGGAAATTTACGAAGTCTAATGGGCTTTCTCGAGGCCCATTAAGAGGTGCGCTGCCGTGAGCCCAAGAAGGAAGGCCCAAGTCCACAAAGCATGAAGAAAGGTCCAAGCCCATTTTCGGACAATCTGCCTGTGCAGATCTGTCAACTTTGGAAGCACATATCTCCCACTTGCACCGTTGGATCCAGCTGTATTTTTGATACACTCTTCATGTGTGTGTTAAGTATTCTGGATTCAAATTTCAGAATCATCCAACCGTTCAAACGTCAATTATTCCGTTCTAAGTGGGCATAGCTCAGTGCTGTCTACTTTCCAATTCTTTCTTCTTCTTTTATTCTCAATGCTCCACTCACCACCATATTGTGATCCATCTCACCAACCCATATTTGTTGCTTTCTTCCCACATCATTAGTGCTTAGTTTCTTTTATTTAAATAAATGGTTAATTGCCATATAACTACATTTCCACCATTCCACTTACCATTTCTTTTTCTCCCACTCAAATTCCACTTCTCTTCCCTTTCTTTCTTTATTTCTTTCATTGTCTTCTTCTTCCTCTCCATTCTCCTATAAATAGCAGCCTCATTCTTCTCACCAATACACACCCCAATGGGGAGGGACAAACCCTCCTCTTTCTCTTCTCCATCATATTTTCCATTCTCTAGTATTTAGGGTTCTCAAGGCTTCAAGGAGGAGGAAAGGCGGCTGCACCATCACCATCATCACCATCACCATCAATTTCGTCCATCATCATCACCACCTTGCTGCAAACGGTTTGGATTACTTGCTTTCAAGGATTCAAGGTTTCGTGGTCTTCAAGTCTTCATGCTATTCCATATGGTGTAATCGACTTTTCCTTTAATTATTCTTATGAATTCCTCTTTGTTGCTTGATTATTCTTTGTATTAGTTAACATGACATGATTTATATAATTTCCAGCCTATTTATATGAGTTTATTTAGTTATTGGATCCTAATTAATTAGTTCTTCTAGTAGCTTATGTGACTCTGTTTACTTGATTCTGAATTATAGAAAACTTTTATGTGTTTATGTTATAGGGATCGATACTTATAATATTTACATATAATTGGAGCTAGAGTTAGGGATTACAATTCACGTAATAGTTTTGGAAACCTAATTCACGAGTAATAAAGGCTTTGGACAAAGGTCGGTGTCAAATAAAAAGGATTGCGGACATATGGACTTTTCTATAATGGGTCGTGCACTTTAATTAACAACTCTTTTCTATGCGTTAAATATGGTTTGATTAGCTAGCTTTCTAGACTAAGATGGCATGTTTAATTGGTTAATCTAGGTGCTTTCACTTAGGTTAATTTTCGTAGAGAGGTTTTATTTGGGGAATGGTTAGCTTCTAACTTTCCACATATGTTAATTTCGGTTTCATGGCTAGGGAACTTGGTTAATTTTCGGTCCAATAATTGGTAAACTTGTATACTTTTGGCTGAACTTTATATACTTTATGTTTCATCCCATTTTATTTAATTTATTCTTTGTAATTTAATTAATTTATTTCATTCTATTTATCTCTAACCCCCTTTTACTTTGTACATATGTATATATTTATACTTTATACTTGTTAATAATAATTCTTTATTTTATTTAATTCTTTGTGACAATTTTTGTTAGGTACACCCTTTGATCTCCGTTGTGAACGATACCCTACTATGCACTATACTACTAACGATAGGGTTTTTTTAAATTGATGCCCATTTTGGGGCCGATCAATTTTTGGCGCCGTCGACGGGGATTGAAAATTCCTAACTATTATTTTGTGAATATTTGTGAATAATATTTATTTATACTTGTTGATATTTGTTACACTTAGTAAGTTATATTTAGGTGTCTTTTATATAGTTGATTATTTTTTTGTTGTTGTAAGTTGTAACTTGAACGGAAATAGGTAAGGTCCTTTTGTTAATATTGGCCTAAACCCTTCATTTTTACCGTAAGGTTATTTGAGGTTGAGGGCGACCTTTATTAACACTTGGAGAATTGTCGAACACTTAAGTGCTTTCTCAACTGAGTAAGGGGCACATGAATGGTGTCTAGATATGATCAAGACTCTGGGTGACGGGTTTGTAAAATTGGATTCAGAGGACTTGTCCACTAAATGAATCCTGCCTCTCGCTTATCTCTTGTGATCTGGCCATTCGCCTTCTGAAAACACGGAAAGTCATTTAAGTCAAGGCATTGCACCTAGGCCGTAAGTCCACCTTGAGTTACCGCTTGGAATCAACTTTCATTTTTTTTCAACTATATTCAGGCAAAAGAAAATATTTTTGTGTAAATAAAATATACGTAGACATAGGAATATACGTAGACATAGGAATATACGTAGACATAAAATATACTTAGACATAGGAAATTTTATTCATTCATTTTGTATAGATAATTGGTGACATATTTTTAACTTTGTAAATATTTTGTTTTTATTTTGTAAATCTATTACTAACCTTTTTATTTTGTATAGGAATAATCCGGGTTTATCGGAAATTTTACCACGTACATCGGAGCATACGTTTTGGAAGTCAAGGTTGAAAAACCTTGAGGTTGATGTCTTGTTGGTGATTTTCGGTTTCCTTGGGAGTAAAAAGGTAAGTTTTCTTTTCACTCTCGTTATTTATTTAAAAAAAATAAAAAATAAAAAAATATTTGTAATTGTAAATAAAAAAAAAGAGTGTTTGTTTGTTTGTTTTACTCTTTGTATTTATTTATTTTTACTGTTTATAATTACTGTTTGTTTTATTGTTGGGCTTTATTGTTGTTATTTGTTATTGGGCCTTAGGCCCATTTGTGTGATTGGTTAGGGTTTTTAGGTTTCGTAAAAAAATAAAAAATTAAAAAAATTAAAAAAAATTTAGCCCATTGGGCTCGTGTCATTCACGAAGCCCAAAACCCGTAACCCAAGCCCATTTAGTGTGTCGGGCCTGTTCGTTTTTAGGCCCATTAGTTAAGCCCACCAATAATGGGCCGGAGTTTTCTTTGGCCCGAGCCCACTTTAAGGCCCGGACCATTCCGATGGCCCAAGCCCGTTTAAAGTGTCGGCAACCTTTGCGCGTGTTTCACACGGGTTTTCACTTGTTCACTTTACGACTTTTCGTAAAGTATTAAAAAAATAAAATAAAATAAATAAAAAATTAAAAATCAAAAAAAATTTTGATTGGGCCGACGCACGACTTTTGCGTCGGCCGAATTGTTTAATAAGCCGCGTGCGTGTCTATGTAGACTTTACGACTTTCGTCGCCCGATCCATGATTTGCGGGTCTTCTGTCCGTGGCACGTGTGTGAGCGTGCGTCCGTTCCTTCCTTTCCCTTCTGTTTGCGTTAATTTCCTTAGGTCATTCCACGCGTTTCCCTTAGTCTCTCTCTCTTTCTCTCGTTTTCTCTCTCTTGTTCATCGTGTTCTTCGTGTTCTTTGTCAGTTTTCCCAGAAAATCTCCCAAACCCAGAAAAGCTTTCCTCCCTTCCCAACCCAGAAATGGCCAAAAGAGTCAATTCTTTCAGCGATTTGTTTCAGGCAGGTCCTTCAGAGAACCCAATCTTTGAAGGTCTGGCTGAAATCATTCCACCCAGCATGCTCAATAGCGCCGATGCTAGCATGCCGACCCAGCCACAACCACAACCGCAACCGCAACCACTACCCCAAGCACCAATCTTGGTTGCTGATCCACCTGTTGAGCCGGAAGCCGCTCCTGTCTATAGGAGACTTCCGAGGACCAAGTACAGCAAAGCTCAGAGAGATGCACTTGCAGCTTTCTTTGCGGTGTATTCTCACCCCACCAAGCCACAACGTAAACGATTTGGTTCAACAATCAGACTAGAAGAAGACCAAGTCTACTTTTGGGGGTCGAGAAATAGGAAGAAGTTCGGTATCCAGTCTTCCGAGCAGCGTATTGCTCGAGCTAGAGAAAAGAAACGATCGACTGGTGAGCAAAAACGAGGAGCTTCAAATGCATAATCAAAGACTCGTTGATGCTCTCCACGGCGGCATCTGTCCCGATTGCGGAGGTCCTGTTCCGCACTCGGATGTGCCACGGCGAAGGCTCGAAGTTGTTCCTCCACAACAAGAGCCTCTTCTCGAGTTGTCCGACGATTCCATCGACATGGACCACTTGAGACGGGATGTGCGGAGCCTCATGCCAACCCTAGTCGAGCCCCCATCCGTACCTTTGCCATCGACACCCTTCCCGCACTGCTCACGATCTTGTCGGAGTCCACACCGACTTGATCTCGGATATCGTCCGTAAGGCCAAGCACGAGCTCCTGCTCATGCGCCAC
Source organism: Rubus idaeus (assembly GCA_030142095.1). Taxonomy (NCBI): domain Eukaryota; kingdom Viridiplantae; phylum Streptophyta; class Magnoliopsida; order Rosales; family Rosaceae; genus Rubus; species Rubus idaeus. The sequence continues at coordinate 4,907,802 of CM057968.1, forward strand.
CGCCGGATTTCCTTTGTGGATAACTTCACCGACTCCCGACACTTCCATTCATCCCGAAACTCTTAACCGCGCCGAGTACTTGCGAGTGTTTCAACGTTGCGAACCAGCACCGTACTTCAAAGCCGAATCCTCGAGACACTCAGCAACCATCCACCTTCATCCGACCACCATTGTTGAGATCTTAATGGATGTTGGTCGATGGTTGCCAGTCTTCTGTAGCATGATTACAAACGCCAAGACGTTGGAGATCCTACCCTCCGACAACGCAGTAGGCTACGAGGAGCAGAAGCAAGTGATGTCGGCCGAGTTTCTGGTGCCATCTCACATCGTCTCAACTCGTGAAGTCCAGTTCGTTCGGTACTCTCAACTACAACTGGATGGAAGTTGGGTCGTCGTGGATGTCTCCGTGGATGAATTGCGTTCAAATCCAAAGCCTTCCGTGAGATCGATTTGCCGAAAACGCCCCTCCGGATGCCTCATACGTGATCTTCATAATGGATCTTCCTTAGTCACTTGGGTGGAGCACGTGGATGTACGCGAGAAGGAGATGAAGGCCAGTTTCGAACCTTTTGTTCATTCAGGGTTCGCTTTTGGTGCAAAGCGTTGGATCTCAACTCTCCAACGACAAGCCGAGCGCTACATGTGCGCCACAGGTATCCACACTTCACCCGGTGACTCTATCATTTCTCCTGAAGGAAGAAGAGGACTTGCGGAAATGGCAAAACAGATGACAATCTGTTTCTTCAACGACATCAGCAACTCCACGTACCACCACTGGACTTGTTCGAACCGAACAAGAGACACTCGAATGGAGGTCAGGACCAACAAGAGAAGGGGTGATCCGAGCAAGCCCCCTGGAGTCAATCGTACTGCTGGTTGTTCCGTCGTTCATCTATCTCATCACACCAGGATCTTTGAGTTCCTCAAAGACGTGCAGACAAGACCACAATGGGATAGTATGTCGATGGACAGCTCTGTGCGTGTGCTAGCAAATTTCACCATCGGTCTTGACCCGCGGAACCAGATTTCGGTGCTCGCTATAGATAGTCACAACGACTTCCTCATCCTTCAGGAGTGTTGCACCGATGCAACATGGTCGTCTGTGATTTATGCGCCGATTAACCATTCCATTTTCCAGTGTTTGCTATCTGGAGTTCAACCGGAGCCGTTTCCGCTCATGTCTTCAGGCTTCTCCATTCTGCCTAACGTATCCGGAGCTGTACTTGACGGAACATTGCTGACTATAGTGTTCCAGATCTCGGTGAAGGCTACATCAGCCAAGTCTGCCGTGGAGTCGGCAACAACCCTTGTCCAGGACACACTTCAAAGGATCAGAGCCGCAGTCAATTAAGGAGCAAACGTTGGATGCAAGGCCCTGCTAGCCTTGTTTGTGACTGTTGGTGACTTGCTTCGGGAGGAGCTTAATGATCTTCAAGGGGGAGTCTTTCTGTTTCCCTTTTCATTTACTTAACTGTTGTGTGTTTACTTCTGTTTATGTTGTGTGTTTATTTCAGTTTGTGTGTTTACTTCGGTTGATTTCTGTTTGTGTGTTTAAATTCAATAACCATGCTTGAATTTTTCATTTTCGTGAAATATCTGTCTAACATTGAGGACAATGTTTAATTCAAGTGTGGGGGGAAGATTTATTTAAAAAGAAAAGAAAAAAAAATTTGAAAAATAAAAAAGTTCAAAAAAATAATTTACTTGTTTTTGTTTTCTACGGTAACAATATATCGACTAGATCATACTTACTCCCTTGGTAGCGTTGAACCTACCATTGCACTTAGTAAGTCACTGTGGTTACGTATTGTTACCCTAATAAAAAAAAATTTTGAAAAAGAAAAAAAATTTGCTTTTGTTGTTTATTTATTTGTTTGTTTTCGTTTTCTACCGTAACGGTATATCGACTATATCACACTCACTCCCTTGGTAGCGTTGAACCTACCATTGCACTAAGTGAGTCCCTGTGGTCACGTATTGTTACCTGCATTGAAAAATCAAAAAAATCAAAAAATCAAAAATTACAAAAATATTTGCTTCTGTTTTGTTGTTTTTGTGTGTTTTATTGTGTTTTGTGTTTTGTTCTTTCCAATTCCGATGATGAATTAAGTTTAATTGTTGTGATTAGGAGAATGTTTATTATATGACAAGGCTTTGTGTAGTTTGCTTTTGATTTAATATGCATAACTTGTGATTGCTCGAATTTCCATGTTCACATCACCGGTGTTAATTAATTGATTGCAATCCGAGAAGCACATTTGAACATACATTGTCATGCATACCCAGAAACTGTGAGGATTTGAGCCTATTGAATATTCACATGTATGCATATTTCATACATTTACTCGTTCTTCATGTGTGCACAATTCATGAGTTTTTGAACCTAGAACTTGCTCAGAGACCACTTGAAACTTTTTGTTAATCTGTAATGAATTAGAAATGAGTAAGGCATTAGTTGAGCACCATGGCCAAAGTATTCACCATCCATCTAAATACGAACTTTAGGAATCCCCTTTTGAAATAAACACTCATTAGCCGTTTCTTTTGTTCACCCATACCATCTCACCCTTGTTTTATTTATGTTTGCAAGACGATGATAGTGACTTCTTGTGTTCTTATGCTTCGGGTTTTGATTTGTTTGGTATTATACCAGAAGGCAAGTGTGGGGGTGTATTTATTTTGTTGTAATTGTTCAAAGAAAAAAAAATCAGAAATAAAAAGAAGGAATAAATTCCTCAAAAAAAAAAAATAGAAAAGAAAGAAAGAAAAAAAAATGTCAGAAAGAGAAATTCCAAAAATAGAGTTATTGTATTGTTTTTATTTTCAATAAAAGGTTAGAGGAGAATAAGAAAGTTGTTCGGGTATAGCATAGGTATGAGTTTCAAAGTCGTTGATTTGTCTTGCAAACATGTGAAACATTTTCCATTTCGAGTCCTTTCACTTCATTGACCATTCACCATTTACCATTCATCATTTTGTCCCTGTTTCACCTAAAAAGCCCTTATGATTTAATGATTTGTGGATTAATTGTGGAGAGTTGGTTAATGAGCAAGCATATGGGAACATTACTTGTGTAATTGTTTTGAGAGTAAACACTTAACCCTAAACACTGAGCGGAAATATTTAGTGATCATTGTGAGCTTTAGTGGTTAATGTTGTTTCGATGTGCCTATTGGATTGCATGAGATTGATTGTATATTTGGTTTTCACACACTTCACCCGAGCATGAATGAGATGTACATGTTAAATGCTTAGAAAATTCTTTAGCCTTGGTATATAATTTTTATTCTGTTGATTACAACTGTTGTGAACTCACTGAGGATTATGGTTGGAAAGAATATAAGTTTTGTGTTGCTAAGGGACTAGCAAAAGTTAAGTGTGGGGGTATTTGATAGGTGCATAAATGTACAATTTTTTATATCAATTTCTCTACATTTTTGTTGTTAGTTTCTCATAAATTTATGTTATTTAATTAGTTTTTGTGTTTGTAGGTTTCCTATTGCAAATAAAGAGAAAAGAAGATAAGTTGAGCAAAATAAACAATGTGTTGGAAATTTACGAAGTCTAATGGGCTTTCTCGAGGCCCATTAAGAGGTGCGCTGCCGTGAGCCCAAGAAGGAAGGCCCAAGTCCACAAAGCATGAAGAAAGGTCCAAGCCCATTTTCGGACAATCTGCCTGTGCAGATCTGTCAACTTTGGAAGCACATATCTCCCACTTGCACCGTTGGATCCAGCTGTATTTTTGATACACTCTTCATGTGTGTGTTAAGTATTCTGGATTCAAATTTCAGAATCATCCAACCGTTAAAACGTCAATTATTCCGTTCTAAGTGGGCATAGCTCAGTGCTGTCTACTTTCCAATTCTTTCTTCTTCTTTTATTCTCAATGCTCCACTCACCACCATATTGTGATCCATCTCACCAACCCATATTTGTTGCTTTCTTCCCACATCATTAGTGCTTAGTTTCTTTTATTTAAATAAATGGTTAATTGCCATATAACTACATTTCCACCATTCCACTTACCATTTCTTTTTCTCCCACTCAAATTCCACTTCTCTTCCCTTTCTTTCTTTATTTCTTTCATTGTCTTCTTCTTCCTCTCCATTCTCCTATAAATAGCAGCCTCATTCTTCTCACCAATACACACCCCAATGGGGAGGGACAAACCCTCCTCTTTCTCTTCTCCATCATATTTTCCATTCTCTAGTATTTAGGGTTCTCAAGGCTTCAAGGAGGAGGAAAGGCGGCTGCACCATCACCATCATCACCATCACCATCAATTTCGTCCATCATCATCACCACCTTGCTGCAAACGGTTTGGATTACTTGCTTTCAAGGATTCAAGGTTTCGTGGTCTTCAAGTCTTCATGCTATTCCATATGGTGTAATCTGACTTTTCCTTTAATTATTCTTATGAATTCCTCTTTGTTGCTTGATTATTCTTTGTATTAGTTAACATGACATGATTTATATAATTTCCAGCCTATTTATATGAGTTTATTTAGTTATTGGATCCTAATTAATTAGTTCTTCTAGTAGCTTATGTGACTCTGTTTACTTGATTCTGAATTATAGAAAACTTTTATGTGTTTATGTTATAGGGATCGATACTTATAATATTTACATATAATTGGAGCTAGAGTTAGGGATTACAATTCACGTAATAGTTTTGGAAACCTAATTCACGAGTAATAAAGGCTTTGGACAAAGGTCGGTGTCAAATAAAAAGGATTGCGGACATATGGACTTTTCTATAATGGGTCGTGCACTTTAATTAACAACTCTTTTCTATGCGTTAAATATGGTTTGATTAGCTAGCTTTCTAGACTAAGATGGCATGTTTAATTGGTTAATCTAGGTGCTTTCACTTAGGTTAATTTTCGTAGAGAGGTTTTATTTGGGGAATGGTTAGCTTCTAACTTTCCACATATGTTAATTTCGGTTTCATGGCTAGGGAACTTGGTTAATTTTCGGTCCAATAATTGGTAAACTTGTATACTTTTGGCTGAACTTTATATATTTTATGTTTCATCCCATTTTATTTAATTTATTCTTTGTAATTTAATTAATTTATTTCATTCTATTTATCTCTAACCCCCTTTTACTTTGTACATATGTATATATTTATACTTTATACTTGTTAATAATAATTCTTTATTTTATTTAATTCTTTGTGACAATTTTTGTTAGGTACACCCTTTGATCTCCGTTGTGAACGATACCCTACTTACACTATACTACCGATAGGGATTTTTTTAAATTGATGCTCATTTTGAGCGTGTCAGAATGCAGCCCTAACCAACAGCCAAGGCCATCAAGGGGGCAGTACCTATCAAGAAGGAAACAACTACCAAGGAGGTAGATTTGTTGGAGGAAGGTTTCAAGGAGGAAACCAATCTTATCAAGGAGGGAGATCACAAGGGTTCCAAGGCCCTAACACCTATCAAAGAGGAGCTCCTAATCCTATGTATGCTCAGGAGGCAAGCACCTCACAAGCTCCTCCAAGACAAAGCACATACCAAGCACCTCCCGGATTTGAGCACAAGAGGGAGAACTACTATGCTCAATCAAATGATTCAAGGGAGCCTACATTCAAGGAGATACTCACTGCCCTCTCTGCAAGCCAGCTCAAGACTGATCAGAGTGTGTCCATTGTGTCCCAAGGATTGAGCAAATTGGAGCTTCAAGTGGGGCAGCTCTCCAAGCAACTCCAATCAAGGCAACAAGGTGGATTACCTTCACAACCGGAGCAAAATCTGAGGCATGAGAGTGTGAAGGCGATCACCACCCTTCGTTCAGGTAGGTCTTACGACAACCTTGTGAATTATGACCCCCATGCTCATATATATGCCCCCCCTTCTTCTACAACATTCATGGAACCTTGTTTAAATTCAGAATTTATTTTTGAGGAGAATGGGGCCGGATGGGAAGAAAATGTACCATCCGGCAATTTGGAGAGCGATGATGTTGTTGGAATTGTGCGGAGAAACAAGGGGGAGGATAAGGAAGCCGGTAGGGAAGAAAATGTACCTACCGGAGGAGCATTGAATCGAGAACTGAATCAAGAGAGTTCTCTGCCAGTCAATCCGTCCGGACGCCAAGCAGTGCCGTCCGGACGCCCTTTAGTCAGTGAGGAAAGCTCGCCCAATCCGTCCGGACGCCAAGCAGTGCCGTCCGGACGCCTGACAAACATAGAAGAATTTTTGCAGCCCCCGTGCAATCCGCCCGGAAGCCAGGAATGGGCGCCCGGACGCCAGGCAGCTCAGACAAATTTTTCAGAAAATCCGTGTAATCCGTCCGGACGCCGAGAAGTAGCGTCCGATCGTCTGGGGCCTGAACAGAAAAGAAATTCTACCCGAGAGGAGAATGTGCAAGCTTCCAAGCCCCCATCTATTAGTGTCTTCAATCATGAAGATGGCACACCATTGGGGGATGAATTTGGGCAGCTATCTCTTGATCATGAGTTTGACAAGAGGGATTACAACAAGAGGAAGAGCAAGAATGTCACATTTGACAAAGAAGATGGGAAGTTGAAGAGTGCACAAGTGTCAAGCAATGACATTCCAAGGAGATGTAATCTGAGTATACCTCCTTTGCATGTAACAACTCATCAAGTGCCTCTTCCATTTCCACAAGCTCAAAGGAAGGAGGATTTACAGAAGAAGAACAACAAGTACCGGAAAGAATTCATTGAGTTATTCAAGAAGGTTAACATCAACATTCCTCTCCTTGATGCTATCAAGCAATTCCCTCCATATGCCAAGTTCTTGAAGGAATTGTGCACCAACAAGAGGAAGTTCTTGAAGGATGAACAAATAATATTAAGTGAGGATGTCTCTGCTGTCCTACAAGGCAAGCTTCCTCCCAAGCTTAAGGACCCCGGTTCATTCACGGTCCCTTGCATCATAGGCAACAAGGGATTCGACAAGGCTATGTTGGACTTGGGGGCATCAATAAACCTCATGCCTTATGATGTGTACAAGACTCTTGGACTGGATGACATCAAGCCGATGAAGATTACACTCAAGCTGGCAGACCGGAGCCAAGTTAAGCCCATGGGAATAGTTGAGGATGTTCTTGTGAAGATTGAAGAACTCCTCATACCGGCAGATTTTGTGATCCTTGATATGAAGGATATTGAGAGTGGAGGAGAAGAAGAGATGCCAATTCTCTTAGGAAGGCCATTCATGGCCACTGCTGGGACAAGAATTGATGTCCAGAAAGGGATTCTCACAATGACGGTATTCGATACAACCGTCGGATTTCGGATCTTTGATGCTACGAGAAATCCCATGCCTTTAGGGGATTGTTTTCGGATAGACAAGTGTGAACCCCCAGAAATTGATGAGAGTAAACTCTCCAAGCTGCAATGTATCGAAGAGTATGTGAAGCTGCATCCTCCATCTAGTGATGCAAAGACGGTACCAAGAAAAGCTTCAAAGAAGAAGAAAGTTGTTGGCAACACCAACAAGAAGAAGAAGAAGAAGGTGGCATGTGTTTGGCCACCATGTTTCACTCCCAAGTTACTCAAGCCAAGTAGTTGTTTTGGCGGGAGCTGCAACAAGACCACCATGGTGGGTGGCAAGAAGGAGAGCTATGAGCCTCCATGAAGAAAGAAGGAAGAAGACAAACCGGCTTGAGGGTCTCTAAAACCAAGCGCTCATGGGGAGGCAGCCCCATATCCCCGACTGTTGAAGTACATCATGATTAGCATCACCAAAGGTCATGAGCATTGGATTGCAAGGTCTTGAAACCTTGTTGTTGGTGATTGTTCGTGTCTTAACGAAAAGCATGCGCTTCGAAGGGGAGTACTTCTATCTTTGTTTGTTTTCATTCTTGTTTGTTTTGTGTGTTTGTGATTGTTTGTCATGTTTTCTCACCCAAAGTTTATTGTTAAATTCACTTATCACATTGGGGACAATGTTAAGTTTAAGTGTGGGGGTGAGATTGGGTTCGTTTTATCCAAAAAGTTTCAAATTTTTCAAAATTTTGTCAAGTTCCAGTAGCTAATCCGTCCGGACACCCTACTGGTGTCCGGACGCCCACAAGTCTGGGAGGTAAGAATCGTGTAATCCGTCCGGACGCCCCTACTAGGCGCCCGGACGCCCTTTGTAATTCTAGAAACCTGCTCTCTGCCACTTGATCCGCCCGGACGCCCAAACAAGGCGCCCGGACGCCAGAACCCCTGATTGTGAAATTTTGGCTTTTCTGTGTGTTTTTGTGTGTTGTTCATGTTTTGTGTCAATTTTCTCCGATCCCAATGATGAATTGAGCTTACTTTGTTCTGTTCTAGAGAATGTGATCATTATTAAGGCTTGATATGATTTGCTTTGAGTTTAATATGCATGATTCTTGATTGCTTGATTACCATGTACACTTCACCATTGTTGATTCGTTGATTGCAATCCGAAAAGCACACTTGACTTGTATTGTCATGCATACCCAGAAAACGTGAGGTTTTGAGCTGACTCATCGATAAATACGGGGTGAATGTGAGTATCGCCGTCAAAGTGTAGTGAATGGTAAATTGTGACCAGGGGTTGTCGTACCCAAGGGATTGGAAGGCCCAAGATCCCTACTTGGTGAACAAATGCAAACAAGGTATACAATGCACTAGAAGTGGTGTGATTAGAGATGGATTATGTACTTAGATGTGGAGTATGTGCAACATGCAAGTGTAGTGATCAAAGGGGTGTCACTCTTGAGTGACAATGACAAGAACAGTGACTTGAAGTGACAAGGACAGTAGCTAAGTAACCAATCTAATCTAAGTGAGGTTGTGGTAACAAGAACACAAGTGAATGTGTTGATAGCTTTGTGTGTTGTTGAGGTGACAAGCCCAACAAAAGTGTGATTGCTGTGTGATCAAATGGATGGAAACGATTGGGATTTGGGTTCACTCTACCCCAATCAAATGTATGACAAGTCTCAAGAACATGCAACAATGAATTCACTAAGGATCAAACCCCTATCCTAGCCATGTTATGGTTCTAGGATTGACTCTTCTAGGCCTATTTTGTGCCTTATTAGGGTCACAAATACTCCTAGTCTATTCATCCAAGCCTTGTTAGGGTCTCAAACAAACTTCCTAGGCATAGAGATTCAAGAATCAAGATTCAAACAAACTCAGTCCATTGACATAAACTCATCATGCTCATTGCAAACACTTAGGATAAAATGTAATCAACATAGAATCCAAACATTAAGTTAAGTGGAACACATGCTTGAGAACTAATTAGATTCATAAACATGCATCAAACAAAACCGCATTTAACCAATGAACATATCCAGAAATGAATTCATCATGCATACTCAAGAGAAATCATCAAAACATCATCATGGGCTAGAGCACACAACCCTAGTCCCCAATCTAATGAACTACTCACAATTCATTGTCATATACATCAATAATCTCAAATAAGAAAGCATAAGTTCAAAGTAAGAGTGAAGAAGTTGAGAAAGTGCTCAAGATGTCGATGGCCAGCAGCTCCTTGGTGACTCCAAGTATGTAGCAAGCCTCCTTGAACTCCCCTCTTCCTCTACAAGCTCCAACTAATCTCCAAGCTTCCCAACTCTTGATGTCTCAATGGATGGCAACTTGTGGTGAAGGTAGATCGATGGAATGGTGGTGGAAAGTGTATGGTCGGAGTGTTTGGGATGTGTGGAAGATATTTCGTGAAGGGATCGAAGTGAGATGGGTGGCGGAAGGTGGTGAAAATGGAAGAACAAAAACGGCACCCGTACTGGGCGTCCGGGCGGATGGTATCGGCGTCCGGGCGCTTGGTACGTCTGTGTGTGTTTTTTGCAAGGTTTGGCGAGAGAAAATGGGGTGTTTCTATCTAGGGTTTCTGATCGTGAGTAACTGAGTGAGAACAGGGTCTGGTTGATCTCCTCAGCCTCCAAGGGTTCCTTAGGGTTTCCTAGTGGAGAGAGTAAACAAAGGTGAGTGGTGGGAAAAGAAATGGAAAAGAAAGGTGAAGTGGAGGAATTTTTGGGTGAGTGGGGGAACTAGTGGACATGTCATCAGCCATGCACATGTGTGCAGCTGGTGTAGGAGACTCTCTCCTGCTGTGGTGGTGCTCCGGTGGTGGTCCGGCGGTGCTGCCGCCTCTTGTGGTGGTGGTTGGCCGGAAAAGTCGCCGGAAATGCAATTTCTTCATTTTCCTTCCTTTCTTCGATTCTTCAAGGCCTTCAATGGCAACGTCTTCCGAAGGTAAATTTGTGCAATCTTCAATGCCTAGAAGCCACGGTTGACTTCTTGTCCTCTTCTCGGAAGTGTGCCCAAAAGTAGTCAAAATGCACCTTCTTATGCCGAATTACCTCAAGTCACCTAAGTAACCTGAAATCATGAAAACGCATATTAGTAATAACAAAATGCCTTCGGATAAGCTTAACTCTCGTGATTAGGAATATAATTTGCGCTATAAATAAGTGCAAATCATGAGCCCATTGAATATGCACATGTATGCATCTTTCATGTCTATTTGTTCTTCATGTGTGAACATTGCATAAGGTTTGGACCTAGAACTTGCTCAAAGACCGCTTGAAGCTTTAGATTGATCCATTTTGAGTTAGAAATGACTAAGGCATTAGTTGAACACCATTGCCAAATTCACCATCATCCATACGAATATGAACTCTAGGAATAGCCCACTTGAGCCATATACATCATTAGCTTTCCTTTGTTCACCCACATCACACTCATGCATTCCACCACTTCAAAAATACCATCACCATTGTGTTTACAAGACTTTGATAGTGACTTCTTATCCTTAATGCTTGGGATTCCATGTTTGTACTAAAAGGAAAGTTTGGATGAGTTGTTTAGTTTATTGTTATTGTTCAAAGAAAGAAAGAAAGAAAATCAAAAACAAAAAGAAGGAATAGAGTTCCTCAAGAAAAATAAAAAAAAAATAAAGAAAATGAGAAAGAAGAAAAATCCAAAAAGAAAGTAGTTTGTGAATAAGGCTGGAGGATAATAAGAAAGTAATTTGGTTGAAGCATTTGGTTGAGTTTCAAAGTCGTTGATTTGTCTTGTGAACACTTAGCACCACTCATATTTCCATTCCATTCCATTCACCCATTGGCCCCGTTTTACCATTATAAGTCCTTGAGATCTAACAATTTATGGTTCGATTTGTAGAGAGTTGGTTGATGAGCAAGCATATGGGAATATTCTTTGTGCATTTGTTATGAGAGTAAACACTTTGACCCTATACACTTGAGCGGAAATACTTAGTGATCTTTGCGAGAGTTGTGGTTAATGTGTTTAGTGTGCCTATTTGATTGCATGAGATGGATTGTACATTGGTTTCCACACACTTCACCGAGCATGATTGAATGGCGCTTGTTAAATTCTTAGCAAATTTGTGAAGCCTTGATTTGTGATCTTATGTCTCTTGTTTACAACATCCCGAGCTCGTTGAGGACTATGGTTGGAGAAAATTTTGTTTGAATTCTGTTTTTCCCGTTCGTGTGATTTTATTGTGTTTCCCTTATTGTTTTGTGTTCTGTTTGCTTGAGGACAAGCAAGATTCAAGTGTGGGGGTGTCATTTGCACTTATTTATAGCGCAAATTGTATTCCTAATCACGAGAGTTAAGCTTTTCCGAAGGCATTTTGTTACTACTAATATGCGTTTTCACGATTTCAGGTTACTTAGGTGACTTGAGGTAATTCGGCACAAGAAGGTGCATTTTGACTACTTTTGGGCACACTTCCGAGAAGAGGACAAGAAGTCAACCGTGGCTTCTAGACATTGAAGATTGCATGAATTTACCTTCGGAAGACGTTGCCATTGAAGGCCTTGAAGAATCGAAGAAAGGAAGGAAAATGAAGAAATTGCATTTCCGGCGATTTTTCCGGCAAACCACCACCACAAGAGGCGGCAGCACCGCCGGACCACCACCGGACCACCACCACAGCAGGAGAGAGTCTCCTACACCAGCTGCACACATGTGCATGGCTGATGACATGTCCACTAGTTCCCCCACTCACCCACAAATCCCTCCACTTCACCTTTCTTTTCCATTTCTTTTCCCTCCACTCACCTTTGTTTACTCTCTCCACTAGGAAACCCTAGTGAACCCTTGGAGGCTGTTGAGACCAACCAGACCCTGTTCTCAATTAGTTACTCACGATCAAAGAAACCCTAGGGAGATAGACACCATTTTCTCTCGCCAAACCTTGCAAAAACACACACAGACGTACCAAGCGCCCGGACGCCGATATCATCCGCCCGGACGCCCAGTACGTCTGCCGTTTTTGTTCTTCCATTTTCACCACCGTCCACCACCCATCTCACTTCCATCCCTTCACGAAATATCTTCCACACATCCCAAACACCACAACCATACACTTTCCACCACCATTCCATCGATCTACCTTCACCACAAGTTGTCATCCATTGAGACATCAAGAGTTGGGAAGCTTGGAGATAAGTTGGAGCTTGTAGAGGAAGAGGGGAGTTCAAGGAGGCTTGCTACATACTTGGAGTCACCAAGGAGCTGCTGGCCATCGACTTCTTGAGCATTTTCTCAACTTCTTCACTCTTACTTTGAACTTATGCTTTCTTATTTGAGATTATTGATGTATATGACAATGAGTTGTGAGTAGTTCATTAGATTGGGGGCTAGGGTTGTGTGCTCTAGCCCATGATGATGTTTTGATGATTTCTCTTGAGTATGCATGATGAATTCGTTTCTGGATATGTTCATTGGTTAAATGCGGTTTTGTTTGATGCATGTTTATGAATCTAATTAGTTCTCAAGCATGCGTTCAACTTAACTTAATGTTAGGATTCTATGTTAATTACATTTTATCCTATGTGTTTGCAATGAGCATGATGAGTTTATGTCAATGGACTGAGTTTGTTTGAATCTTGATTCTTGAATCTCTATGCCTAGGAAGTTTGTTTGAGACCCTAACAAGGCTTGGATGAATAGACTAGGAGTATTTGTGACCCTAATAAGGCACAAAATAGGCCTAGAAGAATCAATCCTAGAACCATAACATGGCTAGGATAGGGGTTTGATCCTTAGTGAATTCATTGTTGCATGTTCTTGAGAGTTGTCATACATTTGATTGGGGTAGAGTGAACCCGAAACCCCAATCGTTTCCATCCATTTGATCACACAGCAATCACACTTTTGTTGGGCTTGTCACCTCAACAACACACAAAGCTATCAACACATTCACTTGTGTTCTTGTCATCACAATTTCACTTAGATTAGATTGGTTACTTAGCTACTGTCCTTGCCACATTAGGTCACTGTTTTGGTCACAAGTCACCCAAGAGTGACACACCTTGAACACTACAAATCCATGTTGCACATACCTCACTTCTAAGTACATAAACCATCTCTAATCACACCACTTCTAGTGCATAGTACATCTTGTTTGCATTTGTTCACCAAGTAGGGATCTTGGGCCTTCCAATCCCTTGGGTACGACAACCCCTGGTCACAATTTATCATCCACTACACTTTGACGGCGATACTCACAAATAACCCCTCCGGTATCCTCGAGTCAGCACCTAACATACGAATTAAGAGAGAAAAATAGATTAAATGCAACATGCCATTGGCTTAGTCTGAGTAGTGACATTTAAGAACTTATAGGTTAACGTATCAAGAGTATGTAATGTTTGTTGTTTTATATTTGTTTAATTTAATTTTCAAAAAAACAAAAATCCAAAAATATTTTCTTTTGTTTATTTCTTGATTTCAATTATTTCAAACAAAAACTGAAAAACATTTTTTGTATATATTGTATATATTTGTAAATAAATTTAAATTCTTTGTTGTATATATCATTTAATTTTCGTGACATAGAAAAGCAAATAAACAATCTCTTGTGGGTAACGATCCCTACTTTCCTATACTACATTCGATATTCATATCACAGTAGGGTTTATCTCGATATTGTTATTTTTGTGCATCTTTTGGTGTGCGAAAATAACAGTGTCAACATGAGATTTTCGGATAAAAACTCAGCTTTCTGTCTGGGCAGATCAGTCGACTTGGGAGGCCAATTTCTCTGCATCTATCTATTGCTTTGATATGTAATTTAGGAACACAATACCTCTGTGTGTCTAATATTCTCATTTCAAATTGTACCATGTTCAGACTGTTGGATCGCCTTGCATTCTGTCTCAAGTGAGTAATACTCGGTGCTGTACGGACGTTCTGGAACTGAACTTTGATTGCTTGTATAAAATGTTCCAGACTGACTTGGTTGTGTTTCAAGTTCTCCAGATGAAGCCCTGTGAGTCTAGTTTCAAATGAAACTGGAATTACTCAATTATGATACTTATCAACGGAAATATGCCCTTCATAAGAGGAAAAGGTCAAGTTAGAGCAGAACTCCTAAAAACAAATGATGGGCTTGTCGGGTTAAATTACTCATACATCCTCCATAAGACACAAGACCAGCCCAAAGAACATCTTCATGGGCTGATGTACATGATCAATGTAACTTTGTGGAGATAAAGTCATTTGAAATTTACCCAAGTTAGGTAGAGGTGAAACTTGGTGCTAAGTTTATCATGATCATGATGAAGATAGGACACCACCACTATCACTCTAAGACAAGCTATAGTAACTTCACTCATGAGTAAATGTTGCACTAAGAGCAAAGGAAAGCTTAGTCATTTGCCATTTCAAGTTTTGGAGGTGAAATATGACATATGCCATGACATATTTCTCATTTCCAAGAGGCTATATAAGGAGATGATTTCCTTCATTCAAAACACACCAAGAGAACATCAAATCTTCTCTTCTTCTATTTCTCCCTCTCTTTTTTCATTCCTTTTGTATTTAATTTCTAGCTAAGTTTCTTTAAGGGCTTCGGTTGAAGCCCTAGTCATGAATTCTAATTAATCTATGCATGTTTGATCCAATAATGGTTGTTGATGATGAGTAGTTAATTTCTATTTAATTTCCAATCTTGTTGAGTTTATTTTATGCTTAGCTACCATAGTGTAAACTCTACAATTGATATTGTTACATAGGTCAATTTAGATGACCGAGTCTTGAGCCTATGATATGTAACAAGGGGAACTTAGATAATGAGTTCTTTTGAAATTAATCACCATGAATAACTAGAATAGATACCATGTTCTAGGATTTATGTGTTTGTCTATTTTCATAGTGCATATGCTTGCTTAAGGAACAACCTGGAGGGTATGTTGGTGACATGCAAGATACCAAACTAGATCCCTTGAGTTCGAAAAGAATTAAAGGATGACCAATCAATAATTCGTTGCTTAGGAAAATCAATGACTCTTTAGGACGATCAATCAATTTAAGTTGACAAACTTCATCATCATCAATCGGATTTGTTTCATACATGTATTGGTTTATTAGGAGGAAAACTAGAGGTAGATACTTAAGCTCTATCATTTTCTTTATTATTGTTTACAGTTCTTACTTTTTTGTAATTATATCTATTTTATTTGTACTCTTGTGGTAGTTCCTTTAATATTTCATTAGCATTGTTGTAAATCTAGATTAGTAACAAGTCTATGTTTATTGTTTAAGACATTACTAAAGCACTTCCCCGTTTAACTTATCCGTACTTATCATCTTCTATTACATTGAAATTTGGTGTTTTGCAATAGCATAAATCCACACCCATCAGTATCCACACCACAATAAGAAAATATAGCAGAAGAACGTGAGAATGAATGAGTGAGCTAGAGCTAGAGAAAAGAAAGAAAGAAACAGAAACGGAAAGAGAAAGAAAGATATGTAAGGAAAGAGCAGAAAAGAAAGAAGAGGAAAAGAAGAAAGAAACATAGGAGAAAGAGAAGAAACGAAAAGAGGAAGAGAGAAACAGATGTGAGAACGAATGAATAGGAAAGAAAGCAGTGAAGGACGAAGCGAAGGTGGATGAGGTAACTGACTGAAATTAGCTGGGAGGATTAGCTTGCAAACTGGAATTCCAATTTGACTTGAACGGGATATTTACATCCTTAAATCTATTTCTTTTGCATGTTTTGAAAGTTTGTATTTCAGTCTCTAGGAGGGCTATATTTTGTAGATTTTTACCTAGGATTGAGTGGCTAAATTAAAGGCTGAAAAAGGGGTCTGCAATCTAAAGTGTGATTTCTGAGTTTCTGACGCAGTCATCTATTTGCCATAAACTGTACTGTACTGTTCTGTCCATTATTTGAAATTGGTATCTTCACAAAATTTGTAGTAGACATGTTAAGGATCATTTCAGAGTTAGAATCTCCTAAAAATGAGTTTTGTATATTAAGTTATAATTAAGGGTCCTGCAGCAGGAAATTCTAGGATATGCAGCACAGTCAATACGTTTCTGTTTCTGTGAACAGTTTTCTTTATTCAAATTTGTTTAGAAAGACTAGAACATGAAACTAGACATCCTGAGGTTTCAAACAAGACCAACACGATAATTTTGGAGTTCATATGAAAGAGTTAGACTATTACAAAATTAGGCACATCACATCAGAATTTATGCAATATATATTACTATGAGTCACTCTGACTATTTCTTTGGCATTTCATTAGGATTCCAAATGACCTTAGAAATTGAGGTACCTAATTAACAAAACATGTATTATCATAAATTGCTTTCTTTGTGTTTCAAATAATCATGTGCTCATAATTAGGAGCTTGTGAACTAGGTTATTTTCAATTACTTTGCAGGAATGTCAAGTTACACTAATGCACGGAATCTAGGTAGGGAGATCTGGGAAACCTCGACTAGCTTATTTATCTTCTTGTTTGTTTCTCTATTGGGTGATATGTTTGATTTGGAATTGTTGAAGTTTTGATGCATTTGTTTTATAAGTTAATGAATTTATTATTTGATGTATCATTTAAATGTTTATGGGAGGGATAAGGGTGGCGATTGAGATTTGTATTGGAAGGAATGTGATGGAAATATTTTTTGGGTAGTTGAGTCCATATGCTCAGTAGGTACTATGCTTCCATGTATGCCCAATATTATTGTGCAATTAGTATAGAAAATTGAAAGGGTAATTCAGGATTCGTGACAGGGGAAAGAACAAAATGACTAGCAAATGAGGGCTAGGGGGATTGTTTTGGGGTGGGGGTTTATTCACATTGTATGATATTCGGGGTCACCTTTGTAGTAAAATACACGGTATGAGACGTGTAGGCTCAGTCTATTCTACTATATAGATTCTCGAAAATAGAAAATGCATTCATACATATTATGTAAATTGTTGATTGATTATCTATTGTTTGAAGATGAATATCTTCCTACTGAGCCGCAGGTTGAGCTCACCCCTTAATAGATTTTACAGGTTCTGTTTTAGATACAAGAACTATGAAGGTTAAAGAGTGGAAGCTAATAGAGTTAGACTTTACTCGTGTAAGATTATTGTTCAAAGAGTGTTGTACTCATAGTAAGCCTAAGTTGTACGAATTTGGATATTAAAATAAGAAATCGATTTCATAAGTGTTGGTTTTATTTTCTATTTTATTTTTATTTTTACTCACACCTCAAATTTCAAGAAAATGTTTAAAAAATTTTAAGAATAAGAATGATCAGTTGTGCAAGTTTAGACTATGATTTTACTTTTTCTTTTCATGGGTCCTTCTTGAGCTAGATTGAATTTATTGGTTTCAATGGCAATACTTGCCGAAATTTTTCTGTTGGAGCTGGCGAATGCTGGCAATAGTAATGTACTTGTATATATTGTTCTAGGTTTCCAATCATCAATTAAAGTTATAGGTTTAGACTCATCGATTAGGTCACTTGTGTAGTTTATAATGCTCCTTCTTAAAATGCACATGTTAAGGATTGCAATCCTCTATTGATTAATAAAATTTATGTCTTTTTTTCTTAATGTTTAAGGAAATCCTATTTTGTGTGTGCCTAGTCAATCTAGGAGAATATCTAGTTAGTATGAAATAAGGATTATGTATTGAATATGATTCCAATTACCATATAGATTGTACATTGTATTCCTCTATATAAAGAGGCACATATTCATCAATAAATATTGATTCTATTTCTGTGCTATTCTCTCTTTTACTTTATATTCCCGTTATACTTAAACATGTTATCAACATGAGTCTCTAGCCCTGAGATAAACAGAAAACCCTAGAACCCTAAACCTTAGGTTCACCGTGCATATGTTGAAGATCGATTGCTTCTGTGCGGTGGTGCGACGTGGCGGTGATGCGGCGTTGTCTGTGATGTGAATTGCAGCATGTGGTAATGGAGATGGGTGTGAAGAGAAAAGAATGAGGTGGTGAGAGAAAAATAGAGAAGGAAAGAAGAAGAAAAGGAAGAAGAAAGGAAGAGAAGAAGAAAAGAAGAGAGGAAGAAGAAGAAGAGAAGAAGCCGGAGAGAGGATCGGGAAGAGGAGAGAAGGAGAAGGGAGAGCAGAACCGGCAAAAAAACCACGGGGCAGAAGAGGCCAAAGCCCTCCTTTGAATTTTGTTCCCAATCGGGAAAAAGAAAGAAAAAAAAAGTCAAAAAAGAAAAATTACTTTTTAATTAAATAAACAATTTTTATTTAATAATATATATATATTTTTTGAAAACTAAATTTGAAATAAAAATAAAATGGAATAAATAAATAGAGGAGAAAAAGAAAAACAATGTGAAATTGAATTTCAATCGCCGCCACAAATGATGGTTCGCCGGAAAAATGGCTGAGAACCGAATGAATTTATTATTACACCAAAAGCGATCGAATTGTACCATTTCAGTACATATTATTTTGTTCCACTTATTTTATCTGCAAACAAACAAAACGCTCATTATAAATACTAAAAGGCTTTCGGAAAGTTTAATTCAAGTGATTAAAAGCACTTTGTGTATGTATTTTACGCACACATTATCCGGCTCGAGTTTCCTCTGATTAATGAGCTTCTCTCACCTCTCTCTATATATCTAATACTTTAAGTTTTATTTATATTTATTTCCTAAATAATTGTTTATGTGATAATTTAAATAATTATTGTGTGTATTGAAGTTGTATTGCTATTTTGTATTTGTGTATATGTGTGATTTGAATATTTTCCAATAATTCAAATTGTGATTTACTTTAATTATTTGTGAGTGAGATTTATATTTATTTCATAGTTTAATTATTTCTTTGTGAGTTGTTTTACTTAGTTTAATTAATCGTTTTGAAAAAAAAAATACTAAAAATTGTTATTAGTGTTAGATTTTTAAGTTAGAATTTTACCAATTAGGTTTAGAGCATTTCAATCCCCGTGGTTCGACAAACCCGAATCTTAATCTCTAATTTATCACTCTACTTTGACTTCGTCAGCTACCACTGTTCCCAATAATCCAAAGCACAAAGTCACTTGGGCCCAATTTCAGAAACTGTTCTGAACACTCGCTACATCCAAAGGCAGTTCCGATAAGTTCCACTGCCACTGACACATATAGCTGAGCCGTCCACCTGTGCCTGAAGGCAGTGTTTAGTTTCTGAGCACATGGTTGAGTCGTTCACCCACACCTGACGATAAGTGTTCATTTTCATGGACACATCAGTAACAATTCCCAAACTCGTTTATTTATTATATTTGTTTTGTTTCCGCATTTGAATTTTGTGTGAATAAATTTGGGTAATTGTTATTGTGTAAATATTTGTTTAAACTTTGTTTTATTATTTTGTGTAATAATTTAGGGTTTAGCCCTATTATTCTTGGTATTGACGTTAATTTATAATTTTTTGGATATTAAATGTTTGTTTGATTTATTGTTTTGTCATCGATAAATTGCTAGTTTGTTTATTGTGGTTGCAAACATAGTAAACATGCTAGGGTTTTATTGCTATGAGTATATGTGGACCGTCATATCATCATATATTCTAGAAGTATCAAATAGCGGTGTAAGCTATCGTTATATGAATCATCTTCTAGGCAATTAAAACTACATCAGTGTCGAATTTGCCTAGCATTACTCATTATGCTTAATGACTTCTTAATGTTGAACCTATGAACATGTCATTCTAAGTTGCATTTTAGAAGCTAAGTTAGGGAGTACATGTCATGCACGGATGCACCTAACATACCAAGTAAGAGAGAACAATAAATTAAGTGCAACATGTCATTGGCTTAGTCTGAGTAACAACATTTAATTGAAAAGAAGTTGTAAGTTAACATATGAAGAGTGTGTTTGTAAACAGAGTCGTTGTAGTATTAAATTTCGTATTTCCGTGACATAGAATAGCAAATAAACAATTTCCTGTGGGTAAATGACCTTTTACTTCCCGCTACACTATTACGACAAATTTTTAGGAAGTTTAGGATATATATCTTGATGAGCGTTTTAACGCATGTCAATTCGCGCGTGTTTTTTTTTGCGCTTATCAGTAACTTAGAGGAATCTCTTATGACACCTAGAGAGTTAAAATAACTCATAATATGTCATTCGAATACCTTAAGAAACACGGTCTTAGACCCATAATATGGCTAGGATATGGTGCTTGATTCGTTGACCACATTGGCATGATTTCGTGATTCAAAACATTATTTTGTTGCATTGGACTTGGGGTTTGCCCGAAAACTTCAACATTTCCATACATTGCACAAAGTTTATCTTTCTTTTACTTGCATTCTTTACTTGTTTGTTATCTTGGCATTCCACCATTCCTTACACTAAACCACACACACTACACCACTTTGCATATTGGTCAAACATGCTTCCACCCACTCTTTTCACCTTTTGTCACTTTATTATAACTAGAGTACTCGACCACACACTACCTTGAGATTAGGGACTATCAATCCTTGTTGGAACGACAACCTCCCATCTCAATACCACTCACCACTACTTTTGCATTTGTCAGTGACCTGTCCCCACTCTGTCTCATAATGATCCCCCCTACTGCACAAAGATGCGTAGAATTATCGATCTCTAGAAAGTTGCCGATTCTCTTCCGGACGCTTTCTCAGATCTTGTTTAAGTGATTAGATCATATATACCTGCTGCAAACATATCTGTAAGGATGAAAGCACCTAAAAAGGGCTTCAGACTCAAAGACGTCGCAACTACCGCCCCTGAGGAAGGGTCGGGCATTGCAGGTGCCATTACCAGTAATGGTAGTGATGTGGCTCAGGTCCGGGCTCCGCTGAGGAAGCATAGGAGGGCACTGGGTTCAAGGGATACGCACTCTAGGAAACGGGGTGCGATGACACAAAATAATTCTCTCATCATTGGTACTCAAAATTCAACCCATGAGAATGTTTCGGATTATGGTTATGTCTAAGAGACATCTTTGGAGGACACTCCATTGCAAGAACCTATCCGTGGGAATGTAGAGATCTCAATTGATTACACTAGTGTACATGAGATGTGGGATAGAAACTCCATCTTAATTAGTTGACGATGTATTCACATATGCTTGTGCACGAGAGTTGATTGAGTCTGATGATATTGAACCTCGCTCCGTTGAGGAATGTCAATGTAGAGCTAATTGGCCTAAATGGAAAGATGCGATTCAGGTTGAGTTAGACTCACTAATAAAAAGAACGGTATTCGTGCCAGGTGTGACGATTCCTTCTAGAATAAAACTTGTTGGATAAATAGGTATTTGTTAGAGTGCGTAGTGAAAGAACGAGATATAAAGCTTGCCTTCTGGAGTAAGGTTTCTCACAATGCCCTGGAATTGATTACGATGAGACATATTCTCTCATAATGGATGCTACTACGCTCCGCTACCTTATCAGTTTGGTAGTTTTCGAAAAACTGAATATACAGCTTATGAATATGGTTATAGCATATCTCTATATGGATCAAGATATGAAGATTTACCCAAGTCAAGTGGCTCCCGACCACGGAGCGCGTTCGCTATAAGGTTGTAACGCTCACTATATGGATTGAGACAATCCGGACAGAAGTGGTATACCCGTCTAAGTGACTACTTGATTGAAAATCGTATGTAAACAAAAAATTATGCTCTTGCGTGTTTATTAGGAGCATAAGTTCCGGATTTGCATTGAAATCCGGGTTTGAGATTAAATATCTTGGGAAAATACGGTTTTGCCTTAGTTTAGAACTTAAGCACTGTAGAAATAGGATCCTGATTCATCAATCAGCTTATACCCAAAAGATGCTTAGGCGTTAATGTGGATAAGGTCCATCCTGATAGCACTCCCATGATTGGTCACAACAGCTAAATCTAAGGAAATATATGTTTTGTCCTATGGATGATGACGAAAACGTTCTAGATGCTGAGGTGTCATACCTAAGTGCAACATGTGCATTATTGTACTTAGCACAATGCATAAGACCCGATATCTAATTTGATGTGAACTTATTAGACATTGCTCTGCACCCATGCAACGTCATTGGACTGGTGTAAAAGACTATATTTCGCTACTTGAAGGATACGATTGATATGGGTTTATTCTATCCCTACAGAGAGTCAAAACAAGGTGAGAAACCTTTGTTTGCTGCTGCCGAGCATCCCAGGAATCCGGACGAGGTCTTACCTTCTGGACGGAAAGTCGACTGGAATGTTACAACACGCACCAAACGTCGGGACGCCATTTGTGCTGTCCAAATGGATTGCAGCTGATACGGTTATTTTCGCACACCAAAAAGATGCACAAAAATAACATCAAGTTAAAATCCTAACTTCCTAAAAATGTGTCGTTAAATAGTATAATGGGAAGTTCGGGTCATTACCCACAGGAGATTGTTTATTTACTTTTCTATGTCACGAAATTAATTAAACTAAATTAGAAAGATTTTATTTACAAAAATGTACAAACTTAATTAAAATAAACACACAATAAATAAATCACAAAATCTTTTTGGGTTTTCAATAAATCACACAAATAAATAATAAACATGTATTTACAAATAGAAAATGTTTTTGAGTTTTTACAAATAAATAGCACACAACATAAATAATTAAATATTAAACACACAATTAAATAAATAATTACACAAATATCCAATGCAATAAAAATAATTAAATGAAAAGAAGAGAGAAATTGCTCATTGATTCGGCGAATGATTTGATCGGATTCGCCGGTATTCGGTGAAGACTCGAGGAGCATGGGTGTACATAGCAGATTGGACTGGGCTTTGGGTTTGGTCAACGGGTCAGGCCCATTTCTTTTTCTTTTTCCGGTTTTGTCTTCTTCAGGCCCAAGCCCGTGGCTTCTTTCTCTTGAGTTGAAAAGTCAACTCATTTCTCTTCTCTCATTCCCGTGCAGCTTGTTTCTTCTCTTCATTCTTTTCAGTTATATTGCCAGCCCGTGCAAGAGAGAGCGATCTGTGAGAGAGGACTGGAGATGCCGGAAGAATCGACGCCCGACTGAGCAGCAGCGGCTTTGGGTGATGGCGGCGACATAAATGACGCCGGCAGGAACTGATTCAGACGTGGATTGGGAGCAGCACGGGCAGAGGAAACCAAGCACGGGCATGGCTGGGCACGGCGGTGAGAGCAGCAGGGGGCTAAATGGCGCCGGCGAGAGAGCGGGCTAGGCAGCGCTGGGTTGTGAATATCGACGGCCGACGTCGATCTGGATGAACGGAGAAGGCGCGGTCTGTGGGGCCGTGAGATGGAGACAACGCCGCGTGGTTGGGATCGTGGCAGAGCAGAGATGACGGCGGCGCAGCGCAGGTGGCGCGGCGGAGACAGGGAGCTTTGGGCTCGATGATTTGGGGCAGAAGAGCATGGTGGTGAAACTGATGAAGTACGGTGGTGATTTCTTGCTTTGTATTGTGCTTCCTTTTGTTAATTGCAGGGATTGATGGATTGGAATTAGGATGGATTGAAGGGATGGGTGATTGAGTGATGATGATTGTGATGTTTGTGTGTGATTGCAGATGAATTGGGGCAGTGAGTGAAGAGTTTTGTTAATTGAAAGAAGGGAGGCCGTGAGTGCTTTGTGATGGTGTTTCTGTGAGCAGCGGGCTCACGGTGGTGATTGAGATTGGGCAGAGGAGCTGCCTGTGAATTGTGAGATCAAGAACAGAGAGTTAGGGAGAGGAAGAAGGGCTTAGATAATTCTGGAAAGAAGAGAGGGGAGAGGAGAGAAAATGTTTGCAGGCAGAGAGTAACGGTGAGAAAGGAGAGGAACCAGAGAAGAGTAAGTTGATTGCAGGAGTAACAGAGGGAAGAAGGAGGGGCTGAGATAGCTTTGGAATAGAGGGTGAGGGACTAGGACAGAAGTCAGCTAGGTGAGCTACACGGAAGCTTGGGGAAGAAGTGGAGGGGGAGAAGATGGAGGCGCGGGGAGAAGCCCCGGCCCGGGAAGAATGGAGCAGAGGAGGGGTTAAAAAGAGTATTGAATAGCTTGGGATCCCCTTTGGATCCTCAATTCCATTTCCGGCAAAGGTGATGCCATTGTCAAAAGCTTGTGACCAGAACCCAAGGACGGTGGAAAACAAGACTGTAAATAGAACAAGACAAAAATAAAATAAATTAAACAAATTAAATTAAATAAATAAAAATAAAAAAATAAATAAACAATTGTAAGGGAAAATAAAATGGAGATTTCAATTTTGTTCCCCCGCCGTATGTGGTGGTTGCGCCTCAATAGGTGGTAGTTCGCCGATAATTTATCGGGATTCGAAACGGTTTTCGAAATCTTCGTACAATTCTGGTTTCCACATTCGAGAAATGACCGGTGTCATTTCATTGTTGGAAAGTCACGGTTGACTTTTCGTTAATTTCGGAATTGCGCTAAAACCTCCAAAATGCATCTTTTTGTGCAAATTAACATTTTCTGCATATTTTCCCTATTAACACAAAAACACAAATGAAATAGACAAATAGGCTCTCGGAAAACCCTAATCCAAGTAATTAAAGACGTTTTAAGTGCGTATTTACGCACTTATCAGCAGCATGGAAGTTACCGCACGTGTCAGGCGTCCGGACGAGAACATGTCGTCCGGATGGATTGTCGGCTGTGCCGCATAAACCCCTTATTCTCAAATTCCTAGTGATGTTTTGGTGAATTTTGCTGATATTGGGTATCTCTCTGACCCACATAAAGGTCGTTCCCTATCGCGTTATGTTTTTACCATGGGAAACACCTTGCTATCTTGGAAGTCTATGAAACTGACTCTTGTCGCTACTTCTTCAAACCATGCTGAGATTATTGCTCTCCATGAAGTGGTTCATGAGTGTATATGGTTAAGGTCCAAAATTACACAAATAAGAAGTACATGTGGTTTGAGGTCAACCACTGATGAACCTACAAGCATTTATGAGGATAATACTACTTGCAAATGAAGCAAGGTTTCATCAAAGACGACAATACCAAATATATAGCGTCGAAATTCTTCTATGATCAGCAACAACAAGAATTCCTCAAGGTTCAAGTAAATCAAGTCTGTACTGAGGACAATGTGGCAGACTTGTTTATTAAGTCTTTGCTTAAATCCATATTTGAGAAGTATGTCAAGAGCATTGGTTTGCTTAACTTATCTGACCTCTCATGATTGTGGAAATAAGGGGAAGACGCAGACTTGAGGGGGAGTCTGACGTCTTGCTATGCCAAATGTGAAGTGGTGTGTTGTACTTTTTTTTTCCTTCGACCAAAGTTATTTTTGTCCCACTGAATTTTTGTTACTTGAAAAGGTCTTTAATGAGACAACGCGAGGAGCACCACCTAGACTTGAAGGCACATGGGGAGTGTTTAAGGAAATCCTACTTTGTGTGTGGCTAGTCAATTGATGTGTACGTAAAATACCTACACAAAGCGTCTTTAAATACTTGAATTAGGCTTATCTGAGAGCTATTTATTGCTTTTAATGTTTGTTTGTGCAGTTTGTAGGTTAAATAAGTGTTTTGACACAAAATAATAAATTTCGGGTGTTTTAGTGTATTTATGAGAAAAAGACGAATTGTCAATTCTCGAAAGTAACGAATCACTATTACGGCCTCAGATTCCCTTTTACTTTACATTATTATATTTGTTTGTTTTAATTAAATAAACAATATTTTATTTATTTTACTTTTAATTATTAATCTTTTTCTTATTTTAATTTTAATTTTATTACTTTATTTTTCTTTTATTTATTTTAACATTTCTTTTTGTTTTTGTTTTTGGCAGTTTGTGCATCCACCGTTCGAACCCAAGCCCATGGTCCCAATCCAGGCCGTCCATCACCCTCTCCTCCTCCTATAAAAACCACCCATCTATCTCCATTTTTACTCGGCCGGAGGGCCTTCTTCTCCTCCTCCGTGCCACCTTCATCAGCCTCCGTGTATGGCTCACATAGTCATGCCTTCTGCTCTCACCCTCTACCTCTTTCCAAGACTATCTAAGCCCCGTCTTCCTCTCTCACCTCACAAACCCACAACCATAGACCACCCCTTTGATTACTCTCTACACCCAAAGCGTCCGTGCACGGCAGCTTCAGGCTGTGCCTTCTCTTCTTCCCCCTTTTTTTCTTCTCTTATTCCCTGAAACCAACAATCACAAACCACAACAATCAATCAAAACTAATTCACAGCCACCATCACTTCACAAATCAAGCAACACAACAATCACAGAAGCATCAAGCCACCACCGAGACGCCCACACCGTGAACCTGCAATTAATCAAATCCGCATCACCACCACGACAGCATCCATGCCGGCAACCCAATCTCCTCAAGCCGGCAGCAGCTAGCAGATCCCGAGCCCAATCCAATCAACCACCACCGCTGCACCAACTGGCGAGTCCTTCACCGAGCCCAACTCTCGCCGATTTGCCTAGGCCCGCGCCTCTGTTCACCATTGAAGCTGACGTCGCAGCCATCCTACGCCGGTCCTCGTCACACCCGCGTGCTCTGCCGACGCTGCATCTCTCTCAATTCCAGTTCACAGAACCCGTGCCGGTCTCCGATGGCCTCTTCTCACAACAACTAAGCCACCGACGTTACTCATCACCGCACCAGCGCCGACGCCGTCGATCCCATCTCAGTCCAGGCCGCAAAAATCCACTGCTCACAGTAGCTCGTCGACGTCGTGTTCTCTGTCATCTCCGCTGCGTTTTCACGCCGCCGAGCCAAATCATTCTCCTGAACCCGCCGGCTCTCTTCCTGTGCCTCCATCATTACAACCCAGCAGCCGCTGTTGTTCTTCTCCGCCATCGAGCTCCTCTGCCCGAGTTCGCCGATCCCAGCTCGGATCCGAGCTCAGTCTGCGTCTCTCTCTGCCGCCACCGATCGCCACCTCACCACCGAGCCCAGCAAACCCAGCTCAAGCTCCTCTCGAGCTCTCTATTTCTCTCTCTCGAGCACGAGCTCTCTATTTTTCTCTCTCTCTCGAGCACGAGCTCGATTTCTCCTCTCTCTCTCTTGCATTTTAATAAATCTTTTAATAATTATTAATTTCTATTAATAATTATTATGTAAATACATTGTTATTTTTAATTTTGTTGTTATTATGTGATTATGTGTGGTTTGAATAATTGTCGAAAATATTTACGATTTGTAAATTAATTATTTTAATTTACGAATTTTTATTTCATTTGATTTCTTTACTTAATTTTCATTTTGTGTGATTTTTATATTATATGTTAAACTCAAAAATCTAAATGGTTCTTAATTATGTATATTAATTATTTGTGTGTTTAAATAATTTGTAAATTAATTTGTGAATTTGTGTGTTTATTTTAATTAATTATGTTTGTATTTTTTGTAAATAAATTTGTTATAGTTTTAGTTTATTTAATTTCGTGACATTGAAAAGAAAATAAAACAATCTCCCGTGCGTAATGACCAAAACTTTTCATTATACTATTTAATGACACATTTTTAGGAAGTTAGGAAATTTAATTTGACGAGCGTTTCTGCGCATATCATCAATCTAGGAAAATATGTAATTAGCATGGAATAAGAATTATGTATTGAATAGGATTCCAATTACCATATGAATTGTACATTGTATTCTTCTATATAAATAGGCGCCTATTTATCAATAAAGTTTGATTTTATTCTTGTGTTATTCTCTCTTGTATTTTATATTCCCGTTATACTTAAACACTTAAAATATTATAATCAAACTATGTTTCTTACTAAGCCCTTGGGGTTAGCCCAATTGATGAAGGGGGATTGAAAATTCGGTTAGGAGTAGGCCAAGTATTCACTCTCCCTCCAATATAAAAATATATATATATTAGGTAATTGATTACATATGACCATATATTTTCATTTTTTTGTTTGTAAATTCCTTCATTTTAATGTTTTAATCAAATACAGCAGCGGATCCAGAAAAGTTTTCACATTTCAATTGAATTCATGTGTAGCTTCTTAAATTCACAATGAATAAGTAATACTTTAAAACTTAGAATCAAAAATAATAGTTGATTATCATAAAGAAACATATACTTTGGATTAAAGTTCATTGAATAAAAGAAATTAATCAATAATTAAGAAGGGGCGAAGTATTGATATGAAAGAAGTAGAGTTTGTACTCTAACTATAATGATTTTGTTCATCAAAAGAAATAGAAAAAACAATTATCTTATTTGTTTTCAATTAGAATTAGAACTCATTTTACATTTAAAAAAATATATTTTACATTTAAAAAAAAATTATTACAAATGGTACCCGAACTTTACCTCAATTACATAGATAGTACCTGAACTTCACTTTTAGTCACAACTAGTACCCGAACATTTTTTATTCATCCTAATAAGTACTTACCTCCACATTCGCAAATCTTCCGTTAAAAAATCCAAAAAAAAATCTCATACTCCTTCCTCTTCCGGATCTCCTTCTTCTTCACTCGTCTCTCTCTCTCTCTCTCTCTCTCTCTCTCTCTCTCTAGAATTCTGCACACACCACCAATTTTCTTATGCGCACCCTTGGCTTCCTCTCTGCACCCCCTGGTAATTTCTCTATCCATGGTTTGCTAGTTTTATGTATTGAACTCACTGTACTCTCATTGATCGAGAATAGGAATGCTTATGGTTTTGGGATTACATCATTGCATATTGGAAAACCTGGGAATAGACACGTAGTATTAACTGTTGAGTTGGTCATAACTATGATCTCATTCTGTTTTTCTTTTTAAATTTTTGTCAGCTAGTGCCACATTTCTTCGGACATTGAAGCTGTCAAGAAGTGCAATAAAATGTCAATTGTACCAAACATACTGTTTTTAGCTTTTGAGTTTTCTTGTTACAGCCATGAACCCTATTGAGCTTTTGGTTTCTTTATTTTTGTTTTCTAACAGACATTTTCTGTAAGGCAAAACTCAAATATGCATTACTATTTTTCTTTGAAATCCATGGTGTATCCAGATCAAAGAAAGAAAAGAAATGCATGGTGCCATGGTGTATTAAGGTATTTTGGTTTTGTCATGCATGACTTCATTTTGTGGAATAAACTTAATGGATGGGAGTGTTCCACTACTTAATCAATGGAAGATACTTTGGACCAGCCTGGTGACGAAGTCAAAGTAGAGTGATAAAAATATATTAAGATCGGAGGTTGTCGAACCATGTGGATTGGAATGCCCTAAACCTAAGTGGTAAAATTGTAACCTAAAATTCTAACACTAAAAAAAAACACTTTTTAGGATTTTTTTTATTTAAAGACAATTAAATAAACTAAGCAAACTAACTCACAATAGAATATTAAACTAAGAAATAAATATAAATTTCACTCTTAAATAATTGAAGTAAAACAAATTTGGTTTTTGAATAAATATCACAACTTAACAATTCACAAATTATTTTTGGTTTCAAATTTTGCGCAAAGCATGAGTTCACAATAAAAATACAAACACCTACTACAAAAATACAAATACCAATACAACTTATGTACACATACAGTAATTATTTAAATAAATAATTGTAATTAAATATGAATTAAAATAAAATGAATAAGAGAGAGAGAGAGAGATGCTCAGATTAGATCGTGAGAGAGGTGAGTTTGGCGACGCCGTGGTTGACAGCTGCGGGCAGTGAAGAGGACGCCGGCGATGCGGGGAGAGAAGATTGGCGGCAGCGATGGGATGACAGGTGAGCAGCAGCGGAAGAAATCGATGACGGCGCGGCGATGGTGTTGGTGGCGGTGAGAAGTGGGAAAACACGGCCTGACGGCGTGGTAGAGAATCGAGTACGGGTTTTCTAGTGGCTGTGGTGAAGTGGTGATGTTTGCTGTGATTCTTGTGAAATTGCAGAAACTGTGATTGACCGGAATTGGATGTGATGGTGGCGGTGGTGAGCTCGTGATGAATTGAAAGCAGCGGCGGCAGAAATGAAGGCCGTGGTGGCTGGTGTGGTCCTGGGATGTGATGCGGTGGTGAAGTGGTGGAGCTCAACTTGGTGCAGCAGTCGTGATGGTGATGGAGCAGCGGTGGTGATGATGGTGCGGTGGGTGTGAAGAAGAGAACAGAGAAGTGAGGAGGGTGTAGAGAGAAGAAAAGAAAAGAAAAGAAAGAAGAAGGGAAGAAGAAGAAGAAAAAAAGAAGAGAGGAAGAAGAAGAAGAAAAAGAAGAAGAGGAGAAGAAGAGGAGAGGAGAAAGGGGTAGAGAGGATCGGGAAGAAGAAGAGGGAGTGAAGAAGAGTCAAAAGTTGATTCCCCACGAGAGAGATGTCCCCGATCGGGAATAAAGAAAGAAAAAAAGTAAAAAAAAAAAAAAAATCCCCTTTTTATTAAATAAATAAACTATTATTTTTATTTTTATTTTTAGAAATCTAATTTTGAAATAAAAATAAAGGAAAGAAATAAATAGGAGTGAAAAAGAAAATAAATGTGGAATTGAAATGCATCAATTTAGTGCAAATTATCGAGTTCCACTTATTTAACCCGAAAATAAACAAAACACACATTAAATATGCAAATACGCTCTCGGAATAGCATAATCCAAGTGATTTAGAAGCACTTTAAGTGCGTATTTACACACTTATCACCTGGCCAAGATGAGGATTATTGTACATTATGCACGATTAGAAAGATATGTAAATTCTTGTTTATGGTGTCTAGGGAAGAATAATTGTATTCTAGCTTCTTTGGTTGTGTTTGTATGCACATTGAGCAACATTGTTAATGAATTAGTATTCTTCTTTAGTTACAAATATTCTTCCTTTGATGAGTTTTAAACTTTTCTTGCAAAGAACAAATGTATGTATGACAGAAAGCAAATAACTTTTGCACTAGAAACTAATGTAAAATGAGAAAAAGCAAAACAGTTTAAAAGTACAAACTGATGTTATAAAAGAATAAGTACATCAGTTTTTTGTGCTATGACGATGTCACGATAGGAAAACAAATTGACTTTTGGTAAAAAAACTGTTGTATAGACTACATTTTACATCGAGTTTATATTACAAAATGATGTCTAACGTGATATTTAACATCTATTTATTATACAGAACCAATGTCTTGAGTGATATTTAGCCGATGTCTAAAATATCTTGACCTATTACTGCACCCGCATAGACATCGGTCAGGTTTTTTTTAACATCAGTGTTTGATCGATGTTATATGGATTTTTTCTAGTAGTGCGTGATTTTAGTTTCGCTGTAAGGTTGCAACGTTGCTCCGGAGAGACTTAGGTTATGAGTTTGCTCGAGGAGGCTTTGAGTTTGCAAGGGTTGCTTGTAGAGAATTGATTATCGGTTCTTGCTTCGCTCCAAAACTCTTTATTTATACCACTAGGGTTTGGTAACATCCTCATTATATCAGGACTTTTACTATTTTTCCTTAAAGAGTCTCACACATAATAAAGAAACCCTAAACACTTAGATTTCCTTGAGAGATAAGACAAAACATTATCAAAGAAATAATAAGGCCGCAACTTCTTGCCTATGGGCTGCATGTAATATGTTAAAACAGCCAAAATGTACATTTGGGTTCAAACAGCAGAATTACTCCTCTCTTCTTTTTTTCTAAAGGTTGCAAAACTTTCACTGACTTTCTCCTCTTTGTTTTCTTCTCTCATTTTTCTTTTGCTCCAGCCTACCCTCTTTATATAGGAGGTCACGGAGACCTTAGACGATCAGATTGGAGATATTGAAGTTGAATTTCAAAGGATCTTGAATTATAGAGATAACTGATCGGCAACTCCAGCAGGAAATGAATCTAGACTACTTTGAGATGTTTGGTGCTTATCTCTTTTGAATAGCTGATCTGTTTTGACTTATCTTGGTTTACAAATTGTGTAAATTAAGTTGGGAGACAGATTTGATTCTTCCTGCTTTGACTATTCAAAGTCTCATAAATTTAAATCTCTATTTCATTTCCGTTTTTTTTTTGTTTAATTTTTCTTTGCTGCACCCCACTGACATATACTCTAATGTGCCACCTTGACATGTATAACCACCTTGCATCACTTTAATATATTGTGACATTTTTATTATTCAACACAAACAAACATATAATTTCTATCACATAATTGCTAGACATTTATTACTCAACCCTTTCAGTAGCTCTAATTGAATACGACTATGTAAGGTAAGGTGAAGTTTTTGGTAGAACGAGGCTCACTTAGTATCGAACCTCATTCAAAATAGTGTCAGTATTCTCTGAACCTTGCCTAGACATTGCATCCAACTAGGTGAGCGTAGTCGTGAGCGTAGTTGTGAAAGATTTATAACCTTTCGTGACTTAATGTGGAGGTATATGTGTCATATGTTCTATTGTACATGCTTTTATTATTTATTTATTTAGTGATCAAGTAGTCAACAAAAAATAAAGCAGATGCAATCCAAATTACAATTTTTCTTGACCTAAAATTAATTAGGGTTCATACTCAATGGTTATGGTTCACTTTCTAAGGATTGAAAAGATAAAAACATAAAAACATAACTTACTTGAGAAATGCATCTAAAAAAATTCAAGATTCCACAAGTCAAGAGAAAAAATCCAACAAATTTGGGTTGCTTCCTCGAATTTGGTGAAAAAGTTCGTCATTCTTCCTCGTTGTTCTTCTATCTTTGAGCGTGCTGAGTGTTGTAAGTTATCTATTAACTCAACTATGAAAGATACCAAAGAGTTGTAGTCTAGCGGTCATCCCCTTGGTTTGCTCCCAAGAGGTCTGGGGTTTGACTCTCTCCCATGGTACCCACCTAGCAAAATGCTAGAGTTTCCAGCTCCCCAAATGTTGTGGGGTCAGGCGGGGGCCTAGGGATTAGTTTGGTCAATGACTGGGACACCCTAGTTTCAAAAAAAAAACTCAACTATGAAAGATAAAAAAGCGAAAGAAAGAAGTGTAGATGATTCGATTAATGTGTGAAATGATAATGTCTCAACCTCTTTATATAGCGGAAAGGCTGAGGTGTATTCATTGTATACAATAATGAGGAGAAATCTTTTAGTTTCCTAACTATTAGCACTAATCCCACTAACTATCATATTTATGTCATCTCACTATTAGCAATGTATGTAGTTTACATCTTGTATCTTATACGAACGTTAGTTTACTGGACAATCACTCCACTAAGGCCCAGTTTGGTATTGCAGTGAGAATAATTGGCTGTAAAAAAACTCAGCGGTCAAGAATAATTAGCTGTAAAATAAATTTGTTAAGAGTTTGGTAAACTCTTTTTTTAGACTCTTGTAATTAAAAAATGCATAATCAAAGCGTTTGGTAACCTAGAATGTAAACGCGCAGCAATTATGTATATTGACTAAAATGGACATCATACTAAAAGTCTAAAAATGCTTTACTTATTTATCTGATACAAAAGAAACGAAAAGAATACCATGAAGATTATGGCAAACCATGGCCAAAGGCCACAACCCAATTTCTATTGAATCAACCCAAAGCACCATTTTAGAAATAAAACTGGCCAGTAGCTCCGTACCATCAATAGCTATTTTACCTAACAAGCCATAGACTATGTCTTCTTCATGCAGAGATTCATTAAAAGAAAAATAATTGCATCCATGAATTTAGAAAGACAATTCATGAAAAAAAAAATTATAATAAAACGCTACAATCAAGTTTAAAATTAGGTACAACTCATTGGCACCTCCATGTTATTCAAAATAGGCATACACAAGTCAAACAAGCTTATTGCAGCAAAGCGAGTAAACATTATAAAGAAGAAGAAAAAATTTCATCCTGCATATCATATTGATGTTTAAATAGGTGCCCCCCATCAAACTTAAAGCGATATTATTTTTCAATGCCTCCATTTCTCTAGAAACATGACCATTGCCATCTTGTGCATCAAGCAAAGGCGCAAAACTCATAAGTAGTGCATGAAAATCAAAGATAGGAAGCTAGCAACAAAGCAATAGAGCTATGAATTGATAAGGGCACCCATAAGGTACCATAACCAAAATCTGTCAACAACAGCAAGAAAGCTACGGAGAAATTTCACACTAACTCCACTCATCAATTGTAACAATTAAGGGATAGATAGTATGCACATCTTATCAAAAATGAACATGTAAAATGAAGTTGGGACATTTCAAAAGTTTACAAAATTGAAGGAAAGTCTCGTTCAATTTTGTTAAGAGAGAGACTTACAGTTATATTAACTCTTGTACCTAATGAGTCTCTAATTGAGATCTTGTTGTTTTATGAAATAGATGAAAAGGACATACAATCAAAGGGAACAACCTCCTAATAAACCAAAACTGACACAAGATTACAAGGAGAACAACCTCCTAGCGTCAGAAACAATAACAAAACAACCAGAAACCATATACAACATATAAGAAAGAAGGATTAGCAAAACAAAACAAAACAAAAATATATCCTAGAAGAAGAAACTGAGAACAAATGCAGCAAACTGAATTTAACAAATATGCATATGTCTCAATTAATCAAATTTATGAATATTTGGACGTGTTCCATTATCAAGGCTACAAAATAAGTCCTATATGCCTCAAATGCAATTCTAAACAGAAATAGCAATTCTGAATCCAATTAATCGGATCGGATCAAATCAACAAAGGAAAATCATCTACGAAAACAATTCACCTGTTCGTAGAGAAATCAACTATTTGACTATTTGAGAGAGAGAAAGAAAAAAAAAACCTTAATAAACAGGAATAAGAGCAGAACCATAGGAAGAAATAAACCCTAGAAGAAACTATATATACGAGATAAACCCTAGAGGTGGAAAGAAGAGAAGACTAGAATTCAAAGCAAGTGCGCGCAAATCAGAGGAGAAGGCGGGGGAGAAAGCGCATCAGAATTGGATTTGGCGGTGTCAATCGTGAATTTGATTGAGGGTGTTTTAGGATTTCGCAAATATTCATTAAAGCTTACACTTCTTGAGAATGCGTTTTGTGAACGCGGATGAGAAAAAGCAGCACGCCACCTGCTTTTGAAAGTCGTGGTTTTTAGCCGCAATTTTTCATAGAACGCAAATTTGAACTCTTAAAAAAAAAAAAAAAAAAAAGGTACCTTAAGCACCTGGTTCCCTAAAGCTGTTCCCACCAAACGGGCTGAAATCTCATTACGGTAAGAAAGAGCAAAAAATACTCAGAAACCACAATATCAAACAAAGCCTTAGTGTTTTACAACAAGTATTTTTTTTTTGTTGAACTCAAAAGTTTTCATTCAATGTTTGTATTGATTCATTGTTAGCTAGCATAAGACTTCTCTACCAAATATTACACTAAATTGTAACTAGATCACTCTAAAACATAACTAAAACATAACATGTCGCGCTATATTGTTACCAAATTATAGATAGTCATCTTGAGGAGTTTGGATCATCCTTTTGAGTGAAATATGACTTTATTTTGCTTAACTATAGAACTTGTATACTCGATTGCATTAATTTCATAACTAATTCCCTCATTGGTAAAATAAATAATCTATTAAGAACAATTTGGACTTTAAGAAGTTTAACGTTAATTAAAATGCATGCACGGCTTATAGATTAATTATTGTCTATGCTACAATAGTACATCTTTCACTCATTAAATCATTAAAGTCAATGCAATGTGTACGAGAACAAGAAATTTTTCAAAGTGACTGTCGCGTCATCTGGGATATGTAATATCATATTGTGATTGGACAACATCGTTGCTTAGATAATAAAGAGCCAATGATTGATACACTGGAGGGAAAAAAAAATGTGGTCCAATCACAGTAGGAGGTTACATTTGTCACGTGACGAGACGGTCACATCTAAAAATTTGTCCATGAGAACATGGAAGTATATACTGCTAGATGGAAGTACGTATTCCATCGGGCTTATCATCGCCCTTGATTGAAACAATACTATTTACATAAAGAACAGCTAGAATATAAGATGGATCTTCAACTCCATGAATGGGTAAATATTTCTGCTTTTGAGTACTAAAATTATAGGAGACTGCACGTCCATCTGGGGCAACCATAAGAAGCTCATCACTCTTCAGAAATACTAATGGGAACTCAATGCCTTCCATTGCTACAAAGGTTAAGTATTTTGTCCATGAACCTTTAACACCACTAGCGTCATCCATCATCCATATATCAAAGGAATTAGGAATTTCACGGACTCCTTCATAGGTCACAACAACAATGGATTCTCTCATCACTGCAAGGCTTTTGTACCATCCATTTGACACATGGAAACAATTTGGAAGCGGTATCTCATAAAATAGCTCATCAGTCATATTAAACGAAAGGATGACTTCATTTCCTCGTATGGATGCAGTCCAATAAGAAATTCCATTGAAGTAAATCACAAAACAAGGAGTCCAAAACACATGACTGAGAATATTTGTCTGGATCTCTCTCCAAGAATTAGCACCCAAGGTGTATACCTCTGCTCTTTTGGAAGGGCCAATAAAATCCCCTGAAAATTTTACAACCCTAACAACCTTGTAGTTTTTAGTTTTCGAATCATATCCAAATCCCACAGCATTCGTATAGGATTCGATTGCATCATAATCATCCTCATTATCATTGGGTGGGAGAAGAAGACAAGATTCCGGAAGATATTTGAATTCCTTGATTGCTGGATTGCATAAAACAATGTCTTCCTCTATACCTTTTAGACAAATAATCCCATCACAATGACCTGCAATGTGTAGACTAAAGGGACATCTACTCGTGGGAAGAGGAACAATAAGGTCTTCAACAACAGAAGGAAGGTTTTGGTCATCACAGTAGTTATCGTTGCAAAGATCAAGTAATGACAACAAAGTTTCCTTCTTTTCCGTGCTGCCGTCCCTAAGGATATCAAAAATCTCCTTCTTGTCCTTGATGGTATTGTCCTTGAGGACAGTACGCTTGAAAAGGATGCTAGTGGAGGAGGCGAATTTGTTGTTCGTGGAATTAGAAAGGTTCTTCGCCACAAACCTTGGAGAAATTATTAGATGGTACCACGATTTACGAACACATTTGAATCTCATCAAAGCTTTAGGAGGCAATCTTGACAAGAATTGTACCACCACCTCTTCTGGAAATTTGCAAAACTTTGCCATATCTTCTCCTCGATCTCCTTTTTTCCCTTTTCCAGACTATTCAATCTCTTTCTGTTCCTACATATGTATCTAATCTACTACATCAAGCTTTCTTCATCTTGGAATGGTTTCTACTTCTCTGATGACTTGAATTTTCACATGCCATGTTGATAGCACATTATGAACAATTGCAGACAAAAATAAAAAACAAAAAGAATGAAAGCTCATTGCATGTATCGTGGGTGTCAACTTAAATTTGAGCACAGTTTGAAGGAATAAGAGATAAATGAGGCGGAAGACACGATTAAGTTGAGGCTAGGAGAGAAAGGAGGTGAAATGATCTTGAGAGATTTAAAGCACCAAAAAAGTTTTGTATAAAGATTCAATTACATGTAAGGTCATTTTTGATAACTTTCTTCTTTTTGAACTCACTCAATATTTTTAGGTATAATTGCCAAAATGCCCCATGAATTTGGTCATAATTGTCAATTTGCACCATGAACTTGTAATTGCGTCAATTTACCCCCTGAATTTGTTAAAAATTGTCAATTTGCATCCTAAACTTCCAATTGCACCAATTTACCCTCTGAATTTGGTAAAATTGTCAATTTACCCCCTGAACTTGGCAAAAATTGTCAATTTGCACCCCATACTTCAATTTTAACTTTTTTCATCCAATTTATGTGAGGGGTATTTTGATCATTTTATGATATATTTTTAGAAAAATACAAATATACATTAAAATGTGAATTTTTAGGGTTTAGGTGGATTCTTAAAAATTACAGTAAAAAGTTGGATTTTTAATTCTTTTTAATGTAATTTTTTATGTATATTTGTGTTTTTAATGTAATTTTTTTGTAACATTTTGTGTAATTTGTGACATTTGACATTTATGTGAGGAATATTTTGGTCATTTTATGATATATATTTTTAGCAAAACACAAATATACATAAAAATTACACACTAATTACATTAAAAACACAAATATACATAAAAATTACATTAAAAAAAATTAAAAATCTAACTTTTTAATGTAATTTTTAAAAATTCACCTAAACTCTAAAAATTCACATTTTAATGTAATTTTTATGTATATTTGTGTTTTTCTAAAAATATATTATAAAATGACCAAAATACCCCTCACGTAAATTGAATGGAAAAAGTTAAAATTGACGTATGGGGTGCAAATTGACAATATTTGCCAAGTTCAGGGGGCAAATTGATAATTTTACCAAATTCAGGGGGTAAATTGGTGCAATTGGAAGTTCATGGTGCAGATTGACAATTGTTACTAAGTTTTGGGGGTAAATTGACGCAATTGGAAGTTCAGGGTGCAAATTGACAATTATGACCAAGTTCAGGGGGCATTTTAGCAATTATGCCATATTTTTATAGGGAAATACCCAATAGATACATAAATTCATCTTGTATTTCCCATTGACACAAGTGTTTTTTAATTTTGCGCAATAGATCCCAATTACGCATGTTTTACTCCCACTAAGGTAAAAATTAATGAAAATTGATTAATTATAATTTTTTTCGGACATTTTTGCCCTTTGTTACATTATGGTCGAAATACCCGATAGAATGGTGAAGTTCAAATTCCAACTTCTACAAATATCGATCAAAAGTCGAATCTAAGTTTACAAACATGTAGAGCTCGAAGAGATGATTGAGTTTCATACCAAATTTGTCAACAACAACGATCGGAATTGCCAGAAACATCGCCAAAACCACCAAAAACTTTAAAACTTTGATCCTTTGATCCGCCATCATCCATGGCCAGATTGAAAATCTGTCACTGGATTCTGCCACACGCCGTCGAGACGAAGGTAACCATACCCATGCGACACCGGGACGTGACCGGAAGGAGGAGAACCGACCGGGTCAATACGCGGGTCGCCATCAGGTCTAGATCCGAGTTTCTGAATAGTGATGAGAACAACGGTCCAGATCGCCTCTTTTCTATTTCTTTCAATTAAATAAATTTTTTTATTTTCAAACTTCCGAATATCATTAAAAATAGCTCAGGAATCCAAAATGTTCTCCAAAAATTTGCATGGACTCGCCGTGATATGTACTTTATTTTTGAGTTCTCAAATTGAAAATATTTAAAAAAAAAATCAAAAGATTTTCCGACTATCCTGAATTATTGTCAAGATCACATTTTTAATCTTGTACAATTTTGCAACTATTTTCATAAATTTTCTTGAAACACACAACCACCCCCTTGGCTCCGTAGCTGACAGCCGAGGTGTTGGAAATTCAAGCTTGGGATTGAAATGACGTCTAAACCTTCTATTGACCACTCAATAGAATTCTACTGACCACTTAATAATATTCTTTCGTCCTTGATGTTGCGCTTGAAATGGAAGATTACTTCAATTTAAGGACTCAAGAATAAAATTCTCTTTTGAAAATCATTAAAAATAGCTTAGGAATTTGAAAATTTCTCCAAAATTTTTTCAAATCTTTAAATTGGAGTTACAACATGAAAACAATTTCTAAGATATTATAGAGCCTCATTGGTAACCTACCAACAGAGTTCTATTGAACACTCAATAAAGTTTCAAACTTCTGAAAATCATTAAACATAGCTCGGGAGTTCAAAAACTTCCTTGAAATTTTTTTAACTCCTTAAATCGGAGTTACGACATGAAAAAAAATTTCTAAGATATTATCGAGCCTCATTAATAACCTACCAAAAAAGTTCTATTGACCACTCAATAGCGTTCTACTCACCACTCAATAGAATTCTAATCTTTCGAAAATCATTAAAAATAGCTCGGGAGTTCAAAAAATTCCTCGAAATTTTTTTAACTCCTTAAATCGGAGTTGCGACATGAAAATAATTTCTAAGATATTATCGATTCTCATTAATAACCTACCAACAAAGTTCTACTTACCACTCAATAAAGTTTTACTGACCACTCAATAGAATTCTAATATTCCGAAAATCATTAAAAATAGCTCGGGAATTCGAAAAATTCCCCAAAATTTATTCAAGTCCTTAAATCGGAGTTCTTAAATTGGCTACTCATTAATATTATCGAGCCTCATTAATAACCTACCAACAAAGTTTTATTGACTACTCAATAGAGTTTTACTGACCCCTCGATAGAGTTTTATTGATTACTCAATATAATTCTAACCTTTCGAAAATCATTAAAAATAGCTCGGCAGTTGAAAAAATTTCTCGAAATTTTTTCAAGTCCTTAAATTGGAGTTAGGACATGAAAATAATTTTTAAAATATTATGGAGCCTCATTAATAACCTACCAACAAAGTTCTATTGACCACTCAATAGATTTCTATTGACTACTCAATACAAGTTTTGAATAAAATTTTATTGGGCTCTTTGAGGACTCAAGAATAAAATACACGTCACAACGAGATCATGAAAATTTACGGGAAATTTTTCGGATAGCGGAGCTATTTGTTTTGAATTTCAGAAGGTTGAGAATTAAGGAAAATATTTTTGCAAAAAGAAAATTGAAGGCATGCAATCTGGTCCGTTGATTGCAATAATTGCAAGATCTGGACCGTTAAATTTAAATTAATGGAAGGAGTATAAATGGCCGTCAGATCAGATCTAACGGCCAACAGACCTCTAAGTCTTTTCCGGTCTCTCTCTCTCCTCTACCGCGCCAACGTCGATCTCGGCAACATTTTCCGACCACTTCACGGCGAAAAAAGGGTACCGGGAGGTTCGTCTCGTGACGGTGATCACGTCGGTAGTCGTGGGTAGCCACGCCGACGCCGGAAAAGAAAGAATTTTAAGAAAGAAGTTCGGGGTTGTTCGGATCTGTTTTGCCAATTTCGGCCACGCCGGCGGTCGAAACTCGTATCTATGGCTTCGTTTATTCGAGGCGATCACATATCTGGTCTCATATTCTGAAATAGATGAACGGTGAAGGAGAATCGAAGAGGAGGCCGGCGGGTCTGTGAGAGAGAGAGACGACGGGAAAGAGAGAGAGGGAGAGAAATGTCAGTGGCATTTCGTAATAATGGAAAGTTGTCTATACATTTTGGTACTTTCCGTTGGGCTTCGAATTTAAATGGGCCGGGTGGGCAAATTGATTTTTTGCTTGTGTTAGTGAGAAATATATTGGGCCAAACTGACCTAGTGGTCAAGAACTCTATTTTTATCTCTCATCAAGCCACCAAAATATTGGAAATTTCAATATTTACATAAAGGTCACCATGTTTTTAATTTTTATTATGTACAAAAATACCAATGTGTACAAAAAATTAATGCTGATGAACCGAAAAATTACAGTCATTCTCCATAAAAATTATTGTCATCTTATTGAAAAGCTACTACTGACGAACCGAAAAGTTACTATCATTCTCCAGAAAAGCTACTGTCATTTACAAGAAAAGTTGCTCTCATTTTACGAAAAGTTATTGCTCCAAAACAAAAAGTCTACTGTGGACGAATCTAAAAAAATAATGTTGGCATCCCCTGACTGGCCTATTTTCAGGCCAAACCCAACCAATCAGATCACCGTCGTCTACCCACCATTTGATGGTGGACCAGTGTTGTTTGACGTTGAATCAAACCGTCCCTTTTAGCTCGTGTATAGTTGCAGGCGTGCCAGCACCAGAGAAGTGCGAGATTATCTTGTAATTGTTGTTGAAGTTGGTTATGCGCTCATGTTGACTTCTTTTTGCCACGATTGTCACATAAAGAGGGATATCTTCATATTCGGGCTCTTGTATATGCCTTATTGGTACAAGAACTTTTATGGTAAAACTCGAAAAGAGTTTTACCAATCCATACTAGGAATAAGATCCCTAGCAGAACATTGCGTCAAGGTAAAGATTGTGTGCCGCGATGCTGGAGTTGTAAATGCAGTATTGCAGATTATCAGGCAATGAAGATGGCATTTGCTAGGCGTAAGTGCAGATTTTTAATTTAGTAATTACAGTTTCAAGCGTTCATGCAAATACTGATGTAGCCCGATGGGCTGACAAGATACTCGTTGAGAGTAGTTTGTATATATTTTATATGATTGAAGATGCCCCTGAAACCTTGCATGAAGCTCCCTGTTATAGGTTGCGAGCTACCTAGTTACCAAGTAAAAATCTTGTAGTAGATCCTTTTGTAGCCCCAATTGTCGGAACACTCGATCTAATTATTAATTTAATGTTCAATTTCACCATTTATGAATAAAGTTCTTTATTTAGTTAGTCTTAACTAACAATCTCTTGACTCACAGGCTTTCCATAACCTCCATAGTGAATACTTATAATTAATCCAAGTTTGATTCAAATTTGTTTGTTTTGAAAATAATCGATGACTTTCTTTTGGCTGCCATGACATATATTAAATTCATTTCATCTTCCATATTTTCTTTCCGCAAAGGGGGAAAGGCAATGCAAAAAATAGGTGGCGAAAAAAACTCATCTGGTCTTCATTGTATTCCTTTTCACACTGCTCCCTATTCCCGAGTCTTTATGTGAAATGAGAAATGATAGATGTCTCCACTAAAATCCTTACTTATTGATTCACAATCTTGATTCAATGGATTTCATGATATTTTTGGCTTTTTATGGCTATTAAGATCATCCCAGATTGCACTTCAAGAATTAAGAATTTTATGATTATCCACCCATCCTTTGGACACATCTTCAAGATTTTTGACAAATAATGGGTCGTGTTGATTTATTGCTCAAAAAGCTTTCGTCACAAATTGCTTCACCGTTAGAATTACACTACCACTGAACCCCTTCTAATTTGTTGAGATTTAATCGAATAGCCTTATGCGAAACGTAGGCCCTAGCAAGCTGTGAAATATCAATCTAGAGATATTTGTGTTTCCACTTCATTATTATACATATATTTATTCTTTTTGCGCAATATATGGCCATTCTGGATCAGTATTGGGTAATTTGGCCTCTAGTCCTTTAATTCATGTGATCACTCGGAAATTCTGCTATTCACCTGGGTTGAACTCATCCAGGTGAAATCATGGCCATCCATTCAATCCAGCCGTTCATCATCTGTGAGTCAATGACAGTCAACGTGTTTGACTGTGAATTCAGCTGGAAAAAAAAAAGGTTAGTGAAGAGGTAAAAAACAACTGACCGCCCTCCTTCTTCTGGCTTTCTTTCTCTTCTTCTTCTTCGTTATTTCTCTTCCTACTGACCGCCCAATTCATTCTCTTCTCCTCACTCTCTCTAATCCTCCAGAGCCAATTACAGCATCTCTCACTTATGCCGTTGTGCCCAGTCCACCAGAACCCAAATCACCAGCTCCAGCTCAAGCCTCCGCTGAGCCCAGGGCTTCTCGCAGCCACCGGCCTCTTCCGCCGCTCCTACCCTCACCTCGAGCCAAGCCGCACCGCCGTGCCCAGCTCACGCAGCTCCACCGAACAACCCACCTCACGCACCCGCTTCATCTCCGGCGTCTCTCTCTCTGCAATTTCAGTTCCGATGTCCAATTGATGTGGACAACCAGTTCATCACCAGCCACCGTAGCAATCGCCTCCGCTGGCAATCACAACCCACGGCAGCCATCACACAATCAGGACACCCGATTTTATTATTTATTTTATTTTTATTATTTAAATTTCTGAAAATACATGTTGTGTTGTTGACCAAAAAAAATACATGTTGTGTTATTTCTAGTGAAATATTAAGTATGAATATGTCAATGTGTGAATTTGTGAAATTATGATATTTGTTAATTTTGAAAATTATTCATGTTTAGTAAATTAATTATTCATTTTTATTTTTATTTGACAATTATATTAGGTTTTGTGTAATTCTTCGCTTATTTCTATTTAGTGCTAAGAATTTTTTTTTTAAAACAATAATGTTATGAAATTAAGTTATCACATTATCTAGTAGTTTTGAGTCTTTCAATTCTCGTGGTACGACAACCTCGAATCTAATTTACTTACTTTTTGACACAATATGTATGCTTATGTTGTACAATTTACACGTCAAATTGTATATTATTTATCTATATTAATTCGTTTTGTAATACATTAATAACTCAAAATTAACTAAAAC
Organism: Rubus idaeus; assembly: GCA_030142095.1. Taxonomy (NCBI): domain Eukaryota; kingdom Viridiplantae; phylum Streptophyta; class Magnoliopsida; order Rosales; family Rosaceae; genus Rubus; species Rubus idaeus. Next base: position 4,952,103 of record CM057968.1, read on the forward strand.
GAACAAATACAAATACCACGAAATACTTAAAAAAATTAATGAAATTCAGTGAAGCACCAAACATTGTAAAATGGTGGAATTTTAAAATGAATGACTCTCCGAATTATTAATAGAAATTCATTTTTAAGTCGGTAGGAGTTAAGGGATGAGGGTTTGACTAATGAATAACAAATCATGCTCATGGACGTTAATCAAATAAAAAAAATAATACATAATATTTTCTTTCTCATGGGCATTTAATTTAATTCTAGTTCATGGGCATTTAATTTAATTCTAGTTCATGGACATTTAATTTGAATAAAAATAATAATACATAATATTAACTTTAGACTTTATTTCAAAGTTTTATTCAACTTTTCATCTTGACTTATAAACATGAATTATAATTATAATTAAATTTATTAAATAAATAAATAAATTTTTGAGCTTATAATGAGTATAATTTTTTATTGCTTATTAGTTATTACTTATTACAAATACATAACAAAGTACACATGCTGCTTATAGTTTTTTTTTATTTCTTATTACAAATATCTCAAAGTTTTTTTAATAAAATTGATTTCTTTGTTTTTTGGTCGTATAAATTTTGTTGAAACTTATAAGTCTTTTATAGATAACTTTAAATTATTGACGTTAAAACGAATTCGTTTTCAAATTGGTGGAGATAAATAATATGCAATACTTGTATAAAAGATTTATATGTTTCAATGAAATTCATACAATCAAGAGAAATGAGAAATTTATTTAAAAAAAAAAAAAACTAGTAATATATTAGTAACAAACAATGAAAACCTGAGAGGATTGTTTACTATGTCATATATTAGTAATAAAATTATATATTAGTAATAAAATTAATATTTTTAAGGAATTTAATTACAATTAATATTTATTAGTCAAGTTGATGAGTTGAATAAAAATTGAAATAAAATCTATAGTCAATTAATTATTAAATTAAAGATCCATAAACTTGAAAATATTGAAGATATTTGTTTTGTTAAATTAAACGTCCATGAACATAGTGGGTCATTCATTGGCCAAACTCTAACCCTTAACTCACTAAAATCTTAATAATGCAATTTCGTTAATTTATCGGAGGATCATTCATTGTAAAATTTATCTATTTCGTAATGTCACTTAAATTTCGTGGTATTTCGTGGAAATTGTGTCAAATCGTGATATTTCATAGTAAAACGTTGTAATTCGTGGAAAAATATGGTAAAATATGGCAAAACGTGGTAAAATATGGAAAAACGTGGTAAATCGTGGTAATTTGTGACAAATCGTGGCAAAACGTGGTATTTCGTGCCAATTCAAGGTATTATGTTGAATTTTTTTTTTTTGCTATTGCTAACTTTGGATCATTGATGTTAAAAACGAATTGGTAGAGATATATAACATGCATTACTTGTGTAAAAGGCTTACATGTTTCAACCAATTTAATACAAGCAAGAGAAAGGAGAAATCAGTTTTAAAAAATAAATAAATAAAATGAATACTAGTAATATATACTCATATACTATAATAAAAAATGAAAAGATGAGAGGATTTGTGACTCAACGATAAGTTCGGGTTGGTTTTGAGTATCGCCGTCAAAGTGTAGTGGATGGTATAGATTAAAACCGAGGGATTATCGTACCCAAGGGATTGGAAGGCCCTAAAATCACCTTGGTAAAGTGTGTGGTAACCAAGCTATTCTAGCACTAAAATGGTGAGATAAGAGATGAGCTATATACTAGTGTAGTGAAGTATGTGCACATGGTTGTAGTGTTCATATTTTTGGTGTTTTCAAAGAGAACATGCAAGAAAGTAAATAAGTAACAATTGCAGATTTGATAAACAAAGTTATTGAGCTTACAAACTCAATTTCAATAGCTAGTGTACATCTCAAATTACAAGAATTAAATCAATGAAACTAAAAGGTAAAAGAGTTAGAGAATGCTCAATGATGTTTCCAAGACTTCTCCTCCTCTTTTATGAACTCCTCCTTGCTCCAAGTCTCAATCCTTGCAATCTTTGATGTTGTTGTGGGGGCTGTTTTGGTGAGGTGAGGGGTAGCACGAATTTGGTGGTGAGAATGGAAGAGAGAAAAGAGTGAGGAAGGTAGAAGAAGAAAGAAAGAAAGGGTGAAGAAGGTGGCCGGAAGTGATAGGGAAAGTGGCCTGAATTTAGAATGGGAAGAAGAGAAAAGAAGAAGAAAGAGAGGAGAGGGAGAAGAGGAAGAAGGGGAAGAAGGGGGCTGCTCGAAAATTGTGGCTAGAATGAGATTATTTTTCTCATGTGTGGCTGCTAGGATAGTCATAGCAGCTGCAATGTTTATTAGTTTAAGCAAAAGGGAGAGCCACTCACATAAAGAAATGTGAAGTGGAGGAAATTATGGATTGGTGGAGGGATTAGTGGATGTGTGAGTGAGTGAGTGTGTGTGTGAGCTGTGCCACACATGTGTGCAGCTGATGTAGGAGAGTCTCTCCTTCTGTGGTGGTGCTCCGGTGGTGTTGCCGCCTCTTGTGGTTGTGGTTTGCCGGAAAAATCGCCGGAAATGCAATTTCTTCATTTTCCTTCATTTCTTCGATTCTTCAAGGCCTTCAATGGCAACGTCTTCCGAAGGTAGATTTGTGCAATCTTCAATGCCTAGGAGCCACGGTTGACTTCTTGTCCTCTTCTCGGAAGTGTGCCCAAAAGTAGTCAAAATGCACCTTCTTGTGCCGAATTACCTCAAGGCACCTAAGTAACCTGAAATCATGAAAACGCATATTAATAGAAACAAAATGCCTTCGGGTAAGCTTAACTCTCGTGATTAGGAATACAATTTGCGCTATAAATAAGTGCAAATCAATTTGGTAATTTGTCATATATTTGTAATAAAAATTAAAAATTGTGCTCATTATTAGCTCAAAATGGTATTTGCTTTAATTTTTTAATGAATTTAATTATAAATAATATTTATTAGTCAAGATGATGAGTTGAATAAAAGTTTGAAATAAAATGATTAAAATTTATAGTCAATTAATAATTAAATTAAATGTTCATGAACATGGTGGATTATTCATTGGCCAAACCCTAACACCTTAACTCATTAAAGTCTTAAAAATACATTTTCGTTATTTTATTGGATTGGTTATTTATTGTAGAATTCCACTATTTCATAATGTGTGATAAAATTCGTGATATTTTGTGAAAATTCGAGGTATTTCGTGGCAAACGTGGTATTTCATGGTAAAATGTGGTATTTCGTGGTAAAACGTGAAAAAATATGGAAAAATGTAGAAAAACGTGGTAAAAAGTGGAAAAACGTGGTATTTCGTGGGAAATTTGTGAAATTTTGAGGTATTTGTACACTTTTTTCCTATTATAGCTAACTTTGAAGCATTATTAACTCAACATTTCACAATATTTTATATAATTTGTGGTATTTCGTAGAAATGTGCTTTTATTTTTAATGAATTTAATTATAATTCGTATTTATTAAGTCAAGATGTAGTGTTGAATGAATATTTGAAATAATGTCTATAGTCCATAGTCAATTAATTATTATAGACTTTATTTATTAATTGACTATTAATTGAGAATGCCAAAATATTTTAATAAGCATAGTTTTGCATTGCTTATTACAATATATTATTAGTTTTTCATTTTTTAATTTGATTTCTTCTTTCTTCTGCTCGTATGAAATTTATTGAAACTTGTAACATATTTATATAAATATTGCATGTTATTTATCTCCACCAATTCGAATATCAATTTGTTTTTGATATTAATGATTCAAAGTTAGCTATAATGGAAAACAAATTATACAAATACCACAATTTTTTTACGAAATACCACGAATTATGCACAATATACCACGAATTTATTAGTCAAGATGATGAGTTGAATAAAAATTTGAAATAAAATCAATAGTCAAATAATAATTAAATTAAATTTCATAAACTTCAAAATATTAAATATAATTTTTTTTTGTTAAATTAAATGTTCATGAACATGGTGGATTATTCATTGGCCAAACCCTAACACCTTAACTCATTAAAGTCTTAAAAATACATTTTCGTTATGTTATCAGATTGGTTATTTATTGTAGAATTCCACTATTTCATAATGTGTGATAAAATTCATGATATTTTGTGAAAATTCGAGGTATTTCGTGGTAAAACGTGGAAAAATGTGGAAAAACGTGGTAAAAAGTGGAAAAATGTGGTATTTCGTGGGAAATTTGTGAAATTTTGAGGTATTTGTACACTTTTTTCCTATTATAGCTAACTTTGAAGTATTATTAACTCAACATTTCATAATATTTTATCTAATTTGTGGTATTTCGTAGAAATGTGCTTTTATTTTTAATGAATCTAATTATAATTCGTATTTATTAAGTCAAGATGTAGTGTTGAATGAATATTTGAAATAATGTCTATAGTCCATAGTTAATTAATTATTATAGACTTTATTTATTAATTGACTATTAATTGAGAAGGCCAAAATATTTTAATAAGCATAGTTTTGCATTGCTTATTACAATATATTATTAGTTTTTCATTTTTTAATTTGATTTCTTCTTTCTTTTGCTTGTATGAATTTTATTGAAAGTTGTAACATTTTTATATAAATATTGCATGTTATTTATCTCCACCAATTCGAATATCAATTTGTTTTTGATATTAATGATTCAAAGTTAGGTATAATGGAAAACAAATTATATAAATACCACAAATTTTTTACGAAATACCACGAATTTACACAAAATTCCACAAAAATATTACTAAAATTTATCAAACATTGCAAAATGGTGGAATTATGAAATGAATGTCCCTCCGACAAATTAACGAAAATTCATTTTTAAGTCTTTAGGTAGTTAAGGGGTTTGGCTAATGAATGACCTATCATGTTTATGGACGTTTAATCTGACAAAAAAAATGTTATATTATTTTCAATGTTTTTTATAGTTCATGGATATTTAATTTAATTATTAATTAACTATAGACTTTATTTCAAATTTTAATTTAAGTACACTACAAGTTTTTTTTTTGTTTTTTTTATTTTCATTTTCTTCGATTGTATGAAATCTCGATGTGCCTACTAGTGTGCTCTAACCTGATCATTAGTTATATAAAAAAAAGTATACAATTGAAAACCTACTAGGTGGAGGAAAAAGAAAACAGTCAAATCAACTGTGGGATTCAATTACTGCATTATTTTTATGCCTAACAAAAAAAATGTTATATTTTTTTCAACGTTTTTTATAGTTCATGGACATTTAATTTAATTATTAATTAAATATAGGCTTTATTTCAAATTTTAATTTAAGTACACTACTAGTTTTTTTTTTTCATTTTGCTTCTTCGATTGTATGAAATCTCGATGTGCCTACTAGTGTGCTCTAACTTGATCATTAGTTATAAAAAAAAAGTATACAATCGAAAACCTACCATGTGGAGGAAAAAGAAAATAGTCAAATCGACTGTTGGATGCGATTACTGCGTTATTTTTATGCCTTTGGTAAAAACATTAGCCTCTTTCGTCTTCGTTTCGACCTCGATCCATTATAATACTCAAAACATTTTTAAAATAGAATATATATATATATGTATTATTAAAATACTTGGAGATTGTTAGTGACAAGCCAAGGTTTCAACTATTTATTGAGAAAATATTTTTCTCACTTAAGAAAGGTCATGCGACCATGAGAAATTTGGATGAGTATTTAGAAGAAAAAAAATTGAGAGAACAATTTCAAATTGATCAGGGTTAATTTCATAATTCCGGTAGTTATTATGGAGTCTCGGAGAATTTTAATTTTCTTATTTTAGTTTTAATTCCAATTTAAGGACTTGGAAATAAAATAGATGTTTTGATGTGTCTGTGGAAATTTTCAAGAAATTGTTCGGAAGTCCGAGCCATTTTGAATAATTTTTGAAAGTTTGGGAGTGAAAGAAATTATTAAAAAATATAAATTTAAGTCGGTGCAATCTCAACCGTTGATCTCTTTCACTGCTTAATCGTGTCATTGACACAAATTAGATTGCAAGGGAAAAACCTGAACCTTCCAGACCTGCGCGACCACTGTGAACCCACCGAGAAAAAAGAGAGAATGATTTGGTTTTAATCATGATTAAATTTGTAATTTTGTAATTATTAAAGAGTTTCAAAATTTTTTTTAATAAATTTTCTTTAAGTCGGAACTCTAATTTAAGGACTTGAGAATAAAGTTTTAGGTCAGGATGAGTCTGTGGAATTTTCGGAAAATTTTCAGATACCCAGCAATTTTGTTTAATGATTTTCTTAAGTTTGAGAAATAAAGAAAATAATTTATGGGAAAAGGAATTTGAGACGGTGGGATCTGGACCGTTTATTGCTACCACCTCAAGATGTGGACTGCCCAAATTAAATTAAATGGAGACCATAAATAGCCAACCGAGTTTGACTCGGTCATACTGTGCAAGATACATGGCCATCCCCCTTGCCGCGACACAGCCGACCTCACCCCTCTCCTCCGGTCGTTTCCCGCTACCGCGCCTGTACCAGAAGCTTCACCTTATCGAGGCGAACACGATGGTAGGATTGGTTCGTTAAATAGATGGCTGAACAGTGAGAATCGAAGAGAAGAAGCTCTGCGAAATCTGGCGAGTTCTCGTCGAATTCCGGCAACTCCGGCTGTGGCTTGCTTCGAACGAGGTATGGAGGAGTATCTACTCTTCGAGCTCTACATGTTTCTATGCTTGGAATTCACTTTGGTTAATGTTTAGAAAAGTAGGGATTTGGGTGTTGTTCTGCCACCACTGATTCACCGTGAACGGTGGCGGTTTTGGGCTTTGTTAAAGGCGTTTCGAGCCCGACGTGGTGGAATTGCTGCGGTGTTGTTGTGACTTGAATAGAGAAGAGTGTTTGGGTGCAGCAATCGAGTGCTGTAATTGGTTCTGGAATCTGGACAGCTGGACTTCTGGTCCTTCTGGAGCATGAGAGAAAGCAAGAAAGAGAAGAGAGCTGTGAGGAGAAGAGAGTGAATTGGGTTCCCACAGTAGAAGAGTGATTGTAATGAACTTGTAATTATATGACTGATTGTTCCGAAAAAAAATTATGTGACTGGCCCAAGAAGCACGAACTGAAGGAAGAAGAAAGAGAAATGGTGGCTAACACGTGCCACGGTAATTCTTTTTTCACTATGCACATGCATATGCTGGTCTTCATTACTGACTGACGGAAGTTGCTAAACTAACAGACACGTGCATAGCACATGTCTGGTGGAAGTTCGCGTGGTGAATGCAAGACTCTCCGGTGATCACTATAGAACTTTCTTTTTCTTCTTATAGTGGTTGGAAAGGAATCGAATAATGCAGCGATACATTCCTGACCTTCTCCCATTATTCAGACATTTCGAAACTCACGCCAATTATTTAGGCCGTTCTTTCTTCAAAACTTGTCTTTTCAAGCCTCTCTTCGAATGAAGAAGAAGGAAAAGGCATGAGAACAAAGACAACAAGATAAATGGCCGAATGCCTAATTTTAACCCTTTTTTGGGCTGTAATATGAAGTTCACTATGAATAATGGCCCATTGGTCATAGCCCTGAAAAAGCTTATGGACCGAAAACATTTTGGGTTAAAACAAGTGCAGATGTGTTTCTCCACTCACTGGCATGACTCTACCCATGGGATCCGGATCCTCTCCTTGGCACCCTTTTATCCTTGACTTTTAATCCTATCCCTCCATTAAATATCCTAAGGCCACCAATTAACCACATCAGCATTTGGCAATTAAAAATTCATAAAATGGCTTCTCCAAGGCAAACTGAGACGTTGCTCCAATCTTCCCGTTAACATAGAAGGAAAAAAAAACAGTGGGACGCCTCGTTTTCCTATTCCTATAGTCGTTTCATGCGCGCCTTCCCGCCTTATGCTCTATATCTCTTCTCTTCTCCTCTCCATTATCTCTTTCATCGACGTTGTCTTTGTTTGTCTGCATATTTCAATTGCACCATCATGGACCATAATCTTTCATACCTTTTTCACTGTTTGTCTCTGAAATTTTCCTTATTTCTGCTATGAACGATTCAGATCGTTTACCTTTTTTTTTTTCAATTGTTTTAATGTTAATGTTAGGTTATAATTTCCTATATGATCGAATAGGCATCCTCCCAAAATAAGAAATAAGGATCTGATGTTGTTAAGCTAGAATAATTTAAGTACTTGGTGTTCCTCGTCTAAAATCAGCATCAGACATCCAGAAAAATGAATATCTGCAGACTTGTATCTATATAGGAATGAATACTAGGTTGGACAACACCAAAAAAATGAAGTCATTAATTTATTCTCCAAATTGCAACAAAAGAAGTCTCATAGTATCGGTGATCACATCCACAAAACAACCTAATATCAAACAGTACAAGAAGCCTGAATAGTTCAACAAAAAGTGAGGCACATTTTGTCACTTCTTGTGGTTGTTCCCGGGCTTGAAAAATCATAATTCCAATAGTTAGTAGCATACTTCCAAGGTGTTAAATTACTTTCACGTTCAGATCATGAAACTGTCAAATCCCTCGGCGTACACGTTCAAGTCTAAGGCCTACAAAATACATATTAGTCAAGGTTAGCTGCATACACTTCTCATACAATACACACACGCAAGATCATATATCTATATACCTGACCACAAACATTGTTATTCAAGGCTTGCACATCTTCAAATCCTAAGTGGCCAGTATTGTTATTTTGAAGTAGTTCAAGGAAACTGGTAGGTTGACATGCACCATATTGCTTCCAGGTCGATGGATAATTCTGTGACTTTAATTAGCAAAAGCATTGTAAATATGTCTTCAGTATCATGGAAACGAAATATAAACAAGGCCAAAGACAAATGAATATTGAACATAATGTAAATAACTTTATGAACGTACACTCACAACATATGGAGGATGCACCGTTGGGGAGAATTGATTAATGCAATTCATCACTGGAGGTATCTGTAACCACATGACAGTACAGCAACAAAATACATTAAAAGACAACAAATACAAAGCTAGGAATAGGGTAAATAAATTTTGAACACTCACAGTTGAGAGTTGGAGACCACTGGAGGTATCTGCATATACCATATGATATTTATTCACTCTGGAACAAATATATAGAGGTTCCCAAATAGTTTATGAATCAATAATTAAGGTAAATTATAACTTTATGAGTACTCACATCTTATGATGGATAACCATTAGATGGACCTGCAGGGGGGATCTGTGGGGATGTATTGGATGATCAACTTCCCTTGCAACAATATTGGTAGCTAGGTATGCTTGCCATTTCCTGTAAGTCATTTATATGAAAAGATGTTCTGTTATAATCAATAAAAAATTTAATGAGAGGTAGAACTGTAGAAGTAGAAGAAGTGTTTTCACAACGTACTTTTGACGAAGGAGAATTTCTTCCATGAGAAGCTTGCCTTCTTCTTCTACTTTTGTCCAACCTAGTATTCATTCCTATATAGATACATGTACAAGTCTGCAGATATCGATATTCATTTTTCTGGATGTCTGATGCTGATTTTAGACGAGGAACACCAAGTACTTAAATTATTCTAGCTTAACAACATCAGATCCTTATTTCTTATTTTGGGAGGATGCCTATTCGATCATATGGGAAATTATAACCTAACATTAAGATCGAAACTATTGAAAAAAAAAAAGGTAAACGATCTGAATCGTTCATAGCAGAAATAAGGAAAATTTCAGAGACAAACAGTGAAAAAGGTATGAAAGATTATGGTCCATGATGGTGCAATTGAAATCTGCAGACAAACAAAGACAACGTCGATGAAAGAGATAATGGAGAGGAGAGGAGAAGAGATATAGAGCATAAGGCGGGAAGACATGAAACGACTATAGAAATAGGAAAACGAGGCGTCCCACTGTTTTTTTTTTCCTTCTACGTTAACGGGAAGATTGGAGCAAACGTTCAGTTTGCCTTGGAGAGACCATTTTATGAATTTTTAATTGCCAAATGCTGATGTGGTTAATTTGTGGCCTTAGGATGTTTAATGGAGGGATAGGATTAAAAGTCAAGGATAACCAAGGATGAAAGGGTGCCAAGGAGAGGATCCGGATCCCCGATGACCATGAATCGTCCATCTGAGTCTACCCATGCTCTCTCTCTCTCTCTGCATGTGTGTGTGTGTTTTTTTTTTTGTCTAAGTGGTTTTTATGAGGGAAAAAAATATTTGGTGGATTAGAAAATAACAAGATCACCAAAATTGACCTTAACTATAATTTGTCATTGTAAAAATGTGTGTACATATTTATCTTGTGATCCCCCATTTTTCAAAAAATTTACGAAAAAAAAAAAGAAATAGATAGTTTGGATATGTGCAAACTTTCAAAAGAAAACATTATTTTCTGGCCTCGCAGAAATGGATTTGATTGGATGCAAAAGATCCAAACTGCCCTTAATGAGCAAAAGTTTGACCCACAAGCTTTTGTAGCAAAAGCATGGACTCTGCAGTCAGTCTAAACTAACTAAAACCACCCAGTTGATGACCCAACCAAAATAACTTCAAACTTTCAACTCTCATCTTTCTTAGTATCATTCATATCTCTCTTCTCCTAATAGGCTAATACCAAATCGAAACCACCATCACTAAGGCATGTGTATCAGTGACACCGTCTTTGCAAAAGGTGGGGACACCACATCCAGGAAAGACAACTAAAGACTTGGATTTAAATTCACAGACAATACATGTTGATATAAATTTTGGTCGTTATGATTTTAATGCATCTAAATCTGGGTTGATCTTGTTTATTTATTTTTTTTAAATCAATATTTTCTCTTTTTTTTGTTGTTGTTGAACTCAAGAGTTTTCATTCAATGTTTGTATTGGTTCATTGTTAGTATATGAATTATGTACAAAATTTTAATTTTTATTCCCAATCAGATTTTTTTTTGTTTCCCATCAGCCCATCGTCCATTTAAATGGGCAGAATGATAATTTACTTTTATTTTTTTATTGGCTCCCACCCAATAAAATCCAATAAAATGTTCACTGATTCCCAATAAAATCTTTATTGACCCTTAATACAACTCTATTAAACTTTTACCGACCCCATTGATACTTGAGAATGGTATTAATTGACTTGTTGTTAGCATATGAATTAAGCAAAAAATTACTTTTGGTCACTTAAGTTTGATATATTCGACATTTTGTTCACTATAGTTTTAAAAATATCACTTTGGTCACCCAACTTAAAAATCATTTTTCACTTTGGTCATTATAAGCCGTTAAAAAATAGGGTTTTTTTTTAGAATGAGTGACCAAAGTGACAAACAGTTTTTAAGTTGAGTGAACAAAGTGATATTTTTGAAACAATAGTGATCAAAGTGTTGAATATTTTACAGTTGAATGACTAAAAGTAATTTTTTTTCTATAAATTGTGTACCAATTATTATACTAAATATTAACTAAATGACACTGATGATGCGAAAACAAGAATAAGGCAAGACCTTTCTTACTATTCCACTTGAGTCTAATATTTAGCATAGGGTTTAACCAACATAAACTTATGTCATTATGCAGCCGCACGAGAGGAGGCTCCCTAGGGTTTCCCTAGCAGCCGTTCTTTTTTGCGGGTTTGCGGCAGTTCTCCTCCATTGTTCGAAGGTTGGATCTCTCTCCTTTGTTCCCGTGGTAGGAGATGTATGGGCGGCGGGGCGTTTGCGGTTTGTACCGGTCTCCTTGGCAGGCCTTGTGTGGTGTTTCGATAGCGGCAAGGATCGACGAGTTCTATAGGAAGGCTTTCCGGTTGGGATTTCGTGGTGGTCTGTTTGGTCGGATTTGGTCGGTTGTTGGTGATGTGTTGGCTCTGGTTTCAGCGGATCGTTTCACGGTGGTGTTGGGCATGGTCGGCGGGTTAGGGATCCCAATCCGTTGGGTATGGGATCCGGGGATTGCTCGGCGTGTTCCGTTGGTGGTAATTCTGGCAGCGAGGCTCGCCTCTTAGCGCGCCCGAGGCGTTGTAGTCGTGGTGGGTTTGTTGCCACCGGCCACTTCGGCTCCGATCCAACTCTAGGACGGGGGAGAGGAGATGGGCTTGGGCCTTTTGGCCTTAGTTCAATGTTGTTGGTTTGCCTGGTTCGGATGTCGGGACATGGGTTTGGTTTCAAATCTTTTCTCTCTGCATGTTGGACCTGTGGGCTGATGGCTTTCTTTACCTTTTGGATGGTATGTTTGTGGCAGGCTCTTCTTGATTTTGCTAGTATCTTTGTACACCCACTTGAGGTCTTAGGCGAGGCTACTAGTTTAATTTGGTTGAACGGTCTTTTCTTTTTAGTCACTTGAGTCAAGTATGTAACCCAAGTTATAATGGGTGTTTACTTACTAGAGTATTCTCTGAGTCAGGCTGTTTGTGGTCTAGACATAGTGTAGGAGCTCGCTCTAGCGTATGTATCACTCTGGCATTGACCCAGTACGGTCGTCATGATTTTAAATCAATGGATTTTATCCTTTCCCCTCAAAAAAAAAAAGGCAAGGAAAAATAAAGGAAAATATCCAATATATACACAAATTCACATTACATTCCTCATTCACTCAAAAGTTTTTTAATTCTGCCCAATATGCTGGGGTTGGACCTATTTTACCTCCACCAAGGTAAAAATTAAGACTCAATCTATTATGACTTTTATGTTCCGATTTTACCCTTACTGTGGGTTTTTAGTTGTAGGGGTCTTGCCTGCGCGACCTCGCAACGGAGCTTCATCACCCACAGCTCTGTTGGCTGCGGTCTTTTTCCACCTGCTTTCCCACAACGCGGAAATTTGTTCTGCACCTCCGATCATCGATCCGTTCTGCACTTGTTATCCAAAAATATTATATATTCATAACTCATAAGTGATCTAGTAAGTTGGATCCCATTCGCTTCCATCATCCTCCTCCTTTTCTGATCGATCCTTTTTTTTTTTTTCTTTCCATCGATCTCTCTTTGTTTCCTTTCCAGTGGGTTCCATGAAGTATATGAAGTCCTTATCTGCTTCATCCCTTGTATGGGAACATGATGTTTTCCTCAGTTTTAGGAGTGAGGACACCCGCCACAATTTCACCGACCATTTTTTTGGAACAGAACTTGAGTAATCGGAGAACGGCGGAGATAGATAGATAGAGAGAGAGAGAGAGAGAGAGAGCTGTGCAGAGGTGAATCGGAAGAAGAATGTTGCTGGGTTTGTGCTTGCGGTGTTCTTCGAAGGATGCCCAGAGTAATTTCTCTGGGCTAGGCTCGGCGGTGGTAGTGTAGAGGAGGAGCACGGTGGCTGGAGTGAGGTTGCCGTGGTCTGAGGAATACGAGAGAGAGAGAGAGAGAGAGAGAGAGAGAGAGAGAGAGAGAGAGAGAGAGATGGGGGATTGAGCTAAGGAGAGAGAATTGATAGAGAAGAATTGGAGATTAGGTAGTGGCAGTGACCGAAATTGGAGAAAGAGAGAGTGGAGAAGAGTGTGGTCTGCTAGTTATGTCGAAAATTCATGCCATTTTTTTTATGACAATTCATGCCATTTGTTGGGATTATGTACTTTCCCGGAAGTTCTGGCCTCCACCGGGTGGAATTCCACCTGGTGGATCTGGGTCATTCATTGCAGGGAAAAAAAATAAAAAAAAGTTAAAGAAAAGTTATTGTTGAATCTGGACCGTTGGTGGAACTCCACCTGGTGGACCAAAGACACTCTCGTATTTTCCCGTCTTTCATATTCTTATCTTGATTTAGTGATTTACAATGACATGTTATTTGTAGCTTTAGAGTTGCTGCTTAGTTCTTTTTGGAAAAATTTTATCGGACTCTCAAGCTAAAATGAATTTCAAAATCAACCCACACCCTTCTATTGACTACTCAATAGAATTATTTCGTCCTTCGCCCTGTGCTTGAGAGGCAAGATTACTTTAATTTGAGGACTCGAGAATAAAATTCGCGTCACGATAAGTTCATGAAAATTTTCGAGAAATTTTTATCGGACTCCCAAGCTAAAAATTTTTCAAAATTAACTCACATCCTTCTATTGACCACTCAATAAAATTGTATTGATCACTCAATAAAAAATTTTCGTCATTGGCTCTGCGCTCGATAGGCAAGATTACTTCAATTTGAGGACTCGAAAATAAAATTCGGGTCACGATGAGTCCATGAGAATTTTATTGGACTTCCAAACTAAAAAAATTTCAAAATCAACTCACACCCTTCTATTGACCACTCAATAGAATTGTATTGACCACTCAATAAAAAATTATTGACCATTTAAGCACTTGTTTGATCAACATTGTTTGCATTTTCTTAATCCAATAAATCATCTAAAATTTTTATTGATCCCTTAATAAAATTTTATTGACCTTAAATTTTTTTGGAACTTACAACCTCTCCCTCGACTCTGCTCCCAAGAAGTGAGATTACTCCAAGACATTGGAAATTCAAGTTCATGACAGATACGACATCAGTACTGCACTAGCGTTTTTGTTTGTCAACTCAATAAAATTCTATTGACCTCAATAAAATTCTTCACAATAAAAAATTAGTTAATCCACATTAGCGTACATCACAAACTTTGAAGAATTTGGTATAAGCTAATAACAAAACACATCAAAGTCTTGTTGGAAATAGCAAGACAGAAACAAGAAACTGGAATTACCAATGGCAACAAGGAGTGAGATAATTTCCTGGCCAAGTGATGATGGCCCTCTCTCTTCCTATGAACCAAGCTTCTAACCTCCCAAAAACACTTGATTCCATTACCCCAATTTTGCATATCAGCAAGCACACCCTCTCTCGTCACATTAACTCGGACATAGTTTCAATACATATACTCATTCATCCATCCAATTCCCGATTTGTTCATTTCGCATATACATACTAATTAAACACATGAAACCCAGATGAAAAGATGATATTAAAAGTCAATTTAGAGAACAAGCATAAGAGAAACATATTAAATTTCAAGCATACAAAGAAACACATGAAACCCAAATGAAAAAAAAAAATATATATATATATATTAAAAATTAAATTAAAGAACAAGCTCACTACATCAGTGTTGGTGAGGAAAAAAATCAGTTAGATTTTAACTCACCACAAATATTGGACTGGAGCGGGAATTGACGAATCTCGATCAAGATGCTTTATTTGACTGCAAGATATTTTGTTTGACTGCTGACTCGTTGTCAAGGTGACTCGTTGACTCGTCGACTTCCTGACTCATTGACTTTTCGACGAGGTGATTCGATGACTCGTCGACTTCCTAGAATAAGGGACCAAGTAACTCCTCCCCTAAAATTGGGGACCAAGTAAGTTCTCCATAACTGGACTTGCAAGCATCGTAACTTTGCTTGCAAGTCACTTCTTCGTACAAAGTGGAAAGCAGTTAATCATTTATGGATAAGTTCCCATATATTTTGTTGGACTTGGGCTTCGTAAATCCGAATTGCATGTCAACAAATACTTAATTCTTTCACAAACCCATTCCGTTTAAATTTAGACTCCCACAATGCCCCCAAATCATAGGAGAAAATTCAAAAAGTTGTCTCACGCCAATCTTTATTTCGCAGCCGATTATATCAAATGGTTAAAAAAATTTACCACAGGGCAATCATCGTATGCCTCCCATTTTTTTTTACCTCAAGGATTATTGCCGCCAGTCGTTCCTCGTTGTTGTTCGGTCGTTATCGCTAATATATCGACCCCGTGCTTGTTGGAGAGAAGCTAGCACTTTGTATTGCTCATATTAAAATTGATTTGCACAAATATGAATACCAGACGAAAATTTGTAGCCATGAATGGTAGCGGCGAGAGATGTCCACGAGGAAGTTGTTCTCGTGCCCATCGAATATGCATGTGCTTGAGGGCAAAACATCTTGCCCCCAGCCTTGCGACTGGTTTACTCAAGCGACGATCTCGATCTGCAAACTCACCTCCAAAGGCCACGATCTCGTTAGGGATGGTCACAAATTGCAAACTCACTGTTGTGGACGTAAAATACATACACAAAGTGTCTTTAACTATTTGAATTAGGCTTATCTGAAAGATTTTTAATATTTTTAATGCGTATTTGTGTATTGTGTAGGTTAAATAAGTGTTTTGACACAAAATAATATATTTTAGGTGTTTTAGTATTTTTCTAAGAAAAAGACGAAAAATCAATACTCGGAAATGGCTAATCACTATTCCGACACCTCGAATTCCCATTTATGTTGCATAATTATATTTCTATATATTATTTATTTTACCTTTTTATTTTATTTTATTTTTATTACTTTGCTTTTTTGACTTTTGCAAGTACAGCCAATGCCAGCCGGCCACGATCCACACTGCCGGCCACCATCCTCACCTGCCTCCACCGTCTCCTCCTTCTTAAGCCTTTCAGTCCTTCATTCACTCACACCGATCACAAGAACACTAACACCGCATCTCCTTCTCTCACCACCTTTATCAACCCACTTCATCACCAATTCCAGTCTTCATCACAACCAAACCACACAGCCATTCCATGAGCCTGCAACCCGTGCTTGCCCAATTCTCCTGAACTTGTGCCTAATCATCATCAATCACAAGCAATCCTCATAGAAACTCCACACCCACATACCATTCAATCCACAATCCAAGTTTCCAAGACCTGCAATCCACCATAACCAAACCACCATGAAGCACCCGAGCCTCTCACCATACCCACCACCTTCAAATCAATTCAGGTTAGATCACCACAATCCACCAATCCGGCCTCTGTTCTTGCCACCGTCGATTTCACGCCATAACATCATCACTCACGACCACACCTTGGCTCATCCAATTCTGCAATCAAGCTTCCACAACTCACAGCCCTCATCACCTGCAATCAAATTCAATCCAAACCTACAATTAAACAATCACCCATTACCATTAAGCATCAAGCCAAGCACAGCCGTTCTTCCAATCAGCGCCGCCGATCGAGCTCACCCAGACTAGTGTGTCCTTGTTCCTCCGCGTGCCTTGCCATGTTGAGCCCATCATGAGCCCGTGCTCACACAGACGCCACCGAACCAAGCCATCGACGCCGCCAGACCGCGCCGCCGTGCCACAACATCGAGCCCGTGCTCTCCTTTTCCAGCCTGCACTGTTGCTGGCATCATCAACCCGAGCCCAGCGACACCGTCGTCCTTGCTACCTAGCTCGGCCCCGTGCCTCCTCTCTCTTGGATAAATCTCAAACTCTCTCTCCCTCAGTGTTCAGAGAGGAGAAGAAACAAATGGAAAAGAGGAGCAGACGGGATGAGCCACGAGATAAAAAGAAGAATGGGCTGGGCCGGAAAGAAGAAGAAGAAGAAGAATGAAAAAGAAAAAGAAGAAAAAGGAAAAGAAAAGTTGACCCTCCTTTGACCCGTTGAACAAGGCCCAAGCCAATTGTGGGCTTTCACTGTTCTTGGTCCAAACTGTTTTGGACACCCATTACCCCAGGCCCAAAGCCAGCAATCCAAAGCCCAACTGAAATGGGCCCCCCGCCACATCCAAATACCGTTTTCGAAAGTTGAGCCTCGCCACCTGTACCTACCAGGCGGTGTTCAGTTTCTGAGCACGATAGCTGAGCCCTCTACCTACACCAGCAGGGCAGTGCCGTCTTCACGCGCACATGGTTGAGTTGTCCACCCAGACCTGACGACAAGTGTCCATTTTCACAACAGTAATATTTACCAAAACTCGTTTATTTATTATATTTGTTTAAGTTTAATTTTAATTTCCGCATTTGAATATTGTGTGAATAATTTTGGGTAATTGTTATTGTGTAAATATTTATTTTAAACTTTATTTTATTATTTTGTGTAATAATTTAGGTTTTAGCCCTATTACTCTTAATATTAGCTTTGATTTATAATTTTTCGGATATTAAATGTTTGTTTGATTCATTGCTTTGTCATCGATAAATTGCTAGTTTGTTTATTGTGGTTGCGAACATAGTAAGCATGCTAGGGTTTTATTGCTAGGATTATATGTGGACCGCCATATCATCATATATTCTAGAAGTAACAAATAACGGTGTAAGCTATCGTTATATGAATCATCTTCTAGGCAATTAGAACTACACCAGTGTCGAAGTTGCCTAGAGTTACTCGTTCTCTTTATGCTTAATGACTTCTTAATGCTGAATGTATGAACATGTCATTCTAGGTTGCATTTTAGAAGCTAAGTTAGGAGTACATACCATGCACCTAACATACCAAGTAAGAGAAAACAATAGATTAAATGCAACATGTCATACATGTCATTGGTTTAGTCTGAGTAACTACATTTAATTGAAAAGAAGTTATAGGTTAATATATCAAGAGTGTAATGTTTGTTGTACTATTTTTGTTTAGTTTAATTTTCAAAAACAAAAATCCAAAAATATTTTCTTTTATTTATTTCTTGATTTCCATTATTTCCAAAAAACTGAAAAACATCTTTTGTATATATTGTATATTTTTGTAAATAAATTCTTTGTTGTATATATTATTTAATTTTCGTGACATAGAAAAGCAAATAAACAATCTCCTGTGGGTAACGATCCCTACTTTCCTATACTACATTCGATATTCATATCACAGTAGGGATGGTCACAAAACTGCAAACTCACCCCCGAAGGAGTGGTCACGATATGCAATTTGAAAAATAATGTATTTCCAACCAACAGATCCAACATATCAAATTTATTCCTCAAGTTGCTAGTAACACATAATTAACTGAAAGAAATGCTTACAGGATTAAAGAACTACTTATGCATGCTGACACAATTTTGACAAAGGATAAAAACATCTTACGGCTTTGCGAAGCAAACCATTATTCCTTTCTCTTGGGAGTTCAAGTCATAATATCTCGTGCACAATCTCTTCTCTTCGAGGGGCCAAGTTGGTAACTGGTGTGGTCTTTTTCACGTTGTCCATAGCATTATACTGCAAAAGCTTCCCTTGATCCATCAGATTTGCGATTTGGATCCTCAAGCTACGACATTGCGAGGTTCGATGTGAATAATCTGCATGAAATTCACAGTACCGATTCTGGTATTTTCTATCTGATGGAGTGGTCATCGGGGGCGGTTTCAAGAATAGACCCTCAAGCCTATGGTTGTACCAGATTTGCGTGGGACTGACTGTAAAATGGTAATGCGGGTCTTGAAACACTCATCCATAGTTATCACGCTCTCCTGTCCCAAATTTCGTTGAACTTGCGCGCCCCCGAGACGCAATTGCAGCCGTCATGCGCGATGCTTGTGCAGCTTCGATCTCTCCTAGCCAGATTTCTCCTTCAATTCGAATTTGTATTTCTCCCATATCCTTAGCTGGTCGTCTCACCAAATCCTTGTAAACTTGCGTGTTAGGTAGAAGTCCCTCGCGAAATGCAACAGCGGCGTATTTGGAGGTGCACCCATATATTTGTGCTTGCTCAGCGCGAAATCGCTCATAGAAGACCTTAAGCCTTTCTCCCACCTTTTGCATCATCGCAAATAGTGCTTCCATATCTTTCTTGCGCTTGCAATTACAAAAATACTGAGAGATAAACGCCTCGCTTAATTCATCGAAGCTCGAGATAGACCTTGGCTTCAGGTCACGGAACCAGGTTCTTGCCTCATCGACTAAGCTTGAGGGAAAAAACTTGCAGAATAGTTTTTCATCGTTGGTCTCTGTGATCATTTGTTGTTGGAATCCCTTGAGGTGATCCACTGGGTTTTTAGTACCGTCATATTGCTGGAAAATAGGTGTCATGAATTTGCGTGGTTTCTCCGCATTCAAGATCTCCTCGACGAATGGCAACTTTCCAATTTCCTTTATCGCAGCTGCAGCTAACTCACCTGGACTCGTACTTCGAACATCTTGTAGCAACTTCTCTATCTTGGATCGCCAAGTTTCATCCTTTGCTTTCTTCATTTTCCCTTGGTCTACGCTTCTCAAGTTAGGCTTAGTGCTTCCACCTGCCGAATTTTCTGCTTCTCTTTGAGTTGATCCCTCGACGACCTCTTCCTCTTCATCATCAGTGGAGTCCTCTTATCTTTCTAGCTCACTCTCTTTACGTTTTTGTCTATGTGCCTCCCTGAGTTCTTCTTTCTTCTGTAGCTTGGCAAGTTCTTCAGCCATCTTTTGCATCTATTGCATTATGATTGCTTGTTGATCGCTTTGTGATCCATCCATATCAGTCCTGTTGGATGGATCAGGCAGTGCAGCATCCTCCATTCCCACAACTTTTTTTTTTGGAAATCGTTCCCACAGATGGCACCACTTGTTGGTGAGGAAAAAATCAGTTAGATTTTAACTCACCACAAATATTGGACTGGAGCGGGAATGGACGTATTTTGATCAAGATGTTTTGTTTGACTGCTCACTCGTTGACGTACTAACTCATTGTCAAGGTGACTCGTTGACTCGTCCACTCCTTGACTCGTTGACTCGGCCACTCCTTGACTCGTTGACTTTTCGACGAGGTAATTCGATGACTCATCGACTCGCTGACTCGGGGGGGGTACCTGCAGAAAACCCTCTGATGCCTAAGTCAGTTTATTTCTTAGTTGAATGAAGTAAACCAGTGTAGATGAGATGTCATACCTGGTCTCACGACCTTCCTTTTATAGGCAATAATGCAAATTGCGCTGCAAGTTACGTCTTCCTAGAATTAGGGACCAAGTAACTCCTCCCCTAAAATTGGGGACCAAGTAACTTCTCCATAACTTGACTTGCAAGCATCGTAACTTTGCTTGCAAGTCACTTCTTCGTACAAAGTGGAAAGCGGTTAATCATCTATGGATAAGTTTCCTTATATTTTGTTGGACTTGGGTTTCGTAAATCCGAATTGCATATCAACAAATACTTAATTCTTTCACGAACCCATTCCATTTATATTTAGACTCCCACAATCAGCAATCTTATTGTAGCAAAAGATTAAACATTTAAACAGTAACCTGGGTTCATCGAAGAGAATGAGCAAAAGACAAATGTTATCTATCATTCTAATGCAAACTTCATAATCTGAAGACAATGAGCTTCTTGGTTAATTATCTGGATTCGTTGAGTTCATGAGTGAGAGATCCAGAGAGACTGAAATCGCAGATGTGAGAGAAAATGAGGAGAGAGAGATCTGAATTCTCTTTCCTTCAGTCACCGGCCTCCACACACCACCACGGCGCACCACCGGCATAAACAAGCTTGCTGATCTCCTCTGTCCAACCAAGACCAGGGCTCCACACTCCGTTTTGAGGATCTATCTCCATGGATTCCCAACTCCTTCCTCGGTTGCAAATGAAATGACAGTGGCATGTTGTAATTACTCTGAAAATTATAGGACATAATCATAAATTGGTCAGCGTTTCTGAATTAATGGTCCGGATGTGTAGCGCATTTTTTTACCTGAGTGGATGGAAAATATTTTTTCTGTTTTGGACCTTATGGTCAAGAACCCGAAAAATAAATTGAAGCGAGGTTATCTTGTAAGTGTTGGCCGACAACGTGCAAAACACCTACAATCCAAAAAGAAGAGACAACAACATACACGAGCACTCACCCTCCTACATGTGTTCCATCTCCAATCCTTTTGTTTTGAAGAAAGAAATTTGTGTGCACATAGCTTATAGATTACTTAATGTACATGCTACAATAGTACATATGTTATTGACTCATCGTCATTTGTCTAGCGCTACCAATTTAAATTTAAGAATTTTTATCACAAATGGTATCTGAACTTTACCTCAATTATATACATAGTACCTGAACTTCACTTTTGATCACAATCAGTACCCAAACTTTTCGTTTTCATCCTAAATGGTACCTATCGTCAATTTTCAGTATAAAAAAAATTAAAAGAGAGAAAAAAAAACTAAATTTTTTTTCTTTTCAATTTGTGGACGGTAGGAATGTAGGATGAAGTTTTTTTTTTTTTTTTTTTTTGATTTTTAAAGGTAGATTGATGATAGGTATCATTTAGGATGAAAAACAAAAAGTTCATGTACCATTTAAGATGAAAACGAAAAGTTCAGGTACTACTTGTGACAAAAATTAAAATTCAGGTACCAAGTATATAATTGACAAATAGTTCAAATACTATTTGTAATAAAAACCCTAAATTTAAAGTTGAACGTTCTTTTGCATGCATGGTTACACAAGTACGAAAATGCATGGTGCCACAACCAATAGCTCGAGGCTCCGAAAAACTACCCAACAAATTATCTACTTTAACAAATTACTCTATAGGTCACTAGGTCACTATTAGAGTTTGTGTTATAATCTACGGGATTGTTAATAACACACCCAAGTGTGTTATTAACAACTTCCATAATCTAAGCTACCCTACTTTTTTTCTTATTCTTAAGGCCACTATGGATGCTCGTGAAGAATCTAATATAACTTATCAAAATTCAAATTTGATCAGAGCAAGAGCGAGAGCGAGAATGCGAGAGAGAGATACACAAAGAAATCAAGAGATCAAGTTTCCCAAGCTTCTGCTGTTTGTGCTCGTCGATCACTTTCTATAGTGCGTCCATTGAAATTCTTCTCGTTACTGTTTTCTTTCTTTTCAGATCTTCTGATAGGAGCACAAAGTGTGACGTTTTTAATGTATTTTTCCTACTATTTGGCTATGATTTAATTGTAACTTTGCTATTTTAGCTTAGTTTCCATATTTGAGTCCAAAATGATGTATTAATGTGAACATGTGCAGAAACGAAGTCTAATGGGCTTTTGCGAGGCCCATTAAGAGGTGGTCTGCCATGAGGCCCAAGATGAAGGCCCAAGCCCATGAAGGAAGGCCCAAACCCAAGATGGCAGGCCCAAATCCATGAAGGAAGGCCCAGGTTCACAAAGCATGAGGAAAGGCCCAAGCCCAGATTTTCGGACATTCTGCCTGTGCAGATCGGTCAACTTGCGAGGCCCATATATCTCAATTGCACCGTCAGATCTAGCTGTAATTTTGATACACGCTGCACATGGATGTCAGTTATTCCCAAATAAAATTTCAGAAGCATCCAACCGTTGAAACGTGCAGGATTCCGTTCTAAGTGCGCACTGCTCAGTGCTGTCCGTTTTTATTTTCAATGCTCCACTCACCCCTATATTCTTTCCTCTTCTTTCTGCCCACACCATTAGTGTTTAATTTCTTTTTGGTAAATAAATGGTTAATTTCCATATGATTCCATTTCCACCACCACTTACCATTTCTTTATCTCCCATTCACATTCCACTTCTTTTCCCTTTCTTTGTTTATTTCTTCCATTGTCTTCTTCTTCCTCTCCATTTTCCTATAAATAGGAGGCTATTTCTCTTCACCAATTCACCAATTCACACCCCAATGGGGAGGGACAAACCCTCCTCTTTCTCTTCTCCATCATATTTTCCATTTTCTAGTATTTAGGGTTCTCAAGGCTTCAAGGAGGAGGAAAGGCGGCTGCACCATCACCATCATCACCATCAATTTCGTCCATCATCATCACCACCTTGCTGCACACGGTTTGGATTACTTGCTTTCAAGGATTCAAGGTTTCGTGGTCTTCAAGTCTTCATGCTATTCCATATGGTGTAATCTGACTTTTCCTTTAATTATTCTTATGAATTCCTCTTTGTTGCTTGTTTATCTTTTGTATTAGTTAACATGACATGATTTATATAATTTCCAGCCTATTTATATGAGTTTATTTAGTTATTGGATCCTAATTAATTAGTTCTTCTAGTAGCTTATGTGACTCTGTTTACTTGATTCTGAATTATAGAAAACTTTTATGTGTTTATGTTATAGGGATCGATACTTATAATATTTGCATATAATTGGAGCTAGAGTTAGGGATTACAATTCACCTAATAGTTTTGGAAACCTAATTCACGAGTAGTAAAGGCTTTGGACAAAGGTCGGTGTCAAATAAAAAGGATTGCGGACATATGGACTTTTCTATAATGGGTCGTGCACTTTGATTAACAACTCTTTTCTATGCGTTAAATATGGTTTGATTAGCTAGCTTTCTAGACTAAGATGGCATGTTTAATTGGTTAATCTAGGTGCTTTCACTTAGGTTAATTTTCGTAGAGAGGTTTTATTTGGGGAATGGTTAGCTTCTAACTTTCCACATATGTTAATTTCGGTTTCATGGTTAGGGAACTTGGTTAATTTTCGGTCCAATAATTGGTAAACTTGTATACTTGTGGCTGAACTTTATATTCTTTGTGTTTCATCCCATCTCATTTAATTTATTCTTTGTAGTTTAATTAATTTATTTCATTCAATTTATCTCTTAAACCCCCTTACTTTGTACATATGTATATATTTATACTTTATACATGTTAATAATAATTCTTTATTTTATTTAATTCTTTGTGACAATTTTTGTTAGGTACACCCTTTGATCTCCGTTGTGAACGATACCCTACTTACCACTATACTACTACCGATAGGGATTTTTTAAATTGACGCTCCTT
This sequence comes from Rubus idaeus, assembly GCA_030142095.1. NCBI lineage: Eukaryota > Viridiplantae > Streptophyta > Magnoliopsida > Rosales > Rosaceae > Rubus > Rubus idaeus. The sequence continues at coordinate 4,976,489 of CM057968.1, forward strand.
TTGGGCGTATCATCTTCCTTTTCAACTTCTTATTTGTTCTCTTCTTCTTGATCATCATTTTACTACTGCAATGTTACTGACCTAGTTGTACAAAACTACTGACCTAGTTGAACAAAGTTACTGACCCAATTGAAGTAATTACTGATCTAGTTTAACAAAACTATTGACCTAGTTGAACAAATCTACTGACAACGAACCAAAGGTACTAGAAAAGATAACAACTACTGCTAAACACGAGCTCTGCCAAAACTAAATTGTTGCTGCTACAAAGATTTTACAAAATATGAAAAATCTACAGCAAAACATGAAATAGCTATCACCTATGGCTGAAAGATGTTGCAGACTGTATGTAAAGTCGTAAATTCATAGTGATTTTACAAAGATACTTACTAGGTGCTTGATTTTAGTTTGAATTTTGTGATTGGCGAGCTCGGATCTGTGAATCATTTTCTTCCGTGGTTTTGGTATATATATATATATATATATATAGAGAGAGAGAGAGAGAGAGAGAGAGAGAGAGAGAGAGAGAGAGAGAGAGAGAGAGAGAGAGAGAGAGAGAGAGAGAGAGAGAGAGAGAGAGGGGGGGGGATGAATTGTGAAGAATCGGACTAATCAATAGAGCGATGAGATTCAATGGCATTAATCGTAATTTTAGTAAAATTTTAATGTCAAATACACAGGCTCATTTCTTCCATATGACCTTAATTATATGGGTAAATAAAATTAGGTAGCTATTTAAAGAATATGAGTTATGTAAATGACCTTAATGATAATTGGCTCTATCTACAGTCCTAATATGATATCAAAAATAAAATTTAACTAACTTAAAAAATAATAAAAATTAGAATAAAAATACTTCAAAAATATTTTTAGACTTAAAAATAAGAAATTAAAAATTCTGCTCATCACATAATTCTCCTAATGTTGAAGGAAATCCAATTTGTGTGTGCCTTATCAATTTAGGAATACTCAATTCTAGTATTAAATAGACCTGTAAATTGATTGGGTTTGGAACGGATCAACATAAATCCGGATCCGTTTAGCACTAACAAATTTTCAACCCGATATGATTCATTAACCAGGCGGATCACTAATAAGCCGATCCAAATTTGTATCCGGCGGATTAACGGATACCCGGTCTACGATCCGGATCCGTTTAGTATATCAGGTATTTTTAAATTTTAAATAAAAATATCAAATTTTTATTATGATACCCGATAAAATTTTGATAAAATATTGAAAACAAATGATCAAGTCAAAGGTTCTTGACCCATAAGGACAAAATTGAGCAAATATTTACCATCAAGGACAAGAAAAAAAAGGGGTGCCCTCCCGGTTCATTAATTGACCAATTTACGTTTTTGTATTATACATTTCACAAAAATTACGAAACTGCCACTGACAGATTTTATTGACCTCAATAATTTTTTTTTAAGGAACCTATACTTTCCGTGACAGGAGATAAAAAACAAAGGAGTATCACCTTTATGTATTTTATTGACCTCAATAAAATTTTATTGAGGTCAATAATCTTTTTTATTGGGGTCAATAATCTTTTTTATTAAGGTCAATAAAATTTAATTGAAGTCAATCAAACATTTAAATATATTTAAAACACCAAATTAAAGTCTTAAAAATTTACTCGAAACATCTAAATATCCTTAATCTCCAAACTAAAATAGTCATAGAGGATAATTGGAACATTGATAGACATCCTATAGATGATAACATAGTTCTGGCAACAACAAAAGTGAAACACCAAAAGGGATGAATAGGTAAACAATTCCATTTGCATTGCTTAAACAAGGAAGCCACAGCTGTTTCTTTTTCCTCTGGCCTTCTCAAAATTCCTTCCTTTTGTTCGCACATAAGGTTACCGAAATGCTTCACAGCTTCACGAGCGTTCTTTGGTCCTCTAAGAAGAATCTGCAGACAAAACAATATTTGGTCTCAAATAATGCTTCTAATATAAAAGCTCATTCTAGATTTTGGAATGAGCATAATAGAAGTATTATTAACATTGCATATAAGAAATCACGCGCCAAATGGAACACATTTTCAAGTATAAGATGAAAGAAACAAAAAAAGAAAAGAAGTGGGTTGTAACCAGGCCCTCAAATCAAAAGCTAATAAACCATTAGAGAGAGTAGACATTGAACCCGTTATTCAATTTTTGTGCACATCACCATGCTACCTTCCTTTGAATCATCCAGAACATCGGCTTATATATTGTGCACATATATAAACCCTAACAGATAAAACAGAATAATAAACAACACCCTAACTACAATGCATCCACTCCAAAAATTCAGATGTTAAAAACAAGACAATTAAAGCAAAAGCAATACAGCGAGTAAGACAATTAACTTCTGCAGTATAGGTATCAGCTGCTATACGTAAATCTAGGAATGAACGAGCTTCAGCCAACTTAACATTTATCATACATCTATCAACCTTCCCCAAACACACACCACAACCACCTTCATTTCCATGATACAAAAGAAAATTTTCTTCATGTCTATAGAACCTGTCTATTGTATTTACTATAAGATATGGTCATTTTCAATAGATTTTTCAATATATCAAATGTCACAGAGCACAAATGAACTAGCAACACAACTTTAGCCAAAACTTTGCATTTCAATCAACTAAACAGAAATTGACAGTAAACATGAGCTGGTAAAGATTACAATATCATAGATCAAAGTAATAAACAACATACCGTGTTCTGGCCAAGAGGAGCTTAGATACTGAGAGCCAACTGGCCAAAAGCCAAGAAAGATCACCATGAGATCCATGTCCTGACAAACTTGTACCAGACACAATTTCTGGCGATCTTCGGTGAACCTTGACTAAATTAAGCAAGGTAGCTCTCAAGCTCGTAATATGGAAGCTTAGTTATCGTCTCTGGAACGCCTGCTTCAATCTCTCAAACACCACATCCCTCTACTCTGTCCCTTCCTCCAAAGCCGAAGAGCACACCAAGCTCCGTCACGTCGCTGTCGACCTACTCTTCACCATCGGTGATGTATCCGGCGTTCCTTCCCCGGCGATCAAGTCCGCCTCCTTCTACTACAAGACCGGCATCAAATGGCTCCGGAAATTCGACCTCGATCGCTTCGTCATGCTTCGAGAAAGTGACGATCTCCTCTTGAAATTCGACCTCGCCGTGGTCTCCAAAGCCGGAAAGAAAAAGCTATACTTCCCGGATTTGAATATCGCCTAGTCAAAAACCGCTTGGTTTGCTGAACCCTTGCTATTCGACTTGCCGCGCCACCCCTTCACGTCCTAAAAGCTCAGACACCAAGGGCAAAGGAGTCACAAAAAAATATTCTTCAATATTTTTGTCTTTGATGGGAGTAAAATAGACTCAATTGTAACCAATTGGAAAAAACTAAAAAATCCTCGAACTTAATGGGAAATATAAGGTGAAAATTAGGACCTATTGGATATTTCCCTTTACTTTTATATTCTATAATATATATATATATATATTTTATATTTATATTTTATAAAACAAAATAATATGCATATATTCATTATTTTATATTTAATAATGACCGGGTTTGTATAATGACCGTTAATGACAAGGTTTGTATTCTAACCCTAGGCTTTTACTTACAGTAAATATAAATGGGTTATCACATATATGCTAAGTGGGTCGTTGAAATTTGAAGAAAAGTTGGGCTACGCCTATTAGGTGTTTGTAGAAATGTCTAAGTGGAAACAGTTGTAATTTGCAGAGAAATTGGGGTTTGACGGAGATCAATATCTGGATTGAGATGTCAGCCTCTACAAGTTTGCAAAAGAAGGTAATATTAAGTGCTTAATTATGAGAAAGCCTATTTGACTGGATACATTAGTATATAGCGTAATATAATAGCTACAACATTAGTCTAATCTGAAAAATATACCATCAAGTTATGAACTTGTTAGTTATTCATTGCCATTTCTGGTGTTCTGAATGGCAGGCTTCTAGGGAAAGTATATGAGCGAGGCTTTGCTCTTAAAATAGTTCTTTAGAGGCATATAAAAATTCAAACTCTCTATGATGCGTTATAATAAATATATACTGATGGATTCTGATTTGACGATTTTCACCGCGGTCATTAATTATTACCTAAATTCCTAACAATTGTCGTTGTAAAGTATAATGGGAAATAAAGGTTTTTCCCACAGAAGATTTTTATATTTACTTTTTAATGTCACGAAAAATTAAATTAAATAAAGAATTATTATTAACAAGTATAAAGAATAAAGAATATATATATATACAAAATTAAATAAACTATACAGTATTGTTTCTATTTACAAAAATATACATTATATACAAAAGTATTTTTGGGGGTTTTTGAGATTTTTGAAAACAATAAATAATTAAAAGGAAATATTTTTGGATTTTTATTATTTTTGAAAACAAGAACAACACACACAAATATTGATTTCTCTAAGTCATATGATCGAAACTAACATTGTGAAATATTAGAAAGCTAATTATTTCCCAATTAGACTTCTCTCTGAAAATTAACCTAAGTGAAAGCACCTAGATCAATCAATGAAACATGCCATCTTAGTCTAGAAAGCTAGCTAGTCAATCCATGTTCAAAGCATCGAAAAGAATCGTTAATTCAAGTGCACAACCTAGTATGGAAAAGTCCATCTATTTGTAATCCTTTTTAATTGATTCCGACTTTTGTCCAAAACCTTTACTACTTCTGAATTAGGTTTCGAAAACTATTAGGTGAATCCAAACCCTAATTCTAGCTTCAATTACATGTAAACATCATAACTGTCGACCCCTATAACATAAACATATAAAAGTTTTCCGTAAAACAGAATCAAATAAACAATCACAAAAGGAACTTAGAAAAATCAAATCACAATTATTATGCAAAAATAGAAATTAAACAAATATTTACACAATAACATTTCCCAAAATTATTCACGAATAGTTAATTAAACAAAAATAAATTATAATAAATAAACGAGTTTGGGAAAAATGTTACTGTTGTGTCCATGAAAATGGACACTGTCTGGCAGGCGAAGGTGGCAGACTCAGCTATTAAAACGGACTTTGGATGTGGCGGGTGCAGTGAGTAAATTTGGGCTGGACCATTGGGCTTTTGGGCTTAGGCCCAAATCAGAAAGTGTTGACCGGTCCATGTTGACTGTTGTAGACTTTTGTTGTGGTTGACTTTTCAACGGGTTTGACCCGTGCAAGCCTTCATTTCATTCCTTCTTCCCGTAGCAGCTCTACTCATCTCTTATTTCAATTTTCTTCTTTCTTCTTTTCTGAACAGAGAGAGATCAAGGAATTGGAGCCTTGCGGCGACGGAGAGGCACGGCGGGCGATGAGGTGCGGCGAAGCTTGGGCTTACGGCGGCGGGGAGGATGACGGCGGCGTCGCTAGAAGCAACGGTGGGTTCTGCAAATCTGAGCAGAGATGAGCGGCGACGTCGACGGCGTTGGTGCGAGAGAAGCTTGAGGCGCGGCATGGCCGGGGCCGAGCGGCGGCGACATGGGAACGGCGACGGCGTGGACCGGGTTCACGACAAAGGCTTGGGGACTCCGGGCTGTTCTGGAAATTAAAACGGCGCCGATCGGAGCAGAGAGAGATGGCGGAGATTGCAGCGATGGCGGAGAAGAAGAGTACGGGCTGTAGAGGAAACGCCGGCAAGGGACGAGAGAGAGCACGGGCCGATGGTGAGCTCGCTATCAAACCCGCAAAACAAAGAACACAATTAATTAGAGAGTAAGAATATGATTGCTTTGATTTGTTAATTGAGTTTGCAGGTAAGAAATAAAAGAAACAGAAGGAGTTACGGCCTTGGTGGCTGGATTGGTAACGGCAGCAGCTAAAGGTGGTGAGGCAGAGAAGCACGGCAGAAATGCTTGGGCATTTGGGTGTAGAGAGAAACTCGGTGGTGCCCATAACAAACTGAAATTGTGATTTCTTGTGCTTGTATGAACTTGCAGGTTCTGTGATGGTGAATTGGTGAGGAATTGCAGAATGGGTGCTTCCTTAAATAGGGAAAGGAAGGACAGAAGCAGCCAATGGAGATGGAATATGCAGTGATGGTGGAGCAGCAAGGATGGGTGGTAACATGGGAGAATTATCAAGGATTGAATCGTGGAGTGCTGCTATGGTGGACTTTTGAGCTGTAGATTCTTGCCGGCGGTGGAGTGAGAAACGTGGCTGCAAAAGAAAACAAAGAAAACAAAGAAAACAAAGAAAACAAAGAAAAATGAAATAAAATAAAATAATAAAAGTAATTAAAAGAAATAAATAAAATAAAATAACATAAAAATAAAATAACAAAAAGAAATGAAAATAATTAAAAATAAAATATAAACAAGGGAAAATATAATGGAGATTTAAAATGTGTATTGCCACCGCGTGTGGTGGTTGCGCCGCCTTATGTGGTGGTTCGCCGACAAATTGTCGGGATTCGGAACGGTTTCCGAAATCTTCGTACAGTATTTTATTCCACAAATGAAAGTCACGGTTGACTTTCCGAATTACGCTGAAAGCCTCCAAAATGCACCTATTCTGTGCAGATTAACATTTTTCTGGTATTTTCCCTAAAAACACGAAAACAAACATTAAACAGACAATTAAGCTTTCGGAATAGCAAAATCCAGTAATTAAAGGCACTTTGTGAACGTATTTTACGTTCACATCACACCCCTACACTTGAACTATTGCTAGTCCTCGAGCAAACACAGAACAAAACAACACAAAACAGTAAGGGAAACACAAAACAGACAGTCTTTCCAACCATAATCCTCAGCGAGTTCGAAAAAATTATAATCAAGAGAATAAAAATTATATACCAAGGTTAAAGAATTTGCTAAGCATTTAACATGTACATCTCATTTATGCTCGGGTGAAGTGTGTGAAAACCGAGTATACAAATAATCTCATGCAATCCAATAGGCACATCGAAACAACATTAACCACTAAACCTCACAAGATTCACTAAATATTTCCGCTCAGTGTTTAGGGTTAAGTGTTTACTCTCAAAACAATTACACAAGTAGTGTTCCCATATGCTTGCTCATTAACCAACTCTCTACAATTAATCTACAATTCATCAGATCATAAGGACTTTCAGGTGAAACAGGAACCAAAGGGTGGATGGTAAATGGTAAATGGTAAATGAAGTGAAAGGACTCGAAATGGAAAATGATTTACATGTTTGCAAGACAAATCAACGACTTTGAAACTCATACATATGCTATACCCGAAACAACTCTTATTTTCCTCCAACCTTTTATTGAATTAAAAAATAATACAACAAAATAACTCTATTTTTGGAATTTCTCTTTCGACATTTTTTTTTTCTTTCTTTCTTTTCTATTTTTTTTTCTTTGAGGAATTTATTCCTTCTTTTTATTTCTGATTTTTTTTTCTTTCTTTGAACAAATACAACAAAATAAATACACCCCCACACTTGCCTTCTGGTATACTACCAAACAAATCAAAACCCGAAGCATAAGAACACAAGAAGTCACTATCATCGTCTTGCAAACATAAATAAAACAAGGGTGAGATGGTGTGGGTGAACAAAAGAAACGGCTAATGAATGTTCAGTTCAAAAGGGGATCCTAAAGTTCGTGTTTAGATGGATGGTGAATACTTTGGCCATGGTGCTCAACTAATGCCTTACTCATTTCTAATTCATCACAGATTAAAAAAAATGTTTCAAGTGGTCTCTGAGCAAGTTCTAGGTTCAAAACTCATGAATTGTGCACACATGAAGAACGAGTAAATGTATGAAATATGCATACATGTGAATATTCAATAGGCTCAAATTCTCACATTTTCTGGGTATGCATGACAATGTATGTTCAAATGTGCTTCTCGGATTGCAATCAATTAATCGAAACAGGTTATGTGAACATGGAAATTCGAGCAATCACAAGTTATGCATATTAAATCCAAAGCAAACTATACAAAGCCTTAGCATATAATCAACATTCTCAAAATCATAACAATTAAACTCAATTCATCATCGGAATTGGAAAGAAAACAACACACATAACACAAATAAACACACAAAAGAAGTAAATATTTTTGTACTTTTTGATTTTTTGATTTTTTTGATTTTTTTCAATTTAGGTAACAATACGTGACCACAGGGACTTACTAAGTGCAATGGTAGGTTCAACGCTACCAAGGGAGTAAGTATGATCTAGTCGAGATACCGTTACAGTAGAAAACAAATGAAGTAATTTTTTCTTTTCTTTTTTATTTGGGTAACAATACGTGACCACAGTGACTTACTAAGTGCAATGGTAGGTTCAACGCTACCAAGGGAGTAAGTATGATTTAGTCGATATACCGTTACAGTAGAAAACGAAAACAAGTAAATTATTTTTTTTGAATTTTTTGAATTTTTCAAATTTTTTCTTTTCTTTTTAATAAACCTTCCCCCCCACACTTGAATTAAACATTGTCCTCAATGTTGACAAATATTTCACGAAAATGAAAAATTCAAGTATGGTTATTGAATTTAAACACACAAACAGAAATAAACCGAAGTAAACACACAAACTAAAATAAACACACAACAGTTAAGTAAATGAAAAGGGAAACAGAAAGACTCCCCCTTGAAGATCGTGAAGCTCCTCCCGAAGCAAGTCACCAACAATCACAAACAAGGCTAGCAGGGCCTTGCATCCAACGTTTGCTCCTTAGTTGACTGCGGCTCTGATCCTTTGAAGTGTGTCCTGGACAAGGGTAGTTGCCGACTCCACGGCAGACTTGGCTGATGTAGCCCTCACTGAGATCTGGAACACCATAGTCAGTAGTGTTCCGTCAAGAATAGCTCCGGATACGTTAGGCAGAATGGAGAAGCCAGAAGACATAAGCGGAAATGGCTCCGGTTGAACTCCACATAGCAAACACTGGAGAATGGAATGGTTAATCAGCGCGTATATCACAGACGACCCCGTTGCATCGGTGCAACACTCCTGAAGAATGAGGAAGTCGTTGTGATTATCTATGGCGAGCACCGAAATCTGATTGCGCGGGTCAAGACCGATGGTGAAATTTGCTAGCACACGCACCGAGCTGTCCATCGACATACTATCCCATTGTGGTCTTGTCTGCACGTCTTTGAGGAACTCAAAGATCCTGGTGTGATGGGAGAGATGAACGACGGAACAACCAGCAGTACGATTGACACCAGGGGGCTTGCTCGGATCACCCCTTCGCTTGTTGGTCCTGACCTCCATTCGAGTGTCTCTTGTTCGGTTCGAACAAGTCCAGTGGTGGTACGTGGAGTTACTGATGTCGTTGAAGAAACAGATCGTCATCTGTTTTGCCATTTCCGCCAAGCCTCTTCTTCCTTCAAGAGAAATGATCGAGTCACCGGGTGAAGTGTGGATACCTGTGGCGCACATGTAGCGCTCGGCTTGTCGTTGGAGGGTTGAGATCCAACGCTTTGCACCAAAAGCGAACCCTGAGTGAACAAAATGTTCGAAACTGACCTTCATCTCCTTTTCGCGTACATCCACGTGCTCCACCCAAGTGACTAAGGAAGATCCATTATAAAGATCACGTATCAGGCATCCGGAGGGGCGTTTTCGGCAAATCGATCTCACGGTAGGCTTTGGATTTGTGCGCAATTCATCCACGGAGACATCCACAACGATCCAACTTCCATCCAGTTGTTGGTGAGAATACCGAACGAACTGGACTTCACGAGTCGAAACGAGGTGAGATAGCACCAGAAACTCGGCCGACATCACCTGCTTTTGCTCCTTGTAGCCATCTTCGTTGTCGGAGGAAAAGATCTCCAACGTCTGGGCATTTGTGATCATGCTACAGAAGACGGGCAACCATCGACCAACATCCATGAGAATTTGAACGATGGTGGTCGGATAAAGATGGATGGTTGCCGAGTGTCTCGAGGATTCGGATTTGAAGTACGGTGCAGGTTCAGCACGTTGAAACACTCGCAAGTACTCGGTCCTATGAAGAGTCTCGAGATGAATAGACGTGTCGGGAGTCGGTGAAGTTATCCACAAAGGAAATCCGGCAGTGGCCATGAGCAGGAGCTCGTCTTTGGCCTTGCGGGCGATATCCGAGATCAAGTCGGTGTGGACTCCGACAAGATCATGAGCAGGTCCGGGAAGGGTGTCAGATGACAAAGGTATGGATGGGCGCTCGACTAGGGTAGGCATGAGGCTCCGAACATCCCTTCTTACGTGGTCCATGTCGATGGAATCATCGGACAACTCAAGAATAGGCTCTTGTTGTGGAGGAACAACTTCGAGCCTTCGCCGTGGCACATCTGAGTGCGGAACAGGACCTCCGCAATTGGGACATATGCCGCTGTGGAGAGCATCGACGAGTCGTTGATTCAGAAGTTGAAGCTCCTCGTTCTTGCTCACCAGCTGATCATTTCGTCTCTCTAACTCGGCAATACGCTGCTCAGACGTGAGGATACCGAACTTCTTCCTATTTCTCGACCCCCAATAATAGACTTGGTCTTCTTCTAGTCCGATTTTTGGACCAAATCTTTCACGTTGTGGTTTGGTGGGGTGAGAATACACCGCAAAGAAAGCCGCCAGTGCTTCTCTCTGAGCTTTGGTGTACTTTGTCCTCGGAAGTCTCCTATAGACAGGAGAGGCTTCCGGCTCAACGGGTGGATCAGCAACCAGGATTGGTGCTTGGGGTAGTGGTTGTGGCACGGTCGGCATGCTAGCATCAGCGCTATTAAGCATGCTCGGTGGAATTATTTCAGACAGACCTTCAAAGATTGGGTTCTCTGAAGGACCTGCCTGAAACAAATCACTGAAAGAATTCACTCGTTTGGCCATTTCTGGGTTGGGAAGGGAGGATAGCTTCTTGGAATTGGGATGTTTTATGGGAAAACTCAAGAACAGATGAAGAACACGAAGAACACACGAGAGAAAGCGAGAGAAAACGTAGGGAAACTAGGGGAAAAAGCTTGAAATGACTAAGGAAACTAACGCAAACAGAAGGGAAGGGGAAGGGAACAGACGCACGCACGCACACGTGCGACAGACACAGATCCGAAAATTACGGATCGAGCGACGAAAGTGGGAACGGCGACGGCGTGGACTGGGTTCACGACAAAGGCTTGGGGACTCTGGGCTGTTCTGGAAATTAAAACGGCGCCGATCGGAGCAGAGAGAGATGGCGGAGATTGCAGCGATGGCGGAGAAGAAGAGTACGGGCTGTAGAGGAAACGCCGGCAAGGGACAGAGAGAGCACGGGCCTGATGAAGTTCACGGTGGGTGAGCTGCTATCAAACCTGCAAAACAAAGAACACAATTAATTAGAGAGTAAGAATATGATTGCTTTGATTTGTTAATTGAGTTTGCAGGTAAGAAATAAAAGAAACAGAAGGAGTTACGGCCTTGGTGGCTGGATTGGTAACGGCAGCAGCTAAAGGTGGTGAGGCAGAGAAGCACGGCAGAAATGCTTGGGCATTTGGGTGTAGAGAGAAACTCGGTGGTGCCCATAACAAACTGAAATTGTGATTTCTTGTGCTTGTATGAACTTGCAGGTTCTGTGATGGTGAATTGGTGAGGAATTGCAGAATGAGTGCTTCCTTAAATAGGGAAAGGAAGGACAGAAGCAGCCAATGGAGATGGAATATGGAGTGATGGTGGAGCAGCAAGGATGGGTGGTAACATGGGAGAATTATCAAGGATTGAATCGTGGAGTGCTGCTATGGTGGACTTTTGAGCTGTAGATTCTTGCCGGCGGTGGAGTGAGAAACGTGGCTGCAAAAGAAAACAAAGAAAACAAAGAAAACAAAGAAAACAAAGAAAAATGAAATAAAATAAAATAATAAAAGTAATTAAAAGAAATAAATAAAATAAAATAACATAAAAATAAAATAACAAAAAGAAATGAAAATAATTAAAAATAAAATATAAACAAGGGAAAATATAATGGAGATTTAAAATGTGTATTGCCACCGCGTGTGGTGGTTGCGCCGCCTTATGTGGTGGTTCGCCGACAAATTGTCGGGATTCGGAACAGTTTCCGAAATCTTCGTACAGTATTTTATTCCACAAATGAAAGTCACGGTTGACTTTCCGAATTACGCTGAAAGCCTCCAAAATGCACCTATTCTGTGCAGATTAACATTTTTCTGGTATTTTCCCTAAAAACACGAAAACAAACATTAAACAGACAATTAAGCTTTCGGAATAGCAAAATCCAGTAATTAAAGGCACTTTGTGAACGTATTTTACGTTCACATCAGATTCACAACCTCTCTCTCAGTAGGATTATCCACTAAAATGGCATATGTTTGGTAGAAAAATAGATAAAGCAATCTCTATATATTCAGGGATCATAATCAACAAGTCTATAATCAACTTCTGCTACTAACCACACTACTAAATTCTTCACAGGCAAATTGAAATTTTGCACAAGTTTCTTGAGTTCCTAATCATGAAGATAAAGATAGTTAGGCACTTACATTAAGATTTTCCTTTACTGAGAGGTTGGTTATACAGAGTTAAGTCAACGTTAGTGTGTAAATTAAAACCGGGTTGCAAGATAAGGTTATCCAATAGCTCCGAGCTTCACAAAAACATATTCATTTTCATTTTGCTTATATAATTAGCTACACAAACATCTGAACTATAGCATGAGTTTAAGATATTTCTTTTTGTAAGTTATTGGAGATTCAATAACGTTCTCATTTGATTTGGCAACTGCACTTGCCATTTGCTAGGCTTGAAACTTCTTTGTGTATCCGAGAATTTGATCCTATAGCTGTCATCCTTTTTTGATAATTTGATCTCAGGGCTATTACTGCTAATTTCCATCAAAGTAAGTACCCATTATTGTTGTCAATATATGTTGTCAGATAAAAGTTGGTTGGCTAAAAGTTCTTACAAATTTCAACTGGGAAAACCTTGACATGGTAGGTGTTCAAGCATTAGTCTGACTCACATTTGCTATAACTACTTTTCCATGCAGTACACCAGTGCTGGCCACGGCTAGATATGTAGCTATGTAACTACGTCCAAGGTAAATTAAAATATTTGATTGTTGGTATCTCTGCATGTTTATAAGTAGATAGAATGATAGATACATAATAATAACCATTTAGTACAAGTGCTTGACTATTGCTTGATAGACTGATGTTGTTTTCCATATAGGTGTAGACGAAAGAAGAATGTATATGGCATAATAGGCATTGGCCAGCATATGGTGAGCAGGTGAGGCCTTATATATGAGTTTTTTCTCTTATTATTATTATTTCAAATGTTTAAGTCTTTTTCAGGCCTTATTAGTTGTTCTAATTTAGTTATTGTTAGATATAATCTGATATGTCTTTTATCAAAAAAAGAAAATCTGACATGTTTATCAACTTGTTTTCTTTTGTTCATACAGCTTTCTGTTTTTAGAGTTCTTTTAAAAATCCTTAAATTCATGGTTTTTTTACTTCGAAGTTTATTGTCCATGCAAAGAACAACAAAGCAATTGTGTGCTAAAAGAAAAAGAACAACAGAGTAAAAAGTACACATGTGAGCAACAAACTTGGATATTAGTGAGGGCTCTATAACATAAACATATAAAAGTTTTCCGTAAAACAGAATCAAATAAACAATCACAAAAGGAACTTAGAAAAATCAAATCACAATTATTATGCAAAAATAGAAATTAAACAAATATTTACACAATAACATTTCCCAAAATTATTCACGAATAGTTAATTAAACAAAAATAAATTATAATAAATAAACGAGTTTGGGAAAAATGTTACTGTTGTGTCCATGAAAATGGACACTGTCTGGCAGGCGAAGGTGGCAGACTCAGCTATTAAAACGGACTTTGGATGTGGCGGGTGCAGTGAGTAAATTTGGGCTGGACCATTGGGCTTTGGGCTTAGGCCCAAATCAGAAAGTGTTGACCGGTCCATGTTGACTGTTGTAGACTTTTGTTGTGGTTGACTTTTCAACGGGTTTGACCCGTGCAAGCCTTCATTTCATTCCTTCTTCCCGTAGCAGCTCTACTCATCTCTTATTTCAATTTTCTTCTTTCTTCTTTTCGAACAGAGAGAGATCAAGGGAATTGGAGCCTTGCGGCGACGGAGAGGCACGGCAGCTCGATGAGGTGCGGCGAAGCTTGGGCTTACGGCGGCAGGAGGATGACGGCGGCGTCGCTAGAAGCAACGGTGGGTTCTGCAAATCTGAGCAGAGATGAGCGGCGACGTCGACGGCGTTGGTGCAGAGAAGCTTGAGGCGCGGCATGGCCGGGGCCGAGCGGCGGCGACATGGGAACGGCGACGGCGTGGACCGGGTTCACGACAAAGGCTTGGGGACTCGGGCTGTTCTGGAAATTAAAACGGCGCCGATCGGAGCAGAGAGAGATGGCGGAGATTGCAGCGATGGCGGAGAAGAAGAGTACGGGCTGTAGAGGAAACGCCGGCAAGGGACAGAGAGAGCACGGGCCTGATGAAGTTCACGGTGGGTGAGCTGCTATCAAACCTGCAAAACAAAGAACACAATTAATTAGAGAGTAAGAATATGATTGCTTTGATTTGTTAATTGAGTTTGCAGGTAAGAAATAAAAGAAACAGAAGGAGTTACGGCCTTGGTGGCTGGATTGGTAACGGCAGCAGCTAAAGGTGGTGAGGCAGAGAAGCACGGCAGAAATGCTTGGGCATTTGGGTGTAGAGAGAAACTCGGTGGTGCCCATAACAAACTGAAATTGTGATTTCTTGTGCTTGTATGAACTTGCAGGTTCTGTGATGGTGAATTGGTGAGGAATTGCAGAATGAGTGCTTCCTTAAATAGGGAAAGGAAGGACAGAAGCAGCCAATGGAGATGGAATATGGAGTGATGGTGGAGCAGCAAGGATGGGTGGTAACATGGGAGAATTATCAAGGATTGAATCGTGGAGTGCTGCTATGGTGGACTTTTGAGCTGTAGATTCTTGCCGGCGGTGGAGTGAGAAACGTGGCTGCAAAAGAAAACAAAGAAAACAAAGAAAACAAAGAAAAATGAAATAAAATAAAATAATAAAAGTAATTAAAAGAAATAAATAAAATAAAATAACATAAAAATAAAATAACAAAAAGAAATGAAAATAATTAAAAATAAAATATAAACAAGGGAAAATATAATGGAGATTTAAAATGTGTATTGCCACCGCGTGTGGTGGTTGCGCCGCCTTATGTGGTGGTTCGCCGACAAATTGTCGGGATTCGGAACGGTTTCCGAAATCTTCGTACAGTATTTTATTCCACAAATGAAAGTCACGGTTGACTTTCCGAATTACGCTGAAAGCCTCCAAAATGCACCTATTCTGTGCAGATTAACATTTTTCTGGTATTTTCCCTAAAAACACGAAAACAAACATTAAACAGACAATTAAGCTTTCGGAATAGCAAAATCCAGTAATTAAAGGCACTTTGTGAACGTATTTTACGTTCACATCAGATTCACAACCTCTCTCTCAGTAGGATTATCCACTAAAATGGCATATGTTTGGTAGAAAAATAGATAAAGCAATCTCTATATATTCAGGGATCATAATCAACAAGTCTATAATCAACTTCTGCTACTAACCACACTACTAAATTCTTCACAGGCAAATTGAAATTTTGCACAAGTTTCTTGAGTTCCTAATCATGAAGATAAAGATAGTTAGGCACTTACATTAAGATTTTCCTTTACTGAGAGGTTGGTTATACAGAGTTAAGTCAACGTTAGTGTGTAAATTAAAACCGGGTTGCAAGATAAGGTTATCCAATAGCTCCGAGCTTCACAAAAACATATTCATTTTCATTTTGCTTATATAATTAGCTACACAAACATCTGAACTATAGCATGAGTTTAAGATATTTCTTTTTGTAAGTTATTGGAGATTCAATAACGTTCTCATTTGATTTGGCAACTGCACTTGCCATTTGCTAGGCTTGAAACTTCTTTGTGTATCCGAGAATTTGATCCTATAGCTGTCATCCTTTTTTGATAATTTGATCTCAGGGCTATTACTGCTAATTTCCATCAAAGTAAGTACCCATTATTGTTGTCAATATATGTTGTCAGATAAAAGTTGGTTGGCTAAAAGTTCTTACAAATTTCAACTGGGAAAACCTTGACATGGTAGGTGTTCAAGCATTAGTCTGACTCACATTTGCTATAACTACTTTTCCATGCAGTACACCAGTGTTGGCCACGGCTAGATATGTAGCTATGTAACTACGTCCAAGGTAAATTAAAATATTTGATTGTTGGTATCTCTGCATGTTTATAAGTAGATAGAATGATAGATACATAATAATAACCATTTAGTACAAGTGCTTGACTATTGCTTGATAGACTGATGTTGTTTTCCATATAGGTGTAGACGAAAGAAGAATGTATATGGCATAATAGGCATTGGCCAGCATATGGTGAGCAGGTGAGGCCTTATATATGAGTTTTTTCTCTTATTATTATTATTTCAAATGTTTAAGTCTTTTTCAGGCCTTATTAGTTGTTCTAATTTAGTTATTGTTAGATATAATCTGATATGTCTTTTATCAAAAAAAGAAAATCTGACATGTTTATCAACTTGTTTTCTTTTGTTCATACAGCTTTCTGTTTTTAGAGTTCTTTTAAAAATCCTTAAATTCATGGTTTTTTTACTTCGAAGTTTATTGTCCATGCAAAGAACAACAAAGAAATTGTGTGCTAAAAGAAAAAGAACAACAGAGTAAAAAGTACACATGTGAGCAACAAACTTGGATATTAGTGAGGGCTCTCAGCATACACAATTAAGCTTTGTCTATGCATTCAATACAGTTTGTAGCTATGTAATCTTACAGACTAATTATAAGTGAACTGTTTTCCTTGTAGGTTGAGATGCAAGTGAAGTTGGAAATAAGTTGCAGTTGAAGGCAAAAAGACTTCAGAGGCTTGGACTAACATGATTGCATATAGGGGATGCAGGTGTTCTTGAAGCTCAGTTTAGAACTTTGCTAATTTGTATCCAAGTATTTATGCCATACTTGATGAATTTGTTTTTTGTTTTCTGGTCTGAATACTCGATGAATTTGTATTATGTGTTATAACAAGTAATCCATATAATTGTACTCGACAATTTATTTTTACTAGTCGAGCTGATTGTTATCGAGCTGTTGCCGATAAGTATTGAAAAGTTATTGCTATACATTTTTTGTTGATTGAAATGTTATTGCTATACATTTGACCCAACAGAAGAAAGAAAAAATTGAAATTATAGGCTCAGATTGGATTGGGATCATTGGATTGTAATTGGTTGTTGTCATAGTGGTTCAAATGCATTAGAGGCATTTAATAATATCATATGTCCGTCTCTAAAAGAAGTAGAGGCGGTTTGTACTATCAGTGGTTGTTGTTGTACATGTGTCAGAGAAATAGCAATAGGGACGGATTTTTGTTTCCAATTGTACGTCCCTAATAAGTATTAGAGACGTAGCCTTTAGAGACGTAGCCTTTAGAGACGGATGGTTAATTTGTCACTCCTATTATAGACAAATTTACCTACATATTAGTCTCTAATACATTTCTAGAGACGTTTTGTGGTTGTCTCTAAAACCCATATTTGGTGTAGGTAAGGATTTAAGTGTCTTCTGCAATCCTGCAGCAAAAATCGAAAACCCGACTTCAATCCCTGAACAGAAAGGAATTCTAAGTAAGTTTTTATAAAGGTTGCTACTTTCAGAATTTGAATTCAATCTTTCTTTTTCTCTAGAGACTTGCAACCTCCTTTCTTCCACCTCCCACCTTTATGTAATGTGAGATTCTTGAAATTTGAGCCGAACTATGGGAGTTCGTGCTATCTCCGTACGGGGACTTCGTAGAGAGAAGAGATTTGAAAAGGCTGAACTGTGGGTCTTTGTTAGAAAGCGTAATGAGAAAAACGAGATTGTAAGATATAAAGCTCACCTCGTGGTGCAAGGCTTCTTACAACGCCCTAGAATTGACTATGAGAAGACATATTCTCCCGTAATGGACGTCATAACATTCTGTTACCTTGTTAGTTTAGTAGTTTCTGAAAAACTGAATATACAGCTTATGGATGTGGTCATTGCGTATCTCTATGGAGATCTAGATACGAAAATTTATATGAAGGTCCCATATGAGCTTCAGTGACCCAAGTTGAGTGGCTCTAGACTATGGAATGTGTTCGCAATAATATTGCGACGCTCACTATATGGATTGAAACAATCCAAACAGATGTGGTATAACGGTTTAAATGACTACTTGATTGGAATAGTGTATGTGAATAATGAATTATGCCCCTGCGTGTTTATTAAGAAAATAAGTTCCGAATTTGCAATACTCACAGTCTATGTCAATGACATGAATATTATTGGAACTCTTGACGAACTAAGAGAAACCGCTGAGTACTTGAAATTCGAATTTGAGATGAAAGATCTTGGAAAAAATACTGTTTTGTCTAGATTTGGAACTTGAGCATCGTGATAGTGGGGTTCTGATTAATCAATCAGCTTATACCCAAAAGATGCTCAGGCGTTTTAAAATGGATAAAGTCCATCCTGTTAGCACTCTTATGATTAGTCGCAGTCTAGATCCAAAGAAGGATTTGTTTCGCCCAAGGGATGATGGTAAAGACATTTTAGAGGCTGAAATGTTGTACCTAAATGCAATAGGCGTATTATTATACTTGTCACAATGCACAAGACCCGATATTTCATTTGATATGAACTTGTTAGCAACGTCATTGGACTGACATAAAAACTATCTTCATTACTTAAAATGTACGTTTGATATGAGCTTGTTTTTCCATATAGAGAGTCGAGAAAATATGGCAAGATGGGTATGGGACCCATACCTGCCATGACAGCCGAGCGTGCCGCTCCTGCAAGTAGTGTCGCAGTCGGCGATCGACGCCGTCACTATCCCCTATTCTCAAAATGATTGTGATGTTTTGGTTATTTTTTCTGATACTAGGTATTTCTTTAACCCGCACAAAGGTCGCTACTTCTTCAAAACATGCAGAGATTATTGCTCTTCATGAAGTTGTACGTGAGTGTATATGGTTAAGGTCCATATCTTTACATATAAGAAGTATATGTAGTTTGAGATCAACCACAAATGAACCTACGTGTATTTATGAGGACAATGATGCTTGCATAGAGCAAATAAAGCAAAGTTTCATCAAGGGAGACAACACCAAGCATATATTACTGAAATTCTTTTATAATCGACAACAACAGAAGTTCCTCAAGATTAGAGTGAATCCAATTCGATTTGAGGATAATGTGGCAGATTTATTTACTAAATCGCTACCTAAATCTACATTTGAGAAACATATTAAAAGCATTAGTTTGCCTCTAGTTATCTGAGATCTCATGATTGTAAGAATTAGGGGGAGACATAGACATCGGGGGAAGTCTGGCATCCACATGCTAAGTTTCTAAATGTGCTAAGTTTCTAAATGAGAGGAGCACCACCTAGAGTTGATAGCACAAGGGAGAGTGTTGAAAGAAACCCAATTTGTGTGTGCCTTGTCAATCTAGGAATAATCAATTCTAGTATGGAATAAGGAATGTAAATCCTTCACGAATATGGATTATATACTTCAGGAATATGGATTATATAAGAATATGATTTCTTTTACAATAAAGATTATATCTTGTATTCCTGTATAAATATAGGCTCATATTCATTAATAAAATCATCTTATTCCAGAGCAATTCTCTTATTCTTTATTTTCCGTCATTCTACAACACTTAATTTATATTTAAACTGTTGAAGGATACCCGTTTTGTGTGTGCTTGTCAACCTAGGAGTATCTAGTTAGGATTACATAAGGAATGTATTGAATAGGAATCCTTTTACATTATGGATTGTATCTTGTATTCCTCTATATATAGAGGCACCTATTCATCAATAAAGATTATCTATTCCTGTGCTATTTACTTCTCGTATTCGCATACTCAATATTCTACAACACGTTATCAGCACGAGTTCTAGCCCTGAGACCAAAAACCCGAGAAATCCCAAAAACCTAGAAAATCCCGATCGCACTATCCGTCCGGACACCATCCCCCACCGCCCGGACGCCGAAGCTACTGCCGAGAAGAAAGCTTGGCCGGATCTCCATCGTTGCCGCAGATACTTCTTCCTTCGCCGCTGCAAACGTCGATCCCTGTGCTTCCTTGACATCAAGAAAGAATCCAAGTAAGTCTTATGAACTTTTCTCACTTTCTTGAGTTGATGCGGTTGTGTTTTTCATCGGGGACTTACAACCTCCCTTCTTCTACCTCCCACCTTTCTTATAACGTGGGATAACCTTTCGAGACTCACCAAACTATGAGAAGTATTAGGGGAGTCATCGAGCTTTATGTCGCTTGCGGCATATGTAAGTCATGAGCACCTCTAATATCATCATGCTATTGGTGATGATCTCAAGAGCCGAATTGTGGGGATTCGAGCTATACCTCCGGACAAGGAATCCGTAGAGAAGAGGAGACCTTGAACATGATGTTCATTGTAAACCTCCGGACATGTAATCCGTAGAGAAGAAACGACCATATTACACCAAACGTTTCACCTAAATCTAATACTTGGAAATCGTTTCTTGGGAGCATAGCTCAGAAACTATATTGTGTTTTCGTGGGAAGATTCTATTCCGAAAACTAACCTCAATTCTCTTGTTGTTTTTCAGGAATGAGCAACCTGAACAAGTTGGACTTTACGCCCCTGGATACCACCGGTATCGGGTACCACAAGTGGGTTCGCGACGTCCGCAACCACTTAAAGGCAAAGGGAATCATCTCGGCCATCCGAGAACCACCTGCCGCCGCCACTCCCCCTGTTGCTGCAGCCACTGGCTCTGCAGCCGATGCCGCACCTGCTCAAGGAGCAACGAGTGCCGCCGCTGCAGCTGCCATAGCCCGCGCCGCCGCTGAGGACTTAGAGGCAAAGAACGCCAAAGCTATTATCCTCATGATTCGCCACATGGACGAATCTCTACAATCCGAGTACCTCAATGAAGAGGATCCCCGTAGACTATGGGTTGCACTCGAAGAGCGGTTCGACAATGTCCGTGAATCTCTGCTTCCTGACCTTGAGGTGAAGTGGCAAAATCTGCGCTTCTGTGATTACTCATCAGTCCTAGATTTCAATTCGGAAGCACTCCGCATCAAATCCCTGATGGAATTCTGTCAAAGGACCATTACTGATGCGATGTTGATTGAGAAGACTCTCTCTACCTTCCCCGTCTCTGATTTAGTAGTTGCTAAGAACTACCGCATTGAAGTGCTTAATCGACGGATCACAAGATTTCATGAGCTTATCTCTGCTCTCTCTGTTGCTGAAAAGCACGAGAAGATTCTTGTGAAGAACTATAATGCAAGGCCCGTGGGAACGAAAGCAATTCCGGAGACCCATTATAGTGGCGCCCCAAGAGGAGGCCGCCGCGAGCGAAACCCTAAACCTAGGGACAATTCTGGACGTCCTGGTCCATACAATCGCTCTGCTCAAGAAGGTAGTCGCCGCACTAGGCGAGGGGGAGGCCGTGGAGGCCATGGAGCCCGACCTAGAGACCAAGGCGCCGCCGGCCCTGTGAACCCCACAGGAGCCAATGCTGTGCCCCTTCATAGGGCTGCACCACATGCGAAAGCTGCCACTCAATCAAAGGATTTCGGCAAGACACCAACATGTTTTAGGTGTGGACAGAACGAGCATTGGGCAAAGACTTGTAGAGCACCTGTGAGTGTTGCTAATGCATACAAGCTATATCGTGAGGCAACTGAAGTCCACAACTTGGAACAAGAGTTTGACGAAGAGAACGTCAAGCTGAGGGTTGAAGACTTTAAAGCTGTGAAGAATGATGAATCACCTGACTTCGCTTAAATCTTAATTTCCATTGTATTTTGATTTAGTTTTTGGTTGATAACCAAGTTGAGACTTTGGATGTAATCCATTTTGGCTATATCTTAATAAAATTTCGAGTTTGATTACTTTTCTCAATTTTATTTTAATTATGAGCTTCTTATTTAGGAATGAGTTCCGGAGAGCTTGAATGTCTCGCTGATAGTGGAACCACGCATACCATATTGCGCCATAGTCAACTGTTTCTGAACTTAATGCCCACATATTCCTCTGTGACTACGATGGCTGGACCATCAAACCTTGTGCATGGTAGAGGGCCTGCTCAATTCCTTTTACCAAATGGCACCATGATTGATGTCACGAATGCTCTCTATGCCCCAAGGGGGAATAGAACTCTCTTGAGTTTCAAAGATATAAGAGCCAATGGATACCATGCTGAGACGCATGAAGAGAATGGAAAATAATTCCTTTGCATTACCTCTAATGACTGCGGCAGAAAGCGCATCTTAGAGAAGTTTATGTGTATCTCTAGTGGATTATATGCTACCACTATACGAGCTATCGAATCAAATAATGTCATTAGGGATGACCTCTTTGATTCTGACACATATTGGCTTTGGCACGACAGACTGGGACACCCAGGTCGTGATATGATGATCCGTATACTGAAAACATCATACGGACATCCATTCCATCGAGCAAATCAAAGCATGGATCAAAGAATGATCCAAGGAGATGAGAAAACAAGCATAAAAGCTCATGTCCGTAGCAGCCGTCCGGACGAGGAATATTCCGTCCGGACGCCATTGCTCCAGGAGAGCTCCTGTCCGTCGCGTGATTTGCACTTATTTATAGCGCAAATTGTATTCCTAATCACGAGAGTTAAGCTTATCCGAAGGCATTTTGTTACTACTAATATGCATTTTCACGATTTCAGGTTACTTAGGTGACTTGAGGTAATTCGGCACAAGAAGGTGCATTTT
The DNA here is from genome assembly GCA_030142095.1 of Rubus idaeus. Classification (NCBI taxonomy): domain Eukaryota; kingdom Viridiplantae; phylum Streptophyta; class Magnoliopsida; order Rosales; family Rosaceae; genus Rubus; species Rubus idaeus. The sequence continues at coordinate 4,999,309 of CM057968.1, forward strand.
GACTACTTTTGGGCACACTTTCGAGAAGAGGACAAGGAGTCAACCGTGGCTCCTAGACATTGAAGATTGCATGAATTCACCTTCGGAAGACGTTGTCATTGAAGGCCTTGAAGAATCGAAGAAATGAAGGAAAATGAAGAAATTGCATTTCCGGCGACTTTTCCGGCCAAGCACCACCACAAGAGGCGGACCACCGCCGGACCACCACCGGAGCACCACCACGAAGGAGAGAGTCTCCTACACCAGCTGCACACATGTGCATGGCTGATGACATGTCCACTAGCCACTCCACTCACCCACAAATCCCTCCACTTCACCTTTCTTTTCCATTTCTTTTCCCTCCACTCACCCTTGCCATGTCACTCCACTAGGAAACCCTAGGGAACCCTTGGAGGCTGAGGAGACCAACCAGACCCTGTTCTCATTCAGTTACTCACGTTCAGAAAAACCCTAGATAGAAACACCCCATTTTCTCTCGGCAAAGCTTGCAAAAACACACACAGACGTACCAAGCGCCCGGACGCCGATACCGTCCGCCCGGACGCCCAGTACGTCTGCCGTTTTTGTTCCTCCATTTTCACCACCTTCCACCATCCATCTCACTTCCATCCCTTCACGAAATATCTTCCACACATCCCAAACACTACAACCATACACTTTCCACCACTATTCCATCGTTCTACCTTCACCACAAGTTGCCATCCATTGAGACATCAAGAGTTGGGAAGCTTGGAGATTAGTTGGAGCTTGTAGAGGAAGAGGGGAGTTCAAGGAGGCTTGCTACATACTTGGAGTCACCAAGGAGCTGCTGGCCATCGACATCTTGAGCACTTTCTCAATTTCTTCACTCTTACTTTGAACTTATGCTTTCTTATTTGAGATTATTGATGTATATGACAATGAATTGTGAGTAGTTCATTAGATTGGGGGCTAGGGTTGTGTGCTCTAGCCCATGATGATGTTTTGATGATTTCTCTTGAGTATGCATGATGAATTCGTTTCTGGATATGTTCATTGGTTAAATACGGTTTTGTTTGATGCATGTTTATGAATCTAATTAGTTCTCAAGCATGTGTTCAACTTAACTTAATGTTAGGATTCTATGTAATTACATTTTATCCTATGTGTTTGCAATGAGCATGATGAGTTTATGTCAATGGACTGAGTTTGTTTGAATCTTGATTCTTGAATCTCTATGCCTAGGAAGTTTGTTTGAGACCCTAACAAGGCTTGGATGAATAGACTAGGAGTATTTGTGACCCTAATAAGGCACAAAATAGGCCTAGAAGAATCAATCCTAGAACCATAACATGGCTAGGATAGGGGTTTGATCCTTAGTGAATTCATTGTTGCATGTTCTTGAGACTTGTCATACATTTGATTGGGGTAGAGTGAACCCGAAACCCCAATCGTTTCCATCCATTTGATCACACAGCAATCACACATTTGTTGGGCTTGTCACCTCAACAACACACAAAGCTATCAACACATTCACTTGTGTTCTTGTCACCACAATTTCACTTAGATTAGATTGGTTACTTAGCTACTGTCCTTGTCACTTCAAGTCACTGTTCTGGTCCTTGTCACTCAAGAGTGACACCCCTTTGATCACTACACTTGCATGTTGCACATACTCCACATCTAAGTACATAATCCATCTCTAATCACACAACTTCTAGTGCATTGTATACCTTGTTTGCATTTGTTCACCAAGTAGGGATCTTGGGCCTTCCAATCCCTTGGGTACGACAACCCCTGGTCACAATTTACCATCCACTACACTTTGACGGCGATACTCAAAACCAACCCCTCCGGTATCATCGAGTCAAATGGCGCCGCTGCCGGGGATTGAGGTTCATCCTTGATTCCTTGGTGACCCGCAGTCGGGGTGTCTTTGCACTATTCTTGTAGTATAAATTCTTTGATATATGTGTCTTAGTGTTTGTTGTGTCTTTCATTCATAGCATAATTGTGTTTGTTGTTGTTTTTGTTTCCAAGTTGTTCCTAAGCACATTCTTTGCTACTGTGTGTTTTTTCCGATTTTTGTTAGCATAGTAAATCAACCCAGAAAATTCTAAAAATTTGTGTGCTAGTTCTTTTGTGTGTCTAGTTGTTGTGTTTAAAATTTGGTTGTGTTTCGTTAAGGTTTGCCTAGGTAAATTGTGATTTGTTTCTCTGCTGCCCAGTGAAGTTGTTCACAGTGGCAATTTTCGTAATTAGTTTTGAACTCTCTGTAACTGAAATTCACTTAATCCGTCCGGGCACCCATTGTGACGTCCGGACGCCCTTGATACAGAAGCCTAATCCCGACGAATCCGTCCGGACGCCCTCTATAGCGTCCGATCGTCTGGGACCATTTTGTGATTCTGATTTGTGCTATTTGCTTCCAATTGCTTCCAATTCCATTTTGTCATTGTTTCCTTGCTTCTAAGTGTTGTTTATACTTACTCTTTGTGTGTTTACAGGTACATGAACGTGTCCTCCACTTCTAGTGATCAAATTGTGTTGAGAAGTGGGAGAGTTTTGAGTGAAGACACAAGAGGAAGAGGTAGAGGAAGAGGAAGAGGTAGACCAAGGAGAACTGAGAGTGCTCCACCAGTTACACATCTTCCAGAGTAGCCTACACCACCCAAAGAGACAATGGGGGATGTGAACAACAATGATCAAGTGCCTCCCATTGATGAAGTGGAGCTGCCATTGAGTCATTACTCAAATCCTAGCGTTGTCAACGCACCATCTTGTATTGTCCATCCGCATCCACAAATTGCATACGAGATCAAACATTCGATCTTGTCCATTCTGCCTACCTTCCATGGAGTTGAGAAGGAGCGACCATATGATCACATGGTCGATTTTGATGCCATTTGCAGCACCCTAAATAGAGGAGGATTGACATATGATGAATTGAAGCTTAGACTCTTTCAATTCTCACTCAAGGCAAAGGCAAAGGTTTGGTTTCACAAGCTAAAGCCAAGAAGCATCCGTTCTTGGGATGACATGCAGAAGGTGTTCCTCAACACCTATTACCCCCATCATCGCACTACTGCCATGAGGATTCAGCTCACTACATTCATGCAAGGTGAGCGTGAATCTATCTACGATGCATGGGAACGTTTTAAAGATTTGGAGCTTGGATGTCCACACCATGGAATCAGCAAATGGCAGCTTGTTTCCTCATTCTATGACGGTCTATTCGATGATGACCGGAGGAGACTTGACAACGCATGTGGTGGCAGCTTTCAAAGGAAAGGTCCTAATGCCGCTTGGGACATCATTGAGGAGCTTTCTATTCAATCCGGGCAGTGGGACAACCATGACCGGAGGAGAGACACAAGGCTTAGGGAAAGAGAAGAGCCACATCTTGGTGGAAGAGAACCAAGAGGAGTAGAGGCAAGGACAAGAGCAGTCCAAGGTGTCTCCCAAATTCAGCAAGTGGATGATCTTATGAATGCAAAGTTTGAGCAACTAGAGGCTGCCATGAACACAAAGCTTGATCTTTTGCTCAAGGCACATGGCAATGCAGCTCCTCCTCATCCAAGTGAGCAAGTAAAGGCAGTGGCTGTTTCATGTTCATATTGTGGTTCCTTGGAGCATGAAACCATTGAATGCCAATACTATTCAGCCACCATTCAACAAGGAGTGTTGGATGAGCAATTGTACCAAGTGGATAATTATAATCCGGAGCACCACTCCTCACAGCTCAACAATCATCCTCACTACTCCTATAGCAAGAGGCATGTGGAGAATGCAGCCCTAACCAACAGCCAAGGCCATCAAGGGGGCAGTACCTATCAAGGAGGAAACAACTACCAAGGAGGTAGGTTTGTTGGAGGAAGGTTTCAAGGAGGAAACCAATCTTATCAAGGAGGGAGATCACAAGGGTTCCAAGGCCCTAACACCTATCAAAGAGGAGCTCCTAATCCTATGTATGCTCAAGAGGCAAGCACCTCACAAGCTCCTCCAAGACAAAGCACATACCAAGCACCTCCCGGATTTGAGCACAAGAGGGAGAACTACCATGCTCAATCAAATGATTCAAGGGAGCCTACATTCAAGGAGATACTCACTGCCCTCTCTGCAAGCCAGCTCAAGACCGATCAGAGTGTGTCCATTGTGTCCCAAGGATTGACCAAATTGGAGCTTCAAGTGGGGAAACTCTCCAAACAACTCCAATCAAGGCAACAAGGTGGACTACCTTCACAACCGGAGCAAAATCCGAGGCATGAGAGTGTGAAGGCGATCACCACCCTTCGTTCAGGTAGGTCTTACGACAACCTTGTGAATTATGACCCCCATGCTCATATATATGCCCCCCCTTCTTCTACAACATTCATGGAACCTTGTTTAAATTCAGAATTTATTTTTGAGGAGAATGGGGCCGGATGGGAAGAAAATGTACCATCCAGCAATTTGGAGAGTGATGTTGTTGTTGGAAATGTGCGGAGAAACAAGGGGGAGGATAAGGAAGCCGGTAGGGAAGAAAATGTACCTACCGGAGGAGCATTGAATCGAGAACTGAATCAAGAGAGTTCCCTGCCAGTCAATCCGTCCGGACGCCAAGCATTGTCGTCCGGACGCCCTTCAGTCAGTGAGGAAAGCTCGCCCAATCCGTCCGGACGCCAAGCAGTGCCGTCCGGACGCCTGAAAAAACAGAGAAGAATTTTTGCAGCCGTCGACAAATCCGCCCGGACGCCAGGAATAGGCGCCCGGACGCCAGGCAGCTCAGACAAATTTTTCAGAAAATCCGTGTAATCCGTCCGGACGCCAAGAAGTAGCGTCCGATCGTCTGGGGCCTGAACAGAAAAGAAATTCTACCCGAGAGGAGAATGTGCAAGCTTCCAAGCCCCCATCTATTAGTGTCTTCAATCATGAAGATGGCACACCATTGGGGGAAGAATTTGGGCAGCTCTCTCTTGATCATGAGTTTGACAAGAAAGATTATAACAAGAGGAAGAGCAAGAATGTCACATTTGACAAAGAAGATGAGAAGTTGAAGAGTGCACAAGTGCCTAGCAATGACATTCCAAGGAGATGCAACTTGAGTATACCTCCTTTGCATGTAACAACTCATCAAGTGCCTCTTCCATTTCCACAAGCTCAAAGGAAGGAGGATTTACAGAAGAAGAACAACAAGTATCGAAAGGAATTCATTGAGTTGTTCAAGAAGGTTAACATCAACATTCCTCTCCTTGATGCTATCAAGCAATTCCCTCCCTATGCCAAGTTCTTGAAGGAGTTGTGCACCAACAAGAGGAAGTTCTTGAAGGATGAACAAATCATATTGAGTGAGGATGTCTCTGCTATCCTACAAGGCAAGCTTCCTCCTAAGCTTAAGGATCCCGGTTCATTCACGGTCCCTTGCATCATAGGCAACAAGGGATTCGACAAGGCGATGTTGGACTTGGGGGCATCAATAAACCTAATGCCTTATGATGTGTACAAGACCCTTGCACTAGATGACATCAAGCCGGTGAAGATTTCACTCAAGCTTGCAGACCGGAGCCAAGTTGTGCCCAAGGGTATTGTTGAGGATGTTCTAGTTAAGATTGGAGAACTCCTCATACCGGCTGATTTTGTGATCCTTGACATGAAGGACATTGTTAGTGGAGGAGAAGAGGAGATGCCTATCCTCTTTGGAAGGCCTTTCATGGCCACAGCTGGTACTAAGATTGATGTGAAGGAGGGAATCCTCACCATGACGGTTTTTGACACCACCATTGGTTTTCGAATATTCGATGCCATAAGAAGTCCGCTGCCCTTGGGGGACTGTTTTCGGATAGATGTGTTGGGGGATGCCGTTGCTACATCATTCATTGAATCCAACTCTAGAGATGCGTTGGAGACTTCTATTGCTTACCCCGACATGGAGTTCCTTGATGAAGAAATAGTGGATGCAACATTTGCATTGACCACTATGCCATCTACTTCCATACCCTATCATATTGAGACTTCACCATCGTGGGCACCGAAGTTGCAGCCCTCTATTGTGCCACCTCCTAAGCTGGAAATGAAGCTACTGCCCTCCTCATTGAAGTATGCATACTTAGGTGAAGATGAGACACTCCCCATTGTCTTGTCTTCCAAGCTTTCCACAAGTGAAGAGGAGAAATTGCTTGCTGTTTTGAGGGAACACAAGGCTGCTTTTGGGTGGACAATTGCAGATATTAAGGGTATAAGTGCAAGTGTGTGCACTCATAACATATATATGGAAGAGGGCAGCAAGCCTACAAGAGATGCCCAAAGGAGATTGAACCCGCCAATGATGGAGGTGGTGAAGAATGAAGTTACAAAGCTCCTTGATCATGGAGTTATTTATCCAATCTCCGATTCTAAGTGGGTGTCACCGGTTCAAGTGGTGCCTAAGAAGGGAGGGCTGACCATTGTGAAGAATGACAAGGGAGAGGACATCCCTCAAAGAGTCCAAAGTGGTTGGAGAGTATGTATTGACTACCGGAAGCTTAATACCGCCACAAGGAAAGATCATTTCCCCCTTCCTTTCATTGATCAAATGCTTGAGAGGTTGGCTGGACATTCCCATTTCTGTTTCCTTGATGGGTACAGCGGCTATAATCAAATTGTGATAGCTCCCGAGGACCAAGAGAAGACCACTTTCACATGTCCTTTTGGCACCTTCGCCTACCGTCGAATGCCCTTCGGTTTATGCAATGCACCGGCCACATTTCAAAGGTGTATGATGGCCTTGTTTCATGACATGACGGAGAACTTTATGGAGATTTTCATGGACGATTTTTCTGTCCATGGGAATTCATTTGAGGAGTGCCTAGCACACTTGGCTCTTGTGCTAAGGAGATGTGTGGAGACAAGCCTTGTGCTTAATTGGGAGAAGTGCCACTTCATGGTAGATGAGGGCATTGTACTTGGCCATGTGGTTTCCAAGAGAGGGATTGAAGTTGACAAAGCTAAGATTGAGCTTATGCAGAAACTGCCTCCTCCGGTTAATGTGAAGGGAGTGAGGAGTTTTATGGGACATGCCGGTTTTTACCGAAGGTTTATAAAGGACTTCTCCAAGATTTCGAAGCCGTTGTGTGATCTACTCTCCAAGGATGTTGCTTGGAGCTTTGATGAGAAGTGCATGTCAGCGTTTGAGGAGATTAAGGAGCTATTGATTAGTGCTCCTATCATGTGTGTGCCGGATTGGACGCTCCCCTTTGAGCTTATGTGTGATGCATCCGATTATGCTATGGGTGCTGTTTTGGGGCAGCGGACAGAGAAGAGGCTGCATGCTATCTATTATGCTTCTCGGACATTGAATGATGCTCAAGTGAACTACACCACAACCGAGAAGGAGCTCCTAGCTATTATCTTTGCTTTGGAGAAGTTTCGGAGCTATCTTATAGGCTCCAAGGTGATTGTGCATACTGATCACGCTACATTGAGGTACTTGATGACCAAGAAGGATGCAAAGCCCCGCCTCATTCGTTGGATGTTATTGTTGCAAGAGTTTGACTTGGAGATCCAAGACAAACCAGGTAGAGAGAATGTTGTAGCGGATCACCTCTCAAGACTTGTTGGAGGAGGTGATGATTCAGCCATTCCTTTGGTTGAAGGCTTTCCGGATGAGCAGATCTTTGCCATTACCACCGCTATGGAGCTTCCATGGTACTCAATCTTAGTCAATTACTTGGCTAGTGGTGGTACATATAGACCGGAGGGAGCTACTCACCATGAGTTGAGGAAGCTCAAGAGAGATGCCCAATCATTCATTTGGGATGACCCCTACCTATGGAAGGAGGGGAAGGATCAGATTTGGAGGAGGTGTATACCGGAGAGTGAAGTTCCACTGATTTTGGAACATTGTCACAACCACACATGGGGTGGACACTTTGGAGGAAAGAAGACAGCTTTCAAGGTCTTGCAAGCCGGATTTTATTGGCCTTCACTCTTCAAGGACTGTCATGAGTATGCCCTCCGATGTGATCGCTGCCAAAGAGTTGGCAATATATCAAGAAGAGACCAGCTGCCCCTCACCAACATATTTGAGCTAGAAATCTTTGATACTTGGGGCATTGACTTCATGGGACCCTTTCCTAGCTCTTATGGGTTCCTATACATTTTGGTGGCAGTGGATTATGTGTCTAAATGGGTAGAGGCACAAGCAACAAGGACCAATGATGCTGCTGTGGTCACAAAGTTCCTCAAGGAACACACTTCATCAACAAGAGCTTTACTGCCCTCATGACTAAGTATGGAGTCAAGCATAAGGTTGCCACACCTTATCATCCACAGACCAGTGGCCAAGTTGAGGTCTCTAATCGAGAAATAAAGTCTATTTTGGAGAAGGCTGTCAACACTACTAGGAAGGATTGGAGCACAAAACTTCTTGATGTGTTGTGGGCGTATAGAACTGCTTACAAGACCCCTTTGGGTATGTCTCCCTATAGACTTGTCTATGGCAAAGCTTGCCACATGCCAGTAGAGCTGGAGCACCGTGCATTTTAGGCTGTAAAGGCCATGAATTGGGACCTAAGGGCAGCCGGTGACAAGAGGAGGTTGGACTTGAATGAGCTTGCTGAAATCCGCAATGAAGCTTATGAGAGTGCAGCTTTGTTCAAGGATAAGACCAAGGTCTGGCATGACAAGAACCTCAAGAAGAAGGAGTTTGTTCCCGGTAACAAAGTGTTGCTATACAACTCAAGATTGAAGTTGTTTCCGGGAAAGCTACGCTCAAGATGGAGCGGTCCTTATGAGGTTGTGAAAGTATTCCCACACGGAGCTGTGGAAGTGAAGAACCTCCAAGATGGAGGCATATTTAAGGTGAATGGGCATAGACTGAAGCTGTACCATGGTGGTACGTTTGATGCTCAAGAGGAGGTTGAACGGTTCACCGGAGTTTCCCATGTCACCTAGGAGGAGAAAGACCGGCTTGAGGGTCTTTAAAAACAAGCGCTCATGGGGAGGCAGCCCCATATCCCCGACTGTTGAAGTACATCATGATTAGCATCACCAAAGGTCGTGAGCATTGGATTGCAAGGTCTTGAAACCTTGTTGTTGGTGATTGTTCGTGTCTAAACGAAAAGCATGCGCTTCGAAGGGGAGTACTTCTATCTTTGTTTGTTTTCATTCTTGTTTGTTTTGTGTGTTTGTTATTGTGTGTCATGTTTTCTCACCCAAAGTTTATTGTTGAATTCACTTATCACATTGGGGACAATGTTAAGTTTAAGTGTGGGGGTGGGATTGGGTTCGTTTTAGCCAAAATGTTTCAATTTTTTCAATTTTTCTCAAGTTCCAGTAGCTATTCCGCCCGGACACCCTGCTAGTCCGGACGCCACGAAGTCTGGGAGGTAAACCCGAGTGATCCGTCCGGACGCCCCTACTAGGCGCCCGGACGCCCTTTGTAATCTCAGAAAACCTGCTCTCTGCCACTTGATCCGCCCGGACGCCAGGAATGGGCGCCCGGACGCCAGAGCCCCTGATTGTGAAATTTTGGCATTTTTGTTTGTTTTTGTGTGTTGTTTGTGTTTTGTGTCCATTTTCTCCGATCCCAATGATGAATTGAGCTTAGTTTGTTGTGTTCTAGAGACTGTGATCACTGTTGAGGCTTGATATGATTTGCTTTGAGTTTAATATGCATGATTCTTGATTGCTTGATCACCATGTACACTTCACCTTTGTTGATTCATTGATTGCAATCCGAGAAGCACACTTGACATGTATTTCCATGCATACCCAGAAAATGTGAGGTTTTGAGCCAATTGAATATGCACATGTATGCATCTTACATGTCTATATTTGTTCTTCATGTGTGAACATTGCATAAGGTTTGGACCTAGAACTTGCTCAAAGACCGCTTGAAGCGTTTGATTGATCCATTTTGAGTTAGAAATGACTAAGGCATTAGTTGAACACCATTGCCAAATTGACCATCATCTATATGAATTTGAACTCTAGGAATAGCCCACTTTGAGCCATATACATCATTAGCTTTCCTTTGTTCACCCACTTCACACACATTCATTCCACCACTTCAAAAATACCATCACCATTGTGTTTACAAGACTTTGATAGTGACTTCTTATCCTTAAATGCTTGAGAGTTGATGCTTGTACTAAAAGGAAAGTTTGGAGGAGTTGTTTAATTCAGTTTTATTTGTTCAAAGAAAGAAAGAAAGAAAATCAAAAACAAAAAGAAGGAATAAAGTTCCTCAAGAAAAATAAAGAAAAAAAATAGAAAATGAGAAAGAAGAAAAATCCAAAAAGAAAGTAGTTTGTGAATAAGGTTGGAGGAGAATAAGAAAATAATTTGGTTGAAGCATTTGGTTGAGTTTCAAAGTCGTTGATATGTCTTGTGAACACTTAGCACCACTCATATTTCCATTCCATTCCATTCACCCATTGGCCCCGTTTTACCATTGTAAGTCCTTGAGATCTAACAATTTATGGTTTGATTTGTAGAGAGTTGGTTGATGAGCAAGCATATGGGAACATTCTTTGTGCATTTGTTATGAGAGTAAACACTTTGACCCTATACACTTGAGCGGAAATACTTAGTGATCTTTGCGAGAGTTGTGGTTAATGTGTTTAGTGTGCCTATTTGATTGCATGAGATGGATTGTACATTGGTTTCCACACACTTCACCGAGCATGATTGAATTGCGCTTGTTAAATTCTTAGCAAATTTGTGAAGCCTTGATTTGTGATCTTATGTCTCTTGTTTACAACATCCCGAGCTCGTTGAGGACTATGGTTGGAGAAAATTTTGTTTGAATTTTGTTTTTCCCTTTCTGGTTTTGCATTGTGTTTCCCTTATTGTTTTATGTTGTGTTTGCTTGAGGACAAGCAAGATTCAAGTGTGGGGGTGTGATTTGCACTTATTTATAGCGCAAATTGTATTCCTAATCACGAGAGTTAAGCTTATCCGAAGGCATTTTGTTACTACTAATATGCGTTTTCACGATTTCAGGTTACTTAGGTGACTTGAGGTAATTCGGCACAAGAAGGTGCATTTTGACTACTTTTGGGCACACTTTCGAGAAGAGGACAAGGAGTCAACCGTGGCTCCTAGACATTGAAGATTGCATGAATTCACCTTCGGAAGACGTTGTCATTGAAGGCCTTGAAGAATCGAAGAAATGAAGGAAAATGAAGAAATTGCATTTCCGGCGACTTTTCCGGCCAAGCACCACCACAAGAGGCGAACCACCGCCGGACCACCACCGGAGCACCACCACAGAAGGAGAGAGTCTCCTACACCAGCTGCACACATGTGCATGGCTGATGACATGTCCACTAGCCACTCCACTCACCCACAAATCCCTCCACTTCACCTTTCTTTTCCATTTCTTTTCCCTCCACTCACCCTTGCCATGTCACTCCACTAGGAAACCCTAGGGAACCCTTGGAGGCTGAGGAGACCAACCAGACCCTGTTCTCATTCAGTTACTCACGTTCAGAAAAACCCTAGATAGAAACACCCCATTTTCTCTCGGCAAAGCTTGCAAAAACACACACAGACGTACCAAGCGCCCGGACGCCGATACCGTCCGCCCGGACGCCCAGTACGTCTGCCGTTTTTGTTCCTCCATTTTCACCACCTTCCACCATCCATCTCACTTCCATCCCTTCACGAAATATCTTCCACACATCCCAAACACTACAACCATACACTTTCCACCACTATTCCATCGTTCTACCTTCACCACAAGTTGCCATCCATTGAGACATCCAGAGTTGGGAAGCTTGGAGATTAGTTGGAGCTTGTAGAGGAAGAGGGGAGTTCAAGGAGGCTTGCTACATACTTGGAGTCACCAAGGAGCTGCTGGCCATCGACATCTTGAGCACTTTCTCAACTTCTTCACTCTTACTTTGAACTTATGCTTTCTTATTTGAGATTATTGATGTATATGACAATGAATTGTGAGTAGTTCATTAGATTGGGGGCTAGGGTTGTGTGCTCTAGCCCATGATGATGTTTTGATGATTTCTCTTGAGTATGCATGATGAATTCGTTTCTGGATATGTTCATTGGTTAAATACGGTTTTGTTTGATGCATGTTTATGAATCTAATTAGTTCTCAAGCATGTGTTCAACTTAACTTAATGTTAGGATTCTATGTTAATTACATTTTATCCTATGTGTTTGCAATGAGCATGATGAGTTTATGTCAATGGACTGAGTTTGTTTGAATCTTGATTCTTGAATCTCTATGCCTAGGAAGTTTGTTTGAGACCCTAACAAGGCTTGGATGAATAGACTAGGAGTATTTGTGACCCTAATAAGGCACAAAATAGGCCTAGAAGAATCAATCCTAGAACCATAACATGGCTAGGATAGGGGTTTGATCCTTAGTGAATTCATTGTTGCATGTTCTTGAGACTTGTCATACATTTGATTGGGGTAGAGTGAACCCGAAACCCCAATCGTTTCCATCCATTTGATCACACAGCAATCACACATTTGTTGGGCTTGTCACCTCAACAACACACAAAGCTATCAACACATTCACTTGTGTTCTTGTCACCACAATTTCACTTAGATTAGATTGGTTACTTAGCTACTGTCCTTGTCACTTCAAGTCACTGTTCTGGTCCTTGTCACTCAAGAGTGACACCCCTTTGATCACTACACTTGCATGTTGCACATACTCCACATCTAAGTACATAATCCATCTCTAATCACACCACTTCTAGTGCATTGTATACCTTGTTTGCATTTGTTCACCAAGTAGGGATCTTGGGCCTTCCAATCCCTTGGGTACGACAACCCCTGGTCACAATTTACCATCCACTACACTTTGACGGCGATACTCAAAACCAACCCCTCCGGTATCATCGAGTCATCGCGCCCGACTAATCCGTCCGGACGCCACTATGGCCGTCCGGACGCCCGGGCTCCGAAAAACCTGCTGGACAAATCGAGCACTTTCAGAATAAAGTTCCGTCCGGACGCCGAACCTTCTGGGCAAACAGAACGATTCCAGAATGCATATCCGTCCGGACGGACACCTCTCCGTCCGGACGCCACAACCTGACCTTGATACATTCTCGAAATTTGTTCCTTCCTCCTATGCTTCTAATGCCTCTAAGGCCATTCGCTCGTTTTGCAAAGCCTGTTCCTTAGGGAAACTGGGACCGAGACCGTACTATGCAAAGGATTCTAAAATACTTCTTCCATTCTTACAAAGAATCCAAGGGGATATCTGTGGACCTATTCAACCACCAAGCGGACCATTTAAATATTTTATGGTGTTGGTTGACGCGTCGACACGCTGGTCACATGTCGCGCTCTTGTCCACTAGAAATGCTGCTTTTGCTAAACTCCTAGAACAAATAATTCACCTGCGGGCTCACTACCCGGATCATCCTATTAAATCTATCAGGCTTGATAATGCTGGAGAGTTTACATCGAAAACTTTCGATGACTACTGCATATCTATTGGGATTGATGTTGAACATCCTGTTCCCCATGTACATACCCAGAATGGTCTCGCAGAGGCTGCCATTAAATTAATTCAAATGGTCACTAGGACATTGGTTATGCGCACCAATCTTCCTCTCTCTGCCTGGGGGCATGCAGTATTGCACGCAGTTTTACTTATTCGTCTGAGGCCCACCGCCACCCAACCATTTTCTGCGCAACGGTTAGTGACTGGGTACGAGCCAGGCATCTCGCACTTACGCATATTTGGGTGTGCTGTTTATGTGCCCATTATGCCGCTACAGCGTACAAAAATGGGTCCTCAACGACGAATGGGTATTTATGTTGGTTTTGAATCTCCAACCATTATCCGCTATATAGAACCCTTGACAGGTGATCTATTTACCGCTAGATTCGCGGATTGTCACTTTGATGAGACACTCTTCCCGTCGTTAGGGGGAGATAAGAATGTTAACATTCAACAGGAACGGCGAGAATTGTCGTGGCCCGTCCCTACTCTGTCTCATCATGATCCCCCTACTGCACAAAGAGAAATTGAGGTGCGTAGAATTATTGATCTACAGAAAGTCGCCGACTCTCTTCCGGACGCTTTCTCTGATCTTGCTAAAGTGACTAGATCTCATATACCTGCTGCAAATGTACCTGCAAGGATGGAAGTACCTGAAAAGGGCTTCGGATTCAAAGACGTCACAAGTGCCACTCAGAAGGATGGACTAAGCACCACTGGCGCCACCCCTACTGTAGGAGGTGATGTGGCACAGGCCGCGGCTCCCTCAAGGAAACGTGGGAGACCGCAGGGTTCGAGGGATACGCGCCCAAGGAAACGGGCTGCGAAGGCACATGACCCTCTCATCATTGATACTCAAAATCCGACCCATGAAAACATTCCGGATTATGGTTATGTCGAAGAGACATCCATGGAGGACGCTCCACCGCAAGAACCTATCCATGAGAATGTAGAGATCTCAATTAATTACACTAGTGTACATAGGACGTGGGATAGAAACTCCATCGTAGTTGACGATGTTTTCGCATATGCTTGTGCACGAGAGTTAATTGAGTCTGATGATATTGAACCTCGCTCCGTTGATGAATGCCAACTACAGCTGATTGGCCTAAATGGGAAAATGCGATCCAGGCTGAGTTAGACTCACTAACAAAGAGAACGGTATTTGGGCCCGTTGTGCCAATCCCTTTTGGAATAAAACCTGTTGGATTTAAATGGGTCTTTGTTAGAAAGCGTAATGAGAAAAACGAGATTGTGAGATACAAAGCTCGCCTTGTGGCGCAAGGCTTCTCTCAACGCCCTGGAATCGACTACGAGGAGACATATTCTCTCGTAATGGACGTTATAACGTTCCGCTACCTTGTCAGTTTGGTAGTTTCCGAAAAACTGAACATGCAGCTTATGGATGTGGTCACTGCGTATCTCTATGGGGATCTAGATACGGAGATGTATATGAAAGTTCCAGATGGATTTCATTTACCCAAGTCAAGTGGCTCCCGACCACGGAGCGCGTTTGCAATAAGGTTGAAATGCTCACTATATGGATTAAAGCAATCCGGACGGATGTGGTATACCCGTCTAAGTGACTACTTGATTGGAAGAGGGTATGTGAACAATGATTTATGCCCATGCGTGTTCATTAAAAACACAAGTTCCGGATTCGCAATTGTCGCGGTTTATGTTGATGACATGAACATAATTGGTACTCTTGATGAACTAAGAGACACCGCTGAATGCTTGAAATCCGAGTTTGAGATGAAAGATCTTGGGAAGACACGGTTTTGCCTTGGTTTAGAACTTGAGCACCGTGATAGTGGAATCCTGATTCATCAATCAGCTTATACCCAAAAGATGCTCAGGCGATTTAATATGGATAAGGTTCATCCTGTTAGCACTCCTATGATTGGTCACAGTCTAGATCAAAAGAAAGATCCGTTTCGTCCAAGGGATGATGACGAAGACGTTCTTGAGGCTGAAGTGCCATATCTAAGTGCAATAGGTGCATTATTGTACTTAGCCCAATGCACAAGACCCGATATCTCATTCGCCGTGAACTTGTTAGCTAGACATAGCTCTGCGCCCACGCAACGCCAATGGACTGGAATAAAGACAATCTTTCGCTACTTAAAAGGTACGATTGATATGGGTTTGTTCTATCCCTACAGAGAGACGAATGTAGAAAAAGGTTCTATGTTTGAAAATACTGTTGGACGTACTGGGCGTCCGGACGAGGCTCTGCCGTCCGGACGGCCCGATGCCCAGGACGTCCCTGCCCGCGTAAAGCGTCCGGACGCCTTCCTTCCGTCCGGACGGATAACCGGCAGCATAAAAATTACGCCTTACTCCCAAAATGATTGTGATGTTTTGGTAGGTTTTGCTGATGCTGGGTATCTCTCTGACCCGCATAAAGGTCGTTCCCAATCTGGTTATGTCTTTACCATGGGAACCACCGCTATATCTTGGAGGTCTACAAAGCAGACACTTGTCGCTACTTCTTCGAACCATGCTGAGATTATTTCTCTTCATGAGGTGGTTCGCGAGTGCATATGGTTGAGGTCCATAATTGCACACATAAGAAGTACATGTGGTTTGAGGTCTACCACAGATGAACCTACATGCATTTATGAGGATAATGCCGCTTGCATTGAACAAATGAAGCAAGGTTTCATCAAAGGCGATAATACCAAGCATATAGCCCCAAAGTTTTTCTATAATCAGCAACAACAAGAGTTCCTCAAGATTCAAGTGAATCAAGTCCGTTCTGAGGACAATGCGGCAGACTTATTTACTAAGTCACTGCCTAAATCCACATTTGAGAAGCATGTCAAGAGCATTGGATTGCGTAAATTATCTGACCTCCCATGATTGAGGAAATCAGGGGGAGATGCAAACTTGAGGGGGAGTTTGACATCTTGCTATGCCAAATGTGAAGGGTGTGTTGTACTCTTTTTCCCTTCGACCAAGGTTATTTTTCTCCCACTGGGTTTTTGTTACTTGGCAAGGTTTTTAATGAGACAACGCGAGGAGCACCACCTAGTGTTGACCGCACAAGGGGGAGTGTTGAAGGATACCCGTTTTGTGTGTGCTTGTCAACCTAGGAGTATCTAGTTAGGATTACATAAGGAATGTATTGAATATGAATCCTTTTACATTATGGATTGTATCTTGTATTCCTCTATATATAGAGGCACCTATTCATCAATAAAGATTATCTATTCCTGTGCTATTTACTTCTCGTATTCGCATACTCAATATTCTACAACATAAACATTCAATTCTTCACCATTTTTTGACATATCAAAGACCACTAGATTGATTCACCACGTCAACTAAATTTGAAATAAAGACAAGAATATTTCGCTCATACATAGTGCGTGTAGGAAGACTTGTTGATAAGAAATATGATTTAACATAATTTCATCCTCATTGATGCCATCTTCTTTCAATTTTTTGGACATGAGACTGAGGAAGACCTATCTCTGCTATGACCCCCGTTGCTGTCTATGATCGCAACTATACTAGTCATATAAGCAACAAATTCATAGCATTCAGAACCGATTTTATGAATGGGAAGATGTGTAAGGTCTTCGGTATCAAGGTTGTAGGAGACTATACACCCTTCATCTGAAACCAGAAGAATCTCGTCCCTCTTCCAAAATTGCAATGGTGCATCAATGCCCTCGGTATGTCCAAAAGTATATTGTTTTATCCAGTAACCCTCGACTCCACCAAAGACGTCACCCATCACCCAAAGTCCCCAGGATTCAGCATCAATTATACCATAATCCATGCCGAAAAGGGCAATGGACTCCTTCCACACTATAAGGCACATACCATACCAACACACACATGACTCGTATAAACTATCTGGAAAGAGTATATAATGAAATACCTCCTCACCCATATCAAACAAAATGATTACTTGCCTAAGCTCTTCCTCCTCGGCATGGTCATAGACAGAAATGAATTCCTTTAGTTGCTCACATCCCGTCCAATAACAAAAACCCTTGAAGTAAATCTGGAAATCATGAGGACATAAGTTGGTAGTTTCTGTTTCTAAAGAGTCTGTCATAATCTCTCTCCAAGAATCAGTAGCTACGGTGTATACTTCTATTGTGCGAGGATTAAAAATTAAATGTTGATCATCATATATTTCCTCACGAAGACGAGAAATATGAACAACTTTGTAATTTTTAGATTTAGGATCATAGCCAAATCCTAAATTTAATGTCTCACCCGGAACATATGGCTTGAAAGTGACGAGCTTGAATTCCATGATTGCTGGATTCAAAAGCATTATGACGTAACTAAGATCAGCTAGACAAATAATTCCATTACAATTGCCAACAATCCATGCAGATTGTAGAACCTTGATCCCATTAAATTGACCCTTCGTCATATCCTCCACAACATAATGAATATTATCCTCGTCATCATCATTGCCAATATTAATCAAGGAGAACACAGTTTCCTTCTCATCAGCGTCGGTGTCCTTTGCGACCAAACGCTTTAGAAGGAGACAAGTGGAGTGATTGTTATGCATGCCATTCGAGAGATGCTTGGCTACGAAGCTGGGATTGTTTATCAAAATACACCACGACTTATGGACACACTTGAATCGCATAAGAGATTTAGGTGGCAGCCTTGACAGGATTTCCAATCCCATCTCTTCTGGCATTTTGCACAATTCAGTCATTTTTGGTTTGATCCATTACACACAAAAACAGTTAAGAACACAATCAGCTTCCATATTGGTTAAATATAAAGCGCCCCTCCATTTATGAATTTTACAATGGAGGGGATGAGAGAGGGAGGGGCTCGAGTATTGTGGAGAGTTGACACCTGTTTTCTCTCTCAACCTCATATCTAATACCAAATCAAAACCACCATCACTAAGGCATGTGTATCCGCGAAAGATACACTGAAAAAAAATCAATTCTTTTCTCTTTTCTTACGAAGGAGAAACTAAAATTCTTACTAGTTTTCTTTTTCAAGTGTTTGGCAATACTAAATAAATGAATCAAAAAATAATAATATATAAAATAAAATAAATATTTATAATTTCATAATTTGTTAGTTTAGTTATAAAAATAATGTAATTAATATTGAATTAGTGCAATAAATGCAGAAAAATAGATAGGGAAAGTGATTCCCTTGGAGTAGGGAAGGAACTAATTTTCCCCCTATTTTCCCTTCCGTCAGGAAAATATTTTATTTCCTTTTGCATTCCAAACACAAGAAAAGATTGACTTTCCTTTCTCATGACCTCAATTCCGCAAACCAAACGAGACCTAAAATGATCGAAAAAGAAAGAATTGAGGGATCGAAGAAGATCACAGTTCGTATTTAGAATGTGAGATAGACGAAAAGAGGAATGAGATATAGAATGCAAAAGCTTGAATCTTTGATAATTGGGAATCTTTTGTTGATCTTGAATTTGAAAAGATGAATATTCTACTTTTTTCTTTGTGTGAGAGTATATTGACACAGAGCTGTGGTTGTGGCAAGATATAGCCATATAGGCAAAACTGAGTTGAAAATTCTGGTGATAAATTGTCCATCATCAAATTGAACCGTAACAATGAATATGCTAAATCCTTGAGAGAAAATTCGGACACTTCAGCAATATCACATAAACAGCATATCATGGAGGAATCTTAGGAACATGCAATATGCATCCCACAGCAAGCATGGCAAAGATCATAAAACACCCAAGCTACTTAGATATATATATTAGGACTGCAAGATTATCTCTATGTTCCATATTCTTGATAGCAAATCCAAAATAGGGTTTCTGTTCCCAATTTCAACCATAATCATTCACTATTCTACGAATCCCATTTCGGCATCCTTCAAGAACCCCAAGAACAGTATGCAAATCTTCAAGCTATGAACTTTTGTTGTGTGTGTTTGTATGACAATTGTATTTATGAATATATGTAATTCTATATTCAGTTCTTCAGTTTACAACTTTACATTAACTATAAAATGAAATAGAAAAGATCAAAGAAAGAAAGAATTTTTCAAAGTGATACTAACAGCTTCAAGAAAAAAGAAAAATTATCAGTAAAAATTTCTATATACTAAAGTTGTTAATTCTGGCACTGTACATAGTATAGTGAGCAGACGATTTTTCCGCTGGTTAGTGTTTTTGTGTCTTCTTCCGTTTTTGACCTTGATTGTTCTTTTTGGTTGGCGTCCTCTGGTTTGGTTGCTTGAGAGACGCTTGTTGCGTTTGGACGAGTTTAGTCTGTTTTGGATGATCTATTTCGGAGATAGGAGTGGGAGGAGCAGTGCTTTGCTCTTGAGGGCTGATATGTAGCGTCGATTAGCCTATGGAGTCGCGTCCTGTAGATCCCATCTTCGATTTGGTCTCCCCTTCCTCCACAGATGAGTCTATTTCTCCCATGTTTTCTCTTTTTCTGTTTGGGTTTGTTGTTCTTTGCTTGGTGGTGCCAATATTTGTCGATCTGTTTGTTTTCGTCTCTCCTTCCACAACTGAGTCTATCTCAATCCATTTGTTATGTTTATGTATTGTTATGCTTCACATCTGTTTGTGTTTTTGTGCCGATATTTGCAGCTTTTGGTAGTTGTTCTAGGTGTGGTAGTTAATTGGATCTCAACAAAACCTTGATTTGATATTTTTGCTGGGTTTTCTGTTTATGTATTGTTATGCTTCAGATCAGTGTGTGTTTTGTGCCGATATTTGCAGCTTTTGGTAGTTTGTTGGATCCTGAACAAAACCTTGATTTTATATTCTTGGTGGGATTGAAAGAAGCTGCGTAATTAATGAATTTAGTCTCTGATCATATATTGTTCATTATTAAGTATTAATTTTATGCACATGGATTTACAGCTTTTGGTAGTTGTTCTAGGGTTGGTTGTTAGTTGGATCCTGAACAAAACCCTGATTTGATATTCTTGGTGGGATTGAAAGAAGCTGTCTGATCATATATTGTTCAATATTAAGTATTAACATGTGTTTATTGCATTATTGAGTTTTTGAAAAAGAAAGGTTTAAACTTTAAAGGCCAAATGAAGTGTTGCGCGTATCTCATTCCCTGGTGAAGTTAATCATGAGTTGTATTTCTTCTATCAGTTTCCAGATTTGCTTTAATGGGCAGCTTATTAAGTCTTTTCAAGCTAAAAGAGGGATTAGACAAGGTGATCCTCTTTCCCCTAGCTTATATTTTTGTTCTCTTTATGGAGAAATTGTCTCATTTAATTCAATCTGCTATTGATGTTGGTGATTGGAAAGCTGTTAAGATTTCTCAATCTGGGCCTAAAATTTCTCATTTGTTCTTTGCTGATGATCTTATGCTTTTTGCTGAGGCCTCCCTTACTCAAGCTTTCACTTTAAAGCAGTGTATTGACAACTTTTGTGCTCTCTCTGGCCAATCTGTTAGTTTTGAAAAATCCCTTGTTTATTGCTCCCCTAATACTTATCGTGAGCTTGCTACTGATATTAGCAACATTTGTGGTTCTCCTCTCACTACTGATTTGGGAAAATACCTTGGAATGCCTCTCATTCATTCAAGAGTCAACAAGTATACATATGCTAGTCTCATTGACAAGGTTCAAAATAGACTTTCTGCATGGAAATCCAAAGTTTTGAGTATGGTTGGAAGACTCACCCTTATTTAATCTGTCAATTCGGCTACTCCTATGTATGCCATGCAAACTGCCAAGCTGCCTTTGAGCATCTGCAATATGCTTGATCAGCTTAACATGAATTTTCTTTGGGGGGATTCGGATGTAAAGAAGAAACCTCATCTTGTTAATTGGGACATTGTTTGTCTTCCTAAATCTCTTGGGGGTTTAGGCATTTTAAAGACTGCTCCTATGAATCAAGCTATGTTGGCTAAAGCTGGTTGGAGGATTTTTCAAAAGGATCCTGGTTTATGGGCCTCTATCTACCATGCTAAATACCTTCGGCATGAAAACTTGTACGTTCAGTGGCAATTATTGTGGTCCTCATGTTTGTTCTCAGACTTGGAGAAGTGTGACTCATTGTTCTATGTTGCTGAATAAAGGTCTTTCTTGGAGAATCGGTGATGGGAAGATGGTCTCTTTCTGGACTGACATTTGGCTCACTTCTGTGCCTCTCATTGATTATGCTTTGTCTACTGAGCACATTAATATTAATGACAAAGTGTGTCATTTTTGGGACGATACAGGATGGAATATTGATTTACTGACTTCTTGCTTGCCTGTGAATTTAGTTGATCAAATTATTATTGTGCCTTCTGGCTTTGAGGGCTGTGGAGAAGATACTCAGATTTGGACATGCACTTCTAATGGGACCTTTTCTGTGAAATCTGCTTATAACATTTCCTTCAATTTTGACAATCCTAATACTTCTTGGAAAGGTATTTGGAAGTTAGAAGTTCCCCCTAAGCTTAAAACTTTTGCTTGGGTCATGTGCCATGGGAAACTTCTCACTAATGTCCAGCGTGTGAAAAGAAATTTCACCATTGATGAATCCTGCCCTATCTGTCATCAACATTCTGAATCTCTCATTCATCTTTTTCGAGATTGTCCTATTGCTTCCCAAATCTGGAATGCTTTTTCCTTGCCTACTTCTATTATTAATACTTTCCGTATGGACTGGATAGGTTGGTTGCATGCTCAGCTTTGTTGCTCTTCTGTTGGTAGTAATAATATCAAATGGGCTACTCTCTTCCTTTTTATTTGTTGGTTCATTTGGAAATGGAGAAATAAGCATGTTTTTGAGACTAACTTCCTGCATCCTAGAAATCCTAGTGTGATTATTATGTCTGCTATCACTGAATGGATTACTGCTTAAGCTAAAGTTGCAGTTGATAGGAGCTATAACTTGCATATGTGTTGCTGGTCTAAGCCTCCTGCTGGAACTTTTAAACTGAATATTGATGGCACTAGGCAAGGTTCTTCTAGTAAGATTGGCGCTGGTGGTATTATTCGGTGTTCTGCTGGAAATTGGATTAAAGGTTTCCAAGTTAATTTGGGAATTGGTGAGGTCCTTGATGCTGAAGCCTGTAGCTTATTTTACGGTCTCAAACTTGCTCTTTGCTGCGATGTTGATAATCTGCATATTGAGTCTGATTCTGCTATTCTTGTTAGGCTTTTTCTGCACAGTGATACTTCGATGCATCCATTGGGCTCTCTTCTTGCTTGCTGCAAGGCTCTGATGGATAAGCTTAATGTTATCTCTTTCAAGCACATCTATAGAGAATGCAACATGGCTGCTAACTCTCTAGCCAAAAATAGCATTAACCATGATTTTGGGATTATGGACTTTGTTTCTCCTCCCATTCATGCTGCTGGTGCCTTCCTGGATGACCTTGGAGGACTTTCTAGAGTTAGATGTAGATCTGGGCCTTCTGGGCAGATTGACTAGTTGCTTCTTTTTGTTTCTTCTCTGTTTTTGGGTCTTTTTAGGCCTCCTATTAACCAAAAAAAAAAAGTGTTGCACGTATCTCCTTTGATATATACATGTTTTACTTTTAAGACTCAGATTCCTCAGATAATTCTATCCACTTGGGTGATGTTGAACTCCACATAGTATTTATCCAATCTTTTGATAATGTATAGCGACAGGATATACCCAATGAGAAATTCTCTATTGAGGACCAAACAATGAGAACTTGTTGAGGACTTTCAAACTCAACCGTTGGATAAGCTTTTAATGAGTTTTTTAAATATCAATTAACATTTAAAATACTCATCTACCGGTTGAGTTTGAAAGTCTTCAAGAAGTCTTCATTATTTGGTTCTCACTAGAGCCTCTCCCTATAACCAACACCACATCTTTTCAAAGTTCTCTTGGGCCAGATATTCATATTCTTGGCAACCAGCAATTCTCTTCAGTTGCTAAAAGTCCGAAAACAATAAATAAGTAAATAAACAGACTCAAAATCTTTTGCTGGACATTCTTTCTGCAAATGGTTTTACACTCAAAATCCAGCTATTTATGAATTTTATAAATTATTGCTAAAACTTGCATCCAATTGTTAAGCTCCAATTATGCAGTATATACAGTCAAATAGGTGTCACTACCATGAATAACTGAAGACTGAAAGTATTAGGTCTCAGATATAATAATTAAAAAAAAAAAGAGTATGGCTGGGTTTGGTAAAACTGAGTTTCTAAGTGAAGCTGGCTTTTGCTGCATGTGCTGTGAAAATAAGTGGCTGTAAAGCAAAGTGACTGGATGTTTGGTAAACTAGCTTTTTAAAAGTGCTATGAGTACAAAAAACGAAAAGAGTGTTTGGTAAACTCAAAACTCAAAGTCTTGTGAGTTTGTAAAATGATCAATTTAGACATAATGCTTAGAAATATATATATATATATATATATATATATCTTTTTTTTCTCTCATTTTTCTTCTTCTTCTTTTTTATTTTTCTTATGTATGGATTTTTTTTTTCCTTTTCTTTCATTAATTATTCTTTTTCTTCTCCATTTTCTCTGTTGCTTCCTCTGGTCCCCCTCCCCCTTTTTCTTCTTATTCTTTTGGGAAATTCTCATAAATGGTATCTGAATTATAGTGTCATCTTATCGATGGTACCTGAACTTTACTTTTCGTCACAAACGGTACCTGAACTTTTCAATTTCGTTTTAAATGATACCTGAGACCACCTTCGGTCAAATATTGACATTGTTATTTTCGCACACCAAAAAGATGCACAAAAATAACATCAAGATAAACCCTACTGTGATATGAATATCAAATGTAGTATAGGAAAGTAGGGATCATTACCCACAAGAGATTGTTTATTTGCTTTTCTATGTCACGAAAATTAAATAATATATACAACAAAGAATTTATTTACAAATATATACAATATGTACAAAAGATGTTTTTCAATTTTTGAAATGGTCGAAAACAAGAAATAAATAAAAGAAAATATTTTTGGATTTTTGTTTTTGGAAATTAAATTAAACAAATATAAAACAACAAACAATCCGCACTCTTGATATGTTAACCTATAACATCCTTTCAATTAAATGTCGTTACTCAGACTAAGCCAATGGCGTGTTGCACTTAATCTATTGTTCTCTCTTACTTGGTATGTTATGTGAATGAACTGCATGCCACATAACTTAGCTCTATCATGCAACCTAGGATGAACTGCATACGACTAGATTCAACATATAGTAGTCATTAAGATTGAAGAGAACGAGTAACGCTAGGCAACTTCGACACTGGTGTAATTCTAATTGCCTAGAAGATGATTCATATAACGATAGGTTACACCGTTATTTGCTACTTCTAGAATATATGATGATATGACGGTCCACATATAATCCTAGCAATAAAACTCTAGCATGCTTACTATGTTCGCAACCACAATAAACAAACTAGCAATTTATCGATGACAAAGCAATGAATCAAACAAACATTTAATATCCGAAATATTATAAATCAATACCAAGAGTAATAGGGCTAAACCCTAAATTATTACACAAAATAAGAAAACAAAGTTTAAAACAAATATTTACACAATAACAATTACCCAAAATTATTCACACGATATTCAAATGCGGAAATTAAAATTAAACTTAAACAAATATAATAAATAAACGAGCTTGGGTAAGTTGTTACTGATGTGTCCATGAAAATGGACACTGTCGTCAGGTCTGGGTGGACGACTCAACCATGCGCGCGTGAAGACGGCACTACCCTTCTGGCGTAGGTGGAGGGCTCAGCTATATATCGAACTTTGGATGTGGCGGGGGACGGTGGATCTTATCGGAGCCGTCTTTGGATGTGGCGGGTGCCCATAACAATTGGACAGGCTGGCATGGGCCAGTGCAATTTGGATTATTGGGTTATTGGGCCTTGCAGCATTGGGTGTCCTTAGGAAATCTGGGCATAGACATTCTGGGCCTGCTGTTTGGTCAATTGGCTTTGACTTGGTCAACAACCCAATTTCTTTATTTTTCTCTTTTCTTTTCTTTTCTCCCTTCCGGTCTTTTTTTTTCTTTTTCAGGCCCATTTCTTCTCCTTCAGCCCGTGGTCTTTCTCAAGCCTTCTTCTCATCAGTTCTTTCTTTTTCTTTGACCCGTGCATCTCCTTCTATTCATCTTCATCTTTTCTTCTCTCTTATTCACAGGAGAGAGGCGAGAGAGCTTTGAGTAATTAATGGGTGATGCCAGCAATTGGAGGTGCGGCGTTGGCGTGGCTGGAACGGCGCCGAGAGGACGACGACGGAGGGAGGATTGAGCACGGGCTCAATCGGTGATGTTGTGATGAAGTCGGTGATGAGCAGAACCGGTTAGATAAACCGGCGGCGTGGCTGAGCACATCGGCGGCAGTGGGCTTCTGGGCTTTCGGCGAACTGGAGGTGAAGCGGAGTGAGGTGAAGACGACGCCGGCGGTGGATTGGACTGGCAGCGGTGGCTGAGACGGCACCGGTACTCACGGCGTCGGCATCAGTTGGTGACGGGATTGAGTTGGGCAAGCTGCTTTGTAGCGGCGTTGATGGCTGGACAGGGCAGAATTGATTGCGTCGTCTGGGACGAGCAGAGGATGAGGCTACTGGTTGACTTGAGGGCAGCAAAGAAGCGGCGTCAGCTGGGTTCTTCGATGGTGATGATGCCGTGAACTAATGATGATGGTGAAGCTTGATTTCTGTGATTTGCAGGAAGTTGCTGCAATTGGGTTACTTGAATTGGTGCAGCCATGGTGGAATTGAATTCGAGCTGAGATTGTGGTGCCATGGTGATTGCAGGTGGGTGGCTTTGTGCTGGTGATGGATGGGCAGGGGCTGTGATTAATTGTTGGTAAAACTGAGAGGATGATTGCTTGATTAAGCTGGTTGAATGGAATTGTGGTTGTACATTGCAGGGGAAAGTCTCCTTAAGAAGACAGATGAGGATGGGATCAGGTGGAGGAGTGGAGCATTGGTTGGAATCCGTGGAGAGGTGTCGGCAGTGGTGGTGGGCTGGTGGCCGGCAAAGGTGGCCGGGACAGTTTGGAATTACCTGCAAAGGTCAAAAAGAGAAAAAGAAAAAGAAAAGAAAATAAAATAAATTATAATAAAAATAAATAATACTTTTAAATTAATAAAAATAAAATAATGTAAACTAAATGAGAATTCGAAGTGTCGGAATAGTGATTAGTCATTTCCGAGTATGAGTTTTTCGTCTTTTTCTCGGAATGTACTAAAACACTTGAAATTCATTATTTTGTGTTGAAACACTTATTTGACATACACAATACACAAATACGCATTAAAAGTATTAAAAAGCTTTCAGATAAGCCTAATTCAAGTAGTTAAAGGCACTTTGTGTACGTATTTTACGTCCACAACAGATATCCGACCAAAAATATCACGTGAGGCGCATGTGACTCACAATTGAGGGTTAAAAATGACATTTTATGTCATTCTTTTTCTTTTCTTTTCTTTTTTCTCTTCTTCTTCTTCTCTTTTCCCCTCTCTTTTTTTTCGTTGTCTCTCCTTTCTTTTTCCAGGACTGAGTACTTGTA
The DNA here is from genome assembly GCA_030142095.1 of Rubus idaeus. Classification (NCBI taxonomy): domain Eukaryota; kingdom Viridiplantae; phylum Streptophyta; class Magnoliopsida; order Rosales; family Rosaceae; genus Rubus; species Rubus idaeus. The sequence goes on from CM057968.1 coordinate 5,026,185, forward strand.
GGGGCTGGTGGCACAACGGTGGAGTTCGGCGTGGGGTACTGGGTTGCTAGAGGTGAAAGGAAATCGGGAAGTAGGAGGACGGGGACGAGGACGATGAAAGAGTATGGAAGAAGATGGTGGAGTTGCCATGGACGATATTGGAGAAAAGGTAGAGCTAGTTTTGAAGGGGAAGAAGAGATTGGGGAACAAACTAACCATTGCTGCAAACCTGCAATTAAACTCCACCAAATCTCTTCAGACCCACCAATCTCAAACGAAAAAAAAAAATTCAATTCTCAAAACAAAATTTGAACTTTCCCATCCACCATTTTAATTCTCTCCATTAATATGATCTCGATCTCAAGCTTTGTCTATCTGGGTTATGTTCCTCTCTTCCTTCATCTGAAGAATCTTGATAGTTTAGGGTGTAGGTCTATGGGTTCAATTTAATTGAATTGGGATTAATCCAAAGTGCAATTGTGGCTTGATGCTCTTTCGCCCACCATGTGAACCCCAACGTTCAATTCCTCTGTTGAAGAACACCTCCGATTCCAATCTCTCTGAAAAGATATAGATTGAAGCAAAAGAAGAAAGCAAAGAGCATCAGAGAGATGATAGCGCGATCGAATCTGGCAGATCAGTTGAGAGAGTATAAGATTTGATCGAAGTATGACTGGGTCTCCGTCTCTTTCTTCTCTTCCACCTCTAATCATACTTTGTCCAGGGTAGATGTTGTGCTCTTTGTAATATGGGAATTGGTTATTCTAGCGTAATTTCCTAGTTTTTTTTCAGCAATTTCATTATACTTCAGGCATATGCGACTTGCTTTCATCCTAGTGTGCATTGCAATGCTTTTGCTTTTGTGCATAAAGGTTACTAGGCAAGTGAAGTTGGCAAGGAAAAAGAAACGAAGGATGCTTCTTCCATTATCTATGTAATACCAGATGAAGTCGAGCAGTACCCAAAGTTAACCATGGAAGTTCTTAGACATTGCATTTGATCAGAAAAAGACATTGCATTTGATCTGTATCCCCTCTTTTATTTATTGGAGTGTGTAATCACACCTTCAAAAGTGATTATTTGTAAGTCAGGCTGGCAGCAAGGATAAACAATGGGAGAGGAAGGAAAGAAAGAATAAACAAGAAAGAGGAAGGAAAGAAAGCATGGGAATGTGTTTTTTTTTTTTTTTGTGAGGGCAATATGGCCATTTCAGCATGAATAGTACCTCACACGCGCCTCACGCGTTATTTTTGGCCGGAGAACCGACCGAAGGTGGCCTCGAGTACCACTTTAGACGAAATTGAAAAGTTCGAGTACCGTTTGTGACGAAAAATAAAATTCGGTACCATCGATAAGATGGAGGTATAGTTCGGGTACTATTTATGAGAATTTTCCTATTCTTTTTTATTTTTCTTACCTGTGGGTTTTTTTTCTTTTCTTTCATTAATTTTTCTTCTTCTCCTTCTCCGTCCCCCCACCCGGCGGCCTCGGCCCTTTTCTTCCCCCCTCCCCCCGCGGCCTCTCTTCTTATCTCTCTTTTCTCCCGCCCTCTCTCTCTCTCTCTCTCTCTCTCTTCCCTTTGCCGACCCCCCCCTCTCGTCCTCTCTTTCCGCCAAACCCAGCAAAACTCCAAGTCCCTCATGCCGCAGCTCGCTTGCTTTCCACCATCGCAGTCAACTTCTTCTTCTCCACCGCTCCTATCCCGGCCATGACCACATCTGCTTGCTCTTCCATCAACACAGCGCTACTCTTCTAATTAACATATATACTTCTACCAAATTCACATTTGAAGGCAATTAAGAATTTCTCTAGAGAGAATATAATTGGAAGAGGAAGCTATGGGAATGATTTTTGGAATTGATAATTGGAAGAGGAGGCTATGGGCAGGGGCGGAACTGTATACAGGCCCAAAGGGGTCTGGACCCCTCTCAATTTTTAAATTTAATATTAATATGTATGAGAATTTGCTGATTAGTCTATAAAATAAAGACTTTCTACTTTGGCCCCCTCACTTTTATAACTTTTTTATTTTGGACCCCCCCTAGATTTTAATTCTGGTTCCGCCCCTGGCTATGGGAATGATTTTGGAATTGGACATAAATGACAAAAGACAAACCTTGACTGTAGCTTTCAAATATTATCGGAAAAAAAGTTGTTATGGTGGTGTTGGATACTTGGATTTGTGATGGTGATGAAAAAAAAATCTGGGTCTGTGAACTTGTGAAGTTTGAACCAAAATCTGGGATTGATGTGTTTAGTGTTTGAGAGAGTCGAGAGAGAAAGGGACAATTATTGTCATTATGTTAAAACTAAGAGGGTATAATAGTCTTGTCAAAATTTTCATTTAATTTCTTGTTAAAATTTAAAACTAAGCCGTGTTTCTTTTGGAAGCAGCTTCAGCTTTTTGGCTGTGAAAGCCCCGGCTTCCTAAAAAAAACACCTATTATTAGTTTTACGAAACACCATAAGGGTGTTGTGCTTCCAAGCACAGCTGCAAAAAAGCTTTACCAAACTGGCTCTATAAAGTTATACTAAGCTCTAAAGCAGCAAAAGATCTGCATGAGAAAAGATATTACTGAAGTGTTATTCTAGATTTATATATACTTCTAATATTGTTCGTAGTTCACTCATTAGATTTAATATGTTAAGTCCTTGATAAATGCTTGGCTGTGCTCTAGACCATTATAAAACACAAAATGCATCTCGATCCCACGGGACGTACAATTCAAAGTACCTAAACCTTAATAGCATGTTTACTTACTTGGAATGGAAATGTAAATGAATCGGAGTTCATTCCAATGAAGTTCATTCCTAATACCTACCCCCCCCCCCCCCTTGGTAATCAAACTCCGGATATTAAGGAATGAATTTCACTTTTTTAGTTACTTTTTCGTGGGACCCACAACCATTCTGATTCATGTGCATGTTAGTAAACACAAGAAAACTCCAAGTAAGTAAACATGTCATAAATGTTTCAAGAGTAAAGAGAAACTTGTTGTGCGAGAGCTCTATTACAGCAAGCAATCTTTATGAATTGCTCTTCAATTTAGAAAACCACACTCTCCCATCGAACCTGGTGTTATTTTGTGAGATCAACTTCCAAGCTTTAGTTCCTACCTCTACCAATCTCTTTGCCATTATTATTTGGTGCCCGAGTGAAGCAAAACAGATAGAGAAAGGATGCTCACTCTAGAAGGATAAGGAAACATATGTTGCCGTAACCACAAAACCAAACTAGGTAGTAGCATAACAACATTTTTTTTACTTTTTATTTATATTTTTACTGGGAACTTTGTTTCTTGATATTCTTGGTGGGATTGAAAGAAGCTGCTTAATTAATCAATGTTTTCAAAAGCGAAATCGGGGCGAGCCCCGGGCGTGCTTCGGTGTGAGGCGACCGGAAAATGCATCGGAGCGGTCAAATGAGGCGGGCTATGGGAGTACCTAATGTGGACGTATTTTACGTACACAAAAAGTGATTCTAATCACTTGAATTAAGTTATTCCGAAGGCCTATTAGTATTTTTAATGTGTGTTTGAGTGTGTATAGGGAAAATACGAAGAAAATATTTATTTGCACAAAAATGTGCGTTTTGGAGATTTTCAGCGTATTCCGATATAATGACGAAAAATCAACCGTGACTTTCAGACGTCAGATGACACCGGTCATCACTCAGATGTGGATACATCGTTGTATGAAGATTACAGAAATCATTCTGAATCCCGACAATTTTATCAGCGAAACACCACAATAGGAGGCGCAACCACCACATGCGGTGGCGAAACACAATTTAAATCTCAATTTTATTTTCCCATATTTATTTTTATATTTGTATTTATTTTAATATTATTTTATTTTATCTTAATTTCTTTTCTTTTGGTTTTTTTAGATTATCGGCAGCCCCTCGCCGGTCGTCACCACCACCTTTGCGGCTCCTTCTTGGACTCATCTCCAGCCACTGAGCCGCCCACACCTCCCATCAGCCGTTCTTCCTTGGTTTCTAGCTGCACGTCACCACCTTATCTTCACTGCTATTCATCTCCAGCTCGTCCTCCACTTGGGTCAATCAAGCTTCAATCATGCTTCTCCTGCTCATATCTTCCTTGTCTACTTAAGGAGACATTCTGCAGAGAATTAAGCACAGCCAATTATCACCATAATCACCAAATCATGAGCCTGCAATTCCAATCATCATTCTGCGGCCATGGCAGCCTCTTCACAACCATCACTGCTCAATTCCACTTCAGAACAATCCAGAGCCTCAATTGCAGCACCACTTCACAGAAACCATCGCCGCAAAGCTCACCTTTGCCGTGCCTCTGCTTCACACAGAGCGCAACCGTGCGCCTCTGTCCACTGACGAAGCATCCCGGCTTCACCGTGAAGCCCAATCAAAGCCCAGCCGTGGGTTTCCCTGCTTCATCACCGCAAGCTCACTGAGAGCTTGCCCAACCACCAAGCACCGCCGGTTTCTCTTACCTGTGCCGATTTCTCATGCCGCCGTCGATCCTTTGCTCACCGTGAAGAGCAGTTCACGCCACCTTTGTGCTGCCATCTCCTCTCTCCTCCGCGTGCTCAGCCACGCCGAGCCCATAGCCGACGCCGAGGAACCCAGCTCCAATTCACTGCATCTCTCTCGAGATCGATCCCAACTGCTGCTCTCTCCGGTGTTCTCTCTATGCCGCTTCTCAAAGCGGCCGGCGCCGCTGCAGTTCAACCCAAGCCACCGCCGCTGCCATGCCTCACCCTCTCCGGCGCCATGACGAGCTCACAGCTTCCTCACTCTCTCTGGAGATGAGAAGATGATGAAAGAAAAGAACCAGAAGGAAAGATGGAGAGGCACGGGGACGGAAAGAAGAACCAGAAGAGAAAAGAAGGAAAAGAGGAGAAAAAGAAAAGAAAAGTAAAACAAAGTCAAATTGACTTTGTCAACTGGGCCTGTTGACCAACAGCCCAAAACTGAAGCCCAAGGCCCAAAGCTCCACTTGAGCATTTGCTATTGACCCACTTGTGCAGGTGATTTGTATGCGATTTGCATACAAATTAGGCCTCTAATCATCATTATTGTGCTTGTCCATTGACCATTTGTGAGTCTCTAATCCTTGTTTGCACACTTGTAGGTAAATTGAGCATCGGAACGATATTGGGAGCGAAAGGATGTATTTTGGAGCTTTTAGTGGATTTCCGGCAAAAAGACGAAAAGTCAACCCGAGGACCAAAAGTCAACTCGTGGTCAACCCCGACTTTGGAGCATCAAAGAGTCAAGTGCCGAGTACCGAGAATGAAGCACAAGAGAATTCGGAAGATTGACCAAGAAACCGAAAAGTCGACTATCGTCGACTCCGAAGGTCAAAGTCAAGGTCCAAGTCAAGGTCCAAGTCAAGGTCAACCTTGTGATTCACAAATGTGCTCCCACATCATCAGGACCACACTAGATTTGGTGAGGTGACATGTTGATTATTCCTTCCTTTTGTCTCCCATAAGATTTTACCTCATTACCCTTCATTTAATCTCCTTAGCCATTGGATTTAACCCTAGCAATCCTAGCCTTTCATTCTTCCCTTCCCTTGCCTATATATAGTTTAGTTTTTGCCTCATTAGGGCATCTTGAGCCTTCCCATTCGGACCCAAATCGACCTCACTTCCCTTCCCCTTTCCTTCTCTCCATTTCTCCCTTTCACCTCGGCCTCGGCACGACCATCGACCGGTCGACGACTTCCTGTCGAACGGTCGACGATCGACGGAACCCGTCGATTCAGCTCGTCTCCGCCGCCTCCGCCACTTCCACCACCATTTGGGCAGCTTGGGATCCTCACCGGACATCGGGGACGTCATCTACACTCGAAGAAGAAGGATACACCATTGATTGAGCATTTCTCACCCCTTCTCTCTCTTGTATTCATGATTTTAGCTTGCTATTGTTTTGTGATGATGCATCCCTTGATGGATAGTGAGTAGTTACCTTGTTGGGGACTAGGGTTGTGTGCCCTAGTCCATTGTGATGTAATGATGAATTAACTATGTATGGATGCTTTGTGATGAATGGATATGTCTATTACCCAATTCAATTTGTGTTGAATGCATGTTTAGGGAACTTTGTCACCTCTTTGAGCATGTGTATAACCTATTTTGATTGAGTTTGTTGGGGTGACTCCTAACTCTCTCTAGGCAATTGATAGTAGATGTGATGAGGCCTCCTTGTTTGAGTTTCTAAGTCTTTGTGCCCTTCGCCTCCCAAGCCACATTGGGGGAGTTCTAGTGACCCATAACATGGCACTATGAATACATAAGAAAAGATGGTCTTAGACCCATAACATGGCTAAGATACGAAACTTGATTCATCCATTGCATAAGCATGAATACTAAATTGGTTCGTTATGCATCTCATTTGGACTTTGGCTAACCCGAAAACCCCGACATTTTCCTTATTGAGCACACACATTTACCTTCTTTGCTTGCTTAGTTTACTTGTTTGTTGTCTTGCGTTTCACCATCTCTTTACAAAATCAAACTCACTACACTTACACTTCACACATTGTCCATACACATATTCACTCACTCTTTCCATTTCTCATCCATTTCATCATAGCTAGAGCACTCATCACACACAAACCACCAAGGGATTAAGGAGCCCATCGATCCTCGTTGGAACGACAATCCCCCTTCACAATTTACTTACCCCATACTTTGATGGTTAGTCAAATGGCGCCGCTGCCGGGGATCTAGGTTTAATCCTTAGTTTCATGGTAGTTTTGGTTGAGAATTTAGCTTTCTTTTGCTTTTGTTTGCATATTTCATTGTTGTGTTGTTTATATTGTGGTATTTCATTGCCTAGTTTGATAACCATCTAGTTTACCTTCATCCAATTTCTTGTATTACTTGTGTTCTTGAACTTATGAATATTGAATTCGTGCATTTGTTGGCTTAATTGTGTCTTAGGTTGCTTGTTTATTGTTGTTTGGGTTCCCTTGCACCTTTTGGGACCTTATTGGTTTGGGTATAAAAGGAGAAAATCACAAAAACATAGTTTCAGGGCACTTGTCGAACGGTCGACTCTGTTTCTCGACCCTTCGACGGAAATTCCCTGGACGAGTGTCGACCGGTCGACGACAGTCTGTCGAACGGTCGACGGAGAGCAATTTTGTTCCTTTGCTTTGTTTCTTTCATTCTTTGCTATCATTGCTTGTTTTCACCTCTCATACTTGTATTCCTTGCTTCAATTGTGATACCTAATCATTGATTATTGTGTTGTGAAGGTATATGAACCTTGCTTCAACCGCTCACACACGCATACAACTTAGAAGCGGAAAGATTTTAAGTGAGAACACAAGAGGAAGGCCAAGAGTGAGACGACGTATACCGATTGTTTGTGAGAGTGCACCGCCTACACTTGAGCGTCACCAAGCACCTTTGGAGGAGCCGATTCCCCAAGCAACAATGGGAGAACCAAATCCACCACCGGATCCACTCAACGACAACAATCCACCTCCCGTGAGACGCATGAGGGAGTACACTCTTCCTCATGTGGTGGATCACCCCTCTTGCATCATTCTACCACCGTGCAACACTCATTATGAAATCAAGTCTTCCACCTTGAGCATTATGCCTACCTTTCATGCCTTGAAAGATGAGAGTCCATACGATCACCTTATGGAGTTTGAGCAAGCTTGTACGACGGTGAAACTACATGGACTACCCGAGGATGGTCTCGAAGCTTCGCCTATTCCCTTTCACATTGAAGGATGGAGCTAGGAAGTGGCTACTCAAGCTTCCACCAAGGTCCATTCACTCATGGTTTGAGTTGCAAGAAGCTTTCCTTTCAAAGTTCTTCCCACCTAGCAAGGCCGCCAAGGTTAGGGATTCTATTGTCAACTTCAAGCACCAATCGGGCGATGCTTTCTATGAGACTTGGGAAAGATTCAAGGATTTGGTGATGAGTTGCCCACACCATGGCTTGGAACAATGGTTTCTAGTTGATGTGTTCTACCGAGGGTTGTCTTCCGGGCAACGACAAAGAGTTGATACTTTTCGGGGATGCACAATAGCCGGTATGTCTCCCGATGAGGCATGGGACACATTTGAGGACCTAGCCACAAATTCCGAGCTATGGGATGACTTTGGGTCAAGAAGACTTCCTCCCACACAACCGGCACCTCAAGTAACAAGAGTTCACAATGTCTCAAGTGAATCATTGGGGGATGACATGATGAGAACCCAATTTGATAGGTTGGAAGCGGCTCTCAACAAGAAGATAGACATGCTCATGCAATCACAATCCAAGCCTCCCCCTCGACAAGTCAATAGTGTTATTTCTTCACCACCTTGCTTCTATTGTGGCTCTCTTGGCCATCAAGCGGAGGAGTGTGCTTACATGGTTGAGGAAGAGAAGGAAGAGAGACAACAAGTGAACCAAGTGAGTTCCTATCCACAAGGTTCTTATCAATCGCCTTCAAAGCCTTACAACAACTTTGCACCTCGGAATGAGCAAGGGAGCACTCAAGGATACCAACCAAAATATTTTGGAAACAATGCTCAACGGTATCAAGAGAGGTCTCAAGGGTATAACACTTACCAAGGAGGAGATAAGTATCAAGGGAGTGGCACATATGGAGGACATAGGAGCTCAACTTTTGGAGCACCTCTCGGGTTCTCTACTCAAGGAGGAAACACCTACCATCAAGGTGTCTCTTCATCTTTTGCTGCCCCAAGTAGCTCTCAAGCTCAAGAGTCCGCGGAGCCATCAATGAAGGACATGATCGCCACCCTTGTGCAAAGCCAAGTGAAGAGCAATGAAGCGAGCTCGGCTCTTGAACAAGGGCAAAACATCTTGCAACAAGGCTTGTCAAAGATTGAGTTGCAAATGGGCCAAATGGCCAAGGAGATTAGTGAGAGGCCAAGAGGTACCTTGCCTTCTAATGTGGAGCAAAACCCTAAGTTCAAGACCAAGGAGCAATGCAATGCTATCTTCACCTCTCATTCCGGTATCTCTCATGCTACTTATACTCCTACTCCCTTCATTTCTAATATATTCACCCCTTCTCCTTTCATTCCTATTCATGAGAACTTTGATCATATGCATTGCATGGAGGATGGGGCCAAGGAGGAAGAAAATGTACTCCTTGGCAATAATGGATTGAATGAGGAGGAGACTTATGAGGAGAATAAAGGAGTTGTGCTTGGGAAAGGACTTGGTTACTTGTCTTTTGAGAATGATATTACCTCTTATGGTGGAGTGAAGACACAAGAAGGAGCATTGAGTGAGGAGACTCCTAGGCATGAGAGTGTCATGGTTTCTAACCTTGGTGGTGAGGCTATGAAGGCTATGGACCCACCAAGAACCATGAACACCTCTAGGGAGATCCTTGATGATGATGCGCATGTACACCAAGCGATGAAGATCACCCCCGATGAGAGGAGGAGCAAGAAGAAGACATTGACGAATGAGCTTCATGAAGTGTTCAAAAAGGTAGAGATTAATATCCCTTTGTTGGAGCTCATTTGCAAAGTGCCGGTCTATGCAAATTTCCTCAAGGACTTGTGCACCAAGAAGAAGCGGCTTGAGGAGCATGAAGTATACAAGATTGAAGGGCATATAAGCTCAATGATTCAACACAACATGCCACCAAAGAGAAAAGATCCCGGAAGCTTCACTATCGGATGTCAAATTGGTGAGACACACCTTGATGGAGCACTTATGGACCTAGGGGCAAGTGTCAATGTGATGCCTCTATCTCTCTATAAGAGGTTGAGCATTGGTGCTTTGCAACCTACCCCTATTGCACTTACCTTTGCGGATGGAAGCAAGCGAAGACCGGCGGGTGTAGTGGAAGATGTGCTAGTAAGAGTTGACAAATTTATTCTTCCCGCCGACTTTGTTGTGCTTGATATGGGTGATGACCCCAATGAAGACAATGGATTCCCCCTTATTTTTGGACGCCCTTTCATGGCTACGGCGGGAGTGAAGATCAATGTTTTAAAGGGAACCATTAGCTTCAAGGTGTTGGGGGAGAAAGTGAAGTTTGAAATGTTCAAGCCCATTCATCCACCGGAGGTAGTTGAGGAGGTGTTCTCTATTAACTTGGTGAAGGGAAATAGTGCTAAGAGTGAAAGGATCTTTGGTCCTTTGAATCCACCGCCTTTTGTTAAATCAAAGCCACCACCTCTTTCTCATAAAAATATACTTGGGAAGGATCCATTTCTTGAAGGAGCGACAAAGAAGAGCCCTCCCATGAATGAGCTACAAAAGGCGACAATCAAGGCCATGAGGGAGATGGTTGGCGAGGTAAGGAAGAAGAAGTATGCATGGCCCCAAACTTCAATTTCGATTTTCAATGGTATGAAGGGCTGCTTTGTGGGAAGCTTGGGAGATGGTGAGACAAGCCATACAGTGAGTGAGAAGAAGCTTTGCTTTGAGCCACCATAATCTCACCAAGGAGGAACCAAGACCGGCTTTTTAGGTCTATAAACCGAAGCGCTTGTGGGGAGGCAACCCCATTTGGAAAAGAAATTTATGTTTTCAGCACTATTTAGTAATGAATAAAGGTTTTTGGGAGGTTGGGCGGAGCTAGGATATGGAGCTTTGGAGGGAGAAACCCCAAGAGGTGTTGATTAGCATTTGTCTACGAGAGGCCTGGGCAGAACAGTGACTTCGTAGACAGTTTTCTCCAAATCGGACCGTTGGAATGTAGTGAAACAAGTTGGGAAAGCTTCTTCTATGAGTCTTCTATGCCCGGTTTAAATTTCTCTCTAAACAGACCGTTGGATCTGTCGCAATATTGGTTACAAAGAGGAGTGCTCGTTGCAGTTTGACTTTCTAAAGGGTCACTTTGACCGGTTCTTCATTGCATGTCCGGAAGGTGATTTCTGAGTTTCCAGTGGCCAAACTAAAGCTCTTTGAGTGTACTTTCCAACGCCACTGGAATCACTCAACTTGGATGCCTATTCTAGGGGCTATGCCCAAATCTTTGGGAGAAGGTCAATGCTGCATTGCTGCTTTCCCCTGTTTTCAAGTGATCCCGATGCAATCACACTCGCTAGTTCATTTGGCACCCGAGGAGCAAACACATGGAAGTCAGGGCCTTGTACCCTGAGGTTGGTGTCTATTTGAGGTTTCTCGGCTAGATAAGGGAGTCTACAAAGGGGGTTTTCTTATCTCTATCTTCCGATTGCTATATGTTTTGTTATGTGTGCATTCGCCCGACTTCACTCTCCTCACTTTTACCAATTTGATTTTCTTTGCTTTTAAACTCCTCACAACACCGAGGACGATGTTGGTTTTAAGTGTGGGGGTGTGAGGTTGGGCTAAATTAAAGTGGTCTCACATTTTCGAATTTCGAACCACCAAAATTTTTCAATTTTTCAAAATTTTTCAAAGTTTTCATCGAACAGTCGACCCTTCGGTCGACCGGTCGATGGGAATTCCCTGGACGTGTGTCGACCGGTCGACACAATGTGACGACCGGTCGACAGGTGCTTAAATTTTGAAAATTTTGAAACTTTGAAGTTTGTTTGGTGAGTTTTGATTGTCCCTTCCAACCCCAATGATGATTTTGAGCCCATTAGGTTATGAATTAAGTGAATAAAGAGCATGTGCTTAAACTTTATTGGATTGCCTTGTGATTAATTTATGTAATTGATGCGTGTTTGACACTTTGTGCACATTTGCTTTGTTGATTGATCATTTGCAACTAGAGAAGCATGTGTAGACGATGTATTGACTTGCATATACCCTTTATGGTGAGATTTTGAGCCTTATTGATATGTATGCATCATTCATACATCCTTGTTCTTCATGTGTGTGCATTCCATTAGTTTACGAGACCTAGAACTTGCTCAAAGACCGCTTGAGGCTATGTGTTAGTTTGCAACGAATTGGAAATGATTAAGGCACTAGATAAGCACCATGGCCAAACTTACATTCATCCCTTAAACACTAATCCACTAGGACTAACCCATTTGAGCCACATTCATCGTTTAACCTTTCACTTCACCACCCACATCACCATAACCCATATTTTAACTTAAACACTAGCCAACCTTGTTCCGAAATGTTAATAAGACAATGATTGTGACTTCTTGTTTCTTATATGCTTGAGAAATCTATGGGATTGTACAAAATGGCAAGTGTGGGGGTAGTAGGGTAGAAAGAGTTGAGGTTGTAAAGAAGAAAAGAAGTTGAGAAAATCAAAAAGAAAAAAAAAATGGTGTATAAAAATAAAGTTCAAAAAGAAAGTCCCAAAGAAAAGAAAATACAAAATGGGAAATTGTTGTTGAGAAAAAGAAAGAGAAAAGGAGAAATGAAGAAAAAAAAAAAAAAAAAAAAGTTGTAGAAAAATAAAAGGTTTGAGGAGAATAAGGTTTAGGTTGTCGATTACTAAAGCATACGCAAAAGAAATGAGTTTCAAAGTCCTTGATTTGTCTTGTGAAGCATTAGGAACATTTGACTTTCCATTCCCTTCATTTCATGCTAACCCTTAACCTTTGGCCCCATTACAACCATGTGAAAGCCCTTTTGATCCAATAAGTTGTGAATTAATTAGTGGAAAGATGGTCATTGAGCAAGCTTATGGGGACGTTGCTTTTGGTTATGCTTTGAGAGTAAACACTTAACCCTAAACACAAGAGCGGAAATATTTAGTGAACCATGTGAGTTTAGCGGTTAAGCATGTCGATGTGTGCCAATTTGATTGCTCTTGATTGATTATCTCATGGCTAGCACACACAACACCAAGCATGCATTGAATACATATCTTAATCACTTGGCAAAGCATGATGTTTATGTTGTGTGCTTGATTGAATCTTGATGAATAGCTTAGTGGGCTTATTGAGGATATGGTTGGAAAGGCAATTGAATTTGTGTTGATTGGATTGTTCATTCTATGTTTGCTTGAGGACAAGCAAAGCTTAAGTGTGGGGGTGTGATTTGTATGCGATTTGCATACAAATTAGGCCTCTAATCATCATTATTGTGCTTGTCCATTGACCATTTGTGAGTCTCTAATCCTTGTTTGCACACTTGTAGGTAAATTGAGCATCGGAACGATATTGGGAGCGAAAGGATGTATTTTGGAGCTTTTAGTGGATTTCGGCAAAAAGACGAAAAGTCAACCCGAGGACCAAAAGTCAACTCGTGGTCAACCCCGACTTTGGAGCATCAAAGAGTCAAGTGCCGAGTACCGAGAATGAAGCACAAGAGAATTCCGGAAGATTGACCAAGAAACCGAAAAGTCAACTATCGTCAACTCCGAAGGTCAAAGTCAAGGTCCAAGTCAAGGTCCAAGTCAAGGTCAACCTTGTGATTCACAAATGTGCTCCCACATCATCAAGGACCACACTAGATTTGGTGAGGTGACATGTTGATTATTCCTTCCTTTTGTCTCCCATAAGATTTTACCTCATTACCCTTCATTTAATCTCCTTAGCCATTGGATTTAACCCTAGCAATCCTAGCCTTTCATTCTTCCCTTCCCTTGCCTATATATAGTTTAGTTTTTGCCTCATTAGGGCATCTTGAGCCTTCCCATTCAGACCCAAATCGACCTCACTTCCCTTCCCCTTTCCTTCTCTCCATTTCTCCCTTTCACCTCAGCCTCAGCACGACCATCGACCGGTCGACGACTTCCTGTCGAACGGTCGACAGTCGACGGAACCCGTCGATTCAGCTCGTCTCCGCCGCCTCCGCCACTTCCACCACCATTTGGGCAGCTTGGGATCCTCACCAGACATCAGGGACGTCATCTACACTCAAGAAGAAGAAGGATACACCATTGATTGAGCATTTCTCACCCCTTCTCTCTCTTGTATTCATGATTTTAGCTTGCTATTGTTTTGTGATGATGCATCCCTTGATGGATAGTGAGTAGTTACCTTGTTGGGGACTAGGGTTGTGTGCCCTAGTCCATTGTGATGTAATGATGAATTAACTATGTATGGATGCTTTGTGATGAATGGATATGTCTATTACCCAATTCAATTTGTGTTGAATGCATGTTTAGGGAACTTTGTCACCTCTTTGAGCATGTGTATAACCTATTTTGATTGAGTTTGTTGGGGTGACTCCTAACTCTCTCTAGGCAATTGATAGTAGATGTGATGAGGCCTCCTTGTTTGAGTTTCTAAGTCTTTGTGCCCTTCGCCTCCCAAGCCACATTGGGGGAGTTCTAGTGACCCATAACATGGCACTATGAATACATAAGAAAAGATGGTCTTAGACCCATAACATGGCTAAGATACGAAACTTGATTCATCCATTGCATAAGCATGAATACTAAATTGGTTCGTTATGCATCTCATTTGGACTTTGGCTAACCCGAAAACCCCAACATTTTCCTTATTGAGCACACACATTTACCTTCTTTGCTTGCTTAGTTTACTTGTTTGTTGTCTTGCGTTTCACCATCTCTTTACAAAATCAAACTCACTACACTTACACTTCACACATTGTCCATACACATATTCACTCACTCTTTCCATTTCTCATCCATTTCATCATAGCTAGAGCACTCATCACACACAAACCACCAAGGGATTAAGGAGCCCATCGATCCTCGTTGGAACGACAATCCCCCTTCACAATTTACTTACCCCATACTTTGACGGTTCGTCAGCAGGCCCAATGGCCTAAGCCCAATCTAGTCTGGGCCCCCGAAAATCCAAAGCCGAACTGAAATGGACACCCGCCACATCCAAATCAATAAGACGGTTCCGATCAGATCCACCGTCACTGTCACTCATGACTAAGCATTCCACTCAAGCCTGGAGGCAGTGTTTATTTTCATAGACACAGAGTAACTTTTATCCAAACTCGTTTATTTATTATATTCGTATATATTTAATTTTATTTTCCGCAATTAAATTTTTGTGTGAATAAATTTGGGTAATTGTTATTTTTGTAAATATTATATTATTACTTTTAGGTGAAATCCCTAAACCAAACTTGTTATATTACCTTGAATTATTTCTGATGTAGTTTTCTTTTATCACCATCACATGCTAATTCAAGAAGTGAATGCTTATACTTAAACTTTACTAACTTGAGTATTAAGTATTTGTCATGGCATGAAATTCGTTTAAGGAGTAGTAAACCTTGAATGAAGAAAGCATGAATGCATATCATATGTGCATGTGAAGGTAGTGAGTTAAAATCACCTAGAACTAGGATTGGTTTGCTTGCTTGATTATCTAAACTCAAAGCCCTATGCATCTAGGACAAGGAATTGATACTTAATCGGTAATTGAACTTGTTCCTAGATAGTTAATTTTACACTTAACCAGTTAAAATTAATACCATAAAAGGAGTTTAGGCCATAGTAGTCTCACTCGGATGTTAAGAGGGTAATTGGATAAATAGAACTGCATCTTTCTTAATTTAAGTGTCAATGCATGCAAGTAAGGTAAGGGTGAACACCTAGTCTGTTTTTATTTTCAAGTCATTTAATTTCTGTCATTTATTTTTATGCAACAAAAAAAACCAAATATCTGAAAACCCATTTGTATATATTGTATATTTGTACATAATTGTTGTTGTAAATATTATTCTTTCGTGACATAGATTAGCAAATAATCATAATCCTCTGCGGGTAATGACCCTTGCTTCCACTATACTATTCATCGACATTCATAGGTTGCAAGGATTTGTATATAAATAAATATACATTATCTTGATAGCGGTTTACTATATATCAGTATCGGAAAGGTGAACATCAAGGCACTTCAGGGGGCGCTTTTTGTAGAGGCGGCACACCGATGCGCACTGCCAGAGCTTGGTGATAAGATTTTTTTTTTTTGGTTACCTTCTTCAAAACGAGGTTTCTGTGTTAAATTATTCTTTTTTTTCTTCTTTTCCTTCAAAACGACCTCGTTTCCTTAATATTATGTGATGTATTAGAAGGTGTTTTTGAGGTACTTAATTTTTACCCAAATGAAGACCTAGCACTCAGCCTCCACAGACGAAGCAAGAAGAAATTTCTTCACTGCAGTTCTTCATAGTTCCATAGTCTAAGCTCAATCTGTTCATCCTTTCTTTGATTTGAACTCACCCAATGAAGATTTGTCTGATCCGTTTATCCATTCTTTGATTTGAAGTTTTGATTGAATCGGTTTAATTTTTAATTGATCAACATTTTAATTAAATCGGTTTAATTCTTAATTGAAGTTCTAACTGTTATTTTTGCTTGCTGCTCTGTTTTTTTTTTCGCTTCTCTGTTTTGCTTGCTGCTCTGTTTTTGTTTGCTGTACGTTCTGTTCATGTGCTCTGTTCCTCATGATATTTGTTAAATTGTACATAATGATTTGGTTGAATTGAATAATTGGAAACAAATTTGGGTGAATTAATTGAATTGACGATTATAATATGGAAATAATTAGGTGGTGCGGGAACTTGAAGAACAAATTATGGGTTGTTGGGTACAGCCTCTCTATAACTCATGGACAAAAAAGAAGAAGATGGGAAGTTCAGGTACTTATTCTTATTTCTTAACATGATAAATTTTTAGATATAAATGTTATTTACTTGATTGTAACTAGAGTTTATTATATTTTTAGAATGAATGCAGTATGAATAATTGGATTTTATGTATTGATTGTGAATATTTTGTTTTTTTTTGTTTATTAAGGAATAATTTTTATGTTTAAATGACAATTAATTATTTTTCATATGTTTATATATGTAATTGATTAAAATAATATTTGCGGGAAAGGCGATCGCCTCAACGCCTCGAAGCAGACGCCTCGTGAGGCACTAACAACACGCCTCGTCTCGCGCTTTCTCCTTTGAAAACATTGTAATTAATTTAGTGTCTGTTCATATACTGTTCATTATCAAGTATTAACAAGTGTTTATTGCATTATTGAGTTTTTGAAAAAAGAAAGGTTTAAAGGCCAAATGAAGTGTTGCATCTCCTTTGATATATACATGTTTTACTTTTGAGAATGAGATCCTTCAGATAATCTTTAGGGCCCTTTTGTGATGCAAATTAGTGGCAATGAAAAATCTGACCATCCCATGTGTTATTTTTATTTTTAATGTTACTTGCAGAAAATGTTTCTTAGGAGAATAAGAGGTTGGAAAAATACACACAGGAAAGGACAGGTTCAATTTTCTTACCATATTCATCAATGCGAGCATCATAGTCATAGCTGGTAGTAATAAATGGGCCTTCGGCAGTTCTCCCAAAGCTTTTTCCTCCATGGTATTGCAGGCGTTGCAGGCTATGGTTAGCAGTTGAGCTCAAATATTCCTACATTTAACTCTGTGAGGGAGGTATCATAGAATTATACAAGCAATTCAAACTTCAAATAGACCCTAAATTTTATGTTTCCAAAACATAATGCTTCAATTGAACGAAAATTCTGGGCTGCACCCAAGTATATATGTCCCAGCCAATCTCAGCCATTGAGCTCATCCCAACAAGGCTTTTTTAACAAACGGTGTACATGACGGAACAGGGGGAAGGCATCCAAAAAGTTTGGGTTGACAAAAGTAAAAAAAAAAAAAAGTTGGATGGGTGCTCGAGTAATCTGGGATTGTTGTGGCTGTCGAAAATAATTGGACCGAGAGACAAAGAGAGTAGCCACGAGGGATGGAGATCGAGACGAGGGAAAGCTAATGCTCTCTGGAGGTGCGGTTCAAGGGCGGCACAACAGAGGACAGAGAGCGACGACGTGTTGGGCTCGAGGATCAGCGGCGGAGCTAGCAAAGGAGCAAGGTGCAGGCGCGGCGGTGATGAGCAGAGGACCAGGATCAGCTCAGCGTGCAGCGACGGCGCTGTGTTTGACCAATTTGGTTTCAGTAAGGCTGGTGGTGACGCTCGGATTCTGGGCAATTGAGAGAAGCCGAGTTGTTGCTTGTGTGATCGGGATTGTGAATTGCAGGTGCGGCAGCGATGATGTGAATCGAAGGCCGTGGTGTCGAAGAGAGAGAGAGAGAGCGGTGGCCGGTGGGTTCTATTGTGATTTTGACGCTGAAGAGAGACCGAGTGAGCAGTGGAGGCTGTGATACTAACGAGGATTGACGGACGCGTGTATCTCACGCACCCAATTGGATCTAGGTATATATATACGTGGGTGTGTGCAAGACTCTTCGTCAATTGAATGCAGATATGTTGTATAAGAAGTAAAGAAGATGTGGTAGTCTACAACCTGCAATTTTATTAGGTGAAAGGTTTTCACACTTTCCTATGATTTCTGGATAAAATGATACAGAAATGGCTTACTAGAGCTAGGTTTCCTAAGCTAGATGTTCATATAGCTTGAAAATAATTTCCTCATTACTGTCCCTTTCAAGAGAAGAGAGATTAATGAAATACATCATTAAGTAAAATTTGAATGAAACTTTAAATTATCTGAACTTTTCGTTTATTTTTTTCATTACATGCGTGTGATCTGAACCTTTGGTTTAGTTACTTCTGTTTGATAAGAGCATATCAATCTCAAGAGACAAAAAGAGACATGCACAAGGATATGAATTTTATTTATAAAAATATATATCTTCAATCTACGTTTGCAAAGCAAATGTTTCACTTCAATGATTCAAGAAAATAGCGCATGCCTCATTCTTATTATTTTTTAAGGAAAGAAGTATATATTAGATATAATCATGATTATAATTATTAATGAGGGCATCCTGACCAACAGCAGGAGCTATAATTAACCCAACAAGGTTAATATGAAAACCTAAGGCAGAATAAACCATAAGTTGTCTAACTGGTTGTTCATTTACAAATTAGTTAAAGCTCACTTCTTGGAAATAGAAAAATAATACTACTACAAACTGATGTAGACTATCCTCGTCCCAGAAAAATAGACTATGCTGCTCACCAATGCACTCAATTGTGGTGCTCACAGAATAGTAGTCCAACTGAAAACTCATTGAAATAATAGAGAATGACCTCCACCAATTGCAGGGAATGAAAAATAGAATAAATACTAGGCGAAGATCAAAGCTATCTGCGGCCCAAAGTTTTAGTCTCCAAACGCTCTCGATCTCCGTAATTATTAAGCTAGCCATAAGGTAGGGTCTTCAAAAAACAAAGAATCCCAAATCTCCGGGCTTTCCACCTGGATCCCATACAAATCTAAACCAAATTTCATAACAAATGGAGGATAATCTCTTTGAACATGGCACTCGAAGTGGAGGATAAATGACATAATTATTTTCGCACACCAAAAGATGCACAAAAATAACATCAAGATAAAACCCTACTGTGGATATAAATATCGAATGTAGTATAGGAAAGTAGGGATCGTTACCCACAGGAGATTGTTTATTTGCTTTTCTATATCACGAAAATTAAATAATATAAACAACAAAGAATTTATTTACAAATATATACAATATATACAAAAGTGTTTTTGGTTTTTGAAATAATTGAAAACAGAAAATAAATAAAAGAAAAGAAAATATTTTTGGATTTTTAATTTTGAAAACACACTAAACAAAAACATTACACACCTATAATTTCTTTTCAATTAAATGTCGTTACTCAGGCTAAGCCAATGACATGTTGCACTTAATCTATTGTTCTCTCTTACTTGGTATTTTATGTGAATGAACTGCATGCCACATAACTTAGCTCTATCATGTAACCTAGGATGAACTGCATACGACTAGATTCAACATATAGTAGTCATTAAGATTGAAGAGAACGAGTAATGCTAGGCAACTTCGACACTGATGTTGTTCTAATTGCCTAGAAGATAATTCATATAACGATAGCTTACACCGCTATTTGATTTGTCCGTATTTTACATGTCAAATCTATCTCTAATTACTTGGAATATGCCTTTCCGAGAGCTGTTTTGTCTGTTTAATGTGTGTTTTCGTGTTTATAGGGAAAATATGCAGATAATGTTAATTTGCACAAAACGGTGCACCTTGGAAGTTTTTAGCGCAATTTCGAAAATAACGAAAGTCAACCGTGACTTTCAAACGTTGAAATGACACCGGTCATTCCTGGGATGTGGATTACAGATACTGTACGAAGATTTCGAAAGTCGTTTCGAATTCCGGTACACACCGGCGAACCACCACAATTAGAAGCGCAACCACCACACGCGGTGGTGAAACACAGTTCAAACAGCCACTTTATTTTCCCATATTTATATCTTTATAATTAATTTTATTTTATTTTATTTATTTAATTATTATTTCTATTTTGTTTTCTTCACCAAAGTCTTTGGTTTTTCTTTCTTTTTGACTATTGTTGCAGGTTGGCCGTGACTTCCTTTGCAGCTGCAACCCATAGACCACCACCTCCGTTCCTTTCACCTGGGATACCACCTCCACTCTGCCGACATCCTCCGCCGAGCTCAACAGATCCTTGACTTCACTGTCACCTTCTTGGCTGTTTTCCCTGTACTTGTCATCATAAGGACTTTCCTCTCCTGCAATTCAAAATCACAATCAATAGCACAATCACAATAACCATCACTAAAGCCTCTGCTCTTCACTGCCGTGAATTCCTTCTGCAATTGGGAAGCATCACAATTCAATCACCACATCACAGAAAGTTTCAAGCTCACCTCAATTCCAGTTGCTGCCGCACTTCAAATTCCACAAACCACAGAGCTATGTCTCTGTTCATCACCACCGTGGCTCCTTACCATGCCCAGACCGTGAAGCCTCTCTGCTCACCGTCGGCAATTCACCAAAGCAGCCCAGGCAAATTTCTTTGGGCACCATCAAGCTGCAATCACCCAAGTAATCACAGCCCCATGGCTGTCCCAGACCACCAATGGTCTTCCTCGCCTTCTGCCGTGAAGCTCACATCATCTCCTCACCAGCCCAGCTCAACCTGCAAACCAAAATTCTCAATTCACAATGCAAGCCTGCAAGTTGTCACCGTTGCAGTCCCTTGACCACCATGTTTCTCTGTGCACCCAATCACAGCTTTCCTCAGCCGTGAAGCCACAGCTGTCGTCGTCATCGATCTCAAGAGACCCGTGTCTCTTCTCTGGTCAAGCTGCAATTCAGAATCCATCATCACCCACGAGCTTCTCTGCTCAATCCAATTCACCTGAGCCCAGGCCGTGCTTCCTTCAACCACCACCGAGACCTCCAGATCCCGTGCTCAATCAGTGAGCCCAGCTCCGGCGTCTTCTCTTCCACCGGTCGACGCCTCCTCCTCAAGCACTGCCCGTGCTCATCCCAGACGCTGCCAGACCGTGCCTCCTCTGCTCACCCACAGCCCGTGCCTTCCGACGCCGCTCATCACCTCCAGTCTCTCTCAGCTCCCCTGAGCTCCCTCTCTCACTGATGGAACAGAAGAAGAAAGAAGAGATGAAGAACAAAAGAAAAAAAGAAAGAACCAGAAGAAGAAAATCGGGGAAGAGCTAAAGAGAAAAGAAGAAAAAAAGAAATAAAAAAGTCAATTTGGGCTGTTGACTTGTTGACCACCCGTTGACCGAGCCCATTGGCCCAAGCCCAATCTTTTTTGGGCTCATTACTACACCTGGCCCATGCCAGCCTGTCCAATCCGATTTAGGCTTCCACTGTTCACTATTCAGCAAGCCCAGAACTCTTTTACTGTTCGCAGGCCCATCAGGCCCAATTACTATGGGCACCCGCCATATCCAAAGACGGTTTCGATTAGCTCCGTCGTCCCCCGCCGCATCCAAGGGCAGTTTCGATCAGTTCCGCTGCCACACTCATAGTTGAGCCATTCACCTGCACCTGAATGGCAGTGTCTATTTTCGTAGACACAGATAGTAACATTACCCAACTCGTTTATTTATTATATTCGTTTAAGTTTATTTTTAATTATTGTGAATAAATTTGGGTAATTGTTATTGTTTGTATATATGTGTTTATATATTTATATACTTGTGGATTAAGGGATATTGTTTTAGTTAATTTGAATTCGGTGTGTCCTGAGTTTGTCAGCTCAACACACTAGTAGTTAATTTATTTGTTAATTTGAATTCGATGTGTCATGAGTTTGTCAGTTCAACACATTATTAGCTAATTAATTTTATTTGTCTAGTTAACTTGAATTCGGTGTGTCCTGAGTTTGTCAACTCAACACACTAATTGCATTTTATATTTAATTGCCTAGATAATTTATTTTCACTCTAAACCCCAAATCTTTTAGTGTTTTTGAAATATACATGTAACGCCCCAAATTGCACCTCTTCAATTTAAGCACGTTACAGTGCCGCGAAGCTTTAGCACATAAGCCAGATTAACCAACCTACATTCTAAAGAGTCGCAAGGCAATTTATGTGAAACATTTTTATAACGCGTAGTGGAAACGTATAAAATTATTTTGAGGTGTAAATAGTAAAAACTATAATTCAAAATGTTCAACTAAATATTTAATAAAACATTGACTCGAAAACGAACCAAATATCTAAAGGTTCAATAATACAAATCTCGTGACAGAGAAAATTACATAATTTGAAATCTGATACGTAACCAAACAAACATCATTGCACACCCAGCTTTGTCCATCATCGTCCCATTTCCAGTGCACAGTACCTGCAACCAAAACTGTTGTAGGGGTGAGCTTTCGTCATCGCTTGCCCAATAGGGCTCAACCTCAGCTAGGTTTAAAAACAAATATATAAAACGTATATATACATGTGCCGGCAAGCAAGTGAAAACTATATACTTATATAGATAGAAACTACACAATCGCAAATATAACTTGGGCCCAGAAAGAAAACCTGATGACCGATCACTATGCCAACTACATCCTTACCAAGATCCATCTCATAAAACGGCAAGGAGTAGTGAGAGTGTCCATTTATGCCATACCGCCTAGATCTAGTGCCACACCTCATTGGATGTCAGACATTATTCCGTCCGTACAGCCCCTCCGGAGGTTTAGGGGATCGAAACCCAAGGTAGTCGCTATGCTCCTTTCACTCTTAGGTCATCAAATAGTAACTCATGCACAATCAAAATTTAGCATGGCGTGGTAAAATCATAATAAATTTATATCTCCACTAAAACCATGCATCTTTTCACACAACAATATTTATTGCTAATACATGCACAAAAATCACTAACTGAGGCAAAGTCCAGAGTCCCCTACCTGGAATTCGAAGCTTTAGGTCCATTCAATATTTCAGGCTAACACCACCACTGCAACTCACATGTTTCAGACAACTGCAGTCCTAATCCGACAATAATAACATTCGAGTGTTATAATAATATTTCTATTTCATAACACTCACTAAACATAATCAAATCCATAATCCACTTCTTTTCCGAAACATTACTTGACAACTAAAACTTACCCTTTGCAGTTTCAATTCAAAACGCAAAAGCTTGACAAAAGTTCAAGCCACTCTCTTTGTTCAGAATCACCACCCAAGGTGCTGCAACCTCAATTTCTCACTTTAGTCTTTCCGACTGCTTCAACAGCAAAGTCCCTGTTTTGGGATATTCAACAATAGGGATCAAACCCTCTCTACACTTCCTTTCCATTATTCAAGACTTGTTTTAAATACAACCATTAACCGTACATCATTTCTAAACTCGAAGAGTTTACCTTTTCTGAGAATTATCGGCAATTATGAAGTTCAGCACTTCATTCCAGTTTGGGTTCTAATTCCATAAAGTCAAATGTTCAACTAGTTTGAATCTGGTCCGAGCTCTGAACAATTCTCCCTGCTGCAACCAGACCAACCAAGATGCTACAGATAGCAGCCATGTTGCTTTCAACAACCAGCAAGAACAAAAACAATCCAACACTTGAGTTTTACTCCCAACTTCATCAATTCTGTCATTTTAACATAACCAAGTATCACTAAGTATTCAAAGACTCAAACCAAGATTGGAATTGAACCAAGGAAGGCCAAAAACCAAATTCACCGGCGTATACAGTGAGTACGCACAGTGGCCAACATCCCAAAATTACCAACTTTCTAAACTTCAACCAAAACTCGAATTTAAACATTGGAACATGTAGAACTCGCCGAGAGGATAAAGATTGATACCTCACTTGAAGGAATCCGCCGCCGGGGTCGCCGGAAAACATAGAAATTTGCCGGAAAACCAAGAAGCTTTGGAGCTTCGATTCTCTCTCTCTCCTCATCGATTGGACAAGCTGAGACCACCTTCATGCTCGCCTCGCCAAGAGGAAGCTAAAGATACCAGATTCACCCACCTTCGTGGCCGGAATCGGAAAAGCCCAACGGAGCTGCTAGACTTTCTTCCCTTCGAATCTCCTTCCTCATGCGTCGATTCGACAAACCAAGACCACAGACACACTCGCCTCACCCAGGCGAAGCTACCGCCACCGGTTTCGGTCGCCGTCGTTGCCGGAATCGGAAAACCCGATCGGCGCTGTCATAGCTTCTTCCCGTCGTTTCTCTCTGTTCCGGCGTCTGTTGGATTAGCTGCAACCACCGTTCGACTCGCCGTGTCGAGGCGAACACAAAGGGACCGGTACGGCGCCGTGAAACGGGCGGACGGAGAAGGTGGATTTGGAGAGTTCACGGTGGAGGAGGAGGTATTGCGCGGGTTCTGGGACTTTCCAAAGTCCAAACTGAATTATACCCCCCTTTAAAGAAACCAACGGCCCAGATCAAGTGGTGGATTGATCTACGGCCCAGATTGCTCCAACCAATTTCCTATTTTCAAACTTCCAAAATTCAAAAGAAATAGCTCGGATGTTCGAGAAATTCTCCGAAAATTCCTACGAGCTCGTGGTGACGTGTACTTTATTTCCAAGCCTCTTTAATAATTATCGAGATTACAGATTTAATCCCGATCAATTTCCAAATCAATCCCTTAATTTTTCCGGGTCTCACAATACATGTGTGTCCTGAGTTTGTCAGCTCAACACACGTATTAGCTAGTTTACATTTATTGTCTAGTTAAATGCATCTTTCAAAAATACCAAAAACATGAACACATTTCCATCTTGCACATAGTCCACTTCACTAGTAAATAGTCAATCCATTCATTGCCTATTCATTTAGTGCATTAGAAACCCTAGGTTACCACAATACCAAGGTGGCTTTGGGTCTTCCAATCCCTGTGGTACGACATTCTGGTCTTTAATCTTTACTTATCATTATTTTGACAACGACGAGCGCTTGCGTTATTACATGCGTAAAATCGTACAAGTCATTATTTGCTACTTCTAGAATATATGATAATATAGCGGTCCACATATACTCATAGCAATAAAACCCTAGCATGCTTACTATGTTTGCAACCACAATAAACAAATTAGCAATTTATCGATGTCAAAGCAATGAATCAAACAAACATTCAATATCAGAAAAATTATAAATTAGCATCAACCAAGAATAAACACGTTTAGGGCTAAACCCTAAATTATTACACAAAATAAAAAAGGAAAAAAAAATCACCTTTAGTCCCTGAATTATGATCCATTCGACACTTTCATCCTTTAAGTTTGAAATATATCACTTTAGTCCCTGAAGTTTAACATTCTATATCACTTTCGTCCCTGCCGAGGGTTTTCATCGAATACACCTCCGATTCCTTCCAAATCGGAGGACAACACCTATTGGGCTTTGAAGTCCTCCTTGAGGCGAGTTCAACGCCACCAACCTCGCCTCAAACCGTCGCCAGACGGCGGAGAATTTTACTATTAAAGTTCCGGCCACCATAAGCTTTCGGGCTAAATTCGACCAATTCTAGGCCGAATCGAGCTTAGCCCCAGTTATAAAAGTTACTCATCTCATCCTTGCAAACATTTTGGCATAGGTTTTGCACCATTTTATTCCGGTCATGGACGAAAGTGATAGTTGGTGTTGAAGTTCAGGGATGAAAGTGATATATTTCAAACTTCAGGGATGAAAGTGTCGAATGAGTTATAGTTCAGGGACTAAAGTTATAATTATTCCAATAAAAAATATAGTTTGAAACAAATATTTACACAATAACAATTACCCAAATTTATTCACACAAAATTCAAATGCGAAAATTAAAATTAAACAAAAATAAATATAATAATTAAACGAGTTTGGGTAAATTGTTACTGATGTGTCCATGAAAATGAACATTTGTCATCAGGTGTGGGTGGACGACTCAACCATGTGTGCGCGTGAAGACGGCACTGCCCTTCTGGCGTAGGTGGAGGGCTCAGCTATCGTGCTCAGAAAATGAACACCGCCTGGCAAGTACAGGTGGCAGGCTCAACTATGTGGAACAGTATTTGAATGTGGCGGGGGCTCAAATAAATTGGACCAACCTTAACTTTAGATTGTTTGAGAGCCCAAATCTGATTGGGCTTGGGAGCTATTGGGCTTGTGGGCATTTGGGCCGGTCAACAGGTCAAATGACCCATTGACTTTTATTTTTCTATTTTTTCTTTCTTCTTTTCTTTTTTCTCTTTTCTTCCCGTGCCTTTCTTTTTCTCATCCTGTGTCTATCTCTCTTTGCTTCATTGTTTTCTTTTCTTCTCATCTACAGACCAGAGAGAGATCGGTGGGAGGCTCTGGTGAGGCCGTGAGGGCATGCGCGGGCTGTGAAGAAGAAATGGTGATGCACGGGATCACGGCGAGGATTGGGAAATCGATGCACGGCAGAGAGAGACGCCATGACTGGGTTCGACGCCGGCGAGAGCAGGAAAGAGGTCGCCGGATCAGAGAGCAGCATCGGACTGAACTGGAACTGGAACTGGGTTTCATGACGTGGACTTGCAGCAGCGGCTAGGTGCGTCGGAGATGGGATTGTGTCGCCGGCGTGGTGGATCGAGCACGGGCTCGACGAACAGCAGCTTTGAGCTTGCGGTTGAAGGAGTCGGGACCGCTGGGCATGGCGGGGATGTCGACGGCAACTTCATGAGTGTTCGGGTTGAGGAATTGAAGTGGAGAGGAGGCGCGGCCTAGCCGGCGGCGGTGATGTGAATTGAAAGCAGTAGCTGAGATTGAATGTGGTTTGTAATGTTGTTGATTTGATTGCAGGTGATGGATGGATGGTGGAATTGATTCACGGTGGTGAAGGTTTGAGGTGATGAATTGATGGCTCTGTGATGGGCTGTGATTGGTTGCAGAGAGATTTTGGGTTTGTGATTGTGGGTGTTTCTGTGAGCAGTGGGCACACGGTGGTTCTTTGTGGTAGGGTGAGTTGTGGATTGATTAATTGATGATGGTGATTGTTGTGATGGCTGAGGGAGATGTGAAGCAGCCATGGTTTTAATTGTTGCTGCCATGATGATTGCTGCAAAAGAGGATTAGCAGAGAATGTGGAATGGGGAAGGAGAAAAGGAAGATTGGGCTCGGTGGCTGTGAGCAATCCTCTGCAGATTGTTACCTTAAAAGGGAAAGAAAGTGAGGGAGTGGAGCCGGATTGAAGAGTGGAGGAGGGATCCTAAGCCGGTGGTGGAGGTTGTCGGCATGGTGGGAGAGTATCCGAGGGGAAATGGTGATGGAGATTGAGACGGAAGTATGGTGGTGTCGGGATCCAAGGCTGGTGACAACGCGCGAGTCAAAAAGAAAAGGAAACAAAGTTAATAAATAAATATTTATTTAATTAATTTATTAGAAAAATAAATATAAAATAAATGAGAATCCAAGGTGCCGGAATAGTGATTCGCCACTTCCGAGTATTGACATTTCTTCTTTTCTTCGGAAATACACTAAAACACCTAAAATTCATTAGTTTGTGCCGAAACACTTATTTAAACTAAACAATGCACAAATCTACATTAAAAGCAATAAATGACTATCAGATAAGCTCAATTCAAGTAATTAAAGATACTTTGTGTACGTAAAATACGTACACATCAATAAACTCGAGAAACAAAATTAATCAAAATACCCCAGACAACCAAGATCAAAGAAAGACCAAAACTCGTCATGATAACAATGAAAACTGAAGTGAAAAACTTGAACAGACAAAAGAATCCGCTAGGATCGATACTAATATCTGACGAAGCAAGCCACGACCGGTGCTAGTTGTGATGCCAAAAAAGCGTCAATAGGTACCCAAGCCATGATGGCTAGGATTTGGAGAAGAAAGAGCTCTGCATGCCTCATTATTTTAGTAGAACCTTAGTTGTTAAAATAAGGTTTTAGTAAGTCAATTCAAGGTAATACATAATTAATAATAGAGGTATTTTAATTACGGTTCAATTTGCCACACAAATATTAATTTTAGTCCATCCATTTTTTTTATTAATTGTGGTTCAATTATTTTTTTCTTTTGTCCATTTTGCCCCTGAAAAAAAATAAGAGAACAAATTAAAATCTCTTAAATTCAGCATTTTTTCTTTTCAGTTTAAATTTTTAAATTTTGAATTTCAAATTCTTCAAATCTAATTTAGAAAATAATTATGATAAACATGCATTTAAAACTATGTAAACATTTAACACAAATAATATCTACCTGAAAGGTCAATAATTTCAAAATTCAAACAATTCAATGTATCTACATCATAAGGAGAAAAAAAATGAAACTAAAGAAAAACTAATTGGCATCGAATGAAAATTTACGCAACAATACCCAAGGTATATTAGCACATTAGTCTCGAATCAAGGTTTAACATTATTCCTAACCAAAAGGTAGGGAAAATGCACCACAACTTACCTTTTTGTAAGATATGCAAAATGCATCTCTCTTTTAAAAAATATCACTTGTTTGCTATATATCTAACTAAAAGTGCAAAAGTTTCTATACACGAGGTAGGCAAAAAAAAAAGGTAACTTTAACATGCATTATTCCTAATCCAAAGTTAGGGGGAAAAATTACTAAAATTTACATTCCGTTAAGATATGCAAAATGCATCTCCCTTTCCTAAAAAACTCACATTTGTAGTAGGTATATAAAGATGCAAATGTATCTATGAACAAGGTAGATCGAATATTACCTCCTTTAAATGAATCATAAGTTATGATTCATAACATTCTTATGAAAAATCAATCCAAAATCTCTATTTGATTGTATGATGAACGTTGATACAACATGACGATTCTACAATAGTTTGGAAAAGTCTATGATAAAGGTACATTTTAGTTATATGTGTTAGAAAAAAGATGGTCATAAAAGAAGAATAAGAGGAAGAAAGAGATGTTTGAGTATGAAGAGGAAGGAAATGTGAGATGCTAAGGTAGCTTAACAAATATATAAGGAATTTGTCAAATTTAATGCACTGATAATTATCTTTGATTAAAAAAATAATTTTAGGAAACCTTGTTTAGAAAAGAAAATAAAAATAGATTTGTGTTGAAGGAAAACATTATTGTGTGCCTTGTCAAACTAGGACTCTTAGTATAGGTTATCCTTCTAGAATATGGATTAGATATTTCCTACATCAATACGGATTGTATCTTGTATTCCTCTATATATAGAGGCCCTTATTCATTAATAAAGTTGATCATATTCTGAGTATTCTCTACTATTCTCTTGTTATTTACGTTTCCCTTAAACACGTTATCAGCACGAGCCCTAACCCTAGCTACAAAACCCAAAAACTGTGTTTCGTGAATAGTGTCCGTGAACAGTACCGCCGTGAACAGTGTTTCGTGAACAGTACCGCCGTGAACAGTGTTTCGTCAAATCAAGATAACCAAGTAAGTATTTTTCTAAAAGTTCCTGCTTTTGATGCGGTTGTGTTTTTCTCGGGGATTTAAAAACTTCCCTTCTTCTACATCCCGACCCCTCTTAAGGCGTGGGACTTTCTTGGTGAAAATATATGAGCAAAAAGACAACAAGCTATACCTACTTCGAAAGATTATGAGAAGTATTAGGGGAGTGATCGAGCTTTATATCGCTTGCGGTATATGTAAGTCATGAGCACCCCTAATGTCATCATTCTTTAGTAAAAGTTAAAGAGCTTTAAATGAATCGTGGGGATTCATATTATATGCTATGATAAAGTAATTTCATGAGCATCCAAGAAAATCTTTGTGATAAAGAAAGTTCACAAAGGCATCGAATTCGACCAATCTTGGTCTTATTCTAATCCGAAAAATACTTGGAAATCTTATTTAGTGTTCGTGGATGTCTTTTATGACTGCGAAACTAATGTATCTTCTTATTTGTCTATTTCAGGATACCTGAAACGCAAAAGCTCGAATTCGATATCCTTGATCCTAATGGAACCGAGTATCACCGATGGGTGACGGATGTTGAAACTACATTTATTGGAAAAGAACTTATTTCCACAATTCGTGCTCCAGATGCGAACACGAAAGCTCCACCTGCGTCTGCCCAAGCCCAAGCATTGATGTTTCTAAGGCGCCATATGGCCCCTTCCCTAAGATGGGAATATATGCAAGTTAAGGATCCATATGAACTATGGACTGCTCTCCATGGGAGATTCGGAAACATCCAGGATACACTACTTCCTGATTTGAAAGTCAAATGGAATGATATTCGCTTTCTTGACTTCAAAACCGTAGCAGAATTTAATTCTGAGATGCTACGTCTACGGGTTATGCTTCAATTTTGTAAGGTGACTCTCACCGAAGCAGACTTGATAGAGAAGACCCTCTCTACCTTCCCCGCATCGGCACTCATCCTCTCAAAGCAATATAGGATGGAGTATAATGCCAAGCGGATTACTACGTTCAATCAGCTAATTAATCTTCTGCAAGTAGCTGAGAAGCATGACACGATCATGTAGAACAATAACTCGCGGCCTGTCGGAACAAAGAAGGTTCCAGAAGCAAACTATGGAAAATTGGCCAAGAGTGGACGAAACCCTAATGCAAAGGGCAATGCTAGTGGACGACTTGGTCCATATAATCGTCCTAACATGGAAGGTAATCGCAACACCGTTGCACAAAACCGTGGAAACTTTGCACCACGTGGAAGAGGGCAAGGAGGACGTAGTATGGGCCATGGTGGCCATGCCAATGCCGGCCATAGAGGGCGCGGCAATAAGGTGTACAACCGTACACAAAATCATCCTCCAAGGGCACAAGTTGTTAGACGCAACAATGAGGCAGGTGGTGCCAACGAGCTATGCTACCGATGTGGATCGAACGATCATTGGTTTAAACAATGCAAGGCAAGTAATAGGTTGTCTGAGGATTACAAGAAGTATTGTGAATCCCGAGAGCAAGAAGCCTATTATGGAGAAGATACCGGAGATGAGAAGGACGTCAATCTCACAATTGCAGATTTTAAAGTCGACCAAAGTAATGAGAAGACTTTAGAAGTTCCAGACTTCGATTAAATTGCAATTTTTTTATTTCCAAGTTTATTATGTAATGGCGTTTTTTTTTTTTGCCTTAAATAATTGACGATTGTCATAGTTATTTTGGATTAGATTTTCTGGACAAGACCTCGATGTAATCGTTGGCTTATGAATAATAAATCTTTGATTTTTCCTTCAAAGTACTGAGCAAATTTCGACTAATATGTCATAGTA
Organism: Rubus idaeus; assembly: GCA_030142095.1. Lineage (NCBI taxonomy): Eukaryota > Viridiplantae > Streptophyta > Magnoliopsida > Rosales > Rosaceae > Rubus > Rubus idaeus. The sequence goes on from CM057968.1 coordinate 5,057,462, forward strand.
TCAATTCATAAATGCCAAACGATTATCATATGGAAACATATTGTAAGAATGGATAAAATACTTATGTATTACTTCTAATGAATGCGGAAGAAAGCGCATCTTAGAAAAACTTATGTGTCGATCTTGTGAGTTATACTTAACCACTATTCGTATAATTGAATCCAACAATGTTTTAGAGATGATCTCTTGGATTCTGACACATATAGGCTTTAATACGACCTTTTGGGACATCCCGGTCGTGATATGATGATCCGTATATTGAAAACCTCACACGGACATCCATTTTATTGAGCTAATAGAAGCAAGAATCAAAAGTTGATTCAAGGAGGGGAGAAAATCGTCACTGACGTGCCAAAGAAAGGTGCAAAATCGTCACACGTTCGGCGACCGGTCGCGGTTTTCTTGGCGACCGGTCGGCCGTCTCCAGAAAGCGACTGACCCGAAAACAGCTTTCGGCGACCGGTCGAGCAATTCCGGCGACCGGTCGCCCGTCTCCAGAACATTCCGGCGACCGGTCGAGCAATTCCGGCGACCGGTCGACCGAAATCATTTTTCTACCTTTAGCGACGAACTGTTCGTCGCTACAAGTTCCCCTATGACCAAATTTTCATGGTCTAATCCTGATTCCAGTATTGATCAGGATACCTCCTATGCTTCTATAGCCTTCATGGCTAAAGGCTCATTTTGCAAAGCCGGTTCCTTAAGCAGGTTAGGATCGAGACCATCCTATGCTAAGAACACAAAAGAAATTATTCCATTCTTACATCGTCTCTAAGGAAATATTTGTAGACTCATCCACTCATATTGCGGACTTTTGAGATATTTTATGATTTTAGTGGATGCATCGACATACTGGTCACATGTCGCTTAATTGTCTACACACAATGCTGCAAAACTTCTAGCACCGGTTATATACTTAAGGGCTCACCACCCATATCATCCTATTATGTCAAATATGTCTTGACAATGCTAGAGAGTTTACATCACAGAAGTTTGATGATTATTGCATATTTATTGAGAATAAAGTAAATATCTCGTACCCCATGTGCATACACAAAATGGTCTCGCAGTAGCCACCATTAAGAGATTTTAAAATGGTCGCTTGGACATTGGTTATGCGCACCAATCTCCCATTATCTGCTTGGGGTTATGCAATATCGCATGCAGCTTTACTTATTCGTTTCAGACTCATTCTCGATCAACCGTTTTATGCGTACCAGACGGTAACTGGATATGAGCAGGATGTCTCACTTTTTACGCATATTTGATTACACGGTTTATGTGCCATATGCGCCCCCACAGCGCACTTAACTGGGTTCTCAGAAACGTTTGAGTATTTATGTTGGTAAAGAATCTCCAACTATTGTCCGCTACTTGATCCTTGGCAGGTGATCTCTTTACCGCTGAATTTGCGGATTGTCACTTTTGATGAGACAGTCTTCCCGTCGTTAGGGGGAGATAAGAACAAGTATGTTCAACAGGAACGACATGAATTGTCGTGGTCTGTCCCCACTATGTCTCATCTTGATCCCCAACTCAATATTCAGAACGTAGTAGATTCGATGCCTAATGCGTTTTCTGATATTGATAAAGTGATGAGATCAAATATACCAGCTGCAAACATGCCTGCAAGGTTGGAAATTCCCTAAAGGAAGAGGGGATATGGCGCCAATAATGGTGTCACAATCACACATAGTGGATGTGTGGTTGAGGCTGTGGTTCCCTAAAGGAAGAGGGTGATACCACTTGGTTCGATGGATACTCACCAAAGGAAGGAAGTGAGTTTGGCACAGCCTAATCCATTCATCATCAATATCGAAACCCGTCTCATGAGATTATCTCTGATTATGTCCATGAATCAATATTGGGGGACGCCTCAATGATTGAATCAATTTCAGAGAATAATAAAATCTCGATAAATGCATGCATGCTTGAGACGACATTATTTGATGATGTATTGCTCAAGAGATTATAGAGCACGATGACATCGAACCACGCTCTGTTGAAAAATATCAACGTAGAGCATATTGGCCTAAATGGAAAGATGCAATCCCAATTGAACTAGTTTCACTAACAAAGCAAAAAGGTATTTGGGTACGTAGTGCTAACGTCCCCAAGTGTAAAGCCTATTGGACATAAATAAGTCTTTGTTAGAAAGTGTAAAGAGAATAAAGAAGTCTTGAGATATAAGACTCGCCTCGTGGCGCAAGGTTTCTCACAAACGCTCTGGGATTGACTACGAGAAGACGTATTCACTCGTAAGGAATGATATTACATTCCGCTACCTTGTCAGTTTGGTAGTTTCCACAAAATAACTTGACATGCAGCTTATAAATGTGGTTACAACATATCTCTATGGGGATCTAAATTCAGAGATATATATGAAGGTGTCTAATAGACTTCAATTACCCAAATCAAGTGACTCTAAACCACGGAGTGCATTTTCAATAAGATTAAAATGCTCACTTTATGTGACTACTTGATTGGGAAGGGATATATAAATAATGGTTTATGCCCATGCGTGTTTATTAAGAGAACAAGTTCCGGATTTGCAATTATTATTGTCTATGTTGACGACATGAATTTAATTAGCACTCTCGAAGAACTGAGAGATATTGCTACGTATTTGAAATCCGAATTTGAGATGAAAGATCTTGGGAAACTCGGTTTCTAGGCCTTGTGCTAGAGCATCGAGATAGTGGAATATTAATCCACCAATTGGCTTGTGTCCACAAGATGTTAATGAGATTTAACATGGACAAAGTACATCCATTTTAACACTCCCATGATCAATCGGACCCTAGATCGAAGGAATGATCAATTTCGTCAAAAGGATGATGACGAATAAAATATATGGGCCAAAGTGTTATATCTAAGTGCAATAGGCGCATTATTGTACTTAAGCTCAATGCACTACACATCTCTTTTGTTGTGAACTTGTTAGCTAGATTTAGCTATGCGCCCACGCAACGCCATTGAGTGGCATAAAGATGATATTTCATTACCTTAAAGGTACAATCGATTTGGGCTTATTTTATCCCTACAGAGAGACACAAAGGCATAACAAGAAAACATTTTCTGATGTCGGGCGACCGGTTGCCGAGAATGTGTCGACCGGTCGCGCCACTGCTGATACTCCATATACCGAAAATCCTTGTGATGTTTTGGTTGGTTTTGCTGATGCCGGGTACCTCTCTGACCCGCACAAAGGCCGTTCCCAAACTGGTTACGTCTTTACCATGGGTAACACGGCGATATCTTGGAGGTCCACCAAGCAAACTTAGTTGCTACTTCCTCGAATCATGCAGAGATAATTGCTCTACATGAAGCTGTTCGTGAATGTGTATGGTTAAGGTCTGTCATTGCACATATTCGAGGAACTAGTGGTTTGAGGTTTACCACTTAGGAACTTACTTACATTTATGAGGATAATGCTGCTTGCATCGAGATGATGAAGCAAGGTTTATTAAAGGGGATAATACCAAGCATATATCTCCTAAGTATTTTTATAATCAGCAACTACAGACTCTCCTCAAGATTCAAGTGAACCAAGTTAGATCTGAGGAGAATGTGGCAGATTTATTTACTAAGTCTTTGCCTAAGTCCACATTTGGAAAACATGTTAAAAGCATTGGTATGCTTAAGTTATCTGAGCTCCCATGATTGTAGGAATCAGGGGGAGGTGCAGACTTGAGGGGGAGTCTGGCACATACATGTCATTTTCAAATGTGAAGGGTGCGTTGTACTCTTTTTCCCTTCGACCAAGTTTATTTTTTCCCACTGGGTTTTATTGTTTCTTGGCAAGGTTTTTAATGAGACAACATGGAAAGCACCACCTAGTTGTGACCGGCACAAGGGGGAGTGTTGAAGGAAAACATTATTGTGTGCCTTGTCAAACTAGGACTCTTAGTATAGGTTATCCTTCTAGAATATGGATTAGATATTTCCTACATCAATACGGATTGTATCTTGTATTCCTCTATATATAGAGGCCCTTATTCATTAATAAAGTTGATCCTATTCTGAGTATTCTCTACTATTCTCTTGTTATTTACGTTTCCCTTAAACAATTTGTTATTTGATGAATTATGAAATCTTGTTTGACCTAATTAATTATTTTAATTATGATGATAATGTACCATAATTTATTATAAATGGGTATAAGAGGAATGTAAAAGTACAAAATTAGTTAGATAAAATTGAAAAGGAAAGAAATCCTATGTGGCAGATGAGTCACTGGACCTCAATTAGTAAAAAAATATTTGTTTGGACTACATTCAAAATAGAATGTGATTTCTGGACTACAATCAAATTTTCTCTTAATAATTAATATTACTTTTTCACTTACACTTCTGGTTTTACTTTATCTGCTCTCTGTCTCTTCAGTCGATTACATTTGTAGGTTTTCCTTCTTGATTAATTGTTATTCTTTTTCTTAATGATATTGTGTTTGACCGTATAGGGTAATTTTAGTACTCTAACATGTTCCTGAGTGATTGATTGAAATCTACATGTACTATGCAAAAAGTAGCTACATTGGCAATAGTAGTAAAAAAGTTTTGTTGGTTGGTAATTTCTGAATTAAAGGGCATGGTTCATAATAAAGGGTAATTTTAGTAGTCTTGACTCTTGAGTCACTCTTGATTACTAGAAAGGTAGAAAAGGTAGATGTATTGCACTGAAAGATTTTCACAAGAGTTTTTTAGTATTGAAGTGTTTAGGAAATAGAATATGCATGTATTTGAGTACATTTGGGTTCCCGGTCGTATTGGCTCCCTTCCTTCGGGTTGTGGGTGGGTACTTGATGCCCCAAATTGGCCTTTACGGAGGAACTAATATCGCCTAATCCTTTGTTTATTTAAAAAAAAAAAAAAAAAAAGTACATTTTTCCTTCAACCCTAGAAAATTATAAAAGTATATATATGAATGTGATCGAAAGTTGTTTTTTTATAACTGACTTGTTGTCATTGCACTAACAGCTGCCATTTTTTTTTAATCTTTTAACAGAGAAATGAAGACCTCTGCACATGACAACAAACAAGATTCAAATGCGGAGGAAGATTTTAGCAATTTGTATATATGTATCTAAACAATGAGAAGTTCAACACTACTTAATTAACAAAACTTTTTTGAACTTCTCCCTTGCATACTTATTTTCTTTGTAACTTAAGCTTACTAAATAAAGCATCATAACACTGTATGCATTTCCTATACAATTTCCATGCTTTCTCAATTTCCTGTATATTTTTAATATTTCATTCATCCATATTTTTAGAGAGCAAATTCTGTAGCGGACTCTCTTGCTAATTCTGGTCACTCATTACAAGCTGCTACATAGATCAAGTCTCTTCCTTCTAGTGCTTCTCAGGCTTTTCTGTTGGATAGTTTTTGTGTTTTTTGTGTTGGAAATTTTAGGGGTTTCTCTTTGTAATTTTTTTTTTATTTTGTAATTTGTTGTTTACTCAACAAAAAATATTCAGGTAAAAGATAATATATATATATATATATATATATATATATAATTCAAAAGGTAAACTTCCCGAACCGTAAAATACAGTCGAGATCATCCTGATCCATTCTGCATGTCTTTATTAGTCTATTATAATGACTTATAGATGTATGATTCTTAAAAGTAGATATTATTTCCTCTGCATTTTGATGATTGTGTACCGGTACAATTAATCAGATTTCTTCCAGCATAATCATAACAAAGGGCCACTTCGAAAATCAAATGAACGTATAGTGGCTTTAATTGTCCTTTACGTATCTGCTGCAAGTTTACCATTCGGCAACGAATGCCAGGTGTCACATGAGTTGCTGCTTGAATACGTCTTTCTATGGCTCTCACATTGCATGGTTTTGGAGTGTGTGGAGTGTTTGATACGAGGCCAGCGTTTTTAAAGATATCCGTTATTTTGGATTGGTTCCAAATCTCGTAGGATCGCTGGAAGTATTGTGTTTGCCCATATGTCTGATCGGAACATCTGCCATGTTTCTCCCACTGCTCTGTCCAAAACTTATCATTGTTCCTGCCAGACTTTAGATCGGGCCAAGACCTATGCAATTGATTTGCCAGTGTTCGATTTTGAAGCATCTAAGTATTGAGTGATTTTGTCAGTATGAAAAATAAAACATTGAAGAGTAAGTTAAACAGCTTTTCTATCAAGTCCTTCAAATATTCTCACTTGCTTTTATATTTTTCGAATTAATGAATTACATATTTATTCTTACAGGAAATAACCGATGGACAATAAATTACAAAGAAATATATTTTCTTTACAAACCTCCTAATTTTATTTGAACATGTCGATCGTATTAAACGTATCTGCAAATGTGGTCATTACTTATAGTTTTGGACTTTTGGGTTCTTCCCTCTCTATTGTTCTTTCAATTTGTTCATGCCTTGATGGATCATATGAATCGGATGCCTTTTGTTATATTTTGCATATATCAATTATATTATACTAAGTTTATAAAATAAATAATATTTATGTTATCATATATAATTACATATAAATGTTAGCTTATTTGACCACACAATGGTCATCTATCGTACTTATATTTATTATATATTTATATTCATTGTGAAAATACTTATATCGTTTGTATATTTGTCAATCGTTAATAAAGTTTACCATTCTCAGCCAAAAAAAACAAGAGAGAAAAGAATACTGGATTAATCTTATATGAGGCAATATGTATGTCGATCTGTTGTTTCTATTTTATCCTACATAGTACGTGGTAAAAAAGGTGGGTTCGAAAAATAAAATTAAGGGTTGATTTCCCTTTACTTTTCTAAAGTTGACATCCAAAATTATTTGTGTCTCCATACTTCTTATTTTATCATATGTGTCCTCGCATTATTCAATTTCATTAATCATCTTCAGTTGTAACCTGACCGTCAATTTTAACATTAATTGTTGATGTGGCTTGTATACTCTACTTGTTTGATGATGTGGGGCTAACATAACACATTGCCACATCAGTAATTAACTACAAAAATTGACGGACAAATTAACAGTTGGTCATGATTGATTATATTAGAGGGTGCAAGGATACCCGTGATAAAATTATATGTATTTGAGTGTAAACTTAAATGAGGTAAAATGAATTTAACCTTAAAATTAATAAACATGGGTTTTAATGAGTTATTTTTAGGTATAGTGATTAGTGAGTAGTTTGGTATTTTGTATCTAGGTTGTATGACTAAAGTTATTTTAGAAATTTATGAGAGGTCATTGAGCAAGTTTTATTATTTAGAGCAAACGTTATATATGGTTCCTGTGGTTTGAAGTTATTATTATGTTTGTCCTGTGGTTTAAAAGTATTTACTTTTAGTCCTATTGTTTGATAAACCAACCAATTTTTTTCCAATAGCAAATTCTGTACAACTCTGTTAATAAAGCCTTCGTGTGCCCGTCATGTAATTGTATTTATAGTGTGAAAGTGGGTAGTGTTTTCTAAAAAGTTGTGGACAGTTTTTTTATATTGTAAATTAGTTTATTAATTATTTTGTTTTTGACCTTTTTATTCCTGATAGTTGACATTTCATACAAAGTTATTTAATATTTGAGGGTTATTAAAGTAATAAAATTCGATCAGTTATAGTTTACAAAAACTCTTCTTTTAATATAGTATAGATTTTCGTTTCCATTCAAAACACATTTCACTCATCCATGTTCACGTTCATATTCATATCTTGTTCTCTCGACTAACTGTTCTTGTGCCTAAACCATGTTTATAAGCTAACTGACTTAGAGCGATTCCAACAGGTTTTCTAAAATATCTCTATTATAAAGATTTAAAAGTTAAATCTCTATAATTTTTCTACCTTATCTCTAACAAGGAAAATTCTAGTGTACGTTAATGTATCTCATACGTACAATTACTACTTTTAGGACTTAATTACTCAAACAAAAACATATTTACTCTAATGAGGACTATATTTACCTTAACGAGGGATTTTTATAGTTACTACATAAGTTGTCAAAGTAGTAATATGTGTCCTCAAGTCGTTAAACATTATAATTATAACTTTTAGGACTTAATTACAAAAATTAGAACCTAATTTACTCTAATAAGGATCTTATTAGAGTAAATTACTCTAACAAGGACTTTATCTTTGCATTATATATGAGAAATGTTAACATACCATAGCCTTACTCAACTAACAACTTCACTATTATATTCTCTATAATTTATTATCTACAATTGAATATGGTAATATTTTTTATTTGAAATTGCATTCAAATAATTTATTTTTTATTTGAAATTGCATTCAAATAATTTATGGTGCAAATGAATATATAATTGAATAGAGAGAAGAGAGAAGAGCAATAAAGATTCAAAGAAGATGTTTTCTTAAAGAATCTCCAAGAGTTTCCCTATAATTTGTTTTTTCTCTAGTTTAGGGAAAAATGAACATTTTTTTGCTCCAACAGGTTTCCTATACCTATCTCTATTTTAGAGATAGTGAGTAGAGAGAAAACAAAAATCCATATATTTACAGCAAAAACTCTAAAATTATAGGGAAACATATTCTTTGAATCTTTAATGCTCTCCTCTCTTCTCTCTCTTTAATTTATATTTATTTGCACCATAAATTATTTGAATACAATTTCAAAGAAAAAAATATTACCATATCAATTGTAAATAATAAATTATAAAGAATATAATAGAGAAGCTGTTGGAGATACGACATAAAAATTATAAAGATTTTAACTTTTAAGTCTCTATAATAGAGATTTTTTAGAGAATCTGTTGGAGTTGCTCTTATAATTTTAAAATTTGCTGTAAAAGAATTTTTGTTCTATCTCTACTCAATATCTCTAAAATAGAGATGGGTATAGGAAGCTGTTTGGAGAAAAAAACAAAACTCAATTTTCCCTAAACTAGAGAAAAAATAAATTCTAGAGAAATTCTTGGAGTCGCTCTTAAGCTGCAATTTTATGCACCCCCCCCGAAAAAAAAAACGTTCAAATCTCTTGTTGGTTCTCATCCGGCGGCGCCCTTATATCGACGTTGGCCTTTGGCCTCGCTAATGTGGGTTGGCTACTACCGGACGGGCGGTTGGTATATGCTGGCATTTGTTTTGGTTTTTAGGTGGAGTTTGTGCAAGCAATATTCTTCTCTCTAAGGGGGTAACGACGACGATGCTTCTGGTTGTTCTTCGGCTGGTTGGAAGGTGGGTTTACGGATCTGCGCGCTACACGGGATCTGATTCTATGGCGTGATGGGCAAGGTGGGGGGATGACGGTTGGAGCTTCGGGTTTATGGTGGCGGCTTGAGGATGGGGGCGCTGGTTTGTGGATGGTGGACTGATGGGTCGGCCCGGGCCTTTGGCAGGGGTCTAGATTGGCGGTGGTGGAGATTTGAAGATAAAATGGAATGGTGGAGGTTATTCAGATGTTGGGTGGTGGCACAGGTGGATATCAGATTTGGTGGGGAGGTTTTGCTACTGCTTATACTAGTACGGCAAAGGTTTTTAGAGGCTTGGTGTTGGCGTCCCGGGGAAGAAATTGGGTTCGTGGCAGCTCGTTATTTGTCATTACGGTTTTATTTTTGGTTATTTTTTTGGTTAGTTTCAATAAGTCCCTACTTCTCTCGAGTTAGGGTTTGGTCAAGTGGGTGTGTTCTGGACGTGGTGTCTTTCTCGGGGATGAACTGATTTATTTTCGGTTTACTTTTATGTCAATTTGCTGACAAGCATTTCTTACACGTGGACTGGTACGTTTGGAACATGGTGCCTTCAAGGGTGGTTGTTTTTCTGGCAATTGTTTATAAGGTGTTATCGACACTCTCGGGATTATCCGTTTTCTATAACCTGTGGAAGGAGACGATTGAATGATTAGAGATTGAATTTTTGAAGCCCATGGTACTAGTAACTGTTGTTGGGGTTAGGTCTTATGTCCCCCCGTTGCAAGTCTTCCGATGGTTTAATTAATGAAATTTGTCTTTTCTCAACAAAAAAAGAAAGAAAAAAGCTGCAATTGACTTTCAATTTGAACATCTGCTTGAGCTTCTTCTGATCGATTGCACCCCGGGTGAAAGTTGAAACAAAGAATCACAAATATAAAGTTAACCTTATATCTAGACAACATATATATGTTTCCAAATGAATTTAATACATGACTCGTATGAACTTTGAAAAGGTGTATTTTTTTCTTTTCTTTTCGTTGTCTTCCTCAATGTGTTCTGTGACAACAGTTAGGCCCATTTTTATTTGATCTGCAAATTTTGTTCCTTTTCCAAGAGGAATTGGAAATTTATTTTGGTATTGATAGAAGTATGGTGAGTAGAGAGTTTCAAGGAAAATCCTCATTCTTTGAAATTTCAAAACCCAAATCAAAACTCCTGAACCCAAATATATGAAATTTATCTAACCCTAAAACCGCAATCTGAATACCAGACCCAAAAAGCAAACATGTTTTGCTCAATTCGAAGATGAGAGACAACAATGACAGAGTTTTTTTTTTTATTCAGGGTGTCAATTTACACACACACACACACACATTATAGGAGAGTTGAACTCAGGATCTCTCCTAAATCAACTTTGATATTAAACTATTGCACCAACTACCTTAGATAATGACAAAGAGATATACTTTCACCTGCCACCATGACGAATGAAAGCTTTGATGCAGATTCAATCAATTAGGAGCCCTAGTTTTTCAAATTTTCTTGGTGTTCTTGAGAGCAACATGAACAGATGTAGATTGGTGAAATGTGTTTTAAATAGAAAAGACAATATTAACGTGACGCGCATGTGAGAGATTTTTTAACGGAGTCGGACGAAAGTTTGCTATTGAACTAAGATTGGAGTAATTATAGAAGTTCCGGAGTACCATGTGGCACTGCCAAGTGGTGATCCGAGCTAATAGCGTAGTGACACTTTAGCAGACTGAATACATTGGGTGAAAAAAAAATTAAGTGGACCAATTACATTAGTCTCGAGCACAGTAAATGTGGTGGTCTAGGATTATTAATTATTTTCCCTAAGATTGGTTGGTTTATCAAACTGAAGGACCAAAATTAGAAATTTAAACCATAAGGACAAACGTAGTTATGACATCAAACCACAAGGACCATATATAATGTATTAACGTTTTTCCTATCTATCTATCTATATTTATACTATAAAATCATGCCTAGATTTGGTGTCAAAAGTTTCACCAATTTATAAAGTGTCAATAATACTCTTCAGAATAAAAAATAAAAACTCATAATAAAATAATTTAAAATAGTTATTATGACAAAATAAAAAAGCAAAAAAAATATAAATATGAAAAAATATAGAGAGAATGACAATTTTAGTCACTCAACTATGACTAATTCGACGTTTTGGTCATTAATTTTCAAAATATAACTTTAGTCACTTAACTTAAAAGATCATCTTTCACTTTGGTCACTCGTTTGTTTTCTTCGTTAAAATTTTGCAAATGATACATTTTCTTAAGTCGAATTGCTTGAATATTAAATAAATAAAAAATTCAGAAGAAAAATTTATTTGAATTTTTTGTTACTATTTTCTAATAATCTAAAAATAAAAAAATATATTTTTATTTTAAAATAATAATAATTAGAAGAAAAAAATAATAATAAGACGGTTGAGAAAAAGCAATTCTTTGAGATTTGAGAAAAAAAGCTTAAATAAGATGGTTGAGATTTGAGAACAATTTTCATATTAACTCTCCTCTAGTTTAGGGAATTAGGATTTCTACAAATTATTAAGTTTTTTTGTTCAATTTTTAAGATATATAATTTTTAAAAAAAATATTTATTGGTGGTTGTCCTCAATTTTAACAATTCATAACTGTAGATTTAACGGTAGTGATCAAAGTGAAAAACGATCTTTAAGTTGAGTGATTAAAATAATGATTTAAAAATTTAGTGACCAAAGTATCGAATTAATCATAATTGAGTGATTAACGTTATCATTTTTCCAAAAACATATAAACAATAGAGAATAGTGCTGCCTTAATAAATTTGTTACACAGCGAACAAACATATCAAATAGTAAGTGAATGTAATGAAGTACTTGAGGAGTCTTAAGAACTCCCAGCAATATTTACCTGATTGTCAAATGAGTTCCCAAGGCAATTAGGCTGATAGTTGATTTGTGAAAAATTACTGGGCCACAGGCCATGAATGGTGAAGATTTGTGGCAGATTTTGGATGCATGCAAACGTTCTATCGAAGCAGAAGTTCGGTGGCCATTGTTGCACCAGTTGAAAATATTGGTAGACTCCTGTTAATATTATTGAGGGAAGAAAGAAAGTTAAAAGGAGTGAATGTCATTGTTATCACTTAACTATTAAAGTTGTGTAAAATACTTTCTCTAACTTTTCTGCAATCTCTGATTAACAAAAAAAATAAAAGAGGAAAAAGGACAATAGTGATCACTTTGAATATGAGCTATGTTAAGATGGGAAATGCAGGGATCTAATTTTTTTTTCCTACGAAATTTATTCATATTTCGGTCAATTAGTGTGTAGAACAGAACGTAACCCATTTTTGGATGACCAATTTTAGGGATCCATTAGTGCATAGAACATAACGTAACACACTTGAATATTTACCAAATTTTTTTGTTATTGTAAGTTGTAACTAATAACTTTATTACTAAGAGCATCTCCAAGAGTTACCATATAATTTGTTTTTTCTCTAGTTTAGGGAAAAATAAGCATTTTTTTGCTCCAACAGCTTCCCTATACCTATCTCTATTTTAGAGATAGTGAGTAGAGAGAGAACAAAAATCCCTATATTTACAGCAAACTCTAAAATTATAGGGAAACATATTCTTTAAATCTTTAATGCTCTCCTCTCTTCTCTCTCTTTAATTTATATTCGTTTGCACCATAAATTATTTGAATACAATTTTAAATAAAAATATATTACCATATTCAATTGTAAATAATAAATTATAAAGAATATGATAGAGAAGCTGTTGGAGATACGACATAAAAATTATAGAGATTTTAACTTTTAAGTCTCTATAATAGAGAGTTTTTAGAGAATCTGTTGGAGTTGCTCTAAGATATTAAACTTAAAAAAGATTGTACATCAAATGGTCAATAAAAACATTAGACAACGTACTCATAAAAGTCCGGAAACATTAATGTCAACTTAAAATGCATAAGTTGCACTACCGGTTAACAATCATGAGGGACAAAATAGGATAATCTTTGGGCTCACTCAGACATATTCACCCCATTGCAATTAATGCATTTTCAATTTAAATTTTAACTATCTAACCGTTCATATATTATAACATAGCTAGACATAATTGTCAAAACACCTCCTAAACATGACTATAATTGTCAGTTTGCACCTCGAACTTGCAATGGTAGAAATTGACCTCCTGAACTTGACAAAAATTATAAATTTATACCGTCTCAATCAATTTTAACTTTTTTCATCCAAATGTTGGTCATATACTACTCATGTGAGGGGTAATATGATCATTTTGGTAACTTTAAAAAAAAATTGTTTGTTTAAAACGAATATATATATACACATTCAAAGCTTTTATTTATTTCTCTAGAGATATTATTTTCTTAATTTATCATAAATTATTATTTATTAATTTTTTGTATGAATTATTCTCTTCACATGAGAGATCATTTTTATTCATTTTTTGCAAGAATATTTTATTAATAATATATATTTATTTTTTTAGACCTAAAATGATTATATTGTCCCTCACATGAGTGATATATGACTAACATTTGGATGTAAAATATTAGAATTGACAGAAGGTGCAAATTGGTAATTATAGCCAAGTTCATGGGGTGTTTTTAGCAATTAAACCTATAACGTAATATAGAGATCACCTCTGCAAAAAATTAATCAATTTGGAGACCTTTTGGTCACTCATTCATATGAAATAAATAAATAGTTTATCATCATAATAGTAATTATTATCATAACCGTTCGTTTGTTTCATAAAATTGGATGTTTGAACAATTTCATATTTAATTGATTTTTTGCAAAGATAATCTATAGAGGATAATTTAAAATATGAACGGTTAGATAATGAAATTATAAGGTGAAAATGAGTTAATTATAAGGGGGTGAATATACAGGTTTACCCGAGGGGTGAACTCAACAATTATTTAACAAAATAATAGTTCACAAGGTTACGCCAAAGGATAATTATTGGATGAATCTCCATATTTACTCCCTTTTTATAATTAACACATTTTCAATTTAAATTTTAATGATCCAACTGTTCATATATTATAAAATAATATAGAGATCACCTTTTTTTATAAAAAAAATCAATCAATTTGAAGACCTTTTAGTTACACATTCATATAAAATAAATAGACTATTCATTATAATAATAGTAATTATTTTCAGAACCGTTCATTTGTTTCATAAACTTGAAAAATTGAACAATTTCAAATTCAATTGATTTTTCGCAGAGTTGATTTATAGAGAATAATTTAAAATATGAATGGTTGGATTATGAAATTATGATGTGAAAATGCGTTAATTATAAAGAGGCTGAATATGGAAGTTCAACCCCAAGAATTATCCTAAGCAAAATCAACTTGATATGGACAATGCCAAATAAATTTCATGTTTTTCATAGTTTCATTGCATTATTAAAATATGTATATAAGAGAATTTTACAATACTGGGATGTATGTCATACCTCCACTTACAGATAATCAACAAAATTTGATGTCATTATGGTAACGAAAGTCTTTTTTGGTGTTATCTTAGTTTTGTTAGAAGTAATTACTTCATCTACGATCTTGTTACAAGTTTGAGAACAATATTGTTGTCAAAGTTGTAATTTTGGTTCAATTTTATATAAATAGTGTAAAACGAATGTGGTAACTTTGTTGTTATTGTAATAATTTTGGTTCAATTTGATGTAATTTTTGGTTCAAAAAAGTTGTAAATGGGGGTATGACATACATCACCGTACCCTAGCCTACCCCTATACACACACACACACACACACACACACACACACACACACACACACACACACACACACACACACACACACACACACACACACACACACACACAGGGAAATTCCACAATACGGGATGTATACCATACCCCCACTTACTAATAATCAACAAAATTTGTTGTCATTGTGATAACGAGAATTTTTTTTTTGTGTAATCTTAGTTCTATTATAGATAATTACTCTATCTATGACCTTGTTACAAGTTTGTGAATAATTTGTTGTCAAAGTTGTAATTTTGGTTCAATTTTATGTATATAGTATAAAATAATGTGGTAGCTCTGTTGTTATTGTAGTAATTTTAGTTCAATTACATGTAATTTTTGGTTCAAAAAGTTGTAAATGGGGATATGACATACATCACCGTATCATACCCTACCCCCACACACTGGCCATCATGCACGCTCTTTCCAAGTTTTTGCACAATTTTAATTTTTTTAGATTCTATACCGTACGAAAATAAACTCCAAAGTAGTAGTCTAATTTACTTATTTATAATAATATAAGAAAGTTGTTAATATTTAACTCAGATATCATTGACATTTTTTTATTTTAAAAAAGAAGCATAAGATGTAGTGACTAATTTTATGATAATAAGATGTAGTGGGTAATTATAAATAGTTAAAAATATAATAATAGTGGATAGTTAGCCCAACCTTGATTCTATAATAATAATAAAAGTAAGAGAAATATGTAGTGGATAGTATACTAGTTTTTATAAATATGTAAGTTCTTGCATTTATTATTTTGTTCTTTTTATATGAAATTTAATTTCTTAGATGATATATTCTTGGAGGGGCATTTTTTGATATTTTGGAGGGGCATTCTTTTTATATTCTCTAAATGAACCCTTTATACATTCTCTTTGATATTTTGCATTTACTGATATATATATATATATATTCTATATAGAATGTCAAAACTTGGATTCTTGGTAAATATTCAAAAACCTAAATTTTTTTATCCCTCCTCAACTATATCAAATCATATATAAAGTTAAACATATTAAAGAGAAAACAGTAAACCGCATAATTAAAATAATGAATAACATATGGTGCCTCACATCAAGTTGCCCATTTGTCTATTTCTTTTATTAATTTTTTTAGTTTTTATTTTTATTTGTTTTTTTTAATATTCTTACATTATGATTATTTAGTTTTAAATATAATATAACAAAAGGAGAGACAAATGATGCGGAAAAACTAAATAGGCGAGAACATTATGCACACGTTATGCAAAAATAATTTTAAAAATAATGTGATAAAATGGAGAGACAAATCATGAGGAAAAACTAAATACGCTAGAACATTTCTCACACGTGCGAGCTCGTTCGCATATCACACGCTAGTTTGTTTATATGGATATATGTGTTTATTTATTGATTATATATGGCTATGCACATTTAAAATCCATAATTCTAATATCAACCGTTAAATTTGTTTAAATAATCTGATCTAACAGATGACATTAAAACTATGAATTTTAAAAGTGTATATATAGCCCTATGTAATAGAGAATGTCTTTTATATATAGGGGTAAAATCTTCAAATGATACCTAAACTATCATGAAATGCACTTTTTGGTATCCAAATTTTTTCAGGAAGTCTAGTGAGACATGAACTATTGTGTCGTTAGACCCCTTAGTACTTCCGTTCTCTTTTTCATTAAATTTCCTTATGCGGCATGTATTTGCAAGGGCAAAGTGATCAACATAGTAAAATAAATCCTCTCCCTCTTCTCTCTCTCTCAACCTTGTGTCACTGCCTTCACCAATAGTAGTAGAAGATGTCAGTGAGCCAAACTCACCCAGGTTTGAAGCAAAACATGCATGCAAGCCCCCGTGAGGACCGCCTTCAAGCTTTCATTCCGACCTCCTTTGGCCATTTTCGATCCTCCAAATCAATTGGGCTTTGAAGCCCTCCATCCCAGCAACCTCGTGGTACCCCGGAGGATCGACGTCGTTGGCTTTTCAGTTTTTGAAACTTCCAACATCGATATCTCTCAATCTCCTTTGAATCTCACCTTCACATAGTTACATAATTTCATCTTTGGGTTGTGCTCTACATGTTGATATAAAATTTGTGGTCATTGAAGATGATTGACGACAGCGCCGAGGAGGAGAAGGAGGGGGGAGAGAGAGAGAGAGAGAGAGAGAGAGAGAGAGAGAGAGAGAGAGAGAGAGAGAGAGAGAGAGAGAGAGAGAGAGGTGAATATGAACGAAAAGACAATTTTGCCCATGACATGTTTCTCACATGAGTGCCGCATGAATGCCACGTAAGCAATGTTAACAGAAAAATAGACGGAAGTATTTAGGGGTCTAGCGGCGCAATAGTTCAAATACCGCTAAACTCCCTGAAAAAGTTTGGATACAAAAAAATATATTTCGTGATAATTTAGGTACTATTTGAGGATTTTACCATATATATAACCATCCTTCATGGTCAATTTTCTCTTCCAAGTTCCAACTGTCATGACAGTTCAATCATAATCTGCATTCAATCTCAACCCAACCTCAATCTTTTTTGCATTGGAGATCAATATATCCCCAAATCTGCTACATACTCAGAAGTCAGAATCCACCAAATCCTACTACAAATCACAAGTGGCGCAGCTTTCCTCTCTACCACAAACCTTCAAGTCTATGTATCCACAAACCCTTCTACCAACACTCCATAAAAACCCTGAAGCCTCTCAAGAACGCACTTTTCACTCAAGAATCCCTTCAACACATACTTCTCTCTTTTTTCCTGGTTGTTAATTATAATAAATTCATGAACAATTTTGCACTAATACGCTGCGTTATTGCATAGGTCGCGCGGCTCATTTTTCTGTAATGATCATTTTACTCATTAGAAATGGGTGCAATCAAATTTGGATATATTCCAAAAGATTAGATGATGCTATTTGAAAAGTGTGTATCTAGAAAGGTAATTGATGAAACTCCAATAGGTCAGCGAGGTAGTAAAATGACTCGATGTATAAAAAGCTTAGATCAGATCACTAATGTGCACGTATTAATTGCATCAATTCACTAGAATTTACTAAGAGAAAACATGTGGAAAAAAATTCAAAGTTAATCTGAAAGCATATAAGTCTAGCTTGCATAAGAATAAAAATACATGTAGAAAATGGAAAGTTCTGTATACATAAAGCATAGAGCAAAAGAGAGTAAGCAACCCACCGCTGCTCAGAGAAACACACGGGAAGAGAGTGAAAGTAAGAATAATAAGAGTGAACGACGATTTCAACATTGCCATACTTTGATTACAAAAGCAATAGGAAGAAAAACGTAGTGGGGGAGGGGGGCGCCTCTGTAAACTAACAATCACACCTTGCTGTTTATATATAGGTGGAATAAAGAGAGTTGTACCAAAAAAATAAAAAATAAAGAAGAGTGGGCGAATTCCACGTGTATATAAAACGTCAACTCTGAAGTTCTTTCATTAGGCCAACTCCAATCCTAATCCTTAAGGGCTCGTTTCCTTTACTTTTCCTATGCCATGAGAAAATAAATTTCCCACTAAATTTCCCACTAGGTTTTCCTACCAATATTTGGAAACGTGGGGAAAGCAATCAAAAATTATAGTTTTATGTTCATTCTAGTGTTTCATTTGTGTATGAATAGGAAACTAAATCGTATAAGTTTTCCAATTATATATCCTTAATTATTAAAACATAAATCCTAGAGTATGAGAAAAAATGATTTCATTGGAGTATTTTTCCTTACTTTTTGCATACCAAACATAGGAAAGTAGGGCCGACCATTTAGACCGAACTGACGGAGTCTGAGCTGTACCGGCCTAATCGGTTTACCAATTTGTCGGAACTGACTGAGTTTTTTGAAAAACTTTGTTTCGATCTATACATATACAATAATTTATTTCTTAAGAGGATTACTTTCTCTCTCTTTTTTTTTTTTATAAAGGAACGAGCGACCCATTATAAGGTGCTCATATTATTGATACTAGAAACTGTTACACACCCGATGAGTGTGGAAGTCGGTAGTTATCAATGTGGAAGTGGGGGGTTATAGATTTTTATTTTTTTATTAGTGGGGGGTTATAGATTTTTATTTTTTTATTAATTATTTATTTCTATTTTAACTATTTTATCTCTGAAAAATTAAAAAAAATATAGTTATTTAATCTTTAGAAGGTATTAAAGTAAAAAAAATTCGGTTATGGTTGATAAGATGAGTTTTCTTAAATATAATATAGACTACAAACAATACTCACCCAATGAGTGTGAGTATGAGCAGTTAATTGAAATGAATTTTTTTTTAGAGTAATTATATTTTTTATAATTAGTGGGTAGTTAATCTCTATTAATTAAGAGAATAAGTCTTATGGTTAAATTTTTAAAAATTCACTAAATTTCCTTCTTTAATTAAACTTTGAAAATAAATAATTCAATATTTAAAGGACATAATGGTAAATTAAAAAATATTAAAATTAAAAATAAAAAATAAAAAAGGTTAATCAAAATGTGGATAACTGCCCTTAACAACAAATCTGTAATTGTAATTTTTTCAATTAATTTTTTATTCTAAATATACAATTATTGACATAAAAATCAAAACAAAATGATGCCGTACCTTAAGAGGATTACTTAATCTATGCATGTGTTTAATTTGAGCAATCCTGAAAGGAGCAACACACGGTTTAGGGGTTTGTTTGGTTGAATTGGTTAAAGTATTCATATTTTGTAGGTAATGAGGTTCAAGCTCCTCACTTCTGAGCGAGGAGATTGAGCCTTAACCACCAAACTACAACTTCAAGTTGTTATATTAGTACAAAACATTAAATTTATTCTCTTATCAGATAGCAAAAAATAAATAAATAAAACCTCACCTTATCTATTTGGATCATCACTGAACAACCGTCTATTCTTTTCTTCTTCTTCATTTTTTTTTCTTCTTTCTTGTTCTTCCTCCTCCTGCTCTTTCTTCCATTCTTTCTCCTCGTTTTCCTTCTGAAAATTGTCAATGTACACATATCCGTCAATTCTAACTTTTTTATTCAAATTTTGGTCATGTGCCACTCATGTTAGGGCAATATATCACTTCTTGTCATTTTTTTGTTTATTTATTTATTTTTGGTTGTTTTAAAACAATTTTTTTTTCAAAGCATGCTTTCTTTCTTTAGAGATATTATATTTGGAATCATATTATTAACTTATTATTAATTATTTCTTATAAAAAAAAACTTGTCATAATTTTTTTTTAAATTTTTTTGCATGAATTATTTTCTCAATATAGAGATCATCTATATGGAAAATTCTAGTGTATGTTAACGTATTTCATACGTACAATTGTTACTTTTAGGACTTAATTACTCAAATGAGAACTTATTTACTCTAATGAGAACCATATTTACCTTAACAAGGACTTTTTTGTAGTTACCACATGAGTTGTCAAAGTAGTAATATGTGTCCTCAAGTTGTAAAACATTATAATTACAACTTTTAAGACTTAATTACTCAAACAAGAACCTAATTTACTCTAATGAGGACCTTATTTACTCTAATGAGGACCTTATTTACTCTAATAAGGACTTTATCTCCGCATTATGTATGAGAAATGTTAACATACCATAGTTTTACTCCATCTATATATATATATATATATATATATATATATATAATGTCAAAACTTGAGTTCTTGGTAAACATTTAAAAACCCAATATTTATCCCTCCAACACTATATTAAATAATATATAAACTTAAATATATTAAGGGCAAAACAGTAAATACCATTGTCAAAACAATAAATAAAATAGTATAGAACCCCACACCAACTTGCCCATTTGCCTATGTTTTATACTATTTTTAATTTTTTTATTTCTTCTTTTATTTTATTTTCTAACATTATTTATTTTTTAATTTGAAAAATAGTATGATAAAACGGAGAGGTAAATGATAAGGAAAAACTAAAATAGACGAGAACGTTTTTCGCATGCCAGTTTATTAATAATATATATTTGTTTCTTCACAACAACAAAAAAGACCTAGAATGACTATATTGCCCTTCATGTAAGTGGTATATGGTGAATATTTAGATGAAAAATGTTAGAATTAATGGATTGGGTGTAAATTGACAATATTTGACAAGTTCAATAGATCGCAATTGCAAGTTCTGGGTGCAAAATGACAATTATAGTCAAATTCATGAAATATTTTGGCAAGTAAGTGACGCAACGATAATTTTGGAATGAAATGTGAGTGAAATGTGGATTTGCGTATCGTCGTCAAAGTGTAGTAGATGGTATATTTGAGACCAGGGGATGTCGTACCCAAGGGATTGGAAGGCCCAAGATCCCTATTTGGTAAACAATGTAACCGAAATGCTTGACACTAAAATGGTGAGATAAGAGATGGACTATGTACTAGTGAAATGAATTATGTGCAACATGAGGTAGTATTCATAGATTGTGTTCATGGAAGTGTAACATGTAACCAAAACAGTAAGTAAAGTAAGCAAATAAAACTAGCTAAAGCAAGTGTATGAGCTTACAAACTAAATACAATTGGAGTGTGTTTGTGATCAAATGGATGAGATAGTTGGGGTTTCGGGTTTAACCTAACCCACTCCGATGTATGATAAACCACTTTGTTATGAACATAAGATTGATTAACAAACCAAAATCCTCAAACCTTAGCACTAGAAAGAGTACATAAGATTTAGTTTCACAATTTATCCCTTATGTCATTTACGATTCATGGGGGGCTCTCAATCAATTTGCTTAAGCTTTTTACAGTCCCTAAGTTCATCAAAAGAGGCATAGGATCTAGAAACTAGGATTTCAAACAAGCTAGGCCTAAGCTTAACTCATCACATGCATTGCCAATTGTCTAGAATTTATAGAGGTTACCAAGCTCTACAAATTCAACCAACATAAGTCTAACACATGCTTTTCAATTGGTAAGATATCCAAACATGCATCCAACATAATCAAACTAGACAATGAATATGTTCATATCACAATCAGGTTCATAAACATCACAGTAAATCAATACATCATCATGGGCTAGGGCTCACAACCCTAGCCCCCAACAAAGAGACTACTAACACATGCTTGAAGTATACATCATTATTACAAATATAACATATGAAAGTCTAAACAAAATTAAAGAGAGGGTTGAGAAAATCTCAGTGATGAGCTCCAGCAGCTCCTTGATGTTCCAGGTGTGATGCTAGGCTCCCCACTCCTCACTCCTTCTAGCTTCCAAAACTCCAGAAATGCAGTTTCTGCTTCTTGATGTCTCCAACGAAATATGCAGTAGATGAAGTGGAATGATGGTGAAAATTGGTTTCCTAGACAGATTAACGTCTTAGGAACAACTTTCGTGAAGGATCCGAAGTGATTCGGGTGGTGGAAGGTGGTGAAAATGGCCAATTTGTGACTGAGGTCGGGTGGTTCCGAACTCACTATTTTTGAGAGATTTTCTTGGCTATTTTTTGAATTGGTGATTGAATCCCTTCCCCTCTGATTCCAGCTCCTCTTTGATCTCTGTCCTCTCTTCCTTTTCAGCTGGCAGCCACCTCTCCCTTGTCTTCACTCCTCCCAAGTCAAAGGCAAGGAAAAACATGCCTACACCTTAGTCAAAAGGGTGAGTTTCCAATTTCAACAAAGTGTTTGTTATCCCAAGAATATGTGATGGTTGTATTGACAATATAGGCAGCTGATATTTGAATTGCACCACTCCAAGTGGTGGTTATCCGGTGGTGGTGCCGCCGAATGTGGTGGTGGTTTGCCGGAAAAATCGCCGGAAAGGTAATTTCATCATTTTTCTTCATTCTTCCGATTCTTCAAGGGCTTCAAGGGCACCGACTTCCAAAGGTTGATTTAAGAATTCCTTAGCATCGAGAAGCCACGGTTGACTTCTAAACCTCTTCTCGGAAGTGCGCCCAAAAGTCATCAAAAATGCACCTTTTGTGCTAAATTACTTCAAGTCATACAAGTGACCTGAAATCATGAAAACGCTCATTAATAACGACAAAATGCCTTCGGATAAGCTTAACTCTTGTGATTAGGAATATAATTTGCGCTATAAATAAGTGCAAATCAGTAAGCCTAAAAAGAAATTGTAATTGTTGTGTAATCCCAACAACTCGGGTAAAAATGTAGTTATCAACGAGAAAACACGTTCTCTCTTCTTTTCCTTTCTCCCTTCTTCCTTCAATTTTCTTCTTCCTCATAATTTTAGCATGATATCAGAGCGGGTTAGCACACGTGTAAATGTCAAACAACCACAAGTGTTCCACATTTATAGCTTGAAAATTTGTCACACGTGCGGGAACGTGTGAGAATGTAAATTGTTAGTCCTATATTAGAAAAGTAATTAATACATTACAATTGAGTTTACAAGAGTATTTTAGCCCTCTCCAACCATTATTAATAGATTTTGGTTGCGACGTTTTTATCCGCCTCTATTCACAACCCAATTTAACTGAAAAATTAACCGTCACTCCTAATTCCCGACCAAAAAAAGATAAAATAACATAAAAAAAATCTTGGATCAAATAGTGCATACCAACCTGAAACTCTTTCCGTCTCTCTATCTCCCTTTCCGATAATTGCAGGTACTCTCTCTCTCTGTCTCTTCTGTTTGTAAAAATTGCTAGGGGTATATCTTTCTTTTTGCCTGATATATATAAATTTCAGGATTCTTTCCTTTTGTCCTTTCGTATGATAATTTCTTATAATTTTGTGCTTCCGAGAATAAGTGTAGAATCCGGTTAAAGTTTTGAAACTGATCATAGTATTAATTTGTTCTTTATTGTTTGTGTGTACATGTGTAATGGATCAAACCAGAATGATTGAATTTTGCAAAATGCCCGAAGAAATGGCCCTGCAAATCCTGTCAAGGCTACCACCTAAATCTCTTATGCGATTCAAGTGTGTCCATAAGTCGTGGTGTAGTTTGATCAGCAATCCCAGCTTCACAGCCAAGCACCTCTCCAATAGCATGCATTATAATGTCCACACTCGTCTCCTTTTAAAGCATTTGGTCGTCAAGGATACCAACACCGAGGAGAATGAAACTGTGTTCTCATTGCTTAATATATCAAATGACGATGACGATGATATTCATTATGTTGTCGAGGACATGACGAAGGGTCAATTGATTGGGTTCAAGGTTCTTGAATCTGCATGGATAGTAGGCCATTGTGATGGAATTATTTGTCTAGCTGATCTTAGTAACGTCATAATGTTATTGAATCCAGCAATCATGGAATTCAAACTTGTCACCTCTGATCCATTTGTTCCAGATAAGACTTTAAATTTGGGATTCGGGTATGATCCTAAATCTAAAACCTACAAAGTTGTTAACATTTCTCCTCTTGATGTGGAAACATATGGTGATGGAAGTATCATTTTGTATTCTCCCAAAATAAAAGTCTACACCTCAGGTACTGATTGTTGGAGACAAATCAAGACAGACTCCTTAGAAACAGAAACTACTAATTTTTGTCTCGATAGTTTTCAGATATACTTCAAAGGATGTTGTTATTGGACAGGACGTGAACAGCTGAAGGAATATGACGATGAAGATCTTGATGCGGGAAATCTCAGGCAAGTAATCATATCATTTGATATGGTTGATGAGGTATTCCGTAATATACCGTGTCATCATACTTTATGCAAGTCATGCTTTTGTTGGTATGATATCCACCTTATAGTGTGGAATGACTCAATTGCTCTTTTGTGCCTGGATGATGATGCAAGTAATGGTGAATCCTTGGGAATGTGGATCATGGCTGACGTTTGTGGAGTTGAGGGTTCTTGGGTGAAACAATTTTCCTTTGAAAAAGCAGTGGGCATGGCGACACCATTGCAATTTTGGATCAATAACGAGATTCTTATGTCCAAAGAAGGGCATATAGTCTCCTATAACCTTAATACAGAAAAGATCAAGTATTTTCCAATGAATTCCAACGGTTTTCAGGTTGTTGCTTATGTGACTAGTATAGTTGGGATCACAGGAAGCAACGTGTTTCAGAGCAGAGACTATTCTAACAATATTAGTTGACAATCATTCTCATATGCAAAAGATTAATAGAAGGATATACAACAAGAATGGAAGTATGGAACTATGTTGAAATTGTATTTCTCGTCAGGGAAGAGTTTGCTACTTTTCTCTCACTCAGTCTCATGTCATCACATTTTTTTATAATTATGTCCTTGTAAGTTGTAACTAATCGTTTCGATTATCTTGGCACTAGAATCTTATATTAAATCTTACGGTTTTTATTTAAAGACAAAATTTGATTTAAGGACTACATAAAGAAGAAAAAAAATCTAGCCTCCATAAAAGTCATCTCTTTAGTAAAATCCTAGCCCCTCATGAGATGCTTTAGCTAGTGTCTGTGTGCGCATCAAATCCAATAGCACATTCGTATGCTATCCTTTTAGCCTCTGGTTTCTTTCTATATTTTTTCTTACACAAATCCTAGCGTCGTCAGCTATCGCTTATGCGGCTTCCTATGGTGAGGATGGTCTTAGCCTCTGGCTTCTTTCTATATTTTTTCTTACACAAATCCTAGCACCGTCAGCTATCGCTTGTGCGGCTTCCTATGGTGAGGATGGTCTTGGCCTCTCTCACTCACAAGAACGGCTCTGTCCGTCATACTCTTTTCAAGGTTTTGGTGGTTATGCTCCTGCAAGGCCTCTCTTGGGTTCTCATAGATGGTTGACACCTCGCTTAGATCTGATTTTGTTGTTAGTTTTGTTAGGTGTCAATCAAATTCAAGGATTCAAGGTCTGGGATCCAGGTGAGTTTTGGTTGCTCGATTATGACTGCTCAATAGCTTTGCTGTTCCAAGTCAGCGACCTTATTACTGGTGGGGCGCTGCTAAAGTTTAACCTAAATCAGATTTTGATATTTGATTTGGGTTCTTTTAATTTCTTGTTTAAGAATAAACATGATCAGTTGTGCAAGTTTCGATTGTAGTTTTACTTTCTTTTTTCATGGGTTATCCTTGAACTAGATTTGATTTATTGGTCTCAATGACAATACTTGCTGGAATTTTTCTGTTGGTTGTTGTCAGCAGCGATGCACGGTGTATGTATTGTTCTAGGTTTCGAATCATCAATTAGAATTTTAGGTTTAGACTCATCGATTAGAGCACTTGTGTGGTCTGTTTTGCTCATTTTTAGGATGCTCATATTAAGGATTGTAATCTTCTATTGATTAATAAAGGTTTTGTTTGTTTCAAAAAAAGACAAAATTTGATTCAAAAACAAAAATCATGAATCATGAAATCTTGAAATTGAATCAAACACATACAGTTGGCCAAAACAGAATATGTTTTTTTTTTACCAAAATAAACCTTAGGGTTTTTATCATCCATGGATCGTACTTTCGCCTACCTGACTGATTGATGTCCAACGTTTAAATACGATTACAGAGATACCAAGACTTTTAAAAACATCTCTTTGTGATATCTCCGTCTCAATTCCGTCAGTTCTCCGTTAATTAAGAGGCTGAATCTGTCATTTCTCAACTGCTCCTCTTTCCTTTTTATTTTCATTTTTTGTGTTCTTCTTCTTCAGTGTTTTGACTTCTCAGCCTCCTCCTCTTCGACAAAGAGTTCCAGGTATATCAATATGGGTTTGCTGTATTTAACCAAAATCAAAATCCCAGAACAAGAATAATCCAATTCAGAGAAGAGATGAAATAGAATAATACCGGCAATTCCAGCCGCTTCTTTGGCAATTAGAAATGCGGAATATAGAGCAGAAAGAACCATCAAATTCCTTAAAACTCCAATTCTTCACCAAAATGGTAGCCCAATTGTCACCTCCTCATAATTTATATTTAGACAAAAAGTAGAATAGAACTCGTCGACGGGTAGAACTTAATTAAAACTTCATAATCAAGACTAATTAAGATATTTGGCCCTTCTCGCCCTTGGCTGCGTAGGCCCATGTCTTGGGTCTTTATTGTGGTTATTTTTTTCTTCAATTTTGTTAAGGATATATGATCCCCTAATCTCATACCAAATTAGAGATGTTTACATACCAAATATGGAGGTTTGAACAACCCGTACGGCCGTACATAACTCTATGGAGTATGTTTCTACAATCTCATTCATCTCTTTCTCACAAGCATAGCCACAAGTTCGATCTCTCGTTGAATATATACAAAGATAACCGAGTCTTCTCTAATCTTTCTCTTGATCAATGCTTATACAGTTATAGGTACAGCTTTCCTTTTTTAGACTTAACGTACTCTTAGCATCTTAACAAACTTCGCAACAGCTGTGCGTGTATACCGATGAAAAATGGACATCTGGTAGCTTATTGTTGGCTGAACAAAGAGCTATAATCAGCTGCGGCAGGTCTATATGTCAACCTCCATCCGTCTTGCTTGCACCCTTTCCGTGCATTCTATTGCGACCACTTCAGGGTACGTTCAAGTATTCTGTTTTTTCTTTTGGCCCTGATATATGTATATATATATATATATATTTATTTATTTATATATGGTTTCTTTTCTTTAGAAGTTCTTATTTTTTAAAGTGCCGAATTTTGATTTCAGCCGTTAAATCATATAACCTTAAAAAGTGAGGAACTATGTACTTGAGAATTATTATTATATATATATATATGACTTTTCGACTAAAAAGATTATTACTTTGTAAGGTGCGCAGTTTTGATCTCAGCCGTCAGATTAGATCATTTAAAATGGATCTGACGGCTGAGATCAAAATTTCGCACCTTAAAAAAGTAAGGACCTCCTTACTTGAGAATTATTGAATATATATACAGTCCCTTCACGTGTGGACGTCCACAAGTGAATTACAATGCGAACATCTTCATCCCGACCAATTGACAACATAACTCAATCATCGAAACCATTCATTGTTTAGATTTATTTTCAAGAATTATTCTTACAAAAAATCAGCCGAATTGGAGATTATTTAGTCATTTGTTCGTTGTATAGTTTACAAAAAAATATAATCTATCATATAAAATTGAAACGATGAATGTGGTATAATTTCCAATTAGAATTTTTTTTTATCAAAATTATTCTTTAAGGATGACTTAAAATATAGACGATTTTGATCATTAGTTTGAGCTCTCAATGAGGATATTCGCATTGTAATTTACGTGTGGACATCCACAGGTGAAGAGGACTATATATATAACGATTTTTTCTATTGGCCTTTTTTATCCATTAAGTTCGAAACTTTTGAGAGAGAAAGTTTTATGCTTTTGAGAATAAGAGTAGAATGCCGTTAATATTTTGGAAACTGATCATCAGTGTTAGTGTGTAATGGAGCAAACCAGAATGACTGAATTTTGCAAAATGCCGGAAGAGATGGGATTGGAAATTCTATCAAGGCTGCCACCTAAATCTCTTATGCGATTGAAGTGTGTCCGTAAGTCGTGGTGTACGTTGATCAACAGTCCCAGCTTCGTAGCCAAGCACCTTTCTAATAGCATGCATAACAATGTCTACACTCCTCTCCTTTTAAAGCGTTTGGTGGTGAAGGACACAAACACCAACGAGAAGGAAGTTGTCTTCTCATTGCTCAATATTTGCATATATAATAAGGATGATGGTGAGTATTATATTGATTATGTTGTGGAGGACATGTTGAAGGGTCAATTTATTGGGCTCAATGTTCTAGAATCTGCTTGGATTGTAGGACATTGTGATGGAATTATTTGTCTAGCTGATCTTAATAACGTCATAATGTTATTGAATCCAGCAATCATGGAATTCAAACTTGTCACCTGTGAGCCATATGTTCCAGACAAGACTTTAAATTTGGGTTTCGGGTATGATCCTAAATCTAAAACCTACAAAGTTATTAACATTTCTCCTCTTGATATGGAGCAAATTCTGCAAGGCACCAGGTGCCTAAGGCACCAGGTTTGTTGCTTATGACGTGGCATTCTATTTTATCATTGGATCAATCCAATGATGTATAGATAAAAATAAAAGTCAAACAAAATATAAGGAACTGTGTGTGTTAGACGTTAACGGGTTTCGACGGAAAAAAAAAAGAAAACAGCCCTTAACCGAGAATAAGAGATCCAGTTAAAGAGACTTGATAGACTTTGTGATTAGGGGGTCAGGATTCAAAACGTAAAAAGAAAATCTGGGCTTCGCGTCTCCCTCTCCTCCCTAATTCCCTAGCAACTCAATCGACTTGATCTACTTGATCTACTACTTTCCAGCCATTGGAAGCTACACCGCCACCATCAAAATCTCTCGGATCAAAGCCTCAATCCGCCGGTGTCGACGACCCCAAGGTTCCATCGCGTATTCACATCTCAGTCGTACCTCTCTTCTACATTTCGGCACTGTCTGGGCTTTGGCCAAGTAAGTCTCTCTCTCTCTTGTAGTTAATTGATCCCCGTTATTCAACCTTGAATCAATTATCGAAGCTCTATCACAAGTAGAAGCTGAAATATTTAAGGCATGACTTAAGTTACCTGAGTGAGCCAAAGATGTCGACGAAGAATTGATGGTAGACGATGGTCTACCTTCAACGCCAAGGAGGATTGGGAGGCAATCTGCAATGCCTTTCCCTTTCTTCCCTTCTCTCGGATATGCTCCTTGTCACCACAACAAGACCACTCTTGATTTTTAGTGTTCTTTGAACCAGAGAAAGAAGGTTGAACAACACCATTTCGCTGAGTTTCTATTATGTCTTTTCAACTGCTGAATTACATGTTCTTATACTACACTAAAGTAGTTGGAAATGATAAACATCGTCATGTCAAACGTAGTGGAACAACTCACACCAGCTCACATAACACATGCTAACAAACATAGTGGAACAACTCACTCATGTTTGACAGTTCATAGGACAACTCATGCTCTCATAAGTCATAACACATGCTAACACCTTGTAAAGGTTCACACATGTTAAAGGTGGCTGTAGTTGGGGTGATATGATGATATCTTGACAGGTTCACACCACTTTAGCTTTTGCTATTAGCCTCCAGCAGCAATTAAGCATTCATTTTTGGTATCTATGAACCACTATGTTTCTTCAATGACACTACTCATTTTTTAATTTTATTTTTTATATTTCTTTGTTCTTTCTTTTTCTTCTGATATAGCGAATTGATAAATTTCACCCACATTTTTCTTGCTGCAGGTGATCATATGGTGGGCTGGTCTCATGAGAAGTGCTGTGTATATGGCACTAGCTTTTAATCAGGCAAGTTGAGGGAAATACTCTTCTTGTTTAGCGTCAATTATGTTTACAGCATCTCTCCCTCACAAGCTCTCCTCTCTCTCGGATCGATCAAGGAAGTTTATCACAGACCATCACGATCTCCGGCGTTCACTGTGAAGTTCTGAGGTAGTTCCTGTTCTGAATTTTGTTGTCAATTTTTACTCTTTTGCAAGTTTGATGAAATGGGTTGTAGAAGTTCAGTGTGCTGCTGCTTATTTTATTTTGTATTTGTTCATATTAAGTGTTTGATTTGCTTGAGGTTGTGTAATTTGGCAAATTGCAGCACTTGAGAATGAAAACAATTTGACTTAGCTTAATGGAAAGTTTACGATCATCTTATGAAGTTATGAGTTGATCACCTTAATGACTTTTGTTTACTTGAGAGTTTAGAAGTCAGACTGCTCTGAGAGCTTTATGATTGAAATTTAGAATGAGGAACTAGGTTCGTGACTCTGTGATTATTCCTCAGGAGTATTAATTATCATGCAAATGGAAATATTCGCTGTGGAATTTAAAAAAAAAAATGGACATGCGCTTTGCATTAATTGATTGGAGAGCCATAAATAGACTGTTGATTTTCTTTTGCCTGAAATAGATCCTAAATGATCATTTCTAATTAGTGAAATTATTTATGTTATTAGTTTTCTCTTTTAAGCACATACTCTGTGTTAAATCTTAGGCTTTGTATAAATTATTATAATAAACACTTTCTTTTGAGTTTGAAGAGATCAATATCTTTTCATTTGGGTGAATGTTTCAATATTCTGAGCATGAAAGAACATGATCCTTGAAATCGTACTAAAGAGGAGGAGAATTTAATCTTATTTATCTTTTTTATTTTTCATTAAATGGTCGTGTTTATTGATTTTATATGCGATATACTGAATTCATAAGTATTTTTCCTGTTCAGTTGTTTAATCTGTTGTTTTTTGCTTATGTAGGGGAGGCTGGGAATTGTTATTGAAAAGGTAAAGGGCTGCTGTGTTTTGGTGAGTAATTGGTAGGGGAGTTTATATTCTTATTTTGTTGATTCAGTTATTGAGTAATATGTTTGATAACATTTCAGGTGTCAAACTCAGTGATACCTCAAAGAATTTAGCTAAGGGATTTGTTACGGGAGATTTTGTTGTTAAGGTGTTGTAGTTTTTTAAAATTAGTTTGCATTCTTTTATTCTATTGGTTGTAGCTATTTAGTTTTTATTGGTTTGCAAACTTTTATTAAGTGGCAGCAGTTGTTTAGTTTCCAATTTTTGGTTTGTTGTGCTACTCTGATCCTAAATTCATTGTTATTAAGTGAATACTGTATACATAAAGCTTCCACTGAGTATTTGAATTTGAACTCAGTGTTATTTACATAGTAAAGATTAAGAATTTGAAGCAATCTGTATCTGTGCTGCTAGCAAATGGATTGACTTACTGCATTTGCAAGATCAAAATGACATGGGTTTTTGAAGCAAGTTGGAGTTAACTAATTTTCGATGGTGATTTCAGGTTGCAAAAGGGTTTTTGGAGCAAATTATAGTTGTGGAAGTATTTGCCGAGGTAAATGCCTACATGAACTCATGGTTTCACACTTTCACTGGAGTTTATGTTAATGCCTGTGAAAGTAGTCTTCATTTTGCATGGCTGAAAAATCATTATCTTAATGCCTACTAAAAAATTTCATTTAACTACTGAACTTTAAACTAAGGTTTGCAAGCAGAACAGGTTAGTTCTGGAGCCTCAGCTTATGGCCGTTATTTGTTTTATCATACAACCCCTTTTCTGGGTTTGTATTCTCTTTTTTGTCCTGTATTCTCAATTAAGTAATAATGGAATAGTAGATTAAACTAATGCATTTCTAAACAAAGAACAAAAAGATCATGATATGTATATCTGCTTGAAAATAGTGAGGGGTATTATTGCAGTACTTAGTTGTTAATGCTGTAATCAATTTAATACAGTTCTAATATTTCAATGATAAGTAACCATGAACTTATGACCTTAAATTCGAAACATAAGAAATTAAGGATTCAGTTTGCTGATCAATTCTGTTTTTGATTGTAGGAATTTAAGAGCTTGAGATCTTTATCAAACAAGAGTTGTTGTCAGGAGTACTACTGTGGTCTTCTGGGTCTTGCTGGTAAGTATTTTTGTTTTTGTTTTCTGTTCTTATGCTAATGAGGTTGAAAGAATTAGTTGAATTGCACTGGTTTACAAATTGAAGCAGGTAGAATTACTAAATTTATTTGACATTGTAATGTTAGGTTTGTTGGGAATATCGCGTTTGGGAGCTCTTCTCCAGAGGTAAAGCTGAGTTGTTGGTTTCATTTGATGCAAGAAGATTGTATCCTCTGGACTTTATAACTATGCATATGGTCTGTATTAGTTTGTACTTATTTCACAAAATGTTTTATTCTTATTTTATAACTATGCATGTGCCTTCAATGTTGCAGTTCATACTTATTGCCACAATAGAGTTATAACTATGCATACGGTTTTGACCCTTAATGAAAGAAAACAGCAGACTGCCAAAACTAATCGCAAAAATTAAACTTCAAAGCTAAGCACTAATCTTCACACTAGATACTGATATGGATTTAATTGAAAATCCTAGATACAAAATCCAAAATGCATAAAAGAGTAGTTTTACACCTTTGCTATGTAATAAATCCTCTGTCCTATGTCTTGTATAAATGACTACACAACGAAAAAAGTTCCGATAGTAGTAAAGTGCAGCAAGAATGAAATCAAACAAACAGCAAAAGAAACAGAACACCATGCTACAGATAGTAACAAAAAGCTCTAAGCTACCAATGAAAATGCAGAAATTAATGTCAACTCATTTCTTCTCATCTATGGCACCTTTTAATCAGGCAACTTGTGGGAAATGCTCTTCTCTTTTAGCTTCAGTTAAGTTTAATTAAATCTACCAGTAATAGGGCATAGGGAATGGAAAAACTTTGACCTTATCGTGAAATATTCATTAAATCGGAACAAATATAATCATGCAAATTACTTTATGAGGTCTGTGTTTTTTTAGTGTCACCTTCTTGTAAGCAGAACTTGTTTATTTGGTAGTAATCATGTTATTCAGTAGATTCTACTAGAAAACTAATTCAGTAGTATTCATGTCTTCCGTGTCTTGTGTTGGTAAGGCACAGAAGACATTGTTTTTGTCGTGTATTTTGACGTTGTTTTGGATTCTTAAACTTTACATACACACTTGCAAACATTGTTCTGCCATTATTTGTTTTTCTTCACCAATCTTGTGGCGTGCATTTACTTTGGCACTTGCTCTGCCAAAGATTTATCTGTTTCTTGGAGAGCTGACTAGGTTTTTATTAAACAAACCAATAGAAGACATACAACTAATGTACTTGTTTAACCGTGATGATTTTTGTGGTACAAAGGCTTAATAGTTCTATCCAGCAGTTTTAAGACATATCTTCTAACTGGCATCTACTATAGCATAATAGTTGTAGTAGTTTCACAAATTTAGATGTACTTGCCTATGTCGGTTTCTTTGACACGGTAATGGTTCTTGTCGCTTAATCACGTTCAGGTGTGTGGTTTGATGACGAACTTCACCTCTTAGATGGTATTGCTGCCTCGTTCAAAACAAACAATCAGCACACCAGCATTGTGCTGCCAGAACCAGCCCTTCTAAAACCAGTCATTGTTCCACTTCTTGGTGCAGTAGACGATCCCATCATCAGTGAAGATCTCCGGCCCCCATTGCCATGTGAAGGTACTATTTGATTAATGCTTGATAAATTGATGTACTGGAAATCATTTGGTTCAAGTACTGGTTGATCTTTAATTTGAATTGGTTGGTGAGTTTGATTTTATTTATTATTGTTTTTTCTTTCTTCTTGTGTTCCTTCCTCATTGTGAATATGTTTGGACTGATGTGAATTTTTGAGAGGAATTTTGCTGAAACTTTATCCTTCAACTTTATTGATTGGTTCTATTGCAATTTAAAGTCAAAAGGCTATTTCTCATTACAATACTCCTTCGACCTGCACTTTATCTTCTGCTCTTTGGCGTATTGAGAAGTGCAGATGCAAGTCTATGTTTAAAGTTGGGTTTGAAACTCCCATGTTGCCTCATCTTGTTATTAATTCATTTGCTCATGAATGGTTGGTTGTAATGCAAGTATGAACTCCCCAGTCCCCACTGTATATGTATTGAATACCCAGTTGTGGTATTAAAGTAAGGGCCGAAAGAACACTAATAATGATTAGCTATTTTAATTTTGTACGTGTTGTGTGCTGTTGGCAAAATTTCTGGAAGGCACCTGGTATGTATATAATGACGTGGCACTATTATATAGCCTTGGATATCACCAAGGGACTGCATTTCATCACAAAGTCAACTCTCAGAATGAAACTGAATGTAACGGAAACAGCAAGTAAACGTTAAGATAAAAATGGTTAGATCTATCCTTTTCTCTCTCCTGCTCTCCCTTACTTACCCATCCACAAAAACAAACTCACGCCAATTATTCCAGGAGGATTTCCTCTGTTTTTCTATTTGTGTCTATATCTCTCCTCCGACCTGAATCGCCAAGGCCAAATCATACTGTTCATGCATTCTTACCATTTCTATCGGTTTCTTACAAATTGATTGCTGCCTTACCAACACTGATGCCCATGTAATTGGAGGATATGAGGATGGTTACATTTTCTTCTGGGATCTCGTAGATGCTTCTATTGTGTCAACTGTCAAGTTTCCAAGCACATTCGTCAGTGCTAAAGCCTGTTTTTCT
The DNA here is from genome assembly GCA_030142095.1 of Rubus idaeus. Lineage (NCBI taxonomy): Eukaryota > Viridiplantae > Streptophyta > Magnoliopsida > Rosales > Rosaceae > Rubus > Rubus idaeus. The sequence continues at coordinate 5,092,401 of CM057968.1, forward strand.
TTTCCATGCATTATGGTTTTCCTTTGGAAATGGTTCTGACTGCTCGTAATATCCTTGCTACTTTGTGTCCTAAGCTTAGCAAAAAAAAAAAATAGAAAAGTGTATTTTTTTTATGCTTTCTTCTTTGTTCCCACCGTTATTTTCTCTGTATTTGTGTTAGTTTTGGCTTCTTTTATTATATTGCCAACTAATGAATCTGTATATGTGCACATTTATTTTGTTTTGATGCATTGTCATGATTAATTACATGATAGAGGTTACTCCTCCCTCTAGCCAAATCCTTCCGTCCCATGAAATTAATCAGACAAACCATTTTAGAACTTGGAGAGATGCAACTTGACTTCTAATGGCTGTATGAAGCTTTATATTATACAAATTATTCCATATTGTCTCTATTACCAAATGTCATTGTATATGTTAAATAACTAGATTATTAGTCTTCCTACAGGCAACTGAAATATCATGGGCAATACTGGTGAGGAGATGAGACCTAAGTCTATCTATTCTATGGCATCCTATCAACAAGTTCCACATGACTTGGGTCTTAATTGGGCCTGCTGGTGGCTGTAGTATGATTTTAGTCCTACAGTATTTATGTGTAGGTAGAATGGTAAGAAGTCGGAAATTGATTCTGTTTCATATTTGTCTTATTTCTTGTAGTTATCTTCATTTTCAATGTGTTTCGTATGACTAGCTAAGTCCTTCAAATACAGGTTCTTTTGTCGGGTTTGGTCCCAGACTTATACTCAAATTTATAATCCAAGGTATGATTTTGCCTTCTGCAGCTCACATTTGTCAATGTTATGTTTATGAATAAGGTTATATATATATATATATATATATATATATAACCATTCTCAGGTATGGAGGTTTGCACTTTTAAAAGTTGCGGACCTCCGTAGTGGAGAAGCTCTACATATATGTATATATATAGACATATATATATGTGTGTGTATATGTATATATATATATATATTTGATCTATATATGTATATGTATGCTAATTGATGGAGTTTACTATATATATGCATCCATCATATGTCAGGTTAAACTTTTTTCTTCTGTTTTTTATCTTAATCCCCTTAATTAACTGTACAGAAAGTCTGCTTAACATAAAAGTTGACTATCAGGAAGCTTTGTAGAGAAAGGATATTCAACTGCTGTGTTTTGAACCATTACTTGTTTCTGTCATTCTGTGCATTTCTTGTAAGTGGTTATTTATCTTATTTGTCTATTTTTACATAGTTCATGACTAATATCCTTGCATCAATTCTAAGTTTCCATCTGTCAGGATTTTTCTTACAAGAGAAGTAATGCTTGCCATGAGCTTTATAGTTGAGCTCCAAAGCTAGATGTCACTCCCAAGTTTTCGATCATGGATTCCTCTTCCGATTACCACAAAAATGAAAATGGTGGAACCCCACGCTCAAATATTCCTGCTAATGGGGATATTTTCGGATGAGTTGTAAATGGTGATGGTGAGACTGAAGGTAAGGAAAGCTGGACTGCTCAACTATTTTCTGCTACATTGTGTACCAATCTAAAACCTTGTCATGTTTTTGTAATTCACTTTGCAGGCTACTGCAGTTTTTGTTGCTCTTTTTCTTGAATTAATTAACTCATGACTAGTGGAACATGGGGTTTTTCGCATTGTGAATTCACTCTTATAGTCTTATGTTTCCTAATTAGTAATTACTGTAGGCTATCTGCAAGCAACCATCGACTGTGTATGGTAAATGCTAAACAAGATGCTTCCGATATGTCTCTGATTTGGTATGGAATTCCTTCTTTTTTTTTCTTTTCTTTTTTTCCCTTCTTCACCTTTTCCTCTGGAGCCTTATAGCAGAAGCCCTCTTGTTTACATTTTTTCTTGGGACTTTAAAATGTTATGACATGCTCTTGGAATCTTATATGCCTGGTACTGTAAATCTCATGATCATCAGCTTCCAGTTGCATTTTAATCCATTCTAATTGATTTCTTCTTCATCTCCTAGATTTCATATACATTTTTCGTTTTGCTCCTCTCATGTTCTCGGCTTTGCTGCTGTTTCATATGAGTATTCACTGCTGCAAGACACCGACTAAGCTGAAGGAGAGGATCGTGAAGGGAAGGATTGAATGATTGATTGATGCTCCATAATTGTATTAAATCCTTTCCTTCTCATGTATGGCTTTGACTTGAATGGGCAACTATAAGCTCTTGGTGATTCAAGGTCCTATGTTATGTGTTGACTAAACTTAGATGTAATTTGATTTAGATATTAGATTTTCACTTGAGGAATTGTTGGGAAGTTATTCTGATGTGCTTTTAAGTAATACAATTGGTATATGGTATTTTGGAACGCAAAATTGGCTAGTTGATGACGTAGTTATGATCTGTTTTACCATATTTCCATTTGCAGTTATAATTCTCAATGATTCAAAATCAAATGAAGAAGTAATAGAAAGGTCATCTTCCAATTATATTGCATATATTGAGCCTAAATATCTGATTCCTCAGCTCTTTGACCCCAGCATCCTTTAATCTAGCAGTTGCACCCTGTCAAGTACAAGTGACTTTAGGGGTCACCATTTGGCCCGAGGCCCGCTGGCCCGCTGGCCCGAACGATCTAAGCCCGGCCTGAACTCGTAGTAGGCCCGCAAAAGCCCACCTAAGTATTTATACATATTAATACATATCTTGTATTTTATGTTATAGACTATAACATGTCATATAATACAAAATATTTATTAATAAGAAGTACATATTACTACTTTTATTTTTATTCTTGCAAAATATTTATTTATTAATATAAAATATTATCAACTTATAATTCATAATTTGAAATTGTTCAAAATCTTATTAATATTATGCTCACAAAATATTAATAGTATTACATACACAATTATTATTAGGGTAAAAACCTCAAATGGTACCTGAACTATCGTGTAAGGTATTTTTTAGTACATACGAATGTTAAGTACCAAATATGGTACCTGAACTATTGCTCTATTACCTAACATGGTACCTCCGTTATTTTTTCCGTTAAACTCACCTACGTGGCATGTATTTAAAAGGCAAAATAGTACACACAGCCACTAATAGTAATTAAAGTTAACATCCTTTGACCACCTCATCATTCCCTCTAAAAAGGCCAAGTTTTCCCTCGAAAATGCTCTCTTGACTCAACTGAAATTTTTTTAAAAAAATCACAGATTAATATTCTTAATATATACTAGGAAACTGGAATAAATTTTCAGCTTTTGTATGTGATTATGCTTACCCAAATGTCAACAGTTTCATCATCCATACTATCGTCTATCTTGGATGAAGTAGATGAGTCAGAGTCTTCACTACTATCTTCTTCTTTTTCTTCCTCTGATTTTGAATCATCATCCTTGTCTTCTTGAACATTTTTGAAAAGTTTCTGCACACAAAAAAGTATTATGTTACTATTAGTGACATGGTTAGTGACATGGTTAGTGACATAGTCAGTGACATGGTTAGTGACATGGTTCTCAAGATGACAAATGAGCATGCACATATAGAAGCTTGCAACATGATCTTAAATATTTTATTTGAGAAGGAAGATGATATACGTCACTTCTATGAATCCAGCGTAAGTTTGAAAACCATGCTTATATTTTCCAAGACAATGAACACAACATATTTTCAATATTAAAAATCTCATCAATAGGAGCATCCAATAATGCATCATTTCAGCAACTATACAAATAAAGCCCAAAACTCAAAGAGTTTGATTATATCCCATTATCCCTTCTCCATTTCTCTACACAAGTGCATTTAAAGAAACCCCTTGGTAAGTTGGGGCCTTTTAATTATTTGTCACTAACCATGTCACAACCATGTCACTAACTATGTCACTAAAAAACATTGAAACCGATCCAAATTATACTTCAATTATGCAATTCTCAGAAAATCTAGATCCAAATTCAATCAAGCTATATTTGGTTACATGCAAGTCAAGAGTTTCATATCAAGCAATCTGTTATGAAGAAACTAATTTTAAATTGAAAACTGCAACTTGGTCAGTGACATGGTCAGTGACTTGAGAACATAACATTGATATGGTTAGTGACTTAATCAATAACTAGATTATTAACTCGATAAGTGGACTCAAGAACAACCAGAATTATTTGTTTGTAGTAAACAAATATTAGTGAAGCCATAAACGTACTGAGAGAAGTGTGCATGATCAAATTCAAAACATAAAGTTAAGAAATGGTGATTATTTCAATTTCCATTGCTTCCTTGGAAGAAAATAACCAAAAAAAAAAACACTAACAAAGTCCAACTTTGCAACTTTCTCATCATTTTTAGAGTTCCTTGCACCTAAACATAAAGTGATTGAATTGATCAACACAACATTACTTGGCAGAACCAGCAAATGTTCAATACCATTCACCAAAGTCATCATATTTTCCATCCCTTAACAGCAAAGGAACCCATGTGCCTACTTAAACTCAAAGACCAACAAAACCCAACAAAATATAATGAATTTTCCACATAAATGGTCACCATCAAACCCTGAATTCCACAAAAAAAAAACAAAGGATATCAAAACTTGCTTGCTTCAGTTGCATAAATTTTCTTAAGACTCCTATACTTCCTAAGCATCCTCATATCCTCAAATCAACAACAAAAACAAACCCAAAAACCAAGAACAAGGGCAGCACAAGAACAACCAAGCATTAGATACTTAAATAGCAAATGTACAGAGAAGACATACACACCCTTTCGTCTGCTCCTTGCTGGTTCTCTGAGTCCGTTTTCCTTTCCTGGTATGACCAACGTTTTCCCAATGCCCAACCTCTTCCTTCTATTATAGGCAAACTGAATTTAATTACTTTCTTATTTGATTGCTTTTTATGGACTTGGTACAGTGACTTGAGAGCAATTTTCATACATGCTTTTTAATCAAAAACAATCCCAAACCATCACTTACTAATTTTAAAAATCAAATTAACAGTACATATAAGAATAGTATGAGAATAACATAACCAGAATACCTTACCTTACAATTTTAGCAAAAAAGGCTAGTGAATCAGTCAAGCTTTGTAGTGAATCCTCTCCAAATCTTCCTTGTTGCTTCGTGGTCACTTAGTGATTTCAGTAATGCAAACTAAAAAATCAAAAGCCAGAATACAGTAACGTCAGTGACTCTAGCAGTGACTTGTTCATGAATCATTGACTGATTGGACGAAATACATCAAACAAGCTGCATTTGGTGAATCTTAGCTATCAAACGCCAACATTATCAAAAACCTAAACCCTAAACTCCTCAATCACAAACATAAGAAATTTTTACATTGATTTTGAAGAAAAATATTGGGGAAATCAAATAATTTCTCACCTTATTTCGATTAAAACCATATAATTTCTCGCCTTATTTTTTTGAAGAAGCACTGAACCTAATCAAAGCAATAACCGTACAAATTTCAGCAACTCAAATATGAAACTCAAAATCTCTACACCCGAAATTGATCAAAATCTCTAAACCCAAAACAATCAAAACCTACATCAAATTTTGGTTTAGAAGCCAAACCTTGTTTTGAACCGCGATTCGCTGTAAGAGGGAGAGAGAGAGAGATCGACGTCTGTTTACTGTGAGTGAGTGAGGTTGGATTGACTTCTTTGATAGAGAAAAATGGAGGATTCAGTTTTATTAGAGATAGAGAATGAGAGTGAGGGAATCTGGGGTTTTTGAGAGAGAGACGTATGATTTATACATATTTTATGTATAAAGGGCACTCCTAATCACTTGTTTTATGCTCCCTTAGCACCTAATAATGTCACTTACCCTCGTTTATCTCTTCTTATAGGTTCATAACGGGAGAAATGGAATTTGAAGAAAAGGATGCACTTTGGAAGCTTTTGAAGGCGTATTCGTGGAGCAACCAAAAAGTCAACCGTGACTTTGGAGCTCAAGATTTCAAGATTGAAGCCTTAAAAGTGGAGGACAACGATATCCCGGAGTTGAGACCAAGAAACCGAAAAGTCAACTTTCGGCCTGGAAAGTCAACCGAAGTCAACGGGCCCACATGGTCAACCCCGAGGTCAACCCCGAAGACATCCCACAAAGACTCATGCAAGACTTTCCCACATCTACTAGGAGAGCTCATTTGATTGGTTGAGGCATATTGGTGGTGAGTAGGAATTCAAATTCAAAAAGGGGACAAAACATTTAATGCTTGTGCCATACTTTGTCCCCTAGCCTTTTCCCTTCACCTTTTGTCTCCCAATGGTCCCAAATCTGATTTGCCTATGCTATACACACATTCCCACTTTGCCCTTAATGTCCATACACTTCCCTAACTACCCCATGGCATTTAGGTCTTTTTAGGTGAGTTAGATCTATGTTTTTAACCTTAGGATCATTCCCCTTTGATCCTAACCCTTTATCCCCACATATATATTCTTAACCTTCCCATTTTCATGATAGACCAACCCTAGACACCACAAATCCCCAAAAATCCTCTCTAGTTTCCCTTTCCCTTTCCTTCATTTTGCCCATTTTCCCCATTTTTCTGGTACCGGACGACCGGTCGCCGAGCATCCACGACCGGTCGCCGATACGGTAGTTTGTGCTATCTCCTCCATTTTCTTCCACCTCCACTCCTCATCTCACAAAACTTCCTTCATCAAACACCCTCTGCACACCCTCCACTACATCCACAAACATTTTTCCATCCCATTCCACCATCCTCACTCACTCTCACATTGGATCTTCTCAAGACCACAAGGAAAGGGGAGCTTGGTGCAAGAGAGGGCAAGAGAAGACCAAAGGAGCAAGGAAGAAGGCATAGCAACCTCTTGGTGACAGCAAGGAGCAGCTGGCCATCCTTCTTGAGCACTTCTTTACCCCTATCTACTCTTATTTGCCTTTATGCTTCCTAGAATTGAGGATTTGATGTATTCCATGATGTATTGTGAGTAGTCCTTGAAGATTGGGGGCTAGGGTTGTGTGCCCTAGCCCAATGAAAATGGATTGATTGATTTATATATCTATGCTTGAGATTTTGATATGGATATGTTCATTGCCTACCTTAAAAGTGTTGAATGCATGTTTAGGAAACTTACTACTTCAAAAGCATGTGTTTGGCCCATTTTGATTTGAATGCATAAGCCTAGTAACCTTGTGTGTCATAGGCATTTGACAATGAATGTGATGAGCTTGTCTTGTTTGATTCCCTAGGTCTTAGTGCCCATAGCCTTAGTTTAGCAATTTGAGAACCATAGCATGGCTTAAGTTGTTAGACTAAGAGACTTTGTGAACCATAGCATGTCATGAAGATGCATAAGAAAAGACCATGGCCCTAGAACCCTAGTACGGCTAGGGTACGGGATTTGATCCATTAATAAATCTCACTTGCATGTTTATTGGATGAAATTAACCATTGGATTTGGGCTTAGGTGACCCAAAACCCCCTTTCACTTAATCAACAAAGCTTCAAACCAAATTGTGTTCACTTTTATTTCTTGCTTGCACTTACTCATTTAAATTGTGTTTATTGATCACTTGTCACTTTACAAAACCAATCAATGTCTTCATCTACATGTCCACTATGCACATACCCCACATAGCTCATGCATAGCAACTCATTTCTTGCCCCCTCATTAGTGCTTGTCGACCTAACTACCCTAGTTGCCTAGGGATTGGCACCGCCAATTCCCGAACGACATTTCCCCCCGGTCTTTACTTCCATATCCTATTTTGACGATACGTAGCTTGCGTGAAAGTGCTCCAAAAGCGTAAAAGTCAACGTAGAATGACTTCGTGTAGTATCCGTTGAGGTAGTGGCAGTTGTTGTAATTACATAAAATTCACACTGCCCTTTTTTTTCATTAGACTAACGGACCGTTACTGTAGCTAGCGCACGGGCCGCGTATTTCTGGGTCTTGCGCATGAGAAAAATCATTGATCTATTGTACCTAGTGGTAAAAAGCCCTAATTTTATTTGCTAAGATCTTGCTAGAGTTTTCAGCCACCGTTGCCACATCAGCAAAACATGATCCAACGGCAAAAAAGAAAAGGTTTCTAAACCGTAAACCTTGAAGCACTAGATCTACCATCCCCTCTCTTGCTTACGAACCAAAACCAATCCACACAGAAAAGAGAATGGTCCAGTAATCCTCTTGAGACTTGGCCTTCAACTCGTGATTGCTGGCTGAAATGAGTTTATTTTGAAATTGAAGCTCAAGTATAGAGCTCATTTGAATTGTCATCACGAAAAGCGTACCTCACCGTCTCCTCTGCAATTAGTCATCAAAAGTGTACTCCGTCGCAGCACAGAGACAATGTCAACTTCTCTCTTTTTTTCTTATCTCGATTCTCGGTATTTCCCGTATCTTCCATTTTGTTACGAAATGGGGTTTCCTCTTTAATTTTTTGAGAATTTTGCGGAGACCCACAATAGTTGTCTAGTTTATGAAATTTCTAGGTCTGCTTTGGTTTTATCTGCAATTTGGATTCAGCTGTGTTCAAAAGCTGGGGAGAGAGGAGGAGGAACTGAGGAAGAGATCTGGTACTTCAAGGTTGAACAATGGGTTTGTAGGTTTGCTGACGTGGCAGCCTGAGGTGAAAACTCTAGCAGATCTTAGCAAACAAAATTCAAGTAGAGAATCTGTGTCCCTATGTGGGTCCCATGTAAACTATTCATCTAATGGGTCCCACCCGAACACAAAAAATACAGTATGTTCCGTTCTACCAACTTAGCAACATATTCAAAAGCGGTGACGATTCGACGGTCAGATTAACACGGATCGAACGATCCTGAACTTTCGGATAACGGAACATGAGTCAAATGATTGAATCTCAAAAATTCATAAACATGAAACTTGTTCGAATCGATGAACTAAGCACAACGGAAAAAAGAACTGCTGCTCGAATGGCCGGACACACCACCACGCGCCGCCACAGGCGGTGGCTAGGGTTTAAAAATCTCCGCTTGTACAACTCAAAACTAGCTAAATCCCAATGGTGAACTTGTAGAACACAATAAATGGAACAACTTTAAAGTGAGATGACGACCGGATGTAGAGTTATCACCGTCGAAAATCCGGACTGCCCATTTTTCCAAATTTGATTCGACACGATCTACTCGATGCCTTGATCATCGAACACCACAAGCAGGTTGCTGGGAAGGAGAGGAACCAAACCAAAAGAGTTTCGAGCGCCGCCGTGGCTGGAGAAGAAAACATATTCTGGCTTGAAAATCGTCGAAACTGCTGCCGTTCGATCTCGGTCTTCCGGCGATCTTCGACGTCTACCAGTGGCTCAAGGAGGACGGCCGACTCGGGACGAGTTGGTCTGGGGTGGTCCGGTGACCGAAGGTGGTTGGAGTCAGTATCTCAGTGACATAGTTAGTGACATGTTCAACGACTTTGTCAGTAACATTTGAAATTTATAATTTTTTTCATTGTGAAGCACAATACATTTTTTTAGCAACTAAAATTCAGTATTCCAGCAATGTTTCACTGCCATTGGATTAGTGACATAATCAGTAAATTGTTCAGTGACTTTGTCAGTAACATTTGAAATTCACAGTTTTGTTAAAATGTCAAGGATAATACATGTTTTTTTTGGAGATTAAACTGTTTTATATCAGCAATATAATATATCTTCTGGCAACGTCAAGTCTAGTACACATTTTTAGCGCACAATTAAAAAGAGGGAGAGAGAGAGAGAGAGAGAGAGAGAGAGAGAGAGAGAGAGAGAGAGAGAGAGAGAGAGAGAGAGAGAGAGAGAGAGAGAGAGAGAGAGAGAGAGAGAGAAATAATGATGCCTTGTCTTGACTCAGTAACTTGACTCAGTAACGACGCTATAGGGATGGGCTTCAAAGGTTTTATGCCGGCCCCATGAACTTGACAGACGTGGAGAATTCATTTTTTTCTTTTTATTGGATGTTTTCTTTACTTATGTGAATTTTTTATGAAGTGGACAAAATATTAGGTGGATTCATGATTATTTTGTGTATCTTAAAACATGGATTGTATTTCTTCAGTATCTCACTTACATGGTTAGTGACATTTGAGATTTATATTTTGTGACATGGTGAAGCCCAATACAGCTTCTTTTTTGTTTTGCCCAAACTACATTTATATATAAAAGAAAGGTTTTGTAATACCATTTTTATGTGATTACATTTTGAGCTTCATATATCCCATGTTCTGCTTGTCTAGTTATTGGTACGAAGCTTTTCACTTTGATCTTTAATAATATTGATGTCGTTTCCTCATTAAAAAGTAGAACAATATGTCAAAAATGAAAATGGAACAATGGAAACTTGACAATGGAGGGGATTGAGTTCATGAAATTTCAAGGTTATTTTTTATGGTCTGATCAACGAGGGCTTAACAACAATTAACGTGATAAAAAAAACTCAAAAAAAAAAGGTAAAGTTGTATAGTATAGTCATCAGAAACCACATTATCATTACACTGATCATATACGATATATATCTTGTGTATAGTTTGAAATCATTATCCCATCTCTCCACACAGTGACTTGGTTAGTGACCTGATCAGTGACATGTTCAGTGACTTGGTCAATAACATGTTATGTATCAAAAAACTCATTTGGTGTTTTAAGAAACACACTTATTCACCTAATTTTCTGACGATCTAAAGTTTTTCAATGGTCAAGTGTAAAACAACAGATTTTCCGTTCAAATTACTAAAAAGGAAATTAAAGACTTTGTCAGTGACATGTTCAGTGACATGTGAAATTTATACAAGAGAAACTCCATTTCTCCACGGCTGTCAATGTTCATGGGGCCCGCATAAAACCTATGGAGCCCAACCCTATACCGCCGTTACTGAGTCGAGCCCAACCCTAAAACGGTAGAAATTTGAAGCACAAAATGTAATCCCTTACAAATGGTAATGCAAAACCTATCTTTTGTATATAAAGGCAATTTGGGCAAAATAAATAGAAAGCTGTATTGTGCTTTACAATGTCAAAAGGTATGGATTTCAAATGTCATTGACCATGTCACTGAGATACTGAAGAGATGCAGTCCAAGTTTCAAAATACACAAAATAATCATGAATCCACCCAATACTTTGTCCACTTCATAAAAATATTCACAAAGGTAAGGAAACATCAAATCAAAAAAAAAAAGAGTACAACTTAACCATCGCAAAAAAAAGATTAGAAAAATACATAAACCAGAGAAACACTCCATTTCTCAATGACAATCCAAAAAAAAAAATAAAAAATTGTGGATTCTCCACAGCCGTAAAAATTGGAAGATATATTAGACTGCTGAAATAAAGCAGTTTAATCTCCAAAAAAAATATAAGGAAGCTCTATTGTGGTTCATACTGTAACAAAACCACAAATTTCAGATGTTGCTGACAAAGCCACTGAACAAGTTACTCACGAGATGAATCTTGTTCTGCCGAGGATGTACCATTCTTTTAGATGGATCTTAAGGTGGATTTTTAGGTAAATGCTATGCGATTTAGTGCATTAATCTTTTCCAACTACTGCAAATTTTTTTGAAGGATTTTTTCTTGTTTTCCTGCACAAGAATGAGCATTCATAGGTTAACCGTTACAAAATTGTCAACACAGATTTATGAGTGCACACTAAATTCACAAAAAGGAAGCTGTATTGTCCTTCACAATGTAAAAATGTATAAAAATCCAATGTCACTGACAAAGTCGTTGACCATGTCACTAATCATGTCACTGACAAAAAATTATTATCGATATTTGCCTTCTAAAGAAAGGGGCTTTTTACAATCCAACTAATTGTTGTCATGTGATCATGTGATATCTACAACAATATCTTTTGTGTTTCAATAACCACATTATCATTACACTGATCATATACGATATATATCTTGTGTATAGTTTGAAATCATTATCCCATCTCTCCACAAAAGGACTTGGTTAGTGACCTGATCAGTGACTTGGTCAATAACATGTTAAGTATCAAAAAACTCATTTGTTATTTTAACAAACACACTTATTCACCTAATTTTCTGACGATCTAAAGTTTTTCAATGGTCAAGTCTAAAACAACAGATTTTCCGTTCAATTTACTAAAAAGGTAAATTAAGGTACAAAATAGGCCTAGAAGAGTTAATCCTAGAACTATACTATGGTTGGAATGGAGGTTTGATCCTTAGCAGATTTGGTGTTGCATACTCTTGAAATTTGTCATACATCGGACTGTGATATGGTCATTTTCACACACCAAAAAAATGCACAAAAATAACCTCAAGATAAACCGTACTGGGGATATAAGTATCGAATGTAGTATGGAAAGTAGGGATCGTTCCCACAGGAGAATGAGACTCAATTCCAAATTAACTCTTTTATTTCTGGATGAAGATGCCCAGGTTAGCTCGATATGCTTGAACATAACCTATTACCACTTTCTTACTTTGCATGTTAAGAAATTTGAAGCTCAAAATGTAATCCCTTATAAATGGTAATGCAAAACCTTTCTTTTGTATATAAAGGCAATTTGGGCAAAATAAATAGAAAGCTGTATTGTGTTTCACAACGTGAAAAAGTATGGATTTCAAATGTCACTGACCATGTCACTGAGATACTGAAGAGATGCAATCCAGGTTTTAAAATACACAAAAAAAATCATGAATCCACCAATATTTTGTCCACTTCATAAAAATATTAACAGAAGTAAAGGAAACATCAAATTAAAAAAAAAAGAGTACAACTTAACCATCGCAAATTTTTTGGAAGGATTTTTTCTTGTTTTCTTGCACAAGAATAAGCATTCATAGGTTAACCGTTACAATAATGTCAACAGAGATTTATGCAATTCACAAAAAGGAAGCTGTATTGTCCTTCACAATGTAAAAATGTATAAAAATCCAATGTCACTGACAAAGTCGCTGACCATGTCACTAATCATGTTAAGTATCAAAAAACTCATTCGCTGTTTTAACAAACACACTTATTCACCTAATTTTCTGACGATCTAAAGTTTTTCAATGGTCAAGTGTAAAACAACAGATTTTCCATTCAAATTACTAAAAAGGTAAATTAAGGACTTGTTCAGTGACTTTGTCAGTGACATGTGAAATTTATACCAGAGAAACTCCATTTCTCCACGGCTGTCAATGTTCATGGGGCCCGTATAAGACCTCTGAAGCCCAACCCTATACCGCCGTTACTGAGTCGAGACGAGACGTCATTATTGGTCTCTCTCTCTCTCTCTCTCTCTCTCTCTCTCTCTCTCTAGCTCCCCATTCAGATTATTCCCTAAAATTAAACTATGTGGATAGAAATTTGAAGCTCAAAATGTAATCCCTTATAAATGGTAATGCAAAACCTTTATTTTGTATATAAAGGAAATTTGGGCAAAATAAATAGAAAGCTGTACTGTGCTTCACAATGTCAAAAAGTATGGATTTCAAATGTCATTGACCATGTCACTGAGATACTGAAGAGATGCAATCCAAGTTTCAAGATACAAAAAATAATCATGAATCCACCTAATATTTTGTCCACTTCATAAAAATATTCACAAAGGTAAAGGAAACATCAAATCCAGAAAAAAAGAGTACAACTTAACCATCGCAAAAAAAAGATTAGAAAAAAATACATAAACCAGAGAAACACTCCATTTCTCAATGACAATCCAAAAAAAACATAAAAAATTGTGGATTCTCCACAACCGTAAAAATTGGAAGATATATTAGACTCCTGAAATAAAGCAGTTTAATGTCCAAAAAAAATATAAGGAAGCTCTAGTGTGCTTCATACTGTAACAAAACCACAAATTTCATATGTTGCTGACAAAGCCTCTGTACAAGTTACTAACGAGAAGAATCTTGTTCTGCCGATTATTGTACCATTCTTCTAGATGGATCTTATGGTGCATTTTTAGGTAAATGCTATGTGATTTAGTGCATTAATCTTTTCCGCCTATTGCAAATTTTTTGTAAGGATTTTTTCTTGTTTTCCTGCACAAGAATAAGCATTCATAGGTTAACCGTTACAATTATGTCAACACAGATTTATGAGTGCACACTCAATGCACAAAAAGGAAGCTGTATTGCCCTGCACAATGTAAAAATGTATAATCATAGTTAGTAATATATGGTACGGGAATTAAATGCCAAAACTACGTACGTGTATAATTTGGGAACTTTTCGTGAAAAATACTTTTAAAAATTCGGTCATAAAATACGGAAGCGGCAAATTATAAAATTAGATACGTACGTGTTTAAAACGGGATTTAATGAAAATACGGCCGGAAAAATACGGACACACATATATTAATATATGTCAATTATAGTACTTATATATAATAAATGTGACTTTTAAAACATAATTTTATTTAAGATCAAGTAATTTAATAATATGAAAACTGTTGAAGGAAAACATTATTGTGTGCCTTGTCAAACTTGGACTCTTAGTATAAGTTATCCTTCTAGAATATGGATTAGATATTTCCTACAACAATATGGATTGTATCTTGTATTCCTCTATATATAGAGGCCCTTTCATCATTAATAAAGTTAATCCTATTCTGAGTATTCTCTACTATTACTTTGTTATTTACGTTTCCCTTAAACACGTTATCAGCACGAGCCCTAACCCTAGCTACAAAACCAAAAATCCAAAAATAGTTTTCGTGAATAGTGCCCGTGAATAGTACTCGTGAACAGTGTCGCCGAAAATCAAGAATTCAAGCACTCTTCTCCAATTAAGAAAACCAAGTAAGTATTTTCTAAAAGTTCCTGCTTTTGATGCGGTTGTGTTTTTCTCGGGGATTTAAAAACTTCCCTTCTTCTACATCCCGACCCCTCTTATGGCGTGAGACTTTCTTGGTGAAAATATATGAGCAAAAAAGACAACAAGCTATACCTACTTCGAAAGATTATGAGAAGTATTAGGGGAGTGATCGAGCTTTATATCGCTTGCGATATATGTAAGTCATGAGCACCCCTAATGTCATCATTCTTTAGTAAAAGTTAAAGAGCTTTAATGAATCGTGGGGATTCATAATATATGCTATGATAAAGTAATTTCATGAGCATCCAAGAAAATCTTTGTGATAAAGTAAGTTCACAAAGGCATCGAATTCGACCAATTTTTGGTCATGGCTTATTCATTACTAGACTCACCTACGTAGGTGTGATTTAGGTGAGGGATTGGAATCAGTGGTATTGAGAGAGCTTTGCTCCACCGACATTCCTCTTTCTTATCTGGTCATGCCTGCGTGGAGCTATCGAACGGTTTAAGTCATGGTCATATCCATCTTGGTCTTGTTCTAATCCGAAAAATACTTGGAAATTTTATTTAGTGTTCGTGGATGTCTTTTTATGACTGCGAAACTAATGTATCTTTTTATTGTGATAAAGTAATTTCACAAATGATAAAAGTGATAAAGTAATTTCACTATTGCTGAATATAATTCAGATATGCTTCAATTATGGTTATGCTTCAATTTTGTAAGGTGACTCTTACATAAGCAAAATTAATAGAGAAAACTCTCTCTACCTTCCTAGCTTCGGCACTTATATTGTACAGACAATATCGATTAATGTATCTTGCCAAGCGATTTTCAGTCAGCTTATCAATTCTCTACAACGTAGCTGAAAACATGACACGATCATGATTAACAAATAATAATTAGGCCTGCCGGAACAAAGAGATTTCCAAAAGTAAATTATGGCAAAAATGGCCAAAAGAGGACGAAACCCTAATGTCAAGAGTACGTAATTCTAATAGACAATCTGGTTCATATAATCGTCCCAATAAGGAAGGAAATTGCAACAACGTTGCACAAAATCGTGGGAACTATTGCACCACGTAAAAAGGGGTAAGGAGGAAGAGGCATGGGCCATGGAGGCCATGCCAACGCCGGCAAAGTAAAGCATGTCAATAAGGTGTCAAGAGCACCAATCTATCCTCCAAAAGCACATGGTGCCGAAATATATTTTCCCGACGAACGGTTCGTCGCAATAGCCCTTTACCAACGAACGAATCCTCGCTATTGGTAACCTTTCCTTTACCAATCAACGGATCGCCAATGAAGCATGTGTTGATAATGAGTTATATATACTCCACCTTATGAGAATCATTCGAAGATACCAGAGATGACACAGACGTCAATCTCACAATTGCATATTTTAAAGTCGACCAAAGTAATGAGAAGACTACGGAAGTTCCAGACTTCAATTAAATTGCAATTGTTTTTCCAAGTTCATTATGTAATGGCGTTTATGCCTTAATTAATTTGACAATTGTCATAATTATTTGGATTAGATCTTCTGGACAAGACCTCGATGTAATCGTTGGCACATTATTAATAAATTTCGAATTTTCTTCAAAGAATGGCAAGTATTCTTCGAAATTTTATTTATGTCATGGACATATTTTTCGAATTTTCTCCAAGTACTGAGCAAATTTCGAATTTCTCCTCAATGTAATGAAGGATATTAGTGTCAACGGTTATTATTGGAAAACGTATTGTAAGAATGGACAAAAATACTTATGTATTATTTCTAATGGTTGCGGAAGAAAGCGCATCTTAGAAAAACTTATGTGTCGATCTTGTGCGTTATACTTAACCACTATTTGTATTATTGAATCCAACAATATTTTTAGAGATGATCTTTTGGATTCCGACACATATAGGCTTTGGCACGACCGTTTGGAACACCTAGGTCGTGATATGATGATCCGTATATTGAAAACCTCACACGGACATCCATTTTATTGAGCTAATCGAAGCAAGAATCAAAAGTTGATTCAAGGAGGGGAGAAAGACATCACTGACATGCCAAAGAACCGAGCATTTGATGTCAAAATTCCGGCGACCGGTCGAGCAATTCCGGCGACCAGTCGCCCGTCTCCAGAACGTTCCGGCGACCGGTCGAGTATCTTGGCGACCGGTCGACCAAAAACGTTTTTCTACCTTTAGCGACGAACTGTTCGTCGCTACAAGTTCCCCCTATGACCAAATTTTCATGGTCTAATCCTGATTCCAGTATTGATCAGGATACCTCCTATGCTTATGCAGCCTTCATGGCTAAGGGCTCATTTTGCAAAGCATGTTCCTTGATCAAATTAGGATCGAGACCATCCTATGCTAAGGACACAAAAAAAAAAACTATTCCATTCTTACATCGTATCCAAGGAAATTTTTGTAGACCCATCCACTCCTATTGCGGACTTTTGAGATACTTTATTATTTTGGTGGATGCATCGACATACCGGTCACATGTCGCTTTATTGTCTACACGCAATGCTGAAAAACTTCTAGCACCAGTTATACACTTAAGGGCTCACCACCCAGATCATCCTATTATGTCAAATATGACTTGACAATGCTAGAGAGTTTACATCACAGAAGTTTGATGATTATTGCATATTTATTGAGATTAAAGTAAATATCTCATACCCCATAAGCATAAACAAAAATGGTCTTGGACATTGGTTATGCGCACCAATCTCCCATTATCTGCTTGGGGTTATGCAATATCGCATGCAGCTTTACTTATTCGTTTTCAGACCCACCATCAATCAACCGTTTTATGCGTACCAGATGGTAACTGGATATGAGCAGGATGTCTCACTTTTTTACGCATATTTAATTGCGCGGTTTATGTGCCAATTGCGCCCCCACAGCGCACTACAATTGGGTCTTCCGAAACGTTTAAGTATTTATGTTGGTAAAGAATCTCCAACAATTGTCCGCTATTTGGAACCCTTGACAGGCGATCTCTTTATTGTCACTTGATGAGACAGTCTTCCCGTCGTTAGGGGGAGATAAGAACAAGCATGTTCAACAGGAACGACAGGAATTGTCGTGGTCTGTCCCCACTCTGTCTCATCTTGATCCCCGAACTGCACAGTGTGATAATGAGGTGCAGAGAATTCTCAATCTTCAAAACGTAGCAGATTCGATGCCTGATGCGTTTTCTGATATTGCTAAAGTGACGAGATCACACATACCAGCTGCAAACGTGCCTGCAAGGTTGGAAATCCCTACAACGGGACATGGCGCCATTAATGGCGTCGCAACTACCCCTAGTGGAGGAGTAGTTGAGGCCGTGGTTCCCCAAAGGAAGAGGGGGAGACCACTTGGTTCGATGGATTCTCGCCCAAGGAAGAAAGCGAGTTTGGCACAGCCTAATCCATTCATCATCAATATCGAAACCCGTCTCATGAGATTATCTCTGATTATGTCCATGAATCAATATTGGGGGACGCCTCAATGATTGAACCAATTTCAGAGAATAATAAAATCTCGATAAATGCATGCATGCTTGAGATGACATTATTTGATGATGTATTGCTCAAGAGATTATAGAGCACGATGACATCGAACCACGCTCTGTTGAAAAATATCAACGTAGAGCATATTGGCCTAAATGGAAAGATGCAATCCCAATTGAACTAGTTTCACTAAACAAAACAAAAAGGTATTTGGGTACGTAGTGCTAACGTCCCCAAGTGTAAAGCCTATTGGACATAAATAAGTCTTTGTTAGAAAGCGTAAAGAGAATAATGAAGTCTTGAGATATAAGACTCGACTCGTGGCGCAAGGTTTCTCACAAACGCTCTGGGATTGACTACGAGAAGACGTATTCACTCGTAAGGAATGATATTACATTCCGCTACCTTGTCAGTTTGGTAGTTTCCACAAAATAACTTGACATGCAGCTTATAAATGTGGTTACAACATATCTCTATGGGGATCTAAATTCAGAGATATATATGAAGGTGCCTAATGGACTTCAATTACCCAAATCAAGTTACTCTAAACCACGGAGTGCGTTTTTGATAAGATTAAAACGCTCACTTTACGGATCTAAGTGACTACTTGATTGGGAAGGGATATATAAATAATGGTTTATGCCCATGCGTGTTTATTAAGAGAACAAGTTCCGGATTTGCAATTTTTATTGTCTATGTTGATGACATGAATTTAATCAGCACTCTCGAAGAACTGAGAGATATTGCTACGTATTTGAAATCCGAATTTGAGATGAAAGATCTTGGGAAACTCGGTTTCTAGGCCTTGTGCTAGAGCATCGAGATAGTGGAATATTAATCCACCATTCGGCTTGTGTCCACAAGATGTTAATGAGATTTAACATGGACAAAGTACATCCATCTTAGCACTCCCATGATCAATCGGACCCTAGATCAAAGGAATGATCAATTTCGTCTAAAGGATGATGACGAATAAATTCTAAGGGCCGCAGTGTTACATCTTTTTTGTTTTGAACTTGTTAGCTAGATTTAGCTATGCGCCCACGCAACGCCATTAAGTGGCATAAAGACAATATTTCAATACCTTAATGGTACAATCGATTTGGGCTTGTTTTATCCCTACAAGAGAGAAAAGAAGGATTGAAAAAGGAACTTCAAACCTCTAAGGCACCATGTCCGAATGGACATCGACCATGACGGTCGACCGGTCGAAGTATGACGGTCGACCGGTCGAACTGCGGACAGAACCGCTATACTCCCTACACCAAAATTCTTGTGATGTTTTGGTTGGTTTTTGCTGATATCGGGTACCTCTCTGACCCGCACAATGGTTGTTCCCAAATTGGTTATGTGTTTACCATGGGTAACACGGCGATATCTTGGAGGTCCACCAAGCAAACGTTAGTTGCTACTTCCTCGAATCATGCAGAGATAATTGTTCTACATGAAATTGTTAATGTGTATGGTTGAGGTCTATTATTACACATATTCGAGGAATAAGTGGTTTGAGGTTCACCACTTAGGAACTTACTTACATTTATGAGGATAATGCTGCTTGCATCGAGATGATGAAGCAAGGTTTCATTAAAGGGGACAATACCAAGCATATATCGCCTAAAGTATTTTTATAATCAGCAACTACAGACTCTCCTCAAGATTCAAGTGAATCAAGTTAGATCCGAGGAGAATGTGGCAGATTTATTTACTAAGTCTTTGCCTAAGTCCACGTTTGAAAAACATGTTAAAAGCATTGGTATGCTTAAGTTATCTGAGATCTCATGATTGTAGGAATCAGGGGGAGGTGCAGACTTGAGGGGGAGTCTGGCACATACATGTCACTTTCAAATGTGAAGGGTGCGTTGTACTCTTTTTCCCTTCGACCAAGGTTATTTTTTTCCCACTGGGTTTTATTGTTACTTGGCAAGGTTTTTAACGAGACAACATGGAAAACACCATCTAGTTGTGACCGGCACAAGGGGGAGTGTTGAAGGAAAACATTATTGTGTGCCTTGTCAAACTAGGACTCTTAGTATAAGTTATCCTTCTAGAATATGGATTAGATATTTCCTACAACAATATGGATTGTATCTTGTATTCCTCTATATATAGAGGCCCTTTCATCATTAATAAAGTTAATCCTATTCTGAGTATTCTCTACTATTACTTTGTTATTTACGTTTCCCTTAAACAAAAACATAATTTTGCCTCTCTTTCTTATCTCCCTCTCTTTCTCATTGTTAAAAAAAAACTCCCTCTCTTTCTCTCACCCACACTCCTCTTTTTTTTTATTTCTTTTTTTTTATTTTATTCTTCCTCTTTCTCTCACCCACGTGATCCTCTCTTTTTTTCTTTTCTTCTTCTTCTTCCTCTCTCTCTCTCTCTCGCACCTACCCACCACGTGCTCCTCTTATTTTTTATCTTATTCTTCTTCTTTTCTTCCGCCGTTTTTTTCTTCCTCTTTCTCTCACCCAAAAAAATCCGCCGTTTTTTTCAGCTGAAGAATTCGCGAATAATTCGGCCAAGTTAAATACAGAAAACGGACGTTTTTTTTGAAAAAAAACGTACGCGAATTATTCGCGAATGTACGAACTAGGTGTATAAAAATCCAATGCCACTAACAAAGTCGCTGACCATGTACCTATCATGTCACTGATAAAAAATTATTATCGATATTTGCCTTCTAGAAAAAGGGGCTTTTTACAATCCAACTATTTTTTGTCATGTGATATCTACAACAATATCTTTTGTGTTTCAGTAACCACATTATCATTACACTGATCATATACGATATATATCTTGTGTATAGTTTGAAATCATTATCCCATCTCTCCACACAGTGACTTGGTTAGTGACCTGATCAGTGACATGTTCAGTGACTTGGTCAATAACATGTTATGTATCAAAAAACTCATTTGGTGTTTTAAGAAACACACTTATTCACCTAATTTTCTGACGATCTAAAGTTTTTCAATGGTCAAGTGTAAAACAACAGATTTTCCGTTCAAATTACTAAAAAGGAAATTAAAGACTTTGTCAGTGACATGTTCAGTGACTTTGTCAGTGACATGTTCAGTGACTTTGTCAGTGACATGTTCAGTGACTTTGTCAGTGACATGTCAAATTTATACAAGAGAAACTCCATTTCTCCACGGCTGTCAATGTTCATGGGGCCCGCATAAAACCTCTGGAGCCCAACCCTATACCGCCGTTACTGAGTCGAGCCCAACCCTAAAACGGTAGAAATTTGAAGCACAAAATGTAATCCCTTACAAATGGTAATGCAAAACCTATCTTTTGTATATAAAGGCAATTTGGGCAAAATAAATAGAAAGCTGTATTGTGCTTTACAATGTCAAAAGGTATGGATTTCAAATGTCATTGACCATGTCACTGAGATACTGAAGAGATGCAGTCCAAGTTTCAAAATACACAAAATAATCATGAATCCACCCAATATTTTGTCCACTTCATAAAAATATTCACAAAGGTAAAGGAAACATCAAATCAAAAAAAAAAAGAGTACAACTTAACCATCGCAAAAAAAAGATTAGAAAAATACATAAACCAGAGAAACACTCCATTTCTCAATGACAATCCAAAAAAAAATTTAAAAAATTGTGGATTCTCCACAGCCGTAAAAATTGGAAGATATATTAGACTGCTGAAATAAAGCAGTTTAATCTCCAAAAAAAATATTAGGAAGCTCTATTGTGGTTCATACTATAACAAAACCACAAATTTCAGATTTTGCTGACAAAGCCACTGAACAAGTTACTCACGAGATGAATCTTGTGCTGCCGAGGATGTACCATTCTTTTAGATGGATCTTATGGTGGATTTTTAGGTAAATGCTATGTGATTTAGTGCATTAGTCTTTTCCAACTACTGCAAATTTTTTTGAAGGATTTTTTCTTGTTTTCCTGCACAAGAATAAGCATTCATAGGTTAACCGTTACAAAAATGTCAACACAAATTTATGAGTGCACACTGAATTCACAAAAAGGAAGCTGTATTGTCCTTCACAATGTAAAAATGTATAAACATCCAATGTCACTGACAAAGTCGCTGACCATGTCACTAATCATGTCACTGACAAAAAATTATTATCGATATTTGCCTTCTAAAGAAAGGGGCTTTTTACAATCCAACTAATTGTTGTCATGTGATCATGTGATATCTACAACAATATCTTTTGTGTTTCAATAACCACATTATCATTACATTGATCATATACGATATATATCTTGTGTATAGTTTGAAATCATTATCCCATCTCTCCACAAAAGGACTTGGTTAGTGACCTGATCAGTGACTTGGTCAATAACATGTTAAGTATCAAAAAACTCATTTGTTATTTTAACAAACACACTTATTCACCTAATTTTCTGACGATCTAAAGTTTTTCAATGGTCAAGTCTAAAACAACAGATTTTCCGTTCAATTTACTAAAAAGGTAAATTAAGGTACAAAATAGGCCTAGAAGAGTTAATCCTAGAACCATACTATGGCTGGAATGGAGGTTTGATCCTTAGCAGATTTGTTGTTGCATACTCTTGAAATTCGTCATACATCGTACTGTGATATGGTCATTTTCACACACCAAAAAAATGCACAAAAATAACCTCAAGATAAACCGTACTGGGGATATAAGTATCGAATGTAGTATGGAAAGTAGGGATCGTTCCCACAGGAGAATGAGACTCAATTCCAAATTAACTCTTTTATTTCTGGATGAAGATGCCCAGGTTAGCTCGATATGCTTGAACATAACCTATTACCACTTTCTTACTTTGCATGTTAAGAAAGAGACACTCTACCCTTAACGTATTTCCTAACAAGTAACGTACAAGGACGCCTCACTAGATTTAACAAGTAGAAATCATTAAGTTTTAAAAGGGTTTGAGTCGTCACAAAGCATCGATCACAAGTACTGGTGTTGTCTTGCTTATCTTAGGAATCAAGTTACATGTTAACCGTAATTAACAAGTATCACTCTAGAACATGTGAGAAATCTTATTTAACAAGAAGCAGACATCACATATTCATAGCTATAAAACTCCTAACATACACACTAATATGTATCCAAAGTAAACATATAAGGAATTCATCAATGACATATTTAGTAACAAAGTTCTCATCCATAGATCAAAGAAATTAATTGGAATGTCACAACATGTTTGCAATCATGGATGAAGCTTCAAAGCAGCCCCTAACTAAGAAAATTAGGTACACATACTTATAAAAACAAACATAGGACCCTCCATAAAGGTGATATGTATTAATTGCACAAGTTAATAATAACAACATATAAACATAAATATAAAATCCTCCATAAATTTGGTTATTCATTACAAGAATGTAAAACCCTCCATAAAGGTGGTTATTAATTACATAAATATAAACATAAACATAAGAAGAAGTAGGAAGAGGGAGAAGTGAGAAAGAGGGATTTTGTCTCAACTCTTTGGTGTGAAGAAAATGAAGAAGAGAGTGTGGTATTTATAGAGAGGAAGAGGGGACAAAGGGGAGGGAAAAAAATTAAAATAAGAAATAGAAAAAAAAATTAAAATGAAAAGAAAGATACTTCAAGATCAGATGGAAAGCAGATGAAACCCTTCATGAGTAGAAAATTTGAGTGGAAGAAGGATCTAAGAGAAAAGACAAGAATCATAAGAGAATCCTAAAGAAGCTGATTTCTTTGTGATCTGACCTCCGACTATTCACATTAGGCTATCTTTCTCATTACAATAGCTTTTTAGATGAGGCTAGAACTATGTTGCATTGACACGATACGATATGTGGATAGGAAAATTTTTTTTTTTAAAAATACGATACGTCTTGGATACGGAAATTAAAATAATATTTAATATATAAATATATATTTTTAAATTAATTAATTAATCAATATATTTTTTAATATACCACAGCACCACTTTCCCCTCTCTCTCTCTCAAGCTTTTTCTATCCCCAGTCCCCACGCGCATCACTCTCTCCTCTCTCATTTTCCTTTCCTTTCCTTTCTTTACTCTCCTGGTCTTCCCCCACCCAGGCACCCACTGTCTATCTTCTTCTTCATTTGTTTTCTTATTCTCTTCTTCCTCCTCGTATTAATTATTTTCTCTTTCTTCTGCAAAACTTCTTCATCAACATTTTTTTTCCTTCTTCTTCTCTTCTTCCGCTGTCTCCTTCCTTTCTCTTCTTCTCTTCCCTTCCGTTCCTTCTCCTTCCTCTTCTTTCATCCATAATCCATATCAGATCTTGAGGTTTTGAGGTTCATAATTGTCAAATATGCCCCCGCGTATCCGAATTAATTACCCAACACGTATCCAATATGAATACTTGGTGTATCTCAGCCGTATCCAAAATTATATTTTTCAGATACGCGTCTCATTGCGTATCGGAGGCGTATCGTACCCGTACATGATACTCAAGTAAAATGGCGTATCAGTGCTGCATAGGGCTA
This sequence comes from Rubus idaeus, assembly GCA_030142095.1. NCBI lineage: Eukaryota > Viridiplantae > Streptophyta > Magnoliopsida > Rosales > Rosaceae > Rubus > Rubus idaeus. The sequence goes on from CM057968.1 coordinate 5,117,075, forward strand.
GAAGCATTGGAAGTGGACAGAATATTATGTGGGTTCATTATTATTTTATGTATCTTGAAACCTGGATTGTTTCTCTTCATTATCTCAATGACATGGTTAGTGACATGGTCAGCGACTTTGTCAATGACATTTGAAATTTATACTTTTTGACATTGTGAAGCACAATATAGCTTCCTTTTTGTTTTAGCAACTAAAATGCACTATTCCAGCAATGTTTCACTGCCATTGGATCAGTGACATAGTCAATAACTTGTTCAGTGACTTTGTTAGCGACATCTAAATTTCACAGTTTTATTAAAATGTCAAGGACAATATATGTTTTTTTTGAAAATTAAACTGCTTTCTTTCAACAATATAATATATCTTCTAGCAACATTAAGGCTTAGTTTGGCATTGCTGTGCTGTTGGGAGAATTGCTTTTCAAATTGTTGTGGGGAGAATTGCTTTCTAAATTGCTGTTGGTAGAATCAGCTGAGTGTTTGGTAAATAATTTCTAAAGTGCTTTGAGTACGAAAAGCAGTTTTAAGGTGTTTGGTAAACTATGAATGAAAAGTGTTGTGGGTATATATAATTACCAAAATAGATATATATTTTTTTAATTCATTTTTTTTCTTGCTTCTTCTCGGTTCTTCTTTCTCATTTTTTTTCTTGAACAAGGTTTTTTTGCATTTCTGCATACTCTCTTCTTTTTATTTTTCTTCCTCCTCTCTCTCTCTTCTTCTCCCCTGTTCTTCTTCTTCTTTCTCCGCCCTCTCTTCTCTCTCTCGATATATCTCTCTTTTCCTCTTCTACTCGATCCGGGTACCCATCTCTCTCTCTCTCTCTCTCTCTCTCTCTCTCTCTCTCTCTCTCTCTCTCTCTCTCTCTCTCTCTCTCTCTGCAACATCCACCGCATCTCTTACTCCAGCTCAGCCAGCTCGCTTAGACACGCCGCCGGTTTCCTCTGCTCACCGTTGCCGGATGACCCAAATCCATCGATCTAAGATTGACGATGAGTGGTTGTTGTGGGAGGCCGGCGATCTGAGTTCGATGAACTAAGGTGGTTATGAGTGGCGAGGGGAGGTTGTGGGTTCCTCATAAAGGATGAATTTTGCAGATTCATGGGAATTTAGTTAGTGATTTTGATGATTGATTGAACGAACGTGAGGATGAACGAAGGTGAGGATGAACTCAGATTGATAGAGAAAGAACGAAGATTTCAATGTAAATTGTAGAAAAGAGAAAGGATAAAATTGGTAGATTAACAAATTTTCATTAAACCTTCCGTGTTTTGAACCGCTTCCGCAGAAGCTGTTTTCAAAAGCTACAAATTGTAGCTTCCTGAAATTGCTGTTGTGAGAAGCAATAAAGGACCAAAAGCAGCTTTCAAAAACTTTACCAAACACCATACATCAAGTCCAGAAGCAGAAGCAGTCCCAAAAGCATCTCCAAAAGCAATGCCAAACTGGGCCTAAGTCTAGTCACTACTACAAAAATCGCATCAGACGACAATTTTGGACCGTTGTTTGATTATTGACAATTTTGTTGAGATAAGTCATGCCGTTTGATGTCATGTTTCAGACGATGGATATAAACTGTCGTCTAACGTTTCCTTACAAAATGTGTACAAAGCTTATATTGTTATCTGAAGTCAGTCAAATTTTTGGAAAGTGATCAAATCTGTTGTATAATAGAACTATACTCAACATAAACAACTCTATATTGGTATCGAATCCAGTCTGATGAGTAGCGCTTTGCCGAGCTGAAGAGAAAGTACGACGAGCTGATGAGAAACAATGAATATCTTCAAGTGTAAAACCGATTTCTCATCGATGCTCTCCACACTGGCACCTGTTCCAAATGCAGAGGCCATGTTCTTCATTCAGATGTGCAACAATCAAGGTTTGATGTTGTTCCTCTACAATCGGAGATTCTTCTGTCCTCGGTCAATGATCCGATTGATAAACATCCTATGAGGACAAATGTGTGGAATCTAGTGTCAACATGAATCCAACGCCCATCCTCAAATATGCCATCTAAAAGAGTTCCGGGAGCTGCTCATAATCTGGTTGGGGTCGACACCAAGTTGATTGTTAAAATCGTCGCCAAGGCCCAAGTTGAGTTTCTCAAAATGGCCACAACTGGACTCTACTACTCAGAGAATACTTGCAGAATTTTCCTTCTCGAGGTGAAGCTGCACCATAATTCAGATATGAAGCCTCGAGATACACATCAACTATCCCCATCAGTCCTACCACTTTGGTGAAGATCATGATGGATGTAGAGCAATGGTTTGTTGTGTTCTGTAGTATGGTTACTAATCCCACGACCTTAGAGGTAATACTGTCTGGCACAGAAGAAGACTACAGGGAGCACCTGCAAGTGATGTCGGCTGAATACTTGGTGACATCAAATCTTGTCTCGACTCGTGAAGTACAGTTTGTACGTTATTCTCATCAACAAACTGATAGAAGTTGGGCCATCGTTGATGTTTCTGCGGATGATTTGCGAACAGATCCGAGACCTTAGTTGAGATCAAGCTACAAAAAGAGACCCTCCGTATGCCTAATTCGAGATATGCAGAATGGATCTTCCTACATCACCTGGGTGGAGCATGTTGACGTGCATGAGACTTTCAAGGATTCCACATTCAAACATTTGTTGAATTTGGTTTTCCATTTGGAGCGAAGCGATGGATCTCTATTCTCGAAAGACAAGCTGTACGCCTCCTTTGCTCTATGGGTATCAACCCTTCACCTAAAGACACCATGATTTCACCACAAGAAAGAAGAAGTCCGGCAGTGTTATTAAACAGAATGGTGGTCAGTTTTTGTACTGACGTTTGCAACTCCACATGTCATAGCTGGACTGACTCAAATACAGCGAAGAATACAAATATTAAGTCCAAGACCAACAAAAGATGAGGTGATCCTTGCAAGCCTCGTGGAGTTATTCGCATTGCAGCTACCTCCAACAGACATTCTGTTTCACACACAAGACTCTTTGATTTTCTTAGAGATGTTCATAATAGACTCTTGTGGTACAGCATGTCGGCGGGCAGCTCAGTGAATGTGATCACTAACATCGTCACTAGTCATGATCCTCGCAATTACATCTCTGAATAAACAATTTCCGTTTAAGTTAAATTTTTGCAAAGATAATCTTCAAATGTTGATTTAAAAGATGAACGATTTTTTCCGTAACTTTGATTAGAGTAGCCGGAGAAGGAGACCACCCCAAGGATCATGTGGGAGAAGGAGGAACATATGGAAGATCACAGGATGGGTTAGCATTTGGGGTGGGCACGGGCCGGGACGGGCCGGGATTAAGGCCATCCCGATCCCTATCCCGAAATTTATTTGGAGTGGGTTTGAATTTGAAGAGCAGAGGAAGCGGCGGAGAAAAATAATGATAGGAACAGTATAGTTAGTGATGAAGAATAGGTAGGAGATTGAGAATATGGAGATGTGATGATGGAGATTGTGAGACGTGGCTGGGCAGAACGACAAAGGAGAAAGAATTGGGATACTTAGAGAGAGAGAAGAAGAGAGAGATACGGGGAATGAAAAAGAAGAAAAGGGAAAAGAGGAGAGAGAGAGAAACAGGTACGGGGAAAGAAGAAGAAAAGGTCAAAAGGGAAAAGAGGAGAGAATTAGACTAGAGAAAGTGATTAGACTGCTGAAATAAAGCAGTTTAATCTCCAAAAAAAATATAAGGAAGCTCTATTGTGCTTCATACTGTAACAAAACAACAAATTTCAGATGTTGCTGACAAAGTCATTGAACAAGTTACTGACGAGATGAATCTAGTTCTGCCGAGGATTGTACCATTCTTTTAGATGGATCTTATGGTGGATTTTTAGGTAAATGCTATGTGATTTAGTGCATTAATCTTTTCCAACTACTGCAAATTTTTTGGAAGGATTTTTTCTTGTTTTCCTGCACAAGAATAAGCATTCATAGGTTAACCGTTACAATAATGTCAACACAGATTTATGAGTGCACACTCAATTCACAAAAAGGAAGCTGTATTATCTATCTCTAGCTCCCCATTTAGATTATTTCCTAAAATTATAACTATTCTGGTAGATAACAGTACTTTTAAGCTTGTAATAATGCCGATGATGAAGACATTTCACTAACTATGTCATTGACGCTGTAACAAGTTAAAACGGTAGAAATTTGAAGCTCAAAATGTAATCCCTTATAAATGGTAATGCAAAACCTTTCTTTTGTATATAAAGGCAATTTGGGCAAAATAAATAGAAAGCTGTATTGTGCTTCACAACGTGAAAAAGTATGGATTTCAAATGTCACTGACCATGTCACTGAGATACTGAAGAGATGCAATCCAGGTTTTAAAATACACAAAAAAAATCATGAATCCACCCAATATTTTGTCCACTTCATAAAAATATTCACAGAAGTAAAGGAAACATCAAATTAAAAAAAAAAGAGTACAACTTAACCATCGCAAATTTTTTGGAAGGATTTTTTCTTGTTTTCCTGCACAAGAATAAGCATTCATAGGTTAACCGTTACAATAATGTCAACACAGATTTATGCAATTCACAAAAAGGAAGCTGTATTGTCCTTCACAATGTAAAAATGTATAAAAATCCAATGTCACTGACAAAGTCGCTGACCATGTCACTAATCATGTCACTGACAAAAAATTATTCTCGATATTAGCCTTCTAAAAAACGGGGCTTTTTACAATCCAACTAATTGTTGTCATGTGATCATGTGATATCTACAACAATATCTTTTGTGTTTCAGTAACCACATTATCATTACACTGATCATATACGATATATATCTTGTGTATAGTTTGAAATCATTATCCCATCTCTCCATACAGTGACTTGGTTAGTGACATGATCAGTGACATGTTCAGTGACTTGGCAATAACATGTTGAGTATCAAAAAACTCATTTGCTGTTTTAACAAACACACTTATTCACCTAATTTTCTGACGATCTAAAGTTTTTCAATGGTCAAGTGTAAAACAACAGATTTTCCATTCAAATTACTAAAAAGGTAAATTAAGGACTTCTTCAGTGACATGTTCAGTGACTTTGTCAGTGACATGTGAAATTTATACCAGAGAAACTCCATTTCTACACGGCTGTCAATGTTCATGGGGCCCGTATAAGACCTCTGAAGCCCAACCCTATACCGCCGTTACTGAGTCGAGACGAGACATCATTATTGGTCTCTCTCTCTCTCTCTAGCTCCCCATTCAGATTATTCCCTAAAATTAAACTATGCGGATAGAAATTTGAAGCTCAAAATGTAATCCCTTATAAATGGTATTGCAAAACCTTTCTTTTGTATATAAAGGAAATTTGGGCAAAATAAATAGAAAGCTGTACTGTGCTTCACAATGTCAAAAAGTATGGATTTCAAATGTCATTGACCATGTCACTGAGATACTGAAGAGATGCAATCCAAGTTTCAAGATACAAAAAATAATCGTGAATCCACCAAATATTTTGTCCACTTCATAAAAATATTCACAAAGGTAAAGGAAACATCAAATCCAGAAAAAAAGAGTACAACTTAACCATCGCAAAAAAAAGATTAGAAAAAATACATAAACCAGAGAAACACTCCATTTCTCAATGACAATCCAAAAAAAAAAAAAATTGTGGATTCTCCACAACCGTAAAAATTGGAAGATATATTAGACTGCTGAAATAAAGCAGTTTAATGTCCAAAAAAAATATAAGGAAGCTCTAGTGTGCTTCATACTGTAACAAAACCACAAATTTCATATGTTGCTGACAAAGCCTCTGTACAAGTTACTAACGAGAAGAATCTTGTTCTGCCGATTATTGTACCATTCTTTTAGATGGATCTTATGGTGCATTTTTAGGTAAATGCTATGTGATTTAGTGCATTAATCTTTTCCGCCTATTGCAAATTTTTCGTAAGGATTTTTTCTTGTTTTCCTGCACAAGAATAAGCATTCATAGGTTAACCGTTACAATTATGTCAACACAGATTTATGAGTGCACACTCAATGCACAAAAAGGAAGCTGTATTGCCCTGCACAATGTAAAAATGTATAATCATAGTTAGTAATATATGGTACGGGAATTAAATGCTAAAACTGCGTACGTGTATAATTCGGGAACTTTTCGTGAAAAATACTTTTAAAAATTCGGTCATAAAATACGGAACCGACAAATTATAAAATTCGATACGTACGTGTTTAAAACGGGATTTAATGAAAAATACGGACGGAAAAATACGGACACACATATATTAATATATGTCAATTATAGTACTTATATATAATAAATATGACTTTTAAAACATATTTTTATTTAAGATCAAGTAATTTAATAATATGAAAACATAATTTTCCCTCTCTTTCTTATCTCCCTCTCTTTCTCATTGTTCAAAAAAAACTCCCTCTCTTTCTCTCAGCCACACTCATCTCTTTTTTTATTTATTTTATTTTATTTTATTCTTCCTCTTTCTCTCACCCACGTGATCCTCTCTTTTTTTCTTTTCTTCTTCTTCTTCCTCTCTCTCTCTCTCTCTCTCTCTCTCTCTCTCTCTCTCACCTACCCACCACGTGCTCCTCTTATTTTTTATCTTATTCTTCTTCTTTTCTTCCGCCGTTTTTTTCTTCCTCTTTCTCTCACCCAAAAAATTCCGCCGTTTTTTTCAGCCGAATAATTCGCGAATAATTCGGCCAAGTTAAATACGGAAAACGGACGTTTTTTTTGAAAAAAAACGTACGTACGCGAATTATTCGTGAATGTACGAACTAGGTGTATAAAAATCCAATGCCACTAACAAAGTCGTTGACCATGTACCTATCATGTCACTGATAAAAAATTATTATCGATATTTGCCTTCTAGAAAAAGGGGCTTTTTACAATCCAACTATTTTTTGTCATGTGATATCTACAATAATATCTTTTGTGTTTCAGTAACCACATTATCATTACACTGATCATATACGATATATATCTTGTGTATAGTTTGAAATCATTATCCCATCTCTCCACACAGTGACTTGGTTAGTGACCTGATCAGTGATATGTTCAGTGACCTGATCAGTGACATGTTCAGTGACTTGTTCAATAACATGTTATGTATCAAAAAACTCATTTGGTGTTTTAAGAAACACACTTATTCACCTAATTTTCTGACGATCTAAAGTTTTTCAATGGTCAAGTGTAAAACAACAGATTTTCCGTTCAAATTACTAAAAAGGAAATTAAAGACTTTGTCAGTGACATGTTCAGTGACTTTGTCAGTGACATGTCAAATTTATACAAGAGAAACTCCATTTCTCCACGGCTGTCAATGTTCATGGGGCCCGCATAAAACCTCTGGAGCCCAACCCTATACCGCCGTTACTGAGTCGAGCCCAACCCTAAAACGGTAGAAATTTGAAGCACAAAATGTAATCCCTTACAAATGGTAATGCAAAACCTATCTTTTGTATATAAAGGCAATTTGGGCAAAATAAATAGAAAGCTGTATTGTGCTTTACAATGTCAAAAGGTATGGATTTCAAATGTCATTGACCATGTCACTGAGATACTGAAGAGATGCAGTCCAAGTTTCAAAATACACAAAATAATCAAGAATCCACCCAATATTTTGTCCACTTAATAAAAATATTCACAAAGGTAAAGGAAACATCAAATAAAAAAAAAAAAGAGTACAACTTAACCATCGCAAAAAAAAGATTAAAAAAATACATAAACCAGAGAAACACTCCATTTCTCAATGACAATCCAAAAAAAAAATTAAAAATTTGTGGATTCTCCACAGCCGTAAAAATTGGAAGATATATTAGACTGCTGAAATAAAGCAATTTAATCTCCAAAAAAAATATATGGAAGCTCTATTGTGGTTCATACTGTAACAAAACCACAAATTTCATATGTTGCTGACAAAGCCACTGAACAAGTTACTCACGAGATGAATCTTTTCCTGCCGAGGATTAATTTGCACTTATTTATAGCGCAAATTGTATTCCTAATCACGAGAGTTAAACTTACCCGAAGGCATTTTGTTACTAATAATATGCGTTTTCATGATTTCAGGTTACTTAGGTGACTTGAGGTAATTCGGCACAAGTAGGTGCATTTTGAGTACTTTTGGGCACACTTCTGAGAAGAGGACGAAAGTCAACCGTGGCTTCTAGGCATTGAAGATTGCATAAATCAACCTTCGGAAGACGTTGTCATTGAAGGCCTTGAAGAATGGAAGAAAGGAAGGAAAATGAAGAAATTGCATTTCCGACGACTTTTCCGGCAAACCACCACCACAAGAGGCGGCACCACCGCCGGACCACCACCGGAGCACCACCACAGAAGGAGAGACTCTCCTACATCAGCTGCACACATGTGTGGCACAGCTCACACACACACTCATCCACATGTCCACTTATCCCTCCACCAACCCATAATTTCCTCCACTTCACATTTCTTTATGTGAGTGGCTCTCCCTTTTGCTTAAACTAAGAAAGATTGCAGCTGCTATGACTACCCTAGCAGCCACAATTTTCGAGCAGCCCCCTTCTTCCCCTTCTTCCTCTTCTCCCTCTCCTCTCTTTCTTCTTCTTTTCTCTTCTTCCCATTCTAAATTAAGGCCACTTTCCCTATCACTTCCGGCCACCTTCTTCACCCTTTCTTTCTTTCTTCTTCTACCTTCCTCACTCTTTTCTCTCTTCCTTTCTCACCACCAAATTCGTGCTACCCCTCACCTCACCAAAACAGCCCCCACAACAACATCAAGAATTGCAAGGATTGAGACTTGGAGCAAGGAGGAGTTCATAAAAGAGGAGGAGAAGTCTTGGAAACATCATTGAGCATTCTCTAACTCTTTTACCTTTTAGTTTCATTGCTTTAATTCTTGTAATTTGATATGTACACTAGCTATTGAAATTGAGTTTGTAAGCTCCATAACTTTGTTTATCAAATTTGCAATTGTTGCTCATTTACTTTCTTGCATGTTCTCTTTGAAAACACCAAAAATATGAACACTACAACCATGTGCACATACTTCACTACACTAGTATATAGCTCATCTCTTATCTCACCATTTTAGTGCTAGAATAGCTTGGTTACCACACACATTACCAAGGTGATTTTAGGGCCTTCCAATCCCTTGGGTACGATAATCCCCCGGTCTTAATCTATACCATCCACTACACTTTGTATGCACATCATCATGAACTCACAACTCACAACTCTTCACTCAAGTAAGCTTTATGATTCCACTCCATTACTTGTGCATAATGATGATGATGATGTGCATACATATGGGGCCAAGAGGGAAGAAAATGTACCTCTTGGCCATTTGTTGAATAATAATATGCATAGTCATTTTAATTATATGGAGGATGGGAACCGGGAGGAAGAAAATGTACTCCCGGGAAATGGATTTGATGATGTGAATGTTGGTGAAAGGAGTGAGGAGGAAGACATTTCACTTGGGAGAGTTGTTGGACACTTGTCATTGGATGATTATGAGCATAGAGACTATGAGAGGAGGAAATATGAGAGATCATTGAGTAGAGGTACTTCTAGGCATGAGGAAGAGCTGACCATTACAGAAGAGGGAGAGGCTATGACGGCTAGGGACCCCTCTTTGGTCATGCACTCCTCTAGAGAGGCTGCTAGGCATGATCCACCTTCTACAAAGGAGATTGTGTCATCCACGGAGGAAGAAATGAGTGACAATGGGCATGCACAAGAATATGAAGGGTCAAGAGAGCCTATTGTCTCCTCTCCACCACTTGAGTTGTCCAAGAGAAAGCGGAAGAAGAAGCATGGATTGATGAGTTCACTATTTGAAACCTTCAAGAGGGCAGATGTGAATGTCCCTTTACTTAAGTTCATGATAAGTATAATTTCACACACCAAAAGATGCACAAAATCAACCTATAAATTAACCCTACTGTGGATATAAGTATCGTATGTAGTATGGAAAGTAGGGATCGTTCCCGCAAGAGAATGGGACTCAACTGCAGACAATGTCACGACACTAAGTTATAATGACTCAAACTGACCTAACAGAAAGACTCTAACGTCAGACGACCTAAAACGACTCCAAATGCTATGAAATTTTAATACAAGAAACTAGACTCAATAATAAAGACTCTGACCAAATTTCAGCGAAAACTAAGATGTTTAAGGCAACGAAAATAAACCTGCAAGAGCAGGGCAGAGTTGAGGTACGGAAATTAAAGATTATGAATTGAAGTTGTGAACAATGATGAGAACAAGTCAAGGAACAACCATCCACCACTAGAAAATCATACAACCATGTTATATTCCTTTATCAATCCTTACTCATGAATGAAGACTCTCACAATTAGCCCTGATGCAGCGTATCTAATTGTATTACTTTCTCTTACTTGGTATGTCGCGAATGTGATGCACGAAACACAACTTAGCTCTAACACGCAACCTAGGGTGATGCACTCCTAGATTTAACATATAGTAGTCATTAAGCATGAAGAAAGTTTGAGTAATCACAAGGCACACAGAACTATGATGCATGATCCATGTAACCTAGAAGTTATTTCACTTATTAATCCGCAATTAATAATCGTTCCTCGCAAGCATATATGATGGGACGACCGGTCATGCATACATACTCGAACAATAAACCCTAAGCATGCTCACTACGTTTGCAACCATAGGAAACATACAGAGAATCATCGATGATATTCCGGCAAAATAACTTTCATTCATATCATAAGGAAATCCAAAGAGAAGTTATAACACAATTGTAATCATGTCTAGGGCTTCAAGCAGCCCCTTAACTAAGAGTTTAGCCGGACTTAGTCATAGTAAAACTAAGCATAGATGAATACATAAAAGAGAGGAGGAATCAAAGAACAAATTCTCGAACAGACGAGGGTCGAACGGTCGACAGGATTGTCTCGACCGGTCGGCAAGCGGCTCCGATTTCTGCTCCTTTTCTTCTTTTTCTCTCATGCGCGAATAGAATTTTTCTGAAGTTAATGAGGTCCTTATATACGCTCCAGCGATGCCTCAATCAACTTTCCTTTTACCACTTCTAATCCAACAAGGAAACTCTTTAGAAAACAATCTCCACCAATCCTTATTGGACTAGACTTCCTATCTTCATCGGAAAATCGCCATCTTGACTAAAAACTCAATCTTTATCTCCTTTTTCTCCTCCTTGCATTGGACACACTACAAAACTAACAAACACATTAAAAAGCCCAAAATAATAATAAATCAAACACGAGAACCTATAACATAAGGATAATAAACGTCGCAAATATTGCTCCTATCAAATACCCCCACACTTAGCTTTCGCTAGTCCTCAAGCGAACCAACTAAACAAAGCACACAAACTAATCCTTCCAACATTTATCTCAGAGACCAGACACATCAACAACATCAAGAATTGTTTACTCATCAAAACAGGTCCATCACTTCATCCAAAAGATAATAGACCCCCATAAAGATCATGCTCGAGTGTAGTGTGTGGATTAGCCATAAGTTAACATAATAAACCAAATCTCAATCAATCATGCTTCAGCCAAGTATTAACTCCATCCTCACAAGGATAATCGCTCAATTTTCACTCCGATTTTCTGGCTAATTCTCATGCTTCACTCGAGTTATATGTGAGAGGAATGATGTATACAAGGCAACAAATAGCTCACATATGCACAACAAGAATAAAAGCTCTTTCTGGAAATTTAAATATGATCTCATGAAAGGAATATCAATTACTCGAATGAATAGAACACATGCCATACGCTCACCTCTCAACACAAGTCTCCACAAGCCGAAAGTGCAACTTCTAAGATCAAAAGGTCTTTATTTGGGTTGTAATGGGGCCAAGGGTTAAGGTGAAAAGAAACGAAGGGTAAGGAATAACAAAGATCCTAAAGAACTCGTAGAGCGCCTATGAAACATAAGAGATTCAATAATCTTTAATAACATAACAAGGCATAATAATGAAGCTCAAAAAGCAAACAATTCACTTTTCTTTCTTCCTTCCACAATACAATAAAGAATCAACTCAAGGCATCACAATTTTTTTCTTTTTCTTCAATGCCGTTTACTTTTTTTTCACTTTTTTTTACACGGCTGCATAAATATTACTTGAGTCAATTTTACAATGAAACTCCCCCACACTTGCTCTTTGAGACAAGTCCACCAATCTTGCTTATAAAAATACCTTGAACACATGTGAATCTCAGCGAATTTGCTCCACCAATCCCTTAGGATAGGGTAAGATATAACTATACTAGGCTTAAGGGTATGGTGATGTGGTTAACAAAGAAAAGGCTCACATAGGCTCAAAGGGGTTAACTAGGGGATAATAATTAAGGACACAGGCTTAATTTGGCTTTGGTGGAAGATCCTAGGTGCCTTAATCATATCAAAGTCATTGCACATTTCAACATAAAGTTTCGAGAGGCCTCGAGGTGAGTTCTAGAAATTAGTTCATAAAATGCGTCGAATTCAAGTAATTAATCAATCAAAGAATAATGAGATCATGCAACGAATAATCGACAAGAAAGCAAGAATTAGTGTATAACTCTCCAAATAATAGCAATAAGGCTCAAAATCTCACAAGGGTTATACAAGTTCATACAAGGCTTAACATGTTTCTCTCAATCCAATTCATCACATTAACATGGCTATAAGTGCATATGGTTCAAGCATAACAATCATAGAAATCGATTAGCCAAAGAATAAAATGTAGACCTAAATCAATGCTTAAACTCATCTTTAGCTATTGAAATCAAGTTCAATTCTCATCATCGTATTGGAAGGTATCCTAAAACACAAAACAAAACATAACAAACAATGACTCTTTTTGGATTTTCAGTTTTCAGTTTTTTTTTGTTATTCCGATATCGGGGTGTCGACCGGTCGACGAAAGGGGCTCGAACGGTCGACTGGGACCAGGGAACAAAACGTCGGGCTCTGTATGGGTGTCGACCGGTCGACGAAAGGCTCGAACGGTCGAACATGGTACTGGATGCGACGGAAAAATTGAAATTCGGATGAATTTTCAGAACCCAACAACCCGATGACACTAAGAACATAACTAACCTTCCCCCCACACTTAAACCAGGCATTGTCCGCAATGCAATAAATCAAGGGGAAAGCAAAACACACATAAGCAAGCAAAGAGTTGAAAAGAAAACAAGAGAAGAGTAGAGAAAACGTCCCTGAATACTCCTCGATACTTGGGTTGCCTCCCAAGAAGCGCTTGATTTAACGTCGGCAGCCAGACGGTGTGAAGCAAATCATGCTGGAGAAGGTGGATCATGGAGGGGCAAAACCTCCACATCGTGCGCCACGAAAGGCTCGTAGTAAGGCTTGAGCCGGTGTCCATTCACTTTGAAGATGTTCCCCGAAGTCAAACTCTTGATCTCAATTGCACCATGAGGAAACACATTAGTAATAACAAATGGACCACACCAACGAGAGCGAAGTTTACCTGGGAAGAGGCGCAGACGCGAATCAAATAACAAGACCTTGTGTCCTGCTTCGAAAGTTTTACGAAGTACCATCTTATCATGAAAAAGCTTAGTCTTGTCCTTGTAAATGCGGCTACTATCATACGCCTCATTCCTCATCTCATCCAGCTCATTGAGTTGAAGCTTGCGTTGCTCACCCGCAGCCGCCATGTCGAAATTAAGTCTCCGAATTGCCCAATAAGCACGGTGTTCTAATTCCACCGGAAGCTGACATGCTTTGCCAAACACCAACCGAAAAGGACTCATCCCAATGGGAGTCTTATAGGCTGTCCTATAAGCCCACAAAGCATCTTCTAATCGGTCACTCCAATCCTTTCGATTTGGCTTAACAGTTTTCTCCAAAATCTGCTTAATCTCCCGATTAGAAACCTCCGCTTGGCCACTTGTCTGAGGATGGTAAGGTGTAGATACCTTATGTGTGATGTTGTACTTCTTCAACAAAGCCTCAAAAGATCTATTGCAGAAGTGGCTCCCTCCATCGCTGATGATGGCTCGAGGTGTTCCAAACCTTGAAAAGATGTTAGTCCTAAGAAAGCTGAGAACAACCTTAGAATCATTAGTCCGGGTGGCAAGTGCCTCCACCCATTTGGAAACATAATCCACAGCGAGAAGTATATATAGAAAACCATGAGAAGAAGGGAAAGGACCCATAAAATCAATGCCCCACACATCAAAAATCTCAACAACCAACACAGAGGTCAAGGGCATTTGATTTCTAGGGCCGATGTTATCTGTCCTCTGACAACGATCACAAGCCATGCAAAACGTATATGCATCCTTAAACAATGTAGGCCAATAAAATCCACTCTCAAGAATTTTGAGAGCGGTCTTCTTTGCTCCAAAGTGACCTCCACAAGCATAAGAGTGACAAAAGGTTAGAATAGATTGAAATTCAGATTCAGGTACACACCTTCTAATCACTTGATCGGGACAAAACTTCCACAAATATGGGTCATCCCATACAAATTTCCGGCTGGTTTTGATGAGCTTATCCTTCTGAGCACGAGAAAAATCCGTGGGAACCTGCTTAGTAGCAAGATAATTAATGAGATCTGCATACCATGGGTCAGAAACTTGCATAGAAAATAATTGCTCATCAGGAAAACTCTCATGTAAAGGAAGAGAGTCCTCCTCCACATTCGAACTATTCACCAATCGACTTAGGTGGTCGGCAACCACATTCTCGCTCCCCTTCTTGTCTTTGATCTCAAGATCAAATTCTTGGAGTAAAAGCATCCAACGAATCAACCTTGGTTTGGCCTCCTTCTTCGTCAGAAGATACTTCAAAGCTGCATGATCTGAAAACACAATAACCTTAGTACCAATTAGATAAGATCTGAATTTTTCTAAGGCAAAAATAACAGCAAGAAGCTCCTTCTCTGTAGTTGAGTAATTCAACTGAGCATCATTCAAAGTTCTTGAAGCATAATAAATCACGTGAGGCAATTTATTCACTCTTTGACCAAGAACTGCCCCAACGGCATAATCTGATGCATCACACATAAGCTCGAAAGGAAGGCTCCAATCAGGTGGCATAATGACAGGTGCGGTGGTCAACATCTCCTTGAGTGTGTCAAACGCCTTCTTACACCCCGCATCAAAGTGAAATGGCACGTCCTTCTGAAGTAGGCTGCACAAGGGTCTAGTAATCTTTGAGAAATCCTTGATAAAGCGCCTGTAGAAACCTGCATGGCCAAGAAAAGAGCGCACCTCCCTCACAGTAGTGGGAGGTGGTAAGGAACGCACAAGATCTATTTTGGCTTTATCAACTTGTATTCCCTGAGCAGACACAATATGTCCTAAAACTATACCTTGTTGAACCATAAAATGACACTTCTCCCAATTTCGAACAAGGTTAGTTTCTTCACATCTTTTTAGAACAACAGCCAAATTATTCAAACATAGATCATAAGAATCACCGAAAACAGAAAAGTCATCCATAAATACCTCGATGATCTTCTCGACCATGTCCGAAAAAATGCTCATCATGCATCGCTGAAAGGTGGCTGGTGCATTACACAAACCAAATGGCATCCTTCGATAAGCAAACGTTCCAAAAGGACATGTGAACGTTGTCTTTTCTTGATCCTCAAGAGCGATGACGATTTGATTGTATCCCGAATATCCATCCAAGAAACAATAGTGCGTGTGACCTGCAAGACGCTCCAACATTTGGTCAATAAAAGGTAAAGGAAAATGATCCTTACGTGTAGTGGTGTTGAGCTTGCGGTAGTCAATGCAAACTCTCCACCTTGTCTGAAGACGTTGAGGAACAAGCTCGTTGTCCTCATTCTTGACCACAGTGATGCCAGAACGTTTGGGGACGACTTGGACGGGGCTCACCCATTTACTATCCGAGATGGGATAGATAATTCCAGCGTCAAGGAGTTTGAGAACCTCCTTCTTCACAACTTCCATCATTGGAGGGTTCAAACGGCGTTGTGCTTCCCTCGTAGGTTTTGCACCCTCCTCAAGAAGTATGCGATGCATGCACATAGTCGGGCTTATTCCCTTGATATCTGCAATCCCCCAAGCAATTGCAGTTTTATGCTCACGTAGAACCCGTAGTAACTTCTCTTCTTCCTGCATAGAAAGGTTAGAAGCAATAATAACAGGCAGAGTCTCCTCTTTTCCCAAGTATGCATACTTCAGATATTCTGGCAAAGGTTTCAATTCAAGTGTGGGTGACTGAATCACAGAAGGCACAAGAGCTTTGTCAGAAATAGGGAGGGAAATAAAGTTGGAGGACTTACCTGGAGGTACAGGACGAGAGTCTAGGGCTGCTAATATCTCATGAAGATCACATTCGTTCTGAACCCATTGAGCAGCCGAAGTCGTCTCTGCTGTGTCGTTGTGTCGACCGGTCGACGTGTTCCTGTCGAACGGTCGATCCACGTTCAGTCTCCTCGTCGACCGGTCGACGATCCCGTCGAACGGTCGATCATGTCGTTGGAAGCTTCTTTCCAGCACCGTTTGCAATACATCATCGCTCACATTTGCTTCGAATACATCCTGCACCAAATAATCAAGTATATCAATGGAAAAACAAGAATTAACATCTGTGGGATACCGCATGGCTTCAAAAATATTGAAGCTAATCTTGTTTTCTTCGAATTCCATCGTCAACGTTCCCTCATAAACATCAATCTTGGTACGTGCAGTCCTCATGAATCCTCTTCCAAGAATGAGAGGTAAGGATGTGGGCATTGGATCGTGCTCCATCTCAAGAACAAGAAAGTCAGCTGGAAATATCAAATCATCGACTTTCACAAGAACATCCTCCAAATAGCCCTCTGGATACACATGAGACCGATCCGCTAGCTGGATGACAGCTCCAGTTGGTTTAAGCTCACCTATCTGAAGAGATTCATACACAGAGTATGGCATTAAATTAATCGAGGCACCCAAATCAAGTAAAGCATGTTCAAACCTGGTTTCACCAATAGTGCAAGGAATGGTGAAACGTCCGGGGTCCTTCAATTTGGGAGGGAGCTTCCGTAGAAGCACAGCCGAGACCTCCTCGCTTACAGAGATAGTTGCAGCTTCATCCAACTTCCTTTTGTTAGTACACAATTCCTTAATGAACTTTGCATACCTTGGGATTTGCTTGATGGTGTCAAGAAAAGGAATGTTTACTTGGACTTTCGAAAGAATTTCCAAGATATCCTTATCACTTTTCTCCTTCTTCTGCTTTGCAAACCTGCGGGGGAAAGGAATAGGTGTAACATGTATATCAGAAACGACTTTACTTACCTTATGAGGATTCGGAAGAGGAGATGGCTCAGATAGGAATCCCAAACCCATAGGGATTAAATTTGAAGTTTCAGTCGGATTTGTCGCCCTGTCTACCGTCGACCGGTCGACGTGTTCCTGTCGAACGATCGAGCCACGTTCTGCCTCATCGTCGACCGGTCGACATTCCGATCGAACGGTCGATCCACAGTCCAGGCCTTCTCTGTTTTCGGACGTATTTCCCGAGTGCTCTTCTACCACAGCTTCCTTGGTCGTATTCCTACGCCTTTTCGAGTATATAGGCTCTTCTGGAAGTTGTTTGCCACTCTTCAATGTGATAGCTTTAGCCTGCTCATGGTAAGTGCCCTTAGGATTAACCTCAGTTTGAGATGGAAACTTACCCGGTTCCCTTTGAGTGAGTTGATCACATAACCGACCAAATTGCATTTCAAGATTAGCAATCGACTTGCTATGGTGCTGCAATGTGCTCTCAGTTTTATCCTTGAATGTCTTATTGTCCTGCATGATAGTTTTAGTATCATTGGCAATAGAAAGCACAATTTCCTCAAGCTTACTTGAAGATGATTGAGGTCTTGGTCCATGGTTGAAACCGGGAGGTGCATAATGAGAGGTGGGGGCTTCTTGGTGCTTGCTCCATCCAAAGTTGGGGTGATTCCTCAAAGCCGGATTGGAGTAAATATTAGAGAGGCCGGCTCTTCTTTGTTGATCAACAAAGCTAATCTGTTCTGAACCTGAACTTGGACAAGCAAATGGGCAATCAACAGTTAGATGATCACGTAAAGGGCAAAGTGCACATACCTCAGCTGGGACAGCCACTTGAGTTGGTGGAGTCATAACTTGCATCCATGCATCTAACTTCTTCTCAATTGCCGAAATTCTATCGGCCTCGCCTCCCCACGCCTTTACTTCATAGGCATACTTGGGTCTTACTTCTTGGAACCCCTTGGTAGAGAATTGCTGAGAATTCTCACTCAAAGTTTCAAATATGTCAAAGGCTTGGTCACTAGTTTTGTTCATAAACGCGCCTCCACAAGCTGAATCCACAAGTGCCTTGTTCACATCACTCAAACCCTCATAGAAGAACTGAGCTTGGTCGTCCTTAGAGTAACCATGATGAGGACACTTCCTTAGCAACCCATTGAAACTCTCCCAAGCTTCACAAAATAAATCCCCTTGCTTTTGTCGGAAAGTATGAATATCTCTCCTCAATTGCCTTGTTCTCTGAGCAGGGAAAAATTTGGTGATGAACTTTGTAGACAATTGATCCCAAGTAGCAATTGTATCTGATGGTAAAGAGTTCAGCCACCACTTTGCATGATCTTTCAAAGAGAAAGGGAACAATATAAGCTTAAGCTGCTCGGCAGTCAAACCCGGGGGAAATTGAGTTCTACAAAGGTCATAAAACTCTCTCAGATGGTTGTTCGGGTCTTCATTCGGCTTGCCATAAAAGTGTGGAACTGAATTAATGAGTTGTGGAGACAAGCTAAACGAAGCGCCAGCAGCGGGAGTGAATGTAATGCACGAGGGTTGTGCAACTCCTTGAGGAATAAACGATGACTTCAACGGTTTTGGTTCAGCCATTGCGTTGATAGGAAGTGCTTGCTCTTCCTCTGTGTCAGAATCCGAATGTACTGAAGGTGGTGGATCTAGAAGAGACCCCAGACCAGGAGATGGTGGTGTAGATGGACAGGTAGGAGAGGAATCTGTAGGTAAACGCTGAGTGGTTGCCTTACGGTTGTGGCGAGCGGTACGTTCGATCTCAGAGTAAAAAACAAGTTCGTTTCCCTGAGTTCGCCGGGTGTTCATAAACTGCAAATAAAAGACACAAAAGACGTTAGACTTAAAAATAAAAACAAAAACAAAAAAAAAAGATCTGCAATCAAATTAAACATTCCCCGGCAACGGCGCCAAAATTGATAAGTATAATTTCACACACCAAAAGATGCACAAAATCAACCTATAAATTAACCCTACTGTGGATATGAGTATCGTATGTAGTATGGAAAGTAGGGATCATTCCCGCAAGAGAATGGGACTCAACTGCAGACAATGTCACGACACTAAGTTATAATGACTCAAACTGACCTAACAGAAAGACTCTAACGTCAGACGACCTAAAACGACTCCAAATGCTATGAAATTTTAATACAAGAAACTAGACTCAATAATAAAGACTCTGACCAAATTTCAGCGAAAACTAAGATGTTTAAGGCAACGAAAATAAACCTGCAAGAGCAGGGCAGAGTTGAGGTACGGAAATTAAAGATTATGAATTGAAGTTGTGAACAATGATGAGAACAAGTCAAGGAACAACCATCCACCACTAGAAAATCATACAACCATGTTATATTCCTTTATCAATCCTTACTCATGAATGAAGACTCTCACAATTAGCCCTGATGCAGCGTATCTAATTGTATTACTTTCTCTTACTTGGTATGTCGCGAATGTGATGCACGAAACACAACTTAGCTCTAACACGCAACCTAGGGTGATGCACTCCTAGATTTAACATATAGTAGTCATTAAGCATGAAGAAAGTTTGAGTAATCACAAGGCACACAGAACTATGATGCATGATCCATGTAACCTAGAAGTTATTTCACTTATTAATCCGCAATTAATAATCGTTCCTCGCAAGCATATATGATGGGACGACCGGTCATGCATACATACTCGAACAATAAACCCTAAGCATGCTCACTACGTTTGCAACCATAGGAAACATACAGAGAATCATCGATGATATTCCGGCAAAATAACTTTCATTCATATCATAAGGAAATCCAAAGAGAAGTTATAACACAATTGTAATCATGTCTAGGGCTTCAAGCAGCCCCTTAACTAAGAGTTTAGCCGGACTTAGTCATAGTAAAACTAAGCATAGATGAATACATAAAAGAGAGGAGGAATCAAAGAACAAATTCTCGAACAGAAGAGGGTCGAACGGTCGACAGGATTGTCTCGACCGGTCGGCAAGCGGCTCCGATTTCTGCTCCTTTTCTTCTTTTTCTCTCATGCGCGAATAGAATTTTTCTGAAGTTAATGAGGTCCTTATATACGCTCCAGCGATGCCTCAATCAACTTTCCTTTTACCACTTCTAATCCAACAAGGAAACTCTTTAGAAAACAATCTCCACCAATCCTTATTGGACTAGACTTCCTATCTTCATCGGAAAATCGCCATCTTGACTAAAAACTCAATCTTTATCTCCTTTTTCTCCTCCTTGCATTGGACACACTACAAAACTAACAAACACATTAAAAAGCCCAAAATAATAATAAATCAAACACGAGAACCTATAAAATAAGGATAATAAACGTCGCAAATATTGCTCCTATCAGTTCATCGATAATGTACCGGCTTATGCCCAATTTCTCAAGAATCTTTGTTTACACAAGAGGAGATTTGCAGCCAATGAGAAATTTCAGCTACATGAGGAGGTGAGTGCAATCATTCAACATCGGTTGCCTCAAAAGAAGCAAGATTTTGGAAGCTTCATTGTAGGTTGCAGAATTGGCAAGGAGTCTTTTGATGGAACTATCATGGACATGGGTACAAGTATTAACATCATGCCTCTATCCACATACCAAAAGCTAGCCATTGGTCCTTTGAAGACTACTTCGGTTTCATTGCAATTGGCGGATGGAGCTACTAGACTCCCGGTTGGAATTGTTGAAGATGTTTTGATAAGAGTCAACAAGTTTATTCTTCCGGCTGATTTTGTGGTGTTGGACATGAATGAGGATGTTCATATGGACGAGGAGTGTCCTATCATCCTTGGGAAACATTTTATGGCTATGGTGGGTGTCAAAATAAATGTGCAAAAAGGTACAATATGCCTCAAGGTGCTAGGAGAAAAAGTGAAGCTACAAGCGTTTCAACCTAGTTATCCCCAAGAGGTTATCCAAGAAGTGTTTGCAATTGATTTGGTGAGAGGTGATCAAGCTAAAGGTGAGAGGATCTTTGGTCCATTGAATCCACTAGAGCCTCTAGTGAAAGAATTTAATCCTCCCCCTTTGGTTGCTGCCCATGAGCAACAAGAGCCTTCTTCTACGGATAGTGATGATGATATGTTTGACATTATTGTTCCTACAGTCATTGACGAAGAAGTATCAAATGTGGAGCAAGTCCATGAGCCTAGTGAATCTATAACATCCCTTTCAAAGGAAGAACATGTGCCCTCTACACCTCCCACTCTTGAGAATATGAAAGGTTTGTTGCCGACACCTCATTATCCTATTCATAGGAGAGGACTGCTGCCAAGACCCTCTCTTCATCTTCAGGAGCATAGATTGTTCCCTACACCTCCCAACTTTGAGACATATGAGTTATACAAGAAGAAAAGTCCTCCATTGAGTGAGGTACAACTAGAAGCGATCCAATGCTTAAGGGAGATTCTAGGGATTTCAGTGAACAAGCTGAACATGCAAGAATGGCCTATGTTTCAAAGCTGCAGGTCCATGGCCACACCATTTATGAATTGTTTCGGTGGCAAGGAGTGCTTTGAGCCTCCATGAGCAACAAGATGAAGACACAAGACCGGCTTGAAGTCTATAAAGGAAAGCGCTTGTGGGGAGGCAACCCCATATCATTTTGAGTTCTGATTTCTATCAATCAAGAAGTTCCAGAGGGTTTGAAGGAGTTATGTTCGGAGTTCCGGAATGGGGAGCTCACATAAGTCATTTTGCAATATGTCCAGAATCTGCCTGTACAGGTCAGACGATTTACGGGGGTCTTCTCTCTATGTGTCTACTACCTCCGATTTAAATTTCATGGTGATCGGACCATTGGATCTCCAGATATTCAGCTATCAATGAGTGGTACTCAGGCCTGAGTTGACTTTCTCAGTACTCACGTTGACCAGTTCGTGTTTTATCCTCCAGTAGGCGTTTGGGGTATTTCCAGTGGCTAACATGAAGCCATTTGAGTCTATTTTTCAATACTACCAGAATCACTACATTCCTATTCCTACCATTGGAGTTATGCCCCTGGGAAAGGGGAGAGGTCAAAGCTGATTCACTGTACTCACTCTTGCTCAACAATATTCACCACGGAGCACACTTGGAGCTTACGTATGGAACTCAAGGCTTTATGCCTTGAGGTTGGTGATTGTTGGTGACTACTGAATATCATTGTGGAGATCGCCATAAGGAAGTTTTCATTTTACTTCACTCACATTTGTTTGTTTTTTGTTTGTTTGTTTTGTGTGTTTTTGTCATATCTCTCACCCAAATATTATTGTTAAATTCACTTATCAAATTGGGGACAATGTTAAGTTTAAGTGTGGGGGTGAGAATTGGGTTCGTTCTAGCCAAAAAGTTTCAAATTTTTCGAATTTTGTCAAGTTCCAATAGCTAATCCGTCCGGACACCCTACTAGTGTCCGGACGCCCACGAAGTCTGGGAGGTAAACCCGAGTAATCCGTCCGGACGCCCAAACTAGGCGCCCGGACGCCCTATGTAATCCCAGAAAACATGCTCTCTGCCACTTGATCCGCCCGGACGCCCAAACTAGGCGCCCGGACGCCAGAGCCCCTGATTGTGAAATTTTGGCATTTTTGTTTATGTGTTGTTTGTGTTTTGTGTCTATTTTCTCCGATCCCAATGATGAATTGAGCTTACTTTGTTGTGTTCTAGAGACTGTGATCATTGTTGAGGCTTGATATGATTTGCTTTGAGTTTAATATGCATGATTCTTGATTGCTTGATTACCATGTACACTTCACCATTGTTGATTCGTTGATTGCAATCCGAGAAGCACACTTGACATGTATTGCCATGCATACCCAGAAATTGTGAGGTTTTGAGCCCATTGAATATGCACATGTATGCATCTTACATGTCTCCATTTGTTCTTCATGTGTGAACATTGCATAAGGTTTGGACCTAGAACTTGCTCAAAGACCGCTTGAAGCTTTTGATTGATCCATTTTGAGTTAGAAATGACTAAGGCATTAGTTGAACACCATTGCCAAATTAACCATCATCCATATGAATTTGAACTCTAGGAATAGCCCACTCGAGCCATATACATCATTAGCTTTCCTTTGTTCACCCACATCACACACATTCATTCCACCACTTCAAAAATACCATCACCATTGTGTTTACAAGACTTTGATAGTGACTTCTTTTCCTTAAATGCTTGAGAGTTGATGCTTGTACTAAAAGAAAAGTTTGGAGGAGTTGTTTATTTTATTGTTATTGTTCAAAGAAAGAAAGAAAGAAAGAAAATCAAAAACAAAAAGAAGGAATAAAGTTCCTCAAGAAAAATAAAGAGAAAATTAGAAAATGAGAAAGGAAGAAAAATCCAAAAAGAAAGTAGTTTGTGAATAAGGTTGGAGGAGAATAAGAAAATAATTTGGTTGAAGCATTTGGTTGAGTTTCAAAGTCGTTGATTTGTCTTGTGAACACTTAGCACCACTCATATTTCCATTCCACTACCATTACCCCTTGGCCCTGTTTTACCATTGTAAGTCCTTGAGATCTAACAATTTATGGTTCGATTTGTAGAGAGTTGGTTGATGAGCAAGCATATGGGAACATTCTTTGTGCATTTGTTATGAGAGTAAACACTTTAATCCTATACACTTGAGCGGAAATACTTAGTGATCTTTGCGAGAGTTGTGGTTAATGTGTTTAGTGTGCCTATTTGATTGCATGAGATGGATTGTACATTGGTTTCCACACACTTCACCGAGCATGATTGAATTGCGCTTGTTAAATTCTTAGCAAATTTGTGAAGCCTTGATTTGTGATCTTATGTCTCTTGTTTACAACATCCCGAGCTCGTTGAGGAGTATGGTTGGAGAAATTTTTGTTTGAATTCTGTTTTTCCATTTCTTGTGTTGCATTGTGTTTCCCTTATTGTTTTATGTTGTGTTTGCTTGAGGACAAGCAAGATTCAAGTGTGGGGGTGTGATTTGCACTTATTTATAGCGCAAATTGTATTCCTAATCACGAGAGTTAAGCTTACCCGAAGGCATTTTGTTACTAATAATATGCGTTTTCATGATTTCAGGTTACTTAGGTGACTTGAGGTAATTCGGCACAAGAAGGTGCATTTTGAGTACTTTTGGGCACACTTCTGAGAAGAGGACGAGAAGTCAACCGTGGCTTCTAGGCATTGAAGATTTCATAAATCAACCTTCGGAAGACGTTGCCATTGAAGGCCTTGAAGAATCGAAGAAAGGAAGGAAAATGAAGAAATTGCATTTCCGACGACTTTTCCGGCAAACCACCACCACAAGAGGCGGCACAACCGCCGGACCACCACCGGAGCACCACCACAGAAGGAGAGACTCTCCTACATCAGCTGCACACATGTGTGGCACAGCTCACACACACACTCATCCACATGTCCACTTATCCCTCCACCAACCCATAATTTCCTCCACTTCACATTTCTTTATGTGAGTGGCTCTCCCTTTTGCTTAAACTAAGAAAGATTGCAGCTGCTATGACTACCCTAGCAGCCACACATGAAGGGAATAATCTCATTCTAGCCACAATTTTCGAGCAGCCCCCTTCTTTCCCTTCTTCCTCTTCTCCCTCTCCTCTCTTTCTTCTTCTTTTCTCTTCTTCCCATTCTAAATTCAGGCCACTTTCCCTATCACTTCCGGCCACCTTCTTCACCCTTTCTTTCTTTCTTCTTCTACCTTCCTCACTCTTTTCTCTCTTCCTTTCTCACCACCAAATTCGTGCTACCCCTCACCTCACCAAAACAGCGCCCACAACAACATCAAGAATTGCAAGGATTGAGACTTGGAGCAAGGAGGAGTTCATAAAAGAGGAGGAGAAGTCTTGGAAACATCATTGAGCATTCTCTAACTCTTTTACCTTTTAGTTTCATTGCTTTAATTCTTGTAATTTGAGATGTACACTAGCTATTGAAATTGAGTTTGTAAGCTCAATAACTTTGTTTATCAAATTTGCAATTGTTGCTCATTTACTTTCTTGCATGTTCTCTTTGAAAACACCAAAAATATGAACACTACAACCATGTGCACATACTTCACTACACTAGTATATAGCTCATCTCTTGTCTCACCATTTTAGTGCTAGAATAGCTTGGTTACCACACACATTACCAAGGTGATTTTAGGGCCTTCCAATCCCTTGGGTACGATAATCCCCCGGTCTTAATCTATACCATCCACTACACTTTGACGACGATACTCAAAACCAACCCGAACTTATCGTTGAGTCAAGGATGTACCATTCTTTTAGATGGATCTTATGGTGGATTTTTAGGTAAATGCTACGTGATTTAGTGTATTAGTCTTTTCCAACTACTGCAAATTTTTTGGAAGGATTTTTTCTTGTTTTCCTGCACAAGAATAAACATTCATAGGTTAATCGTTACAAAAATGTCAACACAGATTTATGAGTGTACACTGAATTCACAAAAAGGAAGCTGTATTGTCCTTCACAATGTAAAAATGTATAAAAATCCAAT
The DNA here is from genome assembly GCA_030142095.1 of Rubus idaeus. Taxonomy (NCBI): domain Eukaryota; kingdom Viridiplantae; phylum Streptophyta; class Magnoliopsida; order Rosales; family Rosaceae; genus Rubus; species Rubus idaeus. The sequence continues at coordinate 5,142,783 of CM057968.1, forward strand.
GTCACTGACAAAGTCGCTGACCATGTCACTAATCATGTCACTGACAAAAAATTATTATCGATATTTGCCTTCTAAAGAAAGGGGCTTTTTACAATCCAACTAATTGTTGTCATGTGATCATGTGATATCTACAACAATATCTTTTGTGTTTCAATAACCACATTATCATTACACTGATCATATACGATATATATCTTGTGTATAGTTTGAAATCATTATCCCATCTCTCCACAAAAGGACTTGGTTAGTGACCTGATCAGTGACTTGGTCAATAACATGTTAAGTATAAAAAAACTCATTTGTTATTTTAACAAACACACTTATTCACCTAATTTTCTGACGATCTAAAGTTTTTCAATGGTCAAGTCTAAAACAACAGATTTTCCGTTCAATTTACTAAAAAGGTAAATTAAGGTACAAAATAGGCCTAGAAGATTTAATCCTAGAACCATACTATGGCTGGAATGGAGGTTTGATCCTTAGCAGATTTGTTGTTGCATACTCTTGAAATTTGTCGTACATCGGACTGTGATACTCAAGAGGAGGTTGAACGGTTCACCGAAGTTCCCAATGTCACCTAAGGAGGTAAAAGACCGGCTTGAGGGTCTCTAAAAACAAGCGCTCATGGGGAGGCAGCCCCATATCCCCGACTTTTGAAGTACATCATGATAAGCATCACCAAATGTCGTGAGCATTGGATTGCAAGGTCTTGAAACCTTGTTGTTGGTGATTGTTCGTGTCTTAGCGGAAAGCATGCACTTCGAAGGGGAGTACTTCTATCTTTGTTTGTTTTCATTCTTGTTTGTTTTGTGTGTTTTGTGTTGTTTGTCATATTTCTCACCCAAAGATTATTGTTAAATTCACTTATCACATTGGAGACAATGTTAAGTTTAAGTGTGGGGGTGAGATTAATTGGGTTCATTTTAGCCAAAATGTTTCAAATTTTTCAAATTTTGTCAAGTTCCAGTAGCTAATCCGTCCGGACACCCTTCTAGCGTCCGGACGCCCACAAGTCTGGGAGGTAAAAATCGCATGATCCGTCCGGACACCCCTACTAGGTGCCCGGACGCCCTTTATAATCCGAAAAACATGCTCTCTGCCACTTGATCCGCCCGGACGCCAGTAATGGGCGCCCGGACGCCAGAGCCCCTGATTATGAAATTTTGGCTTTTGTGTGTGCTTTTGTGTGTTGTTTGTGTTTTGTGTCCATTTTCTCTGATCCTAATGATGAATTTAGCTTATTTTGTTGTGTTCTAGAGACTATGATCATTGTTGAGGCTTCATATGATTTGCTTTGAGTTTAATATGCATGATTCTTGATTGCTTGATCACCATGTACACTTCACATTTGTTGATTCGTTGATTGCAATCCGAGAAGCACACTTGACATGTATTGCCATGCATACCCAGAAATTGTGAGGTTTTGAGCCCATTGAATATGCATATGTATGCATCTTACATGTTTCTCTTTGTTCTTCATGTGTGAACATTGCATATGGTTTGGACCTAGAACTTGCTCAAAGACCACTTGAAGCTTTTGATTGATCCATTTTGAGTTAGAAATGATTACGGTATTAGTTGAACACCATTGCCAAATTGACCATCATCCATATGAATTTGAACTCTAGGAATAGCCCACTTTGAGCCATATACATCATTAGCTTTCCTTTGTTCACCTACTTCACACACATTCATTCCACCACTTCAAAATACCATCACCATTGTGTTTACAAGACTTTGATAGTGACTTCTTATCCTTAAATGCTTGAGAGTTGATGATTGTACTAAGCAAGGAAAGTTTGGAGGAGTTGTGTAGTTTATTGTTATTGTTCAAAGAAAGAAAGAAAGAAAAAAAAAAAAAGAAGGAATAAAGTTCCTCAAGAAAAATAAAGAGAAAAATAGAAAATGAGAAAGAAAGAAAAATCCAAAAAGAAAGTAGTTTGTGAATAAGGTTGGAGGAGAATAAGAAAATAATTTGGTTGAAGGGTCTCTAAAAACAAGCGCTCATGGGGAGGCAGCCCCATATCCCCGAATTTTGAAGTACGTCATGATAAGCATCACCAAAGGTCGTGAGCATTGGATTGCAAGGTCTTGAAACCTTGTTGTTGGTGATTGTTCGTGTCTAAAACGGAAAGCATGCGCTTCGAAGGGGAGTATTTCTATCTTTGTTTGTTTTCATTTTGTTTGTTTTGTGTGTTTGTGATTGTTTGTCATGTTTCTCACCCAAAGTTTATTGTTGAATTCACTTATCACATTGGGGACAATGTTAAGTTTAAGTGTGGGGGTGAGATTGGGTTCGTTTTGGCCAAAATGTTTCAATTTTTTCGAATTTTGTCAAGTTCCAGTAGCTAATCCGTCTGGACACCCTACTAGTGTCCGGACGCCCTCAAGTCTGGGAGGTAAACCTAAGTGATCCGTCCGGACGCCCCTACTAGGCGCCCGGACGCCCTTTGTAATTCCAGAAAACTGCTCTCTGCCACTTGATCCGCCCGGACGCCAGGAATGGGCGCCCGGACGCCAGGACCCCTGATTGTGAAATTTTGGCTATTCTGTGTGTTGTTTGTGTTTTGTGCCCATTTTCTCCGATCCCAATGATGAATTGAGCTTACTTTGTTGTGTTCTAGAGACTGTGATCATTGTTGAGGCTTGATATGATTTGCTTTGAGTTTAATATGCATGATTCATGATTGCTTGATCACTATGTACACTTCACCTTTGTTGATTCATTGATTGCAATCCGAGAGGCACACTTGACATGTATTGCCATGCATACCCAGAAAATGTGAGGTTTTGAGCCTATTGAATATGCATATGTATGCATCTTTCATGTTTCTCTTTGTTCTTCATGTGTGAACATTGCATAAGGTTTGGACCTAGAACTTGCTCAAAGACCGCTTGAAGCTTTTGATTGATCCATGTTGAGTTAGAAATGACTAAGGCATTAGTTGAACACCATTGCCAAATTGACCATCATCCATATGAATTTGAACTTTAGGAATAGCCCACTTTGAACCATATACATCATTAGCTTTCCTTTGTTCACCCACATCACACACATTCATTCCACCACTTCAAAAGACCATCACCATTGTGTTTACAAGACTTTGATAGTGACTTCTCACCCTTTATGCTTGGGATTTTATGATTGTACCTAAAAGGAAAGTTTGGAGGAGTTGTTTATTTTTATTGTTATTGGTCAAAGAAAGAAAGAAAGAAAGAAAATCAAAAACAAAAAGAAGGAATGAAGTTCCTCAAGAAAAGAAGAATAGAAAATGAGAAAGAAGAAAAATCCAAAAAGAAAGTAGTTTGTGAATAAGGTTGGAGGAGAATAAGAAAATCATTTTGGTTGAAGCACTTGGTTGAGTTTCAAAGTCGTTGATATGTCTTGTGAACACTTAGCACCACTCATATTTCCATTCCATTCCATTCACCCATTGGCCCCGTTTTACCATTATAAGTCCTTGAGATCTAACGATTTGTGGTTCGATTTGTTGAGAGTTGGTTGATGAGCAAGCATATGGGAACATTCTTTGTGCATTTGTTATGAGAGTAAACACTTTGACCCTATACACTTGAGCGGAAATACTTAGTGATCTTTGCGAGAGTTGTGGTTAATGTGTTTAGTGTGCCTATTTGTTTGCATGAGATGGATTGTACATTGGTTTCCACACACTTCACCGAGCATGATTGAATTGCGCTTGTTAAATTCTTAGCAAATTTGTGAAGCCTTGATTTGTGATCTTATGTCTCTTGTTTACAACATCCCGAGCTCGTTGAGGACTATGGTTGGAGAAAATTTTGTTTGAATTCTGTTTTTCCCTTTCGCGTGTTGTATTGTGTTTCCCTTATTGTTTTATGTTGTGTTTGCTTGAGGACAAGCAAGATTCAAGTGTGGGGGTGTGATTTGCACTTATTTATAGCGCAAATTGTATTCTTAATCACGAGAGTTGAGCTTACCCGAAGGCATTTTGTTACCACTAATATGCGTTTTCATGATTTCAGGTTACTTAGGTGACTTGAGGTAATTCGGCACAAGAAGGTGCATTTTGACCACTTTTGGGCACACTTCCGAGAAGAGGACAAGGAGTCAACCGTGGCTTCTAGACATTGAATATTGCATGAATTCACCTTCGGAAGACATTGTCATTGAAGGCCTTGAAGAATCGAAGAAAGGAAGGAAAATGAAGAAATTGCATTTCCGGCGATTTTTCCGGCAAACCACCACCACAAGAGGCGGCACCACCGCCGGACCACCACCGAAGCACCACCACAGAAGGAGAGAGTCTCCTACACCAGCTGCACACATGTGCATGGCTGATGACATGTCCACTAGTTCCCCCACTCACCCACAAATCCCTCCACTTCACCTTTCTTTTCCATTTCTTTTCCCTCCACTCACCTTTGTTTACTCTCCCCACTAGGAAACCCTAGTGAACCCTTGGAGGCTGAGGAGATCAACCAGACCCTGTTCTCAATTAGTTACTCACGATCAAAGAAACCCTAGATAGAGAGACACAATTTTCTCTCGCCAAACCTTGCAAAAACACACACAGACGTACCAAGCGCCCGGACTCCGATACCATCCGCCCGGACGCCCAGTACGTCTGCCGTTTTTGTTCTTCCATTTTCACCATCTTCCACCACCCATCTCACTTCGATCCCTTCACGAAATATCTTCCACACATCCCAAACACTACAACCATACACTTTCCACCACCATTTCATCGATCTACCTTCACCACAAGTTGCCATCCATTGAGACATCAAGAGTTGGGAAACTTGGAGATAAGTTGGAGCTTGTAGAGGAAGAGGGGAGTTCAAGGAGGGTTGCTACATACTTGGAGTCACCAAGGAGCTGCTGGCCATCGACATCTTGAGCATTTTCTCAACTTCTTCACTCTTACTTTGAACTTATGCTTTCTTATTTGAGATTATTGATGTATATGACAATGAATTGTGAGTAGTTCATTAGATTGGGGGCTAGGGTTGTGTGCTCTAGCCCATGATGATGTTTTGATGATTTCTCTTGAGTATGCATGATGAATTCGTTTCTGGATATGTTCATTGGTTAAATGCGGTTTTGTTTGATGCATGTTTATGAATGTAATTAGTTCTCAAGCATGTGTTCAACTTAACTTAATGTTAGGATTCTATGTTAATTACATTTTATCCTATGTATTTGCAATGAGCATGATGAGTTTATGTCAATGGACTGAGTTTGTTTGAATCTTGATTCTTGAATCTCTATGCCTAGGAAGTTTGTTTGAGACCCTAACAAGGCTTAGATGAATAGACTAGGAGTATTTGTGACCCTAATAAGGCACAAAATAGGCCTAGAAGAATCAATCCTAGAACCATAACATGGCTAGGATAGGGGTTTGATCCTTAGTGAATTCATTGTTGCATGTTCTTGAGACTTGTCATACATTTGATTGGGGTAGAGTGAACCCGAAACCCCAATCGTTTCCATCCATTTGATCACACAGCAATCACACATTTGTTGGGCTTGCCCCCTCAACAACACACAAAGCTATCAACACATTCACTTGTGTTCTTGTCACCACAATTTCACTTAGATTAGATTGGTTACTTAGCTACTATCCTTGTCACTTCAAGTCACTGTTCTGGTCCTTGTCACTCAAGAGTGACACCCCTTTGATCACTACACTTGCATGTTGCACATACTCCACATCTAAGTACATAATCCATCTCTAATCACACCACTTCTAGTGTATTGTATACTTTGTTTGCATTTGTTCACCAAGTAGGGATCTTGGTCCTTCCAATCCCTTGGGTACGACAACCCCTGGTCACAATTTACCATCCACTACACTTTGACGGAGATACTCACAAATAACCCGAACTTATCGTTGAGTCAAATTCATGCAATCTTCAATGTCTAGAAGCCGCGGTTGACTCCTTGTCCTCTTCTCGGAAGTGTGCCCAAAAGTAGTCAAAATGCACATTCTTGTGCCGAATTACCTCAAGTCACCTAAGTAACCTGAAATCATGAAAACGCATATTAGTAATAACAAAATGCCTTCGGATAAGCTTAACTCTCGTGATTAGGAATACAATTTGCGCTATAAATAAGTGCAAATCAAGTACCTATACTTTCGGGTTATCCCAAAAATTCACTTAATTTGAACTTTCTCTGATTTGAGGTGAGAATCCAAAGGACAATTAACGAATAAACTAACATTAAAGTACAACACAGAGAGTTTAAAAGTGAAGATAGAGAGAGATGTATTGTAAATTGCAATTCTAATCACACCCTTTTTCTATTCTTATCCAATATGTAAGTCACTAACTAAGTCTCTCACACATATATATATATAATTTTTTTTTTATGTAAACAAATCTTACCGCCAAGCAGAAATAGCGCATTTCTCGTGAGAGTTCCAATCGTGCTACATTCTCACCTGAGTGATCCACGGTTAGTCTGAAAACAATACTTCCTAGCCCGAAAAATTCCTATGTTTGGTGTCCCATCACGCGCCCTCACGCGCTCGTCCAAAATCGTTGCCGAGAAGGCCAAAATCGGTACAAGGACAATAAGACCCATATTGAAATACAAGTCCCTATATCCTAAAGGTTCACTTATAAATACCATAACTTGCATAACAAATGGTAACAAATTACTTACCATCATCAGATACTAATTTAGGTATAAGAGGATCAAAGGAAATGCCCACTTAAATTCTTTATCTTCAGAATAAGTGGAGTCTTCCTTTAATTTTGTATAATTAAATGTTTATAAGTTACAATCCACCGCACCCTTTTCCTTTCGTATTTTACTCAATTATAAATCATAGACTATGCTCTCTTTGTCTTATCAATAATTTCGAATAAAACATCAAACTATACTCAATATATAGTCTACATTGATGATTCATATAATCAATTTATAGAAAATAACTTTCTACAAAAATCATAACATACCAGTAAGCTTATTCAAGGAAGCAAGCACATTTCAAACAAATCATCATAGCAGCTTCTAACTAGGTAAAGTTAGCATATAACAAAACTGCATCTCAAAGAATATGATCACATAATATCCATCAAAAGCTTACGTTAGCTTAAACAACATGTATAAGCATACATATATAGAACCCTCCCCGTTCATTTAATTTGTTTTTATAAAACAACACTTAAAAAAAAGAGCTATTTCGCTCTGATACCAATCTGTCACGACCCCAAACCCGAGACCAATATTATATGAAAATATGGTACCCGAATCTGCGGTGTGAATCGAAGAAAACATATTTTCCTCAATAATAATAAATCAAATGAAACAAATGTCTCAATAATACTTTCATTTGAAAACAAGATCACTATTATCTTACAATATAAATATACCAGAGTTTAGCGGAATAAAAGACGTTACAATTATTTAATTCAAATAGATGTAGAAAAATATTAATTCATTGGTTCACCCTGTTTTCCCCAAGCTTCGTAACCTGAAAACAAGGAGGTGTAGCATCATGAGCAACACAGGCCCAATAAGTACAATATACATTCTTATATTAATGTATCTTATAAGACATCAAAATTGACAACCAATCCAAAAATATACTAGGAATATTTTATGTTGCTCCATACCAATTTTATTGAATATAATTCACATATATCAATAACGTTTTTAACCCAAATAATTCGGTCTCAAATGAAACCTCCATTTTTCAATTAATAATGCATCTTGATGATGATTAACTCAGAACAATGTATGGTCAAATATACTAACAATATATGGCAAATACATATGCAATAATATACGAATACATATGCAATAATATACGAATACATATATCCTCGGTGATCATTCCAGATTGACTGGTCACAATTTCATTAAAACGCCATAACAAGGTTCATAATATCAAACATGAATAATATTCATAGATTCAAATGTCAATAAGGTATGACAAACAAATATTCATTCAATCATAATATTAAATACTTTGTCTATCAGTTACTCTTTGTTGGTTTGAGAATTAATTACTGGTTATCAAATATAAGACCCGTAACATAACAGATTAGGTCACAAAATATTTGGTCCTTAACACCGAACATTTATACTCAGGGATCCTTAATATCCCAAAAGTATAATAGTTAATTATAATTCCAAACACCAATAATATATGACCAACAATTATTCGATTGGTTCGAATAATAATTAATTACTACGCTTTTCAGTGACTCTCTTTTGGATTGAGATTGACTAGTAACCAAAACATAATGCCTGTAATGTAACAGGTTAAGCCGCAGCATACCTGGTCCTTAATACCAAGCATGTACACTCACGGTCCTTAATACCTATGAGTATAATAGTGCACTATCTGAAGGGACTAGGGCCCACAGCTAACTCCGAACGTCCATAGATCGTTCCTACCTAAGCACGGGGATTATCAAACATAACTAGACCCACAAAATATAGTCTTTATTGAAGACAAGTTATAATTCGTAACATTTGAAGTTACATTCTTAAGTCTCTCCATATAAATGTATATATAACATGGACGAAAGACATAATTAGATAAACTCAAGTATTGAACAAGGTTCATCAATACACATAAGATTATATGTGAATAATCAAGGTAAGCAAGTTAAGCAAATAATGTTTCAAATATAGACACTTAACAATACTTTCATATGAATATATGCTAACATATAAGTACATATCTACTTAGTAAAAATAATCAATATGAGATTATAAATAATTATATGCCAATAAGCATAAACATATGTAAAACAATATAAGACACAAATTTCATAAGTTTAATGGAGAAAATGAGCGGAATCATAAGTTTAAAGCTTCCCAAGTTGGCTGACGGGACTGACTTTAGAAAAGAGGATTTAAGTTTTCTATAAAACTTATTCTATTCTATTTCTTTCTTGATCATGCACTTTGATGAATCTTAAAGATAAAAGACTATAAGGATGTATTTTGTACTTACTTGAATTTTCAAGGATAGGAAGATGACCTTGGTATGAATCCATAGGGTTTCGCGGATTCTAAATCGGAGTTTCGGATTGTAAACTATAGATTTAAGAGAGGAACAAGGAAATTAAGCTAGAGAGGAGCTAGAATCAGTTGTGAATTGGCAAAGATTACAATGGCTGAACAATTCTATTTATAGGCTAGAGAATGCACTAACTTTACTTGAGTTAGTTTCTAATCTAGCTAGTTAAACCTTAGCAAATAGACAAGTGGTTGCTTCAAATTCATAAACAAATGAAATTTGGCTGAATTGTTGTGCTGGAAATGATGAGATCAGCACCTAAAAATGATTAGTCAGTTCGTTCATCAGCTGCAAGTCTTGCTCACCAAGTTTTGATTTCAACCAATGATCTTGTGCCATGTCATCCTTAATACGATCTTCGAAAATTCATTAAAAATAGCTCGGAAGCCCGAAAAATTATCCGAAAAATACCACGAACTCGTGAATATGCCTACTTTCTAATTGTAACCTCAAAAGTGTGATATGAATATTTTCAAATTTCGGGACCCACACTAAGACTTCCTAAAAATATAATAAACTTCCGCTGACCATAACTCTTTCATACGATATCAGAATTTAGCGTGCCGCACGTCTATGAACTCGTATTGACAAGCTCTACGATTCTTATGAAGGAAGTCATCAGAGAATATCAATGAATAAGAAAGTCAACTTTTGACCCCTCAAAAATAAACCATTTCGAATATTTATTCGTTCCAAAATAGTTTCTCTTCATAGACTAGACAAGAAAAATAATATCCAATCCTTTATTTAATTTCAAGAATATTCAAGAAATTAATCGTAAGAATTCGGGTTATTACAATCATTCTCTAGTAAAAGTTAAAGAGGTTTAATGAATCGTAGGGATTCATAATATATGCTATGATACAAGAAAATCTTTGTGATAAAATAAGTTCACAAAGGCATTGAATTCGACCAATTTTTGGTCATGACTTATTCATTACTAGACTCACCTGCGTGGGTGTGATGAGCCTCGCTCTACCGACATCTCTTACTACTCATCTGGTCATGCTTACGTGGAGCTATCGAACGGTTTAAGTCATGGCCATATCCATCTTGGTCTTGTTCTAATCCAAAAAATACTTGGAAATTCTATTTAGTGTTTGTGGATGTCTTTTTATAACTGCGAAACTAAGGTATCTTCTTATTGTGATAAAGCAAATTCACAAGTGGTAAAAGTGTTAAAGTAATTTCACAAAATCATTGCTGAATATTATTCAAATATGCTTCAACTATGGCTACGCTTCAATTTAGTAAGGTGACTCTTACAGAAGCAGAATTAACTCTCTCTACCATTCTAGCTTCAGCACTTATATTGTACACACAATATCGATTAATGTATATTGCGAAGTGATTTTCAGTCAGCTTATCAATTCTCTACAAGTACCTGAAAAGATGACACAATCATGATAAACAAACAATAATTAGGCCTGCCAGAACAAAGAGAGTTCCAAAAATAAATTATGGCAAAAATGGCCAAAAGAGGACAAAACCCTAATGTCAAGGGTAATTCTAATGAACGATCCGGTTCATATAATCGTCCCAATAAGGAATGAAATCGCAACAACGTTGCACAAAATCATGGAAACTATTGCACCATGTAAAAATGGGCAAGGAGGAAGTGAAATGGGCCATGGAGGCCGTGCTAACGCCGGCAAAGTAAAGCATGGAAATAAGGTGCTAAGAGCACCAATTCATCCTCCAAATGCACATGGTGCCGAACACTTTTCCCGACGAACAGTTCGTCGCTATAACCCTTTACCAACGAAGGGATCGTTTATCAATGAGCGGATCGCTAAATGAAGCATGATAATGAGTTATACTCCATTTCATGAGAAGCATTAAAAGATACCGGAGATGACACGGACGTCAATCTCACAATTGCATATTTTAAAGTCGACCAAAGTAACGAGAAGACTACGGAAGTTCTGGACTTCAATTAAATTGCAATTGTTTTTCCAAGTTTATTATGTAATGACATTTATGCCTTAATTAATTTGACAATTGTCATAGTTATTTTGGATTAGATCTTTTGGACAAGACCTCGATGTAATCGTTGACACATTATTAATAAATTTTGAATTTTCTTCAAAAGAATGGCAAGTATTCTTCGAAATTTTATTTATGTCATGGACATATTTTTCGAATTTTCTCCAAGTAGTGAGAAAATTTTGAATTTTTCCTTAATGTAATGAAGGATATTAGTGTCAACGATTATTATTTTGGAAACGTATTGTAAGAATGGACAAAAATAATTATGTATTATTTCTATGGTTGTTGAAGCACGCGCAGCTTAGAAGAAGTATATGTCAAAAGAAGCAAGAATGAAAAGATGATTCAAGGAGGGGAGACTGACGTCACTGACATGCCAAAGCAATGTGCAAATTTCGTCAAACGTCCGGCGACCGGCCGAGGTACACTCGGTGACCAGTCGACAACATCCAGAAGCTTTCGGCGACAGGTTGAGGAACTCGGCGACCGGTCGCACACTTTCAATAGCTTATGGTAACCAGTATAGGGTTTCGGCGACTGGTCGGCTACTTCAAAGTATTTTCCTGATATGAACATTGATTCAAATGCTAACTAGGATGCCTCCTATGCTTCTATCACCTTTATGGCCAATGGCTCATTTTGCAAAGCCGGTTCCTTATGCAATTTAGGATCGAGACCATCCTACACTAAGGACACAAAAGAAATTCTATTCCATTCTTACATCGTATCCAAGGAAATATTTGTAATCCTATCCACTCATATTGCGGACTTTTGAGATATTTTATGATTTTGGTGGATGCATCGACATACTGGTCATATGTCGCTTTATTGTCTACACGCAATGCTGCTTATGCAAAACTTCTAGCACCAGTGATACGCTTAAGGGCTCACCACCCAGATCATCCTATTATGTTAAATATGTCTTGACAATGCTTGAGAGTTTACATCACAAAAGTTTGATGATTATTGCATTGGGATTAAAGTAAATATCCTGCACCCATGTGCATAGACGAAATGGTCTCGCAGAAGCCACCATTAAGAGATTTTAAATGGTCAGTTGGGCATTGGTTATGCGCAGTAAACTATATGTCCGCTACTTGGACCCTTGACAGGCGATCTCTTTACCGCTGAATTCACGGATTGTCACTTTGATGAGATAGTCTTCCCGTCGTTAGGGGAGATAAGAACAAGAATGTTCAACAGGAACGACAGGAATTGTCGTGGTCTGTCCCCACTCGGTCTCATCTTGATCCCCAACTCAATATTCAGGACGTAGCAGATTCGATGCCTGATGCGTTTTCTGATATTGATAAAGTGACCAGGTCAAATATACCAGCTGTAAACATGCCTGCAAGGTTGAAAATTTCCTAAAGGAAGAGGGGATATGACACCGATAATAGTGTCACAACCACACATAGTGGAGGTGTGGTTGAGGTCGTGGTTCAAAGGTGAGACCACTTGGTTCGATGGATACTCGCTAAAGGAAGGAAGCGAGTTTGGCACAGCCTAATCCATTCATCATCAATATCGAAACTTATCTCATGAGATTATCTCTGATTATGTCCACAAATTAATATTGGGGGACGCCTCAATGATTGAACCAATTTCAGAGAATATAAAACTCTCAATGAATGCATGCATGCTTGAGACGAAATTCTTGATGATGTATTGCTCAATAGAATATAGACCAAGATAACATCGAACCACGCTCTGTTGAAGAATATGAACGTAGAGCATATTGGCCTAAATGAAAAGATGCAATCCCAATTGAACTAGTTTCACTAACAAAGGAAAAAAGTATTTGGGTACGTAGTGCTAACGTCCCCAAGCATAAAGCCCATTGGACGTAAAGAGAATAATGAATTCTTGAGATATAAGACTCGCCTCGTGGCGCAAGGTTTCTCACAAACACTATGGGATTGACTACGAGAAGACGTATTCACTCGTAAGGAATGATATTACATTCCGCTACCTTGTCAGTATGGTAGTTTCCACAAAAATTGACATGCAGCTTATGAATGTGGTTACAACATATCTCTATGGGGATCTAAATGCAGAGATATATATGAAAGTGCCTAATGGACTTCAATTACCCAAATCAAGTAACTCTAAACCACGGAGTGCGTTTTTGATAAGATTAAAACGCTCACTTTACGGATCTAAGTGACTACTTGATTGAGAAGGGATATATAAATAATGGTTTATGCCCATGCGTGTTTATTAAGAGAAGAAGTTCCGGATTTGCAATTATTATTGTCTATGTTAATGACATGAATTTAATTGGCACTCTCGAAGAACTGAGAGATATTGCTACGTATTTGAAATCCGAATTTGAGATGAAAGATTTTGGGAAAACTCAGTTTCTAGGCCTTGTGCTAGAGCATCGAGATAGTGGAATATTAATCCACCAATCGGCTTGTGTCCACAAGATGTTAATGAGATTTAACATGGACAAAGTACATCCGGTTAGCACTCCCATGATCCGTCGGACGCTAGATCGAAGGAATGATCAATTTCGTCAAAAGGATGATGACGAATAAAATATATGGGAGACGTGCAGACTAGAGGGGGAGTCTGGCACATACATGTCACTTTCAAATGTGAAAGATGCGTTGTACTCTTTTTGCCTTCGACCAAAGTTATTTTTTCCCACTGGGTTTTAATGTTACTTGACAATGTTTTTAATGAGACAACATGGAAAACACCACCTAGTTGTGACCGGCACAAGGGGGAGTATTGTAGGATAATATTATTGTGTGTCTTGTTAAACTAGGACTCCCTAGAGTAGGTTATTCTTATAGAATATGGATTGTATCTTGTATTCCTCTATATATAGAGCACATTATTCATTAATAAAGATGGATCTGTTGTAGAATATTTAGAATGAAAGCGAGAGAGTAAATTACACAGGAATAACGTGATCTTTGTGACTCATCGATAATTACGGGGTGAATGTGAGTATCGCCGTCAAAGTGTAGTGGATGGTAAATTGTGACCAGGGGTTGTCGTACCCAAAGGATTGGAAGGCCCAAGATCCCTACTTGGTGAACAAATGCAAACAAGGTATACAATGCACTAGAAATGGTGTATGTACTTAGAAGTGAGGTATGTGCAACATGGATATGTAGTGTTCAAAGTGTGTCACTCTTGGGTGACTTGTGACCAAAATAGTAACCAAATGTGGCAAGGACAGTAGCTAAGTAACCAATCTAATCTAGATGAATATCATGGTAACAAGAACACAAGTGTTTGTGTTGATAGCTTTGTGTGTTGTTGAGGTGACAAGCTCAACAAAAGTGTGATTGATGTGTGATCAAATGGATGGAAACGATTGGGGTTTCAGGTTCACTCTACCCCAATCAAATGTATGACAACTCTCAAGAACATGCAACAATGAATTCACTAAGGATCAAACCCCTATCCTAGCCATGTTATGGTTCTAGGATTGACTCTTCTAGGCCTATTTTGTGCCTTATTAGGGTCACAAATACTTCTAGTCCATTTATCCAAGCCTTGTTAGTATCTCAAACAAACTTCCTAGGCATAGAGATTCAAGAATCAAGATTCAAACAAACTCAGTCCATTGACATAAACTCATCATGCTCATTGCAAACAGATAGGATAAAATGTAATCAACATAGAATCCAATCAAGTTAAGTTTAACACATGCTTGAGAATTAATTAGATTCATGAACAAGCATCAAACAAAACCGTATTTAACCAATGAACATATTCAGAAACGAATTAATCATGCATACTCAAGAGAAATCATCAAAACATCATCATGGGCTAGAGCACACAACCCTAGCCCCCAATCTAATGAACTACTCACAACTCATTGTCAAATACATCAATAATCTCAAATAGAAAAGCATAAGTTCAAAGTAAGAGAAAAGAAGTCAAGAAATGCTCAAGATATCGATGGCCAGCAGCTCCTTGGTGACTCCAAGTATGTAGCAAGCCTCCTTGAGCTCCCCTCTCCTTCTACAAGCTCCAACTTATCTCCAAGCTTCCCAACTCTTGATGTCTCAATGGATGGCAACTTATGGTGAAGGTAGAACGGTGGAATGGTGGTGGAAAGTGTATGGCTGTAGTGTTTGGGATGTGTGGAAGATATTTCGTGAAGGGGTGGAGGTGAGATGGGTGGTGGAAAGTGGTGAAAATGGAAGAACAAACCCAGGCAGAAGCTTGGGCGTCCGGGCGGATGGTTTCGACGTCCGGGCGCCTTGCACGTCTGCTTTGGTTTCAAGAAGCTTTGCCGAGAGAAAATGGCTTTCCTCCCCTAGGGTTTCTTCCTAATCGTGAATAACTGTATGGGAATGGCTTGGGAGGGTCTGGTGAGCCTCCAAGGTTCCACTATAGTCTCCTAGTGGGATGACATAGAATGGATGAGTGGAGGGAAAAGAAATGGAAAAGAAAAGGGAAGTGAAGGAAATAATGGTGAGTGGACATGTGCGAGGGTTGGTGGGTGGCTGAATGGATGTGTGACCTGTGTCACACATGTGCATGGCTGGTGTAGGAGAGTCTCTCCTTCTGTGGTGGTGCTCCGGTGGTGGTCCGGCGGTGCTGCCGCCTCTTGTGGTGGTGGTTGGCCGGAAAAGTTGCCGGAAATGAAATTTCTTCATTTTCCTTCCTTTCTTCGATTCTTCAAGGCCTTCAATGGCAACGTCTTCCGAAGGTGAATTCATGCAATCTTCAATTTCTAGAAGCCACGGTTGACTCCTTGTCCTCTTCTCGGAAGTGTGCCCAAAAGTAGTCAAAATGCACCTTCTTGTGCCGAATTACCTCAAGTCACCTAAATAACCTGAAATCATGAAAACGCATATTAGTAATAACAAAATGCCTTAAGGAATTCATCACTGACATAAACTGTAAAATGGTTCTCATCCAAAGATAAAATTGATTAAATAAAATGTCACAACATGTTCGCAATTAAAACAAGGTTTCAAACAATTCCTATTTATTACACAAATATTTACACAATAACATTTCCCAAATTTATTTACACAAAATTTAAATGCGGAAAGTAAAATTAAACAAAAATAAATATAATAATTAAACGAGTTTGGGAAATGTTACTGATGTGTCCATGAAAATGGACACTTGTCGTCGGGTGCGGGTGGACGACTCAACCTCGTGCTCAGAAATTGAACACTGCCTGGCAGGTACAGGTGGCAGGCTAAACTATACGAAAACGGACTTTGGATGTGGCGGGGGCCCATTTCAGTTGGGCTTTGGATATTTTGGGGCCCAATTCGGATTGGGCTTGGCTGGCATGGGCTACGTGCATATAGCAATTGGACTGGGCCTTGGGGTGTCCATAGCAGATTGGGCCTGGACTTTGACTTGGTCAAAAGTCAAAGCCCAACCCAAATTCCTTTTCTTTTTCTTTCTCTTTTCTCTTTGGCCCGGCCGGTTTTCTTCTTTTGAGTTGAAAAGTCAACTCTTTCATTCTTCTTGTTTCTTTTCAACCCGTGGTCTTCGACTGTGTCCTCTCTTCATTCATTCTCTTCTTTTCATTTTCTTTGCTTCGTTCTTCTCTAGAGTAGAGAGAGGGAGCATGTGAGAGATCGACGGCGGGCCGGGCAACGAGGAACTGCGGCGTCGACCAGATTGAATGAGGTGAGCGGTGGTGATCGGAGGCGCGGGCCGGGCGGCGTTGGTGAGGATGAGCATGGACTCGCCGGGGGTGCCCAAATCACAGCTGGGCTGGTGTGGTGAACACGGCAGAGCTGCTGCCGGCACTAATGAAGAGAGCATGGGCTCGGGTCGTCAACGGTGTCGGCAGAGGAGGTTGGGCATTTCGGATTTGATGATGGTGCTTACGGTGGTGGTGTGTTTTGGATGCCTTGACTGCTTGCAGGAGTGGTGAATGGTGGCGACGGTGATCGATGGAAGCAGTGGCTGTGCGGCAGCTGGGGCGTGCACATAGGAGGCACGGGCTCCATGGTTGATTGTTCTTGATTTGTGCGAGGCCGTGAATCGATTTGGGCTTTGCTTGTAGCGACGGCAGTGAGATGGGGTGCGGAGGATGGCCTCGGTGGTGAAATCTGGGCTGCCATGGTGGATTTGGTAATTGAACTTGTGGTTGAGCCACAGTGGTGATTGATTGGGATTGACTGTGAATTGGAATCAAGGATTCCAGGGAGATTGATGTTGGTGGATTGAATTGGATGATTGTAGTTGAATTAAGTAGAAGAGATGGTGGTGTCGTGCAGCTGAAAAGGAGGTGGTGGCCGGCAATGGAGAGGGAAAGTCAACTGGAGGTGGACTATGGTGGTCGGCGGTTTGGCTTCACCTGTAGAAGTCAAAAAGAAGAAAATAAAAAAAGAAAATAATAAATAAATAATTAATTAATTAAAATAAATAAATACATAAATAGATAAAATGGAGGTTTTGAAATGTGATTTGCCACCGCAAGTGGTGGTTGCGCCTCTTATTGTGGTGGTTCACCAGTGTGTGCCGGGATTCGAAACGGTTTTCGAAATCTTCGTACAATCTCTGGTCTCCACATTCGAGAAATAACCTGTGTCATTTAATTGTTGGAAAGTCACGGTTGACTTTTCTTAATTTTCGGAATTGCGCTAAAAACCTTCAAAATGCACCTTTTTGTGCAAATATACAATTTGTTTCTGCCTAGATCCGGGTGGATGGATTAGACTAGAGGTGCGAGTGCGACGACCGCAAGCTCCTCACGTTCGGTCACCTGTCAAGAATAATACACCGACGTCAAGAGGAGACCGGGTGGGCGGTCTTCGCTCCTCCGATGCCTAAGTTAGTACAGTGTATGAATATTGACAGAGTGACTTTAATGAGTATTGAATGCGTACCATTAATGAGGGAAGAGGCGGGCTCTTATAGGTGGTTGAAAGGAGGGTTGGTTGCTTGCCTTCGATGTGGGACTGATGACATATATTCTGGGAAGGGGCTCTTCGCGATAGGCAGCTTGGACCTGCAAGGTAGCCGAGCCCCGGTCAAGCCCTGGCCAGGGTCTTGACCGGGTTCGGCCGAGGTGGTGTCGGGGTAGCCGTGGGCTACTCGCCCGGGACCCGGATATGACCGGTGGAGTCCCCGAGCGTGCGCTATTTCTACCTAGTTAGTAGAGGGTATGTACACAATTTCTTCATATTTTCCCTATTCACAAGAAAACACATATTATATAGACAAATAGGCTCTCGAAAAAGCCTAATCCAAGTAATTAAAGACGCTCTAAGTGCGTATTTACGCACTTATCACACCCCACACTTGAACTAAAGCTTGTCCTCAAGCAAACATATAACATAAATATATATTTAAACAATGCATAAGGGAAACACATGACACGACAATTTTCCAACATAACATCTCAGAGAACACAATCAGATGAGAGAATGAAAGTAGTTAGGTCTCAAAAAGTTTGGAAGCTGCAGGACATATGCAATAGTGAAGTGTGTGCAAGTATTGTCATCTCAATGTACCAAAGTAAGCATGCATATTGAAACTGTGCTAACCATAAACTCACAGGATTTCACTCTGATTTTCGCACAACTGTTTATCGGTTAGCTACACTACCACTCAAGCAAACTTATGCAAATGCCGCCATATGCTTGCACGTCAATCTAATCTCTACAAAATCATGCACATACATCTTAGATCAAAATGACTGTTATTCAGGTGAAATGGAGAGTAAGGCGAGGGGTTACATAAATGAAGCGGAAGAGAAACACAAATTCCGAGCATCCTAATAAGTAATCACAACTGAGATTTAGTAAATTAGAAACAGTAAGATGCTATACTCATCCTGAACAATCACTCACCTAAACACATTTATTGAATTCAATTGAAACTAAACACAATATAATTAACTCTTTTTTTTTCTATTTTTTTCTTTTCTGTTTCGATTTTTGTCTTTTTTTTTTTCTTTTTTTTCTTTCGAAACAGAAACAAATACAACAAATTACAAAGTCACACCCCCACACTTATTCTTTTTCATACCCCCAGAACATATACATTTCAGCATCAGAACATAAGTAATCTCAAATTACTCACTAAGATAGCTCGGAAAGGGTAAGGCAAGTGTTTAAGATAGGGTAGACATTTATGGTGCGAAGAAACGAAAGGCTAAACATATAGGCACAAAATGGCAAACTAATGATATAAATTAGGGACAAATGCTCACAAAATGGCAAACTAATGATATAAATTAGGGACAAAATGGCAAACCCCGAGCGTGCGCTATTTCTACCTAGTTAGTAGAGGGTATGTACAAGTCCCCGAAGTTCCCGGTCAAGAGACTCGTCTTGGTCGGGGAGTTTATTTCAGCCATCTCCTTGCCGAGTGGAAATAGTGCGCGTACGGTGCCGGTCGTATCCGGGCACACGTTTTTCCTCGTGGAGGTGGGCCCCGGCTGGGGCCCTGGGAGTCCCCGAGCTTCCCGAATAAGAGGAGGCTCTGTGAGAACCTAGCTAGCATTTTTATGGCCGTAGGCCGTCCCCGGAGGGAAGTCAAGTAGATACTTGAAGAGGGTATTGGGTAGCGAGCCCAACATATAGTCCCCGTGTACCGAGAGGTGATTTGCCGGATCAGTGGCAATGTCGCGGGCCTTGGGCCCGGGCAGTTGTCCCGTTGGGTGGCCGTGGGCCTTTTTGACCGTACCTCGGTTCCCGTTGGCCGGTGGCCTTAGGGTGGTCATGGTCCCGTAAGCCGTGGGCCGTAGGGACGAACGATGACCGGGCTCGTTGAGCCGTAAGTCCCCGTGCCGGAAGTCGTGGGGAGCGTCGTAGACCCGAGTTGGTTGAGCCGATAACCGGGGAGCCGAAGAGTTGTAGTTCTCTTAATTGCTGTAACCACGTGTCAAGCGGTGGTTGGGCCGACTGGCCTGGCAGTGGTCGCTTCAGTTCTGAGTTGAGTCATTAATGAAGGTAGCGTGACCGAGGCGACGCCTCAGTTTTTGTGATTTTTGTGATCTGGCCGAGGTGACACGTGTTACCATCTGGCCGAGGTGACTTTTCGTTACACCGTCGTGATCTGCCGAGGACAGCTTAAAAAGGGGGGAAGGAAGGGTTTTCGGTTCTCACCGTCTTTTGAAAATTTTTGTGAAACCTCTGGAGATTTCGGAGTTCTGCCCCCTTCCGTTTCTGTGCCTTAGTGAGTTCGGATCGTCGATCGAAGGTTTCGACTTCATCAATCAGGTTAGTGTTTTTCAAACTTATGTCGATCCTTGCCTTACCGCTTGCACATTAGGATTTTGGGTTTTGTGTTTGGGTTTGTTTTTCTAGGTTTTGGTGTTCTTGAGCCTTTGGGTTGGTGTTCTTCGAGTTTCTGGGTTGGTGTTCTTAGGTGTTGGGGGATTGATTCTCTAAGGTTCTTAGAGGGTGTTCTATGGCGGAGTCCTCCGGGGAGTCTGGGGTTAGAGAGGTTGTAGTCATACCGATCAGGAGATTGACCAGTACCTGGAGCGTCCGGATGGCCGGGAGCGCGCTCAGCAAAGGGAGCGGGTGAGCAGTGGTTCGACCGCGAGTTCGTCTCTGAGATCGGTGTCGAGCGGTCCTCCCCCGGGGGAGATCGTTGGCCAGGAGTTGGTTAAGTGGCACCTTTCTGATGGGACCCCCGTGCAGGAGCCGAGGAGGTCGATGACCGTGAAGGAGATCGATGCGCTCAGGGTCAACTACCAGATTCCAAGTTCCGTAAGGATGCGTCCGCTTCAAGACGGGGAGTTGGCGACAAATCCCCCGGTTGGTTGGGTAGCAGTGCACGAGCATCAATTTAAATGCGGGTTGACGCTGCCTCTCCATCCGTGGGTTCAACAAATTCTCTCGGCCTTGAATGTAGCCATCGGTCAAGTGACCCCCAACATGTGGAAGCAGCTTTTGGGGATGTACGTGATTTGGGACCTGTCCGGGCTCGGGTGGCCGACATACGATGAGGTGGTGTCCTCGTACAAGTTATCATACTCGAGCAAGAGGTTCTGTTCGGGCACAGTGTCTATGTCGAGTCGCCGGAAATCGTTGGTGACCGGTCTCCCGACATCCATAGTTGACTGGAGGAATACGGTGTGTCTGGCAGGAGGGCGGTGGGAAAGTGTCGAAGGTGTTGTACCGAGGAAGGTTGTGCCGGGGAGCTTCAAACACATAGGTTGTGACCGGTGTTCTCTTGAGTTGTGTAGTGGGATTCATCGTTCGTACTTGATGGTTGTTTATTGTGCAGGTGACAAACGCTTCAATCTCGCCTTCGTAGAGGAGAGGCGAATCAGTAGGGTGTTTGGGAGTTGGCCTGATTCTGCCCGGAACTCGTACGCTCTTAATTGTTGGGCCGCGCTCGAACACGTGGGTCTTGCCAAACGGCCGGTGAGTGCTCATGTCTCACTTCATTCTCCTAATATATGTACTCTTTTGCGGCCGTTGACTCGATGTTTTGTCTTTTTTTTTTTTTTTTTAGTGAAAGTAGAGAACGACCCCGGAAAGACGAAGATGAGTTCCTTCGGCAGTGAAAAAGATTTGCTCGCCCAGCTTATGGGTCAAGGTGAGGCCGCTAAGTCTGCCCTGGGAGTAACTGAGTCCTCGGTTGATCCGGGTGCCGCGGAGGATGAGATCCCCCTACGCACCCGAGCGCACCAGAGGAAGAGGAAAGCTGCTGCGTCCTCCGGGCCTTCGACTGGCCCAGTTGCGGCCGTACCGATGTCCCAATTGGTGACGTTGACCGGTCATCAACTTGGTGGGCACGTGGACGTGGTACCGTCAAAAAGGAAAAAGGTCGCCGCAGTTAGCGCGTTGGTCCCTTCCCTGGGGAGGTTGGTGGTCATTGTCGAAGAGGCTAGGCTTGAGGATGAGGGCTTTATTCGGCACGTGGCGAGTAGGCTGAGGCACGCAGGTTTAGACTGTGTGTCCCAGGTGCACGGGTCACCGCGGGAGAACAGGGCCAAAGCCTTTGACTCGGTGCTGCGGGGACTGCACAACCTTTTTTTGGTGGACGAGCTAGAGGGGGATCATACGCTGAAGGAGCAAGTGGCCGTCCTGGAATCTGGTCTCCTAGTTGAGCAGACCGAGCGTAAGAATGTCACGCGGCAGAGGGACGTGGCCCGAGAAAAGGTGGAGAAGCTAACTGCCGATTTACAGAAAGTGAAAGATCGCTCGGAAGTCCTGGAGCGGGAGCTTTCCGAGGCGGCACTGCTGAAGGAGGAGGTCTCTCTTCTCAAGGGTAAGGTTGCTGCTATCCCCGAGGTGGTTGCGCGGGAGAAGGAGGAGGCTGTGACCCTCTTCCAAGCGTCCGAGGAGTTCCTTCTTTTGAAGAAGGAGACGTATGATACCGGCTTCAAGGAGGGGTACTCCAAGAGCTTTCAGACACTAAACGAGAGGGGGTGGATTAACAAGGAGAAGTACTTTGCAGACACCACCCGGGAGAAGGAGGAGAGGAGGCTGAGAGAGAGCACTCAAATATCGGCCGGTGGGGACGACGTTGTGGACCTCAGGGAGGATGAGGAAGAGGTGGACATCGCCGGTCGAACGGAGGTAGGCGTTGATGGTCCGAAAGGTGTCGAGGAAGATGCAGTGATCGAAGAACAGCTCTTTCGGACTCCAGTGAGGTCATTGACCGAGGCCGCGGCTATAGGCTTGAAGCCGAACGGGGACCCTCCTACTCCCGGCATCACTCCCGGGACCGGGGGTGCTAAGTCCTGAATATATTATTGGTAGGGTAGGGTACCCCCTTTTTTTTTTGATGGCCGTAGGCCTTTTATGTACTATGACAATGGCCGTAGGCCTTTTATAAATTTTGGTTGGGGAGTCCCAATCTGTTTAAATCTTTTTACTGCATTGTGTGAAACATTAAGGGAATTAAGATTGCTTTCATGTGCCCGCGTAGCGGTAGAATATTTTGAAAATGAAAGAAATGGTTTGAATAATTCCTCGTTTCATTAATGCCCGCGTAGCGGTTTACAAAAAGATCAGTTGCTCGTAAAGCATCTGCCCGCGTAGCAGGTTAAAGAAAATCAGCTTGCCCGTTGGGTAGCTTGTGCTAGCTAGACCAGAATGGTAGCTAGGCAAAGATGCCTATGGGATACTACTTGTAATAATACCATAGGTGTTCGGTGTTCCAAGGGTGGCGAGAGGTCTCCCCGTCTTTGTTCCTTAGGTAAAATGTGCCCGGGCTAGACTCCTCGATCAACTCGAATGGTCCTTCCCAGGTTGGTCGTAGGCCCGTTGGCGGTGGGATGACCTGCTTCATCACCCATTCCCCGACCTTGATTGTTCGGGTCTTGACTCGCAAGTTGTAGTAGCGGGCGATCTTCTGTTTGTTCTGCAGGTTTTGCAAGTGCGCGGCCTCGCGCTTTTCTTCCAGCAGGTCCATGTCCAAGTTCAGGCCTTCCTCGTTTGTTGCCGGGTCATAGGCCTGGGTCCGGGGACTAGGATGCGTGATCTCCACTGGGATGACCGCCTCAGTACCGAAGGCTAGGTAAAATGGGGTCTCGCCGGTTGCAGCTGTTGGGGTTGTCCGGATGGACCAGAGTGCTTCCGGTAGCTTCTCGGCCCAAAGGCCCTTGGCAGCGTGCAATTTCTTCTTGAGGATCGTCTTTAGAATCTTGTTGACCGCCTCGACCTGGCCGTTGGTCTGAGGGTGGGCCGGTGAGGAGTAGAGGATCTTGGTTCCCATTTTGGAGGTGAATTCCTGAAGCTCGTCATTGTCGAACTGGGTTCCATTATATGTGATGATAGTGTCGGGCACACCAAAACGACAATATATATTTTTTCAAAGGAAACGCTTTACCTTGGTGGTAGTGATGGCGGTGAGCGGAGCCGCTTCGACCCACTTGGTCGAGTAATCGACCGCTACTATGGCGTACTTGAACTGACCGCGGGCAGTAGGGAACTTACCAATCAAGTCCAGTCCCCATTGCGCGTATGGCCATGGGCTGATTATGATTGACAGGGGCTCTGCCGGTGCACGGGGAATGGTAGCGAACTGTTGGCACTTGAGACACGTTTGAGAAATCTTCCGGGCGTCCTCCGCGAGTGTTGGCCAAAAGTACCCGGTGCGAAGGGCTTTGTGGGCTAAGGAGCGGGCACCGGAGTGATTGCCGCAGGTTCCCGAGTGGTTGTCCTGTAGCACTGCTTCCCCTTCGGCTCGAGAGATGCACCGGAGGTTGGGCAACGAGAGTCCTCGCTTATACAGCTTGCCTTCTTGTACGTTGTAGCGAGATGACCGCAGTGTGAGGCGTCGTGCTTCCAACTTGTCTTCCGGTAGTTTGCCCTCTAGTTTGTACCGGAGGATGGGGTCCATCCATGTCGTTGCCTGCTCGGTGGAGAAGACCTCACTGAAGGATTTGCTGATGCTTGGTTTGGGCAAGTGTTCGATAGCGGGATGAGTTCCCGGCAGCAATGATGGGTCAGCGGTGGCCAACCTTGCTAGGGCGTCAGCCTTTGCGTTCTTTTCTCGGGGGACCTGGGTGATGTTGTAGAACTTCAACTTTCGGAGGAGGATTTGGATGTAACCCAAGTATGCAGTCATTTGGGGGTCTTTCGTTTGGAATTCGCCCGTGACCTGATTCACGACTAGTTGGGAGTCACTGAAAATATTGAGGCTGTCAGCCCCGGAGTCGAGGGCCAGTTGGACGCCGGCCACTAGTGCCTCGTACTCGGCCATATTGTTGGTTGCCGTGAAATCAAACCTGAGAGCGTACTCGAGGGAGAGGTTGCCGGGACCCGTGAGGATAATGCCGGCGCCGCTTGCTTTTTGATTGGATGATCCGTCGACGAACAGATTCCACGTGGACTGTTCCGTAGTGGTCGGTCCCTTTGCGGGCGTCTCCGGTTGATGTGCACAGTGCGTGAACTCGGAGATGAAGTCTGCCATCGCTTGCCCCTTTGTTGAGGTGCGTCCTTTGTCGAACTCGCTGAGCTCGATTGCCCACTTTGTTAGTCGACCGGATGTCTCCGGCCGCTGGAGGACCTGCCGGAGGGGTTGGTCCGTCAATACGGTGATGCTATGAGCTTGAAAATATGGCCGGAGTCTCCTTGCCGAGGAGATCAGAGCCAGGGCCAGTTGTTCCACCGGTGGGTATCTTGTCTCGGCGTCCAAGAGGCTTTTGGCGACGTAGAAGACCGGGAGCTCCTTGGTCTCCTCCACTCGGATTAGGACCGAGCTGACCGCTGTTGGCGATACCGACAGATATATGTAAAGCATCTCACCGGGGACTGGAGTAGACAGGAGCAGTATGGAGCTCAAATATGTTTTGATGCTTTGGAAGGCTTGTTCACACTCTTCGCTCCAATCTACTTCCTTGCATTTCGTTCGCTTTAGCAGCTTGAAGAAGGTGTCGCATTTGTCGGTGCTTTTGGAAATGAAGCGGGAGAGTGCCGCTATTCTGCCGTTGAGGCATTGTACCTGCTCCTTTGTTATTGGTGACTTCATGTCCAGGATGGCGCGCACTTTGTCAGGGTTAGCCTCGATCCCCCGCTGGCTAACCACGTAACCTAGGAACTTGCCCGCTGCTACGCCGAAGACGCACTTCTGTGGGTTGAGCCGCATGCGGTATTGCTTGAGGATATTGATGACGACCTGCAAGTTGGCGATGTGACCGGTTGCCTTGACGCTCTTTACGAGCATGTCATCCACGTAGACCTCTACGATCTTGCCGATGTGCTGGGCGAACATCATGTTGACCAGTCGTTGGTAGGTAGCGCCCGCATTCTTAAGCCTAAAGGGCATGACCTCGTAGCAATAGAGTCCCTTGTCGGTGGTAAAAGATGTAGCCTCCTGGTCTTCGGGGTGCATCCTGATTTGGTTGTAGCCGGAGTAAGCGTCCATGAAGCTGAGGAGCTCGTGGCCGGCAGTGGCATCAACAAGCTGATCGATGCGCGGAAGAGGAAAGCTATCCTTCGGGCAGGCTTTGTTGAGGTTGGTGAAGTCTACGCACATGCGCCACTTCCCGGTCGATTTTTTGACCATGACAACGTTGGAGATCCACTGGGGATAGTTTGTTTCCCGGATGAAGCCTATCTTCTCGTAGCTTCGGACTTCGGCCCGGATGGCTTGATACCGCTCCTCGTCATACGCCCGCCGCTTCGCTCGGACCGGGTATGATCCTGGGGATATGCAAAGTTTGTGCGAGATGATGTCCGTGGAGATACCGGGCATGTCTGCATATGACCATGCAAATACCTCGTTGTTCGCCCTTAGGAACATTGTTAACTCTGCCCTCATTTCCCCGGAAAGGTGTGCCCCAATGCGTAGAGTTCTATCCGGGTGCTCCTCAGAGAGTTTGATGGTAGTTAGCGAGATCTCGGGATCCGGGGAGTCGAGGGACGAGAGGTTGTCGCGGGGGTCCTCGGGTGCGTCACTTGGTTTAGGTGGGGTTGCCACCGAGAGGATTTCCGACCTTGCCTTGCCCCGGGTAAGGATGGTGGCGTAGCACTTGCGGGCAATCTGTTGGTCCCCGCGGATGGAAGTTATTCCCGTAGGTGTTGGGAACTTCATCAGCAACATGTGGCCGGCCATGCCACACTTTAGCTTGTTGAGGGCTGGTCTTCCCAGGATCGCATTGTACGGCGAGAGGGAAGCGACCACAATGAATTCGGTGTGGATCTCCGCGCAACTAGGCCTTGAGCCGAGGACGAGGCGCATGTAATCTGAGCCTAGTGGCTGGGTGATGTCCCCGGAGAAGCTCAGCAACGGTTCGTTGTCCTGCAGGAGTTTGTTGTTCCTTCGGCCCAACTAGGTATATGCCTGGTTGAAAATCACGTTGACCGCCGACCCGCTGTCGATCAGGACCCGGGACAGGGTGTACTGGTCAATTTGGGCGGTGATGAGGAATGGATCATCATGCGGTGAGTGAATACCGCGCTCCTCTTCCTCGGTGAATGTGATTGATTCCTAGCCGACCTTGCCCGTTTTGGAGGGCCTGTCGTAGTGGATGTTGAATATCTCTTGTCCCTGTTGGGCCCGCGAGTGGCGCTTCCGGGCCCTGTTTGTTAGCCTGTTAACGGGAGCACCTCCGTCAATCGTGTTGATGTGACCGCGGATGACTTGAATGTTGGCCACCTGGGGTTGAGCCAGATCTGCTCGGAACTGTTGAAGTTTGCCTTCGCGGATAAGCGTTTCCACTGCTGTCTTGAGGGCGACACAAACGTTTGTGTTATGACCGCTATCCTCGTGGTGCTTGCACCATTTTCCTGTGTTCCTCGGTGGATTTGTTCGCGGGAACCGCTTAGGAGGGGGCGGTGGTATTTGATCCCTGCACTGGTCAAAGATATCTTCAAGAGATGCGGTGAGTACAGTAAAGACTTCGTACCATGGTGCCGGGGCGTTAGGGCGGTGAGTATTGTCTCGAGGGCGGTTCTCTCTCTGCCGAGGACGATCATTGCGATCTGCATGTCGGCCGAAGTTGTTCTCCTTCTGCCGTTTGTGCTGTTGTGGTTCCCAGTGCCAATCCTTTCGCTTTTCGGCCGGGGGGTGATACTGGTGTTTGGTGTCTCCTGCCTCGATTGGCGGTGGCTAGGCGGGAGGTCGCCGTAGCTGGTGAGCTCTGCCTGGGCATGGAGGACGGCTGTCTCCATCAGCGCCTCGTAATCTATGGGCGGGTGAGCGTTTAGCTCGTAGAGGAAGGGTCCCCGCGTGAGTCCTTCCTTAAAGGCGGTGTATGCGAGATTCTTATCCAAGTCTCGGCAGCGTGAGGTTGCAGTGCGCCACTGGGTGACAAAGTATTTGAGGCTCTCGCCGTCACATTGGCGGAGTTTGAAGAGTTGCCCGGTGGTATGGTAGCCGTCGGTCATCAGGATGAAGCTTGAGCCGAACGCATTTACCAAGGCTTGGAAGGAGTTTATCGAATGGGGTTTAAGTTCGAAAAACCAGCTCATGGCTTCACCGGTGAGGGTCTCCTGGAACATGAGGCATTTGACCTCGTCACTGTATCCCTTTCCAGCAGTCGCCGAACGGAAGCTATCCATGTGAAGGAACGGGTCTGCAAGACCATCGTAGCGGTCGACTTTGATGGGTTTTGCCCCCGCTGGTTGAATGGTGCTCAGGATTCGTGTTGTGAAAGGTCCCGGTCGCTCGGCGAATCTTGTCAGCGCAGGTGCGGGGTGTCGCTCGGCCAGTTGGATGCGAGCTTCCAGCTGTTCTAGTCGTGCTAGTAGTTGGTCGGAGGGGTCACGAAGTGTGTTCCTCGCCTGACCGCAGCTGAAGGAGCTTAGTGGTGTGTCCTGTCTGCCCGATTCGGCCACTTGTTCTTCTATTCTGGTGGGTTGTAGGGCCTGCGTCTCGCCCCGCAGTTCCCTCGGGTGCAATGGGACGTCCACGTGTACCACCCGACATTGTTGCCCGTGTGTGCTTTGCGAGTGATGAGCGGCGGCCCGGCGAGACGCGGATTGTGCTTCGCGGTCCTCGAGCCT
The DNA here is from genome assembly GCA_030142095.1 of Rubus idaeus. Lineage (NCBI taxonomy): Eukaryota > Viridiplantae > Streptophyta > Magnoliopsida > Rosales > Rosaceae > Rubus > Rubus idaeus. The sequence continues at coordinate 5,171,155 of CM057968.1, forward strand.
TCGACAAGGTCGTCGTATTTGGCCGTTAGCTCGTTGAGTTGCCGCTGGGCCTCCAGCTTTTCTCGGTGTTCGCGCATCTTTTCGGCGTTGGCCGCGTTGATGTCCTGGAGCATGATGTCGACCCTTGCCCGAACTTCACCGTGTGTCGGATTGCTCGTGCCCGGTGTGTGGGCCAGCGTGGATTCCCCCGTGCCCGGAGGTGCCGCGGGTGTGAATTCCAGTTGTCTCTGGGTTCCCGGGAAGGGGTCGTCCGTAGGGGATGCGGTCGTGTTTTGATGCTCGGTCATGGTAAGGTAGGTGGAAAGTTTTGTACTGATTCCCACAGACGGCGCCAAATGTTTCTGCCTAGATCCGGGTGGATGGATTAGACTAGAGGTGCGAGTGCGACGACCGCAAGCTCCTCACGTCCGGTCACCTGTCAAGAATAATACACCGACGTCAAGAGGAAACCGGGTGGCCGGTCTTCGCTCCTCCGATGCCTAAGTTAGTACAGTGTATGAATATTGACAGAGTGACTTTAATGAGTATTGAATGCGTACCATTAATGAGGGAAGAGGCGGGCTCTTATAGGTGGTTGAGAGGAGGGTTGGTTGCTTGCCTTCGATGTGGGACTGATGACATATATTCTGGGAAGGGGCTCTTCGCGATAGGCAGCTTGGACCTACAAGGTAGCCGAGCCCCGGTCAAGCCCTGGCCAGGGTCTTGACCGGGTTCGGCCGAGGTGGTGTCGGGGTAGTCGTGGGCTACTCGCCCGGGACCCGGATATGACCGGTGGAGTCCCCGAGCGTGCGCTATTTCTACCTAGTTAGTAGAGGGTATGTACACAATTTCTTCATATTTTCCCTATTCACAAGAAAACACATATTATATAGACAAATAGGCTCTCAAAAAAGCCTAATCCAAGTAATTAAAGACGCTCTAAGTGCGTATTTACGCACTTATCACACCCCACACTTGAACTAAAGCTTGTCCTCAAGAAAACATATAACATAAATATACATTTAAACAATGCAGAAGGGAAACACATGACACGACAATTTTCCAACATAACATCTCAGAGAACACAATCAGATGAGAGAATGAAAATAGTTAAGTCTCAAAAAGTTTGGAAGCTGCAGGACATATGCAATAGTGAAGTGTGTGCAAGTATTGTCATCTCAATGTACCAAAGTAAGCATGCATATTGAAACTGTGCTAACCATAAACTCACAGGATTTCACTCTGATTTTCGCACAACTGTTTATCGGTTAGCTACACTACCACTCAAGCAAACTTATGCAAATGTCGCCATATGCTTGCACGTCAATCTAATCTCTACAAAATCATGCACATACATCTTAGATCAAAATGACTTTTATTCAGGTGAAATGGAGAGTACGGCGAGGGGTTACAGAAATGAAGCGGAAGAGAAACAAAAATTCCGAGCATCCTAATAAGTAATCACAACTTAGATTTAGTAAATTAGAAACAGTAAGATGTTATACTCATCCTGAACAATCACTCACCTAAACACATTTATTGAATTCAATTGAAACTAAACACAATATAATTAACTCTTTTTTTTTCTATTTTTTTTCTTTTCTGTTTCGATTTTTGTCTCTTTTTTTTTCTTTTTTTTTTCTTTCGAAACATAAACAAATACAACAAATTACAAAGTCACACCCCCACACTTATTCTTTTTCATACCCCCAGAACATATACATTTCAGCATCAGAACATAAGTAATCTCAAATTACTCACTAAGATAGCTCGGAAAGGGTAAGGCAAGTGTTTAAGATAGGGTAGACATTTATGGTGCGAAGAAACGAAAGGCTAAACATATAGGCACAAAATGGCAAACTAATGATATAAATTAGGGACAAATGCTCATTTGGCCATGGTGGATTCTTAATGCCTTGATCATTTCCAAGATGTAAAATGCATGACAAAAAGTTTCAACAAGATATTATGCAAGTTCTAGAGATACATATCACATAAGCTTGATCACACATGAAGAACAAAGTGCAAAGAATTATGAATGCACTTTCATTAAGCTCGAAGCTCACAATATGGCATGTATAGCTCACACAAATCTCTCTATGCTTCTCACAGTCAATGCATCAATCTGACAATAAGTGTGTACATACAAAGTCTCATAGCAATTTATTTAAAAAAATGAAGTTCAGGAGACCTAAACATGCTTTCATCTCATACAATTAAGTTCAATCTCATCATCGGTGTTGGAAATCACAAAAACAGTACAACAAAAACACAAACACAAACAAATTTTTTTGAAATTTTTCATTTTTTTTTCTTTTTATTAGGGTAACAATACGTGACCACAGTGACTCACTTAGTGCAATGGTAGGTTCAACGCTACCAAGGGAGTGAGTATGATCTAGTCGACATATTGTTACAGTATAAAACAGAAAACAAGAAAATAATTTTTTTCAATTTTTCAATTTTTTTTTTAAACAAAGTGAAACCTTCCCCCCACACTTGAATTAAACATTGTCCTCAATGTTAGACAGATATTTCAAGAAATGAGAAATTCAAGCATGGTTATTGAATTGAAACACAGAAACAGACAGAAGTAAACACACAATAGCACACAACAGTTATATAAATGAAAAAGGAAACAGAAATACTCCCCTTTGAAGCGTGTGTAGCTCCTCCCGAAACAGGTCACCAACAGTCACTAACAAGGCTAGCAGGGCCTTGCATCCAACGTTTGCTCCTTAGTTGACTGCGGCTTTGATCCGTTTGAGCGTGTCCTGGACGAGGCATGTTGCTGACTCCACAGCAGATTTGGCTGATGTAGCCTTCACTGAGATCTGGAACACTATAGTCAGTAGAGTTCCATCAAGTATGCCTCCGGATACATTTGGTAGAATGGAGAAGCCTGATGGCATCAATGGAAATAGCTCTAGGTGAGCTCCACATAACAAAGACTGGAAAATGGAGTGATTGATCGGTGCATAAATCACAGATGACCTCGTTGCATCGGTGCAACACTCCTGGAGAATGAGGAAGTCGTTGTGATTATCTATGGCGAGCACCGAGATCTGATTGCGTGCGTCAAGACCAGTGGTGAAATTTGCTAGCATATGTACCGAGTTGTCCATCGACATACTATCCCATATTGGTCTTTTCTGCACGTCTTTGAGAAACTCAAAGATTCTAGTGTGATGGGATTGATGCAGGACAGAACAGCCAGCAGTACAATTGACTCCAAGGGGCTTGCTAGGTTCTCCCCTTCTCTTGTTGGTCCTAACCTCCATTTTCGTCTCCCTTGTTCTGTTCGAACAAGTCCAGTGATGGTATGTGGAGTTGCTGAAGTCGTTGAAGAAACTGACCGCCATTTGGTTTGCCATTTCTGCCAGGCCTCTTCTCCCTACAGGTGAAATGATCAAGTCACTGGGTGAAGTGCGGATCCATGTGGCGCACATGCAGCGCACGGCTTGTCGTTGGAGAGTTGAGATCCAACGTTTCGCACCAAATGCGAACCCAGATAGGACAAAAGGTTCGAAAATGGGCTTCATCTCTTTTTCACGCACATCCACATACTCCACCCAAGTGACAAGGGAGGATCCATTCTAAAGATCATGTATCGGACATTGATAAGTGCGTAAATACGCACTTAGAGCGTCTTTAATTACTTGGATTAGGCTTTTCCGAGAGCCTATTTGTCTGTTTAATGTGTGTTTTCATGTTATTAGGGAAAATATGAGAAAAATGATTATTTGCACAAAAAGGTATATTTTGGAGATTTTCAGCGCAATTCCGAAAAGTCAACCGTGAATTTTCAGACATCAAAATGATACCGGTCATTCATTGGTTGTGGGTTACAGATACTGTACGACGATTTCGAAAACCGTTTCGAATCCCGGCAATTTTACCGGCGAACCACCACACGCGGTGGCGGAACGAAATTAAATCTCCATATGATTTTCCCTTTAGTTATATTTATATTTTTATTTTATATATTTTTATTTTTATTTATTTAATTAATTATTTTGTCTTCTTCTTCTTTCACCGAAAGCGTTTGATTTTCCTTCTTCTTTTTTTACCTTTGCAGGTGAAGCCAAACCGCCCGGCCACCATAGTCCATCTCCACCACTCTGCTGACTTTCCCTCTCCCTTGCCGGCCACCACCTCCTTTCCAGCTACAACCCACCTCCTCATTATCCTCATCTGCCTTCTTAAGAGAAGCACCTGCAAATCAAATCACAAACACATCACAGCCACCATTGCAGCCTACAATTCCAGAACCATCACAACCATGTCCACTTCTTCAATCTCACCTGCAAGATCACAAGCCCAGAGCACTCAATTGCTCTGGGAACCCATGTCATCGGACTACCACCATCAACATGGCCACCGCTGCCATCGTCCAATTCAATCCCAATTATTGCCCAATCCGATTTGGGCAATCACGGCATCAGCAGATCACCACCGTCAAGCTCCATCATCATCGATGCCCAGCACAGCGTCTCTCAACTTTGCCACCTCGCCAAATCACTGCCGGCGACGCGCCATGCTCTGCCGTTCCCAGACCATTACCGAGCCCGTGCTCAATCCATTTTCAAGCCACCGCCGCACCTCCAGTGCCGCGCCGCTAAGCCCAATCCATCAATCCCGGCTCCGCCGGCTTCCCGGCCCGCGCGATCTCAACCCACGAGCCCGGCTCACCACACCCGACGCCGCGCCGCTTTCTTAAGCCGCCCAGTCCTCCAAGCACTCCAGCGTATCTCATCGACGCACCATCAGGCCGGCAAATCCCGTCAACGTTGTCGTTGCTTTCAGCCCAGACTTGCCGCAATTCTTCCTGCGCCGCCTGCGCTCCCTCTCTTGTCCACCGGCGACCCAGAAGGCAACGTCACCAGCTCCCTCCCTCACTCACGATCTCTCTGTCTCGCCATCTCCGTGTTAGAGAAAGAAGAAACAAAAATGCAAAGAGAGACAAACACGGGTTCTGGAGTTGAAGAGAAAGAAGAATTGGGCTAGGCCCAAAGAAAAAGAAAAACATAAAAGTCAATTGGGCTTTGACTATCAAGGCTCAAGCTCAATTGTTCCAGATTACTTTGTGCACCCAGCAGCCCAAGCCCAATCCGATTTGGGCCACCAAAATATCCAAAGCCCAACTGAAATGGGCCACCGCCACATCCAAAGTCTGAGTCCGTTTCGAACATAGCTGAGCCCTCCACCTACGCCAGAAGGGCAGTGCCGTCTTCACGCGCACATGGTTGAGTCGTCCACCCAGACCTGACGACAAGTGCCTATTTTCATAGACACAACAGTAACACTTACCCAAACTCGTTTATTTATTATATTTGTTTAAGTTTAATTTTAATTTCTGCATTTGAATATTGTGTGAATAATTTTGGGTAATTGTTATTGTGTAAATATTTGTTTTAAACCTTGTTTTATTATTTTGTGTAATAATTTAGGGTTTAGCCCTATTACTCTTGGTTTTGATTTATAATGTTTCTGATATTGAATGTTTGTTTGATTCATTGCTCTGTCATCGATAAATTGCTAGTTTGTTTATTGTGGTTGCGAACATAGTAAGCATGCTAGGGTTTTATTGCTATGATTATATGTGGACCGCTATATCATCATATATTCTAGAAGTAGCAAATAACGGTGTAAGCTATCGTTATATGAATCATCTTCTAGGCAATTAGAACTACATCAGTGTTGAAGTTGCCTAGAGTTACTCGTTCTCTTTTTGCATAATGACTTCTTAATGCTGAGTCTATGAACATGTCATTCTAGGTTGCATTTTAGAAGCTAAGTTAGGAGTACATGCCATGCACCTAACATACCAAGTAAGAGAGAACAATAGATTAAGTGCAACACGCCATTGGCTTAGTCTGAGTAACTACAATTAATTAAAAGGAATTTATAGGTTAACGTATCAAGAGTTCGTATTGTTTGTTGTACTATTTTTGTTTAGTTTAATTTCCAAAAACAAAAATCCAAAAATATTTTCTTTTATTTATTTCTTGATTTCAAATATTCCAAAAACTTGAAAAACACATTTCGTATATATTGTATATATTTGTAGATAAAATTCTTTGTTGTATATATTATTTAATTTTCGTGACATAGAAAAGCAAATAAACAATCCCCTGTGGGTAATGATCCCTACTTCCCACCATACTACATTCGATATTCATATCACAGTAGGGTTTATCTCGATATGGTTATTTTCGTGCATCTTTTTGGTGCGCGAAAATAATTTTGTCAATTTTGGCGCCGTCTCGCCGGGGATTGTTTTGCACTATTTGCTTTTCTAAACAATGTTTATCTTTTTGTAAATAATACATTTTTAATATTGTAAATATTTTGTTTTTATCTTGTAAATTTTCTCACTAACTTTTTACTTTGTATAGGAAATAATTCAGGACGTCGGAATTTGTACCGCTTTACATCGGAGCTAACGTTTGGAAGTCAAGGCTGAAAAGCCTTGAGGTTGGTGTCTTGTTGGTGCGATCCGGCTATCCTCGGGAGTTCGTCAAAGGGAAGTTTCCTTTTGCACTCTCGTTATTTGTTGTACATAATTTAATAAAAAAAGTAGAAAATTTGTTAAAAAAAAATATTGTTTGTTGATTTATTTTTACTGTTTGTAATTAGTTTAATATTACTATTTGTAAATATTTGTTTTTACTGCTTATAGTTACTATTTATTTTTGGGCTTGACTGTATAGTATTGGGTCTTAGGCCCATTTGTGTCGGTTAGGGTTTTGGGTTTCGAAAAAAAAAAAAAAAAAAAAGAATTTTCATTTTAATAATTTGGCCCATTGGGCCCTTTTCATTTTCAAAGCCCAAAACCCGTAACCCAAGCCCATTTAGTGAAGTTCGAATAGTGTTGGGCCTTAAGCCCATGTGCATAGTGTTGGGCCTTAAGCCCATGTGAATAGTGTCGGGCCGTTCAAAAAAAAAATTTGTTGTTAGTTTAGGCCCAATAGTGTAAGCCCACCAATAATGGGCCGGAGTTTTCTTTGGCCCAACCCACTTTAAAGCCCAGGCCCATTTTAAAGTGTCGGCAATAATGATCTGTGTCGACGCGTGCCGCACGTGTTTGGCACTGTTCACTTTACGACTTATGCGTAAAGTTTTAGTTAAAATAAAAAATAAAATTTGTTATTGGACCGTTCGACGACTTCGGCGTCGGTTTAATAATAAAGAAAAAAAAATCGTTTGTTTAATAATTCGAACGCGTGTTCACTGTTTGCTTTGCGACTTTCGTCGCTCGATCCGCAATTTGCGGATCTCTGTCCTTGACTTTGGACACGCGTCCGCTCCTTCCCCCTCCCTAGTGTCTATCTGCCTTAGTCATTTTCCCATTTCCCTTAGTGTTGTCTCTCTCTCCCCTCTCGTTTTCTCTCAAGTGTTCGTTGTTTTGTTCTTCGTGTGTTCTTCATTTTTCCCAGAAACACATCCCAATTCCCAGAAAGCTTTCCTCCCTCCCGAACCACAAATGGCCAAAAGAGTTAACTCTTTCAGCGAGTTGTTTCAGGCAGGTCCTTCAGAGAACCCAATCTTTGAAGGCTTGGCTGAAATAATTCCACCGAGCATGATCAATAGCGCCGATGCTATCATGCAGACTGAGCCACAACCGCAACCAGTACCCCAAGCACCAATCCTGGTTGCTGATCCACCTGCCGAGCCGGAAGCCGCTCCTGTCCATAGGAGACTTCCAAGGACAAGATACACCAGGGCACAGAAAGAAGCACTAGAGGCTTTCTTTGCGGTGTATTCTCACCCCACCAAGCCACAACGAGAAAGATTTGGTCCAAAAATCGGACTAAACGAAAGTCAAGTCTACTATTGGGGGACGAGAAATAGGGAGAACTTCGGTATCCAGACCGATGAGCAGAGAATTGCCGAGCTAGAAAGAAGAAACGATGAACTGGTGAGCAAGAATGAAGAGCTTCAACTGCAGAATCAACGACTCGTCGATGCTCTCCACAGCGGCATTTGTCCCAATTGCGGAGGTCCTGTTCCGCACTCAGATGTGCCACGGCGAAGGCTCGAAGTTGTTCCTCCACAACAAGAGCCTCTTCTCGAGTTGTCCGATGATTCGATCGACATGGACCACTTAAGACGGGATGTGCGGAGCCTCATGCCTACACTAGTCGAGCGCCCATCCGTACCTGTGCCATCTACTCTTCCGGGACCTGCTCATCATCTTGTCGGAGTCCACACCGACTTGATCTCGGATATCGCCCGCAAGGCCAAAGACGAGCTCCTGCTCATGGCCACTGCCGGTTTCCCTTTGTGGATTTCTTCACCGACTCCCGACACTTCCATTCATCCCGAAACTCTTCATCGGGCCGAGTACTTGCGAGTGTTTCAACGAGGTGAGCCTGCACCGTATTTCAAAGCGGAATCCTCGAGACACTCCGCAACCATCCATCTTCATCCGACCACCATTGTTGAGATTTTAATGGATGTTGGTCGATGGTTGCCCGTCTTCTGTAGCATGGTTACAAACGCCCAGACGTTGGAGATCTTACCCTCCAACAACACAGAAGGCTACAAGGAGCAGAAGCAAGTTATGTCGGCCGAGTTTCTGGTGCCATCTCACATCGTTTCAACTCGTGAAGTCCAGTTCGTTAGGTACTCTCACCAACAACTGGATGGAAGTTGGGTCGTTGTGGATGTCTCCGTGGATGAACTGCGCTCAAATCCAAAGCCTTCAGTGAGATCTATATGCCGAAAACGACCTTCCGGATGCCTGATTCGTGACATGCAGAATGGATCTTCCTTCGTCACTTGGGTGGAGCACGTGGATGTACGCGAGAAAGAGATGAAGCCCATTTTCGAACCCCTTGTCCTTTCTGGGTTCGCTTTTGGTGCGAAGCGTTGGATCTCAACTCTCCAACGACAAGCCGAGCGCTACATGTGCGCCACAGGGATCCACACTTCACCCGGTGACTCTATCATTTCGCCTGAAGGAAGAAGAGGCCTAGCAGAAATGGCAAACCAGATGGCAATCTGTTTCTTCAACGATATCAGCAACTCCACATACCATCACTGGACTTGTTCGAACAGGACAAGAGAGACTCGAATGGAGGTCAGGACCAACAAGAGAAGGGGAGATCCGAGCAAGCCCCCTGGAGTCAATCGTACTGCTGGCTGTTCTGTCGTACATCTATCCCATCACACCAGAATCTTTGAGTTCCTCAAAGACGTGCAGACAAGACCGCAATGGGATAGTATGTCGATGGACAGCTCGGTACATGTGCTAGCAAACTTTAGCATCGGTCTTGACCCGCGGAACCAGATCTCGGTGCTCGCCATGAGTAATCACAACGACTTCCTCATTCTCCAGGAGTGTTGCACCGATGCAACGGGGTCGTCTGTGATTTATGCGTCGATCAACCATTCCATCTTCCAGTCTTTGCTATGTGGAGCTGACCCGGGGCCATTTCCATTGATGCCATCAGGCTTCTCCATTCTGCCTAACGTATCCGGAGGCATACTTGATGGAACACTGCTGACTATAGTGTTCCAGATCTCAGTGAAGGCTACATCTGCCAAATCTGCCGTGGAGTCGGCAACAACACTCGTCCAGGACACGCTCAAACGGATCAGTGCCGCAGTCAACTGAGGAGCAAACGTTGGATGCAAGGCCCTGCTAGCCTTGTTTGTGACTGTTGGTGACTTGCTTTGGGAGGAGCTTAATGATCTACAAGGGGGAGTTTTCTCTTACCTTATCTGTTTTCAATTTATATAACTGTTGTGTGTTTATTTCTGTTTGTGTGTTTCAATTCAATAACCATGCTTGAATTTTTCATTTCATTGAAAATATATGTCTAACATTGAGGACAATGTTTAATTCAAGTGTGGGAGGAAGGTTTCACTTTGTTTAAAAAAAAAAATTGAAAAAAATTCAAAAACATGTGTTTTGTTTTCGTTTTCTACGGTAACAATATATCGACTAGATCATACTCACTCCCTTAGTAGCGTTGAACCTACCATTGCACAAAGTGAGTCACTGTGGTCACGTATTGTTACCCTAATAAAAAAAAATCAGAAAAATTAAAAATTTCAAAAAAATATTTTTTTACTTCTGTTTGTGTGCTTGTTGTATGTATTGTTTTTGTGATTTCCAATACCGATGATGAGATTGAACTTAATTGTATGAGATGAAAGCATGTTTAGGTCTCCTGAACTTCATTTTTAAAAAATAAATTGCTTTGGGACTTTGCATGTACACCATTATTGTCAGATTGATGCATTAAATGTGAGAAGCATAGAGAGATTTGTGCGAGCTATACATGCCAGATTGTGAGCTTCGAGCTTAATGAAAGTGCATTCTTCTTTGCACTTTGTTCTTCATGTGTGATCAAGCTTATGTGATATGTATCTCTAGAACTTGCATAATATCTTGTTGAAACTATATGTCATGCATTTTACATCTTGGAAATGATTAAGGCATTAGGAATCCACCATGGCCAAATGAGCATTTGTCCCTAATTTATATCATTAGTTTGCCATTTTGTGCCTACATGTTTAGCCTTTCATTTCTTCGCACCATAAATGTCTACCTCTAGCTTAAACACTTGCCTTACCCTTTCCGAGCTATCTTAGTGAGTAATTTGAGATTACTTTTGTTCAGATGCTAAAATGTATATGTTCTGTGAGTTTGGAAAAGAATAAGTGTGGGGGTGTGACTTTGTAAATTGTTATATTTGTTTCTGTTTCGATAAAAAAAAAGAGAAAAATCGAAACAGAAAAGAAAAAAAAAGTAGAAAGAAAGAAAGAAAAAAAAAAGTATTATGTTTAGTTGCATTTAAATTAAATAAATGTGTTTGGGTGAGTGATTGTTTGGAATGAGTTTAGCATCTTACTGTTTATAATTTATTAAATCTCAAAGTGTGATTACTTACTAAGATGCTCGAAATTTGTGATTCTCTTCCACTTCATTTCTGTAACCCCTCACCCTAAGCCCTGTTACAACCAATAAAAGTCCTTATGATCTAAGTTGTATATGCATGATTTTGTAGAGATAAGATTGACGTGCAAGCATATGGCGGCATTTGCATAAGTTTGTTTGAGTGGTAGTGTAGCTAACCGATAAACAGTTGTGTGAATATCATAGTGAAATCATGTGAGTTTATGGTTAGCACGGTTACGATATGCATGCTTACTTTGGTGGTGCATTGAGATGACAATACTTCACACACAACACCTTCACATATGTCCCATAGCTCCAAACATTTTGAGACCTATCTTCTTTCATCCCTGATTCGATTGTGTTCTCTGAGGTATACTGTTGGAAAATTGTAATGTGTTTCACTTCTGTTTTGTTTAAATTGTATATTTATGTTCTATATTTGCTTGAGGACAAGCTTTAGTTCAAGTGTGGGGGTGTGATAAGTGCGTAAATACGCACTTAGATCGTCTTTAATTACTTGGATTAGGCTTTTCCGAGAGCCTATTTGTCTGTTTAATGTGTGTTTTCATGTTATTAGGGAAAATATGAGAAAAATGATTATTTGCACAAAAAGGTATATTTTGGAGATTTTCAGCGCAATTCCGAAAAGTCAACCGTGAATTTTCAGACATCAAAATGATACCGGTCATTCATTGGTTGTGGGTTACAGATACTGTACGACGATTTCGAAAACCGTTTCGAATCCCGGCAATTTTACCGGCGAACCACCACACGCGGTGGCGGAACGAAATTAAATCTCCATATGATTTTCCCTTTAGTTATATTTATATTTATATTTTATATATTTTTATTTTTATTTATTTAATTAATTATTTTGTCTTCTTCTTCTTTCACCGAAAGCGTTTGATTTTCCTTCTTCTTTTTTTACCTTTGCAGGTGAAGCCAAACCGCCCGGCCACCATAGTCCATCTCCACCACTCTGCTGACTTTCCCTCTCCCTTGCCGGCCACCACCTCCTTTCCAGCTACAACCCACCTCCTCATTATCCTCATCTGCCTTCTTAAGAGAAGCACCTGCAAATCAAATCACAAACACATCACAGCCACCATTGCAGCCTACAATTCCAGAACCATCACAACCATGTCCACTTCTTCAATCTCACCTGCAAGATCACAAGCCCAGAGCACTCAATTGCTCTGGGAACCCATGTCATCGGACTACCACCATCAACATGGCCACCGCTGCCATCGTCCAATTCAATCCCAATTATTGCCCAATCCGATTTGGGCAATCACGGTATCGCAGATCACCACCGTCAAGCTCCATCATCATTGATGCCCGGCCACGGCGTCTCTCAACTTTGCCACCTCGCCAAATCACTACCGGCGACGCGCCATGCTCGCCGTTCCCGGACCATTCATGCGAGCCCGTGCTCAATCCATTTTCAAGCCACCGCCGCACCTCCAAGTGCCGCGCCGCTAAGCCCAATCCATCAATCGCAGCTCCGCCGGCTTCCCGGCCCGCGCGATCTCAACCCACGAGCCCGGCTCACCACACCCGACGCCGCGCCGCTTTCTTAAGCCGCCCGGTCCTCCAAGCACTCCAGCGTATCTTATCGACGCACCATCAGGCCGGCAAATCCCGTCAACGTTGTCGTTGCTTTCAGCCCAGACTTGCCGCAATTCTTCCTGCGCCGTCGAGCCCTTGCTCCGCGCCGCCTGCGCTCCCTCTCTTGTCCACCGGCGACCCAGAAGGCAACGTCACCAGCTCCCTCCCTCACTCACGATCTCTCTGTCTTGCCATCTCCGTGTTAGAGAAAGAAGAAACAAAAATGCAAAGAGAGACAAACACGGGTTCTGGAGTTGAAGAGAAAGAAGAATTGGGCTAGGCCCAAAGAAAAAGAAAAACATAAAAGTCAATTGGGCTTTGACTATCAAGGCTCAAGCTCAATTGTTCCAGATTACTTTGTGCACCCAGCAGCCCAAGCCCAATCCGATTTGGGCCACCAAAATATCCAAAGCCCAACTGAAATGGGCCACCGCACATCCAAAGTCTGAGTCCGTTTCGAACATAGCTGAGCCCTCCACCTACGCCAGAAGGGCAGTGCCGTCTTCACGCGCACATGGTTGAGTCGTCCACCCAGACCTGACGACAAGTGCCTATTTTCATAGACACAACAGTAACACTTACCCAAACTCGTTTATTTATTATATTTGTTTAAGTTTAATTTTAATTTCTGCATTTGAATATTGTGTGAATAATTTTGGGTAATTGTTATTGTGTAAATATTTGTTTTAAACCTTGTTTTATTATTTTGTGTAATAATTTAGGGTTTAGCCCTATTACTCTTGGTTTTGATTTATAATGTTTCTGATATTGAATGTTTGTTTGATTCATTGCTCTGTCATCGATAAATTGCTAGTTTGTTTATTGTGGTTGCGAACATAGTAAGCATGCTAGGGTTTTATTGCTATGATTATATGTGGACCGCCATATCATCATATATTCTAGAAGTAGCAAATAACGGTGTAAGCTATCGTTATATGAATCATCTTCTAGGCAATTAGAACTACATCAGTGTCGAAGTTGCCTAGAGTTACTCGTTCTCTTTTTGCATAATGACTTCTTAATGCTGAATCTATGAACATGTCATTCTAGGTTGCATTTTAGAAGCTAAGTTAGGAGTACATGCCATGCACCTAACATACCAAGTAAGAGAGAACAATAGATTAAGTGCAACACGCCATTGGCTTAGTCTGAGTAACTACAATTAATTGAAAGGAATTTATAGGTTAACGTATCAAGAGTTCGTATTGTTTGTTGTACTATTTTTGTTTAGTTTAATTTCCAAAAACAAAAATCCAAAAATATTTTCTTTTATTTATTTCTTGATTTCAAATATTCCAAAAACTTGAAAAACACATTTCGTATATATTGTATATATTTGTAGATAAAATTCTTTGTTGTATATATTATTTAATTTTCGTGACATAGAAAAGCAAATAAACAATCCTCTGTGGGTAATGATCCCTACTTCCCACCATACTACATTCGATATTCATATCACAGTAGGGTTTATCTCGATATGGTTATTTTCGTGCATCTTTTTGGTGCGCGAAAATAATTGTGTCAGACATCCGGAGGGACGTTTTCGGCATATTGATCTCACTGAAGGCTTTGGATTTGAACACAATTCATCCACGGAGACATCTACAACGACCCAACTTCCATCCAGTTGTTGGTGGGAGTACCTAACAAACTGGACTTCACGAGTTGAGACGATGTGAGATGGCACCAGAAACTCGGCCGACATAACTTGCTTGAGCTCCTTGTAGCCTTCTTCGTTGCCGGAGGATAGGACCTCCAAGGTCTGGGCATTGGTGACCATGCTACAGAAGACGGGCAACCATTGACCAACATCCATGAGAATTTGAACGATGGTGGTCGGATGAAGGTGAATGGTTGCCGAGTGTCTCGAGGATTCTGCTTTGAAGTAGGGTGCAGGCTCACCTCGTTGAAACACTCGCAAGTATTCAACACGATTTAGAGTCTCATGATGAATATAAATGCTGGGAGTCGGTGAAGATATCCACAGAGGAAAACTGGCAGTGGCCATGAGCAGGAGCTCGTCTTTGGCCTTGCGGGCGATATCCGAGATCAGGTCGGTGTGGACTCCGACGAGATCATGAGCAGGTCCCGGAAGGTTGTCAGATCGCACAGGCAAGGATGGGCACTCGACTAATGTTGGCATGAGGCTCCGCACATCCCGTCTCAAGTGGTCCATATTAATCGAATCATCGGACAACTCAAGAAGAGGCTCTGGTTGTGGAGGAACAACTTCGAGCCTTGACCTTGGCACACCTGAGTGCGGAACAAGACCTCCGCAATTGGGACAGATGCCGTTGTGGAGAGCATCGAAGAGTTTTTGATTCTGCAATTGAAGTTCTTCGTTCTTGCTCACCAGCTCATCATTTCTTCTCTCTAGCTCGGCAATTCGCTGCTCATCTGTCTGGATACCGAACTTTCCTCTATTTCTCGTCCCCCAATAGTAGATATGGCTTTCGTCTAACCCGATTATCGGACCAAACCTTTCTCTTTGTGGTTTGGTTGGGTGAGAATACACCGCGAAGAAGACCTCCAATGCTTCTTTCTGGGCCTTGGTGTACTTCGACCTCGGGACTCTCCTATGGGTAGGACCAGCTGTGCAATAGGATCAACAGCCTGGACAGGTGCTTGAGGTTATGGCACAGTCGGCGTGCTAGCATCGATGCTTTCGAGCACGCTTGGTGGAACGATTTCAGACAAACCTCCAAAGATTTGACTCTCTGAAGGACCTGCCTGAAACAATTCACTGAATGAGTTGACTCTCTTGGCCATTTCTGGGTTAGGAGGCAGGATGACTTTCTGGGTTTTGGGATGAATTTCTGGAAAAGAAACTAAGAACACTATGAACAAGCTAAGAACACTATGAACACTTAGAGAGAAAATAAAAGAAAAACTGAAGGGGAAAGCGTGAAATGAAACAAAATGAAACTAACACAGACACAAACAGAGGGGAAAGGAGCGGACGCGTGTCAAAGTCCACAGAGAGAGATCCGTAAATCATGGATCGAGCGACGAAAGTCGCAAAGCAAACTGTAAACACGCGTTCGAATTATTAAACAAACATTTTTTTTTCTTTATTATTAAGCCGACGCAGAAGTCGTTGTTTGGCCCAATAACAAATTTTCTTTTTATTTTATTCAAAACTTTACGCAAAAGTCGTAAAGTGAACAGTCGAAAACACGTGTGGCACGCGTCGACTCGATTATTCGGGTTGCCGACACTTTAAAATGGGCCTGGGCCATCGGACATGGCCTGGGCTTTAAAGTGGGCTGGGCCAAAGAAAACAACGGCCCATTATTTATGGGCTTACACTAATGGGCCTAAAAACAAACAGTAATTTTTTTTTTACTATGGCCCGACAACAAACTAAAGCCCGACTCAACCTAATTGGGCTTGGGTTACGGATTTTGGGCTTTGAAAATGACAAGAGCCCAATGGGCCAAATTTATTGAATTTGTAAACTTTTTTTTTTCTAAACCCAAAACTCAAACCAACACACAAATGGGCTTAAGGCCCAATACTAAACAACAACAAGCCCAAAATGAACAGTATTAACAGTAAACAGTAAAACAAATATTTTACAAACAGTCATGATAAACTAATTACAAACAGTAAAAAAATAAACAAACACATTTTTTTTTAAAACAAATTTTCTACTTTTTAAAAAAAAAACATATGTACAAAAAAATAATGAGAGTGAAAAAGGAAACTTCCCTTTGACGAACTCCCGAGGATAGCCGAAAAACACCATATAAACACAAACCTCAAGGCACTCCGGCCATGACTTCCAAACGTTAGCTCCAAGGTGCAAAATGGTACAATTCCCGACGTCCTGAATTATTTCCTATAAAAAATAAAAAGTCAGTGAGAATATTTACAAAATAAAAACAAAATATTTATAATGTTAAAAATAGTAAATCACAAATTATCTATACAAAAATAATGAATAAATTTTATTTACAAAAAGAAAAATCACTGTTTAGAAAAGCAAAAAGTGAAAACAATCCCCGGCGAGCCGGCGCCAAAATTGATGTGGACATTTTCACGCGCCAAAATTGACACGCAAAAATGCCTATCAAAATAAAAGAATATATATACATACATGCAAATCCTTGCAACCAATAAAAATGTCGATGAATAGTATAGTGGAAACAAGGGTCATTACCCACAGGAGATTGTTTTATTTGCTTATCAATGTCACAAAAATTAAATAAACTATACAACGAAGAATTAATTTACAAATATATACAATAAAGAATTTATTTACAAAAATGTACAATATATACAAAAGTGTTTTTCGGTTTTTGAGGTTGTTTGAAACAAGAAATAAATAAAACGTAATATTTTTGGATTTTTATTTTTAAAATACTAATACTAACTAGGAATTAAAATCTACCACCGAAAATCATGCTCACATGTTGTGTTCTTATCTAATTTCTTCTATTTCTAGATGAAGATGCCCAGACTAGCTCGGTATGCTTGAACGTAACCTATTACCACTTTCTTACTTTGTATGTTAAGAGAGAAAACGTTCTACCCTTAACGTATTTCCTAACGGTCCCGTAAAGGCCCTAACGTGCAGTCTAAAAACTAGATTTAACACGCATGAATCATTAAGTTTCAAAAGTGTATGAGTCATCACAAAGCATCACAAACACTGGTGTTGTCTTGCTTATCTTAGGAACCAAATTACATGCTAACCGTGATTAACAAATGCCACTCTAGAACATGTGAGGAATCTTATTTAACAAGAAGCAAGCATCACATATTTATAGCTATAGAACTCCTAACATGCTCACTAAGTGTGCACCCAAAGCAAACATATAAGGAATTCATCACTGACATAAACGGTAAAATGGTTCTCATCCAAAGATAAAATTGATTAAATAAAATGTCACAACATGTTCGCAATTAAAACAAGGTTTCAAACAATTCCTATTTATTACACAAATATTTACACAATAACATTTCCCAAATTTATTCACACAAAATTTAAATGCGGAAAGTAAAAGTAAACAAAAATAAATATAATAATTAAACGAGTTTGGGAAATGTTACTGATGTGTCCATGAAAATGGACACTTGTCGTCGGGTGCGGGTGGACGAGTCAACCTCGTGCTCAGAAATTGAACACCGCCTGGCAGGTATAGGTGGCAGGCTCAACGATACGAAAACGGACTTTGGATGTGGCGGGGGCCCATTTCAGTTGGGTTTTGGATATTTCGGGGCCCAATTCGGATTGGGCTTGGCTGGCATGGGCTAGGTGCAGATAGCAATTGGACTGGGCCTTGGGGGTGTCCATAGCAGATTGGGCCTGGACTTTGACTTGGTCAAAAGTCAAAGCCCAACCCAAATTCCTTTTCTTTTTCTTTCTCCTTTCTCTTTGGCCCAGCCCGGTTTTCTTCTTTTGAGTTGAAAAGTCAACTCTTTCATTCTTCTTGTTTCTTTTCAGCCCGTGGTCTTCAGCCTGTGTCCTCTCTTCATTCGTTCTCTTCTTTTCATTTTCTTTGATTCTGTTCTTCTCTAGAGTAGAGAGAGGGAGCCTGTGAGAGATCGACGGCGGGCTGGGCAACGAGGAACTGCGGCGTCGACCGGATTGAATGAGGTGAGCGGTGGTGATTCTGCACTGATCGGAGGCGCGGCTGGGCGGCGTTGGTGAGGATGAGCACGGACTCGCCGGGGGCCCAGAGGCTATGCCAGTCCAAAGGCATTGCGTGGGCCCAGAGCTAGCTAACAAGTTCACATCAAAGGAGATATTGGGTCATGTGCATTGAGCTAAGTACAATAGTGCGCTTATTGCACTTAGAATCAGCACCTCAGCCTCTAGAACGTTCTCGTCATCATCCCTTGGACGAAACAGATCTTTCCTTTGATCTAGGCTGCGACCAATCATGGGACTGCTATCAGGATGTACCCTATCCATATTAACGCCTGAGCATTTTTTGGGTTTCCCAAGATCTTTAATCTCAAACTTGGATTGCAATGCAAATCCGGAACTTGTGCTCTCAACACGCGGTGGGCCTAATTTAATTGTTCACATACCCTCTTCCAATCAAGTAATCACTTAGATGGGTATACCAGTTCCGTCTGGATTAATTCAATCCATATAGTGAGCGTTGCAACCTCAGCAAACGCGCTCCGTGGTCGGGAGCCATTTGACTTGGGTAAACTCCATATCTAGATCCCCATAGAGATATGATGTGACCATATCCATAAGCTGCATCGTCAGTTCTTCGGAAACTACCAAACTGACAAGGTAGTGGAGTGTAGTAGCATCCATTACGAGAGATATCTCATCGTAGTCGATTCCAGGGCGTTTGTGAGAAGCTTTGCGCCAGAAGGCGAGACTTATATCTCATTCTCTAACTACGCACTCTAACAAAGACCTATTTATCCAACAGGTTTTATTTTAGAAGGATCGGCACATCAGGCTCGAATACCGTTCTCTTTGTTAGTGAGTGTAACTCAACCTGAATCACATCTTTCCATTTAGGCCAATATACTCTACGTTGGCATTCCTCAACGGAGCGGGGTTCAATATCATCATTCTCAATGAACTCTCGTGCACAAGCATATGCGAAAACATCGTTGACTACGATGGAGTTGCTATCCCATGGCCCATGTACACTAGTGTAATGAATCGAGATCTCTACATTCCCACGGGTAGGTTTTATCGATGGAGCGTCCTCCAGAGATGTCACTTGGACATAACCGTAATACGGGATGTTGTCATGGGTCGGATTTTGAGTATCAATGATGAGAGGATTATGTGCCTTCGCAGCCCGCTTCCTAGAGCGCGAATTCCTCAAACCCGGTGGCATTCCACGCTTCCTCAGCGGAACCACGGCCTAAGCCACAACACCACCATTACTGGTGATGGCGCCAGCAGTGCCCTGCACATCCTCTTGGGTGGCACTCGCGGCGTCTTTGAGTCTGAAGTCTTTTTCAAGTACTTCCTTCCTTGCAGGTTTGCAGCAGGTATATATGATCTAGTCACTCAAGATCTGAGAAAGCGTCCGGAAGAGAATCGGCGGCTTTCTAGAGATCGATAAGTCTACTCACTACGATGTCACGTGTGCAGTAGGGGGATCGTTATGAGACAGAGTGGGGACAGGCCACGACATTCTCGTCGTTCCTGCTGAACATAGATGTTCTTATCTCCCCCTAACGACGAGAAGACTGTCTCATCGATGTGACAAAAATAGATCACCTGACAAGGGTTCTACATAGCGGATTTTGGTTGGAGACTCAAATCCAACATAAATACTCATTCGTCATTTAGGACCCATCTGAGTACACTATGGCAGCGTAGTAGGCACATAAGTAGCACACCCAAGACGCATAAGTATGAGATGTTTGTCTCGTACCCAGTCACTAGCTGTTGCGTAGAAAAAGATTGGGTGGCGATGAGCCACAAACGAATAAGCATAGCTACATGCAATACTGCGTGCACCCAGGCAGAGGGAGGAAGATTTGTGCGCATTACCAATGTCCTCATAACCATCTGCAAGACCATTCTGGGTATGCACATGCAGTACCCATCGAAAGCCTTCGATGTAAACTCTCTTAGCATTATCAAGCCAAATTTAATGGGATGATACAAGTAGTGAACCCGCAGGCGAATTATATGTGCTAGGAGTTTAGCATAAGCAGCATAAGAGGTGACCATAGCGTGACATGTGACCAGCATGTCCACGCATCAACCAACACCATCATCCTTATATGGCCCGCTTGGTGGTTGAATAGGTCTACAGATATCCCCCATGGATTATGTATAAGAATGGGAGAAGTACTTTTAGAATCCTTTACATAGGACGGTCTTAGTCCTAGGTTCCCTAAGGAACATGGCTTTGCAAAACGAGCGATTGGCCTTAGAGGCATCAGAAGCATAGGAGGAATGAACCACATTCAAGAAAACATTGAGGTCAGATGGGGGCGTCCGGACGGAATGGTCCTCGTCCGGACGGAACATAATGCAAAAAGGTCCAGCTTGTTTTTCGGAGCCCGGGCGTCCGGACTGATTCGTCGGGGGTGTCGGACAAAAACTATTCTGGAGCAAGGGCGTCCAGACGGAAGGGTCCTCGTCCGGACGGACGCTTCAGATATAAGCTATTATGTTTGGTTTTGCATCTCCTTGAATCATCCTTTGATTCATGCTTTGATTAGCTCGATAGGATAGATATCTGTCTGAAGTTTTCAGTATACGAATCATCATATCATGACAGGGATGTCTCAATTGTCTTGCTAAAGCCATTATTTGTCTGAATCCAAGAGGTCATCCCGAATGACTTTGTTTGATTCAATATCTCAAGTAGTGGCTCCGTACAACCCACTAGAGAGACACGTAACCTTCTCTAAGATGCGCTTCCTTCCGCAATCATTAGAGGTAATGCAAAGGAATTCTATCACATTCTCATCATGCGTTTCTGCATAGTATCCATTGGCTCTTATATATCTTTAAAGCTCAATAGGGTTCTATTCCCTTTAGGAGCATAGAGAGCATGTGAGACATCAATTCACAAAGGAAGATAAGCTCATCATTAAAATCGAGGCTATGAAAGCGACTCAGATTTTGTTAAAGATATATGCCAAGGCTTTACATTCAAAGTTTCATCTTGATCACTCGAGACTAGAATCCATTGTCATGGCAAACTTTCCGTATGACATTAACTTGGAAAACATAAAGACTTGAGCAAATTAGCTTCCAAAGTCTTTAACCCTTAAACTCGACGTCATGATCATTGCAATTACATACTTATACGTATTGCAAACAATGGTTCATTGATCAGACGCTCCATATCATGAAGAGGATTCTCCATTGATTGAGGTATAAGACGCGATACACACAATCCATAGGACGGTGACAGCTTGCCTTGGCCGGTGGCAGTGCCATCGCAACTAGTGGCGGCATAACGCAGATCGGCGATGACCGGTGTCGTCTCTCCCATGGAGACGACGGTCATCTCTCACTCTTTTGCGGCCTTATTCACACGTGTTCGCTTAATCTTATGGCGATTACCTTCTTGAGCAAATAATTCTTACGGATCAATGTTCGGATTAGTCCCTAAAACCTTAGGGTTTTTACTCATTGCGTCTTCCCACAGGGGCGCAATCATCGTCATGCCTTACATCAAGGTAGAAATGGAGAAGGTGGTGAGAGTTCCTCAATCAATTACTCATCTACGATGATTCACCACATAGATGCATCAAGTATTTGATGCAGAGAATCTCCGAATTATATCCCATGACTTTAGTAAAGTCAGAGAAGCGGAGATTAATCTATTATGCTTCTAAATTCGGAATGGAGGTACGAATGTTACCATAACATTCATGGAGCGCTTATAGCGCAAACCTCTTTCATGAACTCAAACTGGAGTGTCATATCATGTGGTGTTTTCATTAGGAAAAATAACCTGGAATAGTCATCACAGTTTGAGGGTCTAGAGCGGTTCATTCAAAACATCGCTCATGGATTCGAGCTAGAAGCTCTTGTGCGGAAGGTTGCATCGCAGAATCCAATAGAGTAAATCGAGTTAATTCATGTTCGAAATCCATAAATATGGAGAACAAGAATAGGGTTCTTTTAGTGACGAGGCTGAGTGGGTGTGTGACCTATGTCACACATGCGTGCAGCTCGTGTAGGAGAATCTCTCCTTCTATAGTGGTGCTCAGGTGGTGGTCCGGCGGTGCTGCCGCCTCTTGTGGTGGTGGTTTGCCGGAAAAATCGCCGGAAATGCAATTTCTTCATTTTCCTTCCTTTCTTCGATTCTTCAAGGCCTTCAATGGCAACGTCTTCCGAAGGTAAATTCATGCAATCTTCAATGTCTAGAAGCCACGGTTGACTTTTTGTCCTCTTCTCGGAATTGTGCCCAAAAGTAGTAAAAATGCACCTTGTTGTGCCAAATTACCTCAAGTCACATAAGTAACCTGAAATCATTAAAACGCATATTAATAGTAACAAAATGTCTTCGGGCAAGCTTAACTCTCGTGATTAGGAATACAATTTGCGCTATAAATAAGTGCAAATCAAAATATTTAGAATGAAAGGGAGAGAGTAAATTGCACAGGAATAACGTGATCTTTATTGATGAATAGGTGCCTCTATATATAGAGGAATACAAGATACAATCCATAATTGAAAAGGATTCCTATTCAATACATTCCTTATGCAATCCTAACTAGATACTCCTAGGTTGACAAACACACACAAAACGGGTATCCTTCAACATGATCCTATTATATGTTATTTTCTCACTCTATTTACGTTTCCGTTAAACACATATTGAATTTTTGGGAATTTTTCGGTTCGGACTGGTCGAAATTCGGTCAGTTCGGTACTTCTTGATTGGTTTGTTTGAACATGTGGACGCTGTATTGGCCGTTGTTTTCAATTGTTTCCCAGACTTAGGGATGGCAATGGGTCGGATCGGGGTCGGTTTTTGCATACCCGTACCCGAACCCAAAATCAATTTTTGTTCCCGAACCCGAACCCGTACCCGACTACCGGGTATTTACCGAACCCGAACCCGTCGGTTTGTTAAAAACCGAACCCGACCCGCCCACCCGAAAAATTAAATAAAAAATACAAATAATGCTAATTAGCATTATTTGTAAATAATAATTTTTAATACTTATTTTAATATCTTTTTCTATTAAAGATATTAAAATGAAAATAGAGAAATACATAAGATGTATTCCTCTTTAGAGTAAAAGATGTTTAATAAAGGGGAGAGTCCATTTTATAAGTGAGGGAGACTCCCTCTTCTTTACACATTTCCCATGTGGGATGTGTGAGATGTGTGGGGTGCTTGTACATATTTCATAACCTAAAACTTATCTTGCAATCCTTTTGGAGAGTATGGGAAGGCTACCTCCCAATAAGATTTTAAAGACTTGAATAATCCTTTTAAAGACTTGAATAATCAGTGGGGTTCTTGCCCCTTCATAATTGACCATTATGGTGAAGAGGTGACATGGAGTGATCAGAGGGGTTCTTGCCCCCGGAACCATTTTTACCACCATAAGAGTGATACCCTCTATATTGTTGATGGGATCGATGGAGCCTAGAATCCCCGATACAATCTCGAGTCTTGCGAGGGATTTTCTAGGGTGTTGCCTATCCGAGGCAAGGTGCACAGCCGAAGAGCTTTTGTCTCATCCCTTTGTAGCAGGGTACTGATGATCTAGTCCTACGTACTTAGGGTTTGTAGGAATATATCAAGAGAAAATGTTAAGTCTGAGTAATTTCTTATTCATCAATTTGTTTGTGACTTCTTAGGGATGATCGATGATGTAATTAACCTAGATAGTCCTACTTTGTGTGGGATTTATTCAAAAGAAAATTGTATATATGAGTTTTGCCTAGCTATTAATTAACTGATGGCTTTATATATGGAGCTTATTACCATTTATATACATAAGAATACTACCTTGTAATCTATGAGTTTTCTTGCCCTCTAACAACTATCCAGCTGGTAAAAAAATGGCCCGAGTATGGCCAAAAGTTTCAAAAGATGATTGCACCAAAAAATCCATATGAACAAAATTTTCAAGTTGCTTTCTTTTTTGCTTTTCTCTTCGTTTAGGAGGGATCAGCTAAAATAAGTTCAGTTGTAGAGTTGTAGTTCAATTCTAGACCAGTGCAATAGGAATAGGACCAAGTGACAGTAGGCTCATCACATGCATTCTTTCCCAAGTTATTATTATGTAGGAAGTAGGGCTGGCTTCGGGTCGGGAACCGAGTTTTTTTGGCTCTCCCGATCCCGAACCGAAAATTTTCAGGATCTCATTTTGTCTTCCCGATCCCGTCCCGAATACCGGAATTACCGAAAAACCGGTATCCCGAAACCCATCGGTAGGGACCGGTCGGTAATGGGTCTCCCGAAAGTGGGTTTGGGCCTGCAAAATTCTCATCGTTCATCCCCAATTTCCGAAGAGCCGGCAGCAATTTCAACCCATTTTCCCTCGATCTCTGCCCTTCTTCTTCATCACTCTTTAGTTTCCCTCAACACCAAGATCGATTTGGAGCCCCAGAAGCCCATCTGTTTAAGGTTGATGTTTCGGGGATGAAGAACGAAGATACCAAAGTTTGATGACAAGGTGCTTTAGATCAACGGAGAGAGGTTGCAAGTGGCACTGGGTCGAGCGAAGCAGTGGCACGTACGGGGAATCGAAGTTTCAAGTTGGGTTTGTGGATCGGAAGTTAGAGAGAGAGAGTGTCGGGTGAGAGAGAGGGAGGCTGAGTGAAATAAGGAAGTGTTGGAGTGGGTGATAGAATCAAAGAAAGAGAGAGGGGTGGGTCGGCAAAGTATGAGATTGGATCGGAAGTTAGAGAGAGAGAGAGTCGGGTGAGAGAGAGGGAAACTCAGTGAAGCCAAGTAGTTTGGGAGAAGGAGCTGGGAAGAATAAAAAATAAGGAAGAGTGTTGGAGTTGGTGATAGAAGAATCAAAGAAAGAGAGGGGGGTGGGTCGGCAAAGTTGATGAAAATAATACAAAAAAGAAGAAAAAGTTAAAGAGTGGGGGAGAGAAGTCTGAGAGAAATATAATAAATTATTAAGTATATATATATATATCCGGTCGGGTCGGGATATCCCGAATTTGATATTTGGGTATACCGATCCCGACCCGAACTTGCTATTTCGGGACGGGATCCCGTACCGGAATTTCGGGATAACGATTTTTCGGGATTTTTCGGGATCGGGTCGGTCGGGATTCGGGACGGTCGGGATATTTCGGTAAAACAAGCCAGCCCTAGTAGGAAGCTCATATATATTTTGGATGTGTAGGTCATACCAGTCAAGAGAAGAGCAAATGAAAAAGGGGTTAAATTGGGTTTAGCATGATAGTTCAATGGGTAAATTGGGTGTATGTCTAATTTTCTCTTCATTTAATATAGATTTATGGGCTCAAATCTACATTTTGCTATAACACCTGCACCTGAATACTTTTCAAGCAGAGAATTGCTTATTAACCATTAGTTAACAGATTTGTAAGCATATAAATCATTTAGTGATCCAATTATATCACAAGCATCTGGTATAGCTCGATCATCATTAAACAAGGTCTCAAGTTGGTTAAGAGATTTTTTTTCTGCTGCTCATCACAATAAACCTCCGGAAACTATTGATCATATATCATTTTTTAAATTTATGTTCTTGATCATAAATGTAATATGTTCCAAATGGTCAAAGTCATTGATATAAATAGAAATTAAGTCTATTTCTTTTCTTCCTTTTGATACATAAATTATCCACAAAAATGAGGAACCACTTGCTTTAATTTTTATGAACTCTACATATATAAATAAAGGGTAAAGTTCACCAACAGTGTCTGAACTATGGCTCACCGGTCAATATGCTACCTGAACTTTGAAAACGATCAATGTGCTACTTGAACTCAAACTTTCGTATCAACGTGATACTTCTGTTAGTTTTCAGTCAAAAGTCCGTTAAATATGAGGATAAATAAGTCATTTCACTTATTTTTAATTTGTAATTACTTTTTTACCCTTCAAATATTGGTCAAAGAGTCAACAAGGCAAAGTCATTCTTTTTTTTTTCTTCTCTCCCTTTTTCTCTCTTCTTTTTCCCGTTTCTTCTTCATGTGCCTTCCTCATTCTTTTCTTCCTTTTCCACTATTATTTTATTTTACTTAAAAAATATGTTCAAGTGTTCTTCTTCCCAGATTGGGGGATTTTTCCTCAATCTTCTTTTCTAGTTAGATAAGAATTCATACTACTAAAAGAGAATTGCTTGAACTCCAACAACAGCCCGTGCATAGTACATACGGATTGCTCTAATCAAACCTAGCAACTCGCCTCTGCGTCAATCACCAATTCAAACCAGCCACGCCTTCATCTTTGTCCACGCCACCTCCACCTCACTTCTCCGATCAATCTATGCTCTGGGTACCTGCAATTCCTCACTCAACCATCACATCAAGTCCCAATCTGCAATCATACATCACCACGAGATCCAATAGTCATCGGGCCGCACCCAATCGAAGTCGGTGTCTCCAGCGCTCAGCTCACCAACCCGCCGTTGTTCTTCAATTTTCTCGAACTACCGCTGATGCCATCCTTGAGTTCAGTTCCTCCACGACACCATTACCGCGATGGTGTCTCTCTCGCTCCTCCGCATGCTCAGCCATGCCAAGCCCAGACGCCATCGTCTCTTCCTACACAACGCCTCAGCACTGTCCTGTTCCAATCAAAGCCCAATTTCTCTAGGCACTCTTCATGTTTCTCCGCCGCCAGCTAGAGTCTCTGCCGATCTTCTTTCTGATTTCCAATTGAACATAGCTCACCTCATCAATCACCACTTTCTCTTTCTTTCTGCCCCAATCTAATCAACCAACCAATTCAAAGTTTCAGACTTTAACCCGACCTTCAATTCCGAGATCGCCGCCCTCCTTTTCTTCTGAAGCTTCTATTTTCATACCTCTCATTGTCAATTGCTATTGCGATTGGTTATTTGCAGGTGGAGGTGTCATTTCTTCTGAGTTTCCGATCATCCTTCTGAAATTGACTGACCCATCGGGCCATCATAGCAACGAGAGCAGAGAGACGGATGGGTGCCCACATATAGACGCGAAGCTGAGAAAGAGAATCGAAGAGATATAAAAGAGAAAAAAAATCGGATCAGGGAGAGAAGAAGAAGAAGAAGAAGAAGAAGAAGAAGAAGAGGAAAAAAGAGAAAAAATAAATTAAAAAATGAATGAAAAATGAATAAAGGGTACATTGGTAATTTTCTATCAAAAAATATGTGAAATATCAAATATAACCTTAAATTTAACCGACTATTGACGGTGGATGGATGGAAGTACGTTGTTGATAGCAAAATGTGAGTTCATGTAGCACATTGATCGTTTTCAAAGTTCAGGTAGCATATTGACCGGTGAGCCATAGTTCAGACACTGTTGGTGAACTTAACCCATAAATAAACTTTGATTATATCAAGGGTAAAAACCCAAAATGGTACCTGAACTATTGTGAAAAGTCTTTTTTGGTACCTACAATTTTTTTTATACCTAAAATGGTACCTGAACTATTGTGCCATTACCCAAAATGATACCTCCGTAGTTAAGTTAGGTACCATTTTGGGTAATGACCAATAGTTTAGGTACCATTTTAGGTAATAATGTAATAGTTTATGTACCATTTTGGGTAATGGTTCAATTTGTATGTGCCATTTTGAGTTACGGAGGTACCATTTTGGGTAAATGCACAATAGTTCAGGTACCATTTTGGGTAAAAAAAATTTGTAGGTACCAAAATGTACCTTTGGCTATAGTTCAGGTACCATTTTGAGTTTTTACCCTTATATCAATGACTTTGACACGATACCTAAACTAGGTAGAACTCTACATATATAAGTAACTCTTCACCACATAAATAAATGAGATATGTACCTCATGTATCACCAATTCACCATGTCACCAAGCATAAGTAACACTAGGGAAAATGACTCATCGTTCGTGGTGGAACCTAGACATGACATTCACCATATACCTCAACACCCAAGCTATCTCGTCATGGTGGTGGCCGGCCAAAATCTCATTGGGAGGCAACTCTCTCGTGCTCTCCAAAATGGTTGCAGGATAAGCATTATGCTAGAAAATGTATACTAGCATCCCACATAGGTATTTTTCAAAAAAGCCTGTACCCGTTTCCGACGCCCGGCTTTTCCTTTAAAATCCGACCCGTTCGGGTCGGGTCGGATACCCGAACCCGCGGGTCATTTTGCCATCCCTACCCAGACTTGATAGCAATTGATGAGAAGAAGCATCGATCCCAGACTTGAAAGCAACCCGACTTGAAGCGTTCGATCCTTATCCCATGGGTGAGTCTCCTTGTATAATAAGATTGTTCTATATAAGCTAGCCGTGTCTAATCATAAGCTATATTCCATTATTATGGCTCAAGTTTTCTTGTCATTAGGACGCGCTTGTACAATTTACAGGATCAAAACTGCCCATTGATATTCTTGTTCATTATTTCTGGGTTTAAATGGGATGTTGTTGGATGTGGTTTTCCTCTCTTTCAGACCAAAACTTTCCTTCCTCTGTATCTTCTGATATTATTATCCTTCCCTTACTGTTGAAGTACACTTGAAAATCATAGCATATTTAAATTCGCTATTTTGAATATCTATGTAATCATATGATGAAACTTCTGCTGTGGAAGGTAGAACCCAGAATCCAGATACATGTTTGAAGCGCTAAGATTCATGGGGTCACCTTGGGAAGGAAAGAGCCCAGGTATCCTAAGGCCTTCTTTGCCTTATATAGTTGGTCTACCATAATCTATGTGTACCTGTGATAGTTTGAGGTATGTCATCATAGGTAGAATAGTATCCCAGTATGTTTTCTTCCGGATTGGAGACTCTGATTATCTGGAACTAATATGTTCCTCAATATGTACCTCAAGTCTAAACATAATGCATTTTATATTTGCTATTCTAAATGAATTAGGAAGTAACTTTCAAACACATTGCATCACCTTCTGTTTGGGGCATTTTATAGTCTAATTGAGTTTGTTATTTTCTTTTATTTCAATGGTGTTTATTTGTTACATGTTGAGTTTTGGCTCTGAGGTCCTTGCATTTGTGGGGTTTTGGATCTTGCTTATTTAGAACCTTGAGATCTCAAGTCTTCATACTAGAACAATGATCAGCAATGAATGTTTTGCCATTAATTCTTGTATTTTCCGAGTGAGTTGATGGGTGTTTTATTAAGGTACTGTTTCCATAGATGTCCTAGTGTTCATTTTAGTAATTTCTTAATATTTTAGGTTTCATTGGGGAAATTATTGGAATGTCTTGGATAGTTGGTTGTTCAGGAATTGCAAGCATCAGTAAGTTATTGTATATGTCTTTGTGAAATTAGTTGGAGAAGTTTGTTTCAGAGTATTGGTCTACGCAATGCTTCTAGTTCGTTCCACATATAGGGACAAAAAAACTAGGAAGAAGAGACTCGGAAAGTAAAGTCTTACATTATCTGGTCTAAAATGTAAAGAAAAGAAGAAGAGGTTTTTCTCTCCTCTCATTATGGATAAAAATCTATGATCAGAGCTTATGCTATTATTGATGGTCATCTTCATCTATATTTTCATGCGAGGGTCGGCTTTTTCCTTTTGTTTTTTTTAGTCTAGACTTTAGAACATACAGTAAATAGAATCTACTGTTTCAAAGGATAAATTTGTATGTAAATGTTTTGTCAGAAATGCTGGGAATGGATGGCCCCCATCTCTTAAGGTTTTGCTTGAGTATGGGATAGTCCAATGTCTGTCTAACTCACATTTTACCATTCCTTTGATTTGATTTTGAAGATTACATCAAACATTTTTTTATTTGTATTATGTTATTACAGGATTTGCTGACACTTAAAGCCATGAATATATCTTGCACCAAAAAAAAAGCCATGAATATATCAACGTTATGCAATCCCAGAGATTTTAAAGAAACAGTTTCCAAATTGTCTGACATCAAAGTCAAGGCAATTGATGAAATGGGACTTGGTTGCTTGAGATTCATCAATTGCACCAGACTGGACCGCCCTCTGTGCCAAATGCTTGCGGACAACTTCGATTCTCAGAATAATTCAATCCGGGTACATGGGAGGTCATTTCCCATTACCCCCACGGACTTTCAGCGCATAATGGGTGTCAGAGATGGAGGTTATGTAGTTGACTTCAATGGATCTATTGAAGATCCAGACATTATAGAGTTTAGGAAGATTTTTGGTGGGAGTAAAAATGAAATGACGGTTGAGCTTATGAAGGAAATTGTACTTGACGGAGCCGAAGTTGACAACACGTTTCGAATTGGGTTTTTCCTGTATGCCCTTGCAACCCTTCTCTGCCCGGGAACATTTCATGTTGTCAATCCCAAGTATCTCTTGCCTTTAAGAGACTCGAAGACCATCCATTTGAAAAATTGGGCATCATTTTCATTTGACAAGTTGCTTGAGGGTCTGAGGTCCTACAAGAATGATAGTTCAGACTACTTGGCTGGGTGCATTCTATTTCTTCAACTCTTCTACTATGACATTATTCCCTATAGCGCTGTAATCATTGACAAGAGGGCTATACCAATTGTTTCTTGGGGAAATATGGAGGGAAAGAAGTTGCTGGGTTGGGTGGAGGAACATGGGGGATTAAACAGCCTAAAAGTCTTTGTTTCCAATGCCCAGATTCCTAAACTTGGTGGAAATTCTGATCGTTATGAAACTGAAATGTTAAATGGGATTGATTATCATGTGTATCAAGAAGACACTTCTGGGAAGGCTCAAGTTTCATTAGTGAAAAAACATGTTTTAAAATTGGCAGTTGCTCGACTGGCATGCGATTTGACAAGTTTGCAAGATAGGGTTGGCCGGATTGATAAATCTCTTGCTGGCAGTAAGGAGGAAATTGTTAATCAGATGCATGCTGAAGTCATGGGAGTTTTGAAGTGTGTGGGCGCTAGGGAACTGAGCCAGCTGAAGGAACATGATACTTATCTGGAGAATGAAGAAAAGAGGCACGTAGTTGAAACTGAATGTAGCAAAGACATTACTGCTGTTGGTGTTCGTAATGCAGACAAGAAGCTGTCAAATGCATCAAAAGATTATTCTACCAGGGGAGTTGCGCCGAAAATAAAAGGGACGGGTCATGAATCCTGCATAGACAGTAGGAGAACGAAGCAACAGAGGGTCGGTTTGTATTCTTTGATGGGTGATTTTTCAGCTCATGATTCTCAAATATTGAATTTCTTATTTACTACGATGCACCTTACAAAAGATGAGTCCAGGTTAGTATGTGTATAATAACTTATGATTATATCATATATGTTAGTAGTATGATGAAGCAATATTATTTTGATAGTAACTTATGTTGAATTTCTCTTGCTGTTGCGACCTAATGGCATTTATGCTTTTAGTGAGCTTGTGGCCAGATACGTCGACTTCAGTATTACCCGAGAGCAAATTTATTGCCTTGCGCCTCTCAAGTATCTGTCTGAATATGTGCGTATGACATATCAACTCAAGTGATGGTACCATTTTAGGGCACCATATCATTTGTTCTAACTTAATTGCAATGCATGTACTGAATTTAGGTCATTAACATATGTGGTGAATATTTGTACGACAACGTCTCCAGTAGTTGGTTCTTCCCGACCTGTTTTGGGGTATGCCAGTTTAGAACTATTAAGTTGAATCAATTTACTTCTGAGTTTGTTTGGAAATTTTATCTACAACACTTGGATACAGGAAAGCCATTTTAGAACTATTAGGTTGAATCAATTTACTTCTGAGTTTTGTTTGGAAATTTTATCTAATAATACTTGGTTACAGGAAAGAGCCAAGGACTATATTGGACAAATGCCACTACAGGTATGGATTGATGATACTGTGAGGATTTGTAGGCTGCGGAGGTTTCATGGTCGCATGAAGCAGTGCGCAAAGGTAAAGCCTTCTCATTATATGCCAAAGAAAATATGTAGATATTCTTGTTTCGATATTGATACGTTTAATTTTACGTGGTACTATGCAGATTTTTATTCCTTTGTACGATGATCCAGGAAAGCAAGATGATCCAAGAAAGCATTGGTTCCTATTGGTTGTTCACTTACCACACAAGCAAGCAGAGTTGTGGGATAGTTCTCCTAATGAAGGAGGGGAACTGCGACGCATTGATATTGCTAAGGCCGCTGTAAGTCTTAATCTTACAATTTGTTGAAATTTTTCAGTCCTTCATTATCTATAGATATAAATTTAAGCATTATGCACCATTTTACTTTTTTGGCAGATTTGGCTACTTGACAATGTCATTAAGCATGACTTGCGGATGTCATTCGAAGTTGCATTCGATTTTGCTTCGTTCACAATAATCAATCCAGAATTCAACCCTATTCAGGACAATGGCCATGACTGTGGGATCTATGTCATCAGGCACATGCAGCACTACGGCAATAGATGGTACCAAGGGGTAAGTTTTGAGT
Organism: Rubus idaeus; assembly: GCA_030142095.1. Lineage (NCBI taxonomy): Eukaryota > Viridiplantae > Streptophyta > Magnoliopsida > Rosales > Rosaceae > Rubus > Rubus idaeus. Next base: position 5,203,631 of record CM057968.1, read on the forward strand.
CGCTATACAGTATGATGCAATGTCATGTTGTAATCAGCGTCATGACAGTTTACATGCCTTTTCAGTTCAACTCAGAGGACCAACGCATACGGTTGGCATTGGAAATTGTCAAACATCCTCGAAATGAAGTTCGTGCTGCCGTTAACATTGCCGTTACAGCACATAACCTGCAGCACGCAGAGTTTAATGGCCAAACGAAACAGGCAAATGAATCCCCTGTACCTGGGACATGTGATGATATTGTTTATTGTAAACGTCGAGATGTGCCTACAGTCAAAAAGTCCAAATATGAGGGGCCGAGGAAGTACCGTAACCATCGGAGAAGGCGTTAAGCTTGTTTCTTAGAAGAATAAAGCTTTAATTTTGTACTGTTGGGACAGTTTTTTTGGTCTGTGTACTGTTGGGACTTTGAACAGTCTCTTTTTTTAATTTGTCAAACCATTTTCCTTCCATTACTGATCATTCCAGCTGGTAATATTTTGCAATGATTCGTAGTATTTCCTAGGTTCGGTCAGATTTGGCAGTCATATTGGGTTGGTGACATTGAAGTCTTGTTTTATGATCTTTCTTGTCACTTTTTTTTTTTTGTGCTGAATGCATTATTAATTTCCTATGTTGTGAATTTGAAGGCCCTTTGTATTACTTCACATTCTTATTAGTCTTCTTGGTCATATCCCAAAAATCGGGCTCATCATTTGGCCCGCTGGCCCGAACGTTCCAAACCTGGCCCGAACTCGTAGTAGGCCCGCAAAAAGCCCGTACGCCCTGTCCGAAAAAGCCCGCCTAAGTATTTATACATATTAATACATATTTTGTATTTTATGTTATAGACTATAACATATGACCATATGTCATATAATGCAAAATATTTATTGATAAGGAGTACAAATTATTACTTTTATTTTTATTCTTACAAAATATTTATTTATTAATACAAAATATTATTAACTTATAATTCATAATTTGAAATCGTTCAAAATCTTATTAATATTATTCTTACAAAATATTAATAGCATTACATACAAAATTATTATTAATAACATTATAGTCTAAAATGGAAAACTATTATTAACGTTTTAGAATATGGAGAATGTAAAGCAAGAATACGAGAAGTAAATAGCACATGAATAACTTAGTCGTTATTGATGAATATGTGCCTCTTTATATAGAGGAATACAAAATACAATCCATATAGTAATAGGATTCATATTTAATACATTCCTTATGTAATCCGAACTAGATACTTTTAGGTTGACAAACACACACAAAATAAGGTATCCTTATACACTCCCCCTTGTGCGGTCAACACTAGGAGGTTGTCTCATTAAAAACATTGCCAAGTAACAAAAACCCAATGGGAGAAAAATTACCTTGGTCAAAGGGAAAAAGAGTACAACACACCTTTCACATTTGGCATAGCAAGACGTCAAACTCCCCCTCAAGTCTGCGTCTCCCCCTGATTCCGAAATCATGGGAGGTCAAATGAATTAAGTAAACCAATGCTCTTGACATGCTTCTCAAATGTGGATTTAGGTAGCGACTTAGTAAATAAGTCTGCTACATAGTCCTCAGAACGGACTTGATTCACTTGAATCATGAGGAATTCTTGTTATTGCTGATATGCTTGGTATTGTCGTCTTTGATGAAACCTTGCCTCATTTGCAAGTAGCATTATCCTCATAAATGCTCATAGGTTCATCAGTGGTTGACCTCAAACCACATGTACTTCTTAAATGTGTAACTATGGACCTTAACCATGTACACTCACGAACTAGTTCATAGAGATAAACTCAACATGGTTCGAAGAAGTAGCGACAAGAGTCTGTTTAGTAGACTACCAAGATAGCAAGGTGTTTCCCATGGTAAAGACATAACCCATATATGAACAACTTTAATGGGGGCCAGAGAGATACCCATCATCAGCAAATCCCACCAAAGCATCACTAGAGTTTTGGGGATAAGGGGTTTATGTGGCACAACGCTCAATCCACTCGTCTGGACGCCTGATGCGTGTGGCAACTCCCAGGACACAATCCGTCCGAACGCTTGGTGCGTGCTGTGATATTTCGGCGTCACTCCGTTCGGACAATATGAACACGTCCGGACGCCCTGTACGTCCGACAGCTTCAACAAAGATTTATCACTATGTTTCGACTCTCTGTAGGGATAGAACAAGCCCATATCAATCGTACCCTTCAAGTAACGAAAGATTGTCTTTTACACCAATCTAATGGTGTTGTGTGGGCACAGAGCTAGCTAACAAGTTCATATCAAAGGAGATATTTGGTCTTGTGCATTAAGCTAAGTACAATAATGCGCATATTGAACTTATGTATAGCACCTCAGCCTCTAGAACGTTTTCGTTATCATCTCTTGGATGAAAACGGATCTTTCCTTTGATTTAGGCTGTGACCAATCATGAGAGTGCTATCAGGATGGACTCTATCCATATTAACGCCTGAGCATCTTTTGAGTTTCCTAAGATCTTTAATCTCAAACTTAGATTGCAATGAAAATCCGGAACTTGTGCTCTTAACATGCAGGGGGCATAGTTTAATTGTTCACATACCCTCTTCCAATCAAGTAGTCACTTAGACGGGTATACCACGTCCGTCCGGATTAATTCAATCTATATAGTGAGCGTTACAACCTTAGCAAACGCGCTTCGTGGTCCAGAGTCACTTGGGTTAATGTCCATATCTAGATCCTCATAAAGATATGATGTGACCACATCCATAAGCTGCATAGTAAGTTCTTCAGAAACTACCAAACTGACAAGGTAGTGGAGCGTAGTAGCGTCCATTACGAGAGATGTCTCATCGTAGTCGATTCCAGGGCGTTTGTGAGAAGCCTTGCACCATAAGGCGAGCTTTATCTCGTTCTCTCACTACGCACTCTAACAAAGACCTATTTATCCAACATGTTTTATTCTAGAAGGATCGGCACACCGGGCTCGAATACTGTTCTCTTTGGTAGTGAGTTTAACTCAACCTGAATCACATCTTTCTATTTAAGCCAATATGCTCTACGTTGGCATTCTTCAACGGAGCGGGGTTCAATATCATCATTCTCAATGAACTCTCGTGCAAAAGCATATGCGAAAACAACGTTGATTATGAAGGAGTTTCTATCCCACGTCCCATGTACACTAGTGTGATGAATCGAGATATCTACATTCCCTCGGATAGGTTCTAGCGATAGGGCATTCTCCAAAGATTTCACTTGGACATAACCGTAATCCGGAATGTTCTCATTAGTCGGATTTTGAGTATCAATGATGAGAGGATCATGTGCCTTTGCAGCCCGTTTCCTAGAGCGCGAATTCCTCAAACCGGTGGCATCCCACGCTTCCTCAGCGGAGCCACGGCCTAAGCCACATTACTACTATTACTGGTGATAGCGCCAAAGGTGCTCTGGCCATCCTGGTATGGCCTGAGCCACGACACCACCAGGGGCGACATTCACGGCGTCTTTGAGTTTGAAGCCCTTTTAAGGTATTTACTCCTTGCAGGTTTGCAGCAGGTATATATGATCTAGTCACTTAGCAAGATATGAGAAAGCATCAGGAAGAGAATTGGCAACTTTCTAGAGATTGATAAGGCTACGCAGTACGATGTCACGTGTGTAGTAGGGGGATCGTTATGAGACAGAGTGGGGAAGACTGTCTCATCGAAGTGACAAATAGATGTGCCTACATAGTGGATTTTGGTTGGAAACTCAAATCCAACATAAATACTCATTCGTCATTGACGACCCATCTTAATTTGCTGTGGCGGCGTAGTAGGCACATAAATAGCACACCCAAAATGCGTAAATACGAGATGCTTGACTCGCACCCAGTCACTAGCTGTTGAGTAGAAAAAGATTGGGTGGCGATAAGCCTCAGACGAATAAGCATAGCTGTATGCAATATTGTGTGCACCCATACAGAGGGAGGAAGATTGGTGCGCATTACCAATGTCCTCATGACCATCTGCAAGACCATTCTAGATATGCACATGCAGTAGTCATCGAAAGCTTTCGATGTAAACTCTCTTAGCATTATCAACCCTGATTTAATGGGATGATACAGGTAGTGAGCCCGCAGGCGAATTATATGTGCTAGGAGTTTAGCATAAGTAACACAAAAGATGACCATGGCGTGACATATGACCAGCATGTCTACGCATCAACAAACACCATAAAACCCTTATATGGCCCGCTTGGTGGTTGAATAGGTCTACAGATATCCACCATGGATTCTCTGTAAGAATGGGAGAAGTACTTTAGAATCTTTTGCATAGGACGGTCTTAGTCCTAGGTTCCTTAAGGAATATAGCTTTGCAAAATGAGTGTTTAGCCTTAGAGGCATCAGAAGCATAGGAGGAATGAACCACATTCAAGAAAACATTGAGGTCAGATAGGGGCGTCCGGACGGCTTGGTCCTCGTCTGGACGGCTTGGTCCTCGTCCGGACGGAAATGTTTTCTGGAAGTGTTCATTTTCTCCAGAAGGTTAGGCGTCCGGACGGCATGGTCCTCGTCCGGACGGAACATCATTATGAAATTGCAAAATCTGTCCAGCAGGTTTTTCGGAGCCTGGGCGTCCGGACGGAAAGATAATCGTCTGGACGGATTCGTCGGGCGCTTCGGACAGAAGCTCTTCCGGAGCGACGTTGTCCGGACAGAATGGTCCTCGTCGGACTCTTCGGACAAAAGCTCTTCTGGAGCGACGGTGTCGGGACGAAATGGTCCTCGTCTGGACGGGCGCTTCGGACAGAAGCTATTATGCTTGGTTTCGTATCTGCTTGAATCATCATTTGATTCATGCTTCGATTAGCTCGATAGGATAGATATGCGTCCGAAGTTTTCAGTATACGGATCATCATATCATGATAGGAATGTCTTAATCTGTATTGCCAAAGCCATAATGTGTCTGAATCCAAGAGGTCATCCTGAATGAATTTGTTTGATTCAATATCTCAAATAGTGGTTGCGTACAACCCACTAGAGAGACACATAACCTTCTCTAAGATGCGCTTCCTTCCGCAATCATTAGATATAATGCAAATGAATTCTATCTCATTCTCATCATGTGTTTCCGCATGGCATCCATTGATGCTTATATCTTTAAAGACGTGTGCATAATATCAAATTAAGGAGCCATTATGCAAGAGGAATGTATACACAAAGTAGAATCGAGGAAAGTAATCAACTCAAAGATTTATTAAAGAAATAGCCAAAAGGATTACATCCAAATTTTCGATATTGGTTTCTAACCAAAATCTAAATCAAAATTACAATGGAAATTAAGACTTAAGCTTCAAAGTCATCAACCCTCAAATCGACATCCTCTTCGTTGTTCTCTTGTTCCAAGTTGTTGGCTTCTGAAGCTTCACGATACAGTTTGTATGCGTTAGCGACATTCATAGATGCTTTACAAATCTTTGCCCAATGATCGGTTTGCCCACATCTATAGCATAAAGATGTATTGTCAGAATCTTTTGATTGAGTGGCGACTATCGCATGCGCTGCCCTCATCTTGAGTGGCACGGCATTGGCTCCTATGGGTACCACAGGGCTAGCGGCGCGGTTCTCTTTAGGGTAGCCTCTACGGCCTCCCCCTCACCTAGTTTGGCGACTACCTTCTTGAGTAAAGCGATCATATGGACCCGAACATCCCAGATTACCCATTTGTCTAGAGTTTCGCTCGTGACGGCCTCCTCTTGCGGCACCACTATAATGGGTCTCCGGAATTGCCTTTGTTCCCACGGGCCTCGCATTATAGTTCTTCACAAGTATCCTCTCGTGCTTTTCAGTAACAGAGAGAGCAGAAATAAGCTCATGAAATCTTGTGATCCGTCTTTGCTGAACCTCAATACGGTAGTTCTTAGCAACTACAAGGTAAGAGACGGGAAAGGTAGAGAGAGTTTTCTCAATCAACATCGCATCAATAATCGTCCTCTGACATAATTCCATCAGAGATTTGATGCGGAGTGCTTCCGAGTTAAACTTTAGGACCGAGGAATACTCACAGAAGCGCAGAGTTTGCCACTTCACCTCTAGGTCAGGAAGCAAGGATTCACAGACATTGTTGAACCGCTCTTCGAGTGCAACCTATAGTCTACGGGGATCCTCTTCATTGAGGTACTCGAATTGTAGAGATTCATCCATATGGCGAATCATAAAGATGATAGCTTTGGCATTCTTAGCCTCTAAATCCTCAGTGGTGGCACGGGCAATGGCAGCGGCAGCGGCGGCACTCGTTGCTCCTTGAGTAGGTGCGGCATCGGCTGCAACGCCGATGGCGGCGGCGGCGGCAATGGTAGCTGCAACGGCGGCAGATGGCTCACAGATAGCCGAGATGATTCCCTTTGCCTTCAGGTGGTTGCAGACATCGTGAACCCACTTATGGTATCCGATCCCAGGGGTATCCAAGGGCGTAAAGTCCAACTTGTTCAGGTTGCTCATTCTTGGATTCTTTCTTGATATTTAGGACTTGTAGGGATCGACGTTTGCAGAAGAAAGGAAGGAGGTTGCAGCAGCAAGAGAGAAGAATCTGCCCTTGTTTCTTCTCAGCAGAAGCTTCGGCGTCCGGACGGAGGGGGATGGAGTCCAGACGGGTAGTGTAATTGGGAAATCCTGAGCTTCGGGGATTTCTAGGGTTTTTTGTGTCTCAGGGCTAGAGCTCGTACTGATAACGTATTTTAGAATATGGAGAATTGATTTCTACATATTTTATGTATAAAGAGCACTCCTAAGTACTTGGTTTATGTTTTCCTTAGCACCTAATAATGTCACTTACCCTTGTTTATCTCTTTTTATAGGTTCTTACCGGGAGAAATGGAACTTGAAGAAAAGGATGCACTTTGGAAGCTTTTAAAGGCATTTTCATGGAGCAACCAAAAAGTCAACCGTGACTTTGGAGCTCAAGATTCCAAGATTGAAGCCTTAGAAGTGAAAGACAATGATATCCCGGAGTTGAGACTTTCGGCCCGAAAAGTCAACTTTTGGCCCGAAAAGTCAACCAAAGTCAACCGGGCCCACACGGTCAACCCGATGTCACACAAAGACTCATGCAAGACTTTCCCACACCCACTAGGAGAACTCATTTGATTGGTTGAGGTATATTGGTGGTGAGTAGAGATTTTTCAAATTCAAAAAGGGGACAAAACATTTAATGCTTATGCCATACTTTGTCCTCTAGCCTTTTCCCTTCACCTTTTGTCTCCCAATGGTCTCAAATCAGATTTGCCTATGCTATACACACATTACTACTTTTTCCTTAATGTCCATACACTTCTCTAACTACCCCATGGCATTTAGGTCTTTTTAGGTGACTTAGATCTATGTTTTTAACCTTAGAATCATTCTCCATCAATCCTAGCCCTTTATCCCACATATATATTCTTAAACCTTCCCATTTTCATCATTGATCAACCCTAGACACCACAAATTCCCAAAAATCCTCTCTAGTTTCCCTTTACCTTTCCTCCATTTTTTCAATTTCGTCTTTGTTCCAGTCCCGGACGACCGGTCGCCGAAGCTGCTGTTTGTGGCTTCTTCCTCCATTTTCCACCACATCCTCTACTCTTTTCACCTCACTTCCTTCATCAAATATCCTCTACGCACCCTCCATTACATATCCAAACACTTTTCCTCACCACCTACTCACATCTACTCACCATCTCAAGGAATCCACCAACTACATCTAGTTCTTGGAGGCTTGGAGCTTGAGGAAGCAAGGAGGAGATCAAAGGAGCACAAGGATAGGCCTACCATCACTTGGTGACAACAAGGAGCAGCTGGCCTCCACTCTTGAGCACCTCTCTACCTTTACTTAGTCTTTACTTGTCTCTAGGTTTATTAAGATTCAAACTATGATGTACTTTGAGATGTGTAGTGAGTAGTTTATCAAGATTGGGGGTTAGGATTGTGTGCCCTAGCCCAATAAAGATGGTTTGATTGATTTTATATATCTATGCTTGAGATTTTGATATGGATATGTTCATTGTCCAGTTTTGTTATGTGTTAGATGCATGTCTAGGAACTTTATCATTTCTAAAAGCATGTGTTTAATCTATGTTGGTAGAGATTGTGAGCTTGATACCCTTATTCTCTCTAGACAATTGGCAATGGATGTAATGAGCTTGTCTTGTTTGAATCCCTAGGTCTTAGTGCCCATTGCCTTAGTTTAGCAATTTGAGAACCATTGCATGGTTAAACATTGTCCTCAATGTTAGAAAAATTCAAGCATGGTTATTGAATTGAAAATACAAACAAAAACAAATCAACAGAAGTAAACACACAACAGTTATATAAATGGAAAACAGAAAAGTTAAAGAAACACTCCCCCTTGTAGATCGTGAAGCTCCTCCCGAAGCAAGTCACCAACAGTCACTAACAAGGCTAGCAGGGCCTTGCATCCAACGTTTGCTCCTCAATTGGCTGCGGCTCTGATCCTTCTGAGCGTGTTCTGAACAACGCCTGTTGCCGACTCTACAACACTTCTAGCTGATGTTGCCTTCACCGAGATCTGGAACATTATAGTCAGTAGAGTTCCATCAAGTATGCCTCAGAATACATTTGGTAGAATGGTGAAGCCAGATGGCATCAAAGGGAATGGCCCCGGGTCAGTTCCACATAACAAACACTGGAAAATTGCTTGATTGATTGGCGCGTAAATCACAGACGACCCCGTTGCATCGGTGCAACACTCCTGGAGAATGAGGAAGTCGTTGTGATTACTTAAGCCGAACACCGAGATATAGTTTCTTGGGTCAAGACCAGTTGTGAAGTTTGCAAGCACGTGTACTGAGCTGTCTATCGACATACTATCCCATAATGGTCTTGTCTGCACATCTTTGAGGAAGTCAAAGATTCTTGTGTGCTGGGAAAGATGCTCGACAGAACAACCAGCAGTACGATTGAGTCCAAGGGGTTTGCTAGGATCACCCCTTCTCTTGTTGGTCCTGACCTCCATTTTTAATCCTCTCATTTTGTTCGAACAAGTCCAGTGATGATATGTGGAGTTGCTGATGTCGTTATAAAAACTGACCGCCATCTGATTTTCCATCTCAGCCAGGCTTCTTCTCCATTCTGGTGAAATGATTGCATCACTGGGTGAAATGTGGTTCTCCATGGAGCATATGTGGCGTTCGGCTTGTCGTTGAAGGGTTGACATCCAGCGCTTCGCACAAAATGCGAACCATGATTCAACAAAAGGTTCGAATATGCCCTTTAAATCTTTTTCGCGCACATCCACGTGCTCCACCTAAGTGACAAGGGAGGATCCATTCTGCATATCTTAAATCAGGCATCCGGAAGGATGTTTTCGGCATATAGATCTCACGGAAGGTCTTGGATTTGAATGCAGTTCATCCACGGAAACATCCACAACGATCCAACTTCCATCCAGTTGTTGGTGAGAATATCTAACAAACTGGACTTCACGAGTTGAAACGGTGTGAGATGCCACCAGAAACTCGGCTGACATCACTTGCTTCTGCTCCTTGTAGCTTTCTTCGATGCCGGAGGATAGGACCTCCAAGGTCTGGGCATTAACGACCATGCTACAGAAGATCGACAACCAATGACCAACATCCATCAAAATTTGAACGATGGTGGTTGGATGAAGGTGAATGGTTGCTGAGTGTCTTGAGGATTCTTCTTTGAAGTGTGGAGCAGGCTCACCTCGCTGAAACACTAACAAGTACTCATCACGATTCAGAATTTCTGGATGAACATAAGTGCTGGGATTTGATGAACAGATCCACAGGGGAAAACCGGTAGTGGCCATGAGAAGGAGCTCGTCTTTGGCCTTTCGGGCGATATCAGAGATCAGGTAGGTGTGGAATCCAACGAGATCATGAGCAGGTCCCGGAAAATTGTCAGATGGCACAGGTACGGATGAGCGCTCGACTAGTGTTGGCATGAGGCTCCGCACATCCCGTCTCAAGTGGTCTATATCAATGGAATCATCGGACAACTCAAGAAGAGGCTCTGGTTGTGGAGGAGCAACTTCGAGCCTTGACTGTGGCACATCTGAGTGCGGAACAGGACCTCCGCAATTGGGACAGATGCCGCTGTGGAGAGCATCGAAGAGTTTTTGATTCTGCAATTGAAGTTCTTCGTTCTTGCTCTCCAGCTCATCGTTTCTTCTCTCTAGCTCGGCAATTCGCTGCTCATGTGCCTTGATACCGAACTTCTTCTTATTTCTCGTCCCCCAATAGTAGATCTGGTCTTCCTCTAGCCCGATTTTCGGTCCAAACCTTTCTCTTTGCGGTTTGGTTGGGTGAGAATACACCTTGAAAAAGGCCTCCAATGCTTCATTTTGAGCTTTGGTGTATTTCGACCTCGGGACTCTCCGATGGATAAGGGCGGCAACAAGTTCAACGAGTTGAACAGGTGGATCAACGGCTTGGACTGGTGCTTGTGGACCGACTTCAGGTTGAGCCAGTGGCTCAGCAGCCTGGATTTGAACTTGTAGTTGCTGTTGCGGTTGTGGCACAGTCAGCATGCTAGCATCGGCGCTATTGAGCACGCATGGTGGAAGAATTTCAGCCAGGCCTTCAAAGATTGGGCTCTCTGAAGGACCCGCCTGAAACAATTCACTGAAAGAATTGACTCTTTTGGCCATTTGTGGTTTGGGAAGGAGGATAGCTTTCTGGGTTTGGAAGAGTTTCTGGGAAAACTAACTAAGAACACGAAGAACAGATGAAGAACAAGTGAAGAACACTAAGAACACTAAGAACACTATAGAGAAATTGAGAGGTGACAGAGAGACGACACTAAGGGAAAACGAATGGGAATGCGTGAAATGACTAAGGCACATAGACTCTGGGGGAAGAAAGTCACACAAATGGATCGACACGTGTCCATTGTCAGACAGAAAATCCGTAAATTGCGGATCGGGCAACGAAAATCGCAAAGGAAAATAGTGAACACGCGTGCAGATTATTAAATAAATCGGCCGACGCAAAAAGTCGTCCGTCGGCCTAATCAAAATTTTTATTTTTATTTTATTTACAACTTTACGCAAAAGTCGTAAAGTGAACAGTGCCAACACGTGTGGCACGCATCGACACAATTATTCAGATTGCCGACACTTTAAAATGGGCCTGGGCCATCGGACATGGCCTGGGCTTTAAAGTGGGTTGGGCCAAAGAAAACTCCGGCCCATTATTGATGGGCTTAACCTAATGGGCCTAAAAACAAACAATAATTTTTTTTAACTAAGGCCCGACACTATTCACATGGGCTTAAGGCCCAATAACAAAAAGAAATGGGCTTAAGGCCCAAGACTATTCGAACTTAACCAAATGGGCTTGGGTTATGAGTTTTGGGCTTTGAAAATGACAAAGACCCATTGGGCCAAAATTTATTTAATTGAAAACCCTTTTTTTTTTTTTTTCAAAACACAAAATCCAAACCGACGAAACAAATGGGCCAAAGGCCCAATACTATACAAAACAACGAGCCCAAATGAATAGTAACTACAAACAGTAAAAATAAATAATTTTTTTTTAAACGAAAATAACAGAGGAAAGTTCACATCTGCACCCTTGAAAATATCAAACACTTCACTCTTTAGCCCTTGCTTCTTCTTTTTCCTTTTCTTTTTCTTATCAGCAGCTTTCTGTCTTGGCTCCAATGCAGGTTGATATTTTTGATTCAGAGTCTGCTTTTCGGAAGGTACATTTTCTTCCCCTCCGGCTTCCTTATCCACCCCCTTGTTACTCCTTGATGGCACAAAATCACAATCTCCCAATCCAATTCCCAGGAGTACTAATTCTTCCTCCCGGTTCCCATCCTCCTTGAATGTAAATTTATGATGCACATTATTAACAACATGGTCAAGAGGAATATTATTTTCCCTCTCGACCCCATATGAATGCACATCATTATCATTATGCACAAATAGCAAGTTAGAATTAGAAAACTGACTTGAATGAAGACTTGTCGACCCTTGATTTTGTTGTAGTAGCCGGTTGGCCGCCATTTTGGCTTTAAGTTCTTCGAAGAGTTTCCAATTCTTTGCCATTCTTTCTTCAGATTCACGTGCCCTTTCAAGATCAATTTGCCATTGAGGTATGCTTTCATCAGGGACAGGATCTAGAGGTTCATAGCATTGCTCTTGAGAAAATGGTTGGGGCACCACAACTTCTTGATACATGCCTGAGTTGAATCCATAGCCTTGCATGAAATTCGGGTGTTCAAAATTTCTAGAATCACCCCAATTATAATTGCACTGATCCATAGCTAAGAGTTATGAATATTGCACCTGTAAATTCCAAGAGAAATGTGAAAATGAACTAATAGAATAAAATACACAAAATAAACAAAAATTGCAGAAATAAATTAATACTTACAAATATAAAATAGAACAAAAACAATACATGCACAAACAAATAAATAAAACAAACAAACTAAACAAACGTACAATGCAAGAAAACTCGGTTACAATTACCAATAGATCAAGGTTAAACCTCAATCCCCGGCAACGGCGCCATTTTGACGAAGTCAAAATATAGTGGTAAAATAGAAATTAAGATCAAGGTTGTCGTTCGACAGGGGATTGGAAGGCCCTAAATCTAATTGGTAAAATTGTAACCAAATTATCTAACACAAATAACAATTTTTAGTATTTTTCTTTTTATTTATTTAATAAAAACATACAACAATTGATCTAAAATAAAACACAATGTCACAAATCACACAAAATTGTTTTTACTTAATGAAATTGCAATAAACATAAAATATTTTATAAAACACAATTAAATAGTAAACACAAGTTTTTGGGTTTTTAAATAAATCACACAATGAAAATTACAAATACAAATATAAATACAAATGCAAATAACAATATATCTTAAATACACACCAAATAAATAATTAACAAATTATTGTAATAAACTAATAAACATAAATCAAAAATAGAAATAGTAAAGGGGAGAGAGAGTGCTCAGTTTTGATATTGAGAGAGAGAGAGAGAGAGCCCGATAGGTGATGTGGACGTAAAATACGTACACAAAGTGCTTCAAATTACTTGGATTAGGCTTTTCCGAGAGTGTATCTGTCTATTTAATGTGTGTTTTCGTGTTTATAGGGGAAAATATAGACAAAATGATAATTTGTACATAAAAGGTGTATTTTGGAGGTTTTCAGCGCAATCCCGAAAAGTCAACCGTGACTCGAAATGACACCGGTCATTTCTCAAGACGTGGAGACTAGAAATTGTACGAAGATTTCAAAAACTGTTTCGAATCCCGATAATTTTATCGGCGAATCACCACAAATCAGGCGCAACCACTAGCCGTAGTGGCAAAACAAAATTTAAATAACCTCTATTTATTTTCTCTTAGAATTGTGTTTATATATTTAATTTTCTTTTTATTAATTTTGTTTGATTTATTACCTTTATTTTATTTGTTTTTGTTTGTTTTGATTTTGTTCTTGTTCTTGTTTTTGTTTTGATTCACGTTTTGCTTCTGTTCCAATTGCAGCTGCAGAAGGCAGAAGCTTCTCCAGGCTTTTCCAGCAGCCTCCTCTCTCACGTTTTTCACTGTTCCTATGGCAGGCTTCACCAACGCACCAGCACCATAGCCAACCCCGTGCTTCATATGCTTCAACTGCTCCATCACTTTTCTTGCCTATTTAAGGGCAACATCCTTCTGCAAATTAACCAAGCTATTCATTCCTTAACCAATCATCACTGCAATCACAGCCTACAGCTTCAATCCTAGTTCCAAACTCAAAACCAAGCACTCCAGTGCACATCGTCATCGATTCCAGACCATCTCACCTCCAAACCCGTGGTTTGCCCAATTCACCTCAACTCATCACCAAAGCCATTCAATTAAGCCATGAGCCCTGCACAATCATCCAATTCAAACCCATTCCCAATCAATCACCACCGTGGCTCCTCACCATACCCATTTCACTGCAGCAGCCACGCCACCATTCACCACCTGCAATTTCACTCGATCACCACTGCCAAACCACAATCAAGAAACAAGCTCACTGCCAGCATGTTCAATTGCTCAGACAACTATCACCATAGCTACCTCAAGTTCAGCCCAGACTAAGCCCGGCGTCTCTGCTCCCCTCTGCCCGCGTCGATTTCATTCCAGGCCCCGTCCCCTGTTGTTGTCGCCGCATCACCCGGACCATGCCGGCTTGCCTCTGCTCTAAATCACCGAGCCCAGCTGCACCGAGCCCGCGCTTCTGCTGTCGCCGCCATCTGCCCCGAAACCCAATCACCGGTGACCGCATCTTCTCGCCGGCGACCGTGGTTCTCTCCCTCACTTAGTCCTTTTGTTCTCTGTTCAGAGAATAGAAGGAAAGAAGAACATAAAGGAAAGTCACGGGGAGAGACCAGAAAGAAGAAAAGAAAGAGAATAAAAGTCTACATGGGCCTTTGACCTGTTGACCGGCCCAAATGCCCACAAGCCCAATAGCTCCCAAGCCCGATCAGAATTGGCCCCCCGAAGAATCCAAAGTCCAATTGATTTGGCCACCCAAATCAAGACACCCGCCACATCCAAATTCATCATTCATCAATAAAGACGGATCCGACAAGTTCCTCCGTTACCGCCACCAGATAGCTGAGTCTGCCACCTACGCCTGCCAGACGGTGTTCAGTTTCTGAGCACGATAGCTGAGCCCTCCATCTTCGCCAGAAGGGCAGTGTCGTCTTCACGCGCACATGGTTGAGTCGTCCACCCACACCTGACGACAAGTGTCCATTTTCATGGACACAACAGTAACACTTACCCAAACTCGTTTATTTATTATATTTGTTTTTGTTTAATTTTATTTCCGCATTTGAATATTGTGTGAATAAATTTGGGTAATTGTTATTGTGTAAATATTTGTTTTAAACTTTGTTTTATTATTTTGTGTAATAATTTAGGGTTTAGCCCTATTACTCTTGGTTTTGATTTATAATTTTTCTGATATTGAATGTTTGTTTGATTCATTGCTTTGTCATCGATAAATTGCTAGTTGTTTATTGTGGTTGCAAACATAGTAAGCATGCTAGGGTTTTATTGCTAGGATTATATGTGGACCGCCATATCATCATATATTCTAGAAGTAGCAAATAGCGGTGTAAGCTATCGTTATATGAATCATATTCTAGGCAATTAGAACTACATTCGTGTCGAAGTTGCCTAGAGTTACTCGTTCTCTTTATGCATAATGACTTCTTAATGCTGAATCTATGAACATGCCATTCTAGGTTGCATTTTAGAAGCTAAGTTAGGAGTACATGCCATGCACCTAGCATACCAAGTAAGAGAGAACAATAGATTAAGTGCAACATGCCATTGGCTTAGTCTGAGTAATTACATTTAATTGAAAGGAATTTGTAGGTTAACATATCAAGAGTGTGTTTGTACTATTTGTGTTTTGTGTTGTTTTCCCAAAAATAAAAATCCAAAAATATTTCCTCTTATTTATTTCTTGTTTTCAATTATTTCAAAGAAAACCGAAAAACATCTTTTGTATATATTGTATATATTTGTAAATAAATTCTTTGTTGTATATATTATTTAATTTTCGTGACATAGAAAAGCAAATACACAATCCCCTGTGGGTAATGACCCTTGTTTCCACTATACTATTCAACGACATTTTTATATATTACAAGGATTTGTATATAATTACATAAATTCTTTAATTTATTTTAACGAGCGTTTTTGCGCGTATCAATAATGACGTGCGAAAATGTCCTCATCAATAGGTGAGGCTGAGCGAGTTGAGAGAGCTCGGCAGAGCTTGCGGCAGCGTCGGATTGCAGAGGAGTTCAGCAATCGGCGGCAGAGATGGGTTGAGGCCGACGTTTTGGTCGTCGGCTTTGGGCAGAGGAGGACGGTGCGGTGTGAATCTACACCGGTGGGCAGAGATCACGGGATTGATCGATGGTGGTGTGAAGCTGCAGACGGCACGACAGCTGGAGCACGGGGAATCGACGGCGGCGGCTGCTGCTTGTGAGATCGGACCGAGGAGCGCCGGGCAGCTTGGATCGAGATGGGCTCGATGGTGGCGTCCGGGAGATGAGCACGACAGCTGGATATGATGGTGGTGCGGGTCCTGGTTTGCCGTGGTGTTGTCGATGTGGTGAATGATGGAGGGACGCCGGAGTGTTATTTTGAAATTGTGAATTGTGATCTTGATTGGATGCTTGTTGTTGTGAATTGGGAATTGATTGCAGGTTAATTATTGTTCCCGTGATGGCTTGGTGTGATGCTGGGCACGATGGTACGGAAGAGAAAGATCGGCGCAGGTGGTGGCGCGGTGATGGTGGCGTTGGTGGATGGCTGTGGTGTGCAGCAGAGGCTGCGGTGATGATTGATGGGTGTAGAGAAGAGAAACGAGAGGGTGCAGAGAGAAAAGAAAAACAGAAAAATAAAAAGAAAAAGAAGAAGAAGAAAGAAGAAGAAGAAGAAGAAAAGAAAAGAAAAAGGAAAGAAGAAGAAGAAGAAGAAGAAGAGACGGGGGGGGGGGGGGGAGAGTGATTCAAAAATCCGTCCCCCATCGGGGAAAACCAATGGGAAATGCCGAGGAGGTCCACACGTAGCAGACTCTTTCCCACCCGGCAAGGATATTCCTAAAATACCAACAATAATTAGAAACTTTTTGAAAAATACCAGCTATGCCCAAAGACTCCTATCGTTTAACCTTCCTGCAACAATTTTGGATGCATACTCACTCACATGATATTGCTATCAGACCATGGAATCAAGTCCTTGTCTACTTGCACCTACACGTGATGACATGTTGTACTATAATGCATGGAGATTTGTATTCTTGTGCATGGAATCAGACTACATCCTAGAAGAGGACGGCTTAGACACAAGACACATTCACATGAGCTTATATCCATATCATCCACCTGTAATTAGATACATGCAAGCTCTACACGTAATCAACATGTAGCACGCATCATGCATGCCTCTTGTAGCTTAGTAGCCATAGCTCTGCACGTCTATATATGGAAGAAGCCTGCCAAGAAGGAGGACGGATATACAAACTACCATAGAGAAAGAAACTCTACGCACGCAGCAACACCAGCAAAAAAGCCTTAGCCTTTCAATACCAGTACCTTTGTAATATTACCAGTAGCTTTTTCATTCAAGCTTTGTAATATCATCCCACTACTTGTAATCTATCTTCCATATCAATAAAAGATCAGTTTCTTTTGTATCTCTTTGTTCATAAACACTTCCACCAGATAATATATTATCCTAGCCTTGTTATTTTCTTCTATAATCAAAGTACATATGCAAGATTATATGAAGTAAATATCCAAATATAAACAACTTCAAGAAGAGCAGATCATCCCATGCAGTAGCAGTCCATAATAATCAAAGTAGCAGTCCATTATAATCAAAGCAGCAGTTCCATGCAACAGAAGCAGTCCATGACATACAGCACACAACAGTAGCAGTCCACGACATGCAGCAATAAACCATCTGAAGCAAGAGCCTTTTCAAACGAAGAAGTCCTAGCTTGTCGATTTTAGTTCTGTTCGTAGTTTTGAAGAGAAGATTGTACAATTTGTACTAGCACATGCAAGTAGGTTTTCTTAACTTTTAAATATCTGTTTAACTTAGTCGACTTCTAGTCCAAAACATGGAAAAACTGGCATAATTATATTATTTTACTGCTAAACTGACGATCATATTATCTTTTGAAGATCTGTGTCGTAATTAAATGCATGCCAAGATGACCTTTAGGTATTAGTCAGGGAACCTCTGAGTCCAAGAACCTCTGAGTTCTGCTCTTATAACCCTGTTAGTTGGTTTTGTCGCAGTTCCATGTCCTTCATTCTATGTTCAAGGCTTGGTATTTAGCGGTTGTATTGGCCATCTAATCACGACGCAGCCCTTTCGAAATTTGGTATCAGAGCTAGCTTAGTAGTATTGTAATATAGTTATAACAGTGAAGTACCTTGAGGACAGAAGTCACAAACACAACATAAAAAAAAACCGATTTTGTTAATTGCATGTTAAGAAAAACTTGTTAAAGATACTTTTTATGATCGATTATCTTAATCTAGAAATAACAGAGTCTCAAAAGCGAAAAATTACTTTAGATCAAAATACGTTAGTTTGTTATTTTCCACAGAAAAATCACAAACATATTTTACACAGTGAAGAACATCCACTGATAAATAGTGTCATAGATCTTATAATTAGTCAAGCAGAGAATATAAAGTTAGAATATAATAAGCAAAATCAGAGTGTCCAACAACTATTAGATTATTTACAGAAGAATTCGTTAAAAATCATTAGACAAAATTTAGACTATATATCGTCTCAACTAGAAGATAATAATAGAAATATACAAAGGTTTCCTAGTAATAAAGAAATAAAAGAATTGGTAGATCTTATTGACAGTAAACCAAAACAAGTAGAACTCCAATCGTTAGAAATCATCGAACAGCTGAAATTAGAAGTACAAAAAATACAATTAGTACAAAAAGAGTTAACTGAACAAGTAGAGAAGTTACATAATAAAATTGATAGATTATTAGTTTAATGAGCGATTCTAGAACTAATAACAAATATATCAACGCACTAAACGAAGTTAATAAATTAGATAAAGAACCAGTGAGTTTTTCGGATATTATAACTACTGTTCCTAGCACTAATATACCTATAAGACAGAATAATACTATTATTCAATTAATAATAAACTTAGCAGAAAAAGTAGACCAATTAGAAGAACAAATTACAGAAATTAATCAACTTTTTCATAGTACAAGATCTTCTTTACCGTCTGAACTAGTTAAAAACTTAGAAAATTTAAGTTTAGGTACGAATAGATTTATAAGAAAAACAAAAATAAATCCCTTTGACAATAGAAAATGGAACTTTTTAGAAGAAAAGGAAAAGAAATAGTTAGAACAGAAGATATTTATCCAAATGAAGAAGAAGCACAAGATTTCCTTAGAAAAGGATTTTTGAGGTCACAAAGAAATAAATATAATTTATATCAATTAGGCAGATTTGAAAATAGAAATAGTATTGTAAGTAGTATTAGCCAACATGAAGTAAGTTGTATAGACAAAGAAGTAACATTAAATTTACTTAGTAATCCGGCAATAGAACAATTACGAAAATCAAATTATTCACAAATTCACATAGGAACAATTATGATAGGAATAGCAGGATTAACTAGAGCACAAGTAGGCACAAAAACATTAGTATACATATATGACGATAGGTGGGACAATCACCAACAAGCAGCTATAGCAACTGCAGAAGTAGACCTTAGTTTAAACTTAGCAGTAATAGGTTGTATACCTAATTATGTAATGATAATTAAAGAATTTAGTAAACATATGAAAGTAAGCATTAGAACAAAAAATTATAATATGAAAGGAGATTTTAAAAATCTAGTAATTAATTTAATGTATGTAGGAAAAGTTTCAGATAAATTCAACTATAAATTTAATGTAGAATTTCAAAATTTAGTACAAACTTTTGGTAGTAAACATGTTAATATGATAGAGGCAAAACCTGTAGACAATAGTTTCTTAGAAGGAACTCAATGATTATTACCTAATTTACAAGGATAAAAAAATAGACAACCAGATAAAGCTCAAATATTTGAAAATCATTTAGGAGAAGCATCCGTAAGATTCACTAATTATAGACAAATAGAAAATATAGAAGAATTAGAAAGTGAGGCAGAAATAAATATGGTATTTGATAATTTAGAAATAAATTTAATTGAGCAAAATTTTGATAATATAGTTGATAGATTAATATAAGACATAGACAATTTAAGTGAAGAACAATATATGGAAAAATATAAGACTTATGAATTAGGATTACATAGGTTAAGTGATGAGGATATGAAAAAATTAATATTAGACATAGGATTAGAACATATTTTAGGAGAAAAAGATTATAATAATATGTTAATTGAAGTAGAATGTATGCCTGTAGAAGAACAAGGTAGTTCCACAGGAATAAATTCAGGACCAACGATAGGTAGAACAGATCAACAAAATATAAGACCAACTAATGAACCTTATGCAGAAAATAGTAGATATTATAATTATGAAGTAGCATCAACATCTTTTAGGAAAAATAGAATACCTTATAAAGGAATAGAACAAATAAATCTAGCTGGAAATATATTAAATTTAGATCATGTAGACCTACAAGATTGGGAAAAAACAATAGAAAGATGGGAAAAAGGATGTGTACATGCGGCAATAATGTTAGACTTTAGTAACACTAGAGACATGTTAGATTATTTTGAACATACTTTAGATGGAATGATGTTTGATTATTTTCAAGCATGGAAAATTAATAATCCAGAACAACATCAAGCAGCAAAAACAACATTTAATATAGACGCTTTTGTACAACTAATTAATTTTTAGATCATAATAGACTAGATGGTAGAAATGAACAAGAACAAATTAAAGCAATAAGGAACTTAGAACAATTACAAATATGTGATTTACAATATATAGGAGAATATACTACAGATTTCTTTAAGTATTTAGGAAGAACAGGTAGAATAAATGATATTAATTTATTAAATAGTTATATGACAAAAATTAAAGGACCCATAGGAGAAAAAATATGGACAGAATGGCAAAAACACCCTAGAAAAGATGATACATCAATAGGCCCTAGAACACAACACGTATATGATATATTAAGAGAAGAATGTAGTCAAATAAAAGCAAAAAGACAAATTAGAAAACAATTTTACATGAGTTGTAAAAATATAGATTTACCTAAGCAATATGGATGTCATAGAAAAGATAAAAAGAAAATTAAACCATATAGGAAAAATTATAAGAAAAAGAAGTATAGACCATATAAACAATATAAGAAGTATGATATACACCATTCAAAAACGTTTAGAAAACGCAAATATATTCCTAAACAATTTAGAAAAAGAACTAAAAAACCTTGGATTAGAAAATATAAAACATAAAAAGATAAGACCCCTTGCAAATGTTATTTTTGTGGTGAAATAGGACACATTAGACCTAAATCTCCTAAGTTAGGAAAAGCACCTAGAGAAAAAATACAATTAATAGAACAATTTAAATTAGAAGAAGATGAAGATTTAGAATCAATCTATAGTTTAGATAATTTAAGTGATAATGAAAGCATTTATAGTATAAATAGTATTGACATGTTAACAGAATCAGAATCAGAATCAGATTATATTAGTAATTCAGATAGTGAATTAGATGAAAATATATGTATGTTAGAAGAACAAGAAGAGTTTAAATATATTAAATATGGATGGCCACAGAATTGTAGTAAGTGTCAAAAATTAGTAGCAGAAAAATATTATACTACTAAGACAATATTTTGTAAAACTTGTTATAATAATAGGACTTTAGAAATAAATTCAGTAGAAGAAGAAGAAATTAATATAGAGAATGTTAGTCCAGAAACCCAAAAGAATAGTTCATTAATAACTATTAATTGTGAATTAGAATTATCTAAAGAAAATAGAATTCAAACAGTAGCTATGATAGATACGGGTAGTACAAAGAGTGTAATAAGAGAAGAATTAGTACCAACACAATTTAGGCAAAAATTAGTCAAACCAGTCAAAGTATCTCAATTTGATACTAGAACAATATATTTAACTCATTGTTTAAATAATATACCTATTAGAATAGAAAGACAACAATTTACCTTACCCTTAACATTTATATCACCAGTAGGATCTTATAAATTTATCTTAGGATTAAACTTTATAAAAAGTTTACAAGGATTTTTATATACACCTCCAGATATAACATTCTTTAAAAAATGAATAACTACTACAGATCAAAGTAATCTCATAGAAGCATATAATAGTATTAGCATAGAAGAGTCAAGCCATAAAGAGGAAATACTAGATGAACAAAATAGTATAGATTACGATGACACAATATTTGAGTTAGAATACCCAACTATTGGAGAATTACCAACGTTAGAAATAATACAGTTAGAAAGACCTACAAGTTTAGAAGAATTATTACAATTAGCAGAACAAACTAGAATTATAGGAGAAGACCTCAATTACATTGGAACAAAAATAAAATGTTAGCAAAATTAGACATTATTAACCCAGATTTAACTATTTAGACAGCAGATATGGCTAGTAATTTAGTAGATAAACAAGAATTTGAACAACAAATCAAAGAATTATTAAACCTTAAAGTTATTAGACCTTCAAAATCTAGACATAGATCAGCAGCCTTTATAGTTAGAAAACATTCCGAACTTAAGAGAGGCAAAGCTAGAATAGTATATAATTATAGAAGATTAAATGATAATACTTATGAAGATAGTTATAAATTACCAAATAAAGATGAGTTAATAAACAAAATTCAAGAAAGTAAATACTTTAGTAAATTTGATTGTAAATCAGGATTTTGGCAAATTAAGTTAGCAGAAGAGTCAATAGATTGGACAACATTTACTTGTCCAGAAGGACATTTTGAATGGCTTGTCATGCCATTTGGATTAAAAAACGCACCATCTATATTTCAAAGAAAAATGGATCAAATCTTTAAAAAATATGATAGTTTTTGTAGTGTATATGTAGATGATATACTTATACATAGTAAAAATAAAAATGAACATAGAAAACATTTAGAAATAATTCTACAAGAGTTTATTAATAATGGTATAATTATTAGTAAAAATAAAATAGACCTAGAAAAACAAGATATAGAGTTTTTAGGGATATATATTAAATCAGGAACTATACAATTGCAGGAACACATAGCTAAAAAAGTATTGGAATTTCCAGATAAATTAGAAGATAAAAAACAATTACAAGCATTTTTAGGATTATTAAATTATGCTAGAAGCTTTATTCCAGACTTGGGTAGAAAAATAGCAGTCTTACATAGTAAAACTAGTAAAACAGGTCAAAAGTATTTTAATACTGAAGATATTAAGTTAGTACAACAAATTAAACAAGAAATTACAAAACTTACACCTTTAGTTTTACCATTAGATAATAATTATAAAATAGTAGAAACAGATGCATCAGCACTAGGATGGGCAGAAATTTTATACCAGAAAAAGTATAAAGAATCATCAAAATCTGATGAACAAATTTGTAGGTATTCATCAGGAAAATTTAATGATATTCAATCTAAATTACCAGCAACAGATTTAGAAATATTAGGAATAATTAATTCTCTTGAAGCATTTTCTTTATTCTTACATAATGAAATATTTACAATTAGAACTGACTGTCAAAATGTTGTTTATCATTACAATAAAATTACTACCAACAAGCAAGCAGCCCGAAGATGGGTAAATTTTGTAGATTCTATTACAGGAAATGGTTTTAAACCACAGTTTGAGCATATAAAAGGAGCTGACAATACATTGGCGGATATTTTATCAAGACTTATTCATTGAACATGTATGCAATTCACAAGGCCTTCAATGTCAACGAGCAATAGAAGACCACCATATAGTGGTTTGAGCATAGTTCCAAGAGCACCTGTCACACCAGCAAGACAGCTAGCACCTATCCATACCTTTGGTCAAATCAATATTCAAGAAGTCATGAACCCGGACTATAAATATCCTACCTACAATGACCAACAATTAGTCTTAAGACAAAAAGTTTTATTAGATAATTTTTGGAGTCTAAGAAATAACCCTCCAAACTTGGTAATAGAAATTGAAAAAATAGTCAGAGCACTTGAGCAAGACTTTTTAGACTTTAACAAGACAATAGAATTTTTTCATAATCAAATTAGTAGTTTTCAAGAGCAACATCATGCATCATCAAGAGAGCATACTCTTTTATTAGAACAATTTAGGAACCTTTTAGAAAAACATGAAAAATTACTTCTTCTTTATGGAGCAGTACATTTTCAAAATTACACTTTACAAGAGGAAATTAATATAGAAAGAGGAAGAGCAGTGGTACCTGTAGAAAATAGAGATGATGATATAGATGAGGTTGAGTCTATTACTGATGAGCACATTGAGCAAAATAATATTTATGTTTTACAAATGCAAACTAGAGATAGACTTAGACGTCATGGAGCAAAGGATATTTTCTGTTTATATGAGCAAAGTAAGCATAATGCATTAGCATTAGCAATCCAAAAATTTCTTTATCAAACAACACTAAACCACCCTCAACTAGGGATAGATGTGCAGACTAATGGTTTGTACCATCATCCTAAAGAAAAAGTTAATTTTCAAATCTTATTAGCCAGTCTTGATATGGTAAATTATAGAGGTTTACATTTTGAGCATAATGAGCAAAACATTTTAGTTACACCAGGATTATTACTGGAGCATGGTTTCTTAACCCAACTGTACATTGAGCACCACGATCATATCCAATCCTTTCCTCCAGAACTGAGAGATAACATCCAACTGTACTTAGATATTTGGAACGAGAAAATTCGTATTAGCATAGATAGTATCCCTCCTGCATTATTCAGCCAGAGTCTCTATCCAGATGCAGCCAGACATAATATTATCCTAACCCAAGATGATTATATTAGTCTTCCCTCTGGAGCACAGATTGAGCAAATCCCTCAATTAGAAGATATTAAGAGATATAGAGGAGCACAAATAGCAAGCCACGAGTTATGGTGTGACAGCCATCTCAATCTGCTTTTACAAAGCAAATACTTCAATCTCTACAGCAGAAGAAGAGCAATCAGGCCTAAACTCAAAATAGATGCAGTAGTCAGGATGAGCGCAGCCACCAGAATTGTACATGATCAACTCCGTTCTGAAGGCTTAGAAAGATTAGAGAGGTTAGAAGACCAAGAAGATGACGAAGCATACTGGGAAAACTTAGATGATGAAGAGGCAATAGCAATCGCTAATATGATGGAAGCATGAGAAGCTGCCACAACTGAAGCAGATGGCAGAAGCAAAGCAATAACTGTCAAAATCCACCTCTTTAGCAGCAAAGTAGAAGACGTAGCAAAAAAGAGGATCACAACAACAAGGAGCCAGCTGATGTTCGTCAACAATAGGCAAGAAATAGACAAAGAGCAGAACCAACAGTGTTTATTTTCTAACAGCAGACATGAAAGGAATTTTATAAAAGCCAAGGGCATATGTTTACTTTCATGATCAAACACAAACTTACTGGGAAATATTCTGGAAAAAGAGACTGAATGGGAAAGCTCCCAAAAACCAAAACCAAAACAAAATTACAAAAATAAAAAAAGTCAAAATAACTTTTATGATTCTTTTATTTAATATATTTATTTATTTTTGAATTTTAATTTTGAAAACAAAATAAAGGAGGCAAAATAATAAAAACTGAAAGTGAAAAATAAATGTGGAGCTTGAAATACATCAATTTCGTGTAAAATGTCGAAATCCACTTATTTAACCTGCAAACAAATCAAACACACATTAAATAGATTAAATAGCTCTCGGAATAGTATAATCCAAGTGCTTTAGAAGTATTTTAAGTGCGTATTTATTTATCGAACCCATGATTTTCGGACAATTTCGGACAATTTCGGTGTTCTCAGGCTAACTTTGGCTCATGATTTGTCTTCCTACACTTCGATTTGATCTACAAGGCTTGTCTAGGATTGAAGGTGGTAGATTGGTGAACGTTTTGGGACCGGTTTCAGGCCATGAGGTGGCCGGAGGAGTGAGTTGTCGGTCGATGAAAGTGAGGCCGCGAGAGAGAGTTTTGGTGAGAGAGAGAGGGCGCGGGTTGGGGAGAGAGAAAGGGTTTCCGAAACTGGAAACCCTAATCCCAAAATCCCTAAATAGTAACTCCCCTAAAATAAACTACCGACTTCCGATGATCATAACGTTTTCATAAGAACTCCGTTTTACACGTACTTCACGTGTACGAACTCGGTTTGGCGAGACCTACAACTTTCGTGAAGAAACTTTGACCAAATTCTGAATGGAATAAAAAGTCAACCCTTTTGACCACTAGTTAGACTCCCGAAACTTCAAATTATAACATTTTCGCTATTTCTCTGTAAAAAAACTATTTAAAATTCTAAATCTGGAATGGGTCGTAACAGCTTTTGTCCAAAAGATCGACATTAGCATTACTACCTTGAGTCAAGGCCAACAAGCTTTTCAACAAAGTGTGGGTACATTGACAAAAGGGCAACATAATCTACAACAAGGGTTGCACAAGATAGATCTTCAATTTGGTCAATTGGCAAAAGAAATGAGTGAGAGACCAAAAGGTTCACTTCCCTCTCAAGTGGAGCCTAAACCGAGAAACAAATCTCATGAGCAAGTGAATGCGATCGCCACTCTTTGGTCGGGTAAACTCTATGACAATAAAGTTCATTTTGACCCCCTTACATATTATAATGATCCCCCTTCTTCTACCCATTCTCATTTGAATTTTGATAATGATATTGTTTATGAGAAGAATGAGACCGGGGGGGAAGAAAATATACCTTCCGACAATTTGGATTTGGGAGATGTTGTGACTTTGAATAAACAAAAGAGAAAAAAGGGGGTGGATAAGGTAGCCGATGGGGAAGAAAATGTACCAACCGGAGGGGTTTCTAGCCATATCAAGCATCCATCCAAGTTCATCAAACTCTCAAGTTCAAGCTTCAATCCCTTCATCATCTACTTCAAAGAGTCATGAGCAAGGAATTCCGTTGTTAGCCCTAAACTATGCTCGGCGGAAGCACAACAAGGTTTCTATTGGTGACACTCAGGTGAGTGAAGACTCTAGTGAGCCTAGGGATGAGTCACGTTCGGGTGGAGAACCATTGAGAGAGGCCATGAAGGCTAGGAACCTCAATGCCCCCGAGAATGACTCTAGGGACACTAGAGCTTCACCTTTATCTAATGAACCAAGAGGAGGCCCAAGTTGTGTTCCACCTCTTGACATGAGCGACTATGAAGCACTCTTGCCCTTTCCTCAAGTCAAGCGCAAGGAAGAAGTGAAGAAGCGTCAAGACAAGCATAAGAAGGAGTTCTATGAAATGTTCAAGAAGGTCAATTTGAATGTTCCCCTCTTGGATGTCATCAAGCAATTCCCGGCCTATGGAAGGTTTCTAAGGGAGTTGTGTACCAACAAGCGAAAGTTCAAGAAGGGTGAGCAAGTCATCCTAAGTGAAGAAGTATCGGCAATTCTTCAAGGGAAGCTCCCACAAAAACTTAAAGAACCCGGTTCATTTACCGTTCCATGTACCATTGGAAAGAAGTCTTTTGATAATGCTATGTTGGATCTTTGAGCTTCCATCAATTTGATGCCCTATCATGTGTACAAGACTCTTGGGTTGGATGACATCAAGATATCTTTGAGGATGGCGGACCGAAGTTTGGTATTCCCTAGGGGAGTAGTTGAGAATGTGCTAGTAAAGATTGAAGAACTTTATGTCCCGGCCGATTTTGTGATTCTTGATATGAAAGAGTCTCCTAATGAAGAGGATGAACAACCCATCATTTTGGGGAGAGCTTTTATGGCAACGGCGGGTATGAAAATTGATGTGCAAAAAGGCATCCTAACCATGACGGTTTTTTAGACTACTATTGGGTTTCGTATTTTTGACGCCATGAAGAGTCCTTTGAAGTTGGGAGAATGCTTTAAAGTTGAAGTGGTTGAAGACCTAGTGGAATCCACATTTATTGAGTCAAGCTTCAAGGACTCATTTGAAGCCTCTATTGCATAACATGGTAGAGAGTTTATGAATGAAGAAGCCTTGGAGGCGACATTATCACTAGGGAGACTTCCCACTACCTCATCTTCTTTCAAGATGCGACCACCTAGTGTGCTTGACACTACACTTGCCTTGAAGCCTAAATTGTAACCATCTATTGTATGCCGACCCAAGCTTGAGATGAAGTCGCTTCCTACTACATTGAAGTATTCTTACTTGGGTGAAGAGGAGTCACTTCCGGTGGTTATCTCTTCAAATCTTTCTAGTGGAGAAGAGGAGAGACTTTTGGAGGTACTAAGGAGACATAAGGGAGCTTTGGGTTGGACAATAGCCGATATAAAGGGCATTTTTGCTAGCAAGTGCATGCTCCACATCTACATGGAAGAAGATACCAAGCCGTCAAGGGAAGCTCAAAGACGCCTTAACCCACCTATGATGGAGGTTGTCAAGAAGGAAGTTACTAAGCTACATGATCATGGGATTATCTTTCCCATTTCGGATTCTAAGTGGGTCTCTCCCGTGCAAGTTGTGCCCAAGAAAGGAGGCATGACCGTGGTGAAGAATGATAAAGGAGAAGACATACCTCAACGTGTGCAAAATGGTTGGAGAGTATGCATTGATTATAGGAGGCTCAATTCCTCTACAAGAAATGACCATTTTCCACTTTATTTCATTGACCATATGTTGGAGAGATTGTTCGGACACTCACACTTTTGCTTCCTTGATGGATATAGTGGGTACAACCAAATTGTGATTGCCCTAGAGGACTAAGAGAAGACTACATTCACTTACCCTTTTGGCACATTTGCCTACCGGCGGGTGCATTACATAGACCAAAAGGCATACGCCATATTTCAAAGGTGTATGATGGCACTCTTTCATGACATGACCGAGCGCTTCATGGACATATTTATGGATGATTTTTCCGTACATGGAAGTTCATTTGATTATTGTTTGAAGCACCTAGCCCTTGTGCTTAACAGATGTGAAGACACCAATTTGATTCTCAATTGGGAAAAGTGCCACTTTGTGGTGGAAGAAGGGATAGTTCTTGGGCATTGATAAGTGCGTAAATACGCACTTAAAGCGTCTTTAATTACTTGGATTAGGCTTTTTCGAGAGCTTATTTGTCTATTTAATATGTGTTTTCGTGTTAATAAGGAAATTATAAGCAAAATGATAATTTGTACAAAAAGGTGCATTTTGGAGGTTTTAGTGCAATTCCGGAAATAACGAAAAGTCAACCATTTCGAATCCCGATAAATTATCGGCGAACCACCACTTATAGAGGCGCAACCACCACACGCGGTGGTGGAACAAAAATTGAAATCTCCATTTTATTTTCCCTTATAATTGTTTATATTTATTTATGTTTATATTTATTTAAATATTTATTTTATTTTTATTTTTATTTGATGTTGTCACCGAAAGCCATTTGGCTTATTTAATTTTTCTCCTTTCTTTTGACTTTGCAAGAGAAGACAGATCACCGGCCACCCTGCCGGCCACCACCACCACCGACACCACTCACCTGCTTCCCCTTTCTCTTCTTCTTAAGAGAATCTCTGCAATCAATCCACCACCATCTACAATTCACGCAAAACACAACCATCACAGCCCCCGCCACATCCAAAGATATTTTCGAATAGTTGAGCCTGCCACCTATACCTGTCAGGCGGTGTTCAGTTTCTGAGCACGAGGTTGAGTCGTCCACCCACACCCGACGATAAGTGTCTATTTTCATGGACACATCAGTAACATTACCCAAACTCGTTTAATTATTATATTTATTTTTGTTTAATTTTAATTTCCGCATTTAATTTTTGTGTGAATAAATTTGGGAAATGTTATTGTGTAAATATTTGTGTAATAAATCGGAATTGTTTGAAACCCCGTTTTAATTGTGAACATGTTGTGATATTTTATTTAATCAATTTTGTCTTTGGATGAGAACATTTTATTGTTTATATCAGTGATGAATTCCTTATATATTTGCTTTGGGTGCACACTTAGTGAGCATGTTAGGAGTTCTATAGCTATGAATATGTCATGTCTGCTTCTTGTTAAATAAGATTTCTCACATGTTCTAGAGTGACATTTGTTAATCACGGTTAGCATGTAACTTGGTTCCTAAGATAAGCAATACAACACCAGTACTTGTGATGCTTTGTGATGACTCAGACCCTTTTAAAACTTAATGAGTCATGCATGTTAAATCTAGTTTTTAGACTGCACGTTAGGGCCTTTACGGGACCGTTAGGAAATACATTAAGGGTAGAACGCTTTCTCTCTTAACATACAAAGTAAAAAAGTGGTAATATGTTTAGTTCAAGCATACCGAGCCAGCCTGGGCATCTTCATCTAGAAATAGAAGAAATTAGATAGAAACACAGCATGTGAGCATGATTTTCGGTGGTAGATTTTAATTCCTAGTTACTATTAGTATTTCAAAAATCCAAAAATATTTCCTTTTATTTATTTCTTGTTTTCAAAAAACGAAAAAACACTTTTGTATATATTTGTAAATAAATTCGTTGTATATATAGTTTATTTAATTTTCGTGACATAGATTAGCAAATAAAACAATCTTTTGTGGGTAACGATCCCTACTTCCCATTATACTACATTCGATATTTATATCCCCAGTAGGGTTTATCTTGAGATTATTTTTGTGCATCTTTTTGGTGTGCGAAAATACCATATCAGGCATGTAGTGTCAAGAAGAGGAATTAAAGTTGATAGAGCTAAGGTGGAATTGATTGAGAAGCTTCCACCTCTGGTGAACATCAAGGGTATTCGAAGTTTTATGGGCCATGCCGGTTTCTATAGGCGGTTCATCAAAAACTTTTCAAAGATTTCAATGCCTTTATGTGGTCTCCTTGCAAATGATGCTCCTTGGGATTTCTCCAAAGAGTGTTTGAAGGCCTTTGAGGAGATAAAGAAGTTGCTAACTAGTGCACCTATCATTTGTGCACCCGATTGGAGCTTACCCTTTGAATTGATGTGTGATGCTTCCGACTATGCAATGGGGGCGGTTCTAGGCCAAAAGAAGGAGAAATTGATGCATGCAATCTATTATACAAGTTGGACATTAAATGATGCTCAAGTGAATTACACCACCACCGAAAATGAGCTTTTGTCTATTGTGTTTGCACTTGATAAGTATAGTCACATTGGACTAGGACACACAATCCTAGTCCCCAACAAAGTAACTACTCACTATCCATCAAGGTATACATCATCCAAATACAATAGCAAGCTATAATCATGAGTACAAGAGAGAATAGGGGTGAGAAATGCTCAATCAATGATGTCTCCTACCTCTCCTTGGTTATAGATAACTAGGGCTGGGAATTCATAACCGAAAAACCGAATCCGAACCAGTCCGACCCGACCCGGTACCGATTGGGTAGGTTTTCAATTTTTTTTAACGCTATACCGTACCGACCCGACCCGAATTCTTAACAATCGGATCGGTATCGGGATGGGTAATATTCATCCCATTTATCCCGACCCGAACCGAATTTCATTAATTTTTAGAATGGAGACATCTCAGCCGTAGATCCCATCATCCCAAGTTCCTAACCCTAATATTCTAGGACGATTTCAAGTCAGCCCCCAAATCTGCAAGTGTGAAACCCCTTTTTTTCGTCTCCTTCGACTTCAGCTACTCAAAATCGACTTCACTCACTTTAGCTTCGAAATTCATAGTCGCATCAATCTAGAGTTCGAGACTTCGAGAGAGAAGCAAATCAAGAAATCAATTCGTAGCCGCATCTCAATTCAGAATCGAGAAGCTCTTCTAGTCTTCCTCCATGAATCAATTCATTTCTTCAATCATGCCAAAACTTGCAGTAAGTCGTCGATCCTATAAGTATAATTGCTTATTTGCTTCATTGCTTCTGTATCTTGATTAATAAAGATTGTGAAGGTAAATCACCGTAAATGTCTAAATGCCTAAGTCGTCGATCCTATGAGTGTTGTCTCGCATTTCTTCAATACATCATTGTAGGCTTGTAGTAGTGTGCAGAGGCTAGTGATTAATGGAGATAAATTAGAGTATTAGACATTTTCATTATTTGTTTGCAGACTCATGCAGTCATGCCTTCGGATTGGTGATGTTGTTGAGTGTTGCACTTTTGTGTACTTGTGTTTTGTTGTGTATTCTTGTATTCCAGTTGATTTGTATATATGTTATTTACATACAAATTAGACCTCTAATCACTCTAGCAATGCTAATCCAATGGCCATTTAGTGTCTCTAATTCTTGAATTGCACCATTGTAGGGTTCACGAGCATTGGATTGATATATGCAGCGAAAGGGGCGCATTTTGGTAGGGCTGGGCATAAATGAAACCGTGGGTCGGTAACCGACCGAACCGGGCCGAAAAAACGGGTCGGCAACCGCCCCGATTGAAAAAGCCCACCAAAATTTGGATTTTCGAACCGACCCGTTCATATGCGGTTCGGAAGCGGGTTTGGGTCCTGAACCGACCGATTATACCCCGACCGATATAATATAATACTTTTTTACTATTTTTTTGACTTTTCAATCTTGCTTTTCTCTCCCTCCTCACGTGGTCACCAACTGACCACTCTCTCTCTTAGTCTCTTTTCTCTCAGTCTACCTAATGCACGTCTCTTTTTTCTCTTTTCTATGTTTCTCTCTCTCTCTCCCTCGACCACACCATCAATCTCTTTCCTTTTTTCTCTTATCTCATCTTCTTCACTTCAGTTCCTCTTTTCTTTTCTTTTTTTCCTTCTTCTCGTTTTCTTCAGTTTATCAAGAGCCTCTGTAATATTAGCAGAGATGGTCAAACCCAAAACAAATCTACTTGAGAACTTAAGAAATAGGAGCTGGAATACTTAAATCGAAGTGTAGGAAAAATCTGTTTTTCTTTCTTCTCCTGGTGTTCTTCAGCGCTTCAAGAGTAGGAGCTCGATCTTCAGACTCAAACCCAGAACAAATTGTTCATCTCATCAAGTAACCGAAATTGTCGGGGGCAACCGAAACCGCACCGGCCCGATTTGTTTGTTCGGGGTAACCGAAATAGTCGGTCCAGCAGTTCAACTTTCGGTTGTCGGTTGGAATTTTGAGCATGCCGACATGTCCGGTTCGGAAACGGTTTGGGCCTCAAACCGGCCCGCCCCGAACCGTGCCCACCCCTACATTTTGGAACTTTTAGTGGATTTCCGGCAAAAGAACGAAAAGTCAACCCGAGGACCAAAAGTCAACTCGTGGTCAACCCCGACTTTAAAGCGTCAACGAATCAACATGAAGTCCCGGAAGTGAGTCGCAAGAAATTTCCAGAAGTTTGGTCAAAAGTCAACTTTGGTCAACTCCGAGGGTAGTGGTCAAAGTCAAGGCGAAGTCAACCTTGTGACTCATCCACATGAGCATCCAAGTCATCAAAGGACCATGCAAGATATGTTGAGGTCACCTATTGATTATTCCTCCCTTTTATTCCCATAGGATTTACCTCATTGCCCTTCATTAAACCTCTTAACCCTTAGATATAACCCTACTTCATCATAGCCATTCATTCTCTCCCCCTCTAACCTTTACATAGTTTAGTTTTTGCCTCACATCCCCATTTCCCATCTCCCATATCTCATATCTTTAGCTAGCCACCACCACCTATCACTCTCATTCATCTCTACCACCTCTACACCATCATCCATTTTTGCTAGAGATCCTCACAAATTCATCAAAGGAGCATCATCAATTAAGGGCAAAGGAGGAGCAAGAGAGCATCTATTGAGCATTTCTAATCTCTACTCTCTCTTTTCCTTATGTCTACAGCTTTATTGTATAATTTGATGATGTAATTGTTGATGATTAGTGAGTAGTAACTCTTGTTGGGGACTAGGGTTGTGTGCCCTAGTCCAATGTGATGCAATGATGAATTGACCATGTTTGAATGTTTTGTGATGAATGAATATGTCTATTACCCAATTCAATTTGTGTTGAATGCATGTTTAGGGAACTTAGTCACTTCTTTGAGCATGTGTGCAATCTATTTTGATTGAGATTGTTGGGGTGACTTCTAACTCTCTCTAGGCATTTGATAATAGATGTGATGATGTCTCCTTGTTTGAGCTTCTAAGTCTTTGTGCCCTTCGCCTCCCAAGCCACATTGGGAGAGTTCTAGTGACCCATAATATGGCACTATGAATACATAAGAAAAGGTGGTCTTAGACCTAGAACATGGCTAAGATACGAAACTTGATTCATTCATTTCATAAGCATGATCACTAAATTGGTTCATTAAGCATCGTATTTGGACTTAGGCTATCCCGAAACCCCAACACTTTCTTTATTGTGCACACACTTTAATCTTCCTTGCTTGCTTAGTTTACTTGTTTGTTGTCTTGCATTTCACCATCTCTTTACAAAACCAATATACTACACCACACTTCACACATTGTCACATACGCACTTTCACCCACTCTTTCCACCTCTTGTCCTTTCCATTGTTGTTAGAGTTACTCACCTCACAAACTACCTAGGGATTGGGGAGCCCTTGATCCTCGTCGGAAACGACAACCCGCTCTTAACCTATACTTACCCTACACTTTGACGATGAGTCACCAGTGTATTTTGCTTCAATGATTCCAGTTGGTAGCTGATTTCTTACTAACTATAATTTTTTTTTCCAATTTAAGAAGAGTAAGAAGAGATTGGGAGGAAAACACAAAGATGCAAGTGTCGTTGCTTCTTCTACTGGGACCTCTCCATTTGGGCAAGCTGAAGCAGTTGATTCAATTCCGAGGGATAGAAGTCATGGGACTGAAGAAGAACCAACAACAGTAGAATCTCTCTCTAAAAAAGTAAGTGACACTCTCACTACAACTACTAGTAGGAAACGTAGTTGGGTTTGGGAACACTTTGAGGAATACACACATAAGGAAGTAATTAAAGTTAAGGGTGAAGAAGATGTGGTAAAAGAGACTAAAAGAGCCAAATGTAAATATTGTCCTAATGGTGCAGTAGGAGATTATGTCGTTGATTCTTATAGAAATGGGACTCAAGGGATGTTAAGACACATTAACAATAGCTGCAAGTATTATCCAGGGAATAGAAAAGTTGATAAAAATAAAAAAGTGATGGCTGGTGATAAAACTCAGGGCAATAAGTTGAAAATGATAGCATATAACCCGGAAGAAGTGATGAATGCATGTGTTGAAATGATTGTTGTTGATGAATTGCCTTTTAGCTTTGTTGAAAAACAAGGGTTTAGGAAATTTTGTTTAGTTGCTCAACCTCTGTTTAAGGTCCCTTGTAGGAAAACCTTGGTTAAAGAGTTTCTAAAGTTGTATGATAAGAGCAAGAATTGAAGTCTGATTTGGCACGTCATAGGGTATTGATAGGCCCAAAAGGAGCATCAATTTAAAAAAATCCCTATCGGTAGTATAGTGTAAGTAGGGTATCGTTCACAACGGAGATCAAAGGGTGTACCTAACAAAAAATGTCACAAAGAATTAAATAAAATAAAGAATTATTATTAACAAGTATAAAGAATATATATATACATATGTACAAAGTAAAAAGGGGAATTGAGAGATAAATTTAATGAAATAAATTAATAAAATTACAAAGAATAAATAAAATATGATGATGAAACACAAAGTATATAAAGTTCAGCCACATATACACAAGTTTACCAATCATTAGACCGAAAATTAACCAAGTTCCCTAGCCATGAAACCGAAACTAACATATGTGGAATGCCCACACGGGTTATCATTCCCCAAATAAAACCTCTTCTATGAAAATTAACCTAGTGACCGCTCATCTAGATTAAACAATTAAACACGCAAAGGTGATCAATCAATAACATATCTAACGCATAGGAGAAGAGTTGTTAATTAAAGTGCGCGACCTAGCGAACGCTCGTATATCCGCGATCCTTCTTATTTTGATTCCGACCCGTTTTATAAGCCTTTACTACTTGTGAATTAGAATTAAAACCCTAATTTTAGCACCAATTACATGCAATCATCTTAAGTTTCGAACCTTAAAACAAGAACACATAAAAGATTCAATAAAACCGAATCAAATAAACGGAGTCACATAAGCTGCTAGAAGAACTAATTAATTAGGATCTAACAATCAAATAAACTCATAAAATATAGGCTGGAAATTATATAAATCATGTCATGTTAACTAATACAAAGAATAGTCAAGCAACAAAGAGGAACTCATAAGAGAATTTAAAGAATAAAGTCGAATTACACCATATGGAGAGCATGAAGAACTCGAAGACCACGGATTCTTGAATCCTTGAAAGCAAGCAACTCAAAGCCGAGATTCCCAAGGTAATGATGATGGTTGATGGCTGGTGGTAATGGTGTAAACAGCTCCTCTCCTCCTTGAAGACTTGAAAACCCTAAATACTAGAGAATGGAAAATATGATGTGAGAGGGAGAAGAGAAAGAGGAGGGTTTGTCCCTCCCCATTTGGGTGTGTTTTGAAGAGAAGAATGAGGCTGCTATTTATAGAAGAACGGAGAGGAAGAAGAAGACAATGCAAGAAATAAAGAAAGAAAGGGAAGAGAAGTAGAATTTAAGTGGGAGATAAAGAAATGGTACGTGGCATGGTGGAAATGTAATGGGTTGCAATTAACCACTTATTTAAGTAAAAGAAATTAAACACTAATGATGTGGGCAGAAAGAAGAGGAAAGAATATAGGGGTGAGTGGAGCATTGAAAATAAAAGAAGAGGAAAGAAATAAAAAGCAGATAGCACTGAGCAGTGCGCACTTAGAGTGGAATTCTGGACGTTTGGACGGTTGGATGATTCTGACATTTTAATGCCGAACACCTAATATCCACATGCAGCGTGTATCAAAATTACAGCTAGATCTGACGGTGCAGTTGAGATATATGGGCTTTGAAAGTTGACTGATCTGCACAGGCAGAATGTCCGAAAATCTGGGCTTGGGCCTTTCCTCATGCTTTGTGAACTTGGGCCTTCCTTCATAAATTTGGGCCTTCCATCTTGGGTTTGGGCCTCCTTCTTGGGCCTCATGGCAGACCACCTCTTAATGGGCCTCGCAAAAGCCCATTAGACTTTGTTTATGCACATGTTCACATTAATACATCATTTTGGACTCAAATATGGAAACTAAGCTAAAATAGCAAAGTTACAATTAAATCATAGCTAAATAGTAGGGAAAACACATTAAAAACGTCACACTTTGTGCTCCTATCAAATTCCCCCACGCTTAGCTACTGCTAGTCCTCTAGCAAACACAAGAACAACACAAAATAGAAAAGGAAACACAAAACATAATGGTCTTTCCAACCATAACCCTCAGCGAGTTCATAAGAGTTATAATCAGGAGAATAAAAATTATATACCAAGGCTAAAGAATTTGCTAAGCATTTAACATGTACATCTCATTCATGCTCGGGTGAGTGTGTGAAAACCGAGTATACGAAAATTTCATGCAATCAAATAGGCACATCGAAACAACATTAACCACTAAAGCTCACAATGATCACTAAATATTTCCGCTCAGTGTTTAGGGTTAACTGTTTACTCTCATAACAATTGCATAAGTAATGTTCCCATAAGCTTGCTCATCGACCAACTCTTCACAATCAATCCACAAATCATTAAATCATAAGGACTTTCAATGGTGTAATGGGGCCAAAGGTTAGGGGTTAAAAGAAACGAAGGGATAGGAAAAACAAAATGTCCCGAGTGTTCCACAAAACAATTTTGTGACTTGTTTTCTATATGCTTAAACAATCAAACAACCAAACTTTTATTCATCTCCAATCTTTCACACTTTCTGAACAAAAACTTATTCTTTTTTTTTTCTTTTTTTTTTCTTTTTGTATAATTTTTTTTTACACAATATTTTTTTTTTACAACACCCCCACACTTACTTCTTTCACAAACCAGAAGACTTTTCAAGCACAAAATACCACCACAAGTCACAAAATTGTCTCTTTAACACATGTTGGAACAACGGCAGGTTAGTGTTTAAGCTAAAAACAGGTTAGGAGTAAGCGGGTTAACAAAGAAAAAGGCTAAAAACATGTTAGGCTCAAAAGAGGTTAACCTAAAGGATTAGTGTTTATAGGGCTGTAAGTCAGTTTGGCCATGGTGTTTTACTAATGCCTTAATCATCTCTAATTCATCACAGATTAATAAAACGTTTCAAGTGGTCTCTGAGCAAGTTCTAGGTTCAAAACTCATGAATTGTGCACACATGAAGAACGAATAAATGTATGAAATATCCATACATGTGAATATTCAATAGGCTCAAGTCCTCACATTTTCTGGGTATGCATGACAATGTATGTTTAAATGTGCTTCTCGGATTGCAATCAATTAATCGAAATAGGTTATGTGAACATGGAAATTCGAGCAATCATAAGTTATGCATATTAAATCCAAAGCAAACTACACAAAGCCTTGACATATAATAAACATTCTCCTAATCACAACAATTAAACTCAATTCATCATCGGAATTGGAAAGAACAAAACACAAAACACAATAAAACACACAAAAACAACAAAACAGAAGCAAATATTTTTGTAATTTTTTATTTTTTGATTTTTTTTATATTTTTCAATGTAGGTAACAATACGTGACCACAGGGACTCACTTAGTGCAATGGTAGGTTCAACGCTACCAAGAGAGTGAGTGTGATATAGTCGATATATTGTTACCGTAGAAAACGAAAACAAGTAAATTATTTTTTTGAATTTTTTCAATTTTTCAATTTTTTTTTCTTTTCAATAAATCTTCCCCCCACACTTGAATTAAACATTGTCCTCAATGTTAGACAGATATTTCACGAAAATGAAAAATTCAAGCATGGTTATTCAATTTAAACACACAAACATAAATAAACACACTAACAGAAATAAACACACAAATAAAAATAAATAGAAGTAAACACACAACATTTATACAAATGAAAAAGGAAACAGAAATACTCCCCTTTGAAGATCGTGAAGCTCGTCCCAAAGCAAGTCACCAACAGTCACAAACAAGGCTAGCAGGGCCTTGCATCCAACGTTTGCTCCTTAATTGACTGCGGCTCTGATCCTTTGAAGTGTGTCCTGGACAAGGGTTGTTGCCGACTCCACGGCAGATTTAGCTGATGTAGCCTTCACTGAGATCTGGAACACTATGGTAAGTAGAGTTCCGTCAAGAATAGCTCCGGATACGTTAGGCAGAATGGAGAAGCCTGATGACATAAGTGGAAATGGCTCTGGTTCAGCTCCACATAGCAAACACTAGAAAATGGAATGGTTGATCGGCGCATAAATCACAGACGACCCCGTTGCATCGGTGCAACACTCCTGAAGAATGAGGAAGTCGTTGTGACTATCTATGGCGAGCACCGAGATCTGGTTCCGCGGGTCAAGACCGATGGTGAAATTTGCTAGCACACGTACAGAGCTGTCCATCGACATACTATCCCACAATGGTCTTGTCTGAACGTCTTTGAGGAACTCAAAGATCCTGGTGTGATGGGAAAGATGCACGACACAACAACCAGCAGTACGATTGACTCCAGGGGGCTTGCTCAGATCACCCCTTCGCTTGTTGGTCCTGACCTCCATTCGAGTGTCTCTTGTTCGGTTCGAACAAGTCCAGTGATGGTACGTGGAGTTGCTGATGTCGTTGAAGAAACAGACTGTCATCTGTTTTGCCATTTCCGCAAGGCCTCTTCTTCCTTCAGGTGAAATGATAGAGTCACCGGGTGAAGTGTGGATCCCTGTGGCGCACATGTAGCGCTCGGCTTGTCGTTGGAGAGTTGAGATCCAACGCTTTGCACCAAATGCGAACCCTGAATGAACAAAAGGTTCGAAAATGGCCTTCATCTCCTTCTCGCGTACATCCACAAGCTCCACCCAAGTGACCAAGGAAGATCCATTCTGAAGATCACGTATCAGGCATCCGGAGGGGCGTTTTCGGCAAATCGATCTCACTGAAGGCTTCGGATTTGAACGCAATTCATCCACGGAGACATCCATAACGACCCAACTTCCATCCAGTTGTTGGTGAGAATACCGAACAAACTGGACTTCACGAGTTGAAACGAGGTGAGATGGCACCAGAAACTAGGCCGACATCACTTGCTTCTGCTCCTTGTAGCCTTCTTCGTTGCTGGAGGATAGGATCTCCAACGTCTTGGCGTTTGTGATCATGCTACAGAAGACGGGCAACCATCGACCAACATCCATTAAAATCTCAACCATAGTGGTCAGATGAAGATGGATGGTTGCCGAGTGTCTCGACGATTCGGCTTTGAAGTACGGTGCAGGTTCAGCACATTGAAACACTCGCAAGTACTCGGCACAGTTAAGAGTTTCGGGATGAATAGAAGTGTCGGGAGTCGGTGAAGTTATCCACAAAGGAAAACCGGCTGTGGCCATGAGCATGAGCTCGTGTTTGGCCTTGCGGGCGATATCCGAGATCAAGTCAGTGTGGACTCCGACAAGATCGTGAGCATGTCCGGGAAGATGGTCAGATGGAACAGGTACAGATGGGCGCTCGACAAGTGTTGGCATGAGGCTCCACACATCCCGTCTCAAGTGGTCCATGTCGATCGAATCATCGAACAACTCGAGAAGAGGCTCTTGTTGTGGAGGAACAACTTCGAGCCTTCGCCTAGGCACATCTGAGTGCGGAACAGGACCTCCGCAATTGGGACATATGCCGCTGTGGAGAGCATCGACGAGTCGTTGATTCTGCAATTGAAGCTCCTCGTTCTTGCTCACCAGCTCGTCATTTCTTCTCTCTATCTCGGCAATACGCTGCTCAGATGTAAGGATACCGAACTTTTTCCTATTTCTCGTCCCCCAATAATAGATCTGGTCCTGCTCTAGTCCGATTTTCGGACCAAATCTTTCTCGTTGTGGTTTCGTGGGTGATTTGCACTTATTTATAGCGCAAATTGTATTCCTAATCACAAAAGTTAAGCTTATCCGAAGGCATTTTGTTATTACTAATATGCGTTTTCATGATTTCAGGTTACTTAGGTGACTTGAGGTAATTCGGCACAAGAAGGTGCATTTTGACCACTTTTGGGCACACTTCCGAGAAGAGGACAAGAAGTCAACCGTGGCTTCTAGACATTGAAGATTGCACAAATCAACCTTCGGAAGATGTTGCCATTGAAGGCCTTGAAGAATCGAAGAAAGGAAGGAAAATGAAGAAATTGCATTTCCGGCGACTTTTCCGGCCAACCACCACCACAAGAGGCGGCAGCACCGCCGGACCACCACCGTAGCATCACCACACCTGGAGGAGATAGTCTTGACCAGTTTCATGTATGGGTAGCTACACCCATTACATAAGAGAAATCAGTTTGGTTTACCTATGCATGCACTTTTCCTTAAAATCCTCCACTTAGCCTTCCTTTTGCATGTCTCCATGCATCCACCCACACACTTCACTAGGGAGACTCTTGGGGGCTGAGAGAGGGCAAAAAAATCACATCCCATAACCCTAATTCTATACACAATTCGTAGAGACTGAGATCAGCCACCACCTTACACATTCAGCCACCAAGAACACCAAGAAACTGCCCAGTTTTGTTCTTCCATTTTCACCACTTTCCATTGCTCAAATCACTTTCCATCCTTCACGAAAGTTGTTCCTAAGGCATCCATTTATCTTAGGAACCAACTTTCATCACC
Organism: Rubus idaeus; assembly: GCA_030142095.1. Taxonomy (NCBI): domain Eukaryota; kingdom Viridiplantae; phylum Streptophyta; class Magnoliopsida; order Rosales; family Rosaceae; genus Rubus; species Rubus idaeus. Next base: position 5,244,922 of record CM057968.1, read on the forward strand.
AGTCCACCATCATTTCACCACGTTTCAAGCTCCACAGCTGGGAATTCGTCAAGAACTCAAGAATCCGGAAACTTGAAGGAGAAGAAGCTTGGAAGAGAAGAGGAGTTTAAGAGGGGGCTGTCATCTACACTTGGAGTCACCAAGGAGCTGCTGGCCATCATCCCTTGAGAACTTCTTAACTCTACTTTTGTTATTCTTTGTATCTATGTTTATATTCTTGACAAGAATGATGTCTTCCTTGAACATGTGTGAGTAGTTCATTAGGTTGGGGGCTAGGGTTGTGTGCTCTAGCCCATGATGATGTTTTGATGACTTGTATTGAATATGCTTGATGATTTCGTTTCTGGATATGTTCATTGTTTTAATACGGTTTTGTTTGATGCTTGTTCATGAATATAACTAGTTCTCAAGCATGTGTTAAACTTAACTTGTTAGGATTTTATGCTAGTTACATGTTATCCTAAGTGTTGAACCTTGAGCATGATGAGTTTATGTCAATGGACTGAACTTGTTTGAACCTTGATTCTTGAAACTCTATGCCTAGGAAGTTTATTTGAGACCCTAACAAGGCTTGGATAAATAGATTAGGAGTATTTGTGACCCTAATAAGGCACAAAATAGGCCTAGAAGAATCCATCCTTTGAGCCATAACATGGCAAGGATAGGGGTTTGATCCTTAGTGAATTCATTGTTGCATGTTCTTGAGAGTTGTCATACATTTGATTGGGGTAGAGTGAACCCGAAACTCCAACCATTTCATCCATTTGATCACACACAAAGCATACATTTGTTGGGCTTGTCACCTCAACAACACAAAAGCGATTGAACACACTTGCTTGTGTTCTTGTTACCACAATTTCATATTGATTAGATTGGTTACATAGTCACTGTTTTGGTCACTGTTTTGGTTACAAGTCACCCAAGAGTGACACACAATTGAATACTACACTTGCATGTTGCACATACTCCACATCTAAGTACATAATTCATCTCTAATCACACCATTTCTAGTGCATAGCATATCTTGGTTGCATTTGCTCACCAAGTAGGGATCTTGGGCCTTCCAATCCCTTGGGTACGACAACCCCTGGTCATAATTTACCATCCACTACACTTTGACGGCGATACTCACAAACAACCCCTCCGGTATCATCGAGTCAAATGGCGCCGCTGCCGGGGATTGAGGTTCATCCTTGATTCCTTGGTGACCCGCAGTCGGGGTGTCTTTGCACTATTCTTGTAGTATAAATTGTTTGATATATGTGTCTTAGTGTTTGTTGTGTCTTTGATTCATAGCATAATTGTGTTTGTTGTTGTTTTTGTTTCCAAGTTGTTCCTAAGCACGTTCTTTGCTACTGTGTGTTTTTCCCGATTTTTGTTAGCATAGTAAATCAACCCAGAAAATTCTAAAAATTTGTGTGCTAGTTCTTTTGTGTGTCTAGTTGTTGTGTTTAAAATTTGGTTGTGTTTCGTTAAGGTTTGCTTAGGTAAATTGTGATTTGTTTCTCTGCTGCCCTGTGAAGTTGTTCACAGTGGCAGTTTTCGTAATTAGTTTTGAACTCTCTGTAACTGAAATTCACTTAATCCGTCCGGGCACCCATTGTGACGTCCGGACGCCCTTGATACAGAAGCCATTTCCCGACAAATCCGTCCGGACGCCCACTATAGCGTCCGAACGTCTGGGACCATTTTTGTGAAACTGATTTGTGCTATTTGCCTCCAATTGCTTCCAATTCCATTTTGTCATTGTTTCCTTGCTTCTAAGTGTTGATTATACCTACTCTTTGTGTGTTTACAGGTACATGAACGTGTCCTCCACTTCTAGTGATCAAATTGTGTTGAGAAGTGGGAGAGTTTTGAGTGAAGACACAAGAGGAAGACCAAGTGGAAGAGGAAGAGGAAGAGGAAGAGGAAGAGGTAGACCAAGGAGAAGCGAGAGTGCTCCACCAGTTACACACCTTCTAGAGCAACCTACACCACCCAAAGAGACAATGGGGGATGTGAACAACAATGATCAAGTGCCTCCCATTGATGAAGTGGAGCTACCATTGAGTCATTACTCAAATCCTAGCGTTGTCAATGCACCATCTTGTATTATCCATCCACATCCACAAATTGCATACGAGATCAAGCATTCGATCTTGTCCATTCTGCCTACCTTCCATGGAGTTGAGAAGGAGCGACCATATGATCACATGGTCGATTTTGATGCCATTTGCAGCACCCTAAACAGAGGAGGATTGACATATGATGAATTGAAGCTTAGACTCTTTCAATTCTCACTCAAGGCAAAGGCAAAGATATGGTTCCACAAGCTAAAGCCAAGAAGCATCCGTTCTTGGGATGACATGCAGAAGGTGTTCCTCAACACCTATTACCCTCATCATCGCACTACTGCCATGAGGATTCAGCTCACTACATTCATGCAAGGTGAGCGTGAATCTATCTACGATGCATGGGAACGTTTTAAAGATTTGGAGCTTGGATGTCCACACCATGGAATCAGCAAATGGCAGCTTGTTTCCTCATTCTATGACGGTCTATTCGATGATGACCGGAGGAGACTTGACAACGCATGTGGTGGCAGCTTTCAAAGGAAAGGTCCTAATGCCGCTTGGGACATCATTGAGGAGCTTTCTATTCAATCCGGGCAAAGTGGGACAACCATGACCGGAGGAGGGATACAAGGCTAAGAGAAAGAGAAGAGCCACATCTTGGTGGAAGAGAACCAAGAGGAGTAGAGGCAAGGACAAGAGCAGTCCAAGGTGTCTCTCAAATCCAACAAGTGGATGATTTAATGAATGCCAAGTTTGAGCAACTTGAGGCTGCCATGAACACAAAGCTTGATCTCTTGCTCAAGGCACATGGCAATGCAGCTCCTCCTCATCCAAGTGAGCAAGTCAAGGCAGTGGCTATTTCATGTTCTTATTGTGGTTCCATGGAGCATGAAACCATTGAATGCCAATACTATTCAGCCACCATTCAACAAGGAGTGTTGGATGAGCAATTGTATCAAGTGGACAATTATAATCCGGAGCACCACTCCTCACAGCTCAACAATCATCCTCACTACTCCTATGGCAAGAGGCATGTGGAGAATGCAACCCTAACCAACAGCCAAGGCCATCAAGGGGGCAGTACTTACCAAGGAGGAAACAACTACCAAGGAGGTAGATTTGTTGGAGGAAGGTTTCAAGGAGGAAACCAATCTTATCAAGGAGGGAGAGCACAAGGGTTCCAAGGCCCTAACACCTATCAAAGAGGAGCTCCTAATCCTATGTATGCTCAGGAGGCAAGCACCTCACAAGCTCCTCCAAGACAAAGCACATATCAAGCACCTCCCGGATTTGAGCACAAGAGGGAGAACTACCATGCTCAATCAAATGATTCAAGGGAGCCTACATTCAAGGAGATACTCACTGCCCTCTCTGCAAGCCAGCTCAAGACAGATCAAAGTGTGTCCATTGTGTCCCATGGATTGAGCAAATTGGAGCTTCAAGTGGGGCAACTCTCCAAGCAACTCCAATCAAGGCAACAAGGTGGACTACCTTCACAACCGGAGCAAAATCCGAGGCATGAGAGTGTGAAGGCGATCACCACCCTTCGTTCAGGTAGGTCTTACGACAACCTTGTGAATTATGACCCCCATGCTCATATATATGCCCCCCCTTCTTCTACAACATTCATGGGACCTTGTTTAAATTCTGAAAATTTATTTGAGGAGAATGGGGCCGGATGGGAAGAAAATGTACCATCCGGCAATTTGGAGAGTGATGATGTTGTTGGTATTGTGCGGAGAAACAAGGGGGAGGATAAGGAAGCCGGTAGGGAAGAAAATGTACCTACCGGAGGAACATTGAATCAAGAACTGAATCAAGAGAGTTCTCTGCCAGTCAATCCGTCCGGACGCCAAGCAGTGTCCTCCGGACTCCCTTCAGTCAGTGAGGAAAGCTCGCCCAATCCGTCCGGACGCCAAGCAGTGCCGTCCGGACGCCTGTCAAACAGAGAAGAAAAATTGCAGCCCTCGACAAATCCGCCCGGACGCCAGGAATGGGCGCCCGGACGCCAGGCAGCACAGACCAATTTTTCAGAGAATCCGTGTAATCCGTCCGGACGCCAAGAAGTAGCGTCCGATCGTCTGGGGCCTGAACAGAAAAGAAATTCTACCCGAGAGGAGAATGTTGAAGTGTCCAAGCCTTCATCTATTAGTGTCTTCAATCATGAAGATGGCACACCATTGGGGGATGAATTTGGGCAGTTGTCTCTTGATCATGAGTTTGACAAGAGGGATTACAACAAGAGGAAGAGCAAGAATGTCACATTTGACAAAGCGGATGACAAGTGTCAAGCCATGACATTCCTAGGAGATGTAACTTGAGCATACCTCCTTTGCATGTAACAACTCATCAAGTGCCTCTTCCATTTCCACAAGCTCAAAGGAAGGAGGATTTACAGAAGAAGAACAACAAGTATCGCAAGGAGTTCATTGAGTTGTTCAAGAAGGTTAACATCAATATCCCTCTCCTTGATGCTATCAAGCAATTCCCTCCCTATGCCAAATTCTTGAAGGAGTTGTGTACCAACAAGAGGAAGTTCTTGAAGGATGAACAAATTATTTTGAGTGAGGATGTCTCTGCTGTCCTACAAGGCAAGCTTCCTCCCAAGCTTAAGGATCCCGGTTCATTCACGGTCCCTTGCATCATAGGCAACAAGGGATTCGACAAGGCAATGTTGGACTTGGGAGCATCGATAAATCTGATGCCTTATGATGTATACAAGACCCTTGCACTAGATGACATCAAGCCGGTGAAGATTTCACTCGAAGCTTGCTGACCGGAGCCAAGTTGTGCCCAAGGGAATTGTTGAGGATGTTCTAGTTAAGATTGGAGAACTCCTCATACCGGCTGATTTTGTGATCCTTGACATGAAGGACATTGTAAGTGGAGGAGAAGAGGAGATGCCTATCCTCTTTGGAAGGCCTTTCATGGCCACAGCCGGTACTAAGATTGATGTGAAGGAGGGAATCCTCACAATGACGGTTTTTGACACCACCATTGGTTTTCGAATCTTCGATGCCATAAGAAGTCCGCTGCCCTTGGGGGACTGTTTTCGGATAGATGTGTTGGGGGATGCCGTTGCTACATCATTCATTGAATCCAACTCTAGAGATGCGTTGGAGACTTCGATTGCTTACCCCGACATGGAGTTCCTTGATGAGGAGATAGTGGATGCAACATTTGCATTGACCACTATGCCATCTACTTCCATCGCCTATCATATTGAGACTTCACCATCGTGGGCACCAAAGTTGCAGCCCTCTATTGTGTCACCTCCTAAGCTGGAAATGAAGCTACTGCCCTCCTCATTGAAGTATGCATACTTAGGTGAAGATGAGACACTTCCCATTGTCTTGTCTTCCAAGCTTTCTACAAGTGAAGAGGAGAAATTGCTTGCTGTTTTGAGGGAACACAAGGCTGCTTTTGGGTGGACAATTGCAGATATTAAGGGTATAAGTGCAAGTGTGTGCACTCACAACATCTATATGGAAGAGGGCAGCAAGCCAACAAGAGATGCCCAAAGGAGATTGAACCCACCAATGATGGAGGTGGTGAAGAATGAAGTCACAAAGCTCCTTGATCATGGAGTTATCTACCCCATCTCCGATTCTAAATGGGTGTCACCGGTTCAAGTGGTGCCTAAGAAGGGAGGGCTGACCATTGTGAAGAATGACAAGGGAGAGGACATCCCTCAAAGAGTCCAAAGTGGTTGGAGAGTATGTATTGACTACCGGAAGCTTAATACCGCCACAAGGAAAGATCATTTCCCCCTTCCTTTCATTGATCAAATGCTTGAGAGGCTGGCTGGACATTCCCATTTCTGTTTCCTTGATGGGTACAGCGGCTATAATCAGATTGTGATAGCTCCCGAGGACCAAGAGAAGACCACATTTACATGTCCTTTTGGCACCTTCGCCTACCGTCGAATGCCTTTCGGTTTATGCAATGCACCGGCCACATTTCAAAGGTGCATGATGGCTTTGTTTCATGACATGACGGAGAACTTTATGGAGATTTTCATGGACGATTTTTCTGTCCATGGGAATTCATTTGAGGAGTGCCTAGCACACTTGGCTCTTGTGCTAAGGAGATGTGTGGAGACAAGCCTTGTGCTTAATTGGGAGAAGTGCCACTTCATGGTAGATGAGGGCATTGTGCTTGGACATGTGGTTTCCAAGAGAGGGATTGAGGTTGACAAAGCTAAGATTGAGCTTATGCAGAAACTGCCTCCTCCAGTTAATGTGAAGGGAGTGAGGAGTTTCATGGGACATGCCGGTTTTTACCGAAGGTTTATAAAGGACTTCTCCAAGGTTTCGAAGCCATTGTGTGATCTACTCTCCAAGGATGTCGCTTGGAGCTTTGATGAGAAGTGCATGTCGGCATTTGAGGAGATTAAGGAGTTATTGATTAGTGCTCCTATCATGTGTGTGCCGGATTGGACGCTCCCCTTTGAGCTAATGTGTGATGCATCCGATTATGCTATGGGTGCTGTTTTGGGGCAGCGGACAGAGAAGAGGCTGCATGCTATCTACTATGCTTCTCGGACATTGAATGATGCTCAAGTGAACTACACCACAACCGAGAAGGAGCTCCTAGCTATTATCTTTGCTTTGGAGAAGTTTCGGAGCTATCTTATAGGCTCCAAGGTGATTGTGCATACCGATCACGCTGCATTGAGGTACTTGATGACCAAGAAGGATGCAAAGCCCCGCCTCATTCGTTGGATGTTATTATTGCAAGAATTTGACTTGGAGATCCAAGATAAACCGGGTAGAGAGAATGTAGTAGCGGATCACCTCTCAAGACTTGTTGGGGGAGGTGATGATTCAGCCATTCCTTTGGTTGAAGGCTTTCCGGATGAGCAGATCTTTGCCATTACCACCGCTATGGAGCTGCCATGGTACTCAATCTTAGTCAATTACTTGGCTAGTGGTGGTACATATAGACCGGAGGGAGCTACTCACCATGAGTTGAGGAAGCTCAAGAGAGATGCCCAATCATTCATTTGGGATGACCCCTACCTATGGAAGGAGGGGAAGGATCAGATTTGGAGGAGGTGTATACCGGAGAGTGAAGTTCCACTGATTTTGGAACATTGTCACAACCACACATGGGGTGGACACTTTGGAGGAAAGAAGACAGCTTTCAAGGTCTTGCAAGCTGGATTTTATTGGCCTTCACTCTTCAAGGACTGTCATGAGTATGCCCTCCGATGTGATCGATGCCAAAGAGTTGGCAATATATCAAGAAGAGACCAGCTGCCCCTCACCAACATATTTGAGCTAGAAATCTTTGATACTTGGGGTATTGACTTCTAGGGACCCTTTCCTAGCTCTTATGGGTTCCTATACATATTGGTGGCAGTGGATTATGTGTCTAAATGGGTAGAGGCACAAGCAACAAGGACCAATGATGCTGCTGTGGTCACAAAGTTCCTCAAGGAACACATACTTACAAGGTTTGGCACACCTCGGTTTATCATAAGTGATGGAGGTTCTCACTTCATCAACAAGAGCTTTACTGCCCTCATGACTAAGTATGGAGTTAAGCATAAGGTTGCCACACCTTATCACCCGCAGACCAGTGGCCAAGTTGAGGTCTCTAATCGAGAAATCAAGTCTATTTTGGAGAAGGCTGTCAACACTACTAGGAAGGATTGGAGCACAAAACTTCTTGATGTGTTGTGGGCGTATAGAACTGCTTACAAGACCCCTTTGGGTATGTCTCCCTATAGACTTGTGTATGGCAAAGCTTGCCACATGCCAGTAGAGCTGGAGCACCGAGCCTTTTGGGCTGTAAAGGCCATGAATTGGGACTTAAGAGCAGCCGGTGACAATAGGAGGTTGGACTTGAATGAGCTTGCTGAAATCCGCAATGAAGCTTATGAGAGTGCAGCCTTGTTCAAGGATAAGACCAAGGTCTGGCATGACAAGAACCTCAAGAAGAAGGAGTTTATTCCCGGTAACAAAGTGTTGTTATACAACTCAAGATTGAAGTTGTTTCCGGGAAAGCTACGCTCAAGATGGAGCGGTCCTTATGAGGTTGTGAAAGTATTCCCACACGGAGCTGTGGAAGTGAAGAACCTCCAAGATGGAGGCATATTCAAGGTGAATGGGCAGAGGTTGAAGCTGTACCATGGGGGTACGTTTGATGCTCATGAGGAGGTTGAACGGTTCACCGAAGTTTCCCATGTCACCTAGGAAGAGAAAGACCGGCTTGAGGGTCTCTAAAAACAAGCGCTCATGGGGAGGCAGCCCCATATCCCCGACTTTTGAAGTACATCATGAGATACATCACCAAAGGTCGTGAGCATTGGATTGCAAGGTCTTGAAACCTTGTTGTTGGTGATTGTTCGTGTCTAAACGGAAAGCATGCGCTTCGAAGGGGAGTATTTCTATCTTTGTTTGTTTTCATTCTTGTTTGATTTGTGTGTTTGTGATTGTTTGTCATGTTTTCTCACCCAAAGTTTATTGTTGAATTCACTTATCACATTGGGGACAATGTTAAGTTTAAGTGTGGGGGTGAGATTGGGTTCGTTTTGGCCAAAATGTTTCAATTTTTTCGATTTTTGTCAAGTTCCAGTAGCTATTCCGCCCGGACACCCTTCTAGTGTCCGGACGCCACGAAGTCTGGGAGGTAAACCCGAGTGATCCGTCCGGACGCCCCTACTAGGTGCCCGGACGCCCTATGTAATCCCAGAAAACATGCTCTCTGCCACTTGATCCGCCCGGACGCCAGGAATGGGCGCCCGGACGCCAGAAGCCCTGATTGTGAAATTTTGGCATTTTTGTATGTTTTTGTGTGTTGTTTGTGTTTTGTGTCTATTTTCTCCGATCCCAATGATGAATTGAGCTTAGTTTGTTGTGTTCTAGAGACTGTGATCACTGTTGAGGCTTGATATGATTTGCTTTGAGTTTAATATGCATGATTCATGATTGCTTGATCACCATGTACACTTCACCATTGTTGATTCGTTGATTGCAATCCGAGAAGCACACTTGACATGTATTGCCATGCATACCCAGAAAATGTGAGGTTTTGAGCCCATTGAATATGCACATGTATGCATCTTTCATGTCTATATTTGTTCTTCATGTGTGAACATTGCATAAGGTTTGGACCTAGAACTTGCTCAAAGACCGCTTGAAGCTTTTGATTGATCCATTTTGAGTTAGAAATGACTAAGGCATTAGTTGAACACCATTGCCAAACTTACCATCATCCATATGAATCTGAACTCTAGGAATAGCCCACTTGAGCCATATACATCATTAGCTTTCCTTTGTTCACCCACTTCACACACATTCATTCCACCACTTCAAAAGACCATCACCATTGTGTTTACAAGACTTTGATAGTGACTTCTTATCCTTAAATGCTTGAGAGTTGATGCTTGTACTAAAAGAAAAGTTTGGAGGAGTTGTTTAATTCAGTTTTATTTGTTCAAAGAAAGAAAGAAAGAAAATCAAAAACAAAAAGAAGGAATAAAGTTCCTCAAGAAAAATAAAGAAAAATAGAAAATGAGAAAGAAGAAACATTCAAAAAGAAAGTAGTTTGTGAATAAGGTTGGAGGAGAATAAGAAAATCATTTTGGTTGAAGCATTTGGTTTGAGTTTCAAAGTCGTTGATATGTCTTGTGAACACTTAGCACCACTCATATTTCCATTCCATTCCATTCACCCATTGGCCCCGTTTTACCATTGTAAGTCCTTGAGATCTAACGATTTATGGTTCGATTTGTAGAGAGTTGGTTGATGAGCAAGCATATGGGAACATTCTTTGTGCATTTGTTATGAGAGTAAACACTTTGACCCTATACACTTGAGCGGAAATACTTAGTGATCTTTGCGAGAGTTGTGGTTAATGTGTTTAGTGTGCCTATTTGATTGCATGAGATGGATTGTACGTTGGTTTCCACACACTTCACCGAGCATGATTGAATTGCGCTTGTTAAATTCTTAGCAAATTTGTGAAGCCTTGATTTGTGATCTTATGTCTCTTGTTTACAACATCCCGAGCTCGTTGAGGACTATGGTTGGAGAAAATTTTGTTTGAATTCTGTTTTTCCCTTTCTTGTTTTGCATTGTGTTTCCCTTATTGTTTTATGTTGTGTTTGCTTGAGGACAAACAAGATTCAAGTGTGGGGGTGTGATTTGCACTTATTTATAGCGCAAATTGTATTCCTAATCACAAAAGTTAAGCTTATCCGAAGGCATTTTGTTATTACTAATATGCGTTTTCATGATTTCAGGTTACTTAGGTGACTTGAGGTAATTCGGCACAAGAAGGTGCATTTTGACCACTTTTGGGCACACTTCCGAGAAGAGGACAAGAAGTCAACCGTGGCTTCTAGACATTGAAGATTGCACAAATCAACCTTCGGAAGATGTTGCCATTGAAGGCCTTGAAGAATCGAGGAAAGGAAGGAAAATGAAGAAATTGCATTTCCGGCGACTTTTCCGGCCAACCACCACCACAAGAGGCGGCAGCACCGCCGGACCACCACCGTAGCATCACCACACCTGGAGGAGATAGTCTTGACCAGTTGCATGTATGGGTAGCTACACCCATTACATAAGAGAAATCAGTTTGGTTTACCTATGCATGCACTTTTCCTTAAAATCCTCCACTTAGCCTTCCTTTTGCATGTCTCCATGCATCCACCCACACACTTCACTAGGGAGACTCTTGGGGGCTGAGAGAGGGCAAAAAAATCACATCCCATAACCCTAATTCTATACACAATTCGTAGAGACTGAGATCAGCCACCACCTTACACATTCAGCCACCAAGAACACCAAGAAACTGCCCAGTTTTGTTCTTCCATTTTCACCACTTTCCATTGCTCAAATCACTTTCCATCCTTCACGAAAGTTGTTCCTAAGGCATCCATTTATCTTAGGAACCAACTTTCATCACCAGTCCACCATCATTTCACCACGTTTCAAGCTCCACAGCTGGGAATTCGTCAAGAACTCAAGAATCCGGAAACTTGAAGGAGAAGAAGCTTGGAAGAGAAGAGGAGTTTAAGAGGGGGCTGTCATCTACACTTGGAGTCACCAAGGAGCTGCTGGCCATCATCCCTTGAGAACTTCTTAACTCTACTTTTGTTATTCTTTGTATCTATGTTTATATTCTTGACAAGAATGATGTCTTCCTTGAACATGTGTGAGTAGTTCATTAGGTTGGGGGCTAGGGTTGTGTGCTCTAGCCCATGATGATGTTTTGATGACTTGTATTGAATATGCTTGATGATTTCGTTTCTGGATATGTTCATTGTTTTAATACGGTTTTGTTTGATGCTTGTTCATGAATCTAACTAGTTCTCAAGCATGTGTTAAACTTAACTTGTTAGGATTTTATGCTAGTTACATGTTATCCTAAGTGTTGAACCTTGAGCATGATGAGTTTATGTCAATGGACTGAACTTGTTTGAACCTTGATTCTTGAAACTCTATGCCTAGGAAGTTTATTTGAGACCCTAACAAGGCTTGGATAAATAGATTAGGAGTATTTGTGACCCTAATAAGGCACAAAATAGGCCTAGAAGAATCCATCCTTTGAGCCATAACATGGCAAGGATAGGGGTTTGATCCTTAGTGAATTCATTGTTGCATGTTCTTGAGAGTTGTCATACATTTGATTGGGGTAGAGTGAACCCGAAACTCCAACCATTTCATCCATTTGATCACACACAAAGCATACATTTGTTGGGCTTGTCACCTCAACAACACAAAAGCGATTGAACACACTTGCTTGTGTTCTTGTTACCACAATTTCATATTGATTAGATTGGTTACATAGTCACTGTTTTGGTCACTGTTTTGGTTACAAGTCACCCAAGAGTGACACACAATTGAATACTACACTTGCATGTTGCACATACTCCACATCTAAGTACATAATTCATCTCTAATCACACCATTTCTAGTGCATAGCATATCTTGGTTGCATTTGCTCACCAAGTAGGGATCTTGGGCCTTCCAATCCCTTGGGTACGACAACCCCTGGTCATAATTTACCATCCACTACACTTTGACGGCGATACTCACAAACAACCCCTCTGGTATCATCGAGTCAGTGGTGTGAGAATACACCACAAAGAAAGCCGCCAGTGCATCTCTCTGAGCTTTGGTGTACTTTGTCCTTGGAAGTCTCCTATAGACAGGAGCGGCTTCCGGCTCAACAGGTGGATCAGCAACTAGGATTGGTGCTTGGAGTAGTGGTTGCGGTTGCGGATGTGGTTGTGGCTCGGTCGGCATGCTAGCATCGGCGCTATTGAGCATGCTCGGTGGAATTATTTCAGCCAGACCTTCAAAGATTGGGTTCTCTGAAGGACCTGCCTAAAACAAATCACTGAAAGAATGAACTCTTTTGGCCATTTCTGGGTTGCGAAGGAGGAAAGCTTCTGGGATTTGGGAGGTTTTCTGGCAAAAACGGAAGAACACGAAGAACAGATGAAGAACAACGAGAGAAAATGAGAGAGAATGAGAGAGAGTCTAAGGGAAACGCGTGAAATGACCTAAGGAAACTAACGCAAACAGAAGGGAAGGGGAAAGACTCGCACACGCTCGCACACGTGCCAAAGACAGAAGACCCGCAAATTGTGGATCGGGTGACGAAAGTCGCAAAGGCTACAGTTGACACGCACGCGACTTATTAAACAATTCGGCCGCAAAAGTCGTGCGTCGGCCTACTCAAATTTTTTTTTGATTTTCTATTTTTTTTATTTTTTTAATACTTTACGAAAAGTCGTAAAGTGAACAGTGAAAACGCGTGTGAAACACGCGCAAAGGTTGCCGACACTTTAAACGGGCTTGGGCCATCGAAATGGTTTGGGCCTTAAAGTGGGCCTGGGCCAAAGAAATCTCCGACCCATTATTGGTGGGCTTAACTAATGGGCCTAAAAACGAATAGGCCCGACACACTAAATGGGCTTGGGTTACGGGTTTTGGGCTTCGGGAATGACACGGGCCCAATGGGCCAAATTTTTTATTTTTTTATTTTTATTTTTTATTTTTTATTTTTTTATTTCGAAACCTAAAACCCTAACCAATCATAAACAAATGGGCTTAAGGCCCAATAACAAAACAAACTAACAAACAAGCCCAAAATAAACAGTAAATATAAACACTAAAAATTACAAATCAGTAAAACAAAAACAAACACAAATTTTTTTTTTTTATTATTTACAATTACAAATTTTCTATTTTTTTTTTAAACAAATAAAAAGAGTGAAAAGAAAACTTACCTTTTTACTCCCGAGAAAACCGAAAAATCACCAACAAGACATCAACCTTAAGGTTTTTCAACCTTGACTTCCAAACGTATGCTCCGATGTATGTGGTATAATTTTCCGATAAACCCGGATTATTTCCTATACAAAATTAAAAAGTTAGTAATAAATTTACAAAATAAAAATAAATATTTACAATGTTAAAAATGTATCACAAATTATCTATACAAAATTAATAAATAAATTTTCCTATGTCTAAGTAAATTTTATTTACACAATACACTTAGGTACGGGAACAGAAGACTTCAATGTGCACTGGGACTGAAACAGCTACCCATCTTAAAGTCATGTTTAATCCAATATACCTAAAGTGTACAAAAATATTTTCTTTTGTCTGAATATAGTTGAAAAAAAATGAAAGTTGATTCCAAGCGGTAACTCAAGGTGGACGTGCGGCCTAGGTGCAATGCCTTGACTTAAATGACTTTCCGTGTTTTCAGAAGGCGAATGGCCAGATTACAAGAGATAAGCGAGAGGCAGGATTCATTTAGTGGACTAGTCCTCTGAATCCAATTTTACAAACCCGTCACCCAGGGTCTCGATCATATCTAGACACCATTCATGTGCCCCTTACTCAGTTGAGAAAGCACTTAAGTGTTCGACAATTCTCTAAGTGTTAATAAAGGCCACCCTCAACCTCAAGTGACCTTAGCAAGGTACAAATGAAGGGTTTAGGCCAATATTAATAAAAGGACCTTACCTATTTCGTTCAAGTTACAACTTACAACAACAAAAAATAATCAACTACATAAAAGACACCTAAATAAATTACTAAGTGTAACAAAATATCAACAAGTATAAACAAATATTATTCACAAATATTCACAAAATAATAGTTAGGAATTTTCAATCCGCGTCGACGGCGCCAAAAATTGACACGCCCAAAAGGAGCGTCAATTTAAAAAAACCTTATCGGTTGTAGTATAGTGGTAAGTAGGGTATCGTTCACAACGGAGATCAAATGGTGTACCTAACAAAAATTGTCACAAGAATTATTAACAAGTATAAAGAATATATACATATGTACAAAGAAAAAGGGGGTTTAAGAAATAAATTGAATGAAATTAATTAATTAATCTACAAAGAATAAATGAAATAAGATGGGATGGAACATGAAATATATAAAGTTCAGCCACATATACACAAGTTTATTAATCATTAGACCGAAAATTAACCAAGTTCCCTAGCCATGAAATCGAAATTAACATATGTGGAAAGTTAGAAGCTAACCAAGTTAGAAGCTAACCAAGTTAGAAGCTAACCATTCCCCGGCAACGGCGCCAAAAATTGATAGGCTCAAAATGAGCGTCAATTTAAAAAATCCCTATCGGTAGTAGTATAGTGTATAGTAGAGTATCGTTCACAACGGATATCAAAGGGTGTACCGAACAAAAATTGTCACAAGAATTATTAACAAGTATAAAGAATATATACATATGTACAAAGAAAAAGGGGGTTTAAGAAATAAATTGAATGAAATTAATTAATTAATCTACAAAGAATAAATGAAATAAGATGGGATGGAACATGAAATATATAAAGTTCAGCCACATATACACAAGTTTATTAATCATTAGACCGAAAATTAACCAAGTTCCCTGATAAGTGCGTAAATACGCACTTAGAGCGTCTTTAATTACTTGAATTAGGCTTTTCCGAGAGCCTATTAATATATTTAATGTGTGTTTTCTTGTGAATAGGGAAAATATGAAGAAATTGTATATTTGCACAAAAAGGTGCATTTTGGAAGTTTTCAGCACAATTCTGGAAAGTCAACCGCGACTTTTTGGACGTCAAAATGACACCGGTCATTATCTGAATGTGGGTTACAGGCATTGTACGAAGATTTCGAAAACCGTTTCGAATCCCGATAAATTATCAGCGAACCACCACTTTTAGAGGCGCAACCACCACATGTGGTGGCGAAATAAATTCAGGCTTTCATTTATTTTTCCTTACAATTGTTTTTATATTTATATTTATATTTATTTAATTTTATTTGTTTAACTTATTTTTGTTTTTGTTTTTGTTTTATTAACCTTTCTCTTTTTGACAATATTTGCAGGTTGTCGTCGCCGACAGTTGGATTCCAGCCACTACTCCCTCACGGCCTCACCTTTCCTCCTGGGATTCCTTCTCCCTTTGCCGACATCAATCTCTCTTCCCACCTTGGATCCCGACACCACTCACCGGCTCTTGACTTCACTGCCATCAGCTTGGCTGTTTGTCCTTTCCATGTCTTCTTAAGAGCCCAACCAAACCTGCAAGCTTTCAACCAAGCTTCACAGCCCTCTGCCCCTCAAAACCTTCATCACAGTCAACATAGCCAAACCATCCTCACCTGCAACCTCAGCAATCAAAGCTTTGCCGAGTTCACACATCTCAATCCACCCACCTGCAAATTATAATTCAATCACAGACCCAATCATGCCCAAAACAGCTCTCAATCCATAAAACCCAGCTGCTGCCCAGCCATCGCCGGCGAACCCGGACCGCATCAGTCCCTGCCGGCATCCACGCCATCACCCCAGTCGCCCCGCTGCACCGCCGCTCTCACTGAGCCGCGCCGTCAATCCGGCCGTCTCACTTGCACAAACCTGCTGTGCTCTCTCTCTCTCGACCAAAGAAGAAGAAACAGACATAGGAATGAAGGAGCGAGTGAGAGACTAATGAGACTGCACGGGTTCTAGAGATTTGAGAGACCAGATGAGAAAGTCAGAGAAGAGAAATAGAGCAGAAATGAAGAAATGAAAGCACGGGCCAAGAAGAAATGGGCCAGGGAGAAAACCGGAAAGAAAAGAAAAGGAAAAGTCAATTTGGCTCTTGACTTTTGACCCGTTGACCGGCCCAATGCCTAAGTTGACCTGTTGACCAAGCCCAAAGCCAGGCCCAGCCATGCTTCACCATCATTTTGGGCCTCTACTGTTCACAGGCCCATTTGGCCCATGTCCAATTGATTTGGACACCCACTGCAAGCCCAATCCGAATTGGGCCCCGAAATATCCAAAGCCCAACTGAAATG
Source organism: Rubus idaeus (assembly GCA_030142095.1). Taxonomy (NCBI): domain Eukaryota; kingdom Viridiplantae; phylum Streptophyta; class Magnoliopsida; order Rosales; family Rosaceae; genus Rubus; species Rubus idaeus. The sequence continues at coordinate 5,261,297 of CM057968.1, forward strand.
GGCCCCCGCCACATCCAAAGTCCGATACTGTTTCCGAATAGCTGAGCCCTCCACCTACGCCAGAAGGGCAGTGCCGTCTTCACGCGCACATGGTTGAGTCGTCCACCCACACCTGACGACAAGTGTCTATTTTCATAAACACAACAGTAACACTTACCCAAACTCGTTTATTTATTATATTTGTTTAAGTTTAATTTTAATTTCTGCATTTGAATATTGTGTGAATAATTTTGGGTAAATGTTATTGTGTAAATATTTGTCTTAAACCTTGTTTTATTATTTTGTGTAATAATTTAGGGTTTAGCCCCTAAACCTTTTTACTCTTGTTTGACGTTGATTTATAATTTTTCCACTGTTCTAAAAGGCCACGCCTAGGACCGCCTAGGCTTCGCCTAGGCTTCGCCTAGGCTATAGGCTATGAGAAAACGCCTCGCCTTGACCTAGGCTTTTGAGGTAGGCGACCGGTCGCCTAAACATCTCTCAATCTCTGACTCTCTGACTCTCTCAAATACAATTTATTTTGAATACCCAATGCTCTTATATTCAAAGCTAAAAATTCAAAGTCCAAATTTAAATTATGCTAATTATTTATATTTGACTATTTTTAAATATTAAAATATATTTTACATATATTTTCATTAATTAAATATTTTTTTAAAAATCGCCTAGGCCTCGCCTAGTCCTCGCCTAGGCTGTAGGCTACGGGTCATCGCCCGCCTAGCGCCTAGCGCCTTTTAGAACATTGAATTTTTCTGATATTAATTGTTTGTTTGATTCATTGCTCTGTCATCGATAAATTGCTAGTTTGTTTATTGTGGTTGCGAACATAGTAAGCATGCTAGGGTTTTATTGCTAGGATTATATGTGGACCGCTATATCATCATATATTCTAGAACTAGCAAATAACGGTGTAAGCTATCGTTATATGAATCATCTTCTAGGCAATTAGAACTACATCAGTGTCGAAGTTGCCTAGAGTTACTCGTTCTCTTTTTGCATAATGACTTCTTAATGCTGAATCTATGAACATGTCATTCTAGGTTGCATTTTAGAAGCTAAGTTAGGAGTACATGCCATGCACCTAACATACCAAGTAAGAGAGAACAATAGATTAAGTGCAACACGCCATTGACTTAGTCTGAGTAACTACACTTAATTGAAAGGAATTTATAGGTTAACGTATCAAGAGTTCGTATTGTTTGTTGTACTATTTTTGTTTAGTTTAATTTCCAAAAACAAAAATCCAAAAATATTTTCTTTTATTTATTTCTTGATTTCAAATATTCCAAAAACTTGAAAAACACATTTTGTATATATTGTATATATTTGTAGATAAAATTCTTTGTTGTATATATTATTTAATTTTCGTGACATAGAAAAGCAAATAAACAATCTCCTGTGGGTAATGACCCTTGCTTCTACTATACTATTCATCGACATTTTTATTGGTTGCAAGGATTTGTATATAATTACATACATTCTTTAATTTATTTTGACGGTTATTTTTGTGTATCAATTTTGGCGCATGAAAATAACCACATTATTCCCTAGCCATGAAACCGAAATTAACATATGTGGAAAGTTAGAAACTAACCATTCCCCAAATAAAACATCTCTACGAAAATTAATCTAAGTGAAAGCACCTATATTAACCAATTAAACATGCCTTCTTAGTATAGAAAGCTAGCTAATCAAACCATATTTAACGCATAGAAAAGAGTTGTTAATTAAAGTGCACGACCCATTATAGAAAAGTCCATATGTCCGCAATCCTTTTTATTCGACACCGACCTTTGTCCAAAGCCTTTACTACTCGTGAATTAGGTTTCCAAAACTATTAGGTGAATTGTAATCCCTAACTCTAGCTCCAATTATATGCAAATATTATAAGTTTCGAACCTTATAACATAAACACATAAAAGTTTTCTATAAAACAGAATCAAGTAAACGGAGTCACATAATCTACTAGAAGAACTAATTAATTAGGATCCAATAACTAAATAAACTCATAAATATAGGCTGGAAATTATATAAATCATGTCATGTTAACTAATACAAAGAACAGTCAAGCAACAAAGAGGAACTCATAATAGAATTTAAAGAATAAAGTCGAATTACACCATATGGAGAGCATGAAGAACTCGAAGACCACGGATTCTTGAATCCTTGAAAGCAAGCAACTCAAAGCCGAGATTCCCAAGGTGATGATGATGGTGGTGATGATGGTTGATGGCTGGTGGTAATGGTGTAAACAGCTCCTCTCCTCCTTGAAGACTTGAAAACCCTAAATACTAGAGAATGGAAAATATGATGTGAGAGGGAGAAGAGAAAGAGGAGGGTTTGTCCCTCCCCATTTGGGTGTGTTTTGAAGAGAAGAATGAGGCTGCTATTTATAGAAGAACGGAGAGGAAGAAGAAGACAATGCAAGAAATAAAGAAAGAAAGGGAAGAGAAGTAGAATTTAAGTGGGAGATAAAGAAATGGTACGTGGCATGGTGGAAATGTAATGGGTTGCAATTAACCACTTATTTAAGTAAAAGAAATTAAACAGTAATGGTGTGGGCAGAAAGAAGAGGAAAGAATATAGGGGTGAGTGGAGCATTGAAAATAAAAGAAGAGGAAAGAAATAAAAAGCAGACAGCACTGAGCAGTGCGCACTTAGAGTGGAATTCTGGACGTTTGGACGGTTGGATGATTCTGAAATTTAATGCCGAACACCTAACATCCACATGCAGCGTGTATCAAAATTACAGCTAGATCTGACGGCGCAGTTGAGAGATATGGGCTTCGCAAGTTGACTGATCTGCACAGGCAGAATGTCCGAAAATCTGGGCTTGGGCCTTTCCTCATGCTTTGTGAACTTGGGCCTTCCTTCATAAATTTGGGCCTTCCATCTTGGGCCTCATGGCAGACCACCTCTTAATGGGCCTCGCAAAAGCCCATTAGACTTCGTTTATGCACATGTTCACATTAATACATCACTTTGGACTCAAATATGGAAACTAAGCTAAAATAGCAAAGTTACAATTAAATCATAGCCAAATAGTAGGGAAAACACATTAAAAACGTCACACTTTGTGCTCCTATCAGGTATGCCTAACCACTGACACTTGGACAAGTGTTCAAAATTTCAACTACATGGTGTTAACAGCACACTTTATAGATGATAAGTGGGAGATGCATAAGAGGGTGATTAATTTTTGCACCATCGCTAATCACAGTGGGAACTCCATAGGGACATTGATTGAGGATTGTTTGATTCAATGGGGGATAACCAAGGTTTTGACAATCACAGTAGACAACGCAGCTGCCAATAAGTGTGCTATAGAGTTTGTTAGGTCGAAACTAAACAAAAGAGAAAAACCAGAAGCTATTTTAGAAGGGAAGTACATGCATGTTAGATGTACTGCACACATCTGCAACCTAGTTGTGGGAAGTGGCTTGCAGAAGCTGAACCGGGCAATTCTAGCCATTAGAAATGTTGTGAAGTATGTTAGGTCATCTCCAGCTAGATTGGATGCCTTTAAGGCTTGTGTAGCAAAAGAACAGCTCCCTTGCAAAGGGTTGGTGGTTATGGATGTTCCCACAAGGTGGAATTCAACATTTTTAATGTTGGAAGCTGCCTTGAAGTTCAAAAAGGCATTTGTAAAGATGGAAGAGGGTGCAGACAGTGGCTTTTTAGCATACTTCAAAGAGCCCGAAGAATTATATGATGAGGATGGGGAGTTAATTCCTAATAAAGGCAATAGAGGCAAGGTAGGACCACCTTCGGATGAAGAATGGGAAAAGGCAGAAGTCTTTGTGCAGTTTCTGAGAGTGTTTTATGAAATCACATTGAGAGTTAGTGCATCAAATCATCCCACAATCCATACAACTTTCCATGATGTGTTGTCTATTGAAACTGAAATTAATAAGTTGTTTGTGGAACCGGAAATAGCAACTGGAAGTGAGACTGAGAAAGTATTGATTGAAATTAATGGCAGCAAACATGAATGCTAAATTTGAAAAGTATTATGGAGGATTCAAGGATTTGAATCCACTGGTGTTTATGGGACTTGTGCTTGATCCTAGGTTCAAGTTAAGGCATATTACACATCTGTTGAGAAAAGAAGCTTACGGAGAGGATGACGTGCAGAGAAAAACAAAAGAACTGAGGGATATTTTGATGTCTTTGTATGGTGCTTATGCACTAAAGGAGGCCCCTAAAAAAAAAATTGTTTCAAGCTCATCTACTCGAAGCACTTTAACAACTAGTGGTAATGACACTAGAGGGAGAGCTTCAATATTGAAAGATTGGAAAAAGATAGTGGAAGAGTCTGATGAGGCAGTGGTTTCACATGAAGTTGACAAATATCTCAAGGACCCTCTTAAGTTCACAACTGAGGGGGAATCTGACTTTCCAATCTTGATGTGGTGGACGATTAATGGACCCAAATACCCTGTTCTAGCCGCCATAGCAAAGGATGTAATGGCAGTTCAAGTTTCCACAGTTGCTTCAGAGGCTGCTTTTAGCATTGGAGGGAGAGTGGTAGATAGCTTTAGGAGTTCATTAATTCCTAAATCAGTTGAAGCTTTGATTTGTCTACAAAGTTGGTTGAGGGGGAATGATATTTGCTCCATTGAAGATGAACCATGCATTCAAGACACCGAATTCTATGAAAAATGTGAAAAAGGTAATCTGTTTTTGTTTGTAACTTGTTGTTTTTATTTTCAATATTTTCATATTTTTGCCATTTTGATCTTGTTTTCATATTTTCATTGGGATGTTTTGTATGTAGAGCATTCAAGCAGCTCTCCAAATATAACCTCATGTCCTCCCCCTAAATCTAAGGGAAAAAACAATAATGGAGAACCTCAAATTGTGGAGGTGATTGAAGATGATGAGGATGATGATGAGGAAGATGAAGATGATGAGGGTTCAGATGAAGAATGAAGCAAGTTGAAGCATGAGTATCTGTTTGCTGTTTGGACATGGAATACATATTCAGTTTATTTTGCTTTCTGGAATTCCATGAACTTAGAAACTTGGAAAACTTTCCAAGTTTCTAGTTTTCACTTTTCACTTTTCAATTTTCATTTGTTCAACTTTTCATGAACTTAGAAACTAAACTTTCTAGATTTCCAGTTTATTTTGTAGCCTTGGAATGGTGGCTATTGCATTTAGCTATTTATTGGTTTATAACTTTATATGTAATATTACGCCATAAGGGTTAGTGTACAATGACTTTTTTATCAGTTAATGTCTTAATGATGCATTTGGAAGCTGAATATGCAGGTTTTTTGAACGGTACCGATTGGAACCGATTGTTACCGATTGGAACCGAACCGAAAGGTTTCGGGACGGGTCGGTCTGCAATGTGAAAAAAGGGATACCGTACCGAACCGAAGCCGAATAAAATATCGAGTCCGGTATCGGTTTGGGCCCAATACCGAGCCGTCCCGACCCGATCCCAGCCCTATAGATAACGTCCTTGATGTCTGGTGAGGATCCCCAGCTGCCCAAGTGGTGGTGGAAGTGGCGGAGGCGTCGGAAGTGAGCTGAGATGGAGGATTCAGCCGTGCGTCGATCGGTCGACAGAGGTGCAGAGGCTGATCCGAAGAGAAAAGGTGGAGAGATGAAAGGGGAAAGGAAAAGTGAGGGATTTTCGGGAGCACATTTGTGAATCACAAGGTTGACATTGACTTGGACCTTGACTTTGACTTTGACTTTGACATTCGGAGTTGACCATAGTTGACTTTTCGGTTTCTCGATCAATCTTCCGGAATTCTCTTGTGCTTCATTCTCGGGACTCGGCGTTTGACTCTTTGATGCTCCAAATTCGGGGTTGACCAAGAGTTGACTTTTGGTCCTCGGGTTGACTTTTCGTCTTTTTGCCGGAAATCCACTAAAAACTCCATAATGCTCCCTTTTGATCTCAATATCGTTCTGATGCTCAATTTACCTATAAGTGTGCAAACAAGGATTAGAGACTCACAAATGGCCATTGCACAAGCACAATAATAATGATTAGAGGCCTAATTTGTATGCAAATCACATACAAATCAATGGTAATTGGATATGAGCAGGATGTCTCACTTTTTACGCATATTTAACTGCTCGGTTTATGTGCCAATTGCGCCCCCACAACGTACTACAATTGGGTCTTCCGAAACGTTTAAGTATTTATGTTGGTAACGAATCTCCAGCTATTGTCCGCTACTTGGATCCTTGGCAGGCGATCTCTTTATTGTCACTTTGATAAGACAGTCTTCCCGTCGTTAGGGGGAGATAAGAACAAGAATGTTCAACAGGAACGACTGGAATTGTCGTGGTCTGTCCCCACTCTGTCTCATCTTGATCCCCAACTCAATATTCAGGACATAGCAGATTCGATGCCTGATACGTTTTCTGATATTGATAAAGTGACGAGATTGAATACACCAGCTGCACACATGCCTGTAAGGTTGGATATCCCCTAAAGGAAGAGGGGATATGGCGCCGATAATGGTGTCACAATCACACATAGTGGATGTGTGGTTGAGGCCGTGGTTTCCTAAAGGAAGAGGGTGAGACCACTTGATTCGATGGATACTCACCAAAAGAAGGAAGTGAGTTTGGCACAGCCTAATCCATTCATCATCAATATCGAAACCCGTCTCATGAGATTATCTTTGATTATGTCCATGAATCAATATTGGGGGACGCCTCAATGATTGAACCAATTTCAGAGAATAATAAAATCTCGATAAATGCATGCATGCTTGAGACGACATTATTTGATGATGTATTGCTCAAGAGATTATAGAGCGCGATGATATCAAACCACGCTCTGTTGAAAAATATCAACGTAGAACCTATTGGCCTAAATGGAAAGATGAATCCCAATTAAACTAGTTTCACTAACAAAGAAAAAAGGTATTTGGGTACATAGTGCTAACGTCCCCAAGTGTAAAGCCTATTGGACATAAATAAGTCTTTGTTAGAAAGCGTAAAGAGAATAAAGAAGTCTTGAGGTATAAGACTCGTCTCGTGGCGCAAGGTTTCTCACAAACGCTCTGGGATTGACTACGAGAAGACGTATTCACTCGTAAGGAATGATATTACATTCCGCTACCTTGTCAGTTTGGTAGTTTCCACAAATAACTTGACATGCAGCTTATGAATGTGGTTACAACATATCTCTATGGGGATCTAGATTCATAGATATATATGAAGGTGCCTAATGGACTTCAATTACCCAAATCAAGTGACTCTAAACCACGGAGTGCGTTTTTAATAAGATTAAAACGCTCACTTTATGTGACAACTTGTTTCTAGGCCTTGTGCTAGAGCATCGAGATAGTGGAATATTAATCCACCATTCGGCTTGTGTCCACAAGATATTAATGAGATTTAACATGGAAAAAGTACATCCGGTTAACACTCCCATGATCCGTCGGACGCTAGATCGAAGGAATGATCAATTTCGTCAAAAGGATGATGACGAATAAAATATATGGGCCGAAGTGCTATATCTAAGTACAATAGGCGCATTATTGTACTTAAGCTCAATGCACTAGACATCTCTTTTGTTGTGAACTTGTTAGCTAGATTTAGCTATGTGCCCATGCAACGCCATTGAGTGGCATAAAGACAATATTTCGATACCTTAAGGGTACAATCGATTTGGGCTTGTTTTATCCCTACAAAGAAAAAGAGGGATTGAAAAAGAAACTTCAAACCTCAAAGGCACCATGTCCGAATGGACATCGACCACGATGGTCGACCAGTCGTCGTGTCGAACTGCGGACAGAACCGCTATACTCCCTACACCAAAAATTCTTGTGATGTTTTGGTTGGTTTTTGCTGATATCGGGTACCTCTCTGACCCGCACAATGGTTGTTTCCAAATTGGTTATGTCTTTATCATGGGTAACACGGCGATATCTTGGAGGTCCACCAGGCAAACGTTAGTTGCTACTTCCTCGAATCATGCAGAGATAATTGTTCTACATGAAGTTGTTAATGTGTATGGTTGAGGTCTATTATTACACATATTCGAGGAATAAGTGGTTTGAGGTCAACCACTGAGGAACCTACTTGCATTTATGAGGATAATGCTGCTTGCATCAAGATGATGAAGCAAAGTTTCATTAAGGGTAACAGTACCAAGCATATATCGCCTAAGTATTTTTATAATCAACAACTATAGACTCTCCTCAAGATTTAAGTGAATCAAGTTAGATCCGAGGAGAATGTGGCAGATTTATTTACTAAGTCTTTGCCTAACTACACGTTTGAAAAACATGTTAAAAGCATTGGTATGCTTAAGTTATCTGAGATCCCATGATTGTAGGAATCAAGGGGAGGTGCAGACTTGAGAGGGAGCTGTCTGGCACATACATGTCACTTTCAAATGTGAAGGGTGCGTTGTACTCTTTTTCTCTTTGACCAAGATTATTTTTTCCCACTGGGTTTTATTGTTACTTGGCAAGGTTTTTAATGAGACAACATGAAAAGCACCACCTAGTTGTGACCGGCACAAGAGGGAGTGTTGTAGGATAACATTATTGTGTGCCTTGTCAAAATAGAACTCTTAGTATAGGTTATCCTTCTAGAATATGGATTATATATTTCCTACATCAATACGAATTGTATCTTGTATTCGTCTATATATAGAGGCCCTTATTCATTAATAAAGTTGATCATATTCTCTACTTTTTATCTGTTATTTACGTTTCCCTTAAACATTTCTAAAATTATATAATGTTCATTACCTAATGCTTTTATTATTTTAATTAGATATATATCAATTTATGTGTATTTATACCAAGATTAGCATGTTGGTTAATTGATTTATTAATAAAGTTGCGAACACTTTGTTGAAGTTTTGGTTCTCATTAAAAACATTTAACAGTTTATTAATTTTTGTTTACTTTTTGAGTTTAGATTGCAAATAATAAATCTATAAAAAAAATACAAAAAAAAAAATACAACGTTAAAGTTGGTATTGTAAGATTACGATGTGGCAAGATATATTATGTGAATTTACAACTTAAATTAATATTTAGTTATGTGACATACCACCTAAAATTGAGTCCAACAATAATTTTCCTTTAATATTATTTATTTAATAATTACCAAAATTACAATTACAAAAAGATGCCCATTAAATTCAAATCAATCTCTTAACTTTTTTCAGATTCTTACATTCCCTTTCCGTTCAATTTTTTTTTCCGGTAGATAGCAATGTACTTTTTTTATTTTTTTATTAAGAAGCTCTAGTGAAGTCCTAGTGTAGATACTAGATAGGTCAGGAACTCAGGACTACTCCATTTTGCAAAAGAGCAAAAGCTACAATTATTTATATAAAGCAATTTTCAAAACCTGTATCGGTCACGTTGTAAAATTTAGCTTTTAGGTTCCTTTCCAAAAAAAAAAAGTTAGCTTTTATGTTTACTTTACTGCATATTCTTCAATTATTAATTTTACCTTCTTCACTCCTGCAATAACCTAATAATAATAATAATAATAAAAATATATATAAGGTTAACCCTTTCAAGATTCGATTGTGGCAAATCGGGAGCAGATTTTCTCATATTGAAACTCTAAGTCCCACTTTCAACATCAGTCGTGAATTCGCACCACTTACAAATAGAATTTCGCATTCTTCTCTTCGATCCTCAAGGTTAGTCTGCTCTGCTCCTCTGCTGTGTTCATCGAACTGATTGCTATAGTTTGATGCGTTTGCCCAGCTTAATTAGAAACAGTTCAATTACTTTTATTTATTGATTTGGTTCATCAAATGCGTTTGGGTCTTTGATCCATTGGATAATGTAATACTGGGAAGAGATGATCGATGGTATTGTTTTTTTTTTCTTCTTCTTTCTTTTTAGGTTAATGATGAATTATTTTCCTATTGTGTTAGACACCATTGCTTGCCGTTTCAAACTTTAGCATTCATTATCATTGTAATGATCATTGTTTCAAAAATAGAGGAAAACATGTGATAAAGTAATATTGCAGGGATGCAAAGCACATAGCTAAGCACACACATATTTGTTTGCTGTGTTTTATAATAGGCCTGCTTGCCTGCACATCATAATTGTTTGATGTGTTTTATTTTGTTGCTTTACTTGAATGTATATTGTTTACTTGTTTATGGAATATCTTGTTTCTCAGGGGCTTTAGTGACGGTGAAGGAGGGTCAGACAGTGGCCGGTGACAAATAATCAATGGATGATTGGGAGGAGGAAACAGAATTCACATCAATGGAAGATTGGGATGAGGAATCAGATGAAAATTGGGATGAGGAATCAGAGGAAGATTGGGATGAGGAGATAGATGTCGCTGCACCGGATGAAATAGATGGGCTGCTTGATTTCAACGGAAAAAAATATGAAGAGCTAACTATTGAGGACTTTAAGGACGTAGAGTTTAATGACATCAACAAGGCTGAAAAGTTCTATTCCTGTTACTCTCGGGTAATAGGGTTTAGTATAAGACGTAAGAAGCTGGATAAAGGGAAATGTGGCAATGTTATCAGGAGACAATGGGTGTGCTCAAGACAAGGCAAAACACAGGCTTCAAAAAAAAACAACCCCAATGACACTCCAAACAAGGTTACTCGGACACCAAGGAAGGTCACCAGGATAGGTTGCCTAGCTGCATTTACAGTTCGCCACAATAAGAACACAAGTCGTTTATTTGTAAGTGAATTTACAACCAAGCACAACCATACATGTGTGGATGCAGCGCATATGCATTTCCTTCGATCTAATCGAGTTGTAAAAGACTCAGATCTGGCACAAGTCAAGTCAATGAAGAAATCATCCATCAAGACATCAAGTGCATATAAATTTATGGTTCATCAAGCAGGTGGGCATGAGTTTGTGGGTTTTACTATCAAAGATTTATACAACAAGTTGGATTTAGAACGTCGAGAAACCATATTGGATGGTGATGCACAAGCCGCAGTAAGCTGGCTAAACACAAAAGCTACAAAAGATCCGGGATTTTATTGTGAGTTTAACGTTGATTCAGAAGGGAGGCTTGCAAATATGTTTTGGAGAGACACAGTTTCTTTGTTAGATTATCATCGCTTTGGTGATGTGTTGGTATTTGATAGCACATACAAAACTAATATTTATGGGATGCCATTGGTGGTGTTTGTTGGTTCGAACAACCATCGTGGAACTGTGTTGTTCGGTTGTGCACTATTGGTTGATGAGACTATTGAGAGCTACACTTGGATTTTGGAACAGTTTCTTTTTTCCATGCAGAAAAAGCAGCCAATATCTGTTTTGACAGATGGGGATCCTGCGATGCGTAGGGCTGTTAGGGATGTATTACCAGAGTCCCGCCACCGGCTATGTGCATGGCATATATGCAACAATTTGTTTGAAAACATTAAAAAAAATGATGTGTACCCAGATTTTGGCAATTGTTTATATGAATCCTTAACTTTGGATGAGTGGGAAGCTGCTTGGAGTTGTATGATAGAGAAGCATGGCCTTCAAAACAACACTTGGATGGATGGGATGTATGCTAAACGAGAGCTTTGGGCCGAGACATTTTTTAGAGGCCATTTTTTTGGAGCAATGTGCAGCACTCAACGCTGCGAAGGTATGCACAAAGATCTAAAGGAAGGGCTTGGTAGATTTTCAAGGCTATATGAGATTATGCCACGGATGGACAAAACACTTGAACATATGAGAAATAAAGTTAAAAAGGATGAATACAATTCAATGACCTCTGAGCCGGTCCTAAACAGTCACATGCGGAGTTTGGAGAAACAAATTGCTGAAATTTATACCTACGATATTTTTTTGTTGATAAGGGATCAGATAGAGTTGGAGAAAAAGTTTATTATTACAGAGAGGATTTCATATGAAGGTTCTACTGTGTACTATTTGAGCCAATATGGTAGACCACATCCATTGATGCGGTGGATAGTTTCCTACCACCACAATCAAAACATACCTCAATTATTGTGCTCATGCAAAATGTTTGAATGTGATGGAATTCCGTGTGGTCATCTGTTTTCTGTCATGAAATTTGAGCAAGTCCAGGAGTATCCTAAATCACTAGTAAGAAAGCGATGGACAAAGGAAGCCACTAAAGATGTTGAGATGCTAGAGCGTGTGGAGCCAAATTGTACACAAGACATCTCAAAAATTGCAAGGCATGGAGGATTGGCTGCCCAATGTGATAGAATATGTTACAACGGATCTCTGACTCCTGAAGGTTACAAGGAAGTTAAGGATGCACTTGATAAATTGTTTTTATCAAGCGAAAGGTTCAGGGTAGAGTATGAAGACACCTTGAAAGCTACAAGGGTTAACAACAATGTTTTGAAGGACCCGATTGTTGCAAAGACAAAGGCCAGGTTGGGAAAAAAAATTAAAAAGGGTGTGAAGTCTAAAGTTGTATATCGTTGTGGCATCTGTGGTCTTCCCGGGCACAATCGTCGAAAGTGTCCTGAACAAGATGATAACAAAACTGTGGAAAAGGTGGTAACCTCTTTGAGTACCAAGGGCAGCGATGATGAAGAACTGTCGGAAAGCCCAAATCAGAACTCTTACCGGTCCACAACGGGGGATGGCACAATGGGTTCCTGTTCAGGTAACCAGCATTATGAAGGAGAATCATCTCAAAGCATTTCCCAGTTTTCAGATAATTCCTACGCTTCCTAGTACTATGGAATTGACAGTCCACTTTAACCAACTGCATGAGCAAGTCAGGTATCTTTATTCTGTTATATGGATCATATGCATTTTAGTATTACATGGAATGTTTTTTTGTAGCAATTAATTTCTGCATTTTAGAAGGAATGTAATAAATGATCAGTGACATGTTTAATTTGCGTTAATGAGATATTTTTTTGTATTAGATGGGATTGTTTCTTGACAGAATTAGTTTCTGCGTATTAAATGGAATGTAATGGATGGTCATTTTTGTGTCAATGAAGATATGCAACATGATATGAATATACTCTTTTAATATTTTTTTTTTGAATTAGTCTGACTTAAATACTCTTTTAATATACTTGTGTTGTTGCTGCTTGGAAACATGATTTGAATATACCTTAATATTGATGCTGTATTTGTGGTGTACAAATCTGCTGAAAGTTCACTCATTTATATTGGAGTGATGAACTTGAAATGAATTGTCTTTGGTTGGAATTTAAAGCATAATGCTGAAGATGAGAAAAAAAAATCAGAATATAGGGAATGAAAAAACTATTAATGGTATACTCTTTTTTTTTGGAAGTGTTTCATGGTATACTGTTTAAGGATGCTATATATTGGGATCTGTTTATGGTTTATACTTGGCTGCATTGTTCTTTGCTGGTTTATTGATACTGGTTTGGGGCCTTCCTTTTCACTAGCAAGAATCTCATTCATGTAAATTTCTCTACTGCATTTATGCTAACATGAAATTGCAACTAGTAATTTAGGTTTAAGACACTTTTAAGGTCAATTTTGGTTTGCAGCTTGTGGCAAGTGTTAGTTTGAGGAGTTTGCGTTTACTAGATTAGTCTTTTGCAGATACATTCAAAGTTATGGTGCAGAATTTCAATTTGTAGGATTTTAAGGAACTTCAACTGTTTTTATATTGTCTAGAAAGTAAATATTGAGGAGGCACTTTTACGAACCTCATAATCTAACAGCAGGTCATGAATCACATATTATCTTGGATTTGTATCATACATTTTGGCTAACATATTAGCAGATTATGTATCATACAAATTCTACTCATTACATTGTTGTCTACTTTCACTTTGTTCTGCCCTACTGATTCCAAGTTCCCAACTACTAAAAATGATTTGTTTAGGCGATGCTTTACTCCTCTAGAAGTTATTAGACCATTATTATTATTATTATTATTATTATTAGTATTTGGTCTTCATTGAATCTGCAGTTCAGCACTTCATCTATGCTGTTTAAATTCTAATAGTTCTTAAGCTATTTAATTGTAATGTGTTTCTCCATGCCATAAGTATCCTTTAAATAATTAAATGTCGCCTTGAAAAATATGTAATCGTCAGTGTTGGTTGTATAAACGGAGGAAAAAACAATATAATTTATTAATTTGCTATTCAATGTCTCCTATGCAACTAAATTAATGAACTGATTCCTAAATTGAGTTTGTTTAATTATTGAATCCAGATAAGGAGGAAAACCAGACAAGGAATGAAGAAGGACGTGGCACTTCAAGTTCCTGTTCCCAATCTTTCTAAGGTTGATAGAAAAGATGTTCTGAAACCGTTCTCTAGTTATCCAGATACTAAAGTGCAAGTTAATTCGGTTGATAGGAGAGGTGTAAAAGATATTGCTACTAGTAAGTTTTATTGTACTTGATACGTTGCTACTTTTTCTTCAAGCATAAGGTATGATCAGAATATGTAATCATAAAAATTGGGTGTATTTTGATTAGAGACATACTTTTATCTTTGAATTGTATGATATTATCTTGGATGACAATCTGACTGTCCAAATATACCTTTTTTAAGGTAGGCTTAATGTGAGACTACCTTAAATTTTATGCCATTGACAGGTTAATGCTTGCTCCTTGGCCATTAGAATCTAAGTTGAGGACTTGCATAATAGTCGCAAAATTAGATACATAGTAGGAGAGTTTGAACCTAACAGTTAAGATGTAGGTATCGTGTTTGCGTGTGAAATTCGAGCTTGAAAAGGCTTATCCCTCTGTTTAGGTGTGAGATTTAAGACTGATGTTTCAGTTTCGTCTGTACTAAAATGTAAGAAAAGCTATATGACATTTTCATGCCTTTGAGATATTTATAGACCTCATTCCATTAGAGTCTAATGAAGTTTGTAACTAAGGCCTAAGAGAAGAAAAGAAGAATAGCACCTTACTTTTATTCAGGGAGTTTAAAGTTTCTAATCAAATGAACATATTTCCCTAATTTATTAACTTGTTCTTGTTCTTTGAGAAGTCCTGTGAGTTTTTGTCCTAAATGGTTTTTTCCATGGTCCATCTTCCATCTTCCATATTGTGGTTTATCAGTATTTCTGCGCATACATACAAGAAGGAAATAAATGGATTACCTCGGTGGTTGAGGAGCTCTTTACTAACACTGAAGCCGAGCTTATCTTGAGTACTCCGCTAAGCTTGCAGCCTACAGTGGATAGATTGATTTGGCAATTAAACAAGAAGGGTATATTATGTTAAGAGTGGTTACCATGCTGCGAGGATCACTGAGAATCTCTCTCTGCAGACTTCCCCGTCTGGAGGGGCTGGTATGAGTAGGGGTAGACCTTGGAAGTCCGTTTGGAAGGCTCAGACTCCTCCTACGGTTTGGGGTTTTTGCTGGAGATTGTTGCGTGGCATTCTACCCAGCCGTGCTGCATTGGCTAGAAAAATCACCTTGGCTGATACCTCTTGCGTTTTCTGTCGAAGGTGGGAAGAGTGACGTGCATATTTTGAAGCCTTGCACGGTGGTTGGGCTGGCTTTAAAGACTGGTGCTTTTCATGCTAGCTCGCTGGTGGAATGGGTTCTGGAAGTTCTAAGATCAATCCCTGGAAGTCTGTTTGATCTCTTCTTCATGCACTTATGGGTGATATGGACGGAGAGGAACAATTTGGTGTGGAATGGTGGTAATTTCAGTCCTTTGCTCATGTCTTCTTTGGCTGCTAGTCAAGTGGAGGAGTTTCAAAAATATCACCCTTCCCCTATCAAAAACAAGATGAGGTTTGTTGTCACTGGAACTGCCTTCCTGGTGGTAGATTGAAAATAAATTTTGATGGAGCCTACAATGTGGAGCGAAATGAAGTTGGGGTTAGCCTACAATGAATTATTCGCATTGATTCCGGAGAGTGTGTTCTAGCTTGTGCACGCTCTTTTCCCCTTACCACCCTCAGCGGGTCAGTTACGCTTGCTTTTAATCAAGGCTAGCTGGGCAGAGGTGGACCTTGAAGGGGATTGTGCTTTGGTGGCCACGGCCCTTGAGTGCTGTCTGATGATGATTTTTCTAAGATTTGTCGAATCTTGAATGATCAAGGTATTCATGATGTCTATTAGTTCTTGGAATGTTAAAGCAACTCTAGAATCGCCGCTCTGGCCTATGTGGACTCACGTACTAAAGAGTAGAGTTGGATATTTGTCCATAAAGCTGAAAGTGTCATGATTTCTTTTTTAGAGTAACATACATGACATAATGTTAAGGGCTAGTTTGAGATTGCTGTGACTTAAAAAAAAATCGTTTTTTAAAAAATCAACTGTGAATTAAAGCAGCTTTTAAAAGTAACCTTTAGGTTGCTTCTATAATCTGCTTTCACTGACCCGTAATTTTTAATTAAAGTTGTTTTTTACTAATTTACCAAACATTTTAAGACCTTAAATTGTACGAAAAAACTGATTTTTTTAAAAGCGAAGCTGTACCAAACTAGCCCTTAGCCAATTTGGTGTCTAATCAATAAAAAAGAACAACTCCCTTAAAAAAAAAAAAAAAACAACTTGGTACTTTAGTTATTATCCGTTAAACTATTTAGTACTTTTATCAATTTTTTCTTAAATGCGAAGACAAAATTGTTATTTCTCATTCATTCTCAAAAGATAAAATTGTCATTTTTAGCCAAAAATCATATATACAAAATAATTAATGTCATAGCATATCACAACATTAATTTCTATAACTTAAAGAAAGAAATGTCAAGTCGATTACAACGATCACACAATAATTCCAATGATATATGTAATGCTTATACAATGTAACCCCGTTATTTCATAAATAATTTCTCTAAATGAGAAAATAATTATTTGTGAAATTTTACTATTTGGCGTATTTTATATATTTTATTTTACGTATTTGTATTTTGTCGTGTATTTATTTTGTATTAATTATTTATATTTTATACTATATAATAGTATAAAGACTTGGCGGCAAGATTTGATTGGTCCACATGGCAAGCAGCTATTGGAACAGCAATCAAGGTGAGTCAGCATTTCTGGTGAGTCATCGCCACGTGTCGCGATGTGGTGAAGCGATCGATTAACTTTTTATTTGTTTCGTTTTGGAGAAAACTTCCTTCATAAAAATTGTAGAACTCGTCGATACAAGTTCGTGGGCATTAAGTTTGCATAAATCGGAGTTCGTATGAGGGAGATATGAATTTTTGAAGTTCGGGTTACTATTTTCAGATATTTTCTATAAATAGAAAAATTAATTTCAGAATTTTAGAAAAATATTTTCGGAAATTAGAGAAAAGCTGATGACCCGCGAATACCCCGACCCAACCCGACTTTTCCCGGCGATCAAGACGTCCTCCGGCAACAACCCGGCCACAGACCGGTGCGCCACCACCCGGCCGTCCTCTTTAACCGATCCGCTACCGTCAACGATCATTGGAAACCCGAGATCGAACGACGGCAGTTTGTGCGTTTTCCAACCCAGTCCGATCTCCTTTTTCCGGCCACAGCTGTCACGCCCCAAATCTGAGACCAATATTTGTTTATATATCTGGTGGCCGAGTTTGAGGTGTGATGTGTTTATCACTCATAATAACAGTAATTAAATTTTTACCATGATTATAAGTGACGATAATTTAGTACATCGAACATTTCTTTAATGTTACAAAATTATTCAGAGTTTAGCGGAAGTCTAATCTTACAAATAATTACATGAGGAATTCATTCCTTAACAGTACAACAATTATATGAGCAACATTCATTTTTTTTCATAATTGGTAACATCCACACAAGCAGCACCACACAAGCATCCAATCATCATGTTCCATTTTCAAATTGATATCTTTGAACCTGCACAATCTATAAGGGTGTGAGCTTGTGGCTCAGTAGGGTATTAAATCTCTCATGGTCAATTACCACAGTTAATTTAAGTGTGCCAATAATACCAGTAAATAAAGTAATCACAAAGAATATAAATACATCAATGTGCATGATGTGCTTTAAATATAAAGTTTCCTTCAATACCCTTTGTCAATTCGTACTCTGGATCAAACAGACCTCGCACGTCCCATACCATGCATATTCCATTTGTTCCCGAATGACCCTTTATACGAACCAACACCCAAACTTCATCATTCCAACTTCCAGAGTATCCGTATAATATTCATTTCAATGGGTCCACAACCCGTATTCAATTCAAATCAATGGGCCCGCAGTCCTACCACTTTCACCTCAAATCATATACCAAATATCCAATATTTAATGTCCAACATCCCGGGATCCTATTTCCACCACCATCATCATTTCCAATTTATTTATTCATGTGCAAGTGTATGCAAAGGAAATGAATAATATGTTAACACAACATATATAATATCAAGAAATATTCCATCATCAAACTATTCATCAAAATGTATAAGAACAACAATACATATATATATATATATGTAAGAGCAATAATATATATATGTATATATATAAGAAAAATAATAAAATTAACTACCAAAATAAGAAAATATTCATAATATTGTCTACTCCTAATTTATACACAAACATTAAATATGATATAGTTCAATCACTGGGAAACTAGAACCCCTACCTGGATCTTGACCTAAGTTTGCCAAAACTCCCTATCTCGTAGATCGATCGGAAACTCAAATCATTTCATTCCTTCTTCCTTCTCTTCTTCTTTTCCTCTATGACTACTCTCTTCTCTAACTAATTCCCTCTTCTTCTTTTTTTTTTTTTTCTCTCTCTCTTTTCTTTCTCCCTCTTTCTCTCTACTGCCTATTCTTAAGTTTTCTTCTATGAGAAAACAAATGAGTGCAAGTGTTCCGGGTGAGCCATTGCCCCTTTATATAATGGAAAGAAGGAATCTATCTTACGTAAGTGATTACATTCCTATTTATTCTCTTTTTATTATTAGCATTTTTTAAATTTAGATGAGTGCCCTCATCACTATTCCTTGTTCTAAACTCTACGTATCCACCTTGTGAATCAATCATTCTATTAGCCAATTAATAAAACTAATTTAGACAACTTGGAGGCTAAAATGATTCCTAACATGATTAGTTTAGTCTACACTATTTAAAAGCAAGCACTAAATTAAGGACTTGACATATTATAAATATAAATGTATACAAGTTTGCATTCAATTCATCCGGTTTGTTATGCTAAGCATGCAAGTTGGTTATATACTATACTATATAAATATATAAATTAGATATAGGCATAATTAACACCACCCCACTCATAAAGTTAAATATATAAACACAATATTCAATTTATAGTAATTGTTATTCTTATTGTATATAAAAGTTAATCAATCATCATAGGTATATTATACTATAACTATAATTTATATATATATATATATGTATATATATATATATATATCATAGCCAACTTGCAAATCATTACATTACTAAACTAGATGTAACATAATTCTATTCCGATCATGTAACTATATAGATATGATATTATGCATATGGACATACATATATGATACATAACATAAAGCATAATCAAACATATAATATAGACTATTTATAACTAATGTTTTATATGTAAAAGATAATCAAACACTTAAGTAATATTCCTCAATTAAGAATAATCAATAATAGTAAAAGTGATCCTCACATATAGAATAAATTCTTGTTGACCATAACTATTTTATATGATCTCGAAAAATCGAAAAATAGCGTGCCGCATGTTTACGAACTTATATTGACAACAAGTACAACCTTCGTAAAGGAAGTCATCAAGGAAAATGTACTAATAAGAAAATCAACTTTTGACCCTTAGCGTTTCGAGTAAATATTCATTGTGAAATATTTTTAATTCACAACAAGATAAGAAAAGTAACTTCTAATCCTGAATTAAATTCAGAAATTTCTAATAAATTAAATATGAAAATTCGAGGTGTTACATCCTACCCACTTTAAAAGAAAATTCGTCCTCGAATTTTACGTAAGTAACTTTTCCTTTGCTTTGGTAAACTAGGGCAACAATTGAGCGGATTACCATTTACTTGCATCGCTTCCAATACATAAATCTCATGTCTCAATTTAATCCTCAAAATCCTCCAAGTAAACCTAAATTAATTGTATTCTTATCCTTAACAATTTCGAATTAATTCCAACTTGGTATGCAAATATAGATTTTCCTTCTTAAATTCAAACCTAAGAATCATTAACCATCATGCATCAACAATTATTGTATCTCCAAAATCCACCAAAAATTCAAACTTAATTACTCCAAAAGTTAAGAACACGCTTCAGCGAGAATTTGAGATCCATGAGTGAATTTTCAGTATGCCGGATTGTCCCAATAAACGGTAGTCGTCCTAAACACTAATCGGAGAGTGATTTTCACTTATTTATAGCGCAAATTGTGTTCCTAATCACGAGAGTTAAGCTTATCCGAAGACGTTTTGTTACTACTAATATGCTTTTTCATGATTTCAGGTTACTTATGTGACTTGAGGTAATTCGGCACAAGAAGGTGCATTTTGACTACTTTTGGGCACACTTCCGAGAAGAGGACAAAAAGTCAACCGTGGCTTCTAGGCATTGAAGATTGCACAAATTTACCTTCGGAAGACGTTGTCATTGAAGGCCTTGAAGAATCGAAGAAACGAAGGAAAATGAAGAAATTGCATTTCTTGCGATTTTTCCGGCAAACCACCACCACAAGAGGCGGCAGCACCGCCGGACCACCACCGGAGCACCACCACAGAAGGAGAGACTATCCTACACCAGCTGCACACATGTGTGGCACAGCTCTCACATATCCACTCATCCACTCATCCCTCCACCAACCCATAATTTCCTCCACTTCACATTTCTTTATGTGAGTGGCTCTCCCTTTTCCTTAAACTAATAAACATTGCAGCTGCTATGACTACCCTATCAGCCACACATGAAGAAAATAACCTCATTTTAGCAAAAAACACAGCAGCCCCCTTCTTCCCCTTCTCCCTCTCCTTCTTCTCCTCTATTTCTTCTTCTTCTTTTCTCTTCTTCCCATTCTAAATTCTGGCCACTTTCTCTATCACTTCCGGCCACCTTCTTCATCCTTTCTTTCTTTCTTCTTCTACCTTCCTCACTCTTTTCTCTCTTCCATTCTCACCACCAAATTCTTGCTACCCCTCACCTCACCAAAACAGCCCCCACAACAACATCAAGAATTGCAAGGATTGAGAGTTGGAGCAAGGAGGAGTTCATAAAAGAGGAGGAGAAGTCTTGGAGACATCATTGAGCATTCTCTAACTCTTTTACCTTTTAGTTTCATTGCTTTAATTCTTGTAATTTGAGATGTACACTCTTATTGAAATTGAGTTTGTAAGCTTAATAACTTTGTTTATCAAATTTGCAATTGTTCCTTATTTACTTATTTGCATGTTCTCTTTGAAAACACCAAAAATATGAACACTACATCCATGTGCACATACTTCACTTCACTAGTATATAGCTCATCTCTTATCTCCCCATTTTAGTGCTAGAATATCTTGGTTACCACACACATTACCAAGGTGATTTTAGGGCCTTCCAATCCCTTGGGTACGATAATCCCCCAGTCTTAATCTATACCATCCACCACACTTTGACGACTATACACAACTCATTTTAAACCTGAACTTATCGTTGTGTCAAATGGCGCTGCTGCCGGGGATTGAGGTTCATCCTTGATTCCTTGGTGACCCGCATTCGGAGTGTCTTTGCACTATTCTTGTAGTATAAATTGTTTGATATTTGTTTCTAGTGTTTGTTGTGTCTTTCATTCTTAGCATAATTGTGTTTGTTGTTGTTTTTGTTTCCAAAGTGTCCCTAAGCATCGTTTTTGCTACTGTGTGTTTTCCCGATTTTTGTTAGCATAGTAAATCAACCCAGAAAATTCAAAATATTTGTGTGCTAGTTCTTTTGTGTGTCTAGTTGTTGTGTTTAAAATTTGGTTGTGTTTCGTTAAGGTTTTCCTAGTTAAATTGTGATTTGTTTCTCTGCTGCCCAGTGAAGTTGTTCACAGTGGCATTTTTCATAATTATTTTTGAACTCACTGTAACTAAGCTTAATTCTGAAAAATTGCAATCCGTCCGGACACCCACTAAATCCGTCCGGACGCCCTTGAGACAGAAGCTAATTCCCGACGAGTCCGTCCGGACGCCCTCTATAGCGTCCGATCGTCTGGGACCATTTTTGTGATCCTGATTTGTGCTATTTGCTTCCAAATCCATTTTGTCATTGATTCCTTGCTTTCAAGTGTTGTTATACTCATCCTTTGTTGTGTTTAAAGGTACATAAATGTGTCCTACACTTCTACCCCTCAAATCATATTGAGAAGTGGGAGAGTTTTGAGTGAAGACACAAGAGGAAGACCAAATGGAAGAGGAAGGGGAAGAGGAAGAGGTAGACCAAGGAGAACTGAAAGTGCTCCACCAGTTACACATCTTCCAGAGCAGTCTATACCACCCAAAGAGACAATGGGGGATGTGAACAACAATGATCAAGTGCTTTCCATTGATGAAGAGGAGCTACCGTTGTCATACCCCGTATCTTTTCTTAGATTAATATTAAGGTTATGTGAGGTGAAAAATAAATTGTTTTAATTGGAGTTTAGAAATCTTTTATTTTATTTTATTTTGCCTTATTTTGGGAAGGGATATTTAGGGAAACTTCCCAAAGGGGAAGTTTCCAGATTTGTTCTCGGTAACCCTTCTCTTCCCCAGACCCGAAACCTCCCCCTCTACCCGAGCACAGTACCAGCAACCTTTCATCGCCGGTTTCTCCACCGTCCGACCACCCCAGCCTTTAAGACCGGACTCATTCTCTTCCTCTCACTCCCCTCTTCCAAACCCGACCAGCTTTATAGCATATGGTGGCCGGTGGTCACCGGAATCCACCCTTAAAGACGCGACGGCAGTGAGGGAAGAACCGATTTTGGGCTTCCATTTTTCCGGCCAAACCAGCCGGAGAAACTAGGTGGATCTTGGAGCCCTGGTCACGATGAGGATGTCTGTGCAAGCCTTGATCCACGAAACTTCCTAGATCGAGCGAATTTTGGATTTGAAATTCTAGGGTTTCAAAACTATCGAGGTAAAGTTCGTGACTTTCTATTTCGAATTGGCGCTAGTGGTAGTTATGAAAGTTGTAATTGGTGATGTAAGGATTACGGTGTTAAAATTTCTTGACCATCGGAGTTGGCCGGTCGGCGGCGCGTGGGGCCCACGCGCAGCCGCTTTTGGGCGGCGCGTGGGGGCGCGTCCGGCTTCTGTTGGTGACGCATTTTAGTCCATTAGCTCTCACTTTTCATTATGAGCTTGGTGATATTTGCCTGATTGGAATTTGTTGAAGTTGAGAATTTATCGAATTTATCGAATTTAATTTTGGTTCGTTATCGAACGAATCATGATATAGCTTATCTTGTGACCGTTGGATGGATACCAAAAGTATTTAGGAGGTTGGAATAATTATTCCGAGTATATTGAACGGTTGGGTTATGAGAATATGATCATTTGGTTAATTGAAGAATAATTGTGGTCTAAGGGTTCGATAATTAGCCTAGGTTCGTTAGATTTATCGAACTGGGATAATCCGGCCGTTGATTTTATCGCCGAGGGATAATGTTATTTAAATTGGTGTCGTATAATCGTTGGGAAGTTGAGATTAAAGTTTTGTCGACGTAATGGTTGATTTGGAGTTTGGAAGGGAGGAGCCGAGTCGAATTATTAAGTTAATATTGAAATTTTGGTTGCGTTAGTCAAGTATTAATCTTTATAATTTCTCTAATCAGGGGGACGGCAGAATTATCCTATGGAGGAGGACATTGGCGGACGCCAGCCATAGCGGCTTCATAGTGAGTGGACTTTGTTTTAAATAAATTAATTGCCTCATACCAGTTTGAAGCATGTTCAGTTATCCTTTTCGGCTATGCTTTATTTGGAGGTTATTATTTTTTATGCATGCATAGTTACCTGACGTGATAGACTCCCTCAGGTAACCTACCTGACGTGATAGGCTCCCTCAGGTACCCTACCTGACGTGTTAGTAACCCTCAGGTAGGTAGTGACGTTTGGCGCTGATAGACTCCCCCAAACGTCACGTAGCCAACGTGTTAGGAACCCTTGGTCACCAATGACTAACGTGGTAGGACCCCTTAGTCATCACCTCCACGATCCATGATGACTAATGTGGTAGGACCCCTTAGTCATTAGCCACATGCTTAGTTTGGATAATTAAGATTTTCTTGAGGCATATTTATTTCTTCCAATACGTTGATTTGGGAAAAACATAAGTACAGTTAAATTTGTAAATCTTTATTTTTTTTGTCCACTCACGCTAATGTTTTTAAATGTTTTTCCCCTGGGCTCTTCTGTTTTCAACCGCCCAGCTTGCAGATTAGGTTCTTGAGGTCACGTCGATCGGTCGAGGCATAGACTTCACCACCTTCCCATTCTTGTAGGTTAAGGAGTAACCTACTCATGTTTTCTTCATTTGTACTCTGCAGAATTTAGTTGCTCTGATACATTAAATCTCCAAATTCTGTATAACCTGATTAATGAACTGTGCTACTTTGAATTGTGAACCTTTCTCTTCATTCGGAATTTGAGATATTGTCACCGGCGAGCACTTAGGCTCGGGTGTGGTATTGTTGTATATCTTAGAAGTGTTGTTATCCAGGTTCTTGCCTTTATGTAATCGTTGGGTAGTCCATATTTAGGGGTGACTATGTCAAATTTTTTTTTTTGGTGGGAATTCCCCTAAAGTGGGCCCCACAGGATTCTCCCTAACGTTTCTGTATGTAGCATCGGGGCGGGTCCTGTCAATTGGTATCAGAGCATTAGGTTTTATGATTCTGTAGACCTTACGCGTTTGGTGGCATTCAACATCTCTCGAGTGATGGTCCGACCGCGGCGGATCCCATCAATAACTCTTGGGTGTCGGTGTGTTCATCAAGCACGTAGTATTTTATTTTTTTTCTTCTAAGTGTTAATCTAATAATTATGCAACTTCAACTTTCATACTAGGTACTATGCCTCGCGCCCGTGGACCTCGTAGAAATACCCCACCGATCAGGGAGGATGAGGCTGACCTTGATCCAATTATGCGTGTTAGTAGAGTTGAGCGACTATTTGAGCGTGTGTTAGCGAGATTTCCTGGCGCTAATACAGATTTCTCTGTTGCTCGTGCCAAGAAGCACGGTGCGTACTCGTTTAGCGGTGCCTCTGACCCAGCTGATGCGGAGGCTTGGCTTGGAAAACTTGAGAGAACCTTTCAGAGAATGGAATGCCCACCAGATAGACAGGTTCGGTTGGCAGTAGACTTATTGGAAGATAGTGCATATTTCTGGTGGGACCATGTTTCCAGACGACGTGTTGACACTGGTCCTGTGACTTGGGCTGAATTCAGAGTTTTATTTCTTGAGAGATATTTCTCTAGTGCCATGCAAGATCAGAAATATAGAGAATTTCAAGATTTGCAGCAAGGAGATATGTCAGTCAAGGAATTCCTAGATCGTTTCCTTTCGCTGTCCCGATATGCGCGTTCCTTGATTGCTACTGAGATTGATAAGTGTCGTCGTTTTGAGCAGGGTTTGAGACAAGAAATACAAGACAAGTTGGCCAGTACGGTGTTTACAGATTTCATGGAACTTGTGAATTCTGCCTTGAAGGCTGAGAGGAATTTGTCGTCTAGTCGCACACGGAAGTGGGAAGAGGGTGGTCCTAGTCAGGGACCATCTAAGAGGTCCTCCACATCTGGATCTGAGTCTTCAGCAGGAAGTAGAGGAAGTAGACCTGCTAGTTCTGATTCTGACTCTCGGTCGAATTTCAGAGGACAGAGTTTCAGAGGACAGGATAGGCGTCGTAGACAGGGTTTTGGACAGCGATTCAGGGGTTTTGTTAACAGAGTTACGGGGACTTCAAGTACACAGCGTGGTAGTGGTGGGACTACCGCATCTGTGCAAGGTGGACTTCCTCGTAATCCACCACCGATTTTACGTGACTACCCTTTCTATGCTAGTTGTGGTAGATATCACGTGGGGCAGTGTCAGATGGGTAGCACTGCATGCTTTCTTTGCGGACAGACAGGCCATTACCAGAGAGAGTGCCCACAGAGATTACAGAGATCTGCTTCAGTGTCGGGACATGCTACTAGACAGACATCTGGGGGAGCGTCCAGTAGTGGTAACCAGGCTAGTGCAGCCAGTCAGGGATCTACGCAGCAGGGTGGAGGACAGAGAGGACGCCCCACTACTCAGGCCAGATTGCACGCCATGACTCATCAGGAGGGTAGGACCTCTCCAGAAGTTATTATTGGTACGTTTATTGTTTTTGGATACCCTGCACTTACTTTAATTGATCCAGGAGCTACCCATTCTTTTATGTCGGGTAGATTGACACTTTTGGCCAACGTACCATCTTCCCCTCTTCTGGGGGATTGGCAAGTACTCCTTCCTTCGGGAGAAAATTTTAAGGTGTCATGGGTTTTTAATGGTTGTGACATTGTAGTAGGGAATTATAGTTTGAAGGCAAATTTAATTCCCTTAGAAATTGTGGAGTTCGATGTTATTCTGGGAATGGATTTCTTAGAGTATCATCATGCCATGGTGGATTGTTTTCGAAAAATGGTGACTTTCAGGAGTCCTGGAATGCCTGAAATTACTTTCTATGGTGAGAGAAATAATCTCCCTTCATGTCTTATTTCAGCTTTAACTGCTGATAAATTATTGAGAAAGAAGTGTCGAGCATTTTTAGCTCATGTGGTGAATACCAAGGTGGGGGAGTTTAATATTAATGATATTCCGGTAGTGGAAGAATTTCCAGATGTGTTTCCTGATGATCTACCTGGTTTGCCCCCTGTGAGAGAGATAGATTTCACCATTGACTTACTTCCTGGTACAACTCCTATCTCTCGAGCACCTTATCGAATGGCACCAGCTGAATTGCAGGAGTTGAAAACTCAACTTCAGGAGTTAGTTGAAAAAGGTTTTGTTAGACCTAGTGTTTCCCCTTGGGCTGCTCCTGTTCTATTTGTAAAGAAGAAAGATGGCACTTTGAGGTTGTGTATTGATTATAGGAAGCTGAACCAAGTTACCATACGGAATAAATATCCTCTACCTCGTATCGATGATTTGTTTGATCAGTTGAGAGGTGCTAAAGTCTTTTCCAAAATTGATTTGAGGTCGGGTTATCATCAATTACGAATCCGGGATTCTGATGTTCCTAAGACTACCTTTCGATCTCGTTATGGTCACTATGAGTTTTTGGTAATGCCTTTCGGATTGACAAATGCACCTGCAGCTTTCATGGATCTCATGAACCGTGTATTCCGACCCTATCTCGACCGATTTGTGATTGTATTTATCGACGATATCTTGGTGTATTCCAAAAGTATGAAACAACATAAGCGGCATTTGCAGATTGTGTTGCAAACCTTAAGAGATGCTCGACTTTATGCCAAGCTCAGTAAGTGTGAATTTTGGCTCGATAGAGTGGGATTCTTGGGCCATGTGGTTTCAGCTGAAGGGGTAAGTGTAGACCCTCAGAAGGTGGAAGCAGTGTTGAATTGGGAGAGACCTACCAGTGTAAGAGAGATTAGAAGTTTCTTGGGCTTAGCAGGTTATTATCGTCGCTTCGTTGAAAATTTCTCTAGAATCGCTGCACCTCTTACCAAATTGACTCGTAAGGGTGTGAAATATGTTTGGACGGAGGAATGTGAGCACAGTTTCCAAGAGTTAAAGAATAGATTAACATCCGCCCCGGTGTTGGTTTTACCTGATGATAGTGGAGAATATGTAATTTATAGCGATGCTTCCCGACAAGGTTTGGGGTGCGTACTGATGCAACATGGAAATGTGATAGCTTATGCTTCTAGGCAGTTAAAAACTCACGAGTTAAATTATCCGACCCATGATCTTGAGTTAGCTGCAGTGGTGTTTGCGTTAAAGATTTGGAGGCATTATTTGTATGGAGCAAGATGTCAAATTTTCACAGATCATAAAAGCCTTAAGTATGTGTTTACGCAAAAGGAGTTGAACTTGAGACAAAGAAGATGGATGGAATTGATTAAGGATTATGATTGCACAATTGAATATCACCCCGGAAAGGCGAATGTCGTGGCTGATGCACTTAGTAGGATGCCGTCAGTGTCCTTGTCGCATTTGAAGGTTGTTCGGGTTCCACTCTTGTTTGAGTTGCGAGCTATTGGAGCTAAGTTAGACAGTGATAATAATAGTGGTGCTCTAATAGCCAGTTTTCATGTGAGACCTATCTTGGTTGACCGGGTACGTGAAGCACAGCCTTTAGATCCCTCTTTGAATAAAATAAGAGAAGCAGTGCAGAATGGGTCACAACCGGAGTTCACTATTAGAGTAGATGGCACCTTAATGTGTGGAACTAGATTGTGTGTGCCAAATGATGAGAATCTTAAGCATGAGATTTTGGATGAAGCACACAGCTCCGCTTATGATATGCATCCAGGTGGTACTAAAATGTACAGAACACTCAGGGAACATTATTGGTGGCCCAGCATGAAAAGAGAGATTGCAGCTTATGTTAGTAAATGCCTGATTTGTCAGCAAGTTAAAGCTGAGCGACAAAAACCATCAGGCTTACTACAGCCACTACCTATTCCTGAATGGAAGTGGGAACATATCACTATGGATTTTGTGTTTAAATTGCCTCGGACTCAGAGTGGTCACAATGGAATTTGGGTGATTGTGGATCGACTTACTAAATCAGCTCATTTCTCGCCTATCAAGGAAACCTATACTTTAGACAAATTGGCGAAACTGTATGTGAATGAAGTAGTGAAGCTACATGGAGTACCTGAATCAATAATATCTGATCGAGACTCTCGTTTCACGTCTAGATTTTGGAAGGCATTACAAGAAGCTTTGGGGACCAAATTATGATTTAGCACTGCTTTCCATCCTCAGACGGACGGACAATCGGAGAGAACCATTCAGACTTTGGAGGATATGTTGAGGTCTTGTGTTCTACAGTTCAAGGGTAATTGGGATGATCATTTAGCCCTAATGGAGTTTGCTTATAATAACAGCTATCATTCTAGTATTGGGATGGCTCCTTATGAGGCTCTGTATGGAAAGCAATGTAGAACGCCTTTGTGCTGGGATGAAGTAGGTGAGAGAAAACTTTTAGCACCTGATATGGTGCAGATCACGACCGATAAAGTTAAGGTGATCAGAGAAAGGCTCAAGATAGCTCAGAGTAGACAAAAGAGTTACGCAGATAATCGTAGAAGGGATCTTGAGTTTCAGGTGGGTGACAGTGTTTTCTTGAAGTTATCTCCTTGGAAGGGCGTTGTGCGATTTGGTAAGCGTGGGAAATTGAGTCCGAGATATATTGGTCCTTTCATTATTACTGAGAGGGTAGGCGCTGTGGCCTACCGTTTGGACTTACCCTCAGAACTTTCCCAGGTGCATGATGTGTTCCATGTCTCTATGCTTCGCAAGTATGTGCCGGATCCATCTCACATTCTATATTCGCAGCCTATTACTTTGAGAGAAGACTTGGTCTATATTGAGGAACCAGTACAAATTCTTGACAGAAGAGAGCAGGTTCTCCGAAATAAGACCATACCCTTAGTGAAAGTACTTTGGAGGAACCACAATGTTGAGGAGGCTACATGGGAACCTGAGGAACAAATGCAACAGCAATACCCCTATCTCTTCCACTGACAGGTACGAAATTTCGAGGACGAAATTTTTTTTTAGGGGGGGAGATTGTGATACCCCGTATCTTTTCTTAGATTAATTTAAGGTTATGTGAGGTGAAAAATAAATTGTTTTAATTGGAGTTTAGAAATCTTTTATTTTATTTTATTTTGCCTTATTTTGGGAAGGGATATTTAGGGAAACTTCCCAAAGGGGAAGTTTCCAGATTTGTTCTCGGTAACCTTCTCTTCCCCAGACCCGAAACCTCCCCCTCTACCCGAGCACAGTACCAGCAGCCTTTCATCGCCGGTTTCTCCACCGTCCGACCACCCCAGCCTTTAAGACCGGACTCATTCTCTTCCTCTCACTCCCCTCTTCCAAACCCGACCAGCTTTATAGCATATGGTGGCCGGTGGTCACCGGAATCCACCCTTAAAGACGCGACGGCAGTGAGGGAAGAACCGATTTTGGGCTTCCATTTTTCCGGCCAAACCAGCCGGAGAAACTAGGTGGATCTTGGAGCCCTGGTCACGATGAGGATGTCTGTGCAAGCCTTGATCCACGAAACTTCCTAGATCGAGCGAATTTTGGATTTGAAATTCTAGGGTTTCAAAACTATCGAGGTAAAGTTCGTGACTTTCTATTTCGAATTGGCGCTAGTGGTAGTTATGAAAGTTGTAATTGGTGATGTAAGGATTACGGTGTTAAAATTTCTTGACCATCGGAGTTGGCCGGTCGGCGGCGCGTGGGGCCCACGCGCAGCCGCTTTTGGGCGGCGCGTGGGGGCGCGTCCGGCTTCTGTTGGTGACGCATTTTAGTCCATTAGCTCTCACTTTTCATTATGAGCTTGGTGATATTTGCCTGATTGGAATTTGTTGAAGTTGAGAATTTATCGAATTTATCGAATTTAATTTTGGTTCGTTATCGAACGAATCATGATATAGCTTATCTTGTGACCGTTGGATGGATACCAAAAGTATTTAGGAGGTTGGAATAATTATTCCGAGTATATTGAACGGTTGGGTTATGAGAATATGATCATTTGGTTAATTGAAGAATAATTGTGGTCTAAGGGTTCGATAATTAGCCTAGGTTCGTTAGATTTATCGAACTGGGATAATCCGGCCGTTGATTTTATCGCCGAGGGATAATGTTATTTAAATTGGTGTCGTATAATCGTTGGGAAGTTGAGATTAAAGTTTTGTCGACGTAATGGTTGATTTGGAGTTTGGAAGGGAGGAGCCGAGTCGAATTATTAAGTTAATATTGAAATTTTGGTTGCGTTAGTCAAGTATTAATCTTTATAATTTCTCTAATCAGGGGGACGGCAGAATTATCCTATGGAGGAGGACATTGGCGGACGCCAGCCATAGTAGCTTCATAGTGAGTGGACTTTGTTTTAAATAAATTAATTGCCTCATACCAGTTTGAAGCATGTTCAGTTATCCTTTTCGGCTATGCTTTATTTGGAGGTTATTATTTTTTATGCATGCATAGTTACCTGACGTGATAGACTCCCTCAGGTAACCTACCTGACGTGATAGGCTCCCTCAGGTACCCTACCTGACGTGTTAGTAACCCTCAGGTAGGTAGTGACGTTTGGCGCTGATAGACTCCCCCAAACGTCACGTAGCCAACGTGTTAGGAACCCTTGGTCACCAATGACTAACGTGGTAGGACCCCTTAGTCATCACCTCCACGATCCATGATGACTAATGTGGTAGGACCCCTTAGTCATTAGCCACATGCTTAGTTTGGATAATTAAGATTTTCTTGAGGCATATTTATTTCTTCCAATACGTTGATTTGGGAAAAACATAAGTACAGTTAAATTTGTAAATCTTTATTTTTTTTGTCCACTCACGCTAATGTTTTTAAATGTTTTTCCCCTGGGCTCTTCTGTTTTCAACCGCCCAGCTTGCAGATTAGGTTCTTGAGGTCACGTCGATCGGTCGAGGCATAGACTTCACCACCTTCCCATTCTTGTAGGTTAAGGAGTAACCTACTCATGTTTTCTTCATTTGTACTCTGCAGAATTTAGTTGCTCTGATACATTAAATCTCCAAATTCTGTATAACCTGATTAATGAACTGTGCTACTTTGAATTGTGAACCTTTCTCTTCATTCGGAATTTGAGATATTGTCACCGGCGAGCACTTAGGCTCGGGTGTGGTATTGTTGTATATCTTAGAAGTGTTGTTATCCAGGTTCTTGCCTTTATGTAATCGTTGGGTAGTCCATATTTAGGGGTGACTATGTCAATTTTTTTTTTTTGGTGGGAATTCCTCTAAAGTGGGCCCCACAGGATTCTCCCTAACGTTTCTGTATGTAGCGTCGGGG
Organism: Rubus idaeus; assembly: GCA_030142095.1. NCBI lineage: Eukaryota > Viridiplantae > Streptophyta > Magnoliopsida > Rosales > Rosaceae > Rubus > Rubus idaeus. Next base: position 5,293,200 of record CM057968.1, read on the forward strand.
CGGGTCCTGTCAACCGTTGAGTCATTACTCAAATCCTAGCATCGTCAATGCTCCATCTTGTATTATCCATCCACATCCACAAATCGCATACGAGATCAAGCATTCGATCTTGTCTATTCTGCCTACCTTCCAAGGAGTTGAGAAGGAGAGACCATACGATCACATCATCGACTTTGATGCCATTTGCAGCACCCCAAACAGAGGACGATTGACATATGATGAATTGAAGCTTAGAGTCTTCCAATTTTCACTCAAGGCAAAGGCAAAGATATGGTTTCACAAGCTAAAGCCAAGAAGCATCCGTTCTTGGGATAACATGCAGAAGGTGTTCCTAAACACCTATTACCCTCATCATCGCACTAGTGCCATGAGGATTCAGCTCACTACATTCATGCAAGGTGAGCGTGAATCTATCTATGATGCTTGGGAGCGTTTCAAGGATTTGGAGCTTGGATGTCCACACCATGGAATAGGCAAATGGCAGCTTGTTTCCTCATTCTATGATGGTCTATTTGATGATGACCGGAGGAGGCTTGACAACACTTGTGGCGGTAGTTTCCAAAAGAAAGGACCTAATGCCGCATGGGACATCATTGAGGAGCTCTCTATTCAATCCGGGCAGTGGGACAACCATGACCAGAGAAGAGACTCAAGGCTAAGGGAAAGAGAAGAGCCACATCTTGGTGGAAGAGAACCAAGAGGAGTAGAGCCAAGGACAAGAGCAGTCCAAGGTGTCTCCCAAATTCAGCAAGTGGATGATCTAATGAACGCAAAGTTTGAGCAACTAGAGGCTGCCATGAATACCAAGCAGCTCAAGGCACATGGAAATGCAGCTCCCCCTCATCCAATTGAGCAAGTAAAGGCAGTGGCTGTTTCATGTTCATATTGTGGTTCCTTGGAGCATGAAACCATTGAATGCCAATACTATTCAGCCACCATTCAACAAGGAGTGTTGGATGAGCAATTGTATCAAGTGGACAATTATAATCCGGAGCACCACTCCTCACAGCTCAACAATCATCCTCACTACTCCTATGGCAAGAGGCATGTGGAGAATGCAGCCATAACCAACAGCCAAGGCCATCAAGGGGGCAGTACCTATCAAGGAGGAAACAACTACCAAGGAGGTAGATTTGTTGGAGGAAGGTTTCAAGGAGGAAACCAATCTTATCAAGGAGGAAACCAATCTTATCAAGGAGGGAGATAACAAGGGTTCCAAGGCCCTAACACCTATCAAAGAGGAGCTCCTAATCCTATGTATGCTCAGGAGGCAAGCACCTCACAAGTTCCTCCAAGACAAAGCACATACCAAGCACCTCCCGGATTTGAGCACAAGAGGGAGAACTACCAAGCTCAATCAAATGATTCAAGGGAGCCTACATTCAAGGAGATACTCACTGCCCTCTCTGCAAGCCAGCTCAAGACCGATCAGAGTGTGTCCATTGTGTCCCAAGGAACTTCAAGTGGGGCAACTCTCCAAGCAACTCCAATCAAGGCAACAAGGTGGATTACCTTCACAACCGGAGCAAAATCCGAGGCAAGAGAGTGTGAAAGCGATCACCACCCTTCGTTCAGGTAGGTCTTACGATAACCTTGTCAATTATGATCCCCATGCTCACATATATGTCGCCCCTTCATCTACAACCTTCATGGAACCTTGTTTAAATTCTGAAAATTTATTTGAGGAGAATGGGGCCGGATGGGAAGAAAATGTACCATCCGGCAATTTGGAGCGTGAAGTTGGGAATTTGAGGAGAAACAAGGGGGAGGATAAGGAAGCCGGTAGGGAAGAAAATGTACCTACCAGAGGAGCATTGAATAGAGAACTGAATCAAGAGAGTTCTCTGCCAGTCCATCCGTCCGGACGCCAAGCAGTGCCGTCCGGACGCCCTTTAGTCAGTGAGGAATTCTTGCCAAATCCGTCTGAATGCCAAGCAGTGTTGTCCGGACGCCTGTCTTCTCAGCCTAAAAATTTGCAGCACCCGTGTAATCCGTCCGGATGCCAGGAGGTAGCGTCCGATCGTCTGGGACCAGAACAGAAAAGAAATTCTACTCGAGAGGAAAATATTCAAGTGTCCAAGCCTCCATCAACTAGTGTCTTCAACCATGAAGATGGAATCCCCTTGGAGGAGGAATTTGGGCAGTTATCTCTTGATCATGAGTTTGACAAGAGGGATTACAACAAGAGGAAGAGCAAGAATGTCACATTTGACAAAGAGGATGGCAAGTTGAAGAGTGCACAAGTGCCAAGCAATGATGTTCCAAGGAGATGTCACTTGAGTGTACCTCCTTTGCATGCAACAACTCATCAAGTGCCTCTTTCATTTCCTCAAGCTCAAAGGAAGGAGGATTTACAGAAGAAGAACAACAAGTACCGAAAGGAATTGATTGAGTTGTTCAAGAAAGTTAACATCAACATCCTCTTGCAGGCCCCGGGCAATCCGCCAGGAAGTGGCGCTCGGACGCCGGTCAGCTCAAACAGCTTTTTCAGAAATCCCGTGCAATTTGTCCAGACGCCAAGGGATATCGTCCGATCGTCTGGCGCCTGGACAGAAAAGAAATTCTACCCGAGAGGAAAATGTTGAAGTGTCCAAGCCTTCTTCTATTAGTGTCTTCAATCATGAAGATGGCACACCATTGGGGGATGAATTTGGGCAGTTGTCTCTTGATCATGAGTTTGACAAGAGGGATTACAACAAGAGGAAGAGCAAGAATGTCACATTTGACAAAGATGATGAGAAGTTGAAGAGTGCACAAGTGCCAAGCAATGATGTTCCAAGGAGATGTCACTTGAGTGTACCTCCTTTGCATGTAACAACTCATCAAGTGCCTCTTCCATTTCCTCAAGCTCAAAGGAAGGAGGATTTACAGAAGAAGAACAACAAGTACCGAAAGGAATTCATTGAGTTGTTCAAGAAGGTTAACATCAACATTCCCCTTCTAGATGCTATCAAGCAATTCCCTCCATATGCCAACTTCTTGAAGGAGTTGTGCACCAACAAGAGGAAGTTCTTGAAGGATGAACAAATCATATTGAGTGAGGATGTCTCTGCTGTCCTACAAGGCAAGCTTCCTCCCAAGGTTAAGGATCCCAGTTCATTCACGGTCCCTTGCATCATTGGCAACAAGGGATTCGACAAGGCAATGTTGGATTTGAGAGCATCAATAAATCTGATGCCTTATGATATGTACAAGACCCTTGCACTCGATGACGTCAAGTCAGTGAAGATATCACTCAAGCTTGCTGACCGGAGCCAAGTTGTGCCCAAGGGAATTGTTGAGGACGTTCTTGTCAAGATTGGAGAACTCCTCATACTGGCTGTTTTTGTGATCCTTGACATGAAGAAGAGGAGACGCTTATCCTCTTTGGAAGGCCTTTCATGGCCACAGCTGGTACTAAGATAGATGTGAAGGAGGGAATCCTCACAATGACGGTTTTTGACACCACCATTGGTTTTCGAATCTTCGATGCCATAAGAAGTCCGCTGCCCTTGGGGAACTGTTTTCGGATTGATGTGTTGGGGGATGCCGTTGCAACTTCTTTCATTGAATCCAACTCTAGAGATCCGTTGGAGACTTCCATTGCTTACCCCGACATGGAGTTCCTTGATGAAGAGATAATGGATGCAGCATTTGCATTGACTACTATGCCATCTACTTCCATTCCCTATCACACTGAGACTTCACCATCATGGGCACCAAAGTTGCAGCCCTCCATTGTGTCACCTCCTAAGCTGGAAATGAAGCTACTGCCCTCCTCATTGAAGTATACATACTTAGGTGAAGATCAGACACTTCCTATTGTCTTGTCTTCCAAGCTTTCCACAAGTGAAGAGGAGAAGTTACTTGCTGTTTTGAGGGAACACAAGACTGCTTTTGGGTGGACAATTGCAGACATTAAGGGCATAAGTGCAAGTGTGTGCACTCATAACATTTATATGGAAGAGATGCCCAAAGGAGATTGAACCCACCAATGATGGAGGTGGTGAAGAATGAAGTCACAAAGCTCCTTGATCATGGAGTTATCTACCCCATCTCCGATTCTAAATGGGTGTAACCGGTTCAAGTGGTGCCTAAGAAGGGAGGGCTGACCATAGTACAAAATGACAAGGGAAATGACATCCCTCAAAGAGTCCAAAGTGGTTGGAGAGTTTGTATTGACTACCAGAAGCTTAATACCGCCACAAGGAAAGATCATTTCCCCCTTCCTTTGATCGATCAAATGCTTGAGAGGTTGGCTGGACATTTTCATTTTTGTTTCCTTGATGGGTACAGCGGCTACAACTAAATTGTGATAGCTCCCGAGGACCAAGAGAAGACCACTTTTACATGTCCTTTTGGCACCTTCGCCTACCGTCGAATACCCTTCGGTTTATGCAATGCACCGGCCACATTTCAAAGGTGTATGATGGCATTGTTTCATGACATGACGGAGAACTTTATGGAGATTTTCATGGATGATTTTTCTGTCCATGGGAATTCATTTGAGGAGTGCCTAGCACACTTGGCTCTTGTGCTAAGGAGTTGTGTGGAGACAAGCCTTGTGCTTAATTGGGAGAAGTGTCACTTCATGGTAGATGAGGGCATTGTACTTGGCCATGTGATCTCCAAGAGGGGAATTGAAGTTGACAAAGCTAAGATATAGCTTATGCAGAAACTGCCTCCTCCGGTTAATGTGAAGGGAGTGATGAGTTTCATGGGACATGCCGGTTTTTACCGGAGGTTTATACAGGACTTCTCCAAGATTTCGAAGCCATTGTGTGATCTACTCTCCAAGGATGTTGCTTGGAGCTTTGATGAGAAGTACATGTCGGCATTTGAGGAGATTAAGGAGCTTTTGATTAGTGCTCCTATCATGTGTGTGCCGGATTGGACGCTCCCGTTTGAGCTCATGTGTGACGCATCCGATTATGCTATGGGTGCTGTTTTGGGGCAGCGGACAGAGAAGAGGCTGCATGCTATCTACTATGCTTCTCGGACATTGAATGATGCTCAAGTGAACTACACGACAACCGAGAAGGAGCTCCTAGCTATTATCTTTGCTTTGGAGAAGTTTCGGAGCTATTTTATAGGCTCTAAGGTGATTGTGCATACCGATCACGCTGCATTGAGGTACTTGATGACGAAGAAGGATGCAAAGCCTCGCCTCATTCGATGGATGCTATTATTACAAGAGTTTGACTTGGAGATCCAAGACAAACCGGGAAGAGAGAATGTAGTAGCGGATCACCTCTCAAGACTTGTTGGGGGAGGTGATGATTCAACCATTCCTTTGGTTGAAGGCTTTCCGGATGAGCAGATTTTTGCTATCATCACCACTATGGAGCAGCCATGGTATTCCATTCTAGTTAATTACTTGGCTAGTGGTGGTACATATAGACCAAAGGGAGCTACTCACCATAGTTGAGGAAGTTCAAGAGAGATGCCCAATCATTCATTTGGGATGACCCCTACCTATGGAAAGAGGGGAAGGATCAGATTTGGAGGAGGTGTATACCGGAGAGTGAAGTTCCACTGATTTTGGAACATTGTCACAACCACACATGGGGTGGACACTTCGGAGGAAAGAAGACGGCTTTCAAGGTCTTGCAAGCCGGATTTTATTGGCCTTCACTCTTCAAGGACCAGCTGCCCCTCACCAACATATTTGAGCTAGAAATCTTTGATACTTGGGGCATTGACTTCATGGGACCCTTTCCTAGCTCTTATGGGTTCCTATACATATTGGTGGCAGTGGATTATGTGTCTAAATGGGTAGAGGCACAAGCAACAAGGACCAATGATGCTGTTGTGGTCACAAAGTTCCTCAAGGAACACATACTTACAAGGTTTAGCACACCACGGTTTATCATAAGTGATGGAGATTCTCAGTTCATCAACAAGAGCTTTACTGCCCTCATGACTAAGTATGGAGTCAAGCATAAGGTTGCCACACCTTAGCATCCACATACCAGCGGCCAAGTTGAGGTCTCTAATCGAGAAATCAAGTCTATATTGGAGAAGGCTGTCAACACCACTAGGAAGGATTGGAGAGCACAAAACTTCTTGATGTGTTAGAACTCGTCTATGGCAAAGCTTGCCACATGCCAGTAGAGCTGGAGCACCGAGCATTTTGGGTTGTAAAGGCCATGAATTGGGACTTAAGGGCAGCCGGTGACAAGAAGAGGTTGGACTTGAATGAGCTTGCTGAAATCCGCAATGAAGCTTATGAGAGTGCAGCCTTGTTCAAGGACAAGACCAAGGTCTGGCATGAGAAGAACCTCAAGAAGAATGAGTTTGTTCCCGGGAACAAAGTGTTGCTATACAACTCAAGGTTGAAGTTGTTTCCGGGAAAGCTAAGCTTAAGATGGAGCGGTCCTTATGAGGTTGTGAAAGTATTCCCACACGGAGGTGTGGAAGTAAAGAACCTCCAAGATGGAGAATATTCAAAGTGAATGGGCAGAGCCTGAAGCTGTACCATGGTGGTACGTTTGATACTCAGGAGGAAGTTGAACGGTTCACCGAAGTTCCCAATGTCACCTAAGGAGGAAAAGACCGGCTTGAGGGTCTCTAAAAACAAGCGCTCATGGGGAGGCAGCCCCATATCCCCGACTCTTGAAGTACATCATGAATAACATCACCAAAGGTCGTAAGCATTGGATTACAAGGTCTTGAAACCTTGTTGTTGGTGATTGTTCGTGTCTAAACGGAAAGCATGCGCTTCGAAGGGGAATACTTTTATCTTTGTTTGTTTTCATTCTTGTTTGTTTTGTGAGTTTTGTGAGTTTTGTGTTGTGTGTCATATTTCTCACCCAAAGTTTATTGTTAAATTCACTTATCACATTGGGGACAATGTTAAGTTTAAGTGTGGGGGTGAGAATTGGGTTCGTTCTAGCCAAAATGTTTCAAAATTTTCATTTTTTATCAAGTTCCAGTAGCTAATCCGTCCGGACACCCTGCTAGTGTCCGGAAGCCCACAAGTCTGGGAGGTAAAATCGTGTGGTTTGGACCTAGAACTTGCTCAAAGACCACGTAAAGCTTTTGATTGATCCATTTGCAGTTAGAAATGACTAAGGCATTAGTTGAACACCATGGCCAAATTGACCATCATCCATATGAATTTGAACTCTAGGAATAGCCCTCTTGAGCCATATACATCATTAGCTTTCCTTTGTTCACCCACTTCACACACATTCATTCCACCACTTCAAATATACCATCACCATTGTATTTACAAGACTTTGATAGTGACTTCTTATCCTTGATGCTTGGGATTCTATGATTGTACTAAAAAAGGAAAGTTTGGAGGAGTTGTTTATTTTTAGTTTTTATTGTTCAAAGAAAGAAAGAAAGAAAATCAAAAACAAAAAGAAGGAATAAAGTTCCTCAAGAAAAATAAAGAAAAAAATAGAAAATGAGAAAGAAGAAAAATCCAAAAAGAAAGTAGCTTGTGAATAAGGTTTGAGGAGAATAAGAAAATAATTTGGTTGAAACATTTGGTTGAGTTTCAAAGTCGTTGATATGTCTTGTGAACACTTAGCACCACTCATATTTCCATTCCACTACCATTACCCCTTGTCCCCGTTTTACCATGGTAAGTCCTTGAGATCTAACGATTTATGGTTCGATTTGTAGAGAGTTGGTTGATGAGCAAGCATATGGGAACATTCTTTGTGCATTTGTTATGCGAGTAAACACTTTGACCCTATACACGTGAGCGGAAATACTTAGTGATCTTTGCGAGAGTTGTGGTTAATGTGTTTAGTTGTGTCTATTTGATTGCATGAGTTGGATTGTACATTGTTTTCCACACACTTCACCGAGCATGATTGAATTGCGCTTGTTAAATTCTTAGCAAATTTGTGAAGCATTGATCTTATGTCTCTTGTTTACAACATCCCGAGCTCGTTGAGGACTATGGTTGAAGAAAGTTTTGTTTGAATTCAGTTTTTCCCTTTCTTGTGGTTTATTGTGTTTCCCTTATTGTTTTATGTTGTGTTTGCTTGACGACAAGCAAGATTCAAGTGTGGGGGTGTGATTTGCACTTATTTATAGCGCAAATTGTGTTCCTAATCACGAGAGTTAAGCTTATCCGAAGGCGTTTTGTTACTACTAATATGCGTTTTCATGATTTCAGGTTACTTATGTGACTTGAGGTAATTTGGCACAAGAAGGTGCATTTTGACTACTTTCGGGCACACTTCCGAGAAGAGGACAAGAAGCCAACCATGGCTTCTAGGCAATGAAGATTGCACAAATTTACCTTCGGAAGACGTTGTCATTGAAGGCCTTGAAGAATCGAAGAAAGGAAGGAAAATGAAGAAATTCCATTTCTTGCGATTTTTCTGGCAAACCACCACCACAAGAGGCGGCAGCACCGCCGGACCACCACCGGAGCACCACCACAGAAGGAGAGACTCTCCTACACCAGCTACACACATGTGTGGCACACCTCTCACATGTCCACTCATCCACTCATCCCTCCACCAACCCATAATTTCCTCCACTTCACATTTCTTTATGTGAGTGGCTCTCCCTTTTCCTTAAACTAATAAACATTGCAGCTACTATGACTACCCTATCAGCCACACATGAAGAAAATAACTTCATTCTAGCAAAAAACACAGCAGCCCCCTTCTTCCCCTTCTCCCTCTCCTTCTTCTCCTCTATTTCTTCTTCTTCTTTTCTCTTCTTCCCATTCTAAATTCCGGCAACTTTCTCTATCACTTCCGGCCACCTTCTTCATCTTTTCTTTCTTTCTTCTTCTACCTTCCTCACTCTTTTCTCTCTTCCATTCTCACCACCAAATGCGTGCTACCCCTCACCTCACCAAAACAGCCCCCACAACAACATCAAGAATTGCAAGGATTGAGACTTGGAGCAAGGAGGAGTTCATAAAAGAGGAGGAGAAGTCTTGGAGACATCATTGAGCATTCTCTAACTCTTTTACCTTTTAGTTTCATTGCTTTAATTCTTGTAATTTGAGATGTACACTATCTATTGAAATTGAGTTTGTAAGCTCAATAACTTTGTTTATCAAATTTGCAATTGTTGCTTATTTACTTATTTGCATGTTCTCTTTGAAAACACCAAAAATATGAACACTACATCCATGTGCACATACTTCACTTCACTAGTATATAGCTGATCTCTTATCTCACCATTTTAGTGCTAGAATAGCTTGGTTACCACACACATTACCAAGGTGATTTTAGGGCCTTCCAATCCCTTGGGTACGATAATCCCTCGGTTTTAATCTATACCATCCACTACACTTTGACGACGATACGCAACTCATTTTAAACCTGAACTTATCGTTGTGTCAGAGAGTATACACAACTATGAACAAATTAAAAGTTACTCTCCACAACCTAGGTTCTAACTATTGCTCAAACAATACACAATTGAATAACAATTAGATATGCAACAATCACATTCAATTGTACAACCTAGAATCCCAAAGTGAGCATCATCAATAGCTCACCACGGACTATATCTATCAATGTATGAACAAACACACAATATGCTAATCAATTAAGCACAATACAATAGATAAGCAAACACATAAACAACACAACGATATGTTTACTCGGAAACCTCTACCTCTAGAGGGAAAACGGAGGGGAGCCGTATCCCATGCTTTTGTGTAACACTATAAAAACGGCAATTGGCAAACACGTACAAGGGGGAAACACAGTCCCAAACTCTACACTATCTACCTATAGACTAGTGGCAGCTCTAACCTTGTGTAGCCTCCAAATGCTTCTTCAAGTGCTCCCACTTCAAGTTGCTCCGATTGATTGACCTTTACCACGTGAATCCTCCAACCGCAAGCATCACCGACTATGCAAGTGTGTGTGTGTGTGTGTGTGTGTGTGTATGAATGAATAATGAATTCAATTCGATTAACACAAGCAATTCACAAGGAACAATTGCTTGAATTAACCAAACCGAATTGAAAAGCCTTGAATATGATTCAAGGGTTGATTTAGTTATTCACAAGGAACAATAACCAAATCAACAAACATCAAAGATGTGAGAAACCTATAACATGGATCTAGGGTCACTCAACAATACCAGAAAACTCTCTCAAAGATGTATTTGACAATAGGGAAGAGTTGGCCGAAATGAAACAAAAGAGTTCTATTTATAGAATTTGTCCAGACTGATATGCGATCGATCGAACGACATTACGCGATCGATCGCACAGTGCAAAATAACAAGACAGAAGCGAAAACCCTCATGTGCGATCGATCGCATAACATGTTGCGATCGATCGCAAGAAAGAGAGCAACAGATATATTCCACACTCAAATCAAATGCAACGGCCATATTGTCCACGTGGACCATGCGATCGAACTCATGGTATCGTGCGATCGATCGCACGTCACAAACCAATGGACATATTGTCCCACGTGGTGCGATCGATCGCCAATCATGGTGCGATCGATCGTAAGGAAAGAGATGCAAGACACCAAATTGAAAATACCAATTTGAAATACTTTTAGCAAAAATGGCTTGGCAAGCGGAAGACTAAGAAACTATAACAAATAATTTTTCAAAAGATAAGCCAATAATACCAAAGAAAAATAAAGTCAAGCATTTCATCCCAAATAAAATCATCAAATATTTTTATAACAATAGAAGCTCATAGAGTTCTAGACAAACAAAAACACTATTTAAAGGATAAAATCAAGCATTTCATCCTTAATAAAAACATCAAATGGTTTTATAACAATACAATCTCATAGAGTTCTAGACAAATAAAAACATCATTTGAAGGAGGCACAAAACCAACCATTTAACGAAAAACTCACTATGGAGTATAAAATGGTTTTGTGGTGCTATTGCAACTATACCTCAATATATAGGAGACATAAAGACAAGATTGCTATTAAAAGCAATTTGTGCATTAAAACATTGGTCTCCACCTAAAAATCTTAATTTGCAACTTAGATAAAATATCCAAAAAATATGAGCAATAAGAAGCAAATCAAGACACCCAAAACTCATGTTAGAGACAACTAGAACAATAAGAACTAGTTTAATGAAGCAACAATTTTGACAACAAAATTGACATGAGTTAAAATGGGATTTATATCCTCTACAAAACAACCTCAACAACAAAAAATACTCAAAAGTACGAAGAGGTAAGAAGAAATAAAGCTTTAAAAGCAATTTAGGTCGATAAAATTGCATGCAGCAGAGAGGCGATCGATCGCAAAACAGGGTGCGATCGATCGTGAAAAATCAAAAGAATAAACTGCTCTCTGTCAGTGCATTCGATCGATCGCCCGATAAGGTGTGATCGATCGTGTAGAGAACAATATAAAAAGATGCTTTGTGCCAATGAATGCGATCGATCGCCCAATAAGGTGTGATCACTACAAAAAAACTGGTTATTGATAGCACTATAATAGCGTTTTTCCCATAAATGCTATAATAGTCACTTTTCAGACCAAAAAAAAAAAGAAACCTAATATAAGCGCTATGGTATCTATTTTATATTACGCGGGTTCATTGGCGCTTCATTTATATCGGGCGGGATCTAATTTTTTCATTTGGCGGTATAGCTATCTCGCAGCTACAACGTTTCATTAAAATAGAACAAAAAGCAAAAGCCTAAGAAAATAGAGTGAGCCTCCATCTATACAGCCTCCATCACGAGCTACAACCAAAAGCAAGTCTGCTCTGCTCACTGCAGTGACTATTGCAATCCCAGCACCATCACGAGCTCCTATGCCGCCATTGATTCGAACCGTGAAGCTGTAGTCCTCTCCATCGGCCCCTCCTCTCTCTCTAAAGCCCAACTCAGATTCTCTTCTTTTGTCTCCATTTCCCTATCCTTTGCTCAATCACCTTTGCACAGATCACAACTTCGTGTAGGCCAATCTCCAATTCGTGTCGCTCTCTTCTCTCAGCCCAAGATGTGGTATGATTTTCTTCTCTACTTCTTTCTTCCTCTTCTTGATGATTCTTTGGGTTTAATACCGATTGTGGATTTAGTGAAAATTGGGTTTCTATTGTGTTAGGTCTGAGGTTAGTTCATGTTGATAGATATCAATGACTATTGTCATTTTGTTGCTCTTTAACTATGTGTTTGCTTTGGGTCCTGAGTTCATAGATAGTGAAAGAAGTGGTGCTGCAAATATCAATTAATCCTGGACGTATTGACCAAGTTTAATGGAAAATAGAAACATCACTTTAATTTCTGGAAAAGGCTGGCTCTTTTATTTGATTTCTTGGTTCTCCCCTCTGTCAGTCTCTCCTCAGACTATTAGCTCTTTTTGTCTGTCACATTTTCTCTCCTTTCAGTCTTGTTCACTCATTGAGACTCTTTTCCATGTACTCTCAAATTTTCTCTTACAATCTCACTTTGAAAGCTAAGTTTGAGTTCTGCATATAATTAGTTAGTTGAATGAATGCTTCTTATTAATGCAATCTGTATAATATTAGAATCTGTATTTTTTTTCCTTAATGTATAATAGTTTAATTTCTGCTTCATTTCGATTTCATTTGAATTTTGATACAATAAATAATTAATGCATATATTATCATGTTAATTTATCTCCAACTAGATGGTTCCGTTTTCTTCTTTACTTTCTAAAAGTGAAAGAGTTTCACATTCTGTATGCTTATGATTTGATTTGAGATAATGATTTCTAGTTGTAGCCTTTAATTCTTGTTATTGGATTATCCGGTCAAGAATCACTTAATTTATTATATTCTTCTTGATTTATAGTGTGTGAAGGGAGGTCCAAAAAAGGTGAGCAACCAATATTGCTATCAATGCAAAGAACTGGAGCACTCCACTAGTTCTTGTCCGTGGAATTGGTTTACCTGATTACACAGTGCAAGAAAGCAAGGTGCAGTAGTGGTTGCTGCACAGGAAGGTGAGAAAAAGCCTACTATTTTTAGAATTCCATAATGAGGTTTTGGGTTATGTTTACTTCCATCAATTTGCACAATTATATATTTGTTTGATTTTGTTTGTTTTCTGCCTTCAGGTTAACAAGCTTACTATTCAGGTTAACAAGCTCTTTATCTATTTTTTTTAATTATGGAAGAGCTTTGTATTCTATTTGTAAAAACCAGAATTGGCGTTTTTATGTCTGGGATTGAAATGAGGCTATCAATCCCAGTATTCTGGAAAAACGAAAACAATCAATCAATTCCAGTATTGTTAGTGAGGCTATCAATTCCAGCTTATGCAAGGCTATTTGGAGGCCAGAGATTAATTGGAAAGGATTTTATTAAAAACTAATCAATCAAGGATTTAGCTAACAAAATCCTATCTAAAGATGCCACACTAACAACTTACCTTGCTGTAAACACGTAGAGGCATAGGGTGTTGATCACACTCATATTCAATCAATACTTGTGTAGGAATGCCAATACTCAAATATACCAACAATCTCCCCCTTTGGCATTCCTATACAAAATCAAATAGCTCTTGAACAACAACCTATGCTACAAGAACCAATAACCACGTTTCCACATCAGTTGTCATTTAAATGACACACTCGGACCTGAAACACTTATGAACAAACAAACTTGTGAAAAACAATTGTGGCAATATAGCATAATTAAACATGGCCAACAAATATAGCATATGGTCTTTTCTTCTCCCCCTTTTTGAATAGGGATGCCAAAGGCATTAAGAAACTCCCCCTTAGAGGCACCACTATGTGATAGATAAGCAAGAGACTTGTATCACAAAACAATCACAATAAGTAGTGACTAAACACTCAAAACTCCCCTAAATTGATGAAGATGTATGCAAAAATGTTTAATGCAATCACACAATGAGTAGGGAATTATCCACACACTAATAAGAGGGAAGAGGCATAGCCTTTAGTCAAAGTATATGTCATGACTTCACCATATAACTACAACAAAAGCAGTTTTTACCTATTGAATCAAGGTAAGACACAACAAAGTAAGCAAGAGTCTGATCGAGTATCCTTGTACCTTTGTGATGATTGGCGAACATATTTCAATGTGGGATCTATATCAGACTAGGAATCACAGAAAGGCACCAACAAAGAAATTAAACCATCTTTTTGCACTCCTTATACCTCCTGTGTGGGCAATATATTGATTTCTTTTTGGCCTTTCACACAATTTACTCACAAAATTTTGTGATTCACATACCACCGGGGTGACCAAACCATTCCATTTTTTTCTCAATTCTTGTATCGTTCACCACGACCAAGGCCTAATTACTTTAGGAATAGCTTGGCCATCAAACCATTCCCGTTTCTGCCTAATCCCTATATCGTTCACCACGACCAGAGCGTAGTTACTTTGGGAATAGCTTGACAACGCTCCAATAACAATTTTTTTTTTTTGAACAAGGAGCAAGAAACAAGCAATTGATCACATATGTGACCTATACCTGATCAACCATGCTGATAGTTATCACCACAAGAAAAATATGTGTGTATGTGCAAAAGCCAAAGGTGGTTAAGAATATTTTGTCCATGCTCAAGATCACATAGCCATGTCAAAATAAAATTCAGGATCAGTTATTCAACTCGTCATACTCATATACATAAAGCCATGAAAAATACTTTGTCAATCTAAGATCAACTTACTCTAGCAAACAGTGTGGGATACATACCCTACATGCAATCCTAGTAATCTGGAAATTTTATGAACCAACAGAAAAACACCCACTGCAAATGCACCTATACTACCATGATTTCACATGCAATAGATGCAAGCTATATGAAAAACTCAAGGGAATGTTTTCAGTGCTTAGTGCACACACATATGACAATAAACCAATCATCATTAATCAAGGCTTCTTACACAATTTTTTGGTTCAAAAAGTGACACAAAAACAAAATACGAAATTATGTTCAAGTTCACTTTAATAGCAACCAAAAAGAATGAATAAGATAAGAATCACTACTTACCTCACGTGCAACTTGTCTTCAAGTTCAAATTTCATCATCCATTGTTCCAATGATGGCTTAAGCATACTGATCCTTTTGAACTTGCTTCAAATCAGTCCTCAAATTTGACACAGGATTAAGAATAGGATCATCATGCACATCATCACTCTCTTCATTTAGAGAGTAAAACCAAAACCACAAGACGTGTGGCGTTCATCCTTGTTCACATTCCTACAAGGGGTTAACAGACAAGCTTTATTATCAGTATTCATAGATGCATGAGAATCATTGCACAATTCTGGAAAATATTTATTTGATCCTTTTTTCACCCAAGTCTGTTTATTTTTCGTCTTCAGACCTGCTGGGATTGCAACCATCTTTGCAATCCTGGTAATCTGCATTAAATTATTTTTCAGTTCAGTCTACAGGTTTGCAGCAGAGTTAAATTATGACCCTTGCTTATGTTTTCTCATTTTCTTACGCAGCTGATTGCAACGTGGACGAATATGTCCAGGTTTTCCACAAAAATGGCATGTAGGAACGAAAGTTTTTGGCTTAGAAACATACCTGGACTGATGAGTTGTAACGACCCGGACCTAATTTATCTAATTAGTAGTTATTTTACAGTGAATCAGCAAGAAAATTTAATTTGGAGATTCCAATTAGTAACTTTAATGGGTCCTCAGGTTGACGTTTTGAGTGCTTTAGAATTTGAATGAAGTTTCTTCACGAAAGTTGTAAAACGCGTTAAACCGAGTTCGTAGATATAAAGTACACTAAAATCGGGGTACGTATGAAAAAGTTATTGTCAGCAGAAGTCGGGTTCTTGTTTTTGGAGGAGAATTTATATAGGGGCATTTTAGACTTCTTGGGTTCATTTTCAGAACCCTGGCCTCTCTCTCTCTCTCCTCTCCCCCGTGCGTCCCTCTTTTCTTCCCTTGGGACTGCCGGTTTTCTTCCGGCCGTTTCTCGGCCGTCCGGCCACCTCCGACCGTGAAATCGGTCCCCGTTTCTTCCTCTCCTCCTCCTCTTCAAGCCTATACCAGCCATCTACAACGAATTCAAGTGTAGTAGGAGAAATCATAAGCCAAGTTCACCCAAAAACCACCGAAACTGCCCATATTTTCGAAGCTTGTCGGCGCCGATTCCGGCCAAATTGGCCGAGACCACTCACTGGGCTTTGAAGCCCTCCTCACGACGAAGCCATAGCCACTGGCCTTTCCCCGATTGGTTGCCGGAGGAGGGAGAATCGACGAATCAAAGTCCGGCCACCCAAGAGGTTCGTTCGTGACTTTTGAGGCAAATTCCGGCCAAACTATTCCGATCCAGACTTGATGACAGGTATAAAAGCTGCTCCCCTTGATGTTGTGAACGTTGTGTTAAATTTTGGTGACCATCGGAGATGGTTGATCCGGAGGCGCGTGGGGTTCACGCGCAATCGCTTGTGGCGGCGCGTGGTGGCGCGTCCGGCCTCCATTTGTGGTCTATTTTCGTCCGTTAGCTTGCATTTGCCTTTACAAACATGTTAGTATGAAGATTCAAGGAAATTATCGAAGTTTAGGAATTTATCGGATTAAATCTCGGTTCCTTATCGAGCGATTCGCGTTCTAGATTATTGTGTAACCGTCAGATGGTTACCGAATTTTTTGGTGATGTTAAGATAATTATTTTGAGACTATTTGACGGTTGGATTAAGAAAATTTGACAAATTGGTTAATTAGAGGATAATTGTGGTTTATGGGTTCGATAAATAATTATCGTTCGCTTGATTTATCGAACCGCGACAATCCAACCATTGGATGTGTCGCCGAGCACTTTTGATAAATGAAGGTGTCGAAGAATAAATTTTGAGGAGTTTGGGATTCGAAAATTTGTCGTTGGGTTAGGGATACGAGAATTCCCCGATGGAAAACCTAATAGAATTAATTGGTTGTTTTTCTAATTATTTACTCGGTCGTCGAATTAATCCCTTAGCGTGATACGTTTTATTCAGGAGAATGAGTTGAACCGTGGACCGAGGAGATATGTGCTACGCACAAGGAATATCCGAAAATCTGTGAGTGGACTTTGTTTTTAAATTAAATGTGCATGCGATTCTATATTTCGAAATAACTGTTTCCTCGTAATAAATTCTTGTCTATCGTATTCAATTTATGATTATTAGTCTTGAGCATGGATACGGATTCTCGTGTTTTGATTTCTGTTTTCCCTCTTTATGCGTGAATTTCTTGATTCTCAAATTATTGGCTCGAGACTTGGATTATAATGTTTCACGAGGACTTAAAGATTTGATATGCAAGAATTTATTTTCATACCATGATATAAATCATTTGAGATCCATGAATTGTGCCTTTATATCTCGAGCATGAATTTGTTTCCCCATCAGATATTCGAAGTCACAGAATTTAGTTATTCGGATTCACTTTTCCGGAAAATTCTATTGAGGCTCGAGATAACGCTTTGCTAGCATTTGAGATTTTCTATCCTATAAGGATGTTTTTGGGGAAATGTATTATCCGAGGCTTAATAGTTTTAATCACATATTCGAGGAATTGGCACTCCTTCCGAGGTATTCCCCTTCGTGACAAGTTTCGTATTAAGCCTCAGTGTTTTATGATTTGATTTTGGGGAGAATTTTCTATGATTTTGTACGAGAGATTTTGGTGATTTACCCTAGTTGTGATTTGATCACCATACTGTTACCCGTAGCTGCATGCATGCTCATTTTTCCGCCTTCGTGGCGAGGGGACGATTATCCCCGGAGCCCATCCGTCTTAGTGATGAGGTGATGTCTTGTCTTTTGTGATAAGCTCACCGGAGCCCAGTGTTCGTTTCGCCTATGTGGCGAGCGAATACGTACGGGAGATAGGGAGACGTTGATTGTTAGTATGGTGAGATTACCTCTCCTCCCCACTATTTCCCCAGCGTTTTTATCGATTGAAGATTCAAGATTTTCAACATTCTTATTTTTAAATATATTTGCATGCACACCTATTGAAAAAGAAAATTTTGGGAAAGCATAATTATTGTTTTATTTTCGATAATGCTATTTTTTGTCCACTGACGCTAACGTTTTTCTTTTCAAATGCTTTCCCCTGGGCTCTTCGGTTTTAAATCGCCCAGGTTGCAGATTAGACGAGGTCGGGCCACGTTACGCAGTCGAGGCATTAGTTTCTTGTCGCGTCCATTCTTTTTAGTAGACTTTCCTTTCAATTTGGTATTATGGAAAATCTTGTAGTATCACTAGTGTGCTCTGAAGTACCGAATATTGTTGAGTGGATTATTGAAGTATTAATTGGCTATTTGTTATTATGGTGGATGTATATGGTTATGGTGAGCGAGGAGGCTCAGGAGTTCAGTTGGTTTTGTTGGTTAAATTTAGAAGTGTTAAGATTTGGAAATTGCAGGTTTTGGGTAGTCCATTTTAGGGGAGGTTATGCCAAATTTTTCGGTATAAATTTCCTTAAGGCGGGCCCCGCAGGTCCACCTCAGATTCCAGGGTGGAACTTCGAGGTGGGTCCTGTCATGAGTACTCGGTTGTAACTCATTACTTACCTGAGGGCATTGATGACATATCTGCGATCCCTGTTCTGAAACAGATTTGGATGCATGTTACTGCATCATATAAATTATATTTAGGGGATACCAAAAGTTCTTTTGTCTTTACTGTAGGACAGGAACTGAAAGCAGTACAGCCAGTCGTACAAGTTTGTAAAAATGACCACAATAATTTATTTTAACATTGTATATTAACTCTGCAGCTTTGATGCAGCATTGATTGTATTGTCTCTAGTTGAATTGTTGATGGCAACTTTGATGGTAAATCTGTACTCATGTTTTTAGCTTTTGATATATATATATTTTTTGTAGGTAAAAATCCTTATGCAATGTCAGTATTAAGTTGAGTTCCGACAGAACTAGATGCTCCAGATATTGCTGACAAAAGGTAATTGCTATTTTTGGTGTATTAGGTTAGCTAGCTGGTTGGGTATAATGGATTTTGATAGTGGAACTTTGTGTAATTCTAAGTTCTTTCTCCTTCTAAGTTTTAAGTAATTCTATTGGTCACGGGCCTTCAAATAAAATGCTTTTGGTCTATTATTGTCAATGCTAAGGAAGCTATCCTGGTTTATGAGTGTTAATTTGCCTATATTCTTTCTAAATAATTTGTTAAATTTCTGTACTTTTCTTGAATGCAATATTATCAAACATGTTGGCCTCTCGTATAGGAAATTGAGTAAACTAAGTTTGTAAAGATAGATTGTGTTTGTTTAATTGGTTTTGCTATGTTTAAAATTTTTGTTTCTCTTTTGGTAGTTCAAATAAAGATACTAAGAGTATGAGTTTGTACTACATTGGAGAAGCAGTGGATTGATGTGGTCATGAATGCTGGGACTTGCACACTTTTTAAATGGGAGAGTGTAGTACTTGTATCTTTTGATTAGATTGATTACTAACCTCAAATCACATCTAGCTTTTGAAACAATTTTATTGTATTTGTATTTGATATTGATACATGTAGTGTGAATATTTGCCATATAGTATACTATTTTGATGATTTATGTGCAATTTCTTGTACTAGAAAAAAATTAGCGATAAAAATTATCTAATTGATACAACGTTTTAAAGTCATTTGACAGCACTCGGGAATCGCTGCAAGAAAACTGAACAATAGTTATTTTCTAAACGTTGCAAAATTCAATTGATATCATTTCAAAAATGTTAAGGAATTGAAATCATAGCATTTCATAAGCGCTACAAAAGGTAGCACAATAGCACTTCAGAAACGCTATCTATATGTCACTTATTATAACGCTCGAAAAACGCTATGTTTGACCCAATATGTATTATAGCTCCGGCAGACACAGCGTTTACTAAAGCGCTATCTAATCCTACTATAGCGTTTTTTGGACGCTATAGATGAGGGTTTATGGTGTAGTGGATCGATCGTTCCCTACAAAACACGACCAAAACAAACGTGCAATTGATCGCCAAACAAGGTGCGATCGATCGCCAATACCTTCTGACTCTAAAACAGCAAGACTCACCATCAAGTCTAAAATCAAAACCTTTTACACCAAACAAAATGGAGGCAAATCAAGCAAATAAAAGGCATGCAAGTCAGAAATCACACTAATCAATTCATCAACGAATTGAGGGACAAACAATTGATGATTAAATCATCAAACACAAAATGATTAAGTCTCATTCTTAATCTATGAAATGTCCTACAAGACTTCAAGAGAAACACACATGTGTGAAGTCTAGGACAATAAGAGACTTAATCATGGTCATTGACCAACACTTTCTTGACCCAAACCATCTTGTTTGAGACAAGGGGAGGAGATGAGGAACCACTAACGGTTTGAGGTATAATCACCCTAGAGAGTTTGACAACTTCACTCAAAAGATATTATATTTGATCTTTAAGTGAAGTGTCATGTGAAGGTGTGTGAATATAGGCTTTCCTAGGTTTACACTTCACATGTTTAAGGCCTTTAAAGACACAAGTCTTCTTAGGTGCATTGCACTTAGGCCTAACATGACCAATTTTTCCACAATTGTGACAAGTAGGAATGAATTTCTTCTTGGTCCTAATTAACTCTCTAACTATAGGAGGTGAGCTAGGAGACTTAAGAGTTTTCCTATAGATATTGCACATTGGTTTGATATGACCAATCTTACCACAATGGTGACATGTAGGCACAAAACTCTTAGGCTTTAGGGACTCAATTACAATGGGGGTTGAGTCTAAAGCCACAACATCATTGGTCTTAGAAGAAGAAGAGATAGAGCTCTTTTCCACAAAGCCAATGTCACTCTTGACATCAAGAGTAAAAACATTGTCAATCTTGGCTTGACATATGATCAAATCAAGTACCTCTTTTCTAAGATTACCAACACTCACTTTAAGCTCATTATTTTCAAGTGATAGGGTGTTGATATGAGAATTCTTATCAAGAACCTCCTCTTTAAGTACAAGGTTTTCCTTACTAAGGAATTGGCACTTTTCTTCTAGCTCCATAATACTCAAACACAAAGATTTAAATTTATTAACATCTTGAGCATTACCATTAAATAAACCTTCAATGTTGGCTTCAAGCTCATCTTGGCCAATATCCCCATCACTATCTACATTTAAACAAATGTCCAAATTATATGGATTTAAAGAGTCCTCCCTAGCAATAATACCTACAATAGGTACATCCTCATGATCCGAGGAAGAACAACTCTCATTGAAATCGCTCCAAGAGGTACATGCGGTTTCTACCTTATTAGTACATTCGGTCAAATCGTGACCATCCACCGCATGTTAAACAATGAGGACCACTCCTCCTAGACAATGAGAATTTTCTACGACTTTGTAAAAACCTCTCATACTCGTCATTTAAACCCGACAAAGAGGAACAATCTCTAATTGCCATGACTCACAAAGAAACGACTAAAGCGTGATCGACTCTATTTGCCTCCAGAGAGAGGCTCTGATACCAATTGAAAATACCGGTTGCTCGGAATAGTCCCAATAAACGGTAGTCGTCCTAAACACTAATCGGAGAGTATACACAACTTTGAACAAATTAAAAGTTACTCTCCACAACCTAGGTTCTAGCTATTGCACAAGCAATACACAATTGAATAACAATTTGATATGCAATAATCACATTCAATTGTACAACCTAGAATCTCAAAGTGAGCATCATCAATAGCTCACCACGGACTATATTTATCAATGTATGATCAAGCATGCAACATGTTAATCAATTAAGCACAATATCATATAGATAAGCAATCACACAATATGCTAATCAATTAAGTACAATACAATAGATAAGAAAACACACAAACAACACAACGATATGGTCACCCGTAAACCTCTACCTCTAGAGGGAAAACCGGAGGGGAGCCGTACCCCACGCTCTTGTGCAATACTATCAAAAACGCCAATTGGCAAACACGTACAAGGGGGAAACACAATCCCAAACTCTACACTATCTACCTATAGACTAGTGGCAGCTCTAACTTTGTGTAGCCTCCAAATGCTTCTTCAAGTGCTCCCACGTCAAGCTAGTCCAATTAAACGAACTTCACCACGTGAATCCTCCAACCGCAAGCAGCACCAACTATGCAATGATATGTGTGTGTATGAATGAACAATGAATTCAATTCGATCAACACAAGCAATTCACAAGGAACAATTGCTTGAATTAACCAAACCAAATTGAAAAGCCTTGAAGTGATTCATGGGTTTGTTTAACTAATCACAAGGATCATTAGCTAAACAAAACAAACAACAAAGAAGATTGAAACTAATGATTCAATCAATCAATTCAACATGGAACAATTGCTAGAATTGAATAGAATCTCCTAAATCCTAAACATAGGCTAAACTAGCATACATATGAAAATCAAAGTGTTTAGCAAAGGATTATAAATGGAGATTTAAGATGAGGAACCTAAAACATGGAACTAGGATCACTCAAATATACCAGAAAACTCTCTCAAGACGTTTTGGACAATAGGGAAAGAGTTGGAAGAGTTAACACAAATGAAAACCGAATGATTCTATTTATAGAAAACGAAACAGACGCTCGGGTGATCGATCGCACTATTCATGAACAGTGGCACTGTTTATAAATCGTGTTACTGTAGCAACGGTCACAATTTTGAATCGCAAATGGCAGATTCTCCAACGGTACCATTGACGATCGATCGCAATATTCATGGCGATCGATCGTCACTGTTCACGTGAATAGTGGTACTGTAGCAAAAACAGAAAAATATCTTTAAATTAAATGTTTGCTTAACCAAAATGAAATTCAATTAATTTCTAGCAAACCTAAGATATTTGTGCTACTTCTTAAGCATAAACAAAGTGCATGAAATGCATATGCATGATTCATACCTGGAGATGCTTGAATGAAACCTTCGATGAACAATAATCGAAGTCCGGAGAAAAGACCGGATAAGAATGGCGTCTTCACGAACAATCTCGGGCAAGAACAACCTAAGCCACTAATCATAATCCCTTAAACAACCTAGAATTGAATACAATAAAATGCTAATACAAGGGAAAAGATTTTGTCAAATAGGAAATAGCCAATAACAAATATTTTGCCCTTACAATATGGTTCATAACAAACATCATAATGACAATAACTATTGTCTATTGAAATAAAGAATCACATAATGAAACTCAAACTCTGTAGTTTGAACTAACTAAAAATGACAGTTTCCACGAAATAAGTTATGGTTAATAGGTTTATCAAACAACATATACTTCTAAAAACTGTCGTCTGATTTACTATCAAACAACATATACTTTTCAAAACTATCGTCTGATTTTCTATCAAACAACATATACTTCTCAAAATTGTAGTGCTCTTTACTATCATACAACATATATATGTCTTTGAGATTAACTATAAACAACAGACATGGAATAAATAACGTCTTCCTAAGTTCAGTCAAACGACATATAACTGTCTTTGAAGTGGCTTACAGACCACAGTTTATGAGAAGTGTCTGTTATTTGATAGTAAATTAGACGACAGAGAATTTTCGTTGTTTGATTGTATGTCAGACGACAGAGAATGTCTGATGTTTGATAGCCCTTACAGATATCAGGCTACTAGACGACATCAATGAACTTCATCAGACGACAGAGTTGCTCCGTCGTCTGAAGCATTTTGTGGCTTAGTGTATGCATGCATTAGCTAGCTATAGTAAGCATATTGATATTAGGTACATATGCCTCTTCTAGGGCATCTATTGTCTCTTCCAGGACAATCATATCTCATAGATAAGTTATTTCGAGAATGTGGATCTTTTTTACTCATAACCTTATGCTGAGTGTTATAGGGCTAGTATGATCTCCTCTTCTAGAGAGATTAAAACTTTGGACCTAGTGGATATTTTCCACATGAATTCACGCCGTTTTTTTTAATGACATTAGTTACTCCTCCCCCTAACGGCGGGAAAACTGTCTTATTTAAGCATACGCAGAATATTCGTGTAAA
Source organism: Rubus idaeus (assembly GCA_030142095.1). Taxonomy (NCBI): domain Eukaryota; kingdom Viridiplantae; phylum Streptophyta; class Magnoliopsida; order Rosales; family Rosaceae; genus Rubus; species Rubus idaeus. The sequence goes on from CM057968.1 coordinate 5,317,096, forward strand.
GATAATGGATTTCATATATTCATTGGTGGCTGGGGAGCCCAAAACCAATTTTAGGTCAACAATAATGCATCATTTTCTCAGTTTACTCATAATTGTTTGAGCGTATTTCTTAAAAACAAAATGATACATATATGGTGGATAAAAATCTCACACCAAGTCACGTCGTTCTTCTGGAACGATCTTTACTCCCTCTAACGGTTGGAGGACTATCTCATTAAGGCCACAACTCGCAAATTGTGCGAGAAGAAATTATCATTATGAGCAAATTTGTAATCACAATTATATGACAAAATAATTTGACTCAACGATAAATGTCATTGAAGTTTGCCAATGATCCCATGCAAAAGTAGTGGATCCAAAATGACCCAACCATGCCAAAGCAATATATTATTGGCTCAATGAAACTTCTGGTTCATGATACGGTGTACTTTAGCGTACTTATGGTTGTATGGTGGAAATTATCTTCACCAATATACATTCGTTAATGCAAAAGTTTTTCATCTCAAGATCTGCAGGAGCCATCAATCAAGATCTGAGCTCTTCAGGAGCATCAATGAAGATCTGCAGCTCTTGAGATAATTGTTACCTTAGCTTTTAGTAAGCGTTGAAAAATTTCAGCAATTGTAATAGGTTATATCCATAATTGCATTTTATGAAAAAACAAATATATATATATGCCGATATTTTTTATCATGAACATCTATAAATCACATCCAAGCCTTAATTTCTTAATCAATTATATATGACACTTCAGGGTCTTGAATTATTTATATATATCCAAAACTTCTGGTTTGACATTTGATAAAGGCTTGGAAAATATGTAATTTAATCATCAACGTCAGGTTGATTTCAAATCTATTTTGAACTTTGGCCAAAATGATATACTCGAATTTCGAGTTTGGGATTGCAAATCCATATGACTTTACTTTTATGGAGAACTTTAGGTTCTCATTTGATGAGTATGATCATTGAGGAGCTTCAAGTTTTTGTGTAATTAAGGATCAAGAAAATGCATTTTTTCGATCTCTTTTAATTACCAAATTGATGATCACAAAAGTAAGTTTAATGTATCACTTTGTCAAATCTTGAGTTTTGGATCAATATAATCCCCTCAAAACTTCAAGTTCGAGGTTGACACAGTTTAAAATTTGAAGTTCTAAAATTCTTTTATCTACTCAAAACTTAAGGATCGAGTCTACACAATTAGAACTCTAGGTTCTAAGAGTGGAGTGAACTTCTGGTCCACATTTAATTACACTCATAAAATAAATATAAATTAAACAATTAGAAACATTCATATAATGGTATAAAAAAAATTATTCACTTGAACTTCAAGTTCGAAGCGGACATTAAATCGAATAATGGATTATGACCAAATCGTATGTGTATTCGAAACTTTGGGTTCGAGATTACACTTTTAGAACTGCAGGTTCTAGATTTTGGATCAAATGTATGACAACTCTCAAGAACATGCAACAATGAATTCACTAAGGATCAAACCCCTATCTTAGCCATGTTATGGTTCTAGGATTGACTATTCTAGGCCTATTTTGTACCTTATTAGGGTCACAAATACTCCTAGTCCATTTATCCAAGCCTTGTTAGGGTCTCAAACAAACTTCCTAGGCATAGAGATTCAAGAATCAAGATTCAAACAAACTCAGTCCATTGACATAAACTCATCATGCTCATTGCAAACACATATGATAAAATGTAATCAACATAGAATCCAATCAAGTTAAGTTTAACACATGCTTGAGAATTAATTAGATTCATGAACAAGCATCAAACAAAACCGTATTTAACCAATGAACATATCCAGAAATGAATTCATTATGCATACTCAAGAGAAATCATCAAAACATCATCATGGGCTAGAGCACACAAGCCTAGCCCCCAATCTAATGAACTACTCACAATTCATTGTCATATACATCATTAATCTCAAAGATGAAAACATAAACATAAAACTAAAGAAAAAAAGAGTTAAGAATTACTCAAGGGTCGTAGCCAGCAGCTCCTTGGTGACTCCAAAGATATATGCAGGCCTCCTCTTCATTCTTCTCTCCTCCTTCAAGCTCTAGCAAGTATAGCTTCTGATTCCTTGCTCCTCTTGATGGATGGCAACTTGTGGTGAAGGGAGATCGATGGAATGGTGGTGGAAAGTGTATGGCTGTAGTGTATGGGGTGTGTCGAAGATATTTCGTGAAGGGATGGAAGTGAGATGGGTGGTGGAAGGTGGTGAAAATGGAAGAACAAAAACGGCAGACATACTGGGCGTCCGGGTGGATGGTATCGGCGTCCGGGCGCTAGGTGCGTCTGTGTGTGTTTTTGCAAGGTTTGGCGAGAGAAAATTGTGTGTATCTCCCTAGGGTTTTTCTGATCGTGGGTAACTGAATGAGAGCAAGGTCTGGTTGGTCTCCTCAGCCTCCAAGGGTTCACTAGGGTTTCCTAGTGGAGAGAGTAAACAAAGGTGAGTGGAGAGAAAAGAAAAGGAAAAGAAAGGTGAAGTGGAGGGATTAGTGGACATGTCATCAGCCATGCACATGTGTGCAGCTGGTGTAGGAGAGTTTCTCCTACTGTGGTGGTGCTCCGGTGCTGGTTCGGCGGTGCTGCCGCCTCTTGTGGTGGTGGTTGGCCGGAAAAGTCGCCGGAAATGCAATTTCTTCATTTTCCTTCCTTTCTTCGATTCTTCAAGGCCTTTAATGGCAACGTCTTCCGAAGGTGAATTCATGCAATCTTCAATGTCTAGAAGCCACGGTTGACTCCTTGTCCTCTTTTCGGAAGTGTGCCCAAAAGTAGTCAAAATGCACCTTCTTGTGCCGAATTACCTCAAGTCACCTAAGTAACCTGAAATCATGAAAACGCATATTAGTAATAACAAAATGCCTTCGGATAAGCTTAACTCTCGTGATTAGGAATACAATTTGCGCTATAAATAAGTGCAAATCAAGACATAGCTAAAAAGTGGTGAATTCTCTAACTTATACATCTAACATATGAAATTTGAATATAAACATGCTCATGAATTAATATTGCATCACATATCATCAAAAGAGGTCCACTACATATCTATGAACTAGGGCACACAACCCTAGTCCCCAACAAAGTAACTACTCACTAGGCATCATAGTATACATCATCAAATTACAAATAAGAACTTCAAACATAAGGAAAAGAGAGAGTAGAGATGAGGGATGCTCAATGGGTGCTCTCTTGCTCCTCCTTGGCTTTGATGATGAGCCTTGATGCCTTGGTGAGGATCTCTAGCAACAAGATGATGGTGTAGTGGAGGTAGAGAGGAATGAGAGTAATGGGTGGTGGTGGCTAAAGAGATGGAAGAGATGTGGGAGATAAAAGTTATATATATAGGTTAGGGAGGGGGAGAATGAAGGGCTAGGATGAAGTAGAGTTTTATCTAATGGCTAGAAAGTTTAATGAAGGGTAAAAGGGTAAAATCCTATAGGGAACAAAAAGAAGGAATAGACTATGGGTGACCTCACCATATCTAACATATTCCTTGATGACTTGGATGCTCATGTGGGTGAGTCACAAAGTTGACCTTGACTTGGACCTTGACCTTCGGAGTTGACCGCTTTGACTTTGCTTTACTTATCGGTTTCTTGGTCAATCTTCCGAAATTCTCTTGCGACTCACTTCCGGGACTTCATGTTGACTCGTTGACGCTCTCAAGTCGGGGTTGACCATGAGTTGACTTTTGGTACTCGGGTTGACTTTTCGTCCTTTTGCCGGAAATCCACTAAAAGCTCCACAATGCGCCATTTCGCTCCCGATATCCATCCAATGCTCATGTAACCTACAATGGTGCAATTCAAGAATTAGAGACACTAAATGACCCTTGGATTAGCATTGCTAGAGTGATTAGAGGCCTAATTTGTATGTAAATAACATACAAATCAAGTAGCCGAAAAGATATGAAATGTAGATTCAACGCAATTGAACAATACTAATAAACGATAAGTGATGCATAAACATGATCGTTAGTATAAACAAAGAGAATGAACTGATTAAAAAGATGAATCATATAGAAACTCATAGATCATGAGTAATGGTCAAAAGCAACAAAGTTGCACCATATAGCTCAAGGATCATCATTGAGTTTATACAAGAGAATAAAAAGAGACAAACGTGCTGATAACGTGTTATAAACTGGAAACTTACATGAGAGAAACTAGACAGCAAATAGAAATATGAGAGATGAAATGTTGAGATTTCTTCCTCATTCTCATTAGCCTCTTTATATAGTGATAGAGCTTACATAGTAGGCGTATCAACTAATGAGTAATTGCATACAAGGCCTCCAAGTAATTACGTGGACAGCCATATAAGTAATATTATTTACAACAGATTTCACATTATTGCTATTATTATTGGTGATTGATTAGAACTAGTATTGATATTGTTTGATGTTCATAGTAACTCTAGGATGAATCTACACGGTATGGGACGTGTAGGTTCAATATATTCTTTAATATAATTTTCTTGAGATTATACTTTCATTTGTGTTTAGCATATAATATGTGGTTTGATATTGGTGTTGAAGATTGTCTGATATATTGAGTAGCTTGAGGTGCGGCAGAATTAATAATTAGAATAGAAATTTGTGTTTTGAAAATAAAGTTTTGTTTTAAAATAAATATGAACTTGATTGTCAACGGTTCATAGGTAAGTAAAAACTGAGTTATTTATAAAATTATTTGTGTTTTAAAATAATGCAGTATGAGATAAATCATATTGCTATTATGATTGGTGTGAATTGAATATATGACAAGAAATTTGTAAATATTGATTTTTGAATAAGGGTTGTGTATTGAATTATTGACAAGTGATTGAACGTGAGTAAATTCACGGTTGTTTATTAGTGAATGTGATTCACATGATTGTGATTATTGAATGAATTGTTTGTTGTCATGAGAATGAATCTCTCTCTCATTAATTTTTGAGTCAGTGAAGGGTCCAGTCTGACCACTTAAAGTGCTTTGGTAAGGGGTTTCGGACCCTGCGAACTTGGGCTATCGTCCCAATTGATTAGAGCTCTAGTATGTTGTTTTTGGGTGTGCTCCCACGATGTATGTTTTTTTAAAGATGTTTCAAGCGTATTCTATCTTTTATTGTCCAGTTGGACTTGATTAAATCCTTGATGTGATTATTATAATTTTGATTGAATTATTGAAGTTGATCTCGAAGATTGCGTAATTCGATATTAAGTTGAGAAATATAAATTGCAGTACGTGTGGTTATTTGTTTACTCATACAAGCTTCAAAAGCTTACCAGGTTTGTTTTTCAACCCGGTACCCTATTCAATAGTGTAGGGGTTAATCCTGCAGATTAGGATAACCAGGACTGAAGCTGAGGCTTCTAGGCGGTACGATATGCATTGTGTATTTTGTTAGACTTCCGCTGTGTAATTGGCTCTGAGTGAGTTTTACTTATTATTTGAAATTTCAATTTAATATGTAAATTTGGTAATGTAATATATGACTCTAAAGAACGAGTATGTATTGACGTTATCGGGCTCGATGAGTTGTTGTGGTTTGTAATAAAAGGAAAAAAATATTCCTAGTATTTTGTTTAAGTAAATCGAGCCTTCGCGACCCTATTTATTTTCTTATTCAATAACTATATGTTAATTGTATTTTGAAAATTGGGGCGTGACAATTGTCCAGTTGGGCATTGAATTATTGGTTGATGATTTTGTATAAACTTTCCATATATCATTGGAATTATTGTGTGATCGTTGTTATCGACTTGACGTTTTTCTCTTTAAGTTATAGAAATTAATGATGTTATATGCTATGACATTACTTAATTTGATTATTAAGTTGAGATATAAAAATTGTTATCTCTTGTTGATTTGTATGTTATTTACATACAAATTAGACCTCTAATCACTCTAGCAATGCTAATCCAAGGGCCATTTAGTGTCTATAATCCTTGAATTACACCATTGTAGGGTTCACGGGCATTGGATTGATATATGGAGCGAAAGTGGCGCATTTTGGAGCTTTTAGTGGATTTTCGGCAAAAAGACGAAAAGTCAACCCGAGGACCAAAAGTCAACTCGTGGTCAACCCCGACTTTAGAGCGCCAACGAGTCAACATGAAGTCCCGGAAGTGAGTCGCAAGAGAATTCCGAAAGTTTGGTCAAAAGTCAACTTTGGTCAACTCCGAGGGTCGTGATCAAAGTCAAGGTGAAGTCAACCATGTGACTCATCCACATGTGCATCCAAAAATCAGCAAAGGACTATGCTAGATATCATGAGGTCACCCATAGATTACTCATTCCTTTTGTCCCTTATATGATTTTACCTCATTGCCCTTCATTAAACATTTTAGCCATTAGATATAACCCTACTTCATCATAGCCCTCCATTCATTCCCCTTTCACCTTTATATAGCCTCTTTTATCTCTCATCTCTCATCTCCCATCTCTTCCATCTTTTTTTAGCCACCACCACCCATCACTCTCATTCCTCTCTACCTCCACTATACCATCATCCATTTGGTTGCTAGAGATCCTCACCAAGTCTCAAGATTCATCATCAAAGCCAAGGAGGAGCAAGAGAGCACCTATTGAGCATTCCTCATCTCTACTCTCTCTTTTCCTTATGTCTAGAGCTTTATTGTGTAATTTGATGATGTATATATTGATGATTAGTGAGTAGTTACTTTGTTGGGGACTAGGGTTGTGTGCCCTAGTCCAATGTGACTATGTGATGCTTTGATTCATGAATAAATGCCTTTGTGATTGTATGAATATGTGTGCTTACCTATTTCAATATGTGTTGGTTGCTTGTTCTTAGAATTTACCACTTCTTTGGCATGTTAACTAACCTATCTTGATGAGATTGTGTGAGATTGGTAACTTCACACACTCAAGGCAATTGGAAGCATATGTGATGAGTTGTAACTTGTTTGAGTCCCTAGTTTCGATGCTTTACGCCTCTTAAGCACTTTAGGGGATTCGGTATTAGGTAACTTAGAGGAATCCCCTATGACACCTAGAGAGTTGGAATGACCCATAACATGGCATTTTAATACCTTAGGAACATGGTTCTAGACCCATAACATGGCTAGGATACGGGGCTTGATTCACACACACATTGGCATGATTAATTTGATTGAAGCATTGCTTGTTACATTGGACATGGGGTTTACCCGAAACCCCAACATTTCCATATATTGCACACACATTTATCCTTTACTTACTTGCATTATTTGATTGCTTACATTTGCTTGTTTGTTGTCTTGGCATTCCACCATGTCTTACAAAACCAATTCACTACACCACACTTCACACATTGTCATATACACACCTTCACCCACTCTTTTCACTTCTCATCTATTCCATCATAGCTAAAGTACTTGATCTCACACAAACTACCTAGGAATTGGGGAGCCCTTGATCCTCGTCGGAAACGACAACCCCTCTCTTAACCTATACTTACCCTACACTTTGACGATGAGTCAAATGGCGCCGTTGCCGGGATGAGAGTGTCATGGTTTCTAACATTAGTGGTGAGGATATGAAGGCTATGGACCTACCAAGAACCATGAGCACCTCTAGGGAGCTCCTTGGTGATGATGTGCATGTAAACCAAGCGATGAAGATCACCCCCGATGAGAGGAGGAACAAGAAGAAGACCTTGTGGAATGAGCTACACAAAGTGTTCAAAAAGGTAGAGATTAACATCCCTTTGTTGGAGCTCATTTGCAAGGTGCTGGTGTATGCAAATTTTCTCAAGGAGTTATGTACCAAGAAGAAGAGGCTTGAGGAGCATGAAGTTTATAAGATTGAAGGACATGTGAGTTCAATGATTAAACACAACATGCCACCAAAGAGGAAGGATCCCGGAAGCTTCACTATCGGATACCAAATTGGTGATACTCACCTTCAGGGAGCACTTATGGACTTAGGAGCGAGTGTCAATGTAATGCCTTTATCGCTCTACAAGAGGTTGAGCATTGGTGTCTTGCAACCTACTCCCATTGCACTTACCTTTGCGGATGGAAGCAAACGAAGACCGACGGGAGTTGTGGAAGATGTGCTAATAAGAGTTGATAAGTTTATTCTCCCCGCCGACTTTGTTGTGCTTGACATGGGTGATGATCCCAATGGAGACAATGAATTTCACCTTATCTTTGGATGCCCTTTCATGGCTACGGCGGGTGTGAAGATTAATGTTTTAAGGGGCACCATTAGTCTCAAGGTATTGGGCGAAAAAGTGAAGTTTGAGATGTTCAAGCCCATACATCCACCGGAGGTCGTTGAGGAGGTGTTTTCTATAAACTTGGTGAAGGGCAATAGTGCTAAAAGTGAGAGGATCTTTGGTCCCTTGAACCCACCGAAGCCCACACCTCGTGCTCCTGATCACTACTCACCAATTTGGGGATATGACAATCCACCGCCTCTTGTGAACTCAAAGCCACCACCTCTTTCTCATGAAGGCATACTAGGGAAGGATCCATTTCTTGAGAGAGCTACAAAGAAGACTCCTCCCATGAATGCAATGCAAAAGGCGACAATCAAGGCCATGAGAGAAATGGTAGGTGAGGTGAAGAAGAAGAAGTATGCTTGGCCGCCACCTTCAAAGTCAATTTTCAATGGCATCAAGGGCAGCTTTGTGGGAAACCACGGTGATGGTGAGACTAGCAACACAATGAGTGGGAAGAGATGAGGTAAAACAAAAATACTATTGGGGTTTCGGGTTAACCTTCACCCACTTCAATGAATGAAAAACCTAACAGATATGCAATGCTGACATACTCACAAGCCAAATTCCTTTAAACCTTGGCACCAGAAAGGGTACTCAAGATTTAGTTTATGAATTTATCCCTCATGTCTTTTACGATTCATGAGGGGCTCTCAATCAATTTGCTTAAGCTTTTTACAGTCCCTAAGTTCATCAAAAGAGGCGTAAAGTAAACTAAGGAATTCAAACAGAGTGAAATCATGCTCACACTCATGCTCACATTCATTACATGCATTGTCTAAACACATGCTTTTAAACACGCATTCAATCTAATTAAATCAGACAAGCACATGTTTAATGAACAATCAACATGCATAAATATCAAATTATATCAAATCATCGTCATGGGCTAGGGTGTGACCCTAGCCACCAAATATATAAATATATAAACACATATATACAAACAATAACAATTACCCAAATTTATTCACAATAATTAAAAATAAACTTAAAAAAATATAATAATTAAACGAGTTAGGTAATACTACTGTATGTTTCATAGACACTATCTTTCAGGTGCAGGTGAAAGGCTCAGCTATGGTGTGGCAGCGGAACTTATCGAAACTGCCCTTGGATGCGGCGGGGGACGGCGGAGCTAATCGAAACCGTCTTTGGATGTGGCGGGTGCCCATAGTAATTGGGCCTGATGGGCCTGTGAACAGTAAAAGAGTTCTGGGCTTGCTGAATAGTATGTGAACAGTGGAAGCCCAAATCGGATTGGACAGGCTGGCATGGGCCAGGTGCAGTAAAGAACCCAAAACAGATTGGGCTTGGGCCAATGGGCTCGGTCAACGGGTAGTCAACAAGTCAACAGCCCAAATTGACTTTTTTATTTCTTTTTTCTTTTTTCTTCTAGGCCCAGCCCACTTGTTTCTTTTCTTCTCTCCATTTCCTTTCTTCCTGGCCGTATCTCTCTCTCTCTTCATTTCTCTGTTTCTTCTTTCTTTTATGTCATCCCTGCAGAGAGCAGAGGCATCATCGATGAGAGAGCATCGGCTTCAAGGGAGTCCAAGAGAGGAGGTCCGGTATAGGCTCGGCGTGGCTAGGCACGCGGAGGTGCGTCTGGGCTTCTCGACGGCGTCGGTGACAGGAAGATGGTTGGCGGCTCGAGCAGAGAGAACGGTGCGGCGCAGGGGCGCGGTGGTGCTGCTGTGAATTGGGTTGGGTTTCCGGCGTCAGTGATGAGGACTGTGAAATGGTGATTGGTTGCAGGTTGATTTGGAGCTGCAATGGTGATGATAAGTGATGAAGTAGAGAAAGCTCACGGTTGAGCTTGGATTGCAGAAGCTTGATGCTTGTTAATTGATTGTGATTTTGAATTGCAGGAGAGGAAAGTCTTTATGAAGACAAGAAAGGGGAAATGGCCAAGGAGGCTATCATCAAGTCAAGGAGCCGTTGAACCTTGATTGACTCAGGTGGGAGTGGCTTGCAAATGTCAAAAGCCGTGATGGCTTGTCGGAGTGGTGGTGTATTGTATATGGAATTAGTGGGGGGTGTATTGTATATGGAATTAGTGGAAATTTTAAAGAAATCCATGGAATCTGAAAGTCTTGGTGTATTCAATATAGACTTTTGAAAGTCCATAAAAGTCTGGGTGTATTCAAGTAGGATTTTAAAAAATCTTTATGAAGTCCATCAAAGTCTAGGGGTATTCAATTATGACTTTTTAAAATGAATAGAAGTTTTAGGGTATTCAAAATATCATTCATATATATGGATTTGGAAAATCATGGAAACTTATGGACTTTCTAGTGTTAAATATAACTATCAAAGTCCATAAAATTTCCAGCCACCAGAGCAAATATTTCGAGAGTGAAAAAAGTCTATCAAAGTTCTTCTCATCTCTCTGCCTGCGAGAATAGGTTGGTCCTCCATCATCTCTTTCTTGATTTTTTTTTTCTATCTTTTCTGTAATCCCTTGTGGTATTAGAATTTTTTGAATACCCAATATGTTCATTATTATTGTTGAGTTTGATTTTTTTTCTTATCTGATTGATCTATGAGACCCTAAATTTCTTGGTTAGCAACTTATACATACAGACCGAGTCAAATTTTGGGAAGTAGAGATATGGAGGTTGAGATCATGACCTGCATGCATGAGAAGATGGACGAGATCATGACCTGGTGAAAAGAACTCATTTTTGAACTTCTTAAGATCTTTGTCACCAAATTTTTGGATAGAACATAAAAGATGGTAGACTGCACAAGAACGTTCTTGTGATAGCTATCGACTGACTAACAATTGCACGAGATAGACTGATCATACACAATGCTAAAATACTTGGTTTCTTTTTTATTTTTATTTTTCTCAATAGTTTTAACCAGTTGTTTTTGAAGTTCGGGTTAAATTGAATAACAGTTGCTGAAGTCTAAAGTATACCTAATTTCAGTTCATATATATCAACTACTGTCAAGTAAAAGAAAAAGAAAATTACCACTAACCAAATCAGTAGAAACAAAGTTTTAACTGTACATTGCATTAGGTTTGATTTTACTATTGAAATTTCTACGAACAAATTATTAATTAGGTTTTACCATTTTACAATGAAGGGTTAAGATCTATTATAGGAGCATACTTTTCATATTCATATGGATATGATGAACATACCAGACTAGCAGTAAATATATTTACAATGTGTGGATGTTATTCATGTAATTAATTATGATTATTTAGAAATTATATTGCAACGAATTCATCAAGACATGTACTGTAAATATATTTAAATATTGTAATTAAATATTGCAATGAACTGTGTGGCTAGTGGCCAGTGTTGGTTTTGTTTATTTGGTGGCTTTTTGGTTCGTCTGTATATATATTCAACATGTTTTCATTCACTTTTAAGGTTACATGTATGATTAGTTTCAGGGACGTCCACTTCTTTAACATGAAATTTCGTTAATGTTTTTTTCCTTCTATTTTTTGATACCTTTTGGTTTGTTTTTGTTTTATTTTTTATACATATGCCTTCGGTTCTGTTAATTATATTGAGAGATTTTTCCTTTGTTTTCTAATTATTTTGTCACAATATTATTTGAATTTCTCTGAAATCAGTAGAAGTCGTTCATAATAAAGTCTGTAGATTTTCATAAATCAATAAAAAGTCTAAGATAAAAGTCTGTGACTTTAAAGAAATCAACAGAAGTCTATGAAGTCTGTAGACTTTTTAAAAAGTCTGTGGACTTTTCAGAAAGTCTGTGAATTAAAAAAAATCCATACAAATCCATATACAATACACCCCCCTTAGTGTAAAAGACAAACAAAAATAATAAATAAAATAAAATAAATAGAAAAAGAGATAAAAATAAAAATAAATAAATATTAATAAACAATTATGAGAGAAAATAAAAGTGGTGGTTCAATTGTATTTTGTCACCGCGTGTGGCGGTTGCGCTGCCGTACGTGGTGGTTCGCCGATATTTTATCGGGATTCGAAACGTCTTCGTACAGTGTATGTAATCCATATTAAGATGATGACCGGTGTCATCAGATATTTAAAAGTCACGGTTGACTTTTAATTCAATTTTCGGCTTGGCACTAAAAACCTCCATAGTGCACCGTTTTGTGCAAATTTAACACTTTCTGCATATTTTTCATATTCACATAAAAATACACATTAAACAGACAAAACAGCTCTCGAAAATGCCTAATCCAAGTAATTATAGGTATATTTGACACGTAAAATACGGACAAATCATAGCCCATTATTCTTCGACACTTGCATCAAAAAAGTAACTAAAAGGCCGCAATCGATCAAACACGCACTAGCTAGCGGGGCGCTTCTCACCATTTCTCTTCGACAAAACCCCGCACTAGCAATTCGACCAAAATTATCGCTCTTCGACAAAATCAGTTCAACTGATATTCGACCTCCTCTAGGGTTATTCGATCTGGGTTCTTCACTGGGGGTTGTTTAGGTTTAGGGTTCTTCACTAGTGTTATTCGATTGATTTTTTCACCGGGCTTGTGAGAGAGTGGCGATATCTCAAACCATTTCTAGAATACATCATATTTTTTCAACATTCTAGTCGATATAGACTGGGTTAATTTTCACAAATATGGGTTATTGGGGCATAAAGGTACGAACAATCTCTCTCTCACTGACCTTCTCAACTTCTCTCAGCCGTTTCAGATAACTCAATTTGACTCACTGAAAATTGTTTAATCTCTTTCTCTTTATAAATCACTGAAATTTCAGACTCGCACACAGAAATTCAGAAAATGGCAACCAATATAGGCATGATGGACAAGGCTTACTTCGTCGGCAGATCTGAGATCTTGGCTTGGATTAACTCCAATTTGCAACTTGTTAGGATCAGAATTACGAAAAGGAAATATTGCAAGAAAATAAAGAGAATTAAAAGATAAAGAGTTAATTCATTTCATTGATAGATTCTTCCATGGAGGCTGCTGGCTATATATTAACCTAGAACTGCTTCACATAGCCAATTACAAGATTACCCTCATACATTAATCCATATTACAGTAAATGACTCAATTATATATGCAGCCTAATTAACTAAGGTACGCCCCTAACCTAATGATCCTATCATCCCTCCCCCCTTAAAGGAAGGCATGTCCTCATGCCTTGAAATTGTAGTAGGTGGGTAATTGAACCAATTGTCTTCCAATTGCATCCAAGTAGTATTTGTCTGACCCGCAACATTAGAAAGGTCTTCAGTAGGAAGATTCACTGTGGACTGAATTCCTTCACCCCTCATTTGAGCATGAAAGTCTTTGGCTTTGGCTGTCTTTGCATTCCAACATCCGCAAGAGCCATTTGTTAGCAGAAGAAATGGAATAACAGCATGAATTGTTACCTTGCCTCGCACTTCCTCAATCATATCATCAGCGTCAACATTTTTGTTAGCCATTACTAAAGTGAAAATGAACTTGAAAGATGATAAAATCAGTATATGAGACTGCACCACCACATCTTTAGGATTCACAATCAATGGCGTTTGAGCAGTGGCGTCAAGCCAGAGAGTTTGGGTTGTTGACTTCGAAGTAAATTGGTCTACACATATCATCACTGTTGCGTTGAGAGAGAGAGCACCACCGAAAGTCATGCATTTTGACAACATATTCTTTGTGTCATTCTTGGGTGTGGAACAACCATATTGAAAAAGAGCTCCCTGAGAGTTTTCACCAAAAGGAAAAATAAGTCCAGTAGTCATTGTTCCAGTAGGAGTGACGTGGGATTCATGATCAAACTTAAGCTCCCCTAGGAAGATTGTGTTACCTATTAACACGTGGTCCCAAATCACAATCAAACCATGCAAGATAAGTACCCAATCTCTTGAACTTGATAGTGCTGTAGGAAGCCAAAGACAAAAGGTGGCTAAAATCTCTTGTTTGGTCATGCAATATCTAGGAGACTCCACAAGCTGATTTGGCCGAAATTTCTCTACAAGTTGCAGTAGTGAAAAGAACAAAAAAGCAACAGAGAAGATGGCCATAGGGAAAACAACATCATGTGTCTCTTTCTTGTATTTCAAAATCACCTTAGTGACAGAATTGACACTCAAGATTCCAAGACAGTTGAGGTATCTCCAAATAGAATAGCTAGCAACTGATTCAAGAAACACTTCACAGGAAGCCATCGCACTCCCAATGCAAATAATGGTGGAATAAGTAAAGTACTCTTGTCAATACCTCGCCCATATTCACGAGTCATTAACAATTCATCTTGAAATTGGATGTGCATAACAGATTGAATATCAATAGTAGGCAATAAAACAATTTGACCAGAAGAGTACCTCATAGGAAAGAACTCTGAATTGACTTGGAGATAATCAATGACTTCAACAAAAAGCCTTCGTAGTTGACAGAAAAGCACCTCATGGATTATAGCCACTACTTCAATTAGATAAAGGTTTCCTCCGTTAACATCCTTAATAAGCATTGTAGCCACAAGGAGAAATAGTGCAAGGACGGTACAAGCCATGAAGAAATAGTCCAGCTCATTCTCATGCTGTTGAAACCCCATATCATAAAGAGTTGGGTACACTTGAAGCTTCATAATAATACTAGCCAGTGAAGAATGTGTACTAGAAAAAAAATGCAATGTATTTGTATCTGACCTTGTGTGAGCAGAAACCACACCAAGTACAAATACAATGATCACTGTACTGTGGGGTTGCAACTGATCCATATCCTTGCAAATTTGAGCTGACCATAAAGCAATACGAAGAGCAAGACAGTCTAATTGTTGGGTAGTCAGTCCACAAATAATGAGGATGAGATTTGCACTTGGAATCAGAAAGCAATTCACCGTAGTGTCAAATCTCAAAGCGAACATTTGTTTAACAGTAATTGGCTGATGAAGGTCAGTAATAATTGTTGATGGGGCAATCAACAAAGAAGTTTCAGAATCAGCAATTACTGAACAGCCACTAGCACACAATCCAGTGGTTTTACCATCAATCAAAACATCACCCATGTCAAATTGCCAAAAGCCTTTCTGTGTAACACGGACATGTATGTGCTCACCTAAGAAATGAGTAGAATCCATCCCACCAAAGACAATCTCACCCCCTTCGTCCCCTTCATTAGTGCAATTGAACCAAAATGAAAAAATTGGTTCTTTAACAAGAGCTTGATTGACCAAATTATACCAGACATGAACAACATTTCTAACTGAGATCTCTTGCAATCCAAGTACAAGTATGCCATCAAACTTAGCTGCCACAATTGTGATGCCAGGGTCCTTGGTTGCCTCAATAAAATCTTGATCTTTCCCAAAGAGATTACCAACTGTTACATGGTCTTCACTGAATAAACCAGAAATTGTGCCAATTCCATTTTGTATTGCTGCTGGTTTACCCTTTTTGCTGTAGGTGTTTGAACAGGTTGGCTTGTACTTTGGACGTAGAGAGCGGGCAAGCGAGAAATAACACTTAGAAGAAAGCGCCCACAAATTTGAGCTACAAGTATCAAAGAGCACAGTGAACTGCCCAGGAGGAGTGTCAATACCAATCTCCCCAAAGTACTGAGCATTCATGTAATTCTTGACAGATACAATATCAATGTCCTGGTTATTTCCCAAATTCCCATGGAGACTATATTTTCGGATAACAAGGCATTTTAAAGAGTTTAAAAAATTTAGGAAAAAGGTCTGCAATTCATTCGCACATAACATATGTGCAACACTCTCGGGAATTTTCTCAAACCAACCAGGAAGATGCAAACTTATCCGCTCATAATCAAATTTCAAGAAGGAAGTATGATTAATCATAGTGAATTTAGCATGCTCAGCGACATATCTAGAAGGATGAGTACTAACACTAACTGAATTAGTACTGGAAGCATCCATATTCTCCAATAGCACAGCAAATACTGCTTTGAAAATGTGAGAATCATCAAACAGATAAGCAGATACCTGGAATTCAATATTCATGGGTCGCAAATCTCCACTGTCATCCAAGAGCCCATCCAAAGTTTCCTCTCCATTGGTTAAAGACTCGGTTTCCTCGATAAGACAATCAGGTTGATAGTGTGGATTATTCTGAGGATAGGAACAATTACCCGCATAAACTTTAGCAAGGACCTCATCACCCGTTGTAGTTGGCTTTAGAATGGGAGATAGCTTCGAGAGGAGAGCCAAATCCATAGTGGTCGCCATAGGCAAAGGAACCGTGCAACAGATGCGACAAGTTTCCCACTTCAAATCATCGCTGAGTGGGGATGACCTACGGTAAGAAAGCGTCAATTGGGACTTGCGCTTCATTTTCACATTCGACCTCAGTTTGAGGTTATGGTGTGCTCCGATCAATTTCAGCTTTAAATTTGGAGATGTAGTCTTCTCGATGATGAAGTCAACACTACCAATTAGAGCCACAGAGGATGAAGGATGAACAAAGCTACTGCTTTGTGCCGTGTAGTTGTCGAGAATAGGTTGTGGGAATGCGTTGTGTGGACAATTGGCTGGTAGGCAAGAAGAGTTATGTGGAGTTTGTTGGTAAGGGTCACATGGATAAGGGTGGCCAGAGGAGTATGGCTGAGAGTAGAGGTAACCATAATCGGAGGAATTGAGATAGGCAGAGGTGGTGAATGGTAGACCATATTGAGAAGGGTAAGGAATTATAGGGTGGGTGGGTGAGGAATTGTAATTATGGTGGTAATTGGTGTTAGGAACAAGCGGAGCAGAAACACAGTGGTAGTGATCAGTGGGAAGAAAATAAACTGGCTCGGGCTTTTCATATTGTGTAACATTAGTCTCAGTATTCCAATAGTAAATGGAACCCGATGAACCATCAATCAAGCCCTTCCATGGCTGCGGAAGTGTAGGATCATCTAGTGCATACCAGGGACCATTGTGAGAATGCAGTGAGTCCCCATCTGGTACCCAATTTGATTGAGACTCGACGAGTCTATGAACCTCTGCAAGGATGGTTTTCTGGAAATTATCTATAGTCGTCTGCAACTCGGTCATGGAATTGAAATAGTTTTCGACTGCACCATGAACCCCGTCCATATGGATCGAGGGCTCTGATACCAAATGTTAGGATCAGAATTACGAAAAGGAAATATTGCAAGAAAATAAAGAGAATTAAAAGATAAAGAGTTAATTCATTTCATTGATAGATTCTTCCATGGAGGCTGCTGGCTATATATTAACCTAGAACTGCTTCACATAGCCAATTACAAGATTACCCTCATACATTAATCCATATTACAGTAAATGACTCAATTATATATGCAGCCTAATTAACTAAGGTACGCCCCTAACCTAATGATCCTATCAGGCTATCACAACTCCATCTCAACAAAGTCGAAGTGGTTTGTTTTCCCCCAAACTCAACCCCAACCCTAAGCTGTTTAATTTGGCATTGTAGTTTTTTGAATTCGATTTTTCTTGTTTATATCTACGATATGTGTGTTTCAGGTGTGTTCTGGGTCGGTTCACTGTTAGCTTATGGATGCGGCTCAACTAGCGATGCTTCCAATGAAGATGGTCAATTTTGACGCCAAGAGCGAGTACGAGATGATCCATAACAACAAGGTTCTTCAAGATGTGTTCAACAAACTCAAGATCACCAATGTTAGTTTTTCAATTTGATTCTTGTGACTTGTAGAATTATGATAATGAAGTGCAGCTATGACTCGATTAAAGAAATTATAGCATGCGTTGAAGTTACTTGCCACTAATTTAAATTATACTATAAAGACAAAGTCTATCATACATGGTGTCATAAAAAAAAATTGAATTTGGATGATATGCAAACTATCTTTTCCAGATAAAGCCCCAAAGGGGGTAGATTTGATAGAGACATATGACTATCTGTGCACAGGAAACTAGTTCTTTTGTCCTGACCTTGAAAGACAAAGAAAGATTAATACTAATATGTTTGTCAAAGTGCATGTGTAATTCTTTGATTAAGTACGTGTTTGCTAGCATATTTGTGATGTGGGATATATATTGTTTTAAATGTCAATGATCATGCTAATGATTCCCTATTTCTTTGGTTATTGTGGAAAGCTTACTACTTGCTTGGCTCTATAATCTTATAAAAGCAGGGAATTTTCATTCATACCGATGACAGTAATCTTTCATTTTTGGAACTGGTATGACATGCTTTAGCCACTCATGTTTGTATCACATTACATTATTTATTTCTCTTGCGAGATCAATGAATTTTATCCTGTGCCAGATTTAATTTAACTGACAATGGCAAAGCTCCTTGATTGTTCAATGGAAAATTTAATGATATGCATGTTTCTAATAACTTAACTTTATCATAAAACAAAAAATTATATAGATGGTGTATGTATAAAGTAGGGAATTCAATTAAGTTACAGACTAAATGACAAGTTTGGAAATTAGTGAACTCTTATATCCCACACAAGTTTTTGTCCACATGTTTAGGCATCATCTTCTTTGCAGAGTGAATGTCGATGGACTACCACTTGGACAAAACTTAAATGGTACAGTCCCGACAAGCACCTAAGTCTCATTCCCTTTGCATTATTCTAGTACTGTATTCAACTTTGACAGCCAAGCCCTTTCTTCTTGGGATTGATAGTTTGTCCAATGCCAGGTTGAAGGCATCTGTTAGTTGAGCATGTTGATAAGACTAATTTTAAGAGGACTTGTGTTTACCTCCTCAGTTCAGTAAGGTAAGCAGATTGGTCCTGATGAAGAAATTTTTGGCACATCTGGCATGTTCTGTGGAAAAATAATTAATATGCCAAATTTTCCTTTTCCAGTTTTGGAAAATTTTGTGCATCAGTTGCTTCACCAATTTAGAACTTGATGAGTTTTCTTAATTCTATATATGTTGATTGTTATTTAGTGATTAAGAGTAATCTCTTGTGATATTGTTATTGTATGATTACTTTGAGTCTTGAATGATCAACTTTGATGACCTTAAATGAATTAGTTTGGTTTACATGCGTTATGTTAAATGGTCATGTTAATACTTGTGCATAGATGAATGGTAAATGCATTGACATGCATCTCATATAGGAACATGGCATTAGGAATGGCATATGGAATCAAAAGTATGAAATTGGATTAATGGTTATCTTTTTCGACCAAATCAGTATGACAAAATAAATTGGTATCATGCATAACATATTGAGCATTGCATCATGGGGCCATAGGATTGCTTACTTGATCAATTGAATCGATTTTGACTAAGGTTTGAAACAAAGCAGTCTTAAGAACATTGCTTAGGAATCACAATGCTTTTCTTGGTTGACACCTTGAGTTATGAGAAAGCTTTTGGCCAAAAAAAAAAGATTTTGGCCATTTTGGCCATTTTCAGATTTTCTGAATTTTAGTCCTAGTCACTTACTTTTGCAAAATGTACTGATGTGCTAGGAATTTGAGGTCAGTTTCTTCTAAAGAGTTTCAGTAGACATCTTAAAGAGTCATTTAGAACTGGAATCACCCAAAATTGAGTTTGCTTGAATTAGTTATGAATTTCCAAAATTTCGAGTCGGTCACAGAAATTTCTGAAATCAGCTACTGTTTATATATATATATATATATATATATATATATATATTCCTGTTTACAGAGATTATACTTTGATATAAATACTGATAAAAACCACTGAGCAGGTTAAAAAGGTAGATTTATAAATATTTGAAGTGTTATTGCAATTAGCTATCATATGCCTCATTTGACTGAAAGATGTTGCAATATAGCAAAGAATTTCCACAAAATAGTGAACCCTTGGCTAAATTGGATGATAGATTATTGCAAAAGATGAAGAAAGAGAAGCATTGCAGGACATTACCAATAACGCTAAACTCAATGAAGGTTATCTTACCCTTGCTCGTGATATTGAGGTCATGGAGGCCAAAACTCCAAAGGACATATATCAGGTTTTGAACTTTTTCTTTCTCTTTTTACTTTACTGTTAGCTATTTGGGTATTGCTTTTTAGTTAGCTAGATCCTATACTTGTCTTTGGTGGTTGGATTTTAGACACAAGTGAATACAGGTGTGTGTTTCTCATGTCATTGGTTTACATTCTTCTATGTCTTCCTTCATTAATCTTTGCATATCCATGATGCATGTTTACTTGTTTAGTCATTTATTTGAATCATTTTTGTGGCAGATCTTTGCAATGGAAAAAATGTTAGATGACCTTCATACACTTGACAAAACGGCAGCTTGTGCAGCTTCACAATGTCAAATATTAAATCCCAGCTGGTCACATTGCTTTTCTTTGTACTCTATGATTTTGCTATTGTAAGTTTCATTTGTGAATGTTTGGGAGATCTGTTCCTTGTTAATTTGTTGTGGATACAATAAGCATTACTTCTTATTGAATCCATTTAGGTACATTTATGTTGGATTATAACAGCAATATATTGAGAGCAATTGTAATTGTTAATTTGGTCAATTTTGGTAGCACAAATCAAGGCAATTCAGTTATGCCCACCACAATCATAACATTACGACAATAGTAAAAAAAAAATGTCGTCTCAATGCATACGATAACTAGCTTTTAAAGGTTACATATCAAAGGTAATGCAAATTTAAGTGTGGTTTATGTATGATATGTACAATGTCTACCAGAGTAAAACTGTCGTCTGAATGGAAATGAGACAATGGTTACTAGAGCCGAACTGTCTTTTGACTGACAATTGGGCAATGGTTACCAGTGTAAAACCGTCTTCTAACTGAACATTGAACAATAGCGACTTTATTGAATCCGTTATCTGAATGAATATCCAACAACTTATAATATGCCGATATTTAAGCCTATAAAATCATACAACAGTTTTGGACTTTATTAGGTTGTCTCTGTGACCAGTATACAACGGGGAATATTCGTCATATGAATGCTCAATAGTCATCGCTGCCTTAGTCCACGGAAATTTTTTCTATCAGACGACGGTTTATACCCGTTGTGTGAAACTTTTTTTTGTAGTAGTGATTTGTGCTTACTCATACCACCTTCACAAGCTGGCCGGGTTGTTATTATAACCCGGTACAACATTGGTTTATCATGCAGGTTAGGATAATTAGGAGTTGAGCTGAAGGAGTTTTGGAGTTGCTCGTGTTATTATATATCTTCCGATGTATAATAAACTCTGTAAGTGAATTTACTTAATACTTTGCATAATGTCAATTTATTATGTAAATTATGAAACGCAATATTCGACTCTAAAGAACGAATCAGTATTTACATTGTGGTAGAGCATGGTTGGAGGTTTTGCACATTATTTAGAAAAAAAAAATATTCATGTGCATTTGTGTTTTAGTAATCCATGTTTCACGTCCTGAATTTATTGGTGGTTTGAAGGCGAAAAGCCTTATTTAATTTATTTGAAATTTGGGGCGTGACAAAAAGAGACATAACTCTCACTTAGAAAAAAATATCTCTTACGATGTTAACATTTTATGTATGATTTAATCATCTATTGAGATCAAATAAAAAAATTGGAAATGTAAGAACTCTAAAACGAAGTCGTTTTGGGTTAATTCAGTTTTTTTTTTTCGTTTCGGTTTGGTGTTTGACGACCAAAACTAAAATTGAATCCAATAGGTTCGATTTGGTTCGATTTTTTTTATTTGGTTTGCATTTTGGCGAACTCACCCTGGTTGAGGTACATTGAAGAGAGTTGGGAGTTAGACCGGCCTTGTCAAAAGAAACAAATCTCTCTTTCCGACCTTGTCAAAAGAAATTGATCTCTCTTTCCACCAAGTTTACTCACCACCGTGAGATGGAGATAATCTGGGTCATTAGGGACTAGGTTCCATTAATTTTTTGGCAAACCTGCCATTAATTGAGGATGCTGGGAACAAAATGCATTCAAAATTTTTATAAAAAATTACTGATAAGGTCACTTTTGCTAACTTTGTTATTATTTAAGCCACCAAATATTTTTATCCTTCATAAAGCCACCAATATTTACAAAAATACCACCACATTTTTTTCTCATTATTTACAAAAATCCCACTGGATACGAAAAACTATTAATAGAGACAAGAAAGTTGTTACTGTAAAAAAACAATAAAGTTACTGTTAAAGAACAATAAAGCTGTTGTCAAAGAACAATAATGTTATTGGCGAAGAATAAGAAATGTACTCTCAAAGAATAATAAAATTGTTGTCGAAGAACAATAAAGTTATTGTAAAAAAATAATAAAGCTATTGTCAAGGTACAATAAAACTACTGTCAAAGAATAATAAAGCTACTGTTAAAGAATAATAAAAAGTATTACGAAAGAACAATAAAACTACTGGCGAGGAAGTACTCTAAAAAAATAATAAAGTTACTGTCGAAGAACAAGAAAGCTATTGTCGAAGAACAATAAAGCTACTGCCAAAGAACAATAAAGCTACTGTCAAAGAACAATAAAGCTACTACTAAATATCAATGCAGTAGTTTTTTGTAGGCAGTGGCATTTTTGTAAATAATGAGAAAATGCAAACTAATGATCAAAACCGTCTATATTTTAGGTCATCATTCAAGGATCATTTTGACAAAAAAAAAATCAAACTGGAAATTATTTAGCCATTTGATTACAACAGTCATCGTTTCAACCTTATCTGACGAACTGTATTTGTCTGTAAACTATACAACGAACATATGACCAAACAATCTTCAATTCGGCTGATTTTTTGCAAGGATAATTCTTGAAAATAAATCTAAACGATGAACGGTTCTGATAATTGAGTTATGTTGTCAATTGGTCGGGATGCATATGTTCACATTTTACTTTACGTGCGCATGTGAAAGGGACTATATATATATTTGCAGTGAACTTCAACATAACGAACAAAATTTATTAAAAGAGAAATAAAAAGAAGACTACAACAATAATGGTCATTTCTGATTAGCTTGTTCCGACACAACCTTTTTTTGGTCGCAACAACTGCTAGTTCCGACACAAATGAATCCTCTGTCGGAAATAATGTGTTTACATGCGTTTTATTCCCAATTACCAAAGTTTTGTCGGAAACAATCTAAACTATTGTCAGAATTTTTTTTTTTTGAAATTTCCACACCAATACCTTGTCCGACGACACTAAATCTCGTTGTTAGTACTTGCCTTTTTCCGACAACAAGTTGATGTGGTCGGAACAAATTTACATATTTCCGACGATGCTAAATCTTGTATGCAGTGATTGCCTTTTGCCGACAACAAGTTGATGTGGTCGGAAACAACTTACATACTTCCAACGATACTAAATCTCATCGGTAGTATTTGGTTTTGTT
Source organism: Rubus idaeus (assembly GCA_030142095.1). NCBI lineage: Eukaryota > Viridiplantae > Streptophyta > Magnoliopsida > Rosales > Rosaceae > Rubus > Rubus idaeus. Next base: position 5,340,553 of record CM057968.1, read on the forward strand.
CCAACATTATATTGATTTGGTCAGAAAATAACTCCAATATTTCCGATAACACTTGATCTTGTCAATAAGACTTTGTTCTGTTCCAACAAAATATTGTTCTGGTCGGAACAAAAATTTCATTTTCCCGAGAAAACTAGATGCAAATAAATATATAAAAAAACAAAAGGCTCAATATCCTACTGTTCCTACCACATTTTGAGTGCAATTTAAACAACTACGAACCAATTACATTGACAAGCACTAGACAAATTTTATTGGTCCTGTTGTTTTTCTTTTTATAATCTAATTAATCTAATGGAAAAAACTGCACATATACATATCTCAATGTCTCTAACTCTTATTGGCACTGTAATTTTTCCTTCACTGGCTGTTGTTTGCTGGCCTATTTTTTGGCTTCTTTTTTTTTGTTACAAAAGGTTTAGGTAAGAGGGAGGCTTCCCTACACTACCGGGGTCAGGGCAAACCTTGCAACCTAGGCCCAAAGGCTTTGGATTTACAACTGGGGGGAATTTCACCACATTTACTGAGAGGTGGCACCCTCCATGGAGGCTCGGAGGCTAGTATCTTCAACGAGACCACACACTCACCCAGGGGAATTTCATAACTTTTGTTTTATTAAAAGTTATGTTTCACAAAAAAAAAACTATAGTACGTATCATACTAATGTATCTTTCACTAAAACTCTAAAAATATTATGATGAAACCATTAGAAAAATATATAACTTTTTTAACATAGGCATTTTTGTAATACCCCAAATTTTCATATTTAATTTCTTGAATATTTTTGAAATTAATTAAGAGGATAGATGTTATTTCTCTTGTCTAGTTTTTGAAGTGAAAATATTTCGGAACAAATATTTACTCGAAACGTTTTATTTTCGAGGAGTCAAGAGTTGACTTTCTTATTTGTTATTTTCTCTAATCACTTCCTTCATAAAAGTTGTAGAGCTTGTCAATACGAGTTCGTAGACATATGACACGTTAAATTCCGAAATCATATGAAAAAGTTATGGTCAGCGAAAGTTTTATGTATTTTTTTAAGGTATTCCGACCTAGTTGCCTATTTCTCAAAAATTGCACTAATATGTTCATTATTTGAGAATGTGGTCTTCTAAGGATTTTTAGTAGACATCTTAAGGAAACTCTCAGATTTAAAATCACCTGAAAACCATATTTCTAGACTTAGTTATGATTTTTACAAGTTATGTAGAGCACAAGAATAAATGGAATTAAGTTTGTGTTGAAAGCATGATCCAATAATTAACCTCACTCTTCTAGAAACAATTGACCTCACTCTTCTAGAATTGATCTGAGAATTTTAAGCTGCAGAACCCATCATTTCCAGCATAACAAACATCCCTCCATCATCCCAAAAGTCAAGTAAGGCTAACCAACTAGGATTAGCAACTAACTTGAGTAAGGTTAGTGTTTTTCTCTAGCCTATAAATAGAATGGTTCAGCCATGAAATTCTTTGCTAATTCATAATTTTCTTAAGCTCTTCCCTAGCTCTTCCCTAGCTTATGTTCTTTCAATTGTGAAGCTCAAATTCGATTTCAATCTTCCAACCTTGTGTTGACCACTTCATGTAAGTAAAGAATACATCCTTATACTCTTTTATCTTTAAGATTCATCAAAGTACACAAGCAAGAAGAAAATAGAAAGGAATAAGTTTTATAGAAAACTTAAATCCTATTTTTCCGAAGTCTTTTTCCGAAGTCTTTCCTGTCAGCCAAGTTGGGAAGCTTTAAACTTATATTTTTGTTCATTATATCATCTGGACTTCTTCATAAAAGTTGTTCCAAATTGTCTCTTCTATTGTTTTTTGAAAATTCATGATCATCCAACGGGTCAAACTTTCTGAATCTAAGTGTTTATCCAGTATGCTAACTGGAAAACCTCGATGTTGTTCATAACTTCAAGTGGTGATATCTCACTCATTTCTTAGCCAAATTTTATGATATTTATATCAAAACGAAGCTTAGAATCTAAACTTCTAATCTGGAGAATATCATAATTAGTGACCAGGTTTACAGTATGTAAAATTTAGTCTAAAAGGGTTAAAATAGAGCATATATATATTTATGGACTGTTTTGGACATTCTTCATTTGTGGACTTGGATATTCTGGAAATGCTTACTTGGACTATACTATTGAATTCCTTATGAAAAACCCTTCAAAATGGTATACTCATTTGATTAATTTGGACTTGTGATGGACAATATAACTATATTTGAAGTTTAATGATTTTAATAGGAGAATCATAAACATGGATGATGAACTTCCATGAATTTGGACTTAAGAACTTAGAACACTAATAATAATCTGATTTCTTTATATTGTGTATAATATTTCTATAATGATTGTGTTATTTTATTATATATTTTTTATTTGTATTACTCATATTGTTTATTTTTGTTATACTAAGTAAATACGTCAATTTAATTAGTATTATACATGTATGCTAACATGTATTTATACAGAAGTATTGTTAAGTGTATATATTTGATTATGCAAATTTCTACTCATAATTTATATTGATAAGTTTGTTTACTGCATAAGTTCAATTATTTATGATTTATATTTATGAACATATGTATATCTTGTTTTACATATGCTTATTCTTTGCATGTATTTTATTTGCACTTGATTATCTATCAATCACATATTGGTGCATGATTTTGTTTACTAAAGTGAATACATCAACTTAGTATTATACATGTATATTAACATGCATAGAAGAATATACTGTTAGGAGTGTATATGTGGTATCACATGTTTAACTTATTTTGGTAAGTTACTTAATTAATTATGTGATTTACCTATTTATATCTTTCATCTATGTCACATATGCATACATATGAAAGACTTAATCATGTGTATACATACATTAATACATATGATATGATTTATGACTTGTCTTACGTACAATAAGACTATATTTGTGAATTGGATTATGATTGAGAAGTTTTGAAGCCGGGTGTAGGGTACAACCCCCGTGCTTAAGTGAATTACTGGTAGAGTTTTTGTGAGATTTAAGTTGTGGGTTCACGTCTCTTCAGATAGTGCACTATTATACTCATAGGAAGAACTTGTCGACCTTGAGTGTACATGTCTTGGTATTGGCCTTGGTATGTTGCGGCTTACCCGTACTTAATTTGGGGTAGAAGGGACCCTAGTACATGGATTTTACCCATATATGCTTGGTATTTTGGACCTTGGCTTGGGAAATCTTGGGGGTTTATGAATTGTTACTACCAGTTAAATCCAAAATATTTACTGAGAAGAGAAAATACATGTTTAATTGTGAAATATGTATTTATGATTTGGTTATGATGTTGAGCATATATTGTGTAGAGATAATCAATATCTATTTGTGAAATATTGGTAATATGCTAAGTTGCATATATTGTTTAGCATGGAGAAAATCAGTACATATTTGTGATATGCTAAGGTGCATATATTGTTTGAGATAATCAATATGTACTTATGATATATTGATATTATGATATGTCGATCGAACATATATGATTTTAGGTTATATCAATGTTGCAATGTTAGTCGATTACGTTTGAGACTGAATTGTTTGGGTTAAACATGTTCTTGATATATGTGGATTATATTCACTAAAATTGGTATGAAGAAACATAAAATGTTCTTAAGTATATTTTTGATTGATTGTTTAGTTTTGACGTCTTATAAGATACATTAATATAAGAATGTAAACTGTACTTATTGGGTCTGTGTTGCTTATGATGCTACACCTTCTTGTTTTCAGGTTCCGATGCTTGGAGGAAAATGGGTTGAATATATAAACGAATGTTTCTCTATTATGATTTTTAATTGAATAAATGTAATATCTTTTATTCCGCTAAACTCTGATGTTGTAAAATAATAATAATGATTTTGTTTTCAAATAGAAGAATTATTTAAACTTTTGTATCATTTGATGTATTTTATGTTTTAATTATTTTATTCGCGCTGCAGATTCGGGCACCATATTTCAATATAATATTGGTCTCGGGTTTGGGGCGTGACAATTTTACTTAGCACTAATCACATTCAACGGTCGGATCGGTTATTTTTTATCTTTACGTTTACAAAGTATATGACATTCCTATATATCTACTAATTATTAATAGGGTTCGTTAATTTGGTTATTGATTGTAACTAAATTGCATAATTTTTTTATAAAAAAAATACAAAACTAAAAGACCAAAGTGTATGAGGATGTATAAAGTGAGTGATCAAAGTGATATTTTGCAAAAGTGAGGGACTAAGTGTCGAATGGGTGAAAGGTGAGTGACCATTTATGATTTTTTTTTCCTTAAATATAATTACTAATAATTAGTGTGAAGCAAAATAACTAATTAACTCGAAAAATTAGACACCAAAGTGCATATATATATATGTGTGTTTGGGTGATCCAACAACTGAAATGTAAAGGTGGGAGATCTAACGGTGTGTATGCAATGAGTATGTGTCGTTGGATGAAGGATTGACCGATCTAACGGCTAAGAACACCAAAGTGAATATATACTTTGGTGGATACAAGAATTTTCGCAGATAATACGATATATATATATATATAAATATATATTAATATATGTGTGTGTCCTTGTCTAATATACTACAAGGAAAACCACATTTAGAGACAAAGTGGCCGGATGGAGGAGAGAGATCGGACCGGGTCCGATTTCATCCGAACTGACCCTCTCTGATTGACGTGATCTGGTGAGCTTCGACGGTGATGGCCGGCACAAGGAGGAAGCAGACGTCGAGCCGAGTCGATCTGTGGTCGGTACGGCGCTGGAGGTGGTCTGAATTGCTGACATGGCTAAAATAACACATCAATTTAAAAAAAAAAAAACCCTATCAGTAGTATAAAATAAGTATGGATCGTTCACAACGGAGATCGAGGGTGTACCTAACAAAGAATGTCACAAAGAATTATTAATAAACATAAACAATATATACATATATGTTACATGCATGAAATAAGAGGGGGATTGAGTGATAAATTGAATGAAATAAATTAATTAAATTACAAAGAATAAATTAAATAAGATGAGATGAAACATAAATTCATAAAATATATAATTTCAGTCACAAGTATACAAGTTTACCAATCATTAAACTGAAAATTAATCAACTCCCTAGCATGAATCCAAAATTAACATATGTGGAATGCTAGAACGCCAATTATCATTCCCCAAATAAAACTTTCTCTATGAAAATTAACTCTGAGAAAGCTCTGTCAAGCTGATCAATTAAACATGCAAAGGTAGCTAATCAAAACATGTCTAACACATAGAAAAAAAGTTGTTAATTAAAGTGCACGACCTTATGAGAACGCTCATCTATCCGCGATCCTTCTTATTTGATTCCGACCTCGTACCAAAGTCTTTACTACTATTAGAATTAAAACCCTAATTCTAGCACCAATCACATGCATATATCATAAGTTTCGAATCCTAGAACATAAATATGTAAAAGTTGTCTAATTAAATCAGAATGAAATAAACGGAAACACATAAGCTGCTAGAAGAATCAATTAACTTCAATCCAACAATTAAATAAACTTATAAACAAAGACTGAAAATTACATAATTCATGTTGTGTTAACTAATACAAAAGATTATTAAGCAACAAAGAGGCATAAATTTAAAGGCTAAGTCAAAATACACCGTATGAATAGTATGAAAATCTTGAAGCCACAAACTCTTGAATCCTTGACCACAAGTAATCCAAGCCGTGAAGACAAGGTGATGATGGTGATAGTGACGTTGAAATAGGGCTGATGATGATGGTGTAGACGTCTTCTCCTCCTCCTTGAAGTCTTGAAAACCCATAGTATTAGAGAATGAAAAATGTGGACGAAAATATGATGTGAGAAGGTATTGAGATGGAAGAATAGTGTTGAGGTCCAAAGGAGGGTTTGTCCCTCCCAATTGGGGAATGATTTGAAGAGAAGAATGAAGCTGCTATTTATAGGAGAATGAGGAGGAAGAAGAAGACAATGAAAGAAAGGGAAGAGAAGTGGAATGTGAGTGAGAGATAAAGAAATGGTAAGTGACATGGTGGAAATGTAGTCATGTTGCAATTAACCATTTATTAAAGTAAAAGAAATCAAGTACTAATGGTGTAGAGAGAAAGCAACAAACATAGTATGGTGAGATGGATGACAATATGGGGGTGAGTGGAGCATTGAGAATAAAAGAAAAATAAATAATTAAAAAGCAAACAACACTGAGCTATGCTCACTTGGAACCAAATAATGAACGTTCCACCGGGTGTATGATTCTGAAATTTGAACTGGGAATACGTAACATCCACATGCATAGTGTGTGTCAAAAGTACAGATAGATCTAACGGTGCACGTAGATATGGGCTTCCGAAGATAACTGATCTGCTCAGGCAGAATGTACGAAAATCTCCTAGTTTTGATAGGAATGTCCTCCATCCTTTCTGCTTTTATTTCCAACACTTTGCTTATTTTTCTCAAGTTATCTTCTTTTCTCTTTATTTGCAATAGGAAACCTACAAACACAAAAACTAAATAAATAACAAAAATTTATGAGAAACTAACAATAAAAATATAGAGAAATTGATATAAAAGTTGTACAATTATGCTCCTATCAATCGCTTGGAAAAGTCAGGTCGGGTCGTCTGAGGGTTTTTGGGATTTTCAGGAATTTTCTAATTTTTCAAAAATCAGAAATTTTCTATTTATAGAAAAGTTCTTAAATAGTAACCCGAACTTCAAAAATTCATATCTCATACATACGAACTCCGATTTAAGCATACTTTATGCCCACAAACTCATATCGGCGAGTTCTACAACTCTTGTGAAGGAAGTTTTCTAAAAAACTAAACCAATCAAAACTCAATCGACGGAAACACCACATCGTGACATGTGTCGCGATGAGTCACCATGGTGAATCACCATTTTCTGATTTTATTTCAAGTATAGGACCAATGAGAACATGCCATGTGGATAAATCAGAGATTGCCGCCACTTGTATTTATACTATTATACAGAATAAAATACAAATAATAATACAAAACAAATACAAGATAAAATACAAATACGTAATATAAAATGGGGAAAAAATCATCTTTAGTCCCTGAAGTTTGACTCATTCGACACTTTCGTCTCTGAATTTTGAAATATATCACTTTCGTCCCTGAACTTTGAAAAAAACTATCACTTTCATCCCTGACCAAGGTTTTCACCGAATAAACCTTCGATACCGGCGAATTTGAACGACAACACATACTGGGCTTTGAAGCCCTCCTTGAGACAAGTTCAACACCACCAACCTCGCCTCAAACCGCCGCCGGACGGAGGAGAATTTTACGATTAAAGTTTTGGCCACCACCGACGTTCGGGATAAATTCGAGTCATTCTAGGCCGAATCGAGCTTAGCCCCAGTTATAAAAGTTACTCCTCTCATCCGTGCGAACATTTTGGTATAGGTTTTGCACCATTTTTTCCGTTCAGGGACGAAAGTGATAGTCGATGTTGAAGTTCAGGGACGAAAGTGTCGAACGAGTCAAAGTTGAAGGATTAAAAATGTATTTTGCCTATAAAATATAAAAATACGCCAAATAGTAAAACTTCATAAATAATTATTTCTTGCTGGACGTGTGGCTATTTTCAAGGAATTACAATACTCTCATTGGGCGTGTGGCTATTTTCAAGGAATTAAACACCAATTTGGTTGCTGAGTGAAAGTTCCTTTTTTGCCCTCTACTACCTAGTGAACCCAGAAAATTCTCTCTAATGTTTGTGTTCTTCAATTCATGAATTTTTGAGAAACTAAAATTGACATTTTCTGAGGAAAATTAATGGTTCTTAAAAGAAATTCATTCAATTTCAGTGAAAGGCTTTCTCGATATGTGCCTTGTTTGGGGTTCCAATAGCTCTCTACTCGACCGGCAAAGCTTCCTTGATCCCATAAAAAATATAGGCTTTCTTCCTCACTATGCAGGGGCCTCTTGTTCGCATGAGTCATGCCATATAATTAGAATTGTGAATATTCTGAGTTATTAGAAATGTATTGTGCCATATATCGTGTATTATTAGGAATATTATGAGTTATTAGAAATTTCCCAACTGAAATGCATGCTCAAAAAGTACGAGCAACCCAACTAAAAATTAGCTTAAATAAAAACAAGGAAAAGGGATGAACACTAGAACAAATATCATATTCAATTTCTTGCAGCAATAGAGTTTGCCACATCATATCCAAACAATCTCAAACATACAGTTTCAGACTTTTGTTCTTTTTCCGTCTGTTCACACACTGAGATATTGTTTGGCTTTGAAGTTGCTTTAGGCCTTTTTCGCTTTACTACTGTTGGAGAACGATTTAATGGAGCAAAGACCACCAAGGGCTCTATATCCCAAGGAGAAACCCTCTCTGGCCTTGATACGTTGGCATGTTCATATTCATCCCATTGAACCTGCAATCATGAAAACTAAGTACATAACAGAGAACATGTTAATTAGCAATTCTATGAACTACTCGATAACATATCTTAACCTTCAGACATCGCCATGCAGATTCGGGCCATTGAGGAGTTAAATCATCAACTCCTACTATCGTGCCATTGAACCTGACCAATTAAATTAGGCAAAAAGATTCAGTTGATTTGAATTTTTGTAAAATAAAATAAATAACACATTAATGACCAAAATTTAATTAAACATACCTTCTTTCTCTTGAGTGTAAGTCTTCGCTCTCGAGTGGCATTTTAAAACGCATTCCAACAGTAAACTTATAGTTCATTGATTGAAGATAGTTGTTTAACCCAACAACAAATTGACATCTCCTAAAAAAATTAAAATAATGTCAAAATAATATAATTTATGTGTAATAGAAAATTCTTAAACTAAAGACAAAATGTAAGCATCTGCGCGCCACCTGGGCCTGTAATTGACAGGAAACATAGATAAGGTATTGAGAGCGTGAAAAGTTGATGTAACCACTCCATGATATATGTCGAGAGTAGATATCACTGAGGAGGAAGGTATGCAAGTCTGTTGACAAGATCGACGCCGAACCCCAACCCGTAATTCCCCATCACCACCTCTACAAACAGGTGCTTGTTAATAAACATTAGTTTATAACAAGACACACATACACACCTTAATAATAACTCTAAACCATCCTAAACATTACACACATATACCTCAAAAGCACGAATGTATCACCAGCAACTAATTTTTTTGAGCTGGCAAATTTGTTCCATCCAATTGTAAATAAATGCCTAGGCGGTTTACCTAACATTTGAAATTAAAGTGACACGTAAGTCCAAAAATCGATGACAAATATATGATATTTCCTAGATTGAACATGCTTAATAATAATGGATGTAATTTATTTTAGAATTCAAAATAATTCCACTAATAGCATAATAATCAATATCCACATTCAATTACAAAGAAAGCAATTAATGGCACAATGATCGAATACCTCTAAATGTATGCCTAAAGTTCCATTCACGCCCATGAAGATCTTTGGCAATCAATTCCTGACTTTGAGGATCTTGGCCCATGCCCTAATGAAAAAAAAAAAAAACAGAAGTGCATTTGAAAAAGAAGAAGAAAAAAAGACGGACGCATTTAATCAGTAACATGTTAAATATAAAAATGGAAGTAAATACCAAAGGAGGTAAGCATTTAGTTGCTTCTTTTCGAGGAACTAAGAATCCTACATCGCGGCTTGCATCAGTAGTGGTTAAATTCTTCATAAACGAATAAAAATCTGTCCTTGCAGGCTCCAGTGCGTACTCATCATGATTTAAATCAAGAATTGTAGGTTCATCACTTTGCTGTAATTACAAGCCCAAAGAAAAATGAGGGGAAAAAATATAGTTCCTTTATAAACTATCCTCTTAGAGTTGGAAATTATATTAGTGTCTTTCCCATATTTAAGACTTCCCTCACTTATATGAACTTACTTTAACGTTTGTTTCTGAAACCAACACAACTATTCATGTTTTGTTATTCCTTTTTCTTAGCGACCAATTAAGAGAGCAAGTTGAAATTAAACAACAAAAAGACAAAAATGAAAAATATGTTTCTTACATCTGATATTGGCTGCAAAAAGATCTGAGCATAAACCTCATCGGTTTCTTCTTCTACCTGTACCAAATATACATGAATTTAAGCAAATATTACCAATAAAATATTTGATGCAATTGAATATCAACAATATTATTCCAGATAAGATATTCTATCCACTATGTTCAGTTGGACAATATTTACTGTCGTGAATATCATAGGATTTATGCGAAGTAAATATTGACATGATTTGGTTCTTTAAAGTTATTACACAAATAAACCGAAATGCAAAGGAGTACGTGTATAATATAAAGCATATGCAGAGATCTAATGTATACATTTTTTTTTTGGTCTGTGAGATCTAATGTATACATATGCGCTGCCTTTCCAGTAAATGATTTGATCAAATAATATTTTTTGCAGATTGATCAACTAATAATACTACTAATTTACTTTACCTAAATTATATTAATAATTGCCTGAGATCAATGAGATGGCATAAATGAAAAATGGGGAATAAGGGTAAATATCCCTTCAACAGTTTGCCAGAAACTAAAAACAGATAAATACCTAGATTTAGATAGAAACAAGATCTCAAACACAGTACCAGTAATTGAAACGTAACCACTCTACAATGGATCTTAGAAGGTAAACTCATCCAAGGGATTTGCGGATACACTAATTCCTCTTTTGTTGAAGCTGTCACCTACAAAAGCCAAACAATTTTCAGAAACCCAGAAAGAGAATACAAGTAACCCTGAGGAAGCCGAATTGAATGGATTTTGATCCAGTAAGAAACAGATTTTGATCAATTAAGTAGAAAACAATACTTGTTCCAAATGACCCTGGGGAAAGTATACCACCCTCTTTCCCGGGCTAAGGAAATGAACAGAGGATCCGCCACATAGTTTCCACATCTCTGTATATAGAGCATCTATCGATCAAACAAAAAACAGCCACAAAATTTAGAACTTAAGTTACATGGACCGAAACTAACGTTATACTCAGGATTTGAGAAAAACAAGAAAAGAAACAAGATCAAAACCAGAAAGATGGACTTTATCATATTATGCAAGGAGAAATTTCAAAATCCAAACACCATTTTTTTTTTGAAAGAAAATGCAAACAACTTGAACACTCACTTTCTGCCATCAAAGAAGCTTGAACCAACCCACCTAACAACGATGTACAAGACTAGAAATTTATAAGTTCAATGCAAGTAAACAAACCAAACGTTGAAACCCCAGCCTCTCCCACGTACAAGACTAGAAGAATGAAGAACAAACATAAAAGGGAAAACCGAAGAAGTCGAGAAGAGAGAAGAGTGATGTTGTCTGGCCGCACGTGCGGCGTGCACAGGTCCAAGGAGAAGAAATATATACGTGCGGCGTGCACAAATGGATGGTTATAGGGTGGGATCACAAATCAATATTTTAGGTCTAGAGTTTGATTTATTCCCTTCGAGTCCTAATTGCGTCTGGTTACCTAGTTACTTGAGTTATAGCGCTATCGAAGGCAATTGTACTTAAGCGGCGACTCTACGGCTCGATTTGGGTGGGTCATTGTGTATTTTTGTCTCTCACTATCAATGAATTGACGCTTTCTATAAAAAAAAAAATACTTACCTCTATACGTGGAAGTCTAAGGATGCAACACGTGGCTATCTCCTTTGATAAAAATATTTTGTTTTTTCTCAATTAAATTTTTTTTTTAAATCTTTCCACCTATTATCGTCTCTCTGTCCAAGAAGAAAAAAATATATTTAACCCTCCCTCCCTCCTGTAGTGGTGTGCCCTTTCATGAATCAAACTGTTGTAGTTTGTCGATGACTCGATGGAATCTAAAAATCTAAAAAAATCAGAATTAACTTAACAAATGTGTGTATGTACAACAAAGCATATATTAAGTTAGTATAGGAAAGCTAAAAGTAAAGACGATCATGATTCATGTTTTTATGAGCCAAGAATTCATTGTGGCAGAAAAGAAGGACGATACTTGGCTGTGCACACACGTGCACAAATGGATGCTTACCTTTATATGTGGACGTCTAAGGATGCGTCACGTGGCTATCTCCTTTGAAAATATTTTGTTTTTTCTCAATTAAGTTTTTTTTTTAATCTTTCCACCAATTATCGTCTTTCTCCAGCCCAAGTCCTCCTCCATTTTTTTGTCCCTTTAAAAGAGGATCAAATGATTTCACTCATACCCCCATGTGGTGACTCGAACCCAAGACCTAGATCTTGGGTAGTGGGTACTCCTCCTTTGCTATTATAAGTTATAACTCTCATCTTCTACCTTTTCTTTCAGTAACTTCAACTACTTACCAACAAAAAAATAATAATTATATTAACTATGACTAATTCAGATTAATTAAAAATGACACATAGATTAGTTGAGAAAACAAATTACATATCCAAAAGCAAAATAAAAAAAACAGGCTTCGTGAAAAAAATATCAAACAAAATAGCGGCAGAAATATCACTTGATCAGTGAATTGTGTCAAATTGAGAAAAATTTCTTTATTATAGCACATGATTTCTTTGAAAAATAGTATCCATAATTTTTTCAACACCAATTTTTATGATTTTTTAAAATTATTTTAGAATCTCAATGAAATCAAATTTAGTCTTGAATGTTTGGGGATAAAAACTCTAATTTCATTATGTTAATATAATTTTTTCTTTGCATAATTATTTATATTTATATTTTTGAATTTAATAGTAAAAAACCTTTTAATGACTATTTTGCACATACTCTAGTCACCAAATTACAAGTTTTACCCATGTCACATAAGCATTTAACGAAATATTTAACAATATATACTATATGGTCTTGGCCTGTAATACCCCGAATTTTCATATTTAATTTCTTAGAAATTTCTGAAATTAATTAAGGGTGAGAAATTACTTTTCTTATCTTGTTTGTGAAATGAAAGTGTTTTGGAACGATTAATTACTTAGGGGTCAAAAGTTGACTTTCTTATTCGTTAATTTTCTCTAATGGCTTCCTTCACGAAAGTCGTAGAGTTCGTTAATGCAAGTTCATAGACACGCGCCACGCTATATTTCGAGATTATATGAAAGAGTTACGGTCAGCGTAAATTCATTCTATGTGTGAGGATTACTATTACTATCACTGATTATTCTTACATAAGGATCATTTCTATCTAATATATTCATACGATGACATGCAGACTGGCTACATATAATATATACATATATATATATATATACACACATATGTAGTGCACCATTGGTTATAATTGTTTGTTGCATCTTTGGTTATATATATATATATATATATATATATATATATATACATATGTAGTGCGGCACTAGCATATAGTAGTAATAGAATTGTTTGAGCCCAAATGTGAATTTGGCTGTTTCAGTTAAATTATTAATACAGCCCATGGGCCGATTCCTGCGGCCTAAATATCTTTGTACATTTCTTTTCCTTATGTTACAAGGAGACCTATTCACATAGGGGTTTTTGTTGATATCAAATCCTATAAGGAAAATAAATCTAGGAATCCTAAAGCATTAAAGAGAGCCGCGAACCCTGAAGGGTATAAATAACAAGTTTTATGATCAGAAAAGGGTTCTCAACCTCACAAGCAAACTTGCAAACTCAAAGCCTCCTCGAGCAAACTTACAACCTAAGCCTCTCCGGAGCACCTTTGCGCCCTTGCAACCTTGCTAAGATCACATCTTAGTTCCTCAAATCTTCCCAGTTTTGTTGCTCTGCTTTCTCACCCTAAGAAAGTATCGATTTTGTTTACAAGAAACGCTCTCGAAGCCCTAAAACTCTTTTAGGTCTTTCACGAAAGAACTTCGACGGAGTTTGTTCTCTCTCCGTCCGCTTTCGCTCGATTAGAAGCACAGTTTGGAGCACCTCACCGACGACATCATCGTACCTCGTGGTACTGGCACGCCCGCACATCAAAAAGAGACTGTTCGACTCTCCGGCAGCGGTTTCCAGCGCGAACATTTTGGCACGCCCAGTGGGACCGTGTCGAAAGCGTTGCCTTGTGAGCCAAGATTGGGAAGGCGGACGCGAACCCTTACGCTAAGGTTTACGTTCACTGTCTCAAGCATAAGCCTACAGACTACGCGCGTTATAGTTCTTCGGATTGCCGTGGTTTGTCACCCGAAGAAGTTCGAGAACAATACAGTTTACATCCGCCGTCCACAGACAACATGCCTGAGATTCAAGAAACACCCGGGCCAATTCTTTCAGACTCCACTGACGCGAATAAAAGGCTCGACGAATTCGTTGAGTATTTCAATGCTGAGATGCAGCGACAGAAAGAAGAGTTTTTTGAGTTGTTCACTGCTGCGGTTCAGAAGAATACAGACAAGGTTAATACCGCAGTTCAGCGTTCAACGACTTTACCCCTGAAATACAACAAAAACAGAATGAGGCAATCTTCGAAAAACTGATAAAACATTCTGATGATATCAAACAGACTGAGGAGCGTGTCACTAAGCTTACTAGTGAAATTCTGTACGTCAGGAAGCAGAACCTGACCATGAGTAATCAGTTGGAACGTATTTCCCAGCATCTAGGGGCTACGTCAAAAGAAAACAACAACGGCGGAGGTTTTTCCCTAGGAGCTAATAGTCGAAGTTCTGAGCTGTATGTGAGCCCTCATAAGAGGGGGTTACTTAATTCTTCAACAGGCGCCAACAGTACTCAACCTCAGGAGGAGGAGGAAGGGACGCCTCTGATCTGGCTAAATCTTGATTCAAACAAAAAGGTTTCTTTCACCGAGATGGGTACTGTGAAATCAGCCAGCGGTGGTAGAACTGATACTGCTACAAACGCCGATGCACCTCCATCAGGCGCCGATTTGTTCCAACAAATCAAGCAGATCATAAGGACCAAAATTGGCGGTCCATCAGCTAATCTCCAATACAGAAACCCTTTCCCGGATCATATTGCGAATAGCGAATGGCCAAGGGGTTATAAACCTATCAAGTTTACTTCATTCTCAGGCGAAGGATCAGAAGATGCTGCTACGCATATTTCCAGATTCCAGAGCGAATGTGGGCCTTATGGCAACGATGAAAGCCTCAAGCTCAGAGCGTTTGGTTCTTCCTTGTCTGGTTCTGCTCTTACTTGGTATACCAAGTTGGCGCCCAGGTCCATTCCTGATTGGGCAACAATGGAGGCTATGTTTAGGACAACTTTTGGAGTTGTGGAGCCTGAAGTAGACCTCTCATCATTGACTTCTATGTACCAGCAGCCGGCCGAGACTTCAGTAAATTTCCTCAAAAGATTCAAGATCCAGCAGGCCATATGCAAGTCGCCTATCACAGAGGCGGATGCCATTGCAATCGCCATCAAAGGCTTGGAACACAGGCAGCGAACCAAGCATCATGATGTCCGGTTCGCCAACATGGCAGATCTAATGAACAAAGTTGGCAGCTACCAGCTTCTGCTTAATGAGCTTGATGACAAGGCGAATGCTTCCAGAGGGACTTATATACCTGGGAAACACAGGAATGTTGGTGCTGTATACGCTCCTATCGATCCTTTCTACTCATATCCTCAGCATACCTATCCGGAAGATGATCTGGACACTGAGGATGTTGCTGCTTTGGAATTGACGGGGCGTAATGCTGCAAAGCCCAGAAGTCTCAAAATCGCTCGCGAACCTGTGAAGATTTCCACGATGGCATTTACCAAGCCGGAGTTTGAAACATACACCTATAATGCTAACAAGGCAGGAGAGATTTTGGACGAACTGATCAATCAGAATTTGATCAAGACTGACTTTGGTCCCTATCCAAAACCTGAGTAGCTGAAGGGCAAGAAATATTGCAAGTTCCACAACATGTGGAATCATAATACCAATGACTGCATCAAGTTAAAGGACCAGATTCAAGTATGGTTGAACAGCGGGCGGATACAAGTAGAAGGAGAGAAAACCGCCGCGCTAGTTGACTTTGAGCCCTTCCCACAAGTAGGAATGGTTGATGTGGTACCAGCAAGGGTAGTTCGGCGTACTAAGAGGGTGAAGTCTAAGTTCGAAGCTTACTCATTCAATGCAGCTAGGTCACATGAAATTCTGGATGAGTTGATTGCTGCTGATCTTATCAGGACTTCCTTTGGAACTTTTCCTACTAGCGAACAGATGAAGGGAAAACAGTACTGCAAGTTCCACAATGTTTGGACTCATACCACCGCTAGCTGTGTCGGATTGAAGGATCAGATCCAAGAATGGATTAATGAAGGCAAGATCCAGTTTGAAATGCCGGTGAAGGTAGAAGTTGTTATGGTAGAGATCAACCGGGATAGACGGGTCAGAAGGAAGCCAACTCTAGACCTCTTAACTACAAAGGCAAGAGAGGAGGAAGAGCCTACCCCTAAAAAAGCAAAGCCAACGCCAGAAGCTTCTACTGTGGTACTTTGTTCTAGGTGCAAGGTGGAGTGTGGAATTCCGGTGAGTTATGAGGAGTTTGAAGATTCTTTCCGATTTCACCCTAAGTCAGATCCTGCATTACGTTCGCCACCAGAGAACTTCCAGCCTTCTAGTCCAAAGAAGGTTCGCAGTCAACAGGAGGTATCCGCCGCGGTTAAGGACTCCAATCTTTTCCAGCGGATGAAGGCAATGAATGCATCCCACAGCGAACCTGTTAAGGAAGCCCCACAATCTGATATCCTGAGCAAGCCATACATTCCACCTGCCTCAAAATCCTTCATCAAGGAAGAAAAGTGGTACATCCAGGAGAGAGGTAGAGCTATAGAGATGACTCCTACAAGGAGAAGAAATTACCAGCGACGGTTTGGTCGAGCTCAGCGTACCTTAGACGCCTTGGGCCAAGGTCTAGTCAGGCCAGAACAGCTAGATAAGACCCCCAGCCAGCTGCAAAGGACCGTACAGCGGTATACCGCAAATCCTATTATCACTCTTGGGAAGTTCAATCCACAGACAGAGACTGCTCCACCTAGAGTTAGCGTGTTCGACAGAATGGCGGCTCAGAGTTCTGCATCTTCAGGTAAGAATACTACTTTGAGTCCTGATCGCTTAGATGCTTTCCCTGTGCAGAGATTCAAAAGAACAGAGGCTACACCAGCCGCGACAGAAGACTTAATACCAGCCAAGCCAAAGGAAGCTTTAAAGGTTAACAAACCAGATTTCAAGCGATCATCAGTCTCTGTGACCAAACCAGCGGCAAAGATGCAGTGGAAGCCAAAGATGGTGAGGTCTGAGGTTGTCAAGGCTTCAGCGAATGAGTCGCCAGCTGTTCAGTCAGCAGAACCAACAATGGTTATTGAAAGCGAACCTATCCCTGAGGTTCCTTTAATTCGTTCTCCAGAACTCAAAGACGCCTTTGACGTGGCTGTGGTTAGGCAACAGATGATAGCGGATGTTGACAACGACGTTCCCAAAAGCGAACCAGGCCTTGACCTCGAATTGGAAGATGATTTAGACGAGGGGGGCAGTATCGATGGATCAGACAGAGATAATTCAAATGCAGTGGCATGTGACATGGTCTACATCTTATCCGCCAAGTATGCATTACCAATTTCAGCAGATACATGCCAAGCGTTGGAGGTTGAAGGTGATGATGAGTCCCAGCTTGTTGCCAAGGAAGAAGAAACCACTCTTCAAATCGAGGTTGACTCTGCCTTGAAAAAATTATTCATGATGTTTTCTAAGCCAAACTTGGCAATGTCTAAGCATTTGAGACCTCTATACGCCACGGTAGCCGTGGAGGGGAAGGACATCAACAAGATGATGGTCGATTCAGGAGCTGCAGTCAACGTCATCACCGTTCGCACAATGACTATTCTAGGAATCAAGAAGTCAGCTATCCAGAAAACAACGCTGTCGGTAAAAAACTTTGCCGGCACTACTACGCAAACTTTGGGTTTGTTATTTTTAAAAGTAAAACTTGGACCAGCGGATGCAGTTCATGCATTCTTCGTGGTCGAATGCACAGCACCATACAGTGGTATTCTTGGCAGAGACTGGATTCACAGGAGTTATTGCGTTCCTTCATCCATGCACCAAGAGTTACTTCTTTGGAATCCAGTAACAGATGAAGCTGAGTTGTTCAAGGCGGATCCTCGTCCTTTCTCATTTTCTGCTAATTCAATAGACGCCAGCTACTACAATGGGGATATGCGCCCTCTTGCAGTGCAGGGCATTGACGCCAAGGGCCGCACTTTCGGGGTGACAGCCTCGGACTTAGCACAATGGGGAATGGCTCAAACTCGTTCTGGTAGTTCAAGACCTTCCTACGTTGTGCCATAACCACAACGTTCCCAATGATAGTACAACCTTCAGAAGAAGTAGAACAGGCCTGCTTGTCCTTGTATGAAAGATTACAGACGTATTTGGTTGAAGCAGAAGCCTATGATAGAGTTGCTACTATTGAGTACGTCAGGGAAGATGTTTTTGACCAGCCAATTGAGGAGGAAGAAGTAATACAATTAGCACCGGCTGCACTTGATGATACACCTCCTAAAGTCAAAGATCCTATCGAAAGAGTCAATGTTGGAACTGATGCAGAGCCAATGGAAGTGGCTATTAGTACATATTTAGAGCCTAATCAAAGAAAGGGGCTCATTGACTTGTTACTCGAGTTCAAGGATTGCTTTGCTGAAAAATATGAAGATATGCCAGGTCTTTCACCTGATTTGGTATGTCACCGTTTGCCTACCTTGCCTGACAAGAAACCAGTCCAGCAATCACCTCGGCGAATGAATGCGGACACAGTGGTTTCAGTTAAAGAGGAAGTGGAAAAGATGCACAGATCAGGTATCATTAGAGTAGCCAAGTACAATGAGTGGCTCTCTAACATAGTGCCCGTTCGCAAGAAGAATGGCAAGATGCGCGTCTGTGTGGATTACAGAGATCTTAATGTGGCCACGCCAAAGGATGTTTACCCCATGCCGGTGGCAGATATGTTGGTGGACGCAGTGGCAGGGCATGAGATGCTTTCCTTCATGGACGGTACTGCTGGATACCATCAGATTCCAGTAGCAGAAGAAGACAGACACAAGACAGCATTTAGATGCCCTGGGTTTGCAGGTGCATTTAAATATGTGGTAATGCCTTTCGGTCTTAAGAATGCAGGAGCTACATATCAGCGAGCCATGAACCTTATTTTCCATGATATTTTGGGGAAGATATTAGAGGTTTACATCGATGACGTGGTAGTCAAGTCAAAGCTCAAAGATGGCCACTTAGTTGATCTTCGCAAAGTCTTTGAGCGAATGCGTATTCACAGGTTGAAAATGAACCCAGCCAAATGCGTGTTTGGGGTTCAAGCTGGAGACTTCCTTGGTTTTCTAGTCCATCAGAGAGGAATCGAAGTGCCTGGAGACAAAGCCAAGGCAGTAATTGATGCTCCAGCACCAAGGAACAAGAAAGAGCTCCAAAGCTTGCTGGGAAAGATAAATTTTCTACGACGATTCATCTCCAATTCTGCTGGAAAGATCACTCCTTTCTCTCCCTTGCTCAAGCTTCAAGGAGAAAAAAAGTTTGTTTGGGAGCCTATGCACCAAGAGGCTTTTGACAGAATTAAAGAATATTTAGCAAACCCGCCAGTTTTGGTTCCTCCAAAGCCAGGGGTTCCTTTGAAGCTGTATATTTCAGCTTCTGAAACATCTATTGCTGGTCTTCTCGCTCAAGATGAAGAGAAGGAGGATGGCAAAACAGTTGAGCATGCAATTTATTACTTGAGCAGGACGTTATTAGATACGGAAACCAGGTATTCTCCCATTGAGAAGTTGTGTCTCGCTCTTTATTTTGCTGGTTGCAAGCTCCGCCATTACATGTTGTCTTTTACTACAAGAGTTATGTCTCAGACTGATCTGGTGAAGTACATGCTCACTCGACCTATTCTAAGGGGTCGAATTGGTAAGTGGATTCTTGCATTATCAGAATTTTCTTTACAATACGTGCCTTTGAATCATCCAGTCAGGCAGTTTCAGATTTTCTCTTGCATCATCCTGTTCCTGAGGACCATGTAATCCGCGACCTAGATATTGCAGCTATTCTGTTACCTTCATGGGTATTATATTTCGATGGTTCGCGTACAGACAAGTTGTCTGGAGCAGGTATCACATTACAGAGCCCGGAAGGGGCTTACTTTGCTTATTCTTTTCAGCTTGAATGACATTGCACCAATAATCAAGCTGAGTATGAAGCAATCATTATCGGCTTAGGGATTCTTCTTGAGATGGGGATCCATGAGGTCGAAATCCTGGGAGATTCGCTGCTAGTAATCAATCAGCTTCGAGGTACGTACAAATGCATCAGTTTTACCTTGGTACCTTTCCTTAACAGAGCCTTGGAATTGTTAGACCAGTTCAATGAGATATCATTGGAACATATTCCCCGAGAGTACAATCATGCAGCGAACGAGTTGGCACAGCTTGCTACAGGTATTAGCTTTGCGGATGGCGTTCGCGAACGAATTCTTAAAGTAGAATGGCGTACACTGCCTTCTTTCATGGCCAGACGCGAATATAACGATGATTGGTTTGTAGCTCCCCTCGATGCTATTGATATCGATTGGAGGCAGCCTATTATTGATTATTTGGATGATCCCAGTGTCCCTGTTGACCGCAAGGTTAGGTTTCTTGCCCTCAATTATGTGTTGAAGGGTGGTGAACTTCTACGGCGAGGAGAAGACGGCATGGATTTCCGGTGTATTTATGGCAAAGAGGCTAAGCGACTAATGCGTGAGGTTCATCTCGGCATCTGTGGTTCTCATCAGGCCGGTCCTAAGATGCGGTGGCTTATTCGTCGTTATGGGTTTTATTGGCCTACCATTCTCAAGGACTGCATTAGTTTTGCTAAAGGCTGTCTCGATTGCCAAGCTCATGGCCCCGTCCGCCATATTCCAGCTATACCTATGCAGCCTATCATCAAGCCATGGCCTGCAAGAGGTTGGGCTTTGGATCTCATTGGTCTGATTCATCCTCACTCATCTGCTCAACATAAGTTCATTATTGTGGCTACTGATTTCTTCACTAAATGGGTTGAAGCTGAGTCACTGAAAGAAGCATCTGCACTTACTGTTCGCCAGTTCATATTCCGGAACATCATTTGTCGTTTTGGGATTCCTGAATGTTTAGTCGCGGACAGGGGGGCATCTTTTATGGCTTCTGAGGTAAACCAACTGATGACTGATTTTGGTATTCAGTTCTTACATTCTACACCTTATTATGCTCAATCAAATGGCCAAGCTGAGGCTAGTAACAAGATCATCATCGATATCATTAAGCGGATGCTAGCGGACAATGCTAGAGATTGGCACAATGAGCTAGATAATACTCTTTGGGCTTATAGAACGTCTAAGCGTTCTCCTACAGGCACTACTCCATATGCTCTCATGTTTGGCCACGATGTTGTTCTACCCCTTGAAATCAATGTCCGTTCGCTGCGAGTACAGGAACAACACCAGTTGGTAGGAGAGGACTATGTTCAAGCTATGTGGCAGGAACATGAAGATCTCAATGAAAGCCGATTAGCGGCTTTGGATAGCTTGATCATCGAGAAGAAGCGTGTTTCCAGAGTCTATGACAAGCGAACACGTGGTCTTAGCTTCAAAGAAGGTGAATTGGTCTGGAAGGTTATTTTGCCTTTAGGCGAGAAGAGCCGTGACAGAGGCAAGTGGTCTCCCAGATGGGAAGGACCCTTCATCATCGACAAGATTCTTGGCAAAGGCGCTTATCATTTGCGTTCCCTTGACGGTGAACTGCACCCTAACCCCATTAACGGGCGTTACCTTAAGAAATATTATCCCAGTGTGTGGGAATTCGACGATCCGCCACCACCTGATTCCGGACAGGGGGGCAATACTTAGTTCTCCCAAGTTCGCAGTTTTTTCTAAACCAGTTGGTTGTGGTTTTCATCCATTCGCTGCACTTAGTCGAACTAGGGGGGCAACACTCATACCCTACAGGTTATACTTTTTCGAAATTTTTCGATTTTTCGACATTCTTTGTTTTTTTCCTTTTGTTAACCATTCAGTGGTTATTAGCTTTTCGTTTAGGTCTATTTTGAGGCCATTCGCTGTAAACAAACATATTCGCAAATAATAAACAGACAGTGTTTATCAAATATAGATCTTTATTTATTTTGGCTTTGCGGCCGAGAGCGATTACAAACAATTACAATTACATATAAGAGCCAATAAGTGGCTCTGATACCATGAAACCTAATTTCTTGGACGTCTGGTCTGGTAAGTCGTGCGGTTACCAGGGCAACTTCTCCCCATTTTTTCGGGATCCTGAAGAAGATGAAATCCTGACAGGTACCCTACACGCTTGGCCGCGGTTGGTCTAACCTTGCAGGCAAGGCCAACGCGGTAACCTCTTGGCGAACCAGGAGATTTTTGCTGTTCCCATCTTGTCCTTTTTACTACCAGGAAACCTTGCTTCTTTGAAGGAAGGAGCACTGGGTCTGGTGGTCGGGGGGGGAAAGATGGGTTCTTCGCCTGAGGTTTCGTTGTATAACTCAACCTAGGCATGAGGTTTGGTTGTATAACTCAGTTATTCTGAGTACGTTGGTAAGAAAGGAAGGGCTTTCATGGCTAGAAGAAGGCGGAGTGTTTTCTGAGACATTTTGCAAAGTCTTTCTCTTTGTGAATTTATCATTCGTTTAAAGCAGTCTATTTATAGGCTGGTCAAGGCCAACGGTTCTCCGAAATTGGTTGAATTTCTTCAATGCAGTTATTGAAGTATGATCGTTTCCAAAGATTTGGTCTTCGTGCATTAATTCAATGTGATCATGCGCGCAGTTCTCGGAGACGAATGTCAATTCGTCATTATGTCTGGTAGTTACGCGTTATAACTGCTCCCGAGAATTATTTCTTGGAAGTTATCCTTTGGGATAATTTTTGTGTAAAGTAACTTGGGCCATTCGGTGGCCGATTGTTTTAGAATTTCTAGCAGTAATTTGCAAAAGCCCACGAGGCAATAATTACATTAAGACATGCATAACAGGAGCCAATGTGTGGCCCAAGTCGAGTTTTTAAATCCTACGGCCTAAAGAGGCTATATCTACAAGGGATCTTTGGTACTCTACAATTTTCTCTTCCGCTTCAAGAGTGACCCTTTTGACATCCTTCTGTGCTTCCATCAGCGACTGTTTCAATTCTTCTGCCTTAGGAATTTCCTTGGCTAGATATTCGCTTTGTTGTGTTTTGTTCGCTTGACATGCTTTAATTTTCTTCTCTATCTCGGATTTGAAGTTTTCAAGTTCTGCTAACTTCTTGTCGCATTCAGTAATGAAGGTTCGCCGTTTCTTAAGCTGATCCTTGCAAGCAATATTCCTGGCTTCTAGGGCAGCGCGGCGAGCAGTGTGTTTCTGGACCGCGGTCGTCACCTGTTGGGCAGCTTGTTCAAGTAAAGGCAGGGCGTCTAACTTTGCAAGAAGAGCATTTACTGTTTCCAGCTCTTCTCCGGTGACGTGGGCCTGAAGGAAGGCAGCTTGTTCGCGAATTTTGGCAACCACCTCAGGATCATCGTACTTAGCACTTCCTAGGTCACCAAGAAATTCTTTGGCCGCTTTAATTGATTCTTGCTCATCTTCTGCTTCCAGGAGCAGCTTAAGTCTTTCTTCTAGAGATAGAGGTTCATCAACCGAGCTGCTAGCCACGTTCGCTAGACCGATTTCAGGATTTTCTGCCAGCACAGTATTCGCCAAGGTTAATATGGAATTTGCTGTCTCTGCATCATCCGCCGTAATAATTGTAGAGGCTGGCGTTTCCTTATCCTTCCCAGGCAAGGTTGGTTCCTGTAAAGTTTTTGGCTTGAAGTTTGTTAGATATGAAGTTTGTGCAAGAAGGAACCAGTATGTGGTTTGCAAGGATTGTACCTCAACAGGGGGTGTTACGACTAAGGCAGAGCTGAAGGTCTTTTCGTTTGGCGGTTGATTCGCTTCAGGAGTTTCAGAATTTTGTGTTCCCAGAGTTTCTGCAGGCAGGTTGGCATTCCCTGAAGCATTCACTATCTCCACATTTGGCGTTAACTCAAGCTGTGGTTGGTCCGCCAAGTCGTCAGTCTCCAGATTCATTTCAGCGATTGGTTGCTGGGTTGCCTGTTGAGTAGATTAAGAGTTAGTCATGCTGAATGCAAAAGAAAATCAACAAGTGGTTTTTAGAAGTTACCTCTTCAGAATAAATGGTTATAGCGGATGAAGGTTCCTTTGCCTCTAAAGGTGCCTCGGGAGTACTGTCTGCCAAGGGTGTTTGTCCAAGAGTCGCCTGAGCGGAGGTATTGCCGGTGAGGACGGTTTGGCGGACATTGCTTTCTTCTGGCTCAGAAGGGATGTGAGCTGGCTCTTTTGTTGTACTGCCTTCAGGATTGTCTCTATATATCACAGAGATTGGGGTAGCGGTGGTCAAAGGCGGTACCCCTAAGGCGATTAAGTTCTGATTTAGCTCCAACTCTTCCTCTGCGTTCATCTCTTCAGAACTGCTCATTTCTTCATCCTCGGTTGTATTTGTCTGTCCTTGAGGTTCGCTGGAAGATTGAGCAATGGCAGTCTGTGTTCGCCGTTTCCGGACCTGTTATTTGATTAAACCAGTCAGTGGTTAGCAGGTTTTAAAACAATGTTTAGGAGACACTTTTGTCAAAGACAAAGACTTACAAAGTGTTGTTCTTCTTCTTCCTCGGGATCTTCTTCAATAACTCTAGCTCTCTTCTTAGCGGGCTTCAGTGAAGATGATTCGCTAGCAAGGGTTGTCCGCCTGGTTTTTCTCTCATTATCATGATTTTGTGGTTAGTTTTTGACAAGCTTAAAAGAGAAGACCAAGTTTTGGAGTTTCATACCTGAGCAAGTGCTTTTGTTACTTTTTTCTTCAAGCTCTGTTTTCCAGTAAGAAAGGGGTTTGGATCATTAGTTAAAACCCTTTGGTCTTCTTTGAACCCAAGAACGGCGGTCCCTCTTTCAAATATGGACCGGAATATCTCCTCTGCATCACGGTCCCAGTCCACTGCAGACACCATTTGCCACCAAACAGTATAGGTGGGTGCGGCATCTATGCTTCGGAGGAGGCGGCTGACTGGAGGAGGTAGTTGTGGCGCAGCAAACTTGAAGCGAATGGTAAATCTGTCACTCTCATCACCTGCTGTTTCTAAGCTAGCTTTTATTCGCCAAGAGGAATAGCGGTTCAGGCTATCTATTAGAGGAAAGGGGATTTCCTGGACGAATCCTAGCTGACGAGCAAAGTGATTCGGAGAATATAGCTCATAACTGTGGTATTCATCTGAGAGGCTGAAATCATAGCAGGCAATAGCCCTTTTAAACACATCAGTCCCACTTTCAGTGTGATTTCTAGTTAGCAGGAAGCCTTGTTCTAAGGGACTTGGAAACGTCCTCCTTAGGATAAGGGCGGCTGAGTCTAAAGCAGATTCATCTAAATGATAAAGGCATTTGAAACATTCAATATATGCCGGAGAGTCGAACTTGTCTTTCGCAGCGAATGCCATACCTAGGACTTGATCTGCTGGAAAATCGTTGACATCAGGATGCCTGAACTGAGGGAAGTAGACCTGCCGCCAGAGGTCTAGAATCCACAGCGGTCCGCTCAGGTTGGTGAAGTCAAACTGGCGAAGTGATAGATTATACAGCAGACGATATAGGCTCGCCAGTACAGGTTGTCCTAGCCCCGCGCTGTGCCCATTGAATAAGGCAGCCGCCAGAGCAGTCCAAGTCCCGGTAACTTTGCCTGTTTTGATGCAGAAGACATATTTGCAGAACCAGAGTTCTAAGAAGGCTATGCCTCCTTCTTCATCCGCTTGTGTAAAAAAATGATTTGTCCAGGCTGAGTATGATTTGCAGTGGGGTTGGCGAATCTTGCTGGGTTTGATTTGAAGAAACTTCGAAAGGTCGTCAAAATCTCTGCAGCTGTACGCGAATGGATGGATAGGTAGTCCAGTGATGGTAAGAATATCCAAGAGTGTGATTCCCATTTCCCTAATCGGAAATTGAAGGTATTGCTTGAAGTATCCCAGAAGCAGATAGCCGCCGCAAGCGGAGCTCGGTTTCCTCTGCCGCTCCTTAGAGAGAAACAGAGTTCTAATGCTTCCGCGATTCCTACTGCTTTCCAGCGATCGAGGTCTGTGGTCTTCCTTAATTGATACCAAGCTACTTCTTCGTTGCTAGGTGTCGGCCAGGAACCCATTCGAACAGCATTGTGGTGTTTTTGCCAGTTGATGAAGGTGGCGGCATTCGCCCGAGATATTAGAATGGGGTGACGAACTTCTTGGCTATAGTTGTTGATATATGGCTCAGGGATGGATTCCGGCCATGGACCTAGGCTTGCAGTGTGGTTTTTATGTACATCGATATATGAACGATTGCCAGATTTGAAAGCCTTGAGTGAGTACATGTCTAGTCTAAATTGCTGGGCATTGCCTTCGGTTAAAGCTGCTAGGGGAGAATCCATTTTTGGGTTTCGGAAGTGGTTCAAGGTCAGATTTCAGTTGGTTTGAGCCTAGGGTTCCGATTTCGGGGTTTTTAGGTTTGTGTCGATTAGACTTCTGATTCTGGGTTTTATAAGAACTAAGAGAGTTCTTTGAAGAGTTATGTTCATTTAGTTAGGCGAACCAGTTCGAATTGGTTCTTTGTGGGAAACAGTGCAATGGTTGGGCCAAGGCGTCTCTTGGGCTTTTTGGTTTGATTTCAACCGTTTTAGCGTTTACTCGCACCTGTTGACTATAGCCCTCTTCAATCATAGCGAGCCTGGGCCTGATTTCGAGGCCTGGGGGGCAATGTTTGAGCCCAAATGTGAATTTGGTTGTTTCAGTTAAATTATTAATACAGCCCATGGGCCGATTCCTGCGGCCTAAATATCTTTGTACATTTATTTTCCTTATGTTACAAGGAGACCTATTCACATAGGGGTTTTTGTTGATATCAAATCCTATAAGGAAAATAAATCTAGGAATCCTAAAGCATTAAAGAGAGCCGCGAACCCTGAAGGGTATAAATAACAAGTTTTATGATCAGAAAAGGGTTCTCAACCTCACAAGCAAACTTGCAAACTCAAAGCCTCCTCGAGCAAACTTACAACCTAAGCCTCTCCGGAGCACCTTTGCGCCCTTGCAACCTTGCTAAGATCACATCTTAGTTCCTCAAATCATCCCAGTTTTGTTGCTCTGCTTTCTCACCCTAAGAAAGTATCGATTTTGTTTACAAGAAACGCTCTCGAAGCCCTAAAACTCTTTTAGGTCTTTCACGAAAGAACTTCGACGGAGTTTGTTCTCTCTCCGTCCGCTTTCGCTCGATTAGAAGCACAGTTTGGAGCACCTCACCGACGACATCATCGTACCTCGTGGTACTGGCACGCCCGCACATCAAAAAGAGACTGTTCGACTCTCCGGCAGCGGTTTCCAGCGCGAACAAGAATAAGTATTAATTTATATGTGTATGGTTAAGTGACAGCAAACAAGTGGTAGTGGTACCGTGTCACTGAACAAAGATCAGATCAAGAAGGGTATAGAAAGCTCCATGTTGCTGAATCTTTGTTACTATTATTAAAGAGGGATGTAATCACTTACGTAAGATAGATTGATTAGGGACAATAGCACACCCGGGCACTTGCATTCATAGTTTTCTCATTGAAGAAAACTTTAGAATATGCAGTAGAGAGAAAGAAAGAGAGAGATGAAAATAAAGAAAAGTAGATAGGAAGCAGCATAACCATGAGAGAGAGAGAGAGAGAGAGAGAGAGAAGAAGAAGAAGAAGAAGAAAAATGAGGAATAGGAACTAGCAGTGAGGAAAAGAAAACGAGAGTCGGATATTGGATCTAGGGAAACAGAGACATACCTCCAGCATGTTTATGTCAAGATCAAGGTAGGGGTCCTAGTTTCCCAGTGATTGGATTATATCAGGTTTAATTTTCGTGTATAAATTAGGAGTAAACAATATTATGAGTATTTCTTATGTTGGTATGTAATTTTATGATTACTGTTTTGTAAGAGTATTTGATGGTTATGTTATTCTTGTTTATATATATTGTTGATGAGTTTGACGATGAAATGTTTCTTGATATTATATTTGTTGTGTTAACATATCATTCATTTCCTTTGCATACACTTGCACATGAATAAAGAAATTGGAAATGATGATGGTGGTGGTAATAGGATCCCGAGATCGATATTTGGATATTGGATATTTGGTATATATGAGTTGTGGAGAAAGTGGTAGGGCTGCGGGCCTATTGAATTGAATTGAATACGGGTTGCAGACCCATTGAAATAAATATTGTACAGAAACTATGAAAATTGGGATGGCGAAGGTTGGGCGTTAATTCGTACAAAAGGTTATTCGGGACACTACTAGAATTATGTCGTCAGACATCGGCCCAAAACCGATGTAAAACTAATTTTTGACCGATGTCTTTGTGGGTGTAGTAAAAGATAAAAAAGTTTTGACATCGGTTATTAGCCGATGTCTACTAACGATCTGTACATCGCTCTTAAAGTCTATGTTGATGTCTGTTATGCTTTTGCACATCGTAAAACATGAAGTACTGCATGTTGTTAATAATTTTTTAAGTATATTTTTCACTTATTTACTACATGGTATGAATTGGACAGAGTATAATAACAAAAGAACCGATGTGCAATATTTCATGAGACATCGATTTTGCATTATGTATGATGTGTACTGATATAAAGGACATCAATTTTTACCTTAACATTCGATGGGCATTAGGTTATTGGACAACATTTCTTTTTAGAATTTTCGATGTTCACAAGTATATGGAAACATCAATTTTTTGGTTAAAATTGATGTATTTGTTCTTTTTAAAGTCAGCTCTGTTAGCAAATCTGCTTTCCTATATACCGATATACATCTCATTTATTAGAAAAGCATAATATCCACAAGTCCATCAAAATATGAATCAAAAAGGAATTTTAACATTGCATTGCATTAGTTTATGTGTTCGACATGAGTAATTTCCAAATATGTTAATAGACAAAGAAGAAACTGGCAACAAAATATAATGCAAGCATTGCAGTTTAAGTAGCAAAAACTACAGCTAGCTAATCCAACATATGGATTTCATACCGAAAGGAAAAAAAAAACCTAGACAAAAACTTGTTGTTCCCAAAATCATGCTTTGCTCTTCAATCACTACAGCAAATTTTGCAAGTAGGCCACTTCGATGCGCACGTCATCAGTTACTCTCTCTTGGGTGTATTCTTTTCAAGGCTTTTACGCCGACTACAAATGAATACGTGAGCCATGTAAGGAATTATAAGGACAACTACGATGAATATCAAATATCAGCTGCATCATCCACATCAAAATTACAGTTGGTGCCAAACTCTTCTTGAATGAGTTCCTCACACAATGAATCCAGATCCTATAATAATTCATCCATTCATCCCCAAATAAGACTTACAAAAGAATTGATAGTATATTGCAAGTAGGGAACTGATAGACAGAAGTAAAGAAGAAAGATGTGTACTTCTCTTGTAATTTTCCTTGTTGTACCCATAAGCACTTGGAGTGTGTAACTTAATTAAACCACTCTGGAGTCGGTGCTATTGTTAAGCCAAAATAAATTCAAATTTAACATGAGAAAAAGATAAAGGTACAGGTTATATTACAAACACGTCTCCTGAAACAATTGAGAAACATGATAGTCTCATCAGGTGTGGCGTGCACATTAATCAAAAGAACAATATAACCAGCCAATCACAGTTCCCTTAACATGATAGTCTCCCTTCATGTGATAGGCATATTAATATGAACAATATACACCTAACCAGCCAATTTCAAGAAACAAAAATCATAATTAGAAACTTACCTGAAGTATATCTTAGCACCAAACCAATCACGTGGAAAGAACTGCAATGATGACCGAAAAGTCAGTATTACGCATTTCAAGCGAACTAATAACAACAACTTGTAAGAGAACACACTGAGGAAGTATCCAAAGTTCCAAATAGTAAGTAAAGGACACAATCAAAATACATATAGTTTAGCAAATATGTATATATTCACGGAACATGGTCAAAAATCCACTTTTATCCCACCTACTAATGCATTAATGTATGTGTGTATTGAAAACAAAACCTAAAAAAACAAATTACTAATATAAACAGAAATTACATGTAACCAGACTTATCAGTAGCAGGTATTCCTTAATGTACAACAACACCAATATTCAGATTAGTCAGAATATATTACAAGTAATGTACCTATTCTCATTAAGGATCTCAAAATATAACTGCAAATTTTTAGCAGAAAGGGTATCATCTATGGGTATCATCCTTCCACAAAACAGAAGAGCACATATCATCAAAAGATTTCATATTTTCTTTTCAAATAAGCATCTTCGTATCTTACAAAATATATCGAATTGACATTAGCACAAAATGAGTAGAGAGTTATACCTAAACAATACGAGGATGGAGAAGCTAGGCATGACTAATATTTTATAAACGTTTTACTAAACTTTTGATTTTCAAGAACAATCATTTGCCAAAACTTGATTATCCCGTCAGTTTGACCAAAGTAAAATTGAAACATATTCAAATTTAGGTTGGCTGGGAAATAGTAATCAAACAAGTAGACCAAGTGAACAACTATAAAATCTTGCATGGATAATCTCCATGCAGCAGAAGTCATATGGTGGCATTGGCATTGCATGAGATCTCAAATAGTGCAATTCCTACCTCTTTTGTATCTCTCAAGCATAAGAGATCCAACCTTCCAGCTGCATCAGAACATAGCTAATAACTGTCAAACACTTGATCGTGTATTCATACACCTGTTGAAAATAAATAGATTAAATATATATTAAAAAAAGGTCACCCAAAAGCTGAAGCGCTCAGGATCTTGAACTGATGGCATCATTGCTTCTACACTGAGAAGTTTCTCAAATCGTCTTCGATCTGTACAGAGTTGGTGTCATACACCAAAAAGGGTACATAGTAAGACACATTATAAGCATAGGGACAGAAATCGTTCTTATGGACACTGGCATTACATATACGAAAGAGTAATCCTAAAAACATTCTAATTGTCTCCATTACATAAGATATGTTGCGCAAGTCCTTCCCAGATTTTCAAGCAGAAGTGTAGATAAGACGAGAAACGAAATTAAAAAACATGAAGGTTTAACCCTTGTAACAAATAATCTGCCATCCCAAGATTCAACCATTATACCTCGGCTTGCTGCTCTTTTACCCCGCCCTATCCATAAACGAGCAAATTTTGCTGCATTATTCGTCAATTCCTGCAACTGCACACATATAATATACAAAATCAAAGTAGCTTCTTATACCTTTATTATAACATTTTAAAGACCATATACTCTTCAGTAAGGCAGTATCAAAGACAAACAACTTAGAGGAACGTAACAGTATGTATGGTGCATTAGGAAAGAAGTAATTTTAAGAAAGGAAATCTGTAAGGGACATTGAACTTTTGACCTATGGCACATTCGACCTATGCTGGATAATTTGAAATTGAATACTCACAAAGCTAATATACAATCACAACTTTACAGTATTAACATTCTAAATCCAAGAACCCGGTCAGAAATCCCATTAGATTCATTTATCTAGAATCTATAACACTTGTTCTAGAGTCTAATATACACAGTCAGAACAGGCTTGAAGCACATTTGAGGCAAAGTACTCATCACAGATAACATTTCTTGTCAAAAACCAAATAATTCAAATCAATGATTGCAACATTGATTGCAAAATTAAGCATAAAGGGGAGAAGATTGGGATTTGAGAGACGTACTTGTTGTGCCTCTGCACGAAAAGTGAGTTCTTTGCATCCTCCTCTGCAACATAAGTAAAAACCCAGAAACAATTCGAATCTTAGAAGCCCTAGCTCACTGAAATGGATACCACATTCGAAAGAGAGAAAACGAGAGAGAGAGAGAGAGAGAGAGAGAGTACCAATGAGGCCGAGAGAGAATTTGGTGATGAGAGTGCCGGTGATGGCGAAGCCGACTAGGAAAGGCCAGTTTCGGTTCCACTCGCGCTTGAAGAACACAGGCCAAGCATCCAACTTTCGCATCTCACGCCTATGCGGAAAGAAGAGATTTGGGAATTTGTATTTGTAGGGTTTT
Organism: Rubus idaeus; assembly: GCA_030142095.1. Classification (NCBI taxonomy): domain Eukaryota; kingdom Viridiplantae; phylum Streptophyta; class Magnoliopsida; order Rosales; family Rosaceae; genus Rubus; species Rubus idaeus. The sequence goes on from CM057968.1 coordinate 5,372,703, forward strand.
ATGTGCTTTAGGTTCGATGGAAAAAAAAACTGAGAAGAGAAGGAGAGAGCAAGAGAGAGAGGTTGAAGGCAATGAATCTAGGTCGAGACAGAGAGAGAGAGAAGACGAATAATTTAGGTCAAGATGGTGAGAGATTCGTAGGCAATGTTTTGTTCTTCTTTTGTTTCGGTGCGGAAGACGGCGAAGACCGAGAAGGAGGACGACAGTGATGACCGAGGAGGACGACGATTGAAGGCGACGATGACCGGAATCACAGACCCTAAAGTGAAGGACCTGTTTTGGGTATTCTAGGGTTCGACATATTTGGGGCTGTGGGAGAAGTTCTAGTTGTTGGGAGTTTTGAGAGTGAATAGGAGTCAATAAGAGTCAATGACTGCAAATGCTATATTAAACTTTAGTTAATGAGTTTGGGTAGCTGAAAATAACAAAGTGTGGGAAGATAGAGTGGGAAAACCAATATTTGGTTTCGCGCCTACATTTAATGAACTTAGCGCCTCCTGGTTTTACAAGTTCGGGGTTCCCGCAAAATTGAAATGAAATTGGAGACACCGGTCATTTTAATGATCGATGTTATAGATATTGTCATACATCAGTTCTCTGTCAACACGATGTAAAAGCAGGTTATTACATCGCGTGCAATTCTAACCGATTTCTTTGAGGTGATGTCTGTTGACATAATTCTAGTAGTGAGACCAAGTAGAATATGCATGATATGAGGCGTGCGAGGTTTGTTTGATGCAGAGTACGAATTGATCGACAAAGGGTAGTGAAGGAAACTTTATATTTAAAGCACATCATGCACACTGATGTATTTATATTCTTTTTTATTACTTTATTTACTGATATTATTAATACACTTAAATTAATTGTGGTAATTGATCATGAGGTATTTAATATCCTACTGAGCCACAAGCTCACACCTTTATAGATTGTGCAGGTACAAAGATATCAATTTGAAAATGGAACATGATGATTTGATGCTTGTGTGGTGCTGCTTGTGTGGATGTTACCAATTATGAACGAAATGAATACTGCTTATATAATTGTTGTACTGTTAAGTGACTCAACGATAATTATGGGGTGATTGTGAGTATCACCGTCAAAGTGTAGTGGATGGTAAATTGTGACCAGGGGTTGTCGTACCCAAGGGATTGGAAGGCCCAAGATCCCTACTTGGTGAACAAATGCAACCAAGATGTGCAAGCACTAGTAGTGATGTGCTTAGAGATGGATTATTTACTTAGAAGTGAGGTATGTGCAACATGGATGTGTAGTGTTCAAAGTGTGTCACTCTGGAGTGACTTGTAACCAAAACAGTGACCAAGACAGTAGCTAAGTAACCAATCTAAACTAGGCAAAATGGTGGAAACAAGAACACAAGAGGATGTGTTTGATAGATTTTGTGTTGTTGAGGTGACAAGCCCAACAAATGTGTGATTGGTGTGTGATCAAGTCGAGGAAACGATTGGGGTTTCGGGTTCACTCTACCCCAATCAAATGTCTGATGAACTTCAAGAACATGCAACAATGAATTCACTAAGGATCAAACCCCTTATCCCAGCCATGTTATGGTTCTAGGATTGTCACTTCTAGGCCTATTTTGTGCCTTATTGGGTCACAAATACTCCTAGTCAATTCATCCAAGCCTTGTTAGGGTCTCAAATAAACTTCCTAGGCATAGAGTTTTAAGAATCAAGATTCAAACAAGTTCAAATCCTTAAATTAAACTCATCATGCTCAAAGTTAAACACCTAGGATAATATGTAACTAGCATAAAATCCTAACAAGTTAAGTCTAACACATGTGACTCAACGATAATTACGGGGTGAATGTGAGTATCGCCGTCAAAGTGTAGTGGATGTGTTTAATAGCTTTTGTGTTGTTGAGGTGACAAACCTGTCACGCCCCAAATCCGAGACCGATATTTGTTTATATATCTGGTACCCGAATTTGAGGTGTGATGTGTGTATCACTCATAATAGCAGTAATTAAATTTTACCGCAATTACAAGTGACGGTAATTTGGTAAATCGAACATTTCATTAATTAAAATGTTACATAATTATTCAGAGTTTAGCGGAAGTCTAATCTTACAAATAATTACATGAGAAATTATTCTCTAACAGTACAACAATCATATGAGCAACATTGATTTCTATCATAGTTGGTAACATCCACACAAGCATCACCACACAAGCATCCAATCATCATGTTCCTTTTTCAAATTGATATCTTTGTACCTGCACAATCTATAAGGGTGTGAGCTTGCGGCTCAGTAGGGTATTAAATCCCTCATGGTCAATTACCACAGTTAATTCAAGTGTGCTAATAATATCAGTAAATAAAGTAATCACAAATAATATAAATACATCAGTGTGCGTGATGTGCTTTAAGTATAAAGTTTCCTTCACTACCCTTCGCCAATTCATACTCCGGATCAAACAGACCTCGCACGTCTCATACCATGCATATTCCACTTGGTCCCGAATGACCCTTTGTACGAACCAACGCCCAACCTTCGTCATTCGAATTTCCATAGTATCCGTACAATATTCATTTCAATGGGTCCGCAACCCGTATTCAATTCAATTCAATGGGCCCGCAGCCCTACCACTTTCACCACAAATCATATACCAAATATTCAGTATCCAATATCGATATCCCGGGATCCTAATTCCACCACCATCATCATTTCCAATTTCTTTATTCATGTGCAAGTGTATGCAAAGGAAATGAATAATATGTTAACACAACATATATAATATCAAGAAATATTCCATCGTCAAACTCTTCATCAAAATGTATAAGAATAACAATACATATATATATATATATATCTATATATATGTAAGAAAAATAATATATATCTATGTATATATAAGAACAATAATAAAATTAACTACCAAAATAAGAGAATATTCATAATATTGTCTATTCCTAATTTATACATAAAAATTAAATATGATATAGTCCAATCACTGGGAAACTAGAAACCCCTACCTTTGACAGGACCCGCCCCAAATTCCACCCTGGAATCCGAAGTGGCCCTGCGGGGCCCACCCTAGAAGAAGTCGTACCGAAAATTCGGCGTAACCTCCCCTAAAATAGACTACCGAAAAACCTGCGAAAAACTCTAATGCACTTCTATTATTCAATCCAACCAAACTCCCGAGCCTACTTGCTCGCCATAACAACAACTTTTCACCATTTACATCAAACGGGGTCACTAACCCAAATACATAATCCTTCTAATACATTTTAAATCAACAAGTTTGGTATCAACAGAGCAATTCTAACTGTCTCAAAAGCGGTACAAGTAATTAAGAAAATATCCTACTATGATGACACGGAAGCGTGTAATCTATGCCTCGGCTCGGTGGATGGCGCGACCCCCAACTACTCTGCAAACTGGGCAACGTAAAACCGAAGGGCCCAGGGAAAAGCATTTCCAAAAACTGTTAGAGTGAGTGGACGAAAATCAAGAGTTAAATATACTTAAATGCTTTCCCAAATTTTAATTCTCTAAAAACCATGCATGCAACACATTTATCTGAAAACTAAAAAATAATCTTTTCTTTCCTGAAAACCTCCTCTATACTAGGAAATCTATTTGGCTGACACTAGGATCGTCTGCAGAAGACTGGAACTGAACCGTACTAGCTGAACTGTGAACTGTACTGACTGAGCTGAACTATGGAGCTGAACTGAACTGTACTGAATGACTGAAATATACTGACTGAACTGAACTATGGAGCTGAACTGAACTGTGAAATCTGAATTCTGAATGAGTCCGTACGTCTAGCCGTACGTCGCCTGAAGGCCCTACCCCTAGACACCTCTCATGCTAGTGCTATCGACCGGTCCCCGAAGGTCCGCACACCTGATCAGGGCGTACGTGGTCTGGAAGTCCCTACCTTCCAGATGCCCGCAGATCGATAAACCAACATGGGTCCTCAAACTGATACACGTGCACGTGACTGGAAGGCCCTACCCCCCAGTAAGCTGAACAACTGGATAACTGTAGGAGGCACTACCCCCTAGATAACTGGATATCTGAATACTGATACTGAATGCTGAGAAACACACTGATGACAAGAATTACTGACGAACTGGATATACTAATGACTGGATACAGTGGCGGAAACTATAGAATAACTGAAGCCTAGTCCTCTCTATACTAATCATCAATCTCACAAAATCAATATATAAATCATAAGTCATCAAATCTCAAAATACTAATCAATTCTAGAATCATAAATATTTCTGAAAATAAATTGCATGCATAATTTATTTTAAAACAAATGTCCACTCACAGATAGCCGATTAGGCCTAACGTCCGTCAAGGTCCTCCTCAACGTCCTCCTCAACAAACACAAATTAATAACTGTAAATATTTGACGGACGAAACGATAACTCCTAATTTACTAATAATCCTTAGGGTTCCCAATAATTCTCGCAACGATAAACTCGTCTTCACTAATAATTTCCTTAATCCAACCGTTCAACCGCCTCATAATAATTATCTGAACTTTCCATTCAATTTCCGTAAACATCCGACGGTTACCCAATGATCTAAAGTTGAACCCATTCAATAACGAACCAAGATTTAATCCGATAAATTTCCAAACTTCACCATTTTTACCAAACTAAATACCAACACGCTCTTCACGAAAAATAGAAGCTAACAAGCCAAACTACTCGACCATTGGAGGCCGGACGCGCCTCCACGCGCCGCCCTAAGGTGGCTGCGCGTGAACCCCACGCGCCTCCGATTCCGACCATCTCCGATGGTCACCAAATTTTACAGGCAACACCATCACAACACAAGGAACATTTTTCATAACTATGACTAAGGCTAATATTGACCGGAAGGGGTCCGAAACTACCTCGAAAGGCGGCGGGGCCGCCGGGCTATTTCTCTTCGATCCGCCGCCGTCCGGCGACGATCCGGCTCGGGGCTGGTGGCGCTAGCTTCGTGGGGATGTGGGCCTCCAAGCCCAGTTGGTGATCGGAGCTGAAATGGCCGAAAAACGGGATCGGGTTCGGGATGTGTACGGTGAGTTTTCGCCGACTTTCTCCCTCAAAAATCTCCTCCAATACTCTGATTCGATCTATAAAATTGGTATATAATTGAAGAGGGTAAGGAGATGAATCAATAGGGACTGATTTCACATCAAACGGTGGCCGGAATAGTGAGATATGGCCGGTCAAAGGTGACGGCTGCGGTGAGGTCGGGGAGAGAGAAAGAGAACGCGGGGGAGAGGAGAGAGAACCGAGGGTTCTGGAATGAACCCGAAAGTCCATAATGCCCCTATATAAAATTCTTCCCCAAACAGTAACCTCGACTTCTGTTGACCAGAACTCTCTCATACGAACTCCGATTTACGCGTTCCTCGTGTCCACGAACTCGGTTCAACGAGAACTACAACTTTCATGAAGAAACTTTAGTTAAATTCTAAACGTATTAAAAAGTCAACCCAAAGACCCCTTTAAAACCACTAATTAAAACTAGAATTTCATATTCTCACTAATTAACCCACAATTAACTAAAAAAATATCTATTATTGGGTCTGGGTCGTTACAACCTTGGTCTTGACCTAATTTTGCCAAAACTCCCTACCTCGTAGATCGATCGGAAACTCAAATCCTTGATCGTGACATAAAACAAAATCTAAGTTAGAACTTAGGTAAATATTTAAATTCTATAGGAATTTTCTAAAAGAAATGAACCTACCGTACCTTTCCTTCCTTCTTCCTTCTCTTCTTCTTTTCCTCTCTGACTACTCTATTCTCTAACTAAAGCTTTCTTTTTCTTTTCTCTCTCTCTCTCTTTTTTCTCCCTCTCTTTCTCTCTACTGCCTATTCTAAAGTTTTCTTCTATAAGAAAACAAGAGTGCAAGGTTCCGGGAGAGTCATTGCCCCTTTATATAATGGAAGGGAAGAATATATCTTACGTAAGAACGTAAGGAATGATTTCATAGACATAAAGACACTCCTACGTAAAGCTTTCTTTCGTCCTTGATCTAGTCTTTGTTCAATGATCTAATCTTTGTTAATTGCATGCTTAATCATGCAACCAACCACATATATATTCGATTTGCACTTATTTATAACGCAAATTGTATTCCTAATCACGAGAGTAAAGCTTAACCGAAGGCATTTTGTTACTAATAATATGCGTTTTCATGATTTCAGGTTACTTAGGTGACTTGAGGTAATTCGGCACAAGAAGGTGCATTTTGAGTACTTTTGGGCACACTTCCGAGAAGAGGACGAGAAGTCAACCGTGGCTTCTAGGCATTGAAGATTGCATCAATTTACCTTCGGAAGACGTTGCCATTGAAAGCCTTGAAGAATCGAAGAAAGGAAGGAAAATGAAGAAATTGCATTTCCGGCGATTTTTCCGGCAAACCACCACCACAAGAGGCGGCAGCACCGCCGGACCACCACCACAGAAGGAGAGACTCTCCTACACCAGCTGCACACATGTGTGGCATAGCTCACCATTCCACATGTCCACTCATCCCTCCACCAACCCATAATTTCCTCCACTTCACATTTCTTTATGTGAGTGGCTCTCCCTTTTGCTTAAACTAAGAAAGATTGCAGCTGCTATGACTACCCTAGCAGCCACACATGAAGAGAATAATCTCATTCTAGACACAATTTTCGAGCAGCCCCCTTCTTCCCCTTCTTCCTCTTCTCCCTCTCCTCTCTTTCTTCTTTTTTTCTCTTCTTCCCATTCTAAATTCAGGCCACTTTCCCTATCACTTCCGGCCACCTTCTTCACCCTTTCTTTCTTTCTTCTTCTACCTTCCTCACTCTCTTCTCTCTTCCTTTCTCACCACCAAATTCGTGCTACCCCTCATCTCACCAAAACAGCCCCCACAACAACATCAAAGATTGCAAGGATTGGGACTTGGAGCAAGGAGGAGTTCATAAAAGAGGAGGAGAAGTCTTGGAAACATCATTGAGCATTCTCTAACTCTTTTACCTTTTAGATTCATTGCTTTAATTATTGTAATTTGAGATGTACACTAGCTATTGAAATTGAGTTTCTAAGCTCAATAACTTTGTTTATCAAATTTGGAATTGTTGCTCATTTATTTTCTTGCATGTTCTCTTTGAAAACACCAAAAATATGAACACTACAACCATGTGCACATACTTCACTACACTAGTATATAGCTCATCTCTTATCTCACCATTTTAGTGCTAGAATAGCTTGGTTACCACATAATTACCAAGGTGATTTTAGGGCCTTCCAATCCCTTGGGTACGATAATCCTCCGGTCTTAATCTATACCATCCACTACACTTTGACGGCGATACTCAAAACCAACCCGAACTTATCGTTGAGTCAAATGGCGCCGTTGCCGGGGATTGAGGTTTAACCTTAATCTCTTGGTAATCGTTTCCGGGTTGTTCTTAGCACTATTCTTTACTTTAGATTGTTTGATAACTGTTTTGTAGTTGTCTGTTCATAAGTGTTTGTATTTCCTTCTTTGCATTGTATGTTGAATTTATTTTTAGCTTGTGTCAAGTGTTGTTCTTGCTGTTCATAAGTGTGTAATTGCATCTTAGTTTGCTTCAATTCAAGCTAGGTTAGTTCCCTTGCCTATGTAGGGAAGTTCTCAAAATCTGTTTTCAGTTTTCGTTTAGCTACTGTTCTCTGTATTGTCAAATTTTGTTAAAATAGTAAATCAACCCAGAAAATTCTAACAATTTGTGTGCTACTGTGTTTACGTGTCTAGTATACGTGGTTAAAATTTCAGGTCATTTGGTTAAGTCTAGCTTAGGTAAATAAATAGGTTTTGTGCTACTGGTCGTCAGGATCCTCTCTGGAACCTCTCTATCTAACTAATCCGTCCGGACGCCACAGTTCCATCCGGACGCCCAAGTGATAAATAGCTTGTGCCCGTGCAATCCGTCCGGACGGATTCAATCCGTCCGATCGTCTGGGAGCTATCCAGAGACTGTTTTGATTGTTCTATGTTGTTTGTTGCTTCCATTCGGTTCCATATCTTGTATACATTGGTTTTATTGATTAAAAGTTGATTCTAAGCCTTTTGTTGTGTTATTAAAGGTACTTGAGTGAATCATCTACTTCACACATGGATAGATGGAGGCAAGAATGGGAAGAGACTAGGAGATTTGAGCATCAAGATGATCGATATAGCATTGGAATGATATCTCAACCACATCTTGAAGAGCAACCATACCAAGATCATGGGGGATACCAATATGAAGGCCATGACTCCCACAACAATCCATATTTCTCTAATGATCATTGGAGTTCACATGATGGTTCTAGTATATTCGCTGCACCACCGGAGTTCCAACAAACACATGAGTATGAACCTAATGAGCCAAGCTTGGCAGATATGTTAGCTCAATTGCAAGCTTCTAGTGAGAGGTGTCAAGCTTCTGTACACAATTTACTTGAGCAAGATCATGAACTCACAACTCTTCACTCAAGTAAGCTTTATGATCCCAATCCATTACTTGTGCATAATGATGATGATGATGTGCATACATATGGGGCCAAGAGGGAAGAAAATGTACCTCTTGGCCATTTGTTGAATAATAATATGCATAGTCATTTTAATTATATGGAGGATGGGAACCGGGAGGAAGAAAAGTAACTTCTAACCTTTAATTAATTCCAGGAATTTTTAAGAAATTAAATATGAAAATTCAGGGTATTACAAAACCCAACAAATGTGTGATTGGCGTGTGATCAAAAGGAGGAAACGAATGGGGTTTCGGGTTCACTCTACCTCAATCAAATGTATGAAAAATCTCAAGAACATGCATCAATGAATTTACTAAGGATCAAACCCCTATCCTTGCCATGTTATGGCTCAAAGGATGGATTCTTCTAGGCCTATTTTGTGCCTTACTAGGGTCACAAATACTCCTAGTCCATTTATCCAAGCCTTGTTAGGTTCTCAAACAAACTTCCTATGCATAGAGTTTCAAGAATCAAGATTCAAACAACTTCAGTTCCTTAACATAAACTCACCATGCTCAAAGTAAACACATAGGATAATATGTAACTAGCATAAAATCCTAACAAGTTAAGTTTAACATATGCTTGAGAACTAGTTAGATTCATAAACAAGCATCAAACAAAACCGTATTTAAGCATTGAACATATCCAGAAACAAAATCATCAAGCATATTCCATATAATTCATCAAAACATCATCATGGGCTAGAGCACACAACCCTAGCCCCCAATCTAATGAACTACTCACTAGTCATTGTCAAATACATCATTAATCTCAATGATGAAAGCATAAACCTAAAACTAAAGAGAGAAAGAGTTAAGAATTGCTCAAGGGTCGTAGCCAGCAGCTCCTTGGTGACTCCAAAGATATGTGCAAGCCTCCTCTTCGTTCTTCTCTCTTCCTTCAAGCTCTAGCAAGTTTCTAGCTTCTGATTTCTTGCTCCTCTTGATGGATGGCAACTTGTGGGGAAGTGACTAACCGTCAAAGTATGGGGTAAGTAAATTGTGAAGGGGAGTTGTCGTTCCAACGAGGATCGATGGGCTCCTTAATCCCTTGGTAATTTGTGTGATCAAATGCTCTAGCAATGATGGAATAGATGAGAGATGGAAAGAGTGAGTGAAGGTGAGTATGTGACAATGAGTGATGTAGTGGTGTCAAGATTGGTTTTGGAAAGATAATGATGCAAATGAAATGAGACAACCGATAAGTAAGGAAAGCAAGCAAGTAAATAATGTAAAGTGTGCGCAATGTATGAGAATGTTGGGGTTTTCGGGTAAACCACAAGTCCAATGTAACTAGCAATGCTTCAATCGAATTAATCATGTCAATGTGTGTGTGAATCAAGCCCCGTATCCTAGCCATGTTATGGGTCTAGGACCGTGTTTCTTAAGGTATTCGAATGCCTTATTAGGGTCATTCCAACTCTCTAGGTGTCATAGGGGATTCCTCTACGTTACCTAATACTGAATCCCCTAAAGTGCTTAAGAGGCTAAGAGCACCGAAACTAGGGACTCAAACAAGTTACAACTCATCACATATGCTTCCAATTGCCTTGAGTGTGTGAGGTTACCAATCTCACACAATCTCATCAAGATAAGTTAGTTAACATGCCAAAGAGGTGGTAAATTCTAAGAATAAGCAACCAACACATATTGAAATGGGTAAGCACACATATTCACACAATCACATAGGCATTTTATTCATAAATCAAGCATCACATAGTCAAATTGGACTAGGGCATACAACCCTAGTCCCCAACAGAGTTACTACTCACTAATCATCAACATATACATCATCAAATTACACAATAAAGCTCTAGACATAAGGAAAAGAGAGAGAGTAGAGATGAGGGATGCTCAATGAAGTGTCCTCTTGCTCCTTCCTAGCCTTGATGATGAATCTTGATGCCTTTTCAGTGATTCAGCGACCCAAAATGGTGGTGGAGGTGGAGAACGTCGTGGTGAACAGGTTTGGTGAAGGATTGTGGAGGAGAGGAAGTGTGGAAGTGGCAAAATCGGGCTGCTCAGCCGTGCGTCGACCGGTCGTCGACCTCCTGTCGACCGGTCGACAGACGTGCAGAGGCAGATCCAAAGAAAAAGGTGGAGAGAGGAAATGGGAAAGGTAAAGTGAGGGATTTTGGGCCTGAAGTGGTGGTCTGACCTAATGGGGCAAATACTAGGTATTTATAGGCTAGAGGGGAAAGAATAAAGGGCTAGGATGAAGTAGGGTTTAATCCAAGGGCTCAAAGGTTTAATGAGGGGCAAGGAAGAGAAATCACAAGGGAGGACAAAAGGGAGGAATAATCAACATGTCACCTCACCAAATCTAGTGTGGTCCTTGATGATGTGGGAGCACATTTGTGAATCACAAGGTTGACCTTGACTTTGACCTTCGGAGTTGACCATAGTTGACTTTTCGGTTTCTCGGTCAATCTTCCGGAATTCTCTTGTGCTTCAATCTCGGGACTCGGCATTTGACTCTTTGATGCTCCAAAGTCGGGGTTGACCACGAGTTGACTTTTGGTCCTCGGGTTGACTTTTCGTCTTTTTTCCGGAAATCCACTAAAAGCTCCAAAATGCTCCTTTTTGATCTCAATATCGTTCCGATGCTCAATTTACCTACAAGTGTGCAAACAAGGATTAGAGACTCACAAATGGCCATTGGACAAGCACAATAATGATGATTAGAGGCCTAATTTGTATGCAAATCACATACAAATCAGGAAGGCAACTCTATGGAATAGTGGTGGAAAGTATATGGTTGTAGTGTTTGGGATGTGTGGAAGATATTTCGTGAAGGGATGAAAGTGAGATAGGTAGTGGAAACTGGTGAAAACAGAAGAATAAACCCGGGCAGAAGCTTCGGCGTCCGGGCGGATTACAGGGCATCCGGACGGATTAGACGTCTGTGTTGGTTTCTGCAAGCTTGGCCGAGAGAAAATGAGTCTTCTCTCCTAGGGTTTTTCTCCAACGTGTGTAACTGAATGGTGATGGATTGGGATGGTCTCTACAGCCTCTAAGAGTCCACTAGGGTTTCTTAGTGGGATGAGATGGCAAGGGTGAGTGGAGAGAAAAGAAAAAGGAAAAGAAATGTGAAGTGGAGGAATTTGTGGGTGAGTGGACAAGTGAGTGTGTGAGTTGGCAAGTGAGCTGTGCCACACGCAGCTAGTGTAGGGGAGTCTCCCCTTCTGTGGTGGTACTCCGGTGGTGGTCCGGCGGTGCTGCCGCCTCTTGTGGTGGTGGTTTGCCGGAAAAATCGCCGGAAATGAAATTTTTTTATTTTCCTTCCTTTATTCAATTCTTCAAGGTCTTCAATGGCAACGTCTTCTGAAGGTAAATTTATGCAATCTTCAATGTCTAGAAGCCACAGTTGACTTCTTGTCCTCTTCTCGGAATTGTGCCCAAAAGTAGTCAAAATGCACATTCTTGTGCCGAATTACCTCAAGTCACAAAAGTAACCTGAAATCATGAAAACACATATTAATAGTAACAAAAGGCCTTCAGGCAAGCTTAGGAATACAATTTGCGCAATAAATAAGTGCAAATCACACCCCCACACTTGAATCTTGTTTGTCCTCATGCAAACGCAACACAAAACAATAATGGAAACATAATAAAATCACAGGAAAGGGAAAAACTGAGTTCAAATTAACAAAACTTTCTCCAACCATAGTCTTCAACGAGCTCGGGATGTTGTAAACAAGAGACATAAGATCATAAACCAAGGCTTCACAAATTTGCTAAGAATTTAACAAGCGCAATTCAATCATGCTCGGGTGAAGTGTGTGGAAACCAATGTACAATCCATCTCATGCAATCGAATAGGCACACTAAACACATTAACCACAACTCTCGCAAAGATCACTAAGTATTTCCGCTCAAGTGTATAGGATCAAAGTGTTTACTCTCATAACAAATGCACAAAGAATGTTCCCATATGCTTGCTCATCAACCAACTCTCTACAAATTGAACCAAAAATTGTTAGATCAAAAGGACTTCCAATGGTGTAATAGGGCCAAGGGGTGATGGGTGAATGGAATGAAAATATGAGTGGTGCTAAGTGTTCACAAGACAAATCAACAACTTTGAAATTCAACCAAATGTTTCAAACACAATGCTTTCTTATTCTCCTCTAACCTTATTCACAAACTACTTTCTTTTTTTATTTTCTTTCTTTCTCATTTTCTATTTTTCTTTCCTTGGGGAACTTCATTTCTTCTTTTTGTTTTTGATTTTCTTTCTTTCTTTCTTTCAACATAAAAAATAAACAACTCCTCCAAACTTTCCTTTTAGTACAAGCATCAAAAATAAGAAGCCACTATCAAAGGTGATGGTATTTTGAAGTGGTGGAATGAATGAATGTGAACTGGGTGAACAAAGGAAAGCTAATGATGTATATGGCTCAAGTGGGCTATTCCTAGAGTTTAAATTCATATGGATGATGGTTAATTTGGCCATGGTGTTCAACTAATGCCTTAGTCATTACTAATTCAAAATGGATCAATCAAAAGCTTCAAGCGGTCTTTGAGCAAGTTCTAGGTCCAAACCTTATGCAATGTTCACACATGAAGAACAAAGAGAAACATGAAAGATGCATATTCCATGGGCTCAGATCCTCACATTTTCTGGGTGTGCATGGCAAACATGTCAAGTGTGCTTCTCAGATTGCAATCAATGAATCAACAAAGGTGAAGTGTATATGGTAATCAAGCAATCAAGAATCATGCATATTAAACTCAAAGCAAATCATATCAAGCCTCAATAATGATCACAATATCTAAAACACAACAAAATAAGCTCAATTCATCATTGGGATCGGAGAAAATGGACACAAAACACAAACAACACACAAAAAGAAACATAAAAGCCAAAATTTCACAAACAGGGCCCAGCCGTCCGGACACCTAGCAAGGGCGTCCGGGCGGATCAAGTGACAGAGAGCATGTTTTCTGGGATTACAAAGGGTGTTCGGACGGATTGCTCGGGTTTACCTCCCAGACTTGGGGGCGTCCGGACACTAGTAGGGTGTCCGGACGGATTAGCTACTAGAACTTGACAAAATTTTGAAAAATTTGAAACTTCTTGGCTAGAACGAACCCAATTCTCACCCCCACACTTAAACTTAACATTGTTCCCAATGTGATAACTGAATTTAACAATAAACGTTGGGTGAGAGACATGACAAACAACACAATCACACAAAACAAACATGAATGAAAACAAACAAAGATAGAAATACTCTCATTCGAAGCGCATGCTTTCCGTTTAGATACGAACAATCACCAACAAGAAGGTTTCAAGACCTTGCAATCCAATGCTCACCACCTTTGGTGATGCTTATCATGATGTACTTCAAGAGTCGGGGATATGGGGCTGCCTTCTGATTTGCACTAATTTATAGCGCAAATTGTATTCTTAATCACGAGAGTTGAGCTTACCCGAAGGCATTTTGTTACTACTAATATGCGTTTTCATGATTTCAGGTTACTTAGGTGACTTGAGGTAATTCGGCACAAGAAGGTGCATTTTGACTACTTTTGGGCACACTTCCGAGAAGAGGACAAGAAGGCAACCGTGGCTTCTAGGCATTGAAGATTGCACAAATTTACCTTCGGAAGACATTGCCATTGAAGGCCTTGAAGAATCGAAGAAAGGAAGGAAAATGAAGAAATTGCATTTCCGGCGACTTTTCCGGCCAACCACCACCACAAGAGGCGGAAGCACTGCCGGACCACCACCGGACCACCACCACAGAAGGAGAGAGTCTCCTACACCAGCTGCACACATGTGCATGGCTGATGACATGTCCACTAGTTCCCCCACTCACCCACAAATTCCTCCACTTCACCTTTCTTTTCCATTTCTTTTCCCACCACTCACCTTTGTTTACTCTCTCCACTAGGAAACCCTAGTGAACCCTTGGAGGCTGTTGAGACCAACCAGACCCTGCTCTCACTCAGTTACTCACGTTCAGAAAAACCCTAGGGAGATAGACACCATTTTCTCTCGCCAAACCTTGCAAAAACACACACAGACGTACCAAGCGCCCGGACGCCGATACCATCCGCCCGGACGCCCAGTACGTCTGCCGTTTTTGTTCTTCCATTTTCACCACCTTCCACCATCCATCTCACTTCCATCCCTTCACGAAATATCTTCCACACATCCCAAACACTACAACCATACACTTTCCATCACCATTCCATCGTTCTACCTTCACCACAAGTTGCCATCCATTGAGACATCAAGAGTTGGGAAGCTTGGAGATTAGTTGGAGCTTGTAGAGGAAGAGGGGAGTTCAAGGAGGCTTGCTACATACTTGGAGTCACCAAGGAGCTGCTGGCCATCGACATCTTGAGCATTTTCTCAACTTCTTCACTCTTACTTTGAACTTATGCTTTCTTATTTGAGATTATTGATGTATATGACAATGAATTGTGAGTAGTTCATTAGATTGGGGGCTAGGGTTGTGTGCTCTAGCCCATGATGATGTTTTGATGATTTCTCTTGAGCATGCATGATGAATTCGTTTCTGGATATGTTCATTGGTTAAATACGGTTTTGTTTGATGCATGTTTATGAATCTAATTAGTTCTCAAGCATGTGTTCAACTTAACTTAATGTTAGGATTCTATGTAATTACATTTTATCCTATGTGTTTGCAATGAGCATGATGAGTTTATGTCAATGGACTGAGTTTGTTTGAATCTTGATTCTTGAATCTCTATGCCTAGGAAGTTTGTTTGAGACCCTAACAAGGCTTGGATGAATAGACTAGGAGTATTTGTGACCCTAATAAGGCACAAAATAGGCCTAGAAGAATCAATCCTAGAACCATAACATGGCTAGGATAGGGGTTTGATCCTTAGTGAATTCATTGTTGCATGTTCTTGAGAGTTGTCATACATTTGATTGGGGTAGAGTGAACCCAAAACCCCAATCGTTTCCATCCATTTGATCACACAGCAATCACACTTTTGTTGGGCTTGTCACCTCAACAACACACAAAGCTATCAACACATTCACTTGTGTTCTTGTTACCACAACCTCACTTAGATTAGATTGGTTACTTAGCTACTGTCCTTGTCACCTCAAGTCACTGTTCTTGTCATTGTCACTCAAGAGTGACACCCCTTTGATCACTACACTTGCATGTTGCACATACTCCACATCTAAGTACATATTCCATCTCTAATCACACCACTTCTAGTGCATTGTATACCTTGTTTGCATTTGTTCACCAAGTAGGGATCTTGGGCCTTCCAATCCCTTGGGTACGACAACCCCTGGTCACAATTTACCATCCACTACACTTTGACGGCGATACTCACAAATAACCCCTCCGGTATCATTGAGTTAAATGGCGCCGCTGCCGGGGATTGAGGTTCATCCTTGATTCCTTGGTGACCCGCATCCGGGGTGTCTTTGCACTATTCTTGTAGTATAAATTGTTTGATATATGTGTCTTAGTGTTTGTTGTGTCTTTGATTCATAGCATAATTGTATTTGTTGTTGTTTTTGTTTCCAAGTTGTTCCTAAGCACATTCTTTGCTACTGTGTGGTTTTCCCGATTTTTGTTAGCATAGTAAATCAATCCAGAAAATTCTAAAAATTTGTGTGCTAGTTCTTTTGTGTGTCTAGTTGTTGTGTTTAAAATTTGGTTGTGTTTCGTTAAGGTTTGCTTAGGTAAATTGTGATTTGTTTCTCTGTTGCCCTGTGAAGTTGTTCACAGTGGCAATTTTCGTAATTATTTCTGAACTCTCTGTAACTGAAATTCACTTAATCCGTCCGGGCACCCATTGTGACGTCCGGACGCCCTTGAGAAAGAAGCCTAATCCCGACGAATCCGTCCGGACGCCAAGCCTGGTGTCCGATCGTCTGGGACCATTTTTGTGAAACTGATTTGTGCTATTTGCCTCCAATTGCTTCCAATTCCATTTTGTCATTGTTTCCTTGCTTCTAAGTGTTGACTATACCTACTCTTTGTGTGTTTACAGGTACATGAACGTGTCCTCCACTTCTACCCCTCAAATCATATTGAGAAGTGGGAGAGTTTTGAGTGAAGACACAAGAGGAAGACCTAGTGGAAGAGGAAGAGGAAGAGGAAGAGGAAGAGGTAGACCAAGGAGAACTGAGAGTGCTCCACCAGTTACACATCTTCCAGAGCAGCCTACACCACCCAAAGAGACAATGGGGGATGTGAACAACAATGATCAAGTGCCTCCCATTGATGAAGTGGAGCTGCCATTGAGTCATTACTCAAATCCTAGCATTGTCAACGCACCATCTTGTATTGTCCATCCGCATCCACAAATTGCATACGAGATCAAGCATTCAATCTTGTCTATTCTGCCTACCTTCCATGGAGTTGAGAAGGAGCGACCATATGATCACATGGTCGATTTTGATGCCATTTGCAGCACCCTAAATAGAGGAGGATTGACATATGATGAATTGAAGCTTAGGCTCTTCCAATTCTCACTCAAGGCAAAGGCAAAGGTTTGGTTTCACAAGCTAAAGCCAAGAAGCATCCGTTCTTGGGATGACATGCAGAAGGTGTTCCTCAACACCTATTACCCCCATCATCGCACTACTGCCATGAGGATTCAGCTCACTACTTTCATGCAAGGTGAGCGTGAATCAATCTACGATGCATGGGAACGTTTTAAAGATTTGGAGCTTGGATGTCCACACCATGGAATAAGCAAATGGCAGCTTGTTTCCTCATTTTATGACGGTCTATTCGATGATGACCGGAGGAGACTTGACAACGCATGTGGTGGCAGCTTTCAAAGGAAAGGTCCTAATGCCGCTTGGGACATCATTGAGGAGCTTTCTATTCAATCCGGGCAGTGGGACAACCATGACCGGAGGAGGGACACAAGGCTTAGGGAAAGAGAAGAGCCACATCTTGGTGGAAGAGAACCAAGAGGAGTAGAGGCAAGGACAAGAGCAGTCCAAGGTGTCTCCCAAATTCAGCAAGTGGATGATTTGATGAATGCTAAGTTTGAGCAACTAGAGGCTGCCATGAACACCAAGCTTGATCTCTTGCTCAAGGCACATGGTAATGCAACTCCTCCTCATCCAAGTGAGCAAGTTAAGGCAGTGGCTGTTACATGCTCATATTGTGGTTCAATGGAGCATGAGACCATTGAATGCCAATACTATTCAGCCACCATTCAACAAGGAGTGTTGGATGAGCAATTGTACCAAGTGGATAATTATAATCCGGAGCACCACTCCTCACAGCTCAACAATCATCCTCATTACTCATATGGCAAGAGGCATGTGGAGAATGCAGCCCTAACAAACAGCCAAGGCCATCAAGGGGGCAGTACCTATCAAGGAGGAAACAACTACCAAGGAGGTAGATTTGTTGGAGGAAGGTTTCAAGGAGGAAACCAATCTTATCAAGGAGGGAGATCACAAGGGTTCCAAGGCCCTAACACCTATCAAAGAGGAGCTCCTAATCCTATGTATGCTCAGGAGGCAAGCACCTCACAAGCTCCTCCAAGACAAAGCACATACCAAGCACCTCCCGGATTTGAGCACAAGAGGGAGAACTACCATGCTCAATCAAATGATTCAAGGGAGCCTACATTCAAAGAGATACTCACTGCCCTCTCTGCAAGCCAGCTCAAAACCGATCAGAGTGTGTCCATAGTGTCCCAAGGATTGAGCAAGTTGGAGCTTCAAGTGGGGCAACTCTCCAAGCAACTCCAATCAAGGCAACAAGGTGGACTACCTTCACAACCGGAGCAAAATCCGAGGCATGAGAGTGTGAAGGCGATCACCACCCTTCGTTCAGGTAGGTCTTACGACAACCTTGTGAATTATGACCCCCATGCTCATATATATGCCCCCTCTTCTTCTACAACATTCATGGGACCTTGTTTAAATTCTGAAAATTTATTTGAGGAGAATGGGGCCGGATGGGAAGAAAATGTACCATCCGGCAATTTGGAGAGTGGTGTTGTTGTTGGAAATGTGCGGAGAAACAAGGGGGAGGATAAGGAAGCTGGTAGGGAAGAAAATGTACCTACCGGAGGAGCATTGAATCGAGAACTGAATCAAGAGAGTTCTCTGCCAGTCAATCCGTCCGGACGCCAAGCAGTGTCGTCCGGACGCCCTTCAGTCAGTGAGGAAATCTCGCCCAATCCGTCCGGACGCCAAGCCGTGCCATCCGGACGCCTATCAATCAGAGAAGAAAATTTGCAGCCCTCGACAAATCCGCCCGGACGCCAGGCAGCTCAGACAAATTTTTCAGAAAAACCGTGTAATCCGTCCGGACGCCAAGAGGTAGCGTCCGATCGTCTGGGGCCTGAACAGAAAAGAAATTCTACCCGAGAGGAGAATGTTGAAGTGTCCAAGCCTTCATCTATTAGTGTCTTCAATCATGAAGATGGCACACCATTGGGGGAAGAATTTGGGCAGCTCTCTCTTGATCATGAGTTTGACAAGAAAGATTATAACAAGAGGAAGAGCAAGAATGTCACTTTTGACAAGGAGGAAGAGAAGTTGAAGAGTGCACAAGTGCCAAGCAATGACATTCCAAGGAGATGCAACTTGAGTATACCTCCTTTGCATGTAACAACTCATCAAGTGCCTCTTCCATTTCCTCATGCTCAAAGGAAGGAGGATTTACAGAAGAAGAACAACAAGTATCGCAAAGAATTCATTGAGTTGTTCAAGAAGGTTAACATCAACATCCCCCTTTTAGATGCAATCAAGCAATTCCCTCCCTATGCCAAATTCTTGAAGGAGTTGTGCACCAACAAGAGGAAGTTCTTGAAGGATGAACAAATTATATTGAGTGAGGATGTCTCTGCTGTCCTACAAGGCAAGCTTCCTCCCAAGCTTAAGGATCCCGGTTCATTCACGGTCCCTTGCATCATAGGCAACAAGGGATTCGACAAGGCTATGTTGGACTTGGGAGCATCAATAAATCTGATGCCTTATGATGTATACAAGACCCTTGCACTAGATGACATCAAACCGGTGAAGATTTCACTCAAGCTTGCAGACCGGAGCCAAGTTGTGCCCAAGGGAATTGTTGAGGACGTTCTTGTCAAGATTGGAGAACTCCTCATACCGGCTGATTTCGTGATCCTTGACATGAAGGACATTGTAAGTGGAGGAGAAGAGGAGATGCCTATCCTCTTTGGAAGGCCTTTCATGGCCACAGCCGGTACTAAGATTGATGTGAAGGAGGGAATCCTCACAATGACGGTTTTTGATACAACCGTCGGATTTCGAATCTTTGATGCTACGAGAAATCCCATGCCTTTAGGGGATTGTTTTCGGATAGACAAGTGTGAACCCCCAGAAATTGATGAGAGTAAACTCTCAAGGCTGCAATGCATCGATGAGTATGTGAAGTTGCATCCTCCATCTATTGATGCAAAGACGGTACCAAGAAAAGCTTCAAAGAAGAAAGTTGTTGGCAGCACCAACAAGAAAAAGAAGAAGAAGAAGGTGGCATGTTTTTGGCCACCATGTTTCACTCCGAAGTTACTCAAGCCAAGTGGTTGTTTTGGCGGGAGTTGTGACAAGACCACCATGGTGGGTGGTAAGAAGGAGAGCTACCAGCCTCCATGAAGAATGAAGGGAGAGAAAGACCGGCTTGAGGGTCTTTAAAAACAAGCGCTCATGGGGAGGCAGCCCCATATCCCCAACTCTTGAAGTACATCATGATAAGCATCGCCAAAGGTCGTGAGCATTGGATTGCAAGGTCTTGAAACCTTGTTGTTGGTGATTGTTCGTGTCTAAACGGAAAGCATGCGCTTCGAAGGGGAGTACTTCTATCTTTGTTTGTTTTCATTCTTGTTTGTTTTGTGTGTTTGTGATTGTTTGTCATGTTTTCTCACCCAAAGTTTATTGTTGAATTCACTTATCACATTGGGGACAATGTTAAGTTTAAGTGTGGGGGTGAGATTGGGTTCGTTTTGGCCAAAATGTTTCAATTCTTTCGAATTTTGTCAAGTTCCAGTAGCTAATCCGTCCGGACACCCTACTAGTGTCCGGACGCACATAAGTCTGGGAGGTAAACCCGAGTGATCCGTCCGGACGCCCCTACTAGGCGCCCGGACGCCCTATGTAATCCCAGAAAACATGCTCTCTGCCACTTGATCCGCCCGGACGCCAGAGCCCCTGATTGTGAAATTTTGGCTTTTCTGTGTGTTTTTGTGCGTTGTTCATGTTTTGTGTCCATTTTCTTCGATCCCAATGATGAATTGAGCTTACTTTGTTGTGTTCTAGAGACTGTGATCATTGTTAAAGCTTGATATGATTTGCTTTGAGTTTAATATGCATGATTCATGATTGCTTGATTACAATGTACACTTCACCATTGTTGATTCGTTGATTGCAATCCGAGAAGCACACTTGACATGTATTGCCATGCATACCCAGAAATTGTGAGGTTTTGAGCCCATTGAATATGCACATGTATGCATCTTACATGTTTCTCTTTGTTCTTCATGTGTGAACATTGCATAAGGTTTGGACCTAGAACTTGCTCAAAGACCGCTTGAAGCTTTTGATTGATCCATTTTGAGTTAGAAATGACTAAGGCATTAGTTGAACACCATTGCCAAATTGACCATCATCCATATGAATTTGAACTCTAGGAATAGCCCACTTTGAGCCATATACATCATTAGCTTTCCTTTGTTCACCCACATCACACACATTCATTCCACCACTTCAAAATTACCATCACCATTGTGTTTACAAGACTTTGATAGTGACTTCTTATCATTTATGCTTGGGATTTTATGATTGTACCTAAAAGGAAAGTTTGGAGGAGTTGTTTAATTCAGTTTTATTGTTCAAAGAAAGAAAGAAAGAAAGAAAATCAAAAACAAAAAGAAGGAATAAAGTTCCTCAAGAAAAATAAAGAAAAAATAGAAAATGAGAAAGAAGAAAAATCCAAAAAGAAAGTAGTTTGTGAATAAGGTTGGAGGAGAATAAGAAAATAATTTGGTTGAAGCATTTGGTTGAGTTTCAAAGTCGTTGATATGTCTTGTGAACACTTAGCACCACTCATATTTCCATTCTATTCCATTCACCCATTGGCCCCGTTTTACCATTATAAGTCCTTGAGATCTAACAATTTATGGTTCGATTTGTAGAGAGTTGGTTGATGAGCAAGCATATGGGAACATTCTTTGTGCATTTGTTATGAGAGTAAGCACTTTGACCCTATACACTTGAGCGGAAATACTTAGTGATCTTTGCGAGAGTCGTGGTTAATGTGTTTAGTGTGCCTATTTGATTGCATGAGATGGATTGTACATTGGTTTCCACACACTTCACCGAGCATGATTGAATTGCGCTTGTTAAATTCTTAGCAAATTTGTGAAGCCTTGATTTGTGATCTTATGTCTCTTGTTTACAACATCCCGAGCTCGTTGAGGACTATGGTTGGAGAAAATTTTGTTTGAATTCTGTTTTTCCCTTTCGCGTGTTGTATTGTATTTCCCTTATTGTTTTGTGTTGTGTTTGCTTGAGGACAAGCAAGATTCAAGTGTGGGGGTGTGATTTGCACTAATTTATAGCGCAAATTGTATTCTTAATCACGAGAGTTGAGCTTACCCGAAGGCATTTTGTTACTACTAATATGCATTTTCATGATTTCAGGTTACTTAGGTGACTTGAGGTAATTCGGCACAAGAAGGTGCATTTTGACTACTTTTGGGCACACTTCCGAGAAGAGGACAAGAAGGCAACCGTGGCTTCTAGGCATTGAAGATTGCACAAATTTACCTTCGGAAGACATTGCCATTGAAGGCCTTGAAGAATCGAAGAAAGGAAGGAAAATGAAGAAATTGCATTTCCGGCGACTTTTCCGGCCAACCACCACCACAAGAGGCGGCAAGACTGCCGGACCACCACCGGACCACCACCACGAAGGAGAGAGTCTCCTACACCAGCTGCACACATGTGCATGGCTGATGACATGTCCACTAGTTCCCCCACTCACCCACAAATTCCTCCACTTCACCTTTCTTTTCCATTTCTTTTCCCACCACTCACCTTTGTTTACTCTCTCCACTAGGAAACCCTAGTGAACCCTCGGAGGCTGTTGAGACCAACCAGACCCTGCTCTCACTCAGTTACTCACGTTCAGAAAAACCCTAGGGAGATAGACACCATTTTCTCTCGCCAAACCTTGCAAAAACACACACAGACGTACCAAGCGCCCGGACGCCGATACCATCCGCCCGACGCCCACGACGTCCTGCCGTTTTTGTTCTTCCATTTTCACCACCTTCCACCATCCATCTCACTTCCATCCCTTCACGAAATATCTTCCACACATCCCAAACACTACAACCATACACTTTCCATCACCATTCCATCGTTCTACCTTCACCACAAGTTGCCATCCATTGAGACATCAAGAGTTGGGAAGCTTGGAGATTAGTTGGAGCTTGTAGAGGAAGAGGGGAGTTCAAGGAGGCTTGCTACATACTTGGAGTCACCAAGGAGCTGCTGGCCATCGACATCTTGAGCATTTTCTCAACTTCTTCACTCTTACTTTGAACTTATGCTTTCTTATTTGAGATTATTGATGTATATGACAATGAATTGTGAGTAGTTCATTAGATTGGGGGCTAGGGTTGTGTGCTCTAGCCCATGATGATGTTTTGATGATTTCTCTTGAGTATGCATGATGAATTCGTTTCTGGATATGTTCATTGGTTAAATACGGTTTTGTTTGATGCATGTTTATGAATCTAATTAGTTCTCAAGCATGTGTTCAACTTAACTTAATGTTAGGATTCTATGTAATTACATTTTATCCTATGTGTTTCGCAATGAGCATGATGAGTTTATGTCAATGGACTGAGTTTGTTTGAATCTTGATTCTTGAATCTCTATGCCTAGGAAGTTTGTTTGAGACCCTAACAAGGCTTGGATGAATAGACTAGGAGTATTTGTGACCCTAATAAGGCACAAAATAGGCCTAGAAGAATCAATCCTAGAACCATAACATGGCTAGGATAGGGGTTTGATCCTTAGTGAATTCATTGTTGCATGTTCTTGAGAGTTGTCATACATTTGATTGGGGTAGAGTGAACCCAAAACCCCAATCGTTTCCATCCATTTGATCACACAGCAATCACACTTTTGTTGGGCTTGTCACCTCAACAACACACAAAGCTATCAACACATTCACTTGTGTTCTTGTTACCACAACCTCACTTAGATTAGATTGGTTACTTAGCTACTGTCCTTGTCACCTCAAGTCATTGTTCTTGTCATTGTCACTCAAGAGTGACACCCCTTTGATCACTACACTTGCATGTTGCACATACTCCACATCTAAGTACATATTCCATCTCTAATCACACCACTTCTAGTGCATTGTATACCTTGTTTGCATTTGTTCACCAAGTAGGGATCTTGGGCCTTCCAATCCCTTGGGTACGACAACCCCTGGTCACAATTTACCATCCACTACACTTTGACGGCGATACTCACAAATAACCCCTCCGGTATCATCGAGTCACCTTCCCATGAGCGCTTGTTTTTAGAGATCCTCAAGCTGGTCTTTCTTCCTCCTTAGGTGACATTGGGAACTTCGGTAAACCGTTCAACCTCCTCTTGAGCATCAAACGTACCTCCATGGTACATCTTCAATCTATGCCCATTCACCTTGAATGTGCCTCCATCTTGGAGGTTCTTGACTTCCACAGCTCCGTGTGGGAATACTTTCACAATATCATAAGGACCGCTCCACCTTGAGCGTAGCTTTCCCGGAAACAACTTCAATCTTGAGTTGTAGAGTAACACCTTGTTACCGGGAACAAACTCCTTCTTCTTGAGGTTCTTGTCATGCCAGACCTTGGTCTTGTCTTTGAACAAGGCTGCACTCTCATAAGCTTCATTGCGGATTTCAGCAAGCTCATTCAAGTCCAACCTCCTCTTGTCACCGGCTGCCATTAAGTCCCAATTCATCGCTTTCACACCCCAAAATGCACGGTGCTCCAGCTCTACTGGCTTGTGGCAATCTTTCCCATAGACAAGTCTATAGGGAGACATACCCAAAGGGGTCTTGTAAGCATTTCTATAAGCCCACAAGACATCAAGAAGTTTTATGCTCCAATCCTTCTGAGTAGTGTTGACAGCCTTCTCAAATATAGACTTGATTTCTCGGTTAGAGACCTCAACTTGGCCGTTGATTTGTGGATGATAAGGTGTGCCAACCTTATGCTTGACTCCATACTTAGTCATGAGGGCAGTAAAGCTCTTGTTGATGAAGTGATAACCTCCATCACTTATGATAAACTGTGGGGTGCCAAACCTCGTAAGTATGTGTTCCTTGAGGAACTTTGTGACCACAACAACATCATTTGTCCTTGTTGCTTGTGCCTCTACCCACTTAGACACATAATCTACTACCACCAAGATGTATAGAAACCCATAAGAGCTAGGAAAGGGTCTCATGAAGTCAATGCCCCAAGTATAAAAAAATCCAGCTCAAATATGTTGGTGAGGGGCAGTTGGACTCGTCTTGAAATGTTGCCAACTCTTTGGCATCGATCACAGCGTAGGGCATACTCAGGACAGTCCTTGAAGAGTGAAGGCCAATAAAATGCAGCTTGCAAGACCTTCAAAGCTGTCTTCTTCCCTCCAAAGTGTCCACCCCATGTGTGGGTGTGACAATGTTCCAAAATTTGTGGAACCTCACTCTCCGGTATACATCTCCTCCAAATCGGATCCTTCCATTCCTTCCATAGGTAGGGGTCATCCCAAACAAAGGTTTGGGCATCTCTCTTGAGCTTGCTCAACTCATGGTAAGTAGCTCCCATCGATCTATAAGTACCACCACTAGCCAAGTAATTGACTAGAATAGAATACCATGGCAGCTCCATAGTGGTGGTAGTAATGGCAAAAATCTGCTCATCCGGAAAGCCTTCAACCAAAGGAATGGTTGAATCATCACCTCCCCCAATAAGTCTTGAAAGGTGATCCGCTACTACATTCTCCTTGCCTGGTTTGTCTTGGATCTCCAAATCAAACTCTTGTAACAATAACATCCATCGAATGAGGCGAGGCTTTGCATCCTTCTTCATCATCAAGTACCTCAATGCAGTGTGATCGGTATGCACAATCACCTAAGAGCCAATAAGATAGCTCCGAAACTTCTCCAATGCAAAGATAATGGCTAGGAGCTCCTTCTTGGTTGTGGTGTAGTTCACTTTAGCATTATTCAATGTCCGAGAAGCATAATAGATAGCATGCAGCCTCTTCTCTTTCCTCTGCCCCAATATTGCACCCATAACATAATCGGATGCATCACATATAAGCTCAAAGGGCAAGGTCCTTAATCACCTCAAATGCCGACGCACTTCTCATCAAAGCTCCAAGCAACATCCTTGGAGAGTAGATCACACAACGGCTTCGAGATTTTGGAGAAGTACTTTATAAATCTCCGGTAAAAACAGGCATGTCCCATAAAACTCCTCACTCCCTTCACATTAACCGGAGGAGGCAGTTTCTGCATAAGCTCAACCTTGGCCTTGTCAACTTCAATGCCTCTCTTGGAAACTACATGGCCTAGCACAATGTCTTCTTCTACCATGAAGTCACACTTTTCCCAATTAAGCACAAGGTTTGTCTCCACTCATCTCCTTAGCACAAGAGCCAAATGTGTTAAACACTCTTCAAATGAATTCCCATGGACATAAAAATCATCCATGAAAATCTCCATAAAATTCTCCGTCATGTCATGAAACAAGGTCATCATACACCTTTGAAATGTGGCCGGTGCATTGCATAATTCGAAGGGCATACGGTGGTAAGAAAATGTACCAAAAGGACATATGAAGGTGCTCTTCTCTTGGTCCTCGGGAGCTATCACAATTTGGTTATAACCACTGTACCCATCAAGGAAACAGAAATGGGAATGCCCAGCCAACCTCTGAAGCATTTGATCAATGAAGGAAAGGGGGAAATGATCTTTCCTTGTGGCGTTATTAAGCTTCCGGTAGTCAATACATACTCTCCAACCACTTTGGACTCTTTGAGAGATGTCTTCTCTCTTATCATTCTTCACAATTGTCAGCCCTCCCTTCTTAGGCACCATTTGAATCGGTGACACTCATTTAGAATTGGAGTTAGGATAGATAACTCCATGATCAAAGAGTTTTGTGACTTCATTCTTCACGACCTCCATCATTGGTTGGTTCAATCTTTTTTGGGCATCTCTTGTAGGCTTGTTGCCCTCTTCCATGTAGATGTTGTGAGTGCACACACTTGCACTAATGCCCTTAATATCAGCTATAGTTCATCCAAAAGCAGCCTTGTGTTCCCTCAAAATAGCAAGTAGCTTCTCCTTTTCACATGTTGAAAGCTTGGAAGACAAAACAATGGGAAGTGTCTCATCTTCACCTAAGTATGCATACTTCAATGAGGAGGGCGGTAGCTTCATTTCCAACTTGGGAGGTGACACAATGGAGTGCTGCAACTTTGGTGCCCATGATGGTGAAGTCTCAATATGATATGAAATGGAAGTAGATGGCATAGTGGTCAATGAAAATGTTGCATCCACTATTTGTTCATCAAGGAACTCCATGTTGGGGTAGGCAATGGAAGTCTCCAACGGATCTCGAGAGTTGGACTCAATGAATGATGTTGCAACGGTATCACCCAACACATTAATCCTAAAACAGTCCCCTAAAGGCAGCGGGCTTCTAATGACATCGAAGATTCGAAAACCGATAGTTGTGTCAAAAACTATCATGGTGAGGATTCCTTCCTTCACATCTATCTTGGTACTGGCTGTGGCCATGAAAGATCTTCCAAAGAGGGGTGCCACACATGTGTGCAGCTGGTATAGGGGAGTCTCCCCTTCTGTGGTGGTACTCCGGTGGTGGTCCGGCGGTGCTGCTGCCTCTTGTGGTGGTGGTTTGCCGGAAAATCGCCGGAAATGCAATTCTTCATTTTCCTTCCTTTCTTCAATTCTTCAAGCCCTTAAATGGCAACGTCTTCGGAAGGTAAATTTATTTAATCTTCAATGTCTAGTAGTTGACTTCTTATCCTCTTCTCTGAAGTGTGCCCAAAAGTAGTCAAAATGCACCTTCTTGTGCCGAATTACCTCAAGTCACCAAAGTAACCTGAAATCATGAAAATGCATATTAATAGTAACAAATTGCCTTCGGGCAAGCTTAACTCTCGTGATTAGAAATACAGTTTGCGCTATAAATAAGTGCAAATCATATAGTTGCTCATCCAACACTTCTTGTTGCATTGTGGCTGAATAGTGGCAATCAATGGTCTCATGCTCCATGGAACCACAATATGAGCATGAAACAGCCATTGCCTTGACTTGTTCACTTGGAATAGAGGGACCTGCACTTCTATGTGTCTTGAGCAAGAGATCAAGCTTAGTATTCATGGCAGCCTCTAGCTGCTCGAACTTGGCATTCATAAAATCATCAACTTGCTAAATTTGGGAGACACCATGGACTGCCCTTGTACGTGGCTCAACTCCTCTTGGTTCTCTTCCACCAAGAAGTGGCTCTTCTCTCTCCCTTGGTCTAGTGTCTCTTCTTCGTTCATGATTGTGACACTGCCCGGATTGAATAGCAAACTTCTCAATAATATCTCATGCGACATTAGGTCATTTCCTTTGAAAACTGCCATATGCATTGTCAAGTCTCCTACGGTCATCATCAAATAGACCGTCATAGAATGATGAAACAAGCTGCCATTTGCTTATTCCATGGTGTGGACATCCAAGCTCCAAATCCTTGAAATGCTCCCTTGCATCATAGATATTTTCACGCTCACCTTGCATGAAAGTAGTGAGTTGAATCCTCATGGCAGTAGTGCGATGATGAGAGTAATAGATGTTGAGGAACACCTTCTGCATTTAATCTCATATCTTTGCCTTTGCCTTGAGTGAAAATTGGAAAAGTCTAAGCTTCAATTCATCTTAGGTGAGTCCTCCTCTGCTTAGGGTGTTGCACATGGCATCAAAGTCGATAATGTGTTCGTATGGTCTCTCCTTCTCAACTCCATGGAAGGTAGGCAGAATAGACAAGATCGAATGCTTGATCTCGTATGCTATATTCAAATGTGGATGGACAATACAAGATGGTGTATTGACGATGCTAGGATTTGAGTAGTGACTCAATGGCAGCTCCTCTTCATCAATGGGTAGCACTTGATTATTGTTGTTCACATCCCCCATTGTCTCTTTGGGAGGTGTAGGCTGCCCAAGAATATATGTAACTGGTGGAGCACTTTCAGTCCTCCTTGGTCTACCTCTTCCTCTTCCACTTGGTCTTCCTCTTGTGTCCTCACTCAACACACGTCCACTTCTCAACACTGTTTGAGTGAAAGAAGTTAAACTGTCGTTCATGTACCGATAAACACAACGAGAGTGAGTATAATCAACACTTTAAAACAAGGAATCAATGACAAAATGGCTAAGGAAGCAATTGGAAGCAAATAGCACAAAACATAATATCAAAAATGGTCCCAGACGATCTGACGCTAGTAATGGCGTACAGACGGATTCGTCGAGAAATGTCGTTTTTCCTTAAGAGCGTCCGGACGGCTCAGGGGTGTCTGGCAGGATGAAGTGAGTTTCAGTTATAGAGAGTTCAAAAATAATTACGGAATATGCCACTGTGAACAACTTCAACAGGGCAACAACAAACCAAATCAAGAATTACCTAACCAAAACTTAACGAAACACAACCAAATTGTAAACACAACAACTAGACACAAAAATGAACTAGCACACAAATGTTTAGATTTTTCTGGGTTGATTTACTATGTTAACAAAATTCGGGAAAAACACACAATAGCAAAGAATATGTCTAGGAACAACTTAGAAGAAAAAACAGCTACTAACACAATTATGCTATGAATGAAAAACAAAACAAACACTAAGAAACAGTTATCAAACAATTTATACAACAAGAATAGTGCAAAGACACCCCAGCAACAAGTCACCAAAGGATCAAGGATTAACCTCAATCCCCGGTAGTGGTGCCATTTGACTCAACAATAATTTCGGGGTAAATGTGAGTATCGCCGTCAAAGTGTAGTGGATGGTAAATTGTGACCAGGGATTGTCGTACCCAAGGGATTGGGAGGCCCAAGATCCCTATTTGGTGAACAAATGCAGCCAAGATATGCTAGCACTAAATGTGGTGTGATTAGAGATGGACTATTAGAAGTGAAGTATGTGCAAGATGTAAGTATAGTGATCAAAGGGGTGTCACTCTTAAGTGACAAGGACCAAAACAGTGACTTAATGTGACAAAAATAGTGACTAAGTAACCAATCTAATCTAATTGAAAGAATGAGAACATGAACACAAGTGTTTGTGTTTGATAGCTTTTGTGTTGTTGAGCTGACAAGCCCAAAAAATGTATGATTTGTGTGTGATTAAATGGTGGAAAGGATTGGGGTTTGGGGTTCACTCTACCCCAATCACATATATGACAAATCTCAAGAACATGTCATGTTATGGCTTAAAGGATGGATTCTTCTAGGCCTATTTTGTGCCTTATTAGGGTCACAAATACTCCTAGTCCATTTATCCAAGCCTTGTTAGGGTCTCAAACAAACTTCATAGGCATAGAGTTTCAAGAATCAAGATTCAAACAAGTTCAGTTCCTTAGCTTAAACTCATCATGCTCAAAGTTAAACACCTAGGATAAAATGTAACTAGCATAAAATCCTAACAAGTTAAGTCTAACACATGCTTAAGAATTACTTAGGTTCCTAAACAAGCATCAAACAAAACTGCATTTACTCAATGAACATATCTAGAAATAAAATCATCAAGCATATTCCATATCATTCATCAAAACATCATCATGGGCTAGAGCACACAACCCTAGCCCCCAATCTAATAGACCACTCATTACTCATTGTCAAACACATCATTAATCTCAAAGATGAAAGCATAAACATGAAACTAAAGAGATAAAGAGTTAAGAATTGCTCAAGGGTCGTAGCTAGCAGCTCCTTGGTGACTCCAAAGATATTTGCAGGCCTCCTCTTTGTTCTTCTCTCCTCCTTCAGGCTCTAGCAAGTGTCTAACTTCTGATTCCTTGCTCCTCTTGATGGATGGCAACTTGTGGTGAAGGTAGGTCTATGGAATGGTGGTAAAATTAAAGTGGATGGTTGTAGTGTTTGGGGTGTGTGGAAGATATTTCATGAAGGGATGGAAGTGAGATAGGTGCTGGAAGATGATGAAAACTGAAGAACAAATATGGACAGAAGCTAGGGAGTCCGGACGGTGTACGGATAGCACGTCAGTAAGGGATTTTTGCAAAACTGGACAAGAGAAAATGTATGGATCTCTCTTAGGGTTTCCAGTCCGGCTGCGTGATCCTCTGTGTAGTCTGTTGTCCCTCCATGTGTCCACTAAGGTTTCCTAGTCGGGTGAGATGGCAAGATGAGTGGATGATGGGAAAGAAATGGTAAGTGGAGGTATGAGTGGGTGAGTGGCATGTAATGGCCTTAGTGGGATCTGCCATGCATGTGTGACCTGATATGCACATTTGTACAGCTGGTGCAGGGGAATCTCCCCTCTTGTTGTGATGCTCTGGTGGTGGTGCTGGCGGTACTGTCGCCTCATGTGGTGGTGGTTGGCCGGAAAAATCGTCGGAAATGCAACTTAATTTCTTCATTTTCCTTCCTCTCTTCGATTCTTCAAGGCCTTTAATGGCAACGTTTTCCGAAGGTAAATTTGTTCAAACGTTGATGTCTAGAAGCCACGGTTGACTTCTTGTCCTCTTCTCGGAAGTGTGCCAAAAAATAGTCAAAACGCACATCTTTGTGCCGAATTACCTCAAGTAACAAAATTAACCTAAAATCATGAAAATGCATATTAATAGTAACAACATGTCTTTGGATAAGCTTAACTCTCGTGATTAGGAATACAATTTGCGCTACAAATAAGTGCAAATCATCAATTAATGTCAGCACCTCCTCCCATAATCGACAAACCTCTAAGACCGGCACACCCCTGCAAGGCAGGCAGGCCAGGCAGCCCCTGGCTCCCAAGGTCTTTTTCCTCGATGATGAAGGTGTGGTCCAACATCCGGAGGACGAGGAGAACGAGGATTGTGACATCCCCCATGAAGAACCAGTTATCGTCACCCCCAAGCCGAGGGAATGAGAGGAAGCGTTGGCCAGCCTCTTTCGAGAACTCAATGACCGTCTCAGAAGAGTTAAGACCGGTACCATCAGGAGCGCGCCCAGCCTCGGTATGGCCAACAAGTCATCGGCCCCTTCACCCGGAGAATCCATGACCACAACCGGGATTTCAAGAACTTGAAGATGAACTCCTACACTGGTAAGGAGGACCCGACAATGCATGTGACAGCCTTCTAGTCCGCTTATAATGGCAAGGACTACACAGACGAGGATTGGTCTCATGCCTTCGTCAACACCTTGACTCAGGAAGCCAGGCTGTGGTTCTACCAACTAGATCCAGAGTCCATCGACAACTACGAACAGCTAGTCGAAGCTTTCACCACCGCGTACGCCACAAAGTTCAGCTTCTTCTACTCGGTAGGAGAACTCACCGGCTTCCAACAAGCCACTGGCGAGCGGCTGACAGACTATATGGTGCTGTTTAAGGCCACATACTGGCGCTGCAACACCAAGGACGATGTTGCTACCATTTCATATCTATACGGGGACAGCCCCCGTGCAGGGTCTGAAGTAGCTCACTATCACCGGGAGCAGCCAACCTGATAGGAGCACAAAGTGTGACGTTTTTAATGTGTTTTCCCTACTATTTGGCTATGATTTAATTGTAACTTTGCTATTTTAGCTTAGTTTCCATATTTGAGTCCAAAATGATGTATTAATGTGAACATGTGTAGAAACGAAGTCTAATGGGCTTTTGCGAGGCCCATTAAGTGGTGGTCTGCTATGATGCCCAAGAAGGAGGCCCAAACCCAAGAAGGAGGCCCAAACCCAAGATGGAAGGCCCAAATCCATGAAGGAAGGCCCAAGTTCACAAAGCATGAGGAAAGGCTCAAGCCCAGATTTTCGGACATTCTGCCTGTGCAGATTAGTCAACTTTCGAAGCCCGTATCTCTAAATTTCACCGTCAGATCTAACTGTAATTTTGATACACGCTGCATGTAGCTGTTAGCTGCTCCCAAATAAAATTTCAGAATCATCCAACCGGTGGAACGTCCATTATGCAGCTCTAAGTGCGCACTGCTCAGTACTGTCTGCTTTTTATTTCTTTCCTCTTCTTTTATTTTCAATGCTCCACTCACCCCTATATTCTTTCCTCTTCTTTCTGCCCACAATATTAGTGTTTGATTTCTTTTACCTAAATAAATGGTTCATTGCCATATGACTACATTTCCACCATTCCACTTACCATTTCTTTTCTACCACTCACATTCCACTTCTCTTCCCTTTCTTTCTTTATTTCTTTCATTGTCTTCTTCTTCCTCTCCATTCTCCTATAAATAGCAGCCTCATTCTTCTCTTCAAACACACCCCAATAGGGAGGGACAAACCCTCCTCTTTCTCTTCTCATTTCATATTTTCCATTCTCTAGTACTTTGGGTTTTCAATACTTCAAGGAGGAGGAGAAGGCGTCTACACCATCACCACCAGCCCCTAGCCAACATCACCATCACCATCATCACCTTGTCTTCACGGCTTGGATTACTTGTGGTCAAGGATTCAAGATGTGGTTTCAAGATCTTCATGCTATTCATACGGTGTATTTCGACTTAGCCTTTAAATTTATGCCTCTTTGTTGCTTGTTTATCTTTTGTATTAGTTAACACAACATGAATTATGTATTTTTCAGCCTTTGTTTATGAGTTTATTTAATTGTTGGATCCTAATTAATTAGTTCTTCTAGTAGCTTATGTGACTCCGTTTATTTGATTCTGTTTTAGTAGAGAACTTTGATATGTTTTTGTTTTAAGGTTGCAAACTTAAGATGATTGCATATAATTGGTGCTAGAATTAGGGTTTTAATTCTAATTCACAAGTAGTAAAGGCTTTGGAAAGAGGTCGGAAACAAATAAAAAGGATCACGGATAGATGGGCGGTCCCACTAGGTCGTGTACTTTAATTAACAACTCTTCTTTTATGCGTTGGACATGTTTTGATTAGCTACCTTTGCATGTTTGATTGGTTAATCTAGGTGCGGTCGCTTAGGTTAATTTTCATGAAAGTGGTTTTATTTGGGGAATGATAATTGGCGGTCCAGCATTCCACATATGTTAATTTAGGTTTCATGGCTAGGGAACTTGGTTAATTTTCGGTCCAATAATTGGTAAACTTGTATACTTGTGGCTGAACTTTATATACTTTGTGTTTCATCCCATCTTATTTAATTTATTCTTTGTAATTTAATTAATTCATTTTATTCAATTTATCTCTTAAACCTCATTTTTACTTTGTACATATGTATATATTCTTCATACTTGTTAATAATAATTCTTTATTTTATTTAATTATTTGTGACATTTTTTGTTAGGTACACCCTTTGATCTCCGTTGTGAACGATACCCTACTATGCACTATACTACTACCGATAGGGTTTTTTTAAATTGATGCTCCTTTTGGGCGTATCACAACCTCTGGACCCCATCACACAGAATCGGTCTACCAACTCGGTAGGGATCCCCTACCGAGTACATAGCCTTGGCACTGCCCCGGCGCATGGGCCGCGCCCCAGTGACATTTACCAGCTCGGTAGGGATCCCCTGCCTGGTATATTGCCCTGGCAATGTCCCAGCGACAAAGTAAGCTCAGGCCGTAGTCGAAGCCCTGCCAGTACCCCAACAATACCGGTAAGACCAGGCTGGGTGTACCGACAACAAGATTTCCCCTCGGCTACACACGGACGTCTCCTGACCAGGTACCCAGAGCGACCAGCTGATGGGTGTGAATTTATGCTCTTGCAAAACACCAAATTTCAATGTAGTAGAAGATGGTAAGTACGGATAAGTTAAACGGGGAAGTACTTTAGTGATGTCTTAAACAATAAACCTAGACTTGTCACTAATCTAGATTTACAACAATGCTAATGAAATATTAAAGGAACTACCGTAAGAGTGAAGGAGTTGTGTCCTAAAACAATCATTTTGATATAATTATTATTGTAATTATTATTAATCAAAAAAGCAAATTTATTGTTCATTGCATATAATTAATATTTGATTGAACAAGGTCCAAGGAATATGAGTCAAAGAGAAAGTAATCTAAAGAGTTAGATATGTGAGACCTTTACTCTTTTACACTAATATCCTAAAAGGTTTCTAGTCATACGATTATCATTTGGATATTGATAATCCGGAAAAACTAGCACATACTAAGTGTGCTCAATAGGGAGGATGACAAGTCTCGAGTCATTTGTGTAGAGACACTGACTCAACGATAAGTTCGGGTTGGTTTTGAGTATCGCCGTCAAAGTGTAGTGGATGGTATAGATTAAGACCGGGGGATTATCGTACCCAAGGGATTGGAAGGCCCTAAAATCACCTTGGTAATGTGTGTGGTAACCAAGCTATTCTAGCACTAAAATGGTGAGACAAGAGATGAGCTATATACTAGTGTAGTGAAGTATGTGCACATGGTTGTAGTGTTCATATTTTTGGTGTTTTCAAAGAGAACATGCAAGAAAGTAAATAAGTAACAATTGCAGATTTGATAAACAAAGTTATTGAGCTTACAAACTCAATTTCAATAGCTAGTGTACA
Source organism: Rubus idaeus (assembly GCA_030142095.1). NCBI lineage: Eukaryota > Viridiplantae > Streptophyta > Magnoliopsida > Rosales > Rosaceae > Rubus > Rubus idaeus. The sequence goes on from CM057968.1 coordinate 5,407,940, forward strand.
TCTCAAATTACAAGAATTAAAGCAATGAAACTAAAAGGTAAAAGAGTTAGAGAATGCTCAATGATGTTTCCAAGACTTCTCCTCCTCTTTTATGAACTCCTCCTTGCTCCAAGTCTCAATCCTTGCAATCTTTGATGTTGTTGTGGGGGCTGTTTTGGTGAGGTGAGGGGTAGCACGAATTTGGTGGTGAGAAAGGAAGAGAGAAAAGTGTATGAAAGATAGAAGAAGAAAGAAAGAAAGGGTGAAGAAGGTGGCCGGAGGTGATGGAGAAAGTGGCCGGAATTTAGAATGGGAAGAAGAGAAAAAGAAGAAGAAAGAGAGGAGAGGAAGGAGAGGAAGAAGGGGGGCTGTGATATCTGATGGAAATTGAGGTCTGATCCTCTTCCCCCTTGCAGCTGCTAGGTTAAATGTTTCCCCAAGAAAAGGTGATTAAACAATAGCAAAGGGAAAAGAGAAAGTAAAATGCCTTGGAGGAAATTAAGGAAAAAGCATGCATGAGTGAAGTAAAATAGGACTTTTCTAATTTCAAGAGTGCAACAACCCATGCATGTTTCTGATTTGAATCTCTCCTCCATCTGTGGTGGTGCTCCGGTGGTGGTGCCGCCTCTTGTGGTGGTGGTTGGCCGAAAAAATCGTCGGAAATGCAATTTCTTCATTTTCCTTCATTTCTTCGATTCTTCAAGGACTTCAATGGCAACGTCTTCCGAAGGTTGATTTATGCAATCTTCAATGTCTAGAAGCCATGGTTGACTTCTTGCCCTCTTCTCGGAAATGTGCCCAAAAGTAGCCAAAACGCACCTTTTTGTGCCGAATTACCTCAAGTCACCTAAGTAACCTGAAATCATGAAAACGCATATTATTAGTAATAAAGTGCATTCGGGTAAGCTCAACTCTCGTGATTAAGAATACAATTTGCGCTATAAATAAGTGCAAATCACACCCCCACACTTGAATCTTGCTTGTCCTCAAGCAAACACAATGTAAAACAATAAGGGAAACACAATGCAACACAAGAAAGGGAAAAACATAATTCAAACAAAACTTTCTCCAACCATAGTCCTCAACGAGCTCGGGATGTTGTAAACAAGAGACATAAGATCACAAATCAAGGCTTCACAAATTTGCTAAGAATTTAACAAGCGCAATTCAATCATGCTCGGTGAAGTGTGTGGAAACCAACGTACAATCCATCTCATGCAATCAAATAGGCACACTAAACACATTAACCACAACTCTCGCAAAGATCACTAAGTATTTCCGCTCAAGTGTATAGGGTCAAAGTGTTTACTCTCATAACAAATGCACAAAGAATGTTCCCATATGCTTGCTCATCAACCAACTCTCTACAAATCGAACCATAAATCGTTAGATCTCAAGGACTTATAATGGTAAAACGGGGCCAATGGGTGAATGGAATGGAATGGAAATATGAGTGGTGCTAAGTGTTCACAAGACAAATCAACGACTTTGAAACTCAACCAAATGCTTCAACCAAATTATTTTCTTATTCTCCTCCAACCTTATTCACAAACTACTTTCTTTTTGGATTTTTCTTCTTTCTCATTTTCTATTTTTTTTTCTTTATTTTTCTTGAGGAACTTCATTCCTTCTTTGTGTTTTTGATTTTCTGTCTTTCTTTCTTTCTTTGAACAATAACAAAAATAAAACAACTCCTCCAAACTTTCCTTTTAGTACAAGCATCAACTCTCAAGCATCTCTCAAGCATTTAAGGATAAGAAGTCACTATCAAAGTCTTGTAAACACAATGGTGATGGTATTTTTGAAGTGGTGGAATGAATGTGTGTGAAGTGGGTGAACAAAGGAAAGCTAATGATGTATATGGCTCAAAGTGGGCTATTCCTAGAGTTCAAATTCATATGGATGATGGTCAATTTGGCAATGGTGTTCAACTAATGCCTTAGTCATTTCTAACTCAAAATGGATCAATCAAAAGCTTCAAGCGGTCTTTGAGCAAGTTCTAGGTCCAAACCTTATGCAATGTTCACACATGAAGAACAAAGAGAAACATGTAAGATGCATACATGTGCATATTCAATGGGCTCAAAACCTCACAATTTCTGGGTATGCATGGCAATACATGTCAAGTGTGCTTCTCGGATTGCAATCAATGAATCAACAAAGGTGATGGTGTACATGGTAATCAAGCAATCAAGAATCATGCATAATAAACTCAAAGCAAATCATATAAAGCTTTAACAATGATCACAGTCTCTAGAACACAACAAAGTAAGCTCAATTCATCATTGGGATCGGAGAAAATGGACACAAAACACAAACAACACACAAAAACAAACAAGAATGCCAAAATTTCATAATCAGGGGCTCTGGCGTCCGGGCGCCTAGTTTGGGCGTCCGGGCGGATCAAGTGGCAGAGAGCATGTTTTCTGGGATTACATAGGGCGTCCGGACACCTAGTAGGGGCGCCCGGACGGATTACACGATTCTTACCTCCCAGACTTGTGGGCGTCCGGACACTAGCAGGGTGTCCGGACGGAATAGCTACTGGAACTTGACAAAAAATGCAAAATTTGAAACTTTTTGGCTAGAACGAACCCAATCTCCACCCCCACACTTAAACTTAACATTGTCCCCAATGTGATAAGTGAATTTAACAATTTACGTTGGGTGAGAGATATGACAAACAACAACAAACAACACACAAAACAAACAAACAAAACACAAAACACAAAACAAAACAATTAACAAAAAAAACAAACTAATGTGAGTGAAGTAAAATGAAAACTTCCTTATGGCGATCTCCACAATGATATTCAGTAGTCACCAACAATCACCAACCTCAAGGCATAAAGCCTTGACTTCCTTACGTAAGCTCCAAGTGTGCTCCATGGTGAATATTGTTGAGCAAGAGTGAGTACAGTGAATCAGCTTTGACCTCTCCCCTTTCCCAGGGGCATAACTCCAATGGTAGGAATAGGAATGTAGTGATTCTGGTAGTATTGAAAAATAGACTCAAATGGCTTCATGTCAGCCACTGGAAATACCCCAAACGCCTACTGGAGGATAAAACACGAACTGGTCAAAGTGAGGGCTGAGAAAGTCAACTCAGGCCTGAGTACCACTCATTGATAGCTGAATATCTAGAGATCCAATGGTCCGATGACGATGAAATTTAAACCTGAGGTAGTAGACACATAGGGGAACAACTTTCATGAACAGCTCAGCTCATTATAACGGCTAGGATGAGAGAAAAAACCCCCGTAAATCGTCTGACCTGCCCAGGCAGATTCTGGACACATTGCAAAATGACTTATTTGAGCTCCCCATTCCGGAACTCCGAACTTAGCACCTCTTGTACTCCCAAAAACTCTTTATTCAAATTTGGAAACAGCTATTAGTGACATAGGGTTGCCTCCCCACAAGCTCTTTTCTTTATAGACTTCAAGCCGGTCTTGTTTCTTCTTCTTGTTGCTCATGGAGGCTCAAAGCTCTCCTTCTTACCACCCACCATGGTGGTCTTGCTGAAGCTCCCACCAAAACAGCTACTTGGCTTGAGAAACTTGGGAGTGAGACGTGTTGGCCAAGCATATGACACATTCTTCTTCTTTTTGTTGGCTTTGCCAACCACTCTCTTCTTTGAAGCTTTGGTTGTCTCCTCTTTTACTTCACTTGATGGAGGGTGTTGCTTCACATACTCTTCAAAAATTTGTAGCCCCATATGTGTATTCTCATCAATTTCCAGCTGCTCACACTTTTCAATTTGGAAACAATCCCCTAAAGGCATGGGACTTCTCATAGCATCAAAGATTCGAAATCCTACGGTTGTATCAAAGACCGTCATTGTGAGAATTCCTTTTTGGACATCAATTCTTGTCCCAGCAGTGGCCATGAATGGCCTGCCCAAGATGATAGGTATCTCATTCTCTTCTCCATTTAAACTCTCCTTCATGTCAAGCACAACAAAATCTGCCGATATAAGGAGATCATCAATTTTTACCAAGACATCCTCCACCACTCCTCTTGGAGTTACCATTCTTTGATCCGCCATCTTAAGAGATATCTTAAGAGGCTTAATGTCCTCCAAGGAAAGAGTCTTGTAGATGTGATAAGGCATGAGATTTATAGAGGCACCCAAATCTAGCATTGCTTGCTCAAACCCTTTGTTCCCAATAGTACATGGAACGGTGAATGATCCGGGGTCCTTGAGCTTTGGAGGAAGTTTCCCTAGTAGCACAGCTGAAACTTCTTCACTCAAAGTGATTTGCTCATCCTTAGTGAATTTCCTCTTGTTGGTACACATCTCTTTCAAAAATTTAGCATAAGGAGGAAATTGCTTGATGGCCTCAATGAGAGGGATGTTGATGTTCACCTTCTTGAACATTTCCATGAACTCTTTTCGGTGCTTGTTTTGCTTCTTCTTTACTTCCTCCTTACTGCGAACTTCAGGAAATGGAAGTGGAACTTGATAGTGTTTCAAGTCCAAAAGTGGTACACATACCGGTACTCTTCTTGGTACATTGTCATGCGATACATGCTCTTCTTGAAACGATACATTTCTGCCCTTCTTCTTTTCATGGTCATCTTTCTCAAATTCTTGCTCTAGAGAGAGCTGCCCAAATTCATTGCCAAGGGGAATGACATCTTCCTTGTTGACAACACTTGATGATGTCTTCTTCGAAACTCCTCCGGTGGGTACATTTTCTTCCCCACCGGCTTCCTTATCCACCCCCTTATTTCTCCGCATATTAGACAAGGTCACATCTCCACAATCCAATTTGCCGGAAGGTACATTTTTTTCCCTTCCGGCCCCATTCTCCACATATGCATCAATATCATCAATATCCAAAGTAATAGTAGTAAGAGAAGGAGGCTTACCCAAAATTGTAGTGGGATGAGATTGAACCTTGTTGTCATAGACTCTACCCGAACGAAGAGTAGAGATGGCATTTACTTGTTCATGTTGCTTGCCTCTTGGATTTGGCTCACCTTGTGGCCTTCCACTAAGCTCCTTGGCAAGCTTCCCAAACTGAAATTCAAGATTTTGCAAGTCTTGTTGAAGATTTTGCTGCCCTTTTGCCAAGTTTGACACTTGTTGATCTGTTTTTAGTTGGCTAGTAGTGAGAGCAGCAAGTATTTCTTTCAAGCTTGGCTCTTGAGCTTGTGGTGCATTGAACCCAGGGATATGTGGCTGGTATGTGCTTGCTCCTCCATGAGTGTAGTTGGAAGCTCCTCCTTGATAACTTGCATAATTTCTTCCTCCAAAACCTTGATTCCTTGGAGGGTATGCTTGTTGCTCATTTTGATACAAGTGTGTCTCCACAAAATTTGGATATTGAGATGCAAGATAACACTCTTGAGTCTCATGATCAATGGTTTCACAAAGCAAACAACTTGAAGAGGTTACCTTTACTTGTGCATTGGATGGAGGTGAAGGAGCCCTTTGCACTTGGAGTAGCATATCAATCTTCTTGTTCAAAGAAGCTTCAAGCTTCTCAAGCTTGCTACTCATTAAATCTTCATCTCTTTGAACTTGAGAGACCTTATGGGAGCTTCTCCTATGGAAGTCATCATTTCTTCCTCTTCCTCCTTGGAAATACTCATCTCTTCCTCTTGATTCTCTCCTTCTCCCTTGGTTATCCCACTGCCCGGACTGAACAGAAATTTCTTCAATGATATCCCAAGCGGCATTAGGTCCTTTCCGTTGAAAACTTCCACCACAAGCATTGTCAAGTCTTCTACGATCATCATCAAACAAACCATTGTAGAAAGAAGAAACTAACAGCCACTTGCTTATGCCATGGTGTGGACAACCAAGCTCCAAGTCCTTGAAGCGCTCCCAAGCATCATAAATGGTCTCACGCTCTTCTTGGAAGAAATTGGTGAGGCTGTGTCTCATTGTAGTGGTTCGATGATGTGGGTAATAGGCATTGAGAAATACCTTTTGCATGTCATCCCAAGAGAGGATACTCTTAGGCTTGAGCTTGTGAAACCATATCCTTGCTTTGTCCTTGAGAGAGAACTGAAAAAGTCGAAGCTTCACTTCACCAATTGATAAGCCTCCACGGTTTAGAGTGCTGCACATAGCATCAAACTCAATGATATGTTCATATGGCTTCTCCTTGGCCACACCATGAAATGTAGGTAAGATTGAAAGAGTGGAGTGCTTGATTTCATAAGCCACATTTGGATGTGGATGCACAATGCATGAAGGTGAATCCACTATGTTCGGACATGAGTAGTGACTCAATGGTAGCCCTTCTTCAACCCATGGTGGACCTTGATCATTGTGTACATCTCCCATTGTACCTTTAACACACAACAAGAGGTTAGGAACAAACAAATACACAATCAAACACAAGTATACAAGCTATGGAACCAATTAGAAGCAACAAACAAAAGAGAACAATCAAAACAGTCTCTGGATAGCTCCCAGACGATCGGACGGAGTGGATCCGTCCGGACGGATTGCACGGGTTTTACCTCCCAGACCTGTGGGAGTCCGGACACTATTAGGGGCGTCCGGACGGATCAAGAGTCAGAGAGCATACTTTCTGGAATTCAAAGGGCGTCCGGGCGCCTAGCACGGGCGTCCGGACGGATCAGTTAGACAGAGAGGTTCCAGAAAATGATCCTGACGACCAGTATCACAAGAAATATTTATTTACCTAAGCTAGGCTTAACCAAATAACCTGAAATTTTAACTACGTATACTAGACACGTAAACACAGTAGCACACAAATTTTTAGAATTTTCTGGGTTGATTTACTATTTTAACAAAAATTGAGAAAACAGAGGACAGTAGCTAAACAAAACTGAAAACAGATTTTGAGACCTTCCCTAGATAGGCAAGGGAACTAACCTAGCTTGAATTGAAGCAAACTAAAATGCAACTACACACTAAATAACAGCAAGAACAACACTTGACACAAGCTAAACACAAATGCAACATGCAATGCAATGAAGGAAACTACACAACAAACAAACAAGATGCAAACTTATGGAAACACAAACACTTATGAACAAACAACTACAAAACAGTTATCAAACAATCTAATCTAGAGAATAGTGCTAAGAACAACCCGGAAACGATTACCAAGAGATCAAGGTTAAACCTCAATCCCCGGCAACGGCGCCATTTGACTCAACGATAAGTTCGGGTTGGTTTTGAGTATCGCCGTCAAAGTGTAGTGGATGGTATAGATTAAGACCGGGGGATTATCGTACCCAAGGGATTGGAAGGCCCTAAAATCACCTTGGTAATGTGTGTGGTAACCAAGCTATTCTAGCACTAAAATGGTGAGACAAGAGATGAGCTATATACTAGTGTAGTGAAGTATGTGCACATGGTTGTAGTGTTCATATTTTTGGTGTTTTCAAAGAGAACATGCAAGAAAGTAAATAAGTAACAATTGCAGATTTGATAAACAAAGTTATTGAGCTTACAAACTCAATTTCAATAGCTAGTGTACATCTCAAATTACAAGAATTAAAGCAATGAATCTAAAAGGTAAAAGAGTTAGAGAATGCTCAATGATGTTTCCAAGACTTCTCCTCCTCTTTTATGAACTCCTCCTTGCTCCAAGTCTCAATCCTTGCAATCTTTGATGTTGTTGTGGGGGCTGTTTTGGTGAGGTGAGGGGTAGCACGAATTTGGTGGTGAGAAAGGAAGAGAGAAAAGTGTATGAAAGATAGAAGAAGAAAGAAAGAAAGGGTGAAGAAGGTGGCCGGAGGTGATGGAGAAAGTGGCCGGAATTTAGAATGGGAAGAAGAGAAAAAGAAGAAGAAAGAGAGGAGAGGAAGGAGAGGAAGAAGGGGGGCTGTGATATCTGATGGAAATTGAGGTCTGATCCTCTTCCCCCTTGCAGCTGCTAGGTTAAATGTTTCCCCAAGAAAAGGTGATTAAACAATAGCAAAGGGAAAAGAGAAAGTAAAATACCTTGGAGGAAATTAAGGAAAAAGCATGCATGGGTGAAGTAAAATAGGACTTTTCTAATTTCAAGAGTGCAACAACCCATGCATGTTTCTGATTTGAATCTCTCCTCCATCTGTGGTGGTGCTCCGGTGGTGGTGCCGCCTCTTGTGGTGGTGGTTGGCCGGAAAAATCGTCGGAAATGCAATTTCTTCATTTTCCTTCATTTCTTCGATTCTTCAAGGCCTTCAATGGCAACGTCTTCCGAATGTTGATTTATGCAATCTTCAATGTCTAGAAGCCATGGTTGACTTCTTGCCCTCTTCTCGAAAATGTGCCCAAAAGTAGCCAAAACGCACCTTTTTGTGCCGAATTACCTCAAGTCACCTAAGTAACCTGAAATCATGAAAACGCATATTATTAGTAATAAAGTGCATTCGGGTAAGCTCAACTCTCGTGATTAAGAATACAATTTGCGCTATAAATAAGTGCAAATCAGACACTAATACAAGTATGTGGGTGCTTTTATCTTTAAGAGTACACTGAACGCGATCACTAGAGTTCTTGTATGGAGTTTTATTTACATATCAAACTTGAACTGATCTAAATTGTAATAATATAAATTAGTCCTTTAACCTGAGGCGGGATAGTTGTCTTATGAATGAATGGATTAACTCTTGATGATGCAATAATATTATGTCCCTTAATGGATATGATCCATGCATTCATTGGAGTAACCAATTTGCTCATAGAGACATGTGAGTGTACAATAAGGAATCTCTATCCTTTAGTAAATGAGGAGTATGTTCAAAGATGTGATTCAGTAAGTCTTTGGCCAAAGCAATGAATGAGATTAGAAAATAGTTTCTAATCACATTCTTAGAATGACATAAGAATGTAAATCATATTAGGGGATTGTCATATCAATTCCGTACCCCAATGATATGATTCAGAACATCGTATTAGAGAAGGACCGTATTGTATTGTAATTCCAATTGAATATGTTCTTTACAATTCTATATTAACTTGGGTAGTCATGATATGTTGCAAGACGTCACTCATGATTTTTGAAGGCCCCGAGGATTGATAAATGTTTATAATCATAATTTAAAGGGAGAATCAAAATGGAGTTTTGATTCGTAAACAAAATAGAATTGTTCTACAAACTTCACTGCCTTGTTAATTAGAACCTAAGAGATCGCACACCATATAAGTGGATCATTGAGATTGTATATGGAGAAGATTAAATAAGAGTTGATTATGACTAACTAATTAATTATTTAGACGTAATTAGAGTTATCGGGTAAAACCAGGCGTATTGGGCCTAACCGATTGTCGGGCCTTTTTGGTGCGGGCTTGGGCTTCACTAAGTGAGACTTATTAAAAACCCAAATTCCAAATTAAAAGCCCAAGAGCAAGCCTAGACCAGCCAAGGTTATTGGCTTTATGAAAGTCAATTACTCATTATTAATTGTTGGAATAAGTATCAACTTTATAAAGAGAAAGCTAGAGAAAATTTAATTAATGTGGCTTAGCATTATTTTCTTTAGTTGGTAAAAGAAAATTCTTTCTTTCTGTCACGCCCCAAATCCGAGACCGATATTTGTTTATATATCTGGTACCCGAATTTGAGGTGTGATGTGTGTATCACTCATAATAGCAGTAATTAAATTTTACCACGATTACAAGTGACGGTAATTTGGTAAATCGAACATTTCATTAATTAAAATGTTACATAATTATTCAGAGTTTAGCGGAAGTCTAATCTTACAAATAATTACATGAGAAATTATTCTCTAACAGTACAACAATCATATGAGCAGCATTCATTTCTTTCATAGTTGGTAACATCCACACAAGCATCACCACACAAGCATCCAATCACCATGTTCCATTTTCAAATTGATATCTGTGTACCTGCACAATCTATAAGGGTGTGAGCTTGCGGCTCAGTAGGGTATTAAATCCCTCATGGTCAATTACCACAGTTAATTCAAGTGTGCCAATAATATCAATAAATAAAGTAATCACAAATAATATAAATAAATCAGTGTGCGTGATGTGCTTTAAGTATAAAGTTTCCTTCACTACCCTTCGTCAATTCGTACTCCGGATCAAACAGACCTCGCACGTCCCATACCATGCATATTCCACTTGGTCCCGAATGACCCTTTGTACGAACCAACGCCCAACCTTCGTCATTCCAATTTCCAGAGTATCCGTACAATATTCATTTCAATGGGTCCGCAACCCGTATTCAATTCAATTCAATGGGCCCGCAGCCCTACCACTTTCACCACAAATCATATACCAAATATTCAGTATCCAATATCGATATCCCGGGATCCTAATTCCACCACCATCATCATTTCCAATTTCTTTATTCATGTGCAAGTGTAGGCAACGGAAATGAATAATATGTTAACACAACATATATAATATCAAGAAACATTCCATCATCAAACTATTCATCAATATATATAAGAACAATAATATATATATATATATATATATATGTAAGAACAATAATATATATCTATGTATATATAAGAACAATAATAAAATTAACTACCAAAATAAGAAAATATTTATAATATTGACTACTCCTAATTTATACACGAAAATTAAATATGATATAGTCCAATCACTGGGAAACTAGAACCCCTACCTTGATCTTGACCTAGTTTTGCCAAATCTCCCTACCTCGTAGATCGATCGAAAACTCAATTCCTTGATCGTGACATAAAACAAAATCTAAGTTAGAACTTAGATAAATATTTAAATACTATAGGAATTTGCTAAAAGAAATGAACCTACCGTACTTTTCTTTCCTTCTTCCTTCTCTTCTTCTTTTTCTCTCTGACTACTCTATTTTCTAACTAAAGCTTTCTTTCTTTCTTTCTTTCTTCTCTCTCTTTCTTTCTCTCTCTTTGTCTCTCTATTGCCTATTCTAAAGTTTTCTTCTTTGAGAAAACGAGTGCAAGTGTCCGGGTGTGCCAATGCCCCTATATATAATAAAAAGAAAGAATCTTATCTTACGTAAGTGCTTACATCCATCTTAATAATAATAACAAAGATTATTCCCTTCTTGATCCGATCTTTGTTCAATGACACGACACTACTAATTGATTGCTATCACTTAACCACACGCATATAAATTAATACTTATTCTATTACTACTATATGCTAGTGCCGCACTACATATGTATATATATAACCAAATAAGATGCAACAATAATTATATTATATATAAAGGCTAATCAAACAACATAAGTATATTATATTATATACATAGATATTATATGTGCTACTCATTACGTACTTCAGTAGATGTAACCAGTTTGCATGTCATCATAAAAATATATTAGATAGAAATGATACTCATGTAAGAATAAACAGTGATGGTAATACATAGAATGAATATACGCTAACTGTAACTTTTCATATAATCTCGAAAAATAGTGTGCCGCATATCTACGAACTTGTATTGACGAGTTGTACAACTTTCATGAAGGAGGTCATTAGAGAAAATGTACTAATAAGAAAATCAACTTTTGACTCCTAAGTAATTAATCATTCCACAATACTTTCACTCACAGACAAGATAAGAAAAGTAACTTATAAACCTTAATTAATTCCAGGAATTTCTAATAACTTAAATATGGAATTTCAGGGTATTACACTTTCTCTAGTGATAGGGCTGATCACAAATAGTAAGGAAGAACACTTGCATATTTCTTCATTTCTATCATCTTCTTCATCTCACATCCACTTAGGTGAAGATCCTTAGAGACCATATATTTTTGTGGTTTTCTTGATACATCAAGAAGAAAATTTCCAGCACAAGAAAGTGTTTAAGGAGCTGACATTCCAAGGTGCTTCAAGGTGGAGGAAACATCTTCAAGGAAAAATCAAGGAGAGAAACTTTGGTGGTTCACTTGGATCGGATTAAATTCGCGCTTCAAGGGTGAGTAGAACAAAAACTCCCTCTTTGATTATTCTTAATAATCATGCTATGTTTATATGTATCATAAATAAGCCAAGATCACAAGGGACATGGAATGGATTTTATGATTAATTAGTAGTTTAATTGTTAAACTAATTCCGCACTAAATAAAAAAGTTTTGAAAACCATCCATTCCTTCAAAGAGTACAAATGAAATAGATATAATTACAAGAAAGTAAAAACTGTAAACAATAATAGAGAAAAGGTTAGGGCTCAAGTATCCACCTCTAGTCTTCCTCCTAATTAACCAATACATGTATGAAATAAATCCGATTGATGATGATGAAGTTTGTCAACTTAAATTGATTGATCGTCCTCTTTTGTCCGGTTCACCTAAGTTTTGACCCTAGTCATGAAAAACACCTTAAATATAAACAATATATACATATGTTACAAAGTAAAGGGGGATTTAAAGATTGATTTTAATTACACTAAGTATGGAAAATATTATTTACGAAATATAAAGGTGAAACGCAAGTTAATAACCCCACAACCATAATTTACAAAGTCACCATGCATGGAATCGAAACTAATCAATCTTGTAAGTAATGTAATCGAAATTGACATATGTGAAACATTAGAAGCTAATTATTTCCCAAGTAAAATTCTCTACGAAAATTATCCTAAATGAAAGCACCTAGGTTAACCAATTAAACATGCAATCATAGTCTAAAAAGTTAGCTAATCAACCCATGTTTAATGCATAGAAGATAATTGTCAATTAAAGTGCACAACCTAGCATGAAAAAGTTCATCTAATTGCAATCATTTTTATTTGATTCTGTAATACCCCGAACTTTCATATTTAATTTCTTGAATATTCTTGAAATTAAGTAAAGGTTGGATATTAGTTTTCTTAACTAATTTGTGAAGCGGAAATATTTTGGAACAAATATTTACTCGAAATGTTTTATTTTCGAGGGGGTCAAAAGTTGACTTTCTTATCCGTTGATTTTCTCTGATACTTCCTTCATGAAAGTCGTAGAACTACTCGATACGAGTTCGTAGACATGTGTCATGTTAAATTCTGAGATCATATGAAAAAGTTATGGTCAGCGGAAGTTTTACCTATTTTTTTGAAGGTATTCCGGCCAAGTTGCATTTTCCTTAGAAATTGCATTAATCTGTTCATTATTTGATGACATAGTCTTCTAATGATTTGTAGTAGACATCTTAAAGAAACTCTCAGAGTTGGAATCACCTCAAAACCATATTTCTAGATTTAGTTATGATTTTTACAATATACTTTGAGCACAAGAAGAAAGGGATTTAAGCGTGTGATGCAAGCATGATCTAACATATTGATCTAAGCATTTTTTTAGCTGCTGATTTCATCATTTCCAGCACACCAAATTTTAGCCTGATTTCATCAATAATGTGAGATGCTCATTTGTGTGAACACAATCTCATTAAGCATATTTTTTTTCTTGACTTTTGTGTTTTCCCTCTTAATTAAATCAACTTATTATATCATTTATTTTATCTCCAAAATTCTATAAATAGGATGGTTCAGCCATAGAATGCTTTGCCAATTCACAACTCTCTTCTCTCTACTCTCTACTTCTTCTTATTTCAGCCTTCTTATTAGTATAGAAACTTCACTTAGAAATTCTTGAAGAGAAAGTAATCTCTAGCTAGTAAAGTAACCTTGCTCAAGAACTTGGTTATCTTGTGAAGTCCCAATTTGAATTCAATCTTCCAACCTTCTATTGATCACTTCATTTCATGTAAGTACAGAATACATCCTTATACTTTTTTATCTTTAAGTTTATCAAAGTACACAAGCAAGAAGAAAATAGAAATGAATAAGTTTTATAGAAAACTTAAATCATGCTTTCTGAAGTTATTCCGGCAGCCAATTTGTGAACCTTTAAACATATATTTTGGTTCATTTTATCATATTGACATCTTCATCAAAGTTGTTACGTTTTGTGTCTAGTATTCCATATCCAAATTTAGTATTCATCCAACGGGTAAAACTTTCTAAATCTAAGTGTTTATCCAGTATGCTCACTGGAAAACCTCTTTGTTGTTCATAACTTCAAGTGGTCATATCTCACTCATTGCTTAGCCAAATTTTATGATCTTTATATCAAAATGAAGCTTAGAACCTGAACTTCTAATCTGGAGAATATCATAATTATTAGTCAGGTTTACAGTACGTAACAGTTTAAGTTAAAAAGGTTAAAAACAGAGCATATATAATTATGGACTGTTTTGGACATTCTTCATTTATGGACTTGGACATCTTGGATATGTTGACTTGGACTATACCATTTGATTCCCTATGAAAATTCCTTTGAAATAGTGTACTCACTTGATTATTTTGGACTTGTGGTGGACAATATAACAAAATTTGAAGTTTGATGATTCTAATAGAAGAATCATTTATGAACTTCCATGGACTTGGACTTGGACTAAAAACTGAAAATATTAATAATAACCTAAATTATTATATCATAACTAATTTCTTTAATACTTGTATTTTATTTATAGTTATACATGCTATTATATTCTATTGTTATACTTATGTTTTATATTTATATACATACATATATATTGTTCTACATAAGTTTATGATTATTTGCTATAAATTATATTCTTATTAAATTACTTGTGTTTTACATATGTTTATCTTGAATTACATATGTTTCTACTTATTATTGTAATACATATGTTTATACTTATTTACTAAAGAATATGATCTTGCTTAATACATAATAAGTTCAATTACTTATGTTTTATGTTTATGAACATATGTATATCTTGTTTTACATATGCTTCTCTTTTGTATGTATTTTACTTGCACATGATTATCTATTAATCTCATATTGGTGCATGATTTTATTTATTAAAGTGAACATATCAACTTAGTATTATACATGTATATATATTAACATGTATGGAAGAATATATTATTAGGAGTGAAATAATGGTTGGTTATTTTGTATAAAGCTTTGTTATAGACTTATAAGTTAATCTATAAGTTTTATTATAGGCTTTTAATTTAGTCTCTAATTCTATATTAATAATTAGAATTCTTTGTTTTGGAGATTTTTCTACCAAGTCATAGTACTACTTGGTCTAAGTGAAATACTGGAATCACAAGGGTTTATTTTGGGTGATTAGCTATGGGCTCATGTCCCTCAGATAGTGCACTATTATACCTCTAGGGAACGAGAAATCGATCCTCGGGTATACATGCTTGGGTATTTTGGACCCCGGTATGCTGCGGCTTATCCTGTTACATTACAGGATTTATTTTGTGTGTGACCAGTATAACTATAAATTCACTTGGTTTGTATACTTTTTCTCTAACTCTTATTATTTGATTTATGAACTTCGATGGTAACATGCTAAGTTGCGTATATTGTTTAGCATGGAGATAATCAATACATATTTGTAATATGATAAGGTGCATATAGTGTTTGAGATAACTAATATCTACTTGTGATATATTTATATTATAATATGTCGATTGAACATATTTAATTTTAGGTTATATCAATGCTGCCATGTTAGTCGATTACTTTTGAGACTGAATTATTTGGGTTAAAAACGTTCTTGATATATGTGGATTATATTCACTATAATTGGTATGAAGCAACGTAAAATGTTCTTAGTACATTTTTGATTGGTTGTTCGATTTTGATGTCTTATAAGATACATTAATATAAGAATGTAAGCTGTACTTATTGGGCCTGTGTTGCTCATGATGCTACACCTTCTTGTTTTCAGGTTACGAAGCTTGGGGGAAATCGGGTTGAATTTATAAACGAATGTTTTTCTATTATGTATTTTAATTAAACTCTGATATTGTAAAATAATAATGATTTCATTTTCAAATAAAAGTATTATTCAGACATTTGTTTCATTTGATTTATTTTATGCTTTAATTATTTCATTCGCGTCATAAATTCGGGCACCATATTTCAATATAATATTGGTCTCGGATTTAGGGGCGTGACAGATTCCGACCTTTGTCCAAAGCCTTTACTACTTATGAATTAGTCTTTCAAAATGTTGAAACCCTAATTCTAGCACCAATTGCATGCAAACATTATAAGTTGGTCACCCTATAACATAAACACATAAAAGATTTCCATAAAACAGAATCAAATAAACAATTACACGAAAGCAACTTAGAAAACCAATTAGTTTCGATTCATACATATAAATAACTCATAAACATGGCTGGAAATTACAAACTTAATGTCATGTTAACCAATACATAGAATTGATCAAACCACAAAGAGGAATTCATAAGAATAATAAAAGGCATAGTCGAAATACACCATATGGAATAACATGAAGAACTTGAAGCCTTGAAGCCACGAACCCTTAAATCCTTGAAAAGTTGAAAGCAAGCAATCCAAAGCCGTGAGAACCAAGGTGGTGGTGAAGATGGAACGTTGATGATGATGGTGCAGCCGCCTCTCCTCCTCTTTGAAGCCTTGAGAAACCCTAGGTATTAGAGAATGAAAGCCGAGACTTTGGTTGTGTGGTGATTGCCGAAACTATGAGAGGTATGGAATGTTATTTTCTCTGGTAGAATGTGGTGATAATGTGTTGAGAAGCATGGCTTTATATAGGAGAAATCAAAAACCCTAGAAGTGATCTCACCCGTACATCTACAAGTCGAAATCTTCTAGGAATCTCCTCCTTGAACCCTTGCGGCAAGAAACTCCTTCCCTTGTTGGTGTTGCCGAAAATCCTAAATGAATGTGGCCACAAATGTGTCTTGGTGCATCCAATAAAATCTGAATTTAGTCCTTAAAGAATTAATAAAATAATTAAAAGAATTAAACTCCTAATCCCTTTAGAACTTGGCAAATTTGGACGGCAATAAGAACTCTCCCTCTTTTCCTCTTGACAACTTGCGGCACAAACCCTAAATAAATTAGGGTTGCACGACAACACATCCCTATAAGGCTTAGGGATCACGACAAGGCCCATTGGTCTTTAGAAAATCTGATTTCTCCATGTGAACTCCAAGAGATTGTTGCTTTCTCTTTAGGATTCCTTCCTTCCTTCCTTCCTTAGGATTTCCTACAAAATAAATATTAAAACATTAGGAAAGGATTCCTAATAATTTTAGGAGAATGATCTGAGGATTAAAAATAGAAAGTATTCAAATAACCTCATTTATACTCAATGATGGAAACGAAGCTAAAATAGCATAGTTACTTGTAAAACATAACAAAATAATGGGGAAAATATATTAAAAACGTCGCATATTGTGCTCCTATCATATTTATTATAACCTTATATTAAACTTTAATTTTTGGTGTGATTTTATTTTATTTTTTTATGTAATAATAATGTTTAAGATTATATATCCTTTTTTTTTCTACTATGTCTATTTTGGTAATTATATACAGTCACAGTACTTTTAGTTATAGTTTACCAAACAACTTGAAACTGATTTTCGTACTCACAACACTTCTAAAAATTAATTTACCAAACTCTTAACTGATTCTGTTGATAGCACAATCAAAAGCAATTCTGCTCACATCACAGCAATACCAAACTGGGCCTCCGGGGTCCTATAATTGGGACGAACCCAATTGATAGCCCACTTGCAACCTAAAGCCTGACTCTCTCACTTCCCAAGCCGCGTCTGAGACTCTGATTCGCGCAAGAAGACAAAATATCGGCCTCAGCCTTGTTGCACGCACCCAACGATGTGGTTCTTTATTGGGCAGCCGACAATTGCTTGATTAAAGCACATGGGCACTGGCACCTCAAAAGGAACGGTCACTAGATCAATGGAGCTGATTCTTCTGATTTGAAATGGATGGCTGTGATTAATTAAAATGTATTAATTAAATACTTAAACTATTAATAATATATACTAATCTAACTGTTGAAAAAATGCGTATAGATTAACTTAACCGCTCTAATTAATCACATAATATTTTTACTAAAATATGTCTACGAAAATATTTAATAAAAATCCAGAAAATTTTAAAAAGTAAATATGTATTAACTTAAAATTATTTTATTTATTTATTATTTACAGATGTTATTTATCAATTATAAATTATTGTCTAAAATTATAAAAATATTATTTGGCATCCCAAAATAAGACTTTGGGTTGAGATGATATGAGTGCTTGGCATCCCCAAAATATTGAGGAAAAGTCCTATAATCCTAGGGTGCGAATTTAGGGAGTTTGAGTGTTGCGCACCACTCTAGAACTTTCGCAAAATAGAACTTTTGAGTTAAAGTTGTCCTTAAAGATTGAAAGTGTAGAGTAAGTGGCAGGGTTTGCGGAAAGAAAACAATTGTTAATTAATTGATCTTTCTTTTTCTTACTATATAGTATCTCATCAAGATCGAAAGCCTACTTTCTATATATTATTCGAACCAAAAAAGAAAAGAACATTATTAATTGAAACAGAATATTATTTGAACCAAAACAAATATTATTGTTTAATGTGAGCTAGTGCGCACTGTCCACTAACACAGTTACATGTTCCCTCCATTAAAAGTACTTTTACTATGCTTAACATTTATATAATTGAGTTGATTATATATATATATGCACTTCAATATTTTTGTTCCCATTTCCTACCAATGTTTTGTTCCCACCAACTTTTTTTTTTTGGTGAAATGGGGGTCAAAGGCCCAAACAAACAGAATAAGGCAAACTAAATTGCAGCAGAAGCTGCTATGATCAGGCGTGGTCTAGCGAGACCAGCTATGTCATCAAGGATGAATGGTGCCACAAACTCAGGCGCAGTCTGCAACTTCCGGAGACCAATCTCCGGCTCAATGCTTTTTTTGGCAATGCAATCCGCTGCCATATTCTTTTCCCGGTGAATGTGGTTCACAGTGCAGACAGTGAAGATGCAATCCGCTGTGTTCCCACCAACTTTTGTTCCCTCCAATTAATTATTTTGCTGCTTCCAACTTGTATGTTATTGTAATCTGTGAAGGACACTTCGATTTCTCATGTATCCCATAAGTCCATAACTTGGGCATGATTACATACAATGATACAATTTCAGATTTAAACAAATGAAAGACTAGGTGATTGAAATGCTAAACAACAGACAATATTATACTCCCAAATCATCCTCCATGTCATTAATTGTGAAATGGATTGCGGAGCTTAATTAATGTGTACACTTCTTTTTCACACTTTTTCGAACTGGATTTCTTTTAGAAAAAAGTTATCTTCATGAAAACATGCACTTGCATGCCTTCATGTTTTGGACATTTCAGTACTAATTAAGCTAGCCAAAGATGCCAATTGATCGATCACTTCCTCTCTTTGCCTAATCTAGGTCTTGATTAACACCATTCATACCAGCTTTGCCTACCTTAATTTTTCCTTGTTCTTTTTTTTTCCCTAACAAGTCTAAAGTCTTTATATCTAAGACTCCAACAAACTGTGAATTGCCAAGATACATTATGTGATTTGCATACTCATATACAAATGACTGCCCATTTACTCGTTTGATGGAGTTCTCCATTGATCTCAAACATTTTCTCAAGCACAACATTTAGATCATTATACCCCTTCAACAGCTAAGTATATGCGCCTTCTCAATATAAATTAATACCGCATGACATACAACTTTATAATAGCAGAGTAAATTAAACAGAGCGAGCAGACTCTATGCCCTTTACCTTGGTACACTGTCTTTGTGTCTGCAATAAAAGATCATTACTGATCCTAAAACCTGAAGAAGACTTCCAACTGGTCTACATTCCAATTGTTGTATAAAAGTCAAGACACTCACACCACCAATAGATCCAAAATTTTCAAAAAGTAAACTCATTGCAAGGCAACTAACACACCAGATGAAGCAATTTCAACTAGTTTAGGCCTTTTTCTCATTGGTTGAGCTACATTCAACGGAATAGAAAGTGGCTCTATCTCCCAAGGAGAAACCCTCGTTGGCCTTGGTATTGTGGTATGTTCATCCCTTTTTTTTTTTGAACTTGTGGTATGTTTATTCCTTTTTTTTTTTGAACCTGTGGTATGTTCATCCCATTGAACCTGCAAGTATGAAAAATGAGTACATAATAGAGACTATGTAATTAGCATTCCAATGAGCCACTCGATAACATATCTTAACCTGTAGAGATTGCCATTTAGATTCGGACCAGAGAGGAGATACATCACCAACCTCGACTATCGTGCCGGTGAATCTAACCAATTAAATTAGGCAAAAAAAATCAGTCAAGTTAAGTTTTTGAACTTTTTTTCAAGAAAGTAATGAAAAGAAAAGAAAAACTATTGCTAAACAATAATGTTAATTACATATGCCTTTTAATTGTGCAGCCTTCTCCCTCAACTTGCATTTGAAAATGCGTTCCAAGAGAAAAATTATTATTGATGGCTTCATGATATTTATTAAACCCAACAATAAATTGTCTTGCCCTGAAAAATTAAAAATTATATAATTCAGATTAATAGACAACTCTTAAACTAAATACAAAATGGAGGAGGTATTGGTCACCTGGGCTTGTAATATACAGCAAAGAGAGTTGAGGTCATGACAGCGTGAGAAGCAGTTTCAAGCACTCCAAGATGCATGTTTTGCCTAGATATCAATAATGAAGGCATGCGAGTATGTTTATGGGCTAGACACCGAATCCCAACTTGTAGTTCCCCATTACCATCCCTACGAACAAGTGCTTATTAACAAAAACTAATTTATAAGAGAAAACACACATAAATCATTACTCTAAACCATCTTAAATACTTAAGACACATATACCTATACATTACAATTGCATCACCAGCTTCCAATTTCTTGTCACTGACAAATTTGTTCCATCCTGTAGTAAGTAAATGCCTTTCCGGTTCACCTATTTATAACGTTCAAAATTAAAGTGAAACATAAGTCCAAAAATCAAAGACAAATATATGATAATTCCAAGATTGAGCATGGCTAATTAATAATATTGGTTCTGCTTCCAGTTAATTTATTAAGAGTTTAACATAAGTCGATTACTAGCATAAAACCAATTTGGATACCTGTAAGGATATGCTTAAATGTCCACTCATGTCCATGAATATCTTTGGCAACCAAGTTTTGAGTATCTTGGTTCATGTCCTAATAAAATGAAAACCAGCAGTGAACAAGAAAAAGAGAAAAAAGAAAGACGGAGGCGAATGACCAATAGCATACTAAAAACAAAAGTGAGAATAAATACCAAAGGAGGGAAGCATTTATTAGCGTGTTTTCGAGGAATTAACAGCCCTCCCTGGGTGCTTGTATCACAAGCTGTCAAAATCTTACAAAATGAATAAGTTTCTGGGTTTGGAGGCACCGGTACATGCTGTTCAGGAATTGTACGTTCACTTTGCTGTAAATACCAGCCCAAAAGAAAAATGAGGGGAAAAAAGAAAGAACCATTACAGACTATCCTCTTAGACTTGAAAATGATATTATTGTATTTCCCATATTCAGGACTTCCCTTACTTATTTAAACAGTTTTAACTTCAGTTTCTGGAACCAAAACATTCACAAACTGTTCATGTTCTTTTGTTCATTTTTCTTAGCAACCAACACAGCAAGTTGAAACTAAACAATAAATAAGACTAAAAAAAAAAATACGTTTCTTTACATCTGAATGATTTGATTCCGGGTGCAAAGTGATCTCAGCATAAACCTCATCAGTTACTTGTTCTGCCTGTAAGTTAAACAATTTGCATATGAAACTAAAAACAGCTAAAATACCTAGATTTAGATGGAAACTGCGATATGAAACACAAATACACAATACCAGTAATTGAATGTTAACCACGCGACAAAGGATCTTAGAAGAAATATTAAAGCGAGGGATTTGTGGATTCAGTTCTTGATGTGTTAATGATGCTTCCAGCTGCAAAGAACCCAGCAATTTTCAGAACCCAGACAAAAAATACAAATACAAAAATACAAGAGAAACAGATTTTGATCCGTTAAGAAACAATGTAACACTCAAAAATAGAAGAGTGAATTTAAAGGATTGTACTTGTTCCAAATGACCCTGAGGGAAGTAGAACACTCTTTCTCCAGGACTGGGAATATCCACCAGAGCTCCTGCGCAGAGCTTCCAAAGTCCTGCAAACAAAATCAAAACCATAAAATGCAAACACTTCGGATATTTCCCACTTCTTCTCCTACCCAACTCTCTGCTCAACTTACCAAGCTAACCAACCCACCTGTATCACCATGAGAAATCGATGAGTCCGCCATTCAAAGGACTGAAGAACAAGCAAACCAAGCACAGCAGAGCCCTGTTAAAATAAAATAAAAAAAATAGAAAAGCTCAGCAGAGCCCTCTCCGATGACCCACTATAACGCAGAATGTATAATTAATGTCACTCCCACAATGAATAGCCTAAAAAAGAAGAGGGAAATGGGTTATACTGTACTTATGCAAGACAAAAATTTCTCTGTCATTGGCTAACATAAAAAATTATTAAATGAATACAAATTATTGTTTTGACTCAGAGATCCGTCATAGTTTGATGGGCTCACTGAAAAATATATCCTTATGCAATGCCTACCTATGTGGAATCTATAAGTAAATGAACAATGCTCAGGTTCATCCTCTGGCACGTTCACCCCTTTCCCCACTTAACATAGTTGCACTTTATAATTTCATAATTCAACCGTTCATATCATAACTTATCCTTCATAGATCATCTCTACAAAAAATCAATCAAATCAGTGATTTTTTGTCACTCTAATTATTAAAACAAATGAACGGTTCTGACAACAATTACTACTATTATGAGGATCTGTCTATTTATTTCATATGAATGAGTGACCAAAAGATCTCTGATTCGACTAATTTTTTGCATAGGTGATCTATGAAAGATAAATTATGATATAAACGGTTGGATTATGAAATTATAAAGTGCAACCATGTTAAGTAGCGAGGAGAGTGAACGGGCAGGTTCACCCCTAGGTGAATGGGCACGTTCACCCCCTCCCCACTTAACATAGTTGCACTTCATAATTTCATAATCCAACCGTTCATATCATAACTTATCCTTCATAGATCATTTTTACAAAAAAACAATCGAATCAGAGATATTTTGGTCACTCTAATTATTGAAACAAATGAACGGTTCTGACAACAATTACTACTATTATGAGGAATCGTCTATTTATTTCATATGAATGAGTTACCAAATTATCTCTGATTCGATTGATTTTTTGCAGAGGTGATTTATGAAGGATAAATTATGAAATGAACGGTTGGATTGTGAAATTACGAAGTGAAACCATGTTAAGTAGGCAGGGGGTGAACCTAAGAACTTTTCCAGGTTCACCCCCCGGGTGAATGTGAACGTTCACCCCCCTCCCCACTTAACATAGTTGCACTTCATAATTTCATAATCCAACTGTTCATATCATAACTTATCCTTTATAGTTCATATCATAACTTATCATTCATAGATCATCTCTGCAAAAAAATCAATCGAATCAGAGATGTTTTGGTCACTCTAATTATTGAAACAAATGAACCGTTCTAACAACAATTACTACTATTATGAGGAACCGTCTATTTATTTCATATGAATGAGTGATCAAAGATCTCTGATTCGATTGATTTTTTGCAAAGGTGATCTATGAATGATAAGTTATGATATGAACGGTTGGATTATGAAATTATGAAGTGGAACTATATTAAGTAGAGAGGGGGTGAACGGGCAGGTTCATCTCCTGGGTGAACCTGAGAATTTCCCTAAGTAAATTATGCCTTGAGGTTGATGTTTTGATGGTGTATTCCGGCTATCCTCGGGAGTTCGTCAAAGGGAAGTTTCATTTTTCACTCTCGTTATTTGTTTGTTTAAAAAAAAGAAAGTAGAAAATTGTTTTAAAAAAAATATTTGTTTATTTTTACTGTTTGTAATTATTTTATTTTTACTGTTTATAGTTACTGTTTATTTTTGGGATTGTTGTTGTTTAGTATTGGGCCTTAAGCTCATTTGTTTAGTCGGTCCGGGTTTTGATTTTCGAAAAAAAAAAAAAATTTCAATTCAATAAATTTGGCCCATTGGGCCCTTGTCATTTTCAAAGCGCAAAACCCGTAACCCAAGCTCATTTTGTGTGTCGGGCTTAAGTTAGTTAGATTAGTTGTGTTGGGCCTTGTTTAAAAAAAAAACTGTTGTTGTTGGCCCATTAGGTTAGGCCCATCAATAATGGCCCAAGTTTTCCTTCGGCCCATTCCACTTTAAAGCAAAGGCCGTGTTGCTGGCCCAGGCCGTGTAACTGGCCCATGCCCATTTAAAGTGTCGACAACCCGAATAATTGTGTCGACGCGTGCCGCATATGTTGACACTGTTCTCTTTGGGTAAAGTTTTAGTTAAAATAAAAATGAAAAAAAATGTTATTGGGCCGTTCCGCGACTTTCGCGTCGGCACAATAATAATAAAAAAATATTTGTTTAATAAATTCGAACGCGTGGCAACTGTAGCCTTTGCGACTTTTGTGGCTTGGCACTTTATGCTTTGCGAATTTCGTCGCTCGATCCGCAATTTACGGATCTCTATCTGTGGACTTTGACACACGTTCGTCCATTCCCTTCCCCGAATTTGTGTGTTTGTTTCATTTCCATTCATTTCCCTTCATTTCTCTCAATCACTCTCGTAGTTTCTCTGTAACATCCCGGACCAAGGCTTACCAATATTGTTTGGCTTTACAGTGAATTGGTGGAATTTTCATTTTCAAGCTTGGATTAGGGCTCTAGGGGGTGCCCTCAAGTTGACTTTTTGTTCGGTAAGGAATTTGAAAAGATTTTCTTCTTGGAAATTGTAGAACGCATTAAACCGAGTTCGTGGACATGAAGTACGTTTAAATCGGAGCTCGTATGAAGAAGTTATGGTCAGCGTAAGTCAGAAGGCTATTTTTGGAAGTTTCTATTTTGAGCCTATTAATCAGGTCTAGGGTTTTGATTTCGGGAATCCCCTCATTTCTCTCTCCTATCCCCGCGTGCTTTCTCTTTCTCCTCGACAGTTCCGTCGGCCTCACTTTGCCGGCCGAGAACTCACAATTCCTGCCACCTCCGGCAACCTCCGGCCACCAAACCGGTCCCAAATTGCTCTCCTTCATACCACCTTCAACCCTAGACAAGTTTTATAAATCGAATCAAGGTGTGTGAGGAGAAATTAAGGAGAGAAACACCTGAACACTCACCGGACTCACCCCGACGTCGATCTCTTTTTCCGGCCTAACCGGCGACCACCACTTACTAGGCTTTTTAGCTCTCCCCACCACGAGCTCAGCACCACCAGCCCCGCCCCAAGGCGTTGCTGGACGGCGACGAATAGAAGGATTGAAAAATCCGGCCACCGCGAGCTTTCGAGGTAATTTCCGACCACTTCCGCTCAATTTTGGGCTTGGTCATAGTTATGAAAATTGTTGCTGGCATTGTGATGTAGGTTGTGGTAAACTTTTGTGACCATCGGAGATGGTTGGAACCGGCGGCGCGTGGCTTCCATGTGCAGCCACTTTGGGCGGCACGTGGCGGCGCGTCCGGCTTCCATTTGAGGTGTACTTTGATCTGTAGCTTCCATTTATCATTATAAGCCTGTTGATAAATAATTGGTAGAGAATTGTTGAGGTTTGGGAATTAATTGAATTAATTATCGGTTCGTAATCAAACGATTAATGGCTTAGAATATTGTATAACCGTCGCATGATTCCCAAGTTAAGGATGTTAAGATAATTATTTTGAGCATATTGGACGGTTGGATTAAGAAAATTATATTAATTGGATAATTAAAGAATAATTATGGATTAAGGGTTCGATAATTAATTTAGGTTTGTTGGATTTATCTAACCGCGACAATCCGACTGTTGGATTAGTCGCCGATTATGTTTGGGATAACTAGAAATTTTGAAGGATAATTTTTGGAAAATTGAGTTTCAGAAATTATATTTGAATTTTTGGGATTATCGAGAAAACCGTGAACGGTTTGAGGAAATTACTTATCGAATTATTAGTTCGTCCGTCAATAGATATTAATGATTGTAATTGGTTTTTCCCAGGAGGATGACAGGTTTGCCCTTCTGAGGAGGATTCGATGGACGCTGGCATAATCGGTTGTCACTGTGAGTGGACATTGATTTTAACGCTATGCCTGCAATAAAATTATTTTCGACTAACAAGCACTTTTGAGATATTTATTTCTTAGGTGCAGTTGAGAACTGTACCCTGATTCGAGTTATCGACTTCGATATTCTGGGCAAGTATATTCTATCTCTTGTCTCTTTATCTATATCACCATACAGGTTGTCTATTATTACTGCTAGCTAGCCTTTATATCTCCTCCTCTCCGTTGATATGTGGAGTCGAGCATTGCGCTCCTCCTCCCCCTCAGAGAGTTGAGTTGAGTTTAGCGTGGGACGCTACTAGAGCCTGGGAGGCTCATCATTTATTGTGATCTATCTTACCCCATTTCCAAGTGATATCCAAACCAATGGGATTGGTTCGTATTTTGCTTTTCACATATCGGTATCGTCTATCTCAAGTGCTGCATGCATGATTATTTTAAAGAATATATTATTGGGGAAATCATAAATGTTATTTTCTTCGACGATTTGATTTTTGTCCATTCACGCTAACGTTTTTATTAAATGCTTTTCCCTTGGGCCCTTCGGTTTTAAATGCCCAGATTGCAGAGTAGTTGAGGTCGAGGCCACTCTATGGACGAGGCATTACTCCACCATTCTTCCCTTCCGCTCACTTAGGTATTTGGTTAATTTTTATGGAAAGTCTTATTAATTTATTAGAATGCTCTGATATATTGTGGGAGTTGTGTATGTTGTGGCGAGCAAGCAGGCACAAAAGTTTTGGTTGGATTTGTTGGATTATTGAGAAGTGTTGAGAATTGGAATTGCATGTTTTGGGTAGTCCATTTTAAGGAAGGTTATGTCAAATTTTCGGTAGAAATTTCCTTTGAAATGGTCCCCACAGGGCCACCTCGGATTCCAAGGTGGAGTCTGGGGCGGGTCCTGGAAGTCTCTCTAGGTGTTCTTTTGTGTTCACTGTTTGTTCATTGTGTGTTCTTCAGTGTTCATCTTGTTCTTACTGTATGTTCTTAGTTTTTCCAGAAAAACTCCCAAACCCAGAAAGCTATCCTCCCTCCCAACCCAGAAATGGCCAAAAGAGTCAATTCTTTCAGCGAATTGTTTCAGACAGGTCCTTCAAAGAATCCAATCTTTGAAGGCCTGGATGAAATTCTTCCACCTTGTGTGCTCAATAGCGCCGATGCTAGCACGCCTACTGTGCCACAACCACAAGCATCAACCCAGGCTGCTGATCCACCTACTGAGCCTGCAGCCGGTCCAACCCATAAAAGAGCCCCGAGGACGAAATACACCTGTAAGGGAAAAATATTTGCTATTGGCTATTTCCTATTTGACAAAACCTCTTCCCTTGTATTAGCATTTCATTGTATTCAATGCTAGGTTGTTTAAGGGATTAGGGGTCGTGGCTTAGGTTGTTCTTGCTCGAGATGGTTCGTGGAGACGTCTTTCTTATCCGGTCTTTTCTCCGGACTTCGATCATTGGTCATCGAAGGTTTCGTTTCAAGCTCCTCAAGGTATGACACATGCATATGCACATGCACTTAATTCATATTGAGTTTTCCTTGATGTCCTAGGTTTATCTAGGTTTGCTTGTTAGCCACACTTGTGTTGTTTTAAATCACACAAGTTTCGAGTGCTCAAATGTTGAATGAATTGTTTCATACATTTGAGTTTATTGTGTTAGGATTGCTAGATCTTCACTTAAAATCATTTTGATTAGCTTTCCTTTATGTTTAAGGCTGTTTTAAGCCTTGCGATCGATCGCACCATGATTGGCAATCGATCGCTCCACGTTGGACATTCTGTCCGTTGATTAATGACGTGCGATCGATCGCACGATACCATACGATCGATCGCATGGTCCACGTGGACAATAGTTGACTTACGGTAAAAACCGACATCAATTTATTTTACCTAAACTTCCTAACAATTTGTCGTTGTAAAGTATAATGGGAAGTAGAGGTTTTTCCCACAGAGGATTGCTTATTTACTTTTCTATGTCACAAAATTAATTAAACTATACAATAAATTTATTTACAAATATATACAATATATACAAAAGTGTTTTTCAGTTTTTGGAGTTTTTGAAAACAAGAAATAAATAAAAGAAAATATTTTTGGATTTTTCTTTTTGGAAATAAAATTAACTAGGAATTAAAATCTACCATCGAAAATCATGCTCACATGCTGTGTTTCTATCTAATTTCTTCTATTTCTAGATGAAGATGCCCAGGCTAGCTCGGTATGCTTGAACGTAACCTATTACCACTTTCTTACTTTGTATGTTAAGAGAGAGACGCTCTACCCTAAACGTATTTCCTAACGGTCCCGTAAAGGCCCTAACGTGCAGTCTAAAAACTAGATTTAACACGCAGGAATCATTAAGTTTCAAAAGGGTTTGAGTCATCACAAGGCATCACAAGTACTGGTGTTGTCTTGCTTATCCTAGGAACCAAGTTACATGCTAACCGCAGTTAACAAGTGTCACTCTAGAATGTGTGAGGAAACTTATTTAACAAGAAGCAGGCATCACGCATTCATAACTATAGAACCCTAATATGCTTACTAAGTATGCATCCAAAGCAAACATATAAGGAATTCATCGCTGACATAAACAGTAAAAAGGTCCTCAACCAAAGATAAATTTGATTAAATAGAATGTCACAACATGTTCGCAATTAAAACGGGGTTTCAAACAATTCCTATTTATTACACAAATATTTACACAATAACAATTCCCAAATTTATTCACACAAAAATTAAATGCGGAAATTAAAATTAAACAAAAATAAATATAATAATTAAACGAGTTTGGGAAATGTTACTGATGTGTCCATGAAAATGGACACTGTCGTCGGGTGCGGGTGGACGACTCAACCTCTGTGCGCGTGAAGACGGCACTGCCCTTCTGGCGTAGGTGGAGGGCTCAGCTATTTTGTGAATGTGATTATGGGTTCTGCAATTGCAGATTTGGTTGGGCCAAGGGGTAAAGAATGATGGTGGTAAATTGGGTTTCATGGTGGTTTGGGTCTGCAGGTGATGTTGAGGTACTGATGGATTTCAATTGCAGAGGCTATCTGTTTAAGAAGAGGAGGATGGGTGGTGCAGCTGGAATCCAAGACGGCAGCAGGGAGTGGAAGACAGGAAAGAGGTGGTGGCCGGCAAGGGAGAGGGAAAGTCAGCAGAGAGGTGGACTATGGTGGCCGGGCGGTTTGGGTTCACCTAAAAATGTCAAAAGGAAAAAGAAAATTCAAATAAGCCAAATGCATTCGGTGAAAGAAGAAGAAAATAAAATAAATAAATATATAAAACATAAAATAAATATAACTAAAGGGAAAAATCATGTGGAGATTTAATTTTGTTCCGCCACCGCGTGTGGTGGTTGCGCCTCTTTAAGTGGTGGTTCGCCGACAATTTATCGGGATTCGAAACGGTTTTCGAAATCTTCGTACACGCTCTGTTTTCCACATCCGAGAAACGACCGGTGTCATTTCATTCAAAAGTCTCGGTTGACTTTCCGTTATTTTCGGAATTGCGCTAAAAACCTCCGAAATGCAACTTATTGTGCAAATTAACATTTTGGCTCATAATTTCCCTATTCACAAGAAAACACACATTAAACATACTAAATAGCTCTCGGAAAAGCCTAATCCAAGTAATTAAAGACGCAATGTGTACGTATTTTACGTCCACATCAATAGTTCCATTGGATTTTTGACCGTTGCTTTCGAATATATCCGTTGCAACTTTTTGGGTGATCGATCGTCACTTCTTGGGCAATCAATTGCATATCAGGTTTTACACTTACAAAGCCTTCTGTTTGTGATTTTTGCTCTAGGCGATCGATCACATAATTGTCCAGTTTCTTTATAAATAGAACTTTGGACGATTTGTTTTGGCTCAACTCTTTTGTTTCCCAATCCTTTGTGTCAAAACTGATTAGAGAGAGTTGCTATGTTTGTTGAGTGACCCTAATTACATGTTATAGGCTCCTCACATCCTTGATGTTGTTGATTTAGTTATTCTTCCTTATGAATAACTAAATCAACCCTTGAATCATATTCAAGGTTTGTCAATTCGGTTTGTTTGATTCTAGCAAGTGTTCCTTGTTTACTTGCTTGTGTCAAACGGATTGAATTCATTTCATTCACTTACACACACACATTTGCATTGTTGGTGATGCTTGCGGTTGGAGGATTCACGTGGTGAAGTTCATTCAATCAGATTAGCTTGAGGTGGGAGCACTTGAAGGAGCATTTGGAGGCTACACAAGGTTAGAGCTGCCACTAGTCATATGGTTGATAGTGTAGAGTTTGGCACTATGTTTCCCCCTTGTACGTGTTTGCCAATTGGCGTTTTTCATAGTGTTACACAAGAGCGTGGGGTATGGCTCCCCTCCGGTTTTCCCTCTAGTGGTAGAGGTTTCCGGGTGAACATATCTTGTGTTGATTGTGTGTTTGCTTATCTATTATATTGTGCTTAATTACTTAGCATATTGTGTGCTTGATCATACATTGATAGATATAGTCCGTGATGAGCTATTGATGATGCTCACTTTGGGATTCTAGGTTGTACAATTGATTGTGGTTGTTGCATATATATTTGTTGTCAATTGTGAATTGCTTGTGCAATTGTTTGAACCTAGGTTGTGGAGAGATTAAGTTTTAAATTGTGTATACTCTCCGATTAGTGTTGTAGAACAACTACCGTTTATTGGGACAATCCGGCATACCATAATTTCAACACCAAAGCTCAGAAAGAAGCATTGGAGGCTTTCTTTGCGGTGTATTCTCATCCCACCAAACTACAAAGAAAAAGGTTTGGTCCGACAATCGAGCTAGATGAAAGCCAAGTCTACTATTGGGGGACGAGAAATAAGAAGAAGTTCGGTATCCAGACAGATGAGCAGCGATTTGCCGAGCTAGAGAGAAGAAACGATGAGCTGGTGAGCAAGAACGAAGAGCTTCAATTGCAGAATCAAAAACTCTTCGATGCTCTCCACAGCGGCATCTGTCCCAATTGCAGAGGTCATGTTCCGCACTCAGATGTGCCACGGTCAAGGCTTGAAGTTGTTCCTCCACAACTAGAGCCTCTTCTTGAGTTGTCCAATGATTCAATCGAAATGGACCACTTGAGACGGGATGTGCGGAGCCTCATGCCAACACTAGTCGAGCGCCCATCCTTGCATGTATCATCCGAAAACCTTCCGGGACCTGCTTATGATCTCATTGGAGTCCATACCAACTTGATCTCGGATATCGCCCGCAAGGCCAAAGACGAGCTCCTGCTGGTTTTCCTCTGTGGATATCTTCACCGATTCCTAGAACTTCTATTCATCCAGAAATTATAAATCATGTTGAGTACTTGCGAGTTTTTCAATGAGGTGAGCCTGCACCATACTTCAAAGCAGAATCCACGAGACACTCGGCAACCATTCAGGTTCATCCGACCACCATCGTTCAAATTCTCATGGATGTTGATCAATGCTTGCCCATCATCTGTAGCATGGTCACAAATGCCCAGACCTTGGAGGTCCTATCCTTCGGCAAAGAAGAAAGCTACAAGGAGCAGAAGCAAGTTATGTCGGCCAAGTTTCTGATGGCATCTCACATCGTTTCAACTCGTGAAGTCCAGTTTGCTAGGTACTCTCACCAACAACTGGATGGAAGTTGGGTCATTGTGGATGTCTCCATGGATGAATTACGTTCAAATCCAAAGCCTTCAGTGAGATCAATATGCCGAAAACGTTCCTCCGGATGCCTGATACATGATCTTTAGAATGGATCCTCCCTTGTCACTTGGGTAGAGTACGTGGATGTGCGCGAAAAAGATTTGAAGCCCATTTTCGAACCTTTTGTCCAATCAGGGTTCGCATTTGATGCGAAGCGTTGGATCTCAACTCTTTAAAGACAAGCCGAGCGCTACATGTGCACCATGGGGTTCCACACTTCACCCAATTACTCAATAATTTCACCTGAAAGGAGAAGAAGCCTTGCTGAAATGGCAAACCAAATGGCGGTCAGTTTCTTCAACGACATCAACAAATCCACATACCATTGCACTAAGTAATTCCCTGTGGTCACGTATTGTTACGTAAATTGAAATAAAATTAAATCAAAAAAGACAAAAATATTTGCTTCTGTTGTGTGTTTTTGTGTATTTATTTGTGTTTTGTGTTTTGTTCTTTCCAATCCCTAGGATGAATTGAGTTTAATTTGTTGTGATTAGGAGAATGTTGATTACATGTTAAGGTTTTGTGTGATTTTCTTTGGATTTAATTTGCATAACTTATGATTGCTCGAAATTCCATGTTCACATAACCTGTGTCGATTAATTGATTTCAATCTGAGAAGCACATTTAGATATACATTGTCATGCATACCCAGAAAATATACCACCCTAAATCACCGCCAAGCTCAACTGTGCGCTGCTGCCCATGCAGTTCTCAGGTCGCCACAGCTGCAGCTCGATCTCGAGCCCGACGCGGCACCTGCTCCCTCTTGTTCTTGTCTGTCCATAAAAGAATAGAGAAAAGAAGGAGAAGAATTAGAAGAGGAAAGAAACAGAACCCGGGGAAGAGACCAGAAGAAAAGAAAAAAAAAAGTCAAATGGGCCTTTTGACCTGTTGACTTGCCCATGCCCAACCATCTTGGGCTTTCACTGCACCAAGCCCGCTGGCCCAAGTTTTGTTCACCGTCCAATTGATTTGGACAACCATTGCAAGCCCAATCCGAATTGGGCCCCCGTTATATCCAAAGACGGTTCTGATATGATCCACCGTCCCCCGCCACATCCAAAGTACAAAAGTTGAGCCTGCCACCTGTACCTGCCAGGCAATATTCATTTTTATGGATATACGGTTGAGTCGTCCACCAGCACCCGACGACAAGTATCAATTTTCATGGACACATCAGTAACATTTTCCAAACTCGTTTAATTATTATATTTGTTTTTGTTTAATTTAATTTCTGCATTTAAATTTTGTGTGAATAAATTTGGGTATTGTTTTACGTTCACAACGTGCTCTAAATACTTGGATTGAGCTTTTTTGAAAGATTATTTGTCTATTTAATGTTTTTCTTTCGTATTTTCAGGGAAAATATGTAAAAAATGCTAATTTACACATAAAAGGTGAATTTTGGATGTTTACAGCGCAATTTCGGAGAAGTTAACCGTTACTTTTCAATTATCTGATGACACCGGTCATCATTCGATGTGGATTACAGACACTGTACGAAGATTTCAGAACTGATTCTGAATTCCGGCAATTTTGCCGGTGAACCACCACATATGGCAGCGCAATCACCACACGCGGTGATGAAATCCATTTTAAATCTCCACTTTATTTTCTCATGTTTATGTTTTATATTTATTTTTATTCTATATATATTTTTATTTCTATTTTAGTATTTATTTTATAATTATTTCTTATTTTATTTTATTTTTGGCTTATTTTATTTTATAATTATTTCTCTTTCTTTTTGTTATTTTATGTTTTTATTTTATTTGTTTTGCAGCATGTTCATCGTTCATCTGCCATCATCTGCCAGCTCTTCTCCATGTGATTGAACTGCTGGACTCATCATTCAAATTCCCCCTCCACTCCAGTTTGAATTCAAATTCCATTTCCACTCCAGTTTGAATTCAAATTCCATTTCCAGCTCACTTAGTCACCCACAACTGCCAGCAGAATTTCCATTTGCATCTCCACCATCACTCTCTGCCGAGAACCTCTATACAAGGTTCGAAAAATCGCTAGTTGCTAGGCGGGCGGCGGGCGGCGGGCTGGGGCCTAGCGCCTAGGGGACTAGTCGGAGCCTAGGCGGGGGCCTAGGCAGTTTTTTTATTTTTAAATTTTTTATTATACCACATATAAATAATTAAATAAAGACAATATATAACACACTACTAGAATTTTCCACATATAAATCGGTCACAAACCGATGTAAAAACTTTTTTCGACCGATGTGTTAGTGGGTGTAGAGAAAGATCCGACTATTTTAGACATCGGTTACGCACCGATGTTTGCTAACCATTGGAACATCGTTTACTGAAACTAAACCGATGCAAACAAGCTCCGAAGGTCATTACTTGGGACATTTAAATATTGTCAAAACTTTATATTACAACATTTAAAGTATAGCTACAACGAGAAACTTATACACTTGGACATCGGTTTTTACATTTAAACCGATGTTTGGTATGCTTTTGGACATCGGAATCTTGAAAGTACTGCATGTGTTTCATGTTTTTCTGGAAAGAATCCGATATTTTTAACCACAATTCAAATCTTTTTTTCAAAAAATATCGTTGTTCATATATTTACAGAACATCACTGTTATATTGAAGATCGATGTCCATATATTTAGGAAACATCAGTTTTTTTATTGATATGCGATGTCCATTGTTTTAATAATCATCGGTTCTTTCCTTAATTGTTGATGTGAATCCTTTTAAGAGACATCAATTTAATTATTAATTTCGATGTCCATCCATGTAAGAGTCATGTTTTTTGGCTTTCAATTCGATGTTCCAAATTTGTTGCAACAACCATTTGCAGTATGATATTGTTATTTTTAAAGTCGATTCATATGGCTTATTCTGATTCTTATATACCACCATTATATATCTGCTTATGTTGAAATGATGTCCATATGATAGCAAACCACATCCACATTTCTCAATCAAATCAAGATTTCTGAACAAACCATAAATTAAGGCCAATTAAAATCAACATTCGATTAGTTTTGATGTTTGATCATGAGTACTGGTAATTTCCATCACAAGTGAATAGACAGAAGATGTCAAAACACAGTATACACAGCCCACACAAAATAGAACTTGATAACCTTTCTTCAAGACAACTCTGGTATGTCACTAACATGTCCACTCATGGACTCTTTTCCTGAAAACAACAACAATGAATAGAGAAAATGAGCTTCACAAGCTCAGTAGGTACAACAAAATCAATCATTATAGCTAGGATTCTAACCTAGCATGTACCTAATGTGAAAGAAAAGAGATATAAATTTAACTTCTATTAATTGAGAGGAAATACTATAAAATCAAAGTTAAAGCTTAGTAATTGTTGCTGCACTAGTAATTATGCAAAACAGAAACCCAATATAGTATATAAAAGACGTAAGGAAATTCAACCCTGCTCCAAGGGTTACTTTGAGATTGCAAATATCAAATCTTCAAAGGTTTTTAAATAGCACCAGTAACGTAAGCGAAAAAGAAGAAAACTGAATTAAAGTCACTTTGGTAACAGCAAGTTCGGCAGAGGTGAGATTCTTTCAAACTCTTTTGAAGAAACATCAAAACCATAAACCTTTTTCACATCAGATATTCATCAAAACCATAAACCATCGAGCACACCCCGTACAAGCGGATCCTGATCAGGTTTTGGGTCTTTCACCCTAGGGAGGCACAATCCCTACTTACCTAGGGCGAATGAAAAGTGAATTTCAGTTTAACCCAAAATATGGTTTAAAGATGTAAAAATCATCTTGTCAATATAACTTTTATGGTTATTCAAAACTGATCATAAAAATAAAACTGTAAACCAATCTTTTCTTCTTGAAACCCTTATGAAATAAATATTGGTTTCTTGTGCAGCAACTAAAGGATTTTTGATGGTTATTGGTAATGAAAATAAGTTCGTAAGTCCAAAGACAAAGGGTTTGAATAACAAGAACACTTGATAATAGTGCAAGTTGCTAAACATTGAAATATGGTAGATTGAGAAGAAAACAACTTCCCAAAAGAGACCAACGTATCAATATGTAATCAACCAAAATTCTTAGTTGACAAACCATTATTTATCCATATAAGAAAAAAAAACTCATATAGAATTGTAGAGAAATCATCTCAAGTCAATCACACCCAATACAAACCAGTTTAGAATCAAAGCTATAAAGAAAGTTCTGTTTTCCCTACCTCAAGCCTTAGAAATCAGCAGCCAATAAAACCAAGCAACAGCAAACCAACCCAATTTCAAACACCCACTTGTACTTTAGCAATCCAGCCACCTAAATGAAATTCAAGATACAAATCACATTCCAATTTAATGAGAGATAGCTGGAATAGAGAAGTTGGGTTAAAAAAGAAGAGAAATTGAGACTTACAAGAGGCAACTGCAAACAAATGAAACGTTGTTTAGATTCTTGGACAATGGAATTTCTGGGCGATTTCTTGACTTGAGAGCTACTGTGAATTCAGTATTTGGTTGAGAGAAAGGGCATCAACACTCGGTGTGTAGAAATTTAGTGAGGAAGGGTCGGCAAAGGACTGGAGAAAACTACTGACTCAGTAGCATAGACAGGTACCATAAAAACTACAGCAACCACCCATATTTGTTCCTGCAAAGAAATGAATCAAGCCATTGAATACAATCTAGTCCAAATTAACTAGAAATAAGCAGCAATCATCTTAATTTCTATATCTTGAAACTACATGAGTATGATGGCATACAAATTAAGTTGTTTTTTTCCACTACAACATAGTGCAGATTATACTCGAATCATTAAAATGTCACCTAGCTGAAGATCATATATATTAATTAATAAAACCGAATTCTGAGTGAATTAGAGAACTGACTGAAGGATTGTTGTATGATCTGATATGTCGGAGGATGAGAAAAATGGAGAGGATGATTGCCACAACAGAAAAGCAACCTGCAATTATCACCGTCGTTTTGTAGAGATCTGCATATATGTTTTGATGGTCTGAATAAGATGACGATGATGCCATTAACACATCTTCCTTCCACGTTGGGGGCGACGGTTTTGGAAACAGATCGACCTAGGTGGGTTGCCTCTCAGTTCGATCTCCTCCTCTTCACTCTTTTTGAAAACTGAAAGAATCAAATGTAAGAAATTAGTTCACATCTAGATTATTAGAATCAGATTTCCCAGGAAAGAAAGAAAAAAGGGAGAAGCTGCGAGATGAAGCTAGAGACGTACCCGAGCAAGGCAGGGAAGAGGAGGCGGCGAGAGTGAGGCGGCGAGAGTGAGGCGGTGAGAGTGAGGCGGTGAGAGTGAGGCGGTGAGAGTGAGCCGGCGAGAGTCGGGCGGTGAGAGTGAACGGGCGAGAGTGAGATCGCGACGGTGCGGGGGGGGGGGGGGGGGGGGTTTGGAAACGGATCGAGCTAAGCTATCTTTGGGCTAGGGCAGAAACAAAAGCAAAGTGTTAAATTAGTTTGATAGTCAACAAGGATCAATGGTTTTTTGGAGAGAGTCAATAAGGGTCAATGGCTTTAGGCTAAAAAAAAAACTAAGTGTTGAATTTGATAGAGAGAAGTTGAAAAACCAAGACAAAAAAATATAGTGCGCTCCCAGTTTTGAAGAATTTGGGATTGCCGCAAATTTTTAAAAAAAGTTGGAGAAATCGATTATTTTAACGACCGATGTTAATAAACCGCTTAGAAATCAGTTACTCTCCAAACCGATGTAAACCCAATATCTTACATCAGGCGCAATTCTGACCGATGTTTTTGAAGTGATGTATATGTGGAAAATTCTAGTAGTGACATTATAAATTGTTGTTTAATTATTATTTCATGCATATATTTATGTAATTATATTTAGTCAATATATTAAACTGCATTGAATGCATCATAAATTTTTTTATTAAACAACAATTTCACTTTGGGAACAGGAAGCATTCACAACCCATAATTATTAATTAAACAACAACTTTAGTATTTCACAACCCACGTATATGCATTCAGCCATTCATCTTCTTAATCAAACATTACTGACTTTAACGCTTTTGGAGCACTTTTACGCAAGCATAACGTGTCGTCAAAATAGTATATGGAAGTAAAGACCGGGGGTGTGTCGTTGGGAATTGGCGGTGCCAATCCCTAGGCAACTAGGATAGCTAGATTAACAAGCACTAATGGGGAGATAAGAAATGGATTGCTATGCATTCACTAAGTGGGGTATGTGCAAAGTGGACATGTAGAATGAGACATTTTGTTGGTTTTGTAAAGTGAGAAGTGAAACAATGAACACAACTAAATTTAAAGTGTAAGTAGTAAAAGTGAACACAAATTGATTGGAAACTTGATTGATTAAGTGAAAGGGGGTTTTGGGTCAGCTAAGCCCAAATCCAATGGTTGATTTAATTTATAAAAACATGCAAGTGAGATTGAATAGTGGATCAAATCCCGTACCCTAGCCGTACTAGGGTTCTAGGGCCATGGTCTTTTCTTATGTATCTTCATGCCATGCTATGGTTCACAAAGTCTCTTGGTCTAACAACTTAAGCCATTCTATGGTTCTCAAATTGCTAAACTAAGGCAATGAGCACTAAGACCTAGGGATTCAAACAAGACAAGCTCATCACATCCATTGCCAATTGTCTAGAGAGAATAAGGTTATCAAGCTCACAATCTCTACCAAAATAGATTAAACACATGCTTTTAGAAGTGATAAAGTTCCTAGACATGCATCTAACACATAACAAAAGTGGACAATGAGCATACCCATATCAAAATCTCAAGCATAGATATATAAAATCAATCAAAACATTTTCATTGGGCTAGGGCACACAACCCTAGCCCCCAATCTTCAAGGACTATTCACAATACATCACAAATAACCTCATGTTCTCAAATATATCTAACTCAAAGACAAAAAGAGAGTAAAATAAGGTGAAGAGATGCTCAAGAAGGTAGGCCAGTTGGTCCTTGCTGTCACCAAGTGGTTGCAAGCCCTCTCCTTGTGCTCCTTAGTCTCCTCCTTGCCTCCTCTTGCTCCAAGCCTTCTAGAACTTGAAGTTGTTGATGAAACCCATGAGATGGTGAGTAGATGTGAGAGAATGGAAGGAAAAAGTGGTTGGGGATGTAGTAGAGGGTGTATGGAGGATGTTTGGTGAAGGAAGTGAACTGAGATGAGGTGTGGAAGTGATGAAAAATGGATGAGGAAGCCAAAAACCACCCTGTGAACAGTTACGGCGACCGGTCGCACGCGGGCTGATTTGAGGACTTTTTGGGGCAAGATGGAGGAAAGGGAAATGGAGGCTTGAGAGAATTTTGGGGACTTGTTGTGTCTAGGGTTGATGTCTCCTGAAAAATGGGAAGGTTTAAGAATATATATGTGGGGATAAAGGGCTAGGATTGATGGAGAATGATCCTAAGGTTAAAAACATAGATCTAACTCACCTAAAAAGACCTAAATGCCATGAGGTAGTTAGGGAAGTGTATGGACATTAAGGGCAAAGTGGTAATGTGTGTAGAGTATAGGCAAATCTAATTTGGGACCATTGGGAGACAAAATGTGAAGAGAAAAGGCTAGAGGACAAAGTATGACATAAGCATTAAATGTTTTGTCCCCTTTTTGAATTTGAATCACTACTCACCACCAATATACCTCAACCAATCAAATGAGCTCTCCTAGTGGATGTGGAAAATTCTTGCATGAGTATTTGTGTGATGCCTTCGGGTTTGACCTCGGGGTTGACCATATGGGCCCGGTTGACTTTGGTTGACTTTCCGGGTCGAAAGTTGACTTTTCGGTTTCTTGGTCTCAACTCCGGGATATCATTGTCCTTCACTTCTAAGGCTTCAATCTTGGAATCTTGAGCTCCAAAGTCACGGTTGACTTTTTGGTTCCTCCATGAAAACGCCTTCAAAAGCTTCCAAAGTGCATCCTTTTCTTCAAGTTCCATTTCTCCCGGTACGAACCTATAAAAAGAGATAAACTAGGGTAAGTGACATTATTAGGTGCTAAGGAAATCAATAAACAAGTAATTAGGAGTGCTCTTTATACATAAAATATGTACAAATCAATTACCTTCTCCACTGCTATACAAACGCACACGAGGGGAGAGAGGAAGAGATAGAGGCGAGAGAGAAAGGGACGATTGAGAATCAGACAGAGAAGGGAGAGAGTGAATCAGGGACAAAGAGGAGATATTGAATCAGAAACGAAGAGGGGAGAAACAATAGAGACGGAGAGGAGATTAGAATGTATGAGAAAGAAAGAAGCGCGTCCGGATGATTGGGGTGGTGGATGAAGGTGAGGCTTTGGGGTTTTGGTCGAGAGGAGATGGGCAATCTTTTGGTGGTGGCGGTGTTGTTTGCATGTGGCCGGAAAGCCGCCGATCGAGAACGCCGAAGGGAGAGGAGAGAGGGGATTCGACGTTTTTAAATCGCCGCCCAGGCCGCTTAGCCCATGGCCGATTTTCCTCCTGATTTCCCACTACTCGCCTAGGCGCCGCCTAGTCGGCCGCCTAGGCCGATTTTTAGAACCTTGCCTCTATATATAAGCAGCTTCTCTATTCCATTTTCCTTGGCCAGGGCCTCTCCCTGCGCTCACCATCTTCTCACCTCTCCACCATTTCTAAAGCTTCCGTGTACAGGGAACCTCCTTGTGCCTTCTGCTCTAACCCCTCCATTCCTCTGTCCTGTCACAACTCACAACATCAACTCTCTGTTCTCAAAGCTTTCGTGTACAACCACACTTGGCTGTGCCTTCTGCCCTCCTCCTCTCTGTTCTCTCCAAAATTATCTAAGCCCCTTCTTCTTTCCTTTTCCGTTTACAATTATGTCTGCAACTTCTCCTCTGTAATCATCTTTCACCCACAATCACAAACCATAATCGCCACCTGCAAACAAACCAATCAAAATCACAGCCTCTATCTCTCTGTGTCTCTTCTGTAATCATCCTTCAAATTCAAATCACCACAATCACAAGTTAACAACATCACAGATCACGAGCTCACCTGTAATCAACAACAAAAGAGCATGATCTCTCTTAATGCCGCCGACATCAATAACACCCAGAGAAATGCTCTGGACACTCACAGAGCCCAGCAGCCACCGGCGACTCAACCTCCTTCCCAAGGCCGCCGGCGTTACTCAACGTCACCAACCATCCTCACCGTGAAGCCCAATCCGAGCCCGTGCTCGCTACTTTGCTCCGCCGCACCTCCAAGTCTGCGCCTCCAATCCCGGCGTCGATTCCAGAATCATCACTTCCCACCGCCGCTACAAGCCTCGGAATCCGGACCGGCGTCGTCTTCTCTGCCTTAATCGATTCACCGGCGCCGCTGCGCCGTCCACCTTTTCCTAGCTACGCTGTGCATGCACCAAATCGAGTCTGTGCTCGATCCATCTCTGACCACCGTCGATCTCACTACCGCGCCGGCCGCATCTCTCATCTACCACCGCCGGCGTCATCCCGCTGCATTTTCTCAACCATCGTGCCTCTCTCGCTGCTGCCATTAGAGAGGAGAGGAAAAACCAAAGAGACCATGGGCTGGTCTGCAAGAAAGAAGAAATGGAGAAAACAAAGAAGAAAAAAATAATCATAGTTGAAAAGTCAACACGAGTATAAATGAAGAGAGAAGCCTTGCACGGGACAACAAAACTCAAAGGAAGAAAGTCAAAACTGACTTTCTTAATTGGATCTCCAAGCCCAAAAGACCAACTCAAAGCCAAAGGCCCAAATTGGTATAGACACCCTAAAATTCCGGTTGCACGGAATAGTTCCAATAACGGTAGTCGTCCTAAACACTAATCGGGGAGTATACACAACTTTGAACAAATTAAAAGTTACTCTCCACAACCTAGGTTCTAGCTATTACACAAGCAATACACAATTGAATAATAATTCGATATGTAAAAATCACATTCAATTGTACAACCTAGAATCCTAAAGTGAGCATCATCAATAGCTCACCACAGACTATATCTATCAATGTATGAACAAGCTCACAATATGCTAATTAATTAAGCACAATACAATAGATAAACAATCACACAATCAATTGCTCAAACAATACAATCACATATGCAATATACACAATCGATTGAGAAATTCCTAAAACCCAAAGAGTGCATCAAATTAACTAGCACTCCACGGTCTAGTGTTCACTAAATGATGCAATCACATGCACAACAATTATAATCACAATTATACAATGTAGTGAACAACAATTAGGAAAACAATCAATAATCACAACAAACCACAACACACAATATGGTCACCCGGAAACCTCTACATCTAGAGGGAAAATCGGAGGGGAGCCGTACCTCACGCTCTTGTGTAACACTATGAAAAACGTCAATTGGCAAACACGTACAAGGGGGAAACACAGTCCCAAACTCTACACTATCTACCTATAGACTAGTGGCAGCTCTAACCTTGTGTAGCCTCCAAATGCTTCTTCAAGTGCTCCCACCTCAAGCTACTCTGATTGATTAAATTTCACCACATGAATCCTCCAACCACAAGCAATATCAACTATGCAATGAAGTGTGTGTGTGTGTGAATGAATATGAATTCAATTCGTTTGACACAACAAGTTAATAAGGAACACTTGCTAGAATCAAACAAACCGAATTAACAAACCTTAAATATGATTCAAGGGTTGATTTAGTTATTCACAAGGAACAATAACTAAATCAACAACATCAAAGATGTGAGGAGCCTATAACATAGATCTAGGGTCACTCAACAATACCAGAAAACTCTCTCAAAACGTTTTTAGACAATAGGGAAGAGTAGAAAGAGTTAGACAAAATGAAACCGAAGGATTCTATTTATAGAAAACAAAACAGCAGCTCGGGCGATCGATCGCACTATTCATGACGATCGATCGCACTATTGATGAATAGTGTACTGTAGCAACGGATGCATTTTTGTATCGCAACGGGCAGATTCTCCAATGATACTATTCACGATCAATCGCACTATTCTCCAAGACTAAGAAAGAAGCATTGGAGGCTTTCTTTGTTGTGTATTCTCACCCCACCAAACCACAAAAAGAAAGGTTTGGTCTGAAAATCGGGCTAGATGAAAGTCAAGTCTATTATTGGGGGACGAGAAATAAAAAGAAGTAAAAAAAGTTCTATATCCAGACTGATGAGCAGCGAATTGCCGAGCTAGAAAGACTAAACGATGAGCTGATGAGCAAAATCGAAGAGCTCCAATTGCAGAATCAAAAGCTCGTCGATGCTCTCCACAGCGGCATCTGTCCCAATTGCGGAGGTCTTGTTCCGCATTCAGATGTGCCATGACCAAGGGTCGAAGTTGGTCCTCCACAACCAAAGGCTCTTATTGAGTTGTCCGATGATTCGATCGATATGGACCACTTGAGACGGGATGTGCGGAACCTCATGCCAACACTAGTCGAGCGCCCATCCTTGCCTGTGCTATCTGAAAATCTTCCGGACCTGCTCATGATCTTGTTGGAGTCCACACTGACTTGATCTCGGATATCGCCCGTAAGGCCAAAGACGAGCTCATGCTCATGGCCACTGCTGGATTTCCTTTGTGGATATCTTCACCGACTCCCAACATTTCTATTCATCCTAAGACTCTGAATCGGGCCGAGTACTTGCGAGTGTTTCAACGAGGTGAACCTGCACCATACTTCAAAGCAGAATCCTCGAGACACTCGGCAACCATCCATCTTCATCTGCGTTCAAATCCAAAGCCTTCAGTCAGATCGATTTGCCGAAAATACCCCTCTGGATGCCTCATTCATGATATGCAGAATAGATCTTCCTTTGTCACTTGGGTGGAGCACGTGGATGTGCGCAAGAAAGAGATGAAGCCTATTTTCGAACCTTTTGTCCTATCAGGGTTTGCTCAAGATGCGCCATGGGGATCCACACTTCAATGACAAGCCGAGCGCTACATATGCGCCATGGGGATCCACACTTCACCAAGTAACGCGCTCATTTCACCTGAAGGGAGAAGAAGCCTTGCGGAAATGGCAAAACAGATGACGCTCTGTTTCTTCAACGACATCAGCAGCTCCACATACCATTACTGGACTTGTTCGAACCGAACAAGAGACACGAAAATGGAGGTCAGGACCAACAAGAGAAGCGGTGATCCTAGCAAGCCCCCTAGAGTGAATCGTACTGCTGGGTGTTCTGTCCTGCATCTATCCCATCACACCAGAATCTTTGAGTTCCTCAAAGATGTGCAGACAAGACCATTGTGGGATAGTATGCCGATGGACAGCTCGGTACATGTTCTTGCAAATTTCACAACTGGTCTTGACCCGCGCAATCAGATTTCAGTATTGGCCATAAGTAATCACAACGACTTCCTCATTCTCCAGGAGTTTTGCACCGATGCAACGGGGTCGTCTGTGATTTATGCGCTGATCAACCAATCCATTTTCCA
The DNA here is from genome assembly GCA_030142095.1 of Rubus idaeus. NCBI lineage: Eukaryota > Viridiplantae > Streptophyta > Magnoliopsida > Rosales > Rosaceae > Rubus > Rubus idaeus. The sequence goes on from CM057968.1 coordinate 5,452,033, forward strand.
GTGTTTGTTAAACTGAACCGGAGCCATTTCCATTGATGCCATCAGGCTTCTCCATTCTACCAAATGTATCCGGAGGCATACTTGATGGAACACTGCTTACCATAGTGTTCCAGATCTCGGTGAAGGCTACATCTGCCAAATCTGATGTGGAGTCGGCAACAAACCTCGTCTAGGACACGCTCAAACGGATTAAAGCCGCAGTCAACTAAGGAGAAAACGTTGGATGCAAGGCCCTGCTAGCCTTGTTTGTGACTGTTGGTGACTTGCTTCGGGAGGTGCTTAATGATCTTCAAGGGGGATTTTTTATTTAACATTTCTATTTATTTCTGTTTGTGTGTTTAAATTCAATAACTATACTTGAATAAAGTCGATAAGACTCGCTAAGACTTGCTAAGACTCACAAAACCCTCTATAAGACTCGCTTGTTCATATATCTCAAATAAAGTCGATGTAGGAAGTTAAATTCAATCCCGTTTCTGCCTCTTCTGCACCGACGCAGACTGTATCGAGAAGCACTGCATGTGCTGCTTATCTTCTTTCACATGGGATCTGTGCTCGGAACGAGTGGTACCGAAAAGGGTAGGTCCTCCGCTGATGGTGAAGATCTCTTTTCGGTACCCCTGAGGGGTTTGGCCAACATATTGGGCTAGCTTCCCATCTCGGTGCAGTTGCTCAGAAACATCCCTCAGGGCCTGGCACTCCTCGGTACTGTGAGTACCGGACTGATTGTGTGTACAGTATTTGCCGGTATTGACCTGGTTAACTATGTCCCCTAGCCTTTTCCCTTCACTTTTTGTCTCTCAATGGTCCCAAATCAGATTTGCCTATGCTATACACACATTACCACTTTGCCCTTAATGCCTATACACTTTCCTAACTACCCCCATGGCATTTAGGTCTTTTTAGGTGAGTTAGATCTATGTTTTTAACCTCAGGATCATTCTCCATCAATCCTAGCCCTTTATCCCCACATATATATTCTTAAACATTCCCAATAACACCATTCACCAACCCTAGACACCACAAATCCTCAAAATCCTCCCTAGTTTCCATTTGTCTTTCCTTCCATTTTCCCATTTTCTCACATACCCAGTACCGGACGACCGGTCGCCACTCACCACCGATCGGTCGCCACTTCGGCTATTTTGCGTCTTCCTCCATTTTCCACCACTTCCTCCACTCTTTTCACCTCACTTCCTTCATCAAATATCCTTTACACACCCTCCACTCCATATCCAAACACTTTTCCATACCATCCACTCACATGTACTCATCATTTCAAAGGTTCCACCTACTACATCAAGTTCTTGGAGGCTTGGGGCTTGAGGAAGCGAGGAGATCAAAGAGCTTAAGGAGAGGCCTACCATCACTTGGTGACAGCAAGGGGCAGCTGACCTCCACTCTTGAGCACCTCTCTACCTTTACTTACTCTTTACTTGTCTCTAGGCTTATTAAGATTCAAACTATGATGTACTTTGAGATGTGTAGTGAGTAGTTTACCAAGATTGGGGTCTAGGGTTGTGTGCCCTAGCCCAATAAAGATGGTTTGATTGATCTTATATATCTATGCTTGAGATTTTGATATGGGTATATTCATTGTCCACTTTTGTTATGTGTTAGATGCATGTCTAGGAAATTTATCACTTCTAAAAGCATGTGTTTAATCTATTTTGGTAGATATTGTGGGCTTGATAACCTTATTCTCTCTAGACAATTGGCAATGCATGTGATGAGCATGTCTTGTTTGAATCCCTAGGTCTTAATGCCCATAGCCTTAGTCTAGTAATTTGGGACCCATTGCATGGCTCAAGTTGTTAGGCTAAGAGGCTTTATGAACCATTGCACATCATAGAGGTACACTTGAAAAGACCATGGCCCTAGAACCCTTGTACAGCTAGGGTACGGGATTTGATCCACTAATCAATCTCACTTGCATGTTTATGTGATTTAATCAACCATTGGATTTGGGCTTAGGTGACCCAAAACCCCTTTTCACTTAATCAATCAAGTTTCCAATCAATTTGTGTTCACTTTTATTACTTGCACTTTAAATATAGTTGTGTTCATTGATCACTTGTCACTTTACTAAACCACAAAATGTCTCCTTCTACATGTCCACTTTGCACATACCCCACTTAGTGAATGCATAGCAATCTATTTCTTGCCTCCTCATTAGTGCTTGTTAATCTATCTATCCTAGTTGCCTAACGACACACCCCCAGTCTTTACTTCCATATTCTATTTTGATGACACGTTATGTCACGACCCCAAACCCGAGATCAATATTATATGGAAATATGGTACCCGAATCTGTGGTGTGAAACGAAGAAAACATATTTTCCTCAATAATAATAAATCAAATGAAACAAATGTCTGAAATAATACGTTTATTTGAAAACGAAAACATTATTATCTTACAATATCAGAGTTTACTTAATATTTATTTAATTAGAATCATAGTAGAAACATATTCGTTTATATGTTCATCCCGTTTTCCCCAAGCTTCGTAACCTGAAAACAAGGAGGTGTAGCATCATGAGCAACACAGGCCCAATAAGTACAGCTTACATTCTTATATTAATGTGTCTTAAAAGACATCAAAATTGAACAACCAATCAAAAATGTACCGAGAACATTTATGTTGCTTCATACCAATTTTATTGAATATAATCAATAACGTTTTTAACCCAAATAATTCGGTCTTAAATGTAATTTCACTTTTCACCGAAATGACTATTAATGCATCACTAGTAGATGATTAAATTAAACAATATATCATTTCATTTAACAACATAACATGCTATCGCAAATAGATAGTATTCAACTACATACCGAATATGCATGTCAACATATATTCGATGAGAATAATATATACCTCACTTTTCAATGAATAATTCAGGTTGACTGATAATAATTCATAAATTCATATATTGAGGTCTTTAATACCAAGCATGAATAATAATTACAAATTCACAGGCCAACAAGATATGGCAAATAAATATTCAATCACTTCACTTTTCAATGCATAATTCAGGTTGACTGATAATGATGCATCAATTCATATGCCAAGGTCCTTAATACCTAGCACAAGTAATATTCATAGATTCCATATGCCAATAAGATGTGGCTAACAAATATTCAATCAGTCAGAATATTATATACTTCGCTTAGTGACTCTTTCGGATAGAGATTGACTGGTAACCAAAACATAAGACCTGTAATGTAACAGGTTAAGCCGCAGCATACCTGGTCCTTAATACCAAGCATGTACACTCACGGTCCTTAATACCTATGAGTATAATAGTGCACTATCTGAAGGGACTAGGGCCCACAGCTAACTCCGAACGTCCATAGATCGTTCATACCAGTAATTCACTTAAGCTTAATCGAGGATATACCGACTCCCGGTTTCAAATATATATAATTAGAATTCACAAATATTGTCTTGTTGTAAGACAAGTAACAAATTATGTCATATGTACATATACACATGCTTAAACCTTTCATATGAATGCATATGTGATATAGATAAAAGACATAAGTTGGTAAATCACATAATTAAGTTAATTACCAAGGTAAGCATGTGATATCCCAAATACACTCTTAACAATATATACTTTCATACATGTTAACATACATGTATAATACTAAGTGTTGATGTATTCACTTAGTAAATAAGATCATGCACCAATATAAGATTAGTAGATAATCAAGTGCAAGTAAAACATATATAAAGAGAGGCATATGTAAAACAAGATATACATATGTTCATAAATGTAAAACATAAGTAATTGAACTCATGTAATAAGCAAGATCATTATCATAAGGTTAAAAGCATAACCAAGTAATTAAGTTTATTGTAAGACTTGGAATAAGCAAAGGAAATAAAGTTATGCACAATTAATAAGATAAAATCAGATTTAGAATTTCATTCTTTAGTCCTTTAGTCCAAGTCCATGAGAGAACATTTTCATGTTTCTTCAATTATAATCATTGAAGTTCAAATTCAATATCTTGTCCATCGTAAATCCGATATAGGTAAGTGAATACCCTATCTCAAAGGGAATTTCAAAAGGAATTCAAAGGTATAATCCAAATAATAATGTCCAAAGTGTCCAAGTCCAGAAGCACAAATTAACCAAAACAGTACCTAAATAGGTATTCATGATTTTAACCTTAATTGCACAAATTACTACGCACTGTATTTTAATCAATTATTTATGATATTCTCCAGATCGCAAGTTCATGTTATAATCTTCGTATTGATATAAAGATCATAAAATTTGGCTCATAAATGAGTGAGATATGACAACTTGAAGTTATGAACAGTTTATACGTTTTCCAGCGAGTATTCTATCTAAAAATATAGATTACAAACGTTTTAACCGTTGGATTATCGTAAAATTTAAGTATGAGATAGAAGACACAACTTTACACAACTTTCGTGAAGACGTTCAGATGTGAAAATGAACAGAAATATGAGTTTCAAGCTACCAAAGTTGGCTTACGGGATTAATTCCAGAAAACAAGATTAGCTTTCTATAAAACTTATCCTTTTCCATTTCCTTCTTGCTTGTGTACTTTGATAAATCTTAAAGACAAAATACTATAAGGATGTATTCTGTACTTACATGAATTGAAGTGATCAATAGAAGGTTGGAAGATTGAACTAGCTTCACAATTGAAAGATCATTAGTTCTTGAGCAATGGATTTTTAACTAAAGATTGCTCTATTTTATGAGCATTTCTAGAGGGAATTTCTATGCTATTGGGAAGGCTGAAGTAGGAAGAGCTTGGGAGGAGCTTGAGAGAATTGTGAATTAGCAAAGAATATAATGGCTGAACCATTCTATTTATAGGCTAGAGATTTTGCTAACCTTACTTTGGTTAGTTCTTAATCTTAGTTGATTAATCTACTTGATAAGCAAGTTGTCACTTAAACAATAAGGAATAAGGATTTTCAGAATGATCCTTACGTGATGGAGAGACTAGGATCAGCTAATAGAAGAATGAGATCAATGTTGGGTCATGCTTCCAACACAAGCACCATTCCATTTCTTCTTGTGCTCTATGTATCTTGTAAAAATCATAACTAACTATAGAAATATGATTTTCAGGTGATTCCAACTCTGAAAGTTTCCTTAAGACGTCTACTACAAATCATTAGAAGACCACATCCTCAAATAATAAACCCATTGGTGCAGTTTTTTACGAAATAGCTGACTGGGTCAGAAAAGCTTCGAAAATACACTAAACTTCCGTTGACCATAACTCCTTCATATGATATCAGATTTTAACGTATCACATGTCTACGGACTCGTATTGACAAGCTCTATGACTTTAGTGAAGGAAGTCATCAGAGAAAATTAACGAATAAGAAAGTCAACTTTTGACCCCTCGAAAATAAAACGTTTCGAGTAAATATTCGTTCCGAAATATTTTCCCTTCACAAACTAGACAAGAAAACTATCCTCTAATCCCTTAATTAATTTCAAGAATATTCAAGAAATTAAATATAAGAGTTCGGGTCGTTACACGTTATGCTTGCGTATAAAGCGCTCTAAAAGCGTTAAAGTCACACTATTTCATGCAAGGTGAGCGTGAGTCCATCTATGATGCATGAGACCGTTTCAAGGACTTGGAGCTTGGATGTCCACACCATGGAATAAGCAAAGGACAGCTTGTTTCATCATTCTATGACGGTCTATGTGATGATGACCGGAGGAGACTTGACAATGCATGTGGTGGCAGTTTTCAAAGGAAATGACCTAATGCCGCATGTGACATAATTGGGGAGCTTTCTATTCAATCCGGGCAATGGGACAACTATGACCGGAGGAGAGACACAAGGCCAAGGGAAAGAGAACAGCCACATCTTGGTGGAAGAGAACCAAGAGGAGTTAAGCCACGGACAAGGGCAGTCCAAGGTGTCTCCCAAATTCAGCAAGTTGATGATCTCATGAACGCAAAGTTTGAGCAGCTAGAGGCTGCCATAAACACCAAGCTTGATCTCTTGCTCAAGGCACATAGCAATACAGCTCCCCCTTCTCCAAGTGAACAAGTCAAGGCAGTTGCTGTTACATGCTCATATTGTGGTTCCATGGAGCATGACACCATTGAATGCCAATACTATTCAGCCACCATTCAACAAGGAGTCTTGGATGAGCAACTTTATCAAGTGGACAATTACAATCCGGAGCGCCACTCCTCACAGCTCAACAATCATCCTCATTATTCCTATGGCAAGAGGCATGTAGAGAATGCAGCCCTAACCAACAGCCACAACCAGCAAGGAGGCAGCAACTATCAAGGAAGTAACAACTACCAAGGATGTAGATTTCAAGGAGGAAGGTTTCAAGGAAGAAACCAACCATTTCAAGGAGAGAGATCACAAGGGTTTCAAGGCCCTAACACCTTTCAAAGAGGAGCTCCTAATCCCATGTATGGATAGGAGGCAAGCACCTCACAAGCCCCTCCTAGGCATAGCACCTACCAAGCACCTCCCAGATTTGAGCACAAGAGAGAAAACTACCAAGCTCAATCAAATGATTCAAGGGAGCCAACATTCAAGGAGATACTCACTACCCTCTCTGCAAGCCAGCTGAAAACAGACCAGAATGTGTCAATCATGTCCCAAGGATTGAGCAAACTAGAGCTTCAAGTGGGGCAACTCTCTAAGCAACTCCAATCAAGGCAACAAGGAGCTTTACCTTCACAACCGGAGCAAAATCCGAGGCATGAGAGTGTGAAGGCGATCACCACCCTTCGTTCAGGTAGGTCTTACGATAACCTAATCAATTATGATCCCCATGCTCACATATATGCTCCATCTTCATTTACAACTTTCATGGAACCTTGTTTAAATTCTGAAAATTCATTTGAGGAGAATGGGGCCGGAGGGGAAGAAAATGTACCTTCCGGCAATTTGGAGAGTAGTGTTGTTGTTGGTAATGTGCGAAGAAACAAGGAGGTGGATAAGGAAGCCGGTATGGAAGAAAATGTACCTACCGGAGAAGCATTGAAAGGAGCATTGAATCAAGAAAGCTCTCTGCCAGTTCATCCGTCCGAACGCCAAGCAGTGCCATCCGGACGCCCTTCAGTCAGTGAGGAAAGTCCGACAAATCCGTCCGGACGCCGGTCATCTCAGCCAGAAATTTCAGAAATTCCGTGCAATCCGTCCGGACGCCAGGGAGGTCCATCCGATCGTCTGGGGCCTGGACAGAAATTGAAGTCTACCCGAGAAGAAAATGTTCAAGTGTCCAAGCCTGCATCAACTACTTCAACCATGAAGATGGAATCCCATTCAGGAAGGAATTTAGGCAGCTATCTCTTAATCATGAGTTTGAGAAGAGGGATTATAACAAGAGGAAGAGCAAGGATGTCACTTTTGACAAGGATGATGAGAAGTTGAAAAGTCCACAAGTGCCAAGAAATGACATTCCTAGGAGATGTAACTTAAGTACACCTCCTTTGAATGTAACAACTCATTAAGTGCCTCTTCCATTTCCACAAGCTCAAAGGAAGTAGGATTTACAAAAGAAGAACAACAAGTACCGCAAGGAATTTATTAAGTTGTTCAAGAAGGTTAACATCATTCCTCTCCTTGATGCTATCAAGCAATTCCCTCCATATGTCAAGTTCTTGAAGGAGTTGTGCATAAACAAGAGAAAGTTTGTGAAGGATGAACAGATCATATTGAGTGAAGATGTCTCTGCTGTCCTGCAAGGCAAGCTTCCTCCCAAGCTTAAGGATCCCGGTTCATTCACGGTCCCTTGCATCATTGGCAACAAGGGATTCGACACGGTAATGTTGGATTTGGGGGCATCAATAAATCTAATGCCCTATGATGTGTACAAGACTCTTTCACTAGATGACATCAAGCCGGTGAAGATTTCACTCAAGCTTGCCGACCGGAGCCATGCAAGTTAAGCCCTTGGGGATAGTTGAGGATGTTCTTGTCAAGATTGGAGAACTCCTCATACCGTCTGATTTTGTGGTCCTTGAAATGAAGGATATTGAGAGTGGAGGAGAAGAAGAGATGTATGTTCTCTTAGGAAGGCCATTCATGGCCACTGCTGGGACAAGAATTGATGTCCAAAAAGGGATTCTCACAATGACAGTCTTCGATACAACCGTCGGATTTATCTTTGATGCTACGAGAAATCCCATACCTTTAGGGGATTATTTTCGGATAGACCAGTGTGAACCCCCTGAAATTGATGAGATTAAAATCTCAAAGCTACAATATATCGATGAGTATGTGAAGTTGCATCCTCCATCAAGTGATGCAAAGACAGTACCAAGAAAAGCTTCAAAGAAGAAAGTTGTTGGCAAAACCAACCGAAAGAAGAAGAAGGTTTTATTTTTTGGCCATCGTGTTTCGCTCACAAGTTTCTCAAGACAAGTAGTTATTTTGGGGGGAGCTGCAACAAGACCACCATGGTGGGTGGTAAGAAGGAGAGATATGAGTCTCTATGAGGAATTAGGAGAAAGAAAGACCGGCTTGAGGGTCTCTAAAAACAAGCGCTCATGGGGAGGCAGCCCCATATCCCCGACTCTTGAAGTACATCATGTTAAGCATCACCAAAGGTCGTGAGCATTGGATTGCAAGGTCTTGAAACCTTGTTGTTGGTGATTGTTCGTGTCTAAACGGAAAACATGGGCTTCGAAGGGTAGTATTTCTATCTTTGTTTGTTTTCATTCATGTTTGTTTTGTGTGATTGTGTTGTTTGTCATGTCTCTCACCCAACGTTTATTGTTAAATTCACCTATCACATTGGGGACAATGTTAAGTTTAAGTGTGGGGGTGAGAATTGGGTTCGTTCCAGCCAAGAAGATTCAAATTTTTCAAAATTTTGTCAAGTTCCAGTAGCTAATCCGTCCGGACACCTTACTAGTGTCCGGACGCCCCCAAGTCTGGGAGGTAAACCCGAGCAATCCGTCCGGACGCCCTTTGTAATCCCAGAAATCATGCTCTCTGCCTCTTGATCCGCCCGGACGCCCCTGCTAGATGTCCAGACGGCTGGGCCCTGATGTTGAAATTTTGGTTTTTCTGTTTGTTTTTGTGTGTTGTTTGTGTTTTGTGTCCATTTTCTCTAATTTCAATGATGAATTGAGCTTATTTTGTTGTGTTCTAGAGACTGTGATCATTGTTGAGGCTTGATATGATTTGCTTTGAGTTTAATATGCATGATTCATGATTGCTTGATTACCATGTACATTTCACATTTGTTGATTCATTGATTGCAATCCGAGAAGCACACTTGACATGTTTGCCATGCATACCCAGAAATTGTGAGGATTTGAGCCCACTGAATATGCACATGTATGCATATCTTACATGTTTCTCTTTGTTCTTCATGTGTGAACATTGCATAAGGTTTGAACCTAGAACTTGCTCAAAGACCGCTTGAAGCTTTTGATTGATCCATTTTGAGTTGAAAATGCCTAAGGCATTAGTTGAAAACCATGGCCAGATTAACCATCATCCATATGAATTTGAACTCTAGGAATAGCTCACTTGAGCCATATACATCATTAGCTTTCCTTTGTTTACCCACATCACACTCATTCATTCCACCACTTCAAAATATCATCACACATTCCATTGTGTTTACAAGACTTTGATAGTGACTTCTTTTCGTTGATGCTTGAAATTTTTAATATTGTACTAAAATGAAAGTTTGGAGGAGTTGTTTATTTTTATGTTCAAAGAAAGAAAGAAAGAAAATCAAAAACAAAATGAAGGAATGAAGTTCCTCAAGAAAAAAATAGAAAATGAGAAAGAAGAAAAATCCAAAAAGAAAGTAGTTTGTGAATAAGGCTGGAGGAAAATAAGAAAGCATTGTGTTTGAAACATTTGGTTGAATTTCAAAGTTGTTGATTTGTCTTGTGAACACTTAGCACCACTCATATTTCCATTCCATTCACCCATCACCCCTTGGCCCCATTACACCATTGTAAGTCCTTGAGATCTAACAATTTGTGGTTCAGTTTGTAGAGAGTTGGTTGATGAGCAAGCATATGGGAACATTCTTTGTGCATTTGTTATGAGAGTAAACACTTTAACCCTATACACTTGAGCGGAAATACTTAGTGATCTTTGCGAGAGTTGTGGTTAATGTGTTTAGTTGTGCCTATTTGATTGCATGAGATGGATTGTAATATGGTTTCCACACACTTCACCCGAGCATAATTGAATTGCGCTTATTAAGTTCTTAGCAAATTTGTGAAGCCTTGATTTGTGATCTTATGTCTCTTGTTTATAACATCCCGAGCTCGTTGAAGACTATGGTTGGAGAAAGTTTTGTTTGAATTCTGTTTTTCCCTTTCTTGTGTTGCATTGTGTTTCTATTATTGTATTGTGTTGTGTTTGCTTGAGGACAAGCAAAATTTAAGTGTAGAGGTGCCATTTGCACTTATTTGTAGCGCAAATTATATTCCTAATCACAAGAGTTAAGCTTACCCGAAGGCATTTTGTTACTATTAATATGAGTTTTCATGATTTCAGGTTACTTTTCTGACTTGATGTAATTCAACACAAGAATGTGCATTTTGACCACTTTTGAACACACTTCCGAGAAGAGGACAAGAAGTCAACCGTGGCTTCTAGACATAGAAGATTGCATAAATTTACCTTCGGAAGACGTTGCCATTGAAGGCCTTGAAGAATCGAAGAAAGGAAGGAAAATGAAGAAATTGTATTTCCGGCGATCCACCACTACAAGAGGCGACAGCACCGCCGGACCACCACCGGAGCACCTCCACATAAGGGGAGACTCCCCTACACCAGCTGCACACATGTGTGGCACAGCTCACTTGCCATCTCACACACTCACTTGTCCACTCACCCACAAATTCCTCCACTTCACATTTCTTTTCCTTTTCTTTTCTCTCCATTCACCCTTGCCATCTCATCCCACTAGGAAACCCTAGTGGACTCTTGGAGGCTGATCAGACCATCCCATTCCATCACCATTCAGTTACTCACGTTGGAGAAGAAACCCTAGGAGAGAATACCCATTTTTTCTCGGCCAAGCTTGCAGAAAACACTCATAGACGTCTAATCCGTCTGGACGCCACGTAATCCGCCCGGACGCCAAAGCTTCTGCCCGGGTTTGTTCTTCAGTTTTCACCACTTTCCACTACCTATCTCACTTCCATCCATTCACGAAATATCTTACACACATCCCAAACACAACAACCATACACTTTTCACCACCATTCCACAGACCTACCTTCACCACAAGTTGCCATCCATTGAGACATCAAGAGTTGGGAGGCTTGGTGATAAGTTGGAGTTTGTAGAAGAAGAGGGGAGCTCAATGAGGCTTGCTACATAGTTGGAGTCACCAAGGAGCTGCTGGCCATCTGCATCTTGAGCATTTCTTAACTTCTTTACTTTGACTTTGAACTTATGCTTTCTTATTTGAGGTTATTGATGTATTTGACAATGAGTAGTGAGTAGTTCATTAGATTGGGGGCTAGGGTTGTGTGCTCTAGCCCATGATGATGTTTTGATGAATTATATGGAATATGCTTGATGATTTTGTTTCTGGATATGTTCAATGTTTAAATGCAGTTTTGTTTGATGCTTGTTTATGAATCTAACTAGTTCTTAAGCATGTGTTAGACTTAACTTGTTAGGATTTTGTGCTAGTTACATATTATCCTAGGTGTTTAACTTTGAGCATGATGAGCTTATGTTAAGGAACTGAACTTGTTTGAATCTTGATTCTTGAAACTCTATGCCTAGGAAGTTTGTTTGAGATCCTAACAAGGCTTGGATAAATAAATTATGAGTATTTGTGACCCTAATAAGGCACAAAATAGGCCTAGAAAAATCCATCCTTTGAGCGATAACATGGCAAGGATAGGGGTTTGATCCTTAGTGAATTCATTGCTGCATGTTCTTGAGATTTGTCATACATTTGATTGGGGTAGAGTGAACCCGAAACCCCAATCGTTTCCTACATTTGATCACACACCAATCACACATTTGTTGGGCTTGTCACCTCAACAACACAAAAGCTATCAACACAAACACTTGTGTTCCTTGTTATCATCATTTCACCTATATTAGATTGGTTATTTAGCTACTGTCTTGGTCACTGTTTTGGTTACAAGTCACTCAAGAGTGACACACAATTGAACACTACACATCCATGTTGCACATACTTCACATCTAAGTAAATAATCCATCTCTAATCACAACACTTCTAGTGCTTGCACATCTTGGTTGCATTTGTTCACCAAGTAGGGATCTTGGGCCTCCCTTGGGTACCACAACCTCTGGTCACAATTTACTATCCACTACACTTTGACGGTGATACTCACATTCACCCCGTAATTATTATTGAGTCACCTGCACTTTCAATTTGATCAGGAACACCCTTAGACTTTTCAATTTCATCAGTTTAGTCCTTCCGTCAGTCAAAATTAACGGTTTGACCGTTAAGTGCTGACGTGGCATACCCGATCATCATTATTATTATTTTTTTTTTTATTTTGTCTTCTTAATTTTTCATTTTTTTAATATATATATATTTATTTTATTTTATTTTTCTCAAAGAGAATCAAATGGTTTTTTTTTCTAAACCCTATGTGGTGACGTAAGGTTTGGTTAATGTTTTAATTTAACAAATATATTTTGTTTATAATATTTAGGTTTGGGTTCAAAGTATATATATATATATATATATATAAATAAAATATATAGGATTCTGTTGGCATATTGCTATAAACCATACTTGACAAAAACAAAATAAGTATAATAAATCAAGAATACTAAAATGATTTAAAGGATCAAATATGTAATAACCCATAATATTTTTACTAAACAAAATATTTTACTTTTACTGAATAGTTTCACTTACAAAATTTAAGTACAATGCATGGGAGGTTTACTGGGTTTTTCAAGGATTACAGCTTGCTCAGCACATGAGCACCTATGAACTAGAGAAGAATGAAAATTGAGTCTGCCTCAAACTGAATGAGAGGTCAGTTTATATAGAATTGAAAAGATGACTACTGCTGAGATGTGAGCCCGGGAATTACGGGGAGGAATCTGCTTTTACTGGGTTACGCCAGGTAACATGATTGACTGATTGACTGCCTTTTTGCTTGTGCTTGAATAGTTACTTTCATCCGTGGTCGAATAGTAAGATGCTTCTGTCTTTACTTTCGGCTCGTGAGTGAACAGTAAAAGTCATTGTTCATGAATAGTGACTTGTCTGTAAAGTAACTACTGGTAAGGAGAATATGGATTCTGACTATCTTGGAAGTATTCTCCTTCTGCTTCGTGGGGATAATCGGCCCATCTGAGATTTCCTGAAGGAGGGGCTGTGTGACTGGAGGAATCTGAAGAAGAGGAATGTACTTCTTCTTCATCATTATCATTACTAAGTCTGACTGCTTGTTCAAGAAGTTGTTCGGCCAGTGCCTTCAATTCTGCAGATTTGGAAGTGCTGGCTTTTGACTTTCCTTTGGATTTGGAGGAATGAGAGGATGTTGGTGACTGAATGACTAGAGGCCGTTGTGGACTCGGAGTCTGTGCTGTAGGTTGTGACTGGATTTGACTGTCTGGGCGAGAAACAGTAGGAACTGGTAACTGTGAAGATCGTCCCAAACATTCTTCATTAACTTGGGATAAAATCCTATCATGATTGAATTTATCCCACCATTTGACTGAAAAGTGGCGAGACAAGATGTGGTCTTTGACTTCATAATGCCATTTTAGGATCCAGGGGACCTTGTATTTTGCCATGAAATGGATTATGGCAGGAAATTTAGACTGGTACTGGGTGAATAGTTGTCTTTGTGCAAAGTATTCAATTGACTTTTGTAGGGGTTCAGGGAGGATGTTGAATGTCATACCATGGGTAGTCCACCATCCAAGGAACCAAACTGGAAAATCTGACTTGAAGCGTTTATCAAAATTGATGAACCAGGAATGACTAAAATCTTCTGTCTGATGTAGGAAAATCTTTGACCAAGCTTCTTTATAATCATAGTAGGAGAAGGAAATGTCTCCTTCACTGTGATGGGCAAAGGGAGGATCTATCCAATCAGCTTGACTTAGGATTTTGACTATATGTAAAGAGTGATATAAGATTTTTGACTGGTTTCTTTGATCAGGGATTGACTTTATGGTTACTGATCCTGTTCTGAAAAGGATTTCTGTATAAAATTTCAATGTTTTTGATGGGTGACTGGGTTGGAAATGAAGAGTAGGTGGGAAGTAAGCTTTGGCTATTGTCTGGGGAAATTTCAAATGATTCAGGTCAGGTTCAATGTAAAAAAGATGTTGACTGTATCTAGGGGCATAAGGAGAGGAATATCTATAATTGACTGGATTTTGAGAAATTGATTGGGATTCAGATTTAAATGGGTCATACTGGGTGACTAGAGCTGACTGATAATTAGGGCGACTAGGGCCAATGATAGTGGGATACCTGACTGGAAGTGGTGGGTGACCTGGATAGGGAACAATACTACTTGGTGACTCTTTTTTAACTTTTGTTTCTTCTTTTTTGACTGGAGTGGGTGCTGGAAGAAGTCTTCCAGATGATCTGGTAGTAGGCATCATGTGATGTTTTGGGTTTGACATTTCGCACCCTGTAAGAATTCTCGGGTTAGAAAGTCAGGAATATGGTTATCACTGCCTTTAATGAATGCAATTTCAAAATCAAAAATACTTAAAATTGCTTGCCATCTAGCAAATATTTGTTTACTGGCAATATTTTGAACATCTTTTTCCAAAACATGTTTTGCACTTTTGCAATCAACTCTAACTAAAAAAATTTGATTTAATAAATCATCTTGGAATTTTGAAATACATAATACTATAGATAAAATTTCTTTTTTAATAGTACTATAATTACTCTGTGATTGAGTCCAGACTCCTGAATAGAAGCGAACAATTTGTTCAGGTTGATCTGGAGAGATTTGCTGTTTAAGAATACCCCCATAACCAATTTCTGAGGCATCAGTTTCGACAATTTTGAAAGAGTTGACTGTAGGGATACCAAGACAGGGAAGAGTTTGGACATACTGTTTAATTTCTTTGACTAAAGAAGTATGAAGGGGAGTCCAAGGTAAGGGATTAGTCCCAAGACGATCAAATAATGGTTTACATTTCTTTCTCAGGTTTTGATAGAAATCAGCAATATAATTGAGGGATCCTAGAAACCTTTGGAGATGGTTTTTATCTAAGATTTCATCTGGAAATTTGTTAGCAAATTGGATAACTCTATCAATAGGGGTAATTTTTGAATGGTGTATATTAAATCCTAAAAATCTGATATTTGACTGGAATAGTTTTACTTTTGAAGCTGAAACTACTAGACCATTATTTTTTACTATGGTTAAAAATTGATTTAGATGTTTCCAGTGTTGATCAATGGATTTCGAATAGATTAGAACATCATCTATGTAGACTATAGAAAATTCACTATATTGATTAAATATGTCATTCATGATATTCTGGAATTCACTAGGAGCATTTTTTAGACCAAATGGCATTACATTCCATTCATAATGACCAAAAGGGGTCACAAAAGCTGTTTTATATTTATCTTCTTCACTAATTTGTATTTGCCAAAAACCTGATTTCATATCGAATTTTGAAAATATGACTGACTCATTTAACCTATTAATTAGGTCTCGTTTATTTGGAATAGGGTACCTTATCCATTCTAAAACTGAATTTAATGGCTTATAGTTTATAACTAAACGAGGTGATCCTCTTTCAAGCTCGGCATTTTTTTGTACATAAAAAGCTGGACAGGACCATGGTGATTTACTAGTGCGAATTATCCCTTTACTAAGTAATTCAGTAATTTCTTTTTTGCAAAATTCCATGACCTCTTGACTCATTTGAATAGGGCGTGCTTTTGTTGGAATATTTTTCTCATTAAAATCCTTTATATAAGGAAATTTGACTATGTGGCGTTTTCTGTGCCAGAAAGCATTAGGAATGTCAGAACATATTTCTTTTTTGATCTTTTCTTGGAGAAGAATATCCTCTAATTGGTTTTCTATTCTTTTAAATTTAATTTCTTCTTTGAGGAAATTAATATGATTATTTTTGCAGTTAATAAGATTAAGTGACTTTGAGATTGCATCTTTTTGAAATTCTTTTAGAGTTTTTAGTTCTGGATTAGACAGGAATTTAAATTTTACCGGTTCCTCGAAGGGGTAAGTAACTATCCCATCATGTTCTGTTGTAAATGGGTATAAAAGGGCAATAAATGGAAGTCCTAAAATTACTTTATCTGTCATATTTCTTATTAGGACAAATGATGTTTTGAAACAAACATTGTTTTGACACACATGAGCTTTCGGAATTTCATAATTTAAATCCATTTTTCCCCCATTTGCTGTAATTAAAGTTTCTCTGGTTTTTTTATAAAATTTTGTTGGTATGAGACCTTCTTGAATACAGTTTAAATCTGCTCCGGAATCAACAAGAGCAATTGTGGTTATTTCGAAATCTTTTATTGTTATCTTGACCCTAGTATGCCATTTTTTTAATCTAATCTAATTTACTAGACTAATAGTTTTTTCTTGGCTAGTTTCAGCACTTCCGTCAGGAATTAATTTGTGGAACTGACTGTCAATTTTTAGAAAATTTATGTCTTGTTTAATTTCTAGATTTTCTGATTTTAATTCTAAGTTTTGTTCTTTTAAAAGTATTATTTCTGTTTTAATATTTTTTACTTCATGTTGTAAATCCTGGATGGTTACTTCCTTACTGATTTTTTTGAATTTTTCTAAGGTTGTGTTAATACAAATTTTTGGTTGGGAATGATTGATATGGTTTTCTTGAGTAATGAGTTTTCTTAATCTTTTTAAATATTCTTGTTTTAATTCTGGATTTTCTATTTTTGCTATTAAATCTATGAGTAATTCTTCTTGTTCTTCTTGTTTAGTAAGGACGTTTATTTTTTGACAACAGGAATCTTTGCAACCAAAATTAATATCTGGGGAGGAATCATTTTCAGAATTACTGGTGGTTGATTGACTTGTTATAGAGATATTATTTTCACTCTGACTTCCCTCTGACTCGGTATTTCTTAGTTCTAAGATTCTAATAACGTTTTCTTGTTCTTTATTGCTGATTTTTAACTGTTTAATGGTATTTTTTACTTTACAATCATTTGCAAAGTGTCCGTATTTGTTACATTTGAAGCATTTGATTTTACTTTTATCTGTGAATTTTCTTTTATAAGCTCAAGAAAACTTGGCATAAGAAAACTAACAAAAATCCTAAAATCTGAGGGTTATTAAAGTGACATGTCAGCAATTATGTTTTAAATGCAAACATCAACCAATTTCAACTTTGACGCCGTTTGGTTTGCAAAGCTTTTCACTCATCTCCCTCTTCCTTCTCGTCTGTAAATCTTCTTCTTTCTCCCTCCCTCTCTCCACCATTCCCAGCAGCCAATTCTCTTCTCTCTTCTTCTCTTCAGCTTTTCTCCCTTCCTCCTTTCCTCTATTCTTCCTCCCAGCTTGACCGCAACAACCACCACGGTAGCCACCATCTCCAATTCACAGTTCATCTCCACCAAATCCGGCAGCGCCAAGCCCCCTCACGAACTCTCTTTCGTCTTCTCAAATCCGTGTCTCCGTTCCCGACCATTATTCCGCCGAATCTCTCGTGGTATTCCCCAAATTGGGATGAGTATGGTAGAACCGAGCACTCCGATTTGGGATGAGCGGCGAACAGAGAAGGAATAATGACAGCCGTGTTACTAAGATTGGTTACTAATTTGTTACCCCAACTGGGTTTTGTATTGAATTGTAGTAAATGACAACTAGGGAAGTACTACTCCTCTCTTTGTAGTTTTGTAATTCGGATTGGATTTTTGGGTAAAGAGTCTTTCTTCCCTCTCTGTTAATTATAGTGGATTTTTTGGGTAAGACTTAAGAGTCGTTCTTCCTTGTTATTTGGGATGAGCGGCGAACAGAGAAGGAAAGAAGAATAGAGGAAAGGAGGAAGGGAGAAAAGCTGAAGAGAAGAAGAGAGAAGAGAATTGGCTGCCGGGAATGGTGGAGAGAGGGAGGGAGAAAGAAGAAGATTTACAGACGAGAAGGAAGAGGGAGATGAGTGAAAAGCTTTGCCAAAAAAAACGGCGTCAAAGTTGAAAATGGTTGATGTTTGCATTTAAAACATAATTGCTGACATGTCATTTTAATAACCCTCAGATTTTAGATGAACGGACCAGATCCAAAGCCAAGGAAGCCAAGGAGGGAAGGCAGCCAAGGAGAGGATTTGGATCCAACTCTCTTTGCTCTGATAATCAAGTTCTTTAGGAATGCATGTTTTGATTTCTTTTTACAGTCCCGCTCACCTGAGGGACACATTCTAAGGGACAAAGAGGGACAAAATGATCTCAGCCATTGGATATCTAATGAAGAGAATCAATGGTCCAAAATCCTCCGCAATTTTTTTTTCTCTAAACCTTAATGATTTTTTTTTATTGGGGCTGGTCTCCCTCTTTTCTCCTCTGTTCTCTCTCCAGCTCTCTTCCTCATCTCGCCCTCAATCTCTCTTCCTCTTGCTTCCATTCTCTCTCTCATCGATCCGACCCCGACCACCAAATTGTCGATTTGGGGGCGCCATGGTGATGATGAATTGAAGCTGGGTTGTTGTGAATTGCAAAGAAAGAATGATGAAGCTAGAGCCTAGAGATAAGGACTGTGATAGTTGTTGATTGAATTGGCAGGGGCGAGGAACAAAGGGGAAGAAGATGGGGCTGAGATAGTATCGGAGAGAACAGAGAGGAGGGAGAGCACTTGGCTGTGCACGGAAACTTTGAAGAGCAGAGAGAGTTGATTGTGGGAGAATAAGGTTCTATGTTCTTGTTCTTGTTCCGGAATCCAGAGTGAATGAAGAAAATTGTACAATTGTAATTAGATGATGATTATCTTTTGTTGTTCTATTATGTCTATGTTGGGCTTGTTATAGAACTATTTGCTGCTTTGGTGGTCGGGGTCGGAATCGGGATCGGGATCGGATCGGTGAGAGAGAGAATGGAAGCAAGAGGAAGAGAGAATTGAGGGCGAGATGAGGAAGAGAGTTGGAGAGAGAACAGAGGAGAAAAGAGGGAGACCAGCCCCAATAAAAAAAAAATCATTAAGGTTTAGAGAAAAAAAAATTGCGGAGGATTTTGGACCATTGATTCTCTTCATTAGATATCCAATGGCTGAGATCATTTTGTCCCTCTTTGTCCCTTAGAATGTGTCCCTCAGGTGAGCGGGACTGTTCTTTTTATGTCATTTATAACTTGAAATATTAATATAATTATCTAAGTAAAGTAAGGCAGGGGTTTAATTTATCTACATTTAAGTTTCTCATTTTCTTTTGGTACACACTTGCACAAAAATATGGCATCTTATATGTATAATATATTTTTTATTGCTAGGTGTTAGGGTGCGTTGTTGGATTACCAATATGTAAAAGGTGAGAGATATGACTTTTTGCTAATAATGCAGTTTGGTTCATGTTGTCTTTGACTAAAATCATGGCAAACAAAACTATTCTTGATTCTTCAGTGGTTTTCATGCTTTGTAGTTGGTAGAGTCTTCTTGGAAAATTATAGAATTGTCACTTAGGAAATTTTCAAATTCATTCCTGCAATCATATATACAAGTTTTCGATAGAAATTCAGAACCGTTCTGAGCTCCATAAATAATTAAGCTGTATGCCGGTATAAATAATGAAGTCTCCTTCAGATCGCCATATATCTGTATAAATAATTAAGCTGCAGTCTAACATGTTAATTCCAACGGTCAATTTTTGTTTGTTTGAAAAAATGTTTGTTACAAGGGGATGTGTAGGTCGTTGGACATGTAGGTTAGAAAATGACTAGTTTTGCTGTAGTATATAAGGTTTCGCCATGAAGCCAGTTCATGATGATCCCGAGCAATAACACCCAGACCAGCAATCGGGAGTTCTTATCCCAAGAGTTTTTTTGTAAACTATATGACATAATAAACATAAAGAGTTTTTTTTATTGTTGGCAAAGCTTTTCCCATGTACGATCGTTGTGCAAGCTCAGCCATGGTCTTTTGTTGCGTTATTGGATCTAAAAAATGCGCTAACACTTTCTTTTTGTGCATGGTTGCTCAGAACATTGGAGTTGTTACATGTCGTTCACTACAAACCCGCACTACCGCTAAAACCAATAGGACGACAGACTGTGGCGAAGTTTTTTTTCTTACCTTTAACCTCTTGTCAGTTCTGTCGCACTACCGCTAAAACCAATAGGGCGATAGACTGTGGCGAAGCTTCTTTTCTTTAACAAATTACCCATAAGATCATTTTGGGTGGCCTTATGCTTAAAAAAGTCACCAAACATTTTTTACTCAAATAAGGCCACCAATTATTACAAAAATGCCACTACATTAATATTTACAAAAATGCCGCTGCATTTTTTTTGCTATTATTTACACAAATGCCACTGCATACGAAAAAAACAATAAAACTACTGTCCAAGAACAATAAAATTACTGTTCAAGAACAATAAAGCTACTGTCCAAGAACAATAAAGCTACTGAGTGGCATGAATCGTAATTTTGAAATTTTTTAATGTCAGATAGAAATTGTTAAAGCTACTAAGTGACCTTATTTGGAAAATAAAGCTATTGTGGTCTTTTGAAGAATATAGACACCCAAATTGACCTTATGAGTAATTGGCACTTCTTTCTTCCCTTTAACCTTTTGTCAATTCTGTCATCTGTGCACTCCATCTTCCCCTTTGGTTGTTTTTGATTCCACTTGGTACTCTCCCAAGGTGCGTGGGTAACTAAGTCTGAATTAATGGATGTCCAAGTGTCTAACTACTAAGATTTTAGTCTTTTTGGTCAAAGTGATTTCACCCAGAAATATAATTCAGCAGGTTTATTGTGTATTACATAGTTAGTAATATTCGGAACGGGAATTATACGTAAAAAATACGTACGTGAATAATTCGGTAATTTTAAATGAAAAATACTTTCAAAAATTCGGCCGTAAAATTCGGAAACGGCAAATTATAAAATTCGATACGCACGTGTTTTAAACGGAATGTGATAAAAAATACGGACGTAAAAATACGGATATGTATATAACTATATATATTGATTTATGTTAAATATATGACATTCTCACTATAAAAACAATAGATATATATTTTTTGGACAATAAACAATAGATATATATAAAAAAAACAAACCTTCAAGCCATAGTCACGCACCAATTCATTGAAGGGGAAGGCAAAAGAAGACAAAAATCTGACAAAGGGCAGAAAAAGTGAAGAATTGAAAAGTGAAGAGACATTTCGTCCAAAAAAAAAAGAGTGAGGAGGCATTGGGAACTAAAACAATCCAACACGTGTCTAAAGGTCCTATTTTTTAATGGAAAAGCTAAAAGTCTACAGCTGGGCTGTCTAATCAACATAATTATTAGATTTGAATTTAAAATTTAAAAGTTTGAAATGCAACTGACCCGTATTTTTCAATCCAAAAATACGGTGAAACATATTATATGCGAATAATACGTTTTGATTGAAAAAAACGCGTTTTTTTTCTTCGAATCTTTGAGTTTAATACGGAATATGAACGTTTTATTCGTTTAATACGTATGTACGCGAATAATTCGCGAATTAACTAACTAGGGTGTATTAGTTATTTGGGGCGTTGATTTCGTGAAATCGTAGAAAGCAGGCTAAGAAATCCTGAGTTTTTTTGCTACTCGGTCTTGTACTTGGTTTTTCTTATTTTTACTATTGCCCCACTTCTTGAAAAACATGCTGCAAATAACCACCTCATTGTTCGCAGGCGCATGGCTGTGCGCGTGTGCATCAAAACAAAAGAAACCGCAATTACTGCAAGAGTGTTCGAAATGGGTCAATTTTTATGAACCACGCCGGAACAAAACTCACTTGGGAGGAGTTGTTTTTGTCTTTAGCTTAAACAAGGCAGTACTCGTACGTGGATAATTCAATTAGTCCTTTCCTCACATGGAGCCTTTCCTCTACAAAAAACCAAAAACAAAATTTGGACAATTTTTGCACGCTACAGATTCTTAGATGGTGAGAGATTTAATCGATCAACTCTAGATGGTGGGAGATTATGGAACTTTCTATGGTACTCGGGAGTTTTTATGCTCCCAAGATTCTGTGGTCCACAAGTAAAGGGGGTGAGAGAATGTTTTTAGCAGAGAGTTTTTGATAGAAATTCTGTAATATACTTGATGTATGGGTGCTTCATGTTCTATGACATGATATGGACCATAGATGCAATTTAATGGTTCAAAATTTATGATTGGTTACTTGAGTAATAAGTAATAATTATATTATTAAATAGTGATGATGAAAAAGAAAAATATAAAAAAAATAACTAACTACAATTAAACCATGGTTAACCTAATTCAAACAAGTAAAAAAGCAACTAATACGCTTGATAAATTATGAAGACAATCTTCTGGATATAGTTTTGAAATATCAAAAAATGCTTCTATCAATCATAGTCAATTTTTTGATATCACTATCTTTTAAGTTTAACCATAGTTAACTAATTAAAATATTAATTATATTTTTTATTAAGCATTATAATTTTAGTTTAACTCATTATTAATTTATTCATAATTTTTTATTTTAATTTAATAATAAATCATATGTAAAGCACACTAAAACATAATGTATTAGTATACCTGGAGTACTAAAGCCGATCCGAATATATGGGATAGGAATAATTTAATTTAAGGGTGAAGAGTAAAAGAATTTAGATACGAGCTGAGTTTTATCAAATTTTCTGGAGATTATGTCGATCGAGCTATATATATATATCGTTGAATATAAACAAAGGGAATGCTTGTTTTTTTGGTCCGATAACAAAGGGAATGTTGACCAGCATAAAAGGATACCTTTTAATGTTGCGCATGATACACGCATCGATTGCATTCTGTTCTCTTCGGTCTCTACTCATTAATTGCTTTGAGGTGCATAATCGCATGTGAGTCTTGCCTCTGTTGTGTGTGTGCATGTGAAAACAAAAAGAGAGAGCAAAAGCTTTTAGACATATTATGCATGTGATGCACGACCGCGGTCCGGACGAGAGCACTAAAGCAAAAGTGGCCCGTCATTTGCTTTATAGTTTATACTTTTATCTTATCAAAAAAAAAAAAGGGTCCTTGACCTATAAGCCCAAATTTGGGGAAATATTTCTCATCCACCCCACTAAAAAAAACAGGTGCCCATTCACCCTATTTAATCCCTAAATGAGGCGAAACTACCAAAATCTCCTCATAAGTTTTAAAAAATTACGGATCTACCATTGAAGCCCCCCCTCTCTCTTTCCCGTCGTCTCTCTCTCACCCGTCGGCCTCCTCTTTTTTCTTCTCTTCGATTCTCTTTTCTCGTTGGTCTAATTGGGAACTTGAGACCATATCTGTAATCTCCTCAAACACACGAAGCCGGCGATACAAGTTTCGAGCGCCGACGTTGCCGGAATCGAAAATCCCGATCGGAAATTCTCTCATATCCGGCGACGTCTTGGCTACCCACGACTATCGACGTGACCACCGTCACGAGACGAACCTCCCGGTACCCTTTTTTCGACGTGAAGTGGCCGAAAAACGGCGTCGACTCCGGAGCTGTCGCGGTAGAGGAGAGAGAATCTGGTAAAAATTTAAAGCAGTCTTGGCCTAGATCTGATCTAACGGCTACCAATATCCCATGCATTAATATAAAATTAACGGTCCAGATCTTACTTTTATTGAAATAAACGAACCAGATGCACCGCCATCATTTTCTTCAATTCTTAACTTTTTGAAATTTAAAATAAATAGCGCCGCTATCTGAAAAATTCCCCGAAAATTTTCATATACTCCTCGTGACATGTAATATATTATCGAGTTGTCAAAGGGCCAATAAAAAATTTCATCAAAATTTCGAGGAATTTTTTGAACTCCCGGGCTATTTTAAATGATTTTCGAAAAATTGAATTTCTATTGAATGCTCAATAGAACTCTATTGAGTGCTCAATAAAATTTTGTTGGTATTAATGAAGCTCGATAATATCTTATAAATTTTTTTCATGCCATAACTCCAATTTAAGGACTTAAAAAAATTTCGAGTAATTTTTTGAACTCTCGAGCTACTTTTATTGGACGTACAATTGAAATTCTATTGAGTGGACAATAGAACTCAATTGAGTGCTCAATAGAACTATATTGAGTGGACAATAGAATTATATTGAGTGGTCAATAGAACTTTGCTGGTAGATTATTAATGAAGCTCGATAATATCTTAGAAAAAAAATTTCATGTCGTAACTCCGATTTAAGGACTTGAAAAGAGTTTTGAGGAATTTTTTGAATTTTCGAGCTATTTTTAATGAATTTCGGAAGTTTGGAATTCTATTGAGTGGACAATATAACTCAATTGAGTGGTCAATAGAACTTTGTTGGTAGGTTATTAATGAGACTCGATAATATCTTAGAAATTGTTTTCATGTCCTAAATCCAATTTAAGGACTTGAAAAAATTTCGAGGGGAATTTTTTGACCTCCCAAGCTATTTTTAATAATTTTCGGAAGATTAGAATTCTATTGAGTGGTCAGCAGAACTCTATTCAGTGCTCAATAGAACTCTGTTGGTAGGTTATTAATGAGGCTCGATAATATCTTAGATATTATTTTCATGTCGTAACTCCAATTTAAGGACTTGAAAAAGTTTCGAAGAATTTTTCGAATTCCCGAGCTATTTTTAATGATTTTCAAAATATTAGAATTCTATTTAGTGGTCAGTAGAACTCTATTGAGTGGTCAGTAGAATCTCTTGAGTGCTCAATAGAACTCTATTGGTAGGTTATTAATGAGGCTCGATAATATTTTAGAAATTATTTTCATGTCGTAACTCCAATTTAAGGACTTGAAAAAATTTCAGGAAATTTTATGACCTGAGCGATTTTTAATCATTTTCGAAAGTTTGGAATTATGTTATCAAGGATAGTTATGAATTTTTCTGAATATTTTTTCACCAAAAATCTTCAATTTGAGAACTCGAGAATAAAATACACGTCACAACGAGTTAGTGGGAATTTTCGGAGAATTTTTCGTACTCCCGAGCTATTTTTAATTATTTTTAGAAGTTTGAAAATATATAAAATTATTTATTTAAAAGAAAATAGAAATGGTGCGATCTGGGCCGTTAGATTGGATATAGACCAGATCAGTTCAACCCGAACGGGTTGAGACCCGCGAGGCCGCATCTGACCAGGCGGTTTCTCCGTCGTCCGGCCATATCACGGCACGACATGCACTACAAAAAAAAATTGTATTAGCTACGGCAGTTAGCATCGGCACAAAAATGTCGTCGCTAATAGCCTTAAATTTGCTACGGAAAACATGGCGTCGCAAATATAAAAGTGATTTGCAACGGCAAATGAATGCCGTCGTAAATAAATAACTCAATTGCGACAGCATTTTGTTTCCGTCGCTAGATTTTTTGGAATTTGGCTACGGCTGTTGATTTGCGGTCGCTTACTTTTTCCCCCCCAATTTTTTTTAGTATTCCCTCCTTACTTGTTTTGCACATTGACCCTATATCCTCTAGGACCTCTACCCCGTCTCTCTCACTTTCTCTGCACTCCCTCTGTCTCGCCGGTAACCATGGAATCCAGTCACTGGCAAGCAACACCGCCCTTACCAAGATACTCAGAGCTCGATGCGAGCAAAACCCAGCCCACCAACTCACCATGCACTTCCTCAAACCGCCGCACACGCAGCGAACAGTCGCAGCGCCACCGCTGGGCTGGTTCGATTGTTTCCGGCCACGATCCGACATCACCGTCACCAAGGATTGATTCCTGAGCCTCCGATCAACCAATCCGGCGAAACCCCTTCGCGATTCGATGCCGGAGAACGACTGTACGAGTCATCTCTCTCCGCCACGACTCCACCGAACGCAGCCGTCTCCTCCGGCCATTTCACGGCATGAAAGCTGTGCCAAAAGTTCCGACTTGGTGAGGTAAATAAAATGGTGCCAGTGGCTTGTCAAATCGGCGACTGACGAAAGAGAATCGAAGAGAAGTAGATCGCGATTTTCGGCGGGTTTTTTTTGACGATTTCCGGCGACTCATGCCGCCGTTTTCTTCGAGTCAGGTATGAAAACTCATAAGCTCTTCGAGTTCTACACGTTCGTAGTCTTGAAATTCTCTTTTGGTTGAGGATTGGAGATTTGCTGTTTTGGGTTGTGAGGCGGTGGTTTGTTCACTGTACACGGCGACTATTTTGGGTCTTTCTTGGCCTAATTATTGTTTGTTTGTTCGAATTCGGTGTCTATGAAGCTAGAAGAGGCCCAAAGGTTGCAGCCTCCTAGTTGGTGAATCGGAAACAGAGCTTTTCGTGCACTGTTTTGGTTTCATCGTTGCTCCGTTTTGGTTCGACCACTGTGTTCTGGTTACTTTTTTGACGCAGGTAATGATTCGAATTTCGAATGAAGTTTGGACAGTGGCTAATCTGTTGAATGCTTGAATGATATTGAAATTGGGTTAAATTGATTATTTGATCGTATGTGTTGCGAATCGGTGATGAGGTTCAGATATTTAAAATGTCCGATATGTTTAATGTTGGTGTGAATTGATTGAAATTATAGCCATGCTTTCGTTTTGGAATATGCTGTTACTGGGATTTGACTATATCCTAGAATGGTCATGCTAGGTGTTTGATTTTTGGGATGCTTGGTACATGTTTGATTGTTGGTATGGTCTTTGCTCTTTGTACAGATGCATCTTCTTGTTGTTTTGTTTTTAATTTGTTCTGGTGAATTAATGGTTTCTTTCTTTTCTTGGCTTTCAAATAATATTGAGGTAAAGAAGCAAAGTGCATGCTCAATACATTTTGGCAATAGGTCTGACCAGTATGGTGCTTTCAAGGTACTACTACTAATTTTACAACTTTTTACTCTATGTTTCTTGTTTTTTCTCATTCCCATTTTGCATATTAATTTTGACTTCGATCTTCATTCTCTAGTATGCATTTACTGCTATGATTTTATATATCTTGCCTCATTTATTTTGTAGTATACATTGCATATATAGCAGCCAAGCTTCTTTTCCTTTAATTAATATCAAGGTCCGGTGCAACACCAACACTTAACCAAAAACAAAGTGTAGAAAAGCCAATTTTTTTAAATTTGTCTCTCTACTTTGCATTAATATTTTCTCTTTGCTGTTCATTTTTCTCTTCTTCTAATGAGCTCTTGTATATAGTTTCTTTCGTGAAGAGTATGTTAGTTATCCTATAGTACAAGAAACAATTGGTATTTGTGGGCATTAGCCTTAATTTCCTCATGTTTGTTATGCTTGATTGTCGAGTTTGGCTTGGCAGAAATTTGATTTGGACACCCATGTCTCATTGCAACTCCTAGCTCTCTGTTCTGGTGCAGTGTTGCTTGATGTTGTGTTATTTTTTCTTGGGCAGCTGGGCTTGTTATGGTTAGTAACTTCTATTATATTTTTCTCTTGGCTGGTGGTGCTTGGGCTCTTGTTTCTTGGGCAGCTGCAGCTAGGTACTTAATGGTTTATGAAAATATGTTGCAGCATTGTTTTGAAAGTACTTTGCCCTTCATTTTGTTTTGGACACCCATTCTTGCTTATGAAAATCCTATTAACTCTGCTTGTTCTCAAAAAAGGTACTTCCTATTCTTGATTATCTAAAATTAAGCATGAGTCTTGACAAGGTAATCGTGATTTACTTTATAAGACACTGATTACATAACATTTTATTTTAGTTGTATGAAGAATGTGTCATTTACTTTATAAGACACTGATTAATGAGAGTATTAGTGAAAGAAGTGTTATTGCTTTGTAGCTCAATTACAGTCCTACTAGTCCTACTACTGCTTAGCTTAAACTCCAACTTTTGCTTATGATATTGTTATACTTTACTTGCTAGTTTTTTTTTTGCCCTTGTATAATTGTTTTCTTCCTGCAATTTGGAGGTATTGAGTGCCATATTTCTTTTGCAAGTCAGCTTTGGATTGTGGCTGTGGATTCAGACAAGAAGATGGAGAAAAAGAAGCTTCCCAATCACCTTAGTAGCTCACAGTTTGCATGATGTTATATTTTGCATATCGAACATCAATTTTATGTATTTTAATTTTGTGAATTTGTATTTTGAATATTGGTGAAGATGTATGAAATTAGTGTAGAAGAGATACAATTAATTCTCCCATTTGTATAGCAAGATGTATGAAATCAATAAAAGAAATACAATTCTCCCATTTGTATAGCTTTTTAATTGGAAGGAAAAAAAAAATTTCTGGTGTGCAAATTTTTTTATACATTTTGCCAAAAAAAAAAAAAAAATTTATATTAAAAATTCACACTTTGCGACGGCATAGTTTCCGTTGCGGTAAGTGGCGTCGCTATTGCTATTTTGTGACGGCTTTTTGCAGTCGTAGAATTATTGCAACGGCAAGACTTTCCCGTGGCTAATGCTCTTGCGATGGCGAACTGCCGTCGCGAATAGCATTAGCGACGCCACCATTTGCAACCGAAGCTTTGCCGTCGCCTAGCCGTCGCGAAAAGTCATTTGCGACGGCAAAAGAGCTTTTAGCGACGGTTTGTTGCCGTGGCTAAAGCAATTTTTATTTGTAGTGATGGGTGCCGTTCGACTCATCTAGGCGGCGTGACCAAACCCCCGGAAAAGGATTGGCAAATCGGAGACGATCGACGGCGATTTTAAGGAAACAACAATCCCGTATTCCGACGGTTTTCGAGTGATTTTCCGGCGACTCCGATCATTATTTTTGACAAATTTGGTATGAAAATCCACCCTCTTGTCGAGACCTACGTGTTTTTAAGTTTAGATTCGACATTTGATTCATATTTGAAGAAGTCGAAATTTGAAGAAAAAAAATGTGCTTGGGTAGCCCGACGGGATGAACGCATGGGTTTTTTTTTTCTTGGCATGACGCAGGGGCAAAATTGGAACAAAAAAGTCGTAAAAAATTGGGCCTTCATATTTTTTCCCTTGGTGGGAGTAAAATAGGCCCAATTTGGGGCTAGTGGAAAAAAAAAAACACTTGTGTTAGTGGGAAATATAAGATGAGTTTTTGTAGCTATTGGTTATTTCCCTAAAAAAAAATAGTTTATACTTTTATATATAGGCTGCATGGATAAGAAAAAGGAGCTGCATTTGCACCAAAAAAGAAAAGAAGAAACAGCTGCACGAAGAGACGCAGCGTAGGCCCCGACTGTGAGGAAATAAAACAAGATAGAAGAAGACTAGACAAGTACAAAGTGGGTCACGCAGAGAGAAAGAGAGAGAGAGAGAGAGAGACAGTAGAGGAGCCAGGATTGTATGTCTGAAGGCATAAGTGAAACCATTGAATTTTTATTCATGCAATTTGTATCTAATACAACACTAATTACGATGTATTTAGATGAAAGAAAAAAAAAAGAGAATTTAATTAAAATTAAGGATTTTATAATTCTTTTTATTGAATTTTAGTGTTTTGCTTTAATATTTAGTGAAATTAGTAATTTATATGAAAAATAATCGTATAATTTGAAAAAGACAAATTTTTGACTTGAATTCCTCCTAAAATATGTATCTTTTCTAAATTTCTCCTAAAATAAATATTTTTTATGAATTTCTCCGGTGTCATTTTCGATGTAGTTTTACTTCTTATAGTGCTCTTATGATATTTAATTTTAAAATAATTTTTATATCTATCTGTTGTATTTTTTTTGTTATTAATATAAATTATTTTCTTCATATAAAAAAAACGGTCACATTGGATCAAAGAAACTACTCTTTATTCACCGAAAAAAAAACTACTCTTTTTAAAAAAAAATCACCAAAAAAAAATGAAACTACTCTTTTTTTTCTAGTGGCATTTTTTAATTCCATTAGCTAACTGTAACTCTTGAGATCTAGGTGGTTGCTCGCAAAAGTTTTTTTGAATCCTAATAAGCTTTAACCGAGAAAAAATGTTATGTCAGCCAATGAAAAAGAACTATGTCATCCACGCACCAACTATTTAAGCCGCCTTCATTCACATCTAACAATCCCCGATTTTAAAGTAGCAAATTCCTTTTATCAATTTATATCGAATGGGTGGGATTCGACAAGATTCTTAGTTTCAAAGTTAAAGATGAACAAAAAGAAAGCGATAATATATAATCAAAAAAACAATCAAATGGCGTTCTCATAGAATTAACAAGGGGAGAAAGTTAAGAGAGTAACATGGGCAGCTCATTAATTGGTTCATAATGGGGAGCACATGAATCAAAAAGCATGCATATATCGATCCAATCTTAATTCCTTAATGACTAGATTTCATCATCAGTTGTCCCACAAGTTGGGTATTAGAGCATTCTCGCCATGTTGTCAACTAGATCTAGCCCCCAAAAGCAAAAACAAATCAAGAAATCAATTGCACCCATCCATTCTTACCATGTCCCAAATCAACATGGGCAATCCTTAGGTTAATTCCAGCCTCAGCTCTTAACCCAATTGCTAAGTGCCAAACTCAAAATGTGGCATACTCACGACATAAAAAAAATGATCAAATTAAACAAAAAGAGTTAGCAAAAAATGATATCAAATGTCTAAAAACCTTGAAACCAAAAGAAGAAAAGAGAATCTAAAATCTTTCATTTTACAACCACACCAAATTTTGCATTGCTAGTTGCGAAAAAAAAAACAAATTTTTTCTATCAATTGAAACAAAAATGTTGGTTGTGTCTTGAATGATGTTGGTGTTTGTGTCTTTCATATTTGTAATAAAATAAAAGAATTTGTGATTAACCTTGTCCCAGCCCCAATAAATGGAAACAATAATAAAAAAGTACATAAATAATAATTGATCCCGTGCCCTAAAGCCCGAGAGTCCTTGACCCAGTGCCCCAACGGGTGAAAAATGCTCTTAGCGCAGCACTTTTCCTCTTTTGGTTGCTTCACCTGAGAGTGTGACTAAATCCACAGGTACGTGAGGGAGCCATACCCCTAATGTTGGCAATATATAAAAAGGAAAAGAAACTAGGTAGAGGTGGAAAATTCTGCAATACTTCTATATGACCACACTCATATTCTTCCGTATATCACTTCCAAATTATAACATATTTAATTTGGGATCGACTATCCACTCGATCGATCATCTAACAAGCTAGATATGATTATGTATCCTATAAAGAGTGGAAATTGAATGGGCATAAAATTGATGGACATAAATACCTTTATAATTAATTGGTAGTCTTATTATTAAGAGAATCTCCAAAAAATAATTAAAAGGAGATTTTAATAATATTATAACTATCTTATATAAAAAATCATTTTTAACAAAATATCTAAACTAAAGTTAAATTTAATTTTTTGTTAAATTGATAGCTAAATTTAGTAAGAAATTATAAATAGCTAAATCAGTACCTATATTTCTCTTATATTTTTTTCTATATGTTAATGTATTATTTGATGAAAAATTTTATATGCCTAATAAATAGTTAGTGTCATTGAAATGAAATTGTTAAATTGCTAGCTAAATTTTATTTTTATAGATATTTTAATTTAAAAAAGATAAAATGATCATTTTTTAATTCTAACGTGAGGGAGCCATACCCCTAATAAATTATTTAATTATATTTCTATTATCAATAAATTATATCTACTTCGGAGGGGAGTTTTGGTACTCCGAAGTACCGTAGACAACTCTGAACTAGTTGAGGCATATTAACATTTTAATGATAAAAAAGTATGTTGGAATCATTCTAATATTGAACTGTTGAACCTTTTTTTTTTGAAACAAATGAACGACTATTTTAATTAAGAACTGTGGCGAAGTACATGGGGGGGACATAAAACCTGAACCCCTTAAAAATAAAAGAGAACAACCTAATGAAAGGAGTCTCCGATACATCCACGTACTCAAATGAGCACATACTAACATGACATAGAGCGCAACTGCCTATATCCACTGCTTTGAAAAAACGGTCACTACCTGGAAAGACAAAGTCCGAAGAACGCATAGGATCTTCGATCGGTACAGGTTTAAAAACAGCTATTCCAGAATGAGGTCGTCCGGAATTAATACCGGCGACCCAATATCTCATCCTCCCACTAGGAGGCAGCGTCCAATTCGCTATGACCCGCCGCCACCCTAGGACAGGATTATCACTCCCAAAGAAATGTTCAATGAACATACTTTTCATTTTCACACTCGGAGGCAACAACCATTTAATAATAGCATGCCACCTCACAATGACAGATAGTGCACAGCGGGTGCGATAACCGGACCAAGAACTAAAAAGCTTAAAACCACGAGGGAAGCAACTGCAAAGTAAAACTAAAACAAAGTAATAATAAAAAAAGCTTGAATTGTTGAACCTTATTTGACCTAAAGCTTAACGAATCTTTATCATTAAGGTTCAAATTATTCGTTAACTCACGCCGTTTCTCTTCAATTCCTCGACCTGCCTTGTATTTCTTCACCTGCAAATCCCAATTCTCCATCTGCTCAGAACTCCAAAATTGAAACCTTAATCCTTTAAGAAGGCATAGATTCCAAAAGAAAGAGCAAAAGGAAACATAAAACTAAGGTTTTGGTTTCGGTAGGTGAGTACTGAGTATGTCAACTTTGAGAGGAAAAGAGGGGGTCGCCATCTGAAGAAGGTGAAAGGCAATTTGATGAAAAAAAACTTGGAACAAGTTTGATCTGATTTGTTTCTTGGTCTGGACTTTTTGGTGACTTTTTGTTTCTTGGTTTGAGAGATGAAGATTTTGACTTGCTTCTCAGCTCTACGAGGAGAGAGATTGAGAAACTCAGAAAAGAGAGATGGAGGAGAGAGAAACTAAATCTGCCATGTCAAATATATCTCCTCTCGCTGCCAATTTGATTCGGGAACCTATTTCTCTCATCATTGACTCACACAGCACAGCAGACAGATAGCTCTTCCTCTCTCTCTTCGTGAAACCAGTCTGCGCAGTCGACCAAAGATGATCACCTGGCACCTCCTGAATCGCTTCTCTCCTTCGAGCTCCCTCTCTCTCTTAGTTTAACGACCGTGAATTAACGACAAAAGCAGTGAAAACAGAGATTTTTATTTCTTTAATAAAAATGTACACGTGTCAGATTCTTATTGGTTACTTGGGGAGGGGGTGGATGTGTGCGCGTGGACCTGAAAATTTTCCTTTTAGTAAAGCATATTTCCCAAAATAAAAAGTTAACCTTAATTAATCCAGAAAGCTTAGTGACTTGTTAAAGTAGGCTATTTTTATAGTGGCCTACGAGAGGAGATAGAAAAGAATCTAATTGAGGTATATAAGGCACTGATATCAGGCCTCCCTATACTTCGAGGCTATTAACTGCTTAGAGACTATTGTTCTAACAGAGAAAGGATCTGCAACAACCTCGAAGCTAGTTCAAACTAGTGAGGGGTTGGCTGCAAAGAAAAGCCAACCACCAAATTAATCAAACCAAACCATATACTCCATCTGTAATTAGCTATTGTACAAGTCAAAAAGCAGCTAGCAGTAATTAAGATTCTTGTTGGATCTACAGATCGATATGGCTCGTGGAAAGGTTCAGATGACGAAGATCGAGAACCCGGTGCACCGACAGGTCACCTTCTGCAAGCGCCGAGCAGGGCTCCTGAAGAAGGCAAAGGAGCTTTCTGTGCTGTGCGATGCAGATGTAGGAGTTCTGATTTACTCCTCCCATGGAAAGCTCTTTGAATTAGCCACCAAAGGGTCTTACTCTATCTATCTCTCTATTGTTAATTTCATAGCTAGCTAGCTAGGTTTTGCAATAGTTATTTATTATGGAACAGCGGAACTTAATTGGTTGGTTAAATGTTTGCTTATTATGCTAGAACCATGCTAGGGCTTATTGAGAGGTACATGAATATGAAGGCTGCTCGAGAACCTCAGGCTGAAACAGCCATTGGAACACAGACTGTGGTACGATATATATATATGTATATATATAAATCACTCTCTCAGCTCTTTTACTAGTTTTTTTTTTACACGGCAAAGCATCAAGCAAGACTGTTAAGTACATATGAAACGATGCGAAAGTTCTAGAGTACACTCGCTTACTCAAGCTCTCTAATCTTACACCCTTGGATTGGATGACTTCTTTTTGGTCCTAAAAATCTAAAAATTCCCCATTAATTGTGGAGCGATCCGGGAGTTTTGGTACTCCTGATTATTAAAAAGGCAAGATAAATTATTTAGAAAGGTAGTGCAGGTAGCATGCCATAATTATTAGTAATTCATTCTTATAAGACTAGAAAAAAATAATTAAATACACATACAGTGCACCCTCTTATTTGCCAGAATATTAAAAAAAAAAAAAACATAAACACTAATATTATATCTTTTTCATGTCAAAATATTATGGAAGATCCGAACATCTCTTCTAAGCTTTAGTTTTTCAACTATGTTTTTGTGCGGGTGAGACTGTTACCTCCACACATCAATACTATCTAATTATTAGATAAGTCCTCTTGGCATATAGGTATAGTTGAACTGTATTTTTGTGGTTGATCATAGATCCAATTAAATAAAGTTCAACGGGTGCGACACAGTTACCTCCATGCACACATCAATAATATCTAATTATTAGATAAGTTGCCTTGGTATAGTTGAATTCAACAAGAATAATTTATTCATGTCCCTATATATAGTGGACATACACATCAATAATATTTAATTATTAAATAAGATCTTTTGTATAGTTGAATTCAACAACAATAATTGATTTATGTCCTGTATGTAGTGGATATACACATCAATAATATTTAATTATTAAATAAGTTTTTTGGGTATCGTTGAATTCAACAAGAATAATTGATTCATCCACTATGTGTAGTGGATATATATAAAAAAATCATCACCACAAACACGTAGTAATGGCCTTCATTGAGTCCCTAGCTTATCGATAAGTAACAAAACAAATTAACAAGTTTACTCGTAGTTAAGATCAATATATGGGGTATTTAATGATAAATTGTAAATTGCGCCAAAAAAAACACACAAGTTTCTGAAGATTTGTTGACCAAAAAAAAAAGTCTTTGAAGATTTCTGGTCTAACAACATAATGCCAAGCGTAGCAATCCAGTCCAATTTTAAGAGTGCCAAATCTAGTTTATGCATATGTGTAATGCATTGGTCTACTATTTATAAATTTAATTCCTTTTAAAATTTTATTGATGTAGGAAGCAAAAAAGGAGATCAACTTGCTGAAACAGGAGATTGAAATACTTCAGAAAGGACGTTTCACGTATAATAATGAGCGAACCTCTCGAAGTTTAAATATGTTTTGAATATATAAGGAAACAATGAAATAAATTTTGGAAAACAATTTGAATTATATACGTGAAAACACTACTGCGCGCAGGTATATGTTTGGAGGAGGTGCTGGGACAATGTCTTTGGATGAACTTCAAGTGCTTGAAAAAGATCTTGAAATTTGGATTTACCACGTACGTTCAGCAAAGGTACGTATATGAGCTTTTTTTTTTCATGAATAATTTATATATAAATATGTAGTTGAATTGATCCTGAGCCTATATATGGTCAATTCATAAACAACAGATGGATATTTTGCTCCAAGAGATTCGACTGCTGAGGAATTCAGTAAGTTTTTATCACTTTTCACTTCCTAGTGTGTCTTTAATTACTTTTTCTGTTTCCTTATAATTAATGTTTAGTTTCTCACAAAAACTATATTCATGTTTTGAAGGAAGGACTGCTGACAGCTGCAAATAAGTACCTTCAAGACAAGGTAATGGAAAAGTCGTATTCAAGGTCTTTTAGTTATGGAAACCATATATGCATGCTATTAATTTGTTCTTTCACTCGAGTATCACTGAGTAATATTTATATTGTTCTAATCCAGATTGAAGAAAACAGTGGAGTCACTAACCTTATACCAATGGCATCTGATAGTCCATATCCATTAACCATACCAAGCGATGACATAAATTCAATTTTAGGAAGCTATACTTTGGCTTGAATTAGCAATGAGTAGTACGTACGTCTGATCTTACTGAAAGGGGAACGTTATTGATCTTGCTGGAAAGTGAAAGTTCTGGTAATAAAACATTATGAACGTTTGTATCTATGATAATCTTGTTACGTACCTTGGTTGCATGTCACTACGTTGCTGTAATGTATAATTAATATGGTGTTGCTGATCGAATTACACTAGTATTGTAATTTGATGATGCCTATTATTAATTGGTACAATATTGGTGTGGTTTTCTATTAATTAAATCATCTTGATTTATTGATATTTTTCTCTAGTGGAATAGTTGGCAATATCATTCAAATTAATTCAAATTAAACCCAGCTTGTTGTGAAGTGAAGAGAACAGATAGAGGAAGGGCAGAAAATAGCAGAAAAATATATTGATAGTATATTACTCTATTCACATTAAGTACATATTTATTATTACATGAGTACTATAATAGAATAGGAAACAATCAGAGAGTAATTGATGATGGGTAATCAATCGGTGAGTACTTTTTGTCAATTTGGATGAGTAATTTTTACGAATAAAAAGTCAATTTGGATCATGAGAAACGGGAGCAACTGGAGTACACCGATGCTCGTCACATGGTTATTTTCAATGAATACGGATGTGACTGCCGAGTGCAAACTTCTTTTTTACTCTCTACAACCCAGTAAACTCTGAAAGTTATCTTTCTATGATAGTTTGATGCCTCTGTTCTTCCATTCATAAATGTTCAAGAATTAAAATTGACTTTTCTTACGAAAATTAATGGGTCTTAAAACATTCATTAAATTTCTACCCTACCGTATTGCTTCCAGCCTTTCCATGGAGATCCCATTCCATATTGAAAAATTTGCCATGTCCATGAAAAATATAGGCTTTCTCCTCACTATGCCCCCGAAATGATTCCAGTAGAGGAGCTTCTGCAGAGGCTTCTCTCTCTCAAAAACTATAACCAATGTCTAACCTGATTAAGTAATAATGTTAGATCCAAAAGGAACCAAAATCAAAATCAAAATCAATCACTAAACTTGCAATAGACCCATTATTCCTTTTTATAGTAAGGAGAAAGTTTCAAAATTCACCATTCATCAATCCCTGATTGAAATTTAGCACGGAATGGCCTAAGCAAAGAAAACCCAGAAAGTTGGCAAATTCTGCAAGGCACCAGAAAGTTGTTGATCAGCCACAGTAATTGTTGAACCATTCAAATAAAGATTATATCATATTACATGATAGAGTCGGTATTGACTTTGATTGGGTTCATGAAGATTGGCTCCGGAACATTTTTGGTTGGATAGGTAATGAGAGGGTAAAAAAGGAACAATGTTTTATTTCTTCAGCGGCAAGCCGGCAACATCGGCTATTATGTCGCTACTTAGCTGAAAATCAACCACGTGGTCGGTGTAACTTACAACTGGTGCATTCCAGAA
The DNA here is from genome assembly GCA_030142095.1 of Rubus idaeus. NCBI lineage: Eukaryota > Viridiplantae > Streptophyta > Magnoliopsida > Rosales > Rosaceae > Rubus > Rubus idaeus. The sequence goes on from CM057968.1 coordinate 5,489,472, forward strand.
TCCTCCCATGAGAAACAATGAAAATGGTCTGATCTGCAGAAAGCGTATTTACAAAAGCAAGTTCAGAATAGTAGCAAAGTTCCTACCTCAATTTCAGAAAAGCATGCATAGTAATCGACACATGCCAGAAGAAGCAAACAAAATCATTCACAGATGATGAATCAAAGACGAAAAGAGTACGTAACATAACAACAAAATTACTTAAAAATTAGAACCAACCTTCTCTTTTACCTTATTCAAGGTTCGAGGAAAATTGTTTGTACCGGTCTATAGTTTCGCGGAAGTGTAGTTTTGTACTAAAATAAACTTTGGATGATAACTACATTGGTGGTATGTACGTGTGTCAGGGATATGAAGAGAAAGATGATTACCAGTTGAACATCAATTCATCGGGCTGTGGTCGGATACATGGAGTGCTGTCTTCATGAAATCGTAAAAAACAGGCCGAGAAATTCTGGGTTTTTTTGCCACCCAGCCTTGTACTTGATCTTCCTCATTTTTACCATCACCCCTTTTCTTCAAAAATATTCGGCAAAGAACCACCCCATTATTTACCGGCACCTCATGGCTCTGCAACAAAACAATAAAACAGCAATTATTAGCATCAACGTTCGAAATGGATCAATTCTTGTCAACCATGCGTGCGGGAGTAAAAGCTCACTTTGGACTTGTTTTTATCTTCAGCAAAAATAAGGCGATACTCGTGCATAATCCAATCGGTTCTAGTCCCATGTGGAGGTTTTCCTATGTAAAAAACCAGAATCTTCTTCATCCCCATAACTTCGTCGCCTATGGAAGCCACAATTTGCTTGTCTAAACCAGTTGCCTTCCAATACCCAGAACCAGTTGCTCTGTTTAGTCTGTTTCCAATTCGGTATTTGGCATCCTTAGTGATGAAGAAATACCTCTCTTGCTCCATGTCACCTAAACCCGCAAACTAATTTTCATTAATTATAATCAACTACTATCCATAGCATTATAATTTATCTCAATAGAAATGAAAACTCACTCAGATAAATTCAAGTTTGAGATAAGTGGAGAGTTATTATTATTATTTTTTTAAAACCTGGCAAATCCCAAGGATCAGACTTGCAGACTTGAATCTCAGGAATGATGGAAGCAGGCCAAGAGCATGAGAACACCTTGCATTTCAAGTATTGAAAAACAAGTTCGTCGTCTGTGGGATGAAATCGAAAACCAGGTGGTAGCTTCAGCTCTTCATTCCTCACCAAATTGAGCTTCTCCATTTCGAATGAAAATTGATATATTCCATCAATGTTAAAAGATTATATATATATATATATATATATCGTTGTATCGCTATTCCGGGTTTTGCGATATGTGTTTCATAATCTGAAACAATTTGATGTGAAAATAAAAGAAAATGATATTTGGTGAACGAAGAATTAGAAAGTGGAACCCATTGCATCTTGGGTGAAGAAAAAGATCCAAGAAGAACTGAAGAAGAGCAGAGTGGTGCAGAAGACGATAAGAAAAATGAAAAATTAAATAGAAGAGGGAGAGTAGTGCAGGGGTGAGAAAAAGAGGAAAAACAAAAAGTGGAAGAAGGTGAATGGAGGAAAATAAAGTGGGAGACAATGACATAAAAGGAAAATTCTGGAATACACCGATTGGTAGCCTACACCGATGACGTGGCCGAATGTGAGCCATTCATTTCATAAAGTAGAGACAGAAACTGACTGGATGTTAACTTGTCTAGTTAACAGAAATTGAATGGCTGGATTTGTCTGAGGTAAAAACTGAGCGGCTGGGATTTGAGATTGGTAAACTCTCCTCCATCTTCACGAAAGCTGAGAGAGATCAGAGATGTATTGATTTTCTTCTTCATTTCTTTCGATTAACCAAAACATCCCTTGACGAACATTAAAGCTTGAAGTTTTGCGATCGTTGATCCGTTGAATTCCAACATCATTTAGTTGCATCGGTATTCCTCTCTTCTCCATTCTTCAATTTTTTGGAGAATTGAGAGAATTTGGTGTTGGTCGCCATGTCCAGGAATTGGAGGGGTTTTTATGTTATTTTGTGGACAATTGGGTTGGTTTCTCCAATTAGGTCGACTATAAGAAAATTGGGACGAGATTTTACGGACACGGCGGCTTCCTTGATCTTATTCCATGTGTCTTTCTTTCCAATCTGCTTTCCTTCTTTTGCTCCTCTTTCTTTGCGTCTTTGATTTGTACAAAAATCTCATACAAATTACAGTTTCGGGTTGATCAATTTGATAATTCTTTCGTATTTAACCATGAATTAACTTTTGGTTTGGATTTTTGGGTTATAAATTTGTTGGTGGTGAAAAGATAGTAAGATGAATGAAGGCTTGGTCGATCATTTTTGGTTGGAGACGAAGCATATTTAGACAAGGAAATAGAGATTGAGAGGATCACCTTAAACTTGGAGTGTGGTGGATAATAACCCATGATCAAAACAAATTAAAACAAAACCAAGGCCTTTTTGGTTTCTGCCTCTCCGTAAATTTGGAACCGAGATTGAGAAAGAACAAGAGAGAGATGAAATCCTGAGGAGATAATTTTCCGTTAACAACAGACAAGTTAACATCCACCATACAAATTTTGCCACGTGGCCGGTGTATACTACTAAACGGTGTATCCCAGCCGCTCCCGACATAAAAGCAGAAGTGAAAAAGGGTAAGAGACAGTCAGACAGGATACAAGTACAACTAAGTAAAATTCTGGAATACAGGGTAAATTATGGGAGAAAATTTGGTGCCGCCACCCAAATCTGTCCTTGGTTATTCTTGGCTTTGAATCTCATCCGTCCAATCAAAATCTGAAGGTATATAATGCTTCACGTTAGCACTTGACTAATAAAATAGAACAATTTGTCTTTTCCATACAAACTGAAGTTTGTTTTAATCTTTTTCCCGTCATCTTCTTCACTCTCTTCTTTGCCTCTTCGCCTTCACTTTTTTTTTTAATCAAGGTCTTTCGCGAAATTCATTCTATCATCAACAACCACAATAATCAGGTTGCAAACATATCAAATTGGTTGCTATATCGACTTCTTGGTATCAAATTGATTGTTGATGTAAGGGAAGAAGACCACTGTGACCTGAGCGCACTCACTGTCTGTCTCCCTCATTCTCTCCCTCTCTCTCTCTCTCTCTCTCTCTCTCTCTCTCTCTATATATATATATATATATATCTCTCTCTCATCAACCCAAAATCGGTCACTCTCTGTCTCTCTCCCTCGCTTCCCTTTTTTTCTTTTGAGATTTTGAGCTGGTCTGGGTTTATGACCATCATGATGGAATTGAGGAGCAAGGTGAGTTTAAGCTTTAGATTGTGACAAAGACCTTGCTTTCTGATATTTCTTTTCAAATTTGGGTTTTGGATTTTGGTAAATATTTTATGAAACTCATGCATTCCATGACTGTCTATATATCAGTGGCTCGAAGTAATTATTGAGAAGAGCTCCGTTAAGGCGTTAACTGCAAGGCGACTAAGACACCATTGTGGAGAAGTAGGTCGGCTGGTCCCAAGGTCAATCCCACTCGGAGATCCACCACCATTTTTTATTTGTGTGCTCTGCTCCTACTACTTTTGTTTTCATTTTGGGATTTTTGTGCAATTTTGATCCATTTTGTTATCCTTGGCTTTGTATGAAACCAAACCGGGTTAGAATTTTCTATCAATATTTACCCATTGCGATGAAAATCTGGATTTACTTGAACATAATGCAATTCGCGAAAGACCTTGATAAAAAAACTGTGAAGGAGAAGGCAAAGAAGATACCAAAGAATAGAATAGACTAATAGAGTGAAGAAGATGACGGGAAAAAGATTAAAACAAACGTCCGTTTGTCTTCAAAAGCCAAATTGTTCTATGTTATTAGTCAAGTGCTGACATGGAGCATTATATATTGCTTGAAGCCATATGTTTTTTGTTTAGCATGTTATAGATTGTTTGAAGTCTTCATGTTGTAATATTTTAATGTTTTAATGTTGTAGGAACCAAAATTAATGTTGTAGGAACCAAAATTAATGTTGAAGGAACAAAATGCTCCGTCACGTACTACGAAGAAAAAGTAAAGCAATCTAACTCAAATGAACATTATCTCAACGGCCCTTCAAAGTTCAAATTAACACCAACATGCGAAGGGGATTTTCATAATTATTTGTGTGAATTTCACTAATAGGAAAAAAAAACCTTCATACAATATATAAACTATCATCAAATGTAATTTTTGGTATTTAAAATTTCATAAAGAATTTGGTGATACTTGAACTATTCTTCCGTTAAGCATTATATATGGTACATACTATTAAATTATGTTAAGTGATTATGTGACATGAGTAAAAAAATTATTTTAATTATTTTATTTTTAAAATAAATTATAAAAAATAATTTAGATAATTTATCCACAATTCAAGATTAAAAATGAGAAAATTTATTTTTGTAATATAATTTATTGCCAATTTTTTTTATTCTAAAACGTAATTTAATTTTTTATTATATTAAAAATAATACAAATTTATTTTGATTTTAAAATTTTAGAATAAACTACATTATGCATGACATGTTTATTAATCTTAAGAGTAAAAATAATTTTTGCATCTTTAATAATGTTGAATGTTTGAGAGTAAAAACTCTAATTTGATCATGTTAATATAAACTTATTTATTTTTTATTTTTTAATTTAATAATAGAAAAATATTTAATTATTGTTTTGCCCATACTTTAGTAATTAAATTACAAATTTTACTCATACCGCATAAGTATTTAATGAAGTATTTAATCGTATATATGTACTATAATTAATGACTAATAGAAGAATAGTTCAAGTATTAGTAGATTTTTATGAAAATTCAGGAATCATATGGAAATTTTACCCTTTATTATATAATAATTGAAATGAAAGCTTCTACTACCGCGTACCCTTCCATATATTCCGGCCAGCTTCTCTCCAAAATCAAATTATTTACAAGTTAGTAACTAAATTAATTTCGAGTAATGCTAGAGACACCAAAAATTTATACCAAATAAAAGAGAAATATCCTCAAATTAATGACACCTGAATTTTCATGTGTGGATTCAAGTATTAGCACATTAGGGCCCAGGTGAATTATTAGCCAAAAAAAACTAGCTAGGTGAATTAATAAGCATATAGATCGAGGTCGACCGAGTTGATGCATCTGTGAGTCGTAATAGAACATACCTGGATAGACAAAATCACATCTCAATTCTCCATATACATCACACCAATTAATTATGGGTTTGGAACATGGCAAAAAAAAAAGCGTTCGGAACTTTATATAGATGGAATTTAATTTGGAGCATAAAGGCAGTATTATATGGTCCACCATGCACATTAATAGTTGGCCATCGACCAAATTTGCAAACGCATGCATATATAGTCACTACATACACATATTGATCATTATTCAAGCCAGGTCATCCATTCTACGTATGGATCCAAATCCTCTCCTTGGCTGCCTTCCCTCCTTGGCTTCCTTGGCTTTGGATCTGGTCCGTTCATCTAAAATCTGAGGGTTATTAAAATGACATGTCAGCAATTATGTTTTAAATGCAAACATCAACCATTTTCAACTTTGACGCCGTTTTTTTTGGCAAAGCTTTTCACTCATCTCCCTCTTCCTTCTCGTCTGTAAATCTTCTTCTTTCTCCCTCCCTCTCTCCACCATTCCCAGCAGCCAATTCTCTTCTCTCTTCTTCTCTTCAGCTTTTCTCCCTTCCTCCTTTCCTCTATTCTTCTTTCCTTCTCTGTTCGCCGCTCATCCCAAATAACAAGGAAGAACGACTCTTAAGTCTTACCCAAAAAATCCACTATAATTAACAGAGAGGGAAGAAAGACTCTTTACCCAAAAATCCAATCCGAATTACAAAACTACAAAGAGAGGAGTAGTACTTCCCTAGTTGTCATTTACTACAATTCAATACAAAACCCAGTTGGGGTAACAAATTAGTAACCAATCTTAGTAACACGGCTGTCATTATTCCTTCTCTGTTCGCCGCTCATCCCAAATCGGAGTGCTCAGTTCTACCATACTCATCCCAATTTGGGGAATACCACAGAGATTCGGCGGAATAATGGTCGGGAACGGAGACACGGATTTGAGAAGACGAAAGAGAGTTCGTGAGGGGGCTTGGCGCTGCCGGATTTGGTGGAGATGAACTGTGAATTGGAGATGGTGGCTACCGTGGTGGTTGTTGCGGTCAAGCTGGGAGGAAGAATAGAGGAAAGGAGGAAGGGAGAAAAGCTGAAGAGAAGAAGAGAGAAGAGAATTGGCTGCTGGGAATGGTGGAGAGAGGGAGGGAGAAAGAAGAAGATTTACAGACGAGAAGGAAGAGGGAGATGAGTGAAAAGCTTTGCAAACCAAACGGCGTCAAAGTTGAAATTGGTTGATGTTTGCATTTAAAACATAATTGCTGACATGTCACTTTAATAACCCTCAGATTTTAGATGAACGGACCAGATCCAAAGCCAAGGAAGCCAAGGAGGGAAGGCAGCCAAGGAGAGGATCTGAATCCAAGAGAGTTACATGTGACACTTATAATGTTCTTTCTTCTGCAAAGAGAATTGTTTATTCAGCATTTACATATGAAACTTATAATGTTCAATGTTCTAATAATTGATTGCTTACATATGTTTTGTGAACTAGTTACACCTTATCCTCCTTAATTACAATTGTTTACTTTATGTCACTGCAAGCAATTTGTAAGTAAGATAGTGGGCATCATACGGTCATTAAAGACTCAAATTAAATTAATGTTAAGTATTTCATGCCATTTGTACGATTTTATCTACTATTAACTCGCACTTAGCAAATATTAGGCAAAAAACAAAAAACATCTAACATTCAAGAATTAGTCACATACCAATGTACGAACAAACTGAATAATAAACGTCAATGTAGTGGTGAAGGTGAATACCAACATGGTGGCAACACTAAATATAATTTAGTAATTACTTAGTTGTTATGCAGGTAGAACCGTAGAACAAATTAAACCAACACCTGAGGTTATGTTTAAGCGGTGGATTTTGGGACATGAGAATAAAAATTTATTTATTCCCACAATATTCATGTGTTTGGAAAGTGAAATCCTGATAGAATGAAAATTTGGGTGGAAATTGTTTCCATTCTCTCAAGCATGAAATCACTTTCCATCCAAAAATTCTGCATTTAATGCCATAATTTAGGACGAAATTATTCTTGCAATAAATGTAATAATTTACAAGATTCAAGCACTATAATAAAAATTCAATGATTATATTTATGGTCTTTCTAAATACTAGAAAAGAAAGGTAATGGAAAATTTATTTTCTCTTCCTATGAGAAAGTGAAAACAATTTATTTTCCTTTCTCTTCCATTTCGCAAACCAATCGAGGCATGATAGTTTATGTCCTCATACCATGCTTCCTATGACTAAATTTTACAGTCAGCAACCAAGTTTTATGGAAATGATGGCTAAAAATGGCACAAATGCTATAAAATAAATTATATATTGAAGGCTTGAAACATCATTGACCAAGTTATCTCGAGAGAAAATATAACTATTTTCATAAAGAACGTCCCGAACGGAACCTGGACAATACAATATTCTTCTACAGAGAAAATAGCATAGGTAGCTTCACGATGAGCTACTGTAGCCATGATTAACTTCTTTCACTAATGTAGCCATGATTAACTTTTTTCACTAATGTAGAACAATCACCGTCAAACTCAACATACATCCAATTATTATCAAGAGCAAACAGAATCCCTTCACTTATAGAATTAATGAATTATAGCCAAAGCCTCAGTTTGTAAAGGTCACAGCGACACGATTGGTTGGGATGAGTTTAGCACGCACAAACTCCCCATCATCATTCCGTGCAATACTACCAGCCCCACCCTTGAAATAATCATGCTTGTAGGCATCAATAATATTGTCAATTGACTCAATTTAGTATTTGGACGAAGATATTGCTGCATACAAGAAGGTTGAAACTATATTCATTGACACAACTTGCGCACAATTAAGGTGACACATCTATGAGGATCATCTCTTTTTCAGACGACTCTATGTGCAAAGATTATAAACCTCTCGTTCATCCGATGGAAACAATAGTGCAATCTCAATGACTCAATCCCTTATTAGACAAACCCTTCTTCAATCTTCAAGTCTTCAACACTGATTTCTGCTGATCCAATCTTCGACAGTTCTGCAGACAGCAGGTCAGTCAGCTCTTCAACCTTCTATTCATTTTGAGTTTTTGTTCATGGTTTGCCTTTTCTTTTTGCTGGCCGGAATATTTGATTGGCATTTTTTTTAATACCTGGGATTCTAGGAGCGATTCCTTTTGGCTTTTAAATTTAATTCTTGTTGTTGTTAATTAGATTATTGGTTTTCTATGGCTCAGTTTGTTATTTATATTAAGTAAAAAAATAAAAATTAAATTTTAAAAAATGTCGTTTTGTTTTGTGAAAGAGAGTAAAAGAGGTGAAAAAATTCTTTAAATTGTTAGCGTTTTGTGTTCTTTTTTTTGGTACTTATATGTATGTATGCATATATATATTTTTGCATTCGCTAGACCGTTATTAAGTACATAATTATATATCAACTTTTTTTTTGGACGTTATATATCAAATTTCTTAATATAACTAATCTGTTGGCAATATATAAATATATCACCATATGCTTATGATTTATGAGAGGCATAATCACAAAAGTGCTCACACAATTACACATATCCACCACAATAAGAGAACCCGAAAGGAAGCAAAAGGGAAAACGACCTTTATCATCAAACTTTTTATTCCTAACTACATTTAAAAAAAAAAACTATATATGCTCATTTTTTTTAAGGATTCTCATATCTGTCGAAGATACTTTTGAAGGCTTTTGTACTTTGTACATTGAAGCATCGATCATTGACCAAGTTATCTAATCAGAATATAAATGTCGATGATATATATATATTTGAAAAAGTTGATGATTGTGGGATAATGTTTTATTATTTTGTATGATAAAGATAGATATTTATTGGCCAAATTACTTTTTTAGATTGGACAGATGGATAAGCAGTGGCCAAATTACTGTTTGATATATATATATGTATATCTTTTGAAAAAGTTGATGATATATTATTTTATGGGATAATGTTTTAGTATTATGTGTGATAAGAATAGATATTCATTGGCCAAATTACTTTTTTAGGTTGGATAAGCAATGGATTAGTGCACTAAGGGATCGAGTAAATAATGATAATTACATACAAGGGGTGCAATCATTTATGGAGAGTGCAAAACACCATTTAAATTGGGATAACAAGCTTAAATGCCCATGCATGAAGTGCCTTAATAGCATATGATGAGTTGAAATCCATCTACTGAGAAACGGTATGTCAATAGCATATGATGAGTGGAAATATCATGGGGAACAAATTCACAACCCGAGTCAAACACATCATGGTTCCCTAGTTAATGAGCCGGCCTCCGAATTGAACCATGATATTTTTGAGTTGGTGGATGATCTATTCCCTAGAGAAGATATGGGTGATACAAGGGGTGAGGAAGATTATGCCTCGAGCGATGAAGATGATACATTATCAGATGACGATACTGTAGGGGTTGACGATACTAGAAATATATCTCGAGAAGATGAAGATACCTATGAGAAGTTATTGCAAGAAGCTCAACGAGAACTATATCCCGGATGCTTAGAGTATTCAGTGTTGACATTTGTTGTGGAGTTACTTCAGTGCAAAGTTGAAAATCTTTGGACCAACAAAGCTCTTGATACAGTATTAAAAATTATGAAGAAGATGTGCTCCAAACCCAATAATATCCCTGAATCATACTATGCATGCAAAGAGGTGTTGAAAGGTCTTGGCTTAGGGTATGAAAATATTCATGCTTGCAAGTATGATTGTGCCTTGTTTTATAAGGAACATGAAGGGAAAGATAAATGTCCGGTTTGTAATGAACCGCGATATAAGAATAGTGATTATCAACAAAAAAAGAAGATTCCGCAAAAAGTGTTGCGCTATTTTCCATTAAAGACCAGGTTACAAAGATTGTTCATGTCAAGACACACTGCTAGTGACATGCGGTGGCACAAGGACAAACGAGTTGATGAAGAGGGTAGTTTGAGGCACCCAGCAGATTCTATTGCATGGAAACATTTTGATGAAACATATCCTGAGTTTGCTCAAGACTCTCGAAATGTGAGATTAGGCCTTGCAACTGATGGCTTCAATCCTTTTGGGAATATGAGTACATCGTATAGTATGTGGCCAGTGGTGGTGGTTCCATATAATTTACCCCCATGGATGTGCATGAAGAAAACGTATTCCATGTTAACCTTGTTAATTCCAGGACCGCAAGCACATGGAAAGGACCTTGATGTATTTTTGCGTCCGTTAATTGATGAGCTTAAGGAGTTGTGGGATATTGGAGTTAAAACTTATGATAAGATGACTGAATCTTATTTCACCATGCATGCAGCTGTGATGTGGACTATTAGTGATTTTCCTGCTTATGCAAATCTATCTGGTTGGAGCACCAAAGGTTATCTTGCATGCCCTGTTTGTAATAAGGACACATCTAGCCAAAAGCTGACGGATAAAATTGGCTACATTGGACATCGTTGTTTTTTGCCCATGAACCATTCAATGCGCAAAGACTCAAACAAAGATACATTCAACGGGTAGAGAGAGATGAGGTCTCCCCCTAGAGAGTTCTCGGGCGACGACATTCTTGAGCAGCTTGATCACATTATACCTTGCCAGCCCGGCAAACATCCTGATAATAAAGACAGAAAGAGGAAGAGAACGGCAGATGAGTTAAATTGGACTCATAAAAGTATTTTCTTCGAGCTAGAGTATTGGTCTAGATTGAAAATCAGGCACAATTTGGATGTAATGCATATTGAGAAAAACATATGTGATAACATTGTTGGGACACTTTTGAATATGGAGGGGAAATCAAAGGACACATACAAGGCAAGGTTGGATTTGCAAAATATGAACATCAAGAAAGATTTGTGGGTGACAAATAATGAGAACGTGATTAAGCTTCCTCAAGCCGAGTATGTATTTACACCGCCACAGCAAAAATTCATATGTGAGTTCTTCAAGTTAGTGAAGTTTCCATACGGTTATGCAGCTAATATATCACGAAATGTTAACGTGAAAGAAGGGAAAATATCGGGATTGAAAAGCCATGATTGTCATGTTTTGCTGCATCGTCTTCTTCCCGTAGGAATTCGAAAGCACTTGAAAAAAAAAAAATGCACTCCACTTGTGCAACTCTCACATTTCTTCCACCAAATATGTGCAAAAAAGTTGACCATTGCAGAACTAGATAGATTGGAAATAGAAATAGTGGAGATACTATGCAATTTGGAGAAAATTTTTCCACCAGCATTTTTTGATGTCATGGTTCACTTAGCTGTGCACTTACCAAGAGAGGCTAAACTTGCCGGACCAGTAGGATTTCGATGGATGTACCCAATTGAGAGGTAATTTTCTTTTCTTTTCTTTTCTTTCTTTTTAAATTATATTAATATATTTCGGTACTAAAATATATCGATATAGTTGTTTGTGCCTATTAATTTATTACAAAAAAGGACAAATTGCAGTTTTATCTTTTGTTTTGTCTCCGAAGCATAATATACATTGCACTTGTACATATATTATATGCAGATTAGTTGTTTTCTATTAACTACACAATGCACCGTGTATATATATATATATATATATATATATATGTGTGAGATGCTTCTTTTCGCTTTTGTGTAATTATATATATGTAGTTGACAGCTTTGATCAAACAAAGAATATATAAATGATGACATGACAACGCATGTTTATAAAAAGTTTTATGTATATGTTGAAATTCTCTCGTGAATTGCTGGCAACTATTAACTTAGCTATATACTATAGAGTGATCGACTATACACTAATTGAAAATTTCTGTATCCATCTCTTTCTATGGCCATAAGAAGCGATGGTGTTGACCAAGAAAAAAGAAAAGAAACGATTGCGTCCCCTGTTCACATTAAAGATGCTACCCTGTTTTTGTTTTTCGTTGTTTTTCTTTCTGTAGTGTGTTTCCTGTTCTTCTCTTGTTTTTTTTATCATTGATTAGTTAGATGAAACTGTTCTTGCTTTGCTTTTAGGGTTTGGGTCCATCCAGCCAATTTTTTTGGTCATTAGTACCTTCGGTTTCTTTAATGCTATGATGTTCATTTGCCAAAAAAAAAATTCTCTTTTGACATGAATATGTAAGAGTAATTAATTCATCATACTAACATTATTGCAATCTATATAATTAATTCATCAAAAATAATATGAATGTGTGTGTACTTTATTTTATCTATATATTTTGTTCTTTTTCTATCATGATCTCACAATTATTTTTTATTTTTAAAATTTTGACTTACTGAGATAATGATTGTTCTATTATCATTGTTTTTAGGCTTTTGGGAACATACAAAAAATATGTACGGAATAGAGCTCGACCTGAAGGCTCCATTGCGGAGGCTTACATTTCTTATGAATCGTTAACGTATTGTGCAATGTACCTTCGTGATGTAGACACAACTTTCAATCGGCCTGAACGGAATTATTTTGGGGATGGACTTGATCCGCAAATCTCAGTGTTTGCAGAAAAAGTGATTCCAACAGGAAAAGGAGTTATGATTGAATTGTCAAAACAAGAATTGGAAGAAGCATATTGGTATATTTTAAATAATTGCGATGAGATTGAAGTGTACAGAAGGTATGTGAGCTATATTTTAATGCATTTATTGGTTATCAACTTATCATTCACTCACTTTAATTTTAACTTACATTTATTTTTTCTGGCAGGGAGCATGTAGACTTGTTGAAAGCTGAGAGCCCTGATAGCATAGATCGAAGACATAGGGAAGGATTTTCTAAATGGTTTAGGGAAGGTGTTACAACTTTGTATGATGAGGGCTTGTTGAGTGAAGAAATGTATGTACTGGCAAAGGGCCCAGATCGACGTAGTGTCCAATATCCAGGGTGCATTGCCAATGATATTAGGTGGCCAGTCAAACAAATAGAGCGTTATCGCACCACACAAGATAGTGGAGTTATGACAATTGGGTTGCACATTGATGAACCTTGCACCTTTTACGGTGATCTAGTCAATGTTGTTCAGTTACAATTCCAGAAAGGTTATAATGTTTTTCTTTTCAAATGTCAGTGGTACAATTCAGATCCTGAGAAGATGAAGTTCGACTATCATCTGACATCGGTGAATGTGAACACTCGGTGGTACAACAATGATCCATACGTGCTAGCCTCACAAGCTCAGAAGGTGTTTTATCTTGATGACTTAAAGTTGGGACATCCTTGGAGAGTTGTTCAACAGATTCAATATAGACATGTGTTTGATGTTCTTGAAAAAGAAGAAGATCAAGTGGAAGATGTTGATAGTAACTCTAATGTAGTTATGAATGACATTAATAATGTATGGGAGGTTCCAAATGATGATGATGATGAGTCTATTGATCTGATGGAGGACTGATTAATTGTTGAAGTCTCATGCATCATGTCCAGCCGGATTTCATGTAATTTGTTGACAAGCTTCTGCAGGGGTTGGAAAGTTGGGTTTGAGTTGAACTGCTTAATTTAGTGCTTTTCCAGTTTTTTCTTTTCTTTTCTAGGAAGTGCTTTTCAAGGCTGTGTCTGCAACCACACCTTTGCATCTCCTTTTGTGTGTATTTGCTGGATGTGTTTGATATGCAAGTGAACTTTAATTTGTCTATTAGTTAATTATAATAGAAGTTTGGTGGTGCAGATGGTGAAATGGTGGTGCTTGTCTGCCAATAGCTTTTTGGTTTATTGTTTTTGCTTCCCTAGGGCTAACTTTTTGTTGTTTATTCCTCCCATTGCCTACTTTTGTGGGTGCAGGATTAGTGGGTATTGTACCGGTTATGGCACCTTGCGTGCCTTGTCTGTCATTAAGAGGAGGTGGCATGCTATTACTAAATGGTTGTTGCCTCCTAGTGTCAAAATGAAATGCAGAATTGTTTATTCTGTATGGATCAAGTTGTTGCTACCTCCATGCCTCCGAATGAATTGTAGGGTTTTCATACTCTTCAACGGTTTCGGGTGGGTGCACGAAGAAATCGAGCTTTTAATCATTTTATTATGCCTCTGCGTAGGTGATTTTTCTTTGTTGGGCAGCTGTTATTTCAAAACAAATCGAGTAGCCATTTGTGCACTCATTGTTTTTCGAGCAAGTGTTAACACTTGTATGATCACTATCGGTTTGAAGAGTCTCTCTCTACTATTGAGGGTGCTCTTTTGTATGTTTGTTGTAATCATACACAAGGTTAGGTTTTATGCCCCCCTCGTTGTATATCTTTGCTAGTTCAATCTAAATAGTCGTTTCTCTATAAAAAAAAAAGTGAGCTAGTTACTTTTAACTTCTCATAAACTATTTGGATATTCTTAGAATTAACAAGAAAATTTAAAATTACCTAAAAAATAAAATAAAATAAAATAATTAAGATATTGTAGAACTCGTTCTTTCAGGCTTTCAGCATTGTCTGATGACAATCAACCAATTCGTGAGAAAGCTAGTTCATATGTTTCTTTTACGTCATCTCCAATTATATTTTGCTCGCTGCGTCAAGGCCTTGGGACAAAATCCTTAAATACCAACCTTATATAGTCATATTGATCCTTCTTAATTGTGCCTTTTGTCATTCCCAAATTGATGTAATTGATCGTTTGATTTGTAAATGGTCTTTTTCTCATCATATTTGGAGGGTAGTTTGCCCTCCCCATGTGCATGTTTGTCATGAAAAGGAACTATGCCATAATAGTTGACAGGGCCGGCCCTAAGTTTACAAAAGCTCTAGGAAAAAAAAAAAGTACGGCTCACAACCTGTGATGTTGCTTATATATATTTCAGTTTTTTTTAATTAATATATAAATATCATATAATTACTGAAAAAAATATGTAACAAATTGAAACTGAACAAATATATATTAAAATCCAAATGCAAATTGAAACTAAATAAATTACCATTTATAGAATTTAAACTAATTTAAAAATCATAAAATCTAAGTTGATTCAATGACTTAAGTTGGTATTAACAATATATGAAATTATAATCATATGTGAAATTGTAAATTAAATTTTAATTTTTTGATAATTCAATGGACCAGTTGAATATAATAATTCAATTATTCAATTAATTTTTGAACAACAATAATTAAGCAATTAAATATCAGCCCACTTGCAATGAAGTGAATAATTATTTTAGAGTTCTTCTCCTTCAAAGCTCGAAAGTGGTGATGCATGTTCTTTTTTTTTTATTATCTTTTCAGACATTTTTTTCATACCCCAAACTCCCAAAGGTCTTCCCAAGCTTGAAATTTCATAACAAACTAAAAAATTCGAGGGCAGCTGCCCACCCTGAATGGTTGAATCTGCCGCCATCTTCAGCGATCATCTTCTCCCGTTGCCCCTTTCTACTAAATTTTTTTTGTTCCTTTTGGGATATATATAACCTCAATTTTTGGGGCTCATAAGCTCAGGGCTTCAGACTGCCGCCTATAGCCGGGGCTGGCCTTGATAGTTGATATGAATTTTTTTTTTGAATTAAAGTATTATAACATTCTTTAACCCACAATGTAAGGTTATATATGCAAGAAAAGAATGTCATATTAATCTCTGAAAAAATTTTAATCTATAAATTTGTATACCATGCAATTTTTTTAAATATAATTATCACTCAAAATATAAAAATTAGACATTTTAAAAATGTAATTGTTATTAAAAAAATATAATTTTTATTTTAAAATTATAAATTTTACTTTTTTAAACAAAAATGTAACGCTAGATATATATATTAGACTAATTCTAATCTTTGATCTGAACACGTTATATACATGATAAAACTTTGGTCAGCTCCTTGTTTTTTGGTTTTTTTTATCTGATTTTTCCTTGCCGCAGTTTCAGTTTTTTTTTTCATGCTCTGATCTGTATTTGATTAGGTAGAAGTGGTGTTTTTTTTTATTGCTTTTGAGATGTGGTGTTTCCAACCCGTGTATTTGGTTATTGCGCATTTGCGCCTGCCCCAAGATTGCACTTTATTATAAAATTATTTTGTCAATTCAATTATATAAACAGCTCATGATAGCTAGCAATGGCTACAGTGTTGCCATGATTATGATTTATTCCAACAACTTATTATGACTCAGACAAATGGAATGTCGCTATGAAAAGACATTCTTGAGCTAGCTAGTTCCCACAGACACAAAAGTGGCAAGTCACAAACGAACATGCATCTGAGAAAAGTAATTAATAGGCTAAAGACAAAAGAACAAAATGTTAGACTTTATTTCTCTTTTAGGCCAGTGGTGCCAAATATGATATAAACCCACTCGTGGTTCTGCTAATTAAATCTCCCGCTCATCTTCCAAAACTTAAAAAAGAGCGCGCAAAAATAATTTCAAATTAAAAGTGATCAAATTAGTACTCTATTTAAACCATCATCATCCCTTTTTTCTTGTACCTCATCGTTTCCAACTTTCCATACGGTATGTAAAGCAGCAAACAATCCTTTCTATATTGCGAATTTGAATTATCAATTATTTGTGAATGATTTCCAGTATGGGTTTAAATCAATTTGAGATTATTGCTACTCGAACAATTCATAAAAACCCTTAATGAGTTTTATTTTGAATAATGTTTTTGCTCTTCAAATGCAGATCAAGGGTGAATTAAATCTCGTCGTCTGCAAAACTTTAAATCAGTCAGGTATATATTATCCATTTAATCCCTTTTTCTTCTTTTTGGTGCAATCAGTTTGTTTTTTGGTTTTAAGTTTCAAATTGTTTGGGCAACTCAATTTTAGAATAATATTCATGCGAATGCTGCATTTCTAAAGCTTCAGTTTTGAGGAAAATAAAACGCATTCACTTTTAATTATAAACTAAGAGAAAAATATAATAAAATTTGCAACTGCTGCATAATGGGCATTTATTTTATCAAATATGGTTTCCCTTAGTAAGATAATTGGGAGTGTAAATCTGACTTCGAGGGCCACAGGAGCGGAACCAGACAGTGAGAACGGGGCCAAAGGGCACTGTTTGATTTTTATTTTTTTATTAAAAAAAATTATTATTTTTTTATAATTATTTATTAATAAAAATTAACGAAGTGGTTGTCTATCTCTTCTGTTTGTTCTAATTTTTTTTTTGCCTTTGCCCAGACACTCAGAGAGTCATTAATCTTTGAGAATTTTGTCTCTTTGTTAATTGGTATGCCATTAATCTACGCAGAACATTTTGGGTGTGTGGCTGTGGGGATTGAAAGTTTAAAATAATGTGAATGTGTCCATAAAGTGATAAAGTCTTATTGACAAAAAAAACAATTATCAATAGACAAAAAATAAAACGTGGGAGACTTTTGAGGGGGCTGGTGTTTAATTGGGGGGGGGCCAAACTAATATATAATGTATAGATCATTGATAATTTTAATTAAATATATATAGTCAGTGTGCATTTTTAAAAACTTTAGGGGGGCCAAGGCCACTGCAGGCCATAACGTAGGTCCGCCCCTGGAGGGCCAGTTGGACGATTTCAGGTATATATTTTCCTGTAAGCACCTGTGGTAAATAATAGAAATATCTCTATGCCCGCTGATATGCAAGACTAAATCAGTAAATCCTGTAATCATTATAACCAGAGCTACACCAAATACAACAGTGACTTACGATGTCCAGAATTCTTTTATCAAGAAAGCATTCACTTTTTATAATATATAATATAAACCAACTAGTAAAATATATATGGTTTATTGCAGTTAAGGGAAATGAATTCAGATTTCTTGGTGAATATATTTTGAATTCATACTTTTTTGGGAAGTGAAGTGAATTTCTATATTGTAACTCTCATACCAATATTTATCTCTCTCATAATGCAGATGACATCTCAAGCTTTACGCGGAGGGAAGGGTAGTAAGCATACTGCTAAAGCATCGTCAACCCTATCTTCAATAGGAGCACCATTAGCCAGAGCTGCTTGTCCAGTAGCAGCAACGGGAAGAACATTTAGAAATGCCGCACCAACGCCTGTAAAACTTAGACCACAACGTAATCAACATCCTGCACCTACAATTCATGAATCACAGGTACCTGCACCTGCAGTACCTGCTGTTGTGGTGACTACCCAATTACAATAGGAACAGCAGCCCCCATCAGGTATTAATTTTTAGAGTCACAATAATGAAAAAATAATTTTTTTTATCCGGATATTAAAGTTTCGGTAAACATATAAATAACTTGCGTTCCTTTTATATTTGGCTTGGCAGAGGAAAACCCAACTCATACTGTTTCAAAACCAACAAGAGGAAAATCAACGGGAAAATCTCTAATTGAGTTGATGGCTGCCAATGGAGGACATAAGGTGGTGATTGCTTGGGATCCCAAACATTGGGTCCCTGTTGATGATGGTATTAATGCTAAGTTTACTACTGCTATAGGAATCCTTGTTCGAGGTCAGGCTCCCTTGTGTCACAAGGGGTGGCTCAAAGTTCCAGAAACAACTAAGAGGGATCTGAGAGAGGGATTATGAGTATTATTTTAATTATAAATTATTAATGATAGCATAATTTTCTCAAAGTTATTTTTTTTTTATATTTGTTCTAACACTTTTTCCAAAAATTAATGTTTGGAATACTTGATATTAGACTCATTTTCAAGTAGACCTTGATCATCCCAAAGTTCTAGAGTATGTGAATGACAAGATGCGTTCTGCGTACACCCAATTTAAATGGCGGTTGCATGATCACTATAAAAAATGTAGAACACATCAACGTGGACGAGCAACACTGCTGTCACACCCCAAATTCGATTATATCGGATTTGAAATGTGATTTACTTATAATTGCGATAGTTAAGTTTTTACCACAATTACAAGTGTTAAAAGTATGGTACATTGAACACTTTATTTAATAAATATTTTACATAGGTGTTCAGAGTTTAGCAGAAGCCAAATATTACAATAATATTACATAATAAGTCACTCCTTATATTACAAGCAGCTTCACACAGTCACACCAGCTGAAATCATTTATTGGATATTTCACATTTTAGCAAACAAGCGTACAAGCAGCAGCACAAGCAACCAAGTCTTAATTGTCAACTTCATATTCTCCAGCCATATTGATATTATTACCTGCACAATCTATAAGGGTGTGAGCTTTTGGCTCAGTAGGGTATTAAATCCCTCATGGTCAAGTACCACAGTTAATTTAAGTGTGCCAACAATATCAGTAAATAAAGTAATAACAATAATATAAATAAATCAGTGTGCGTGGTGTGCTTTAAATATAAAGTTTCCTTCACTACCCTTCGTCAATTCGTACTCCGGATCAAACAGACCTCGCACGTCCCATACCATGCATATTCCACTTGGTCCCGAATGACCCTTTGTACGAACCAACGCCCAACCTTCGTCATTCCAGGTTCCAGAGTATCCGTACAATATTCATTTCAATGGGTCCGCAACCCGTATTCAATTCAAATCAATGGGCCCGCAGCCCTACCACTTTCACCACAAATCATATACCAAATATTCAGTATCCAATATCGATATCCCGGGATCCTAATTCCACCACCATCATCATTTCCAATTTCTTTATTCATCTGCAAGTGTATGCAACGGAAATGAATAATATGTTAACACAACATATATAATATCAAGAAACATTCCATCATCAAACTCTTCATCAAAAAGTATAAGAACAACAATACATATATATATGTAAGAACAATAATATATATCTATGTATATATATAGAACAATAATAAAATTAACTATCAAAATAAGAAAATATTCATAATATTGTCTACTCCTAATTTATACACAAAAATTAAATATGATATAGTCCAATCACTGGGAAACTAGAACCCCTACCTTGGTCTCAACCTAGACTTGTTCGTTCTCTCTTTCTTGTGGCTAGTTCTTAGTCCCAACCCTTCAGTCAAATCACAGAAATGTAAACAAAATCTAGGTTAGATTCTAGAATAGTAAAATACTACGGAGAATGTTGTCTAAAGGAAGGGAACCTACCTATTTCGTTTCGTTTCTTTAACTCGCAGTTCTGTAACCCCTACTCCTTTTGACACCCCCCTTTTATAATCGTAACCTTACTTCAGCGCTAGAGACTTTAATATTTCTTTAAGCCAACAAGGTTATCTCCACTCACCCTTTTGAAATAATCAACCGACAATTTGGATCTAATCAAGGCCAAAAAAATTATAAATTATGAAGGAATCTACTTTGTAGATAAGAGTTTCTTTGTTTAATTGTTCAAAACAATCAACAAACCTTCTTTTTCTCTTAAGTGCGCCACTATTGAATCATTACGGCAATTTTCTAATAATACTATATATCTATATCTATAAATATATATATACTTTCAAAAGCATGGAACTAATTACTCATAATTAACTAGAGGATGAATCTTACCATACCATTAAATGTAAATATTATTTCATATAAATATATATCTATCTATATTTAGGTTATTACAACTGCCGAATGCAGAGTTATGGGGTGATAGACATATTGAAGAGTGGCATTGGTTGTGTGACAAACGTTTCAATAAACCGGAGTATATTGTATGTTTATAATTTTTCTTGTTTATTTTTTCACATATTAGGAAAACTTATTTTTACTATGATATGTAATTATTTTATACAGGAAAGAGCAAAAAAAAATTCTGATAACCGCAAATGTCAAGGGCCAACTCACCGTGGAGGGGCAAAACCCTTCATACAACATGCTCTTAGGGCAGCAAGGGTAAAATTAAATAAGTTCAATATAATACTTAATGTAAACATGTTATTCAATATTAATCCATATTTTTTTAACTATGCAGAATGGTAAAACATTATCTTTCATAGATAATTGGGGAATTATGTATCAAGATTCTGAACATAAATGGGTAAGTGAGGCAGCAAAAGATAAACATGTAAGTGATGTGGCAAATAAGTGTATTTCTTCAAGTTAATGTCTTCTATTTCTGCTTTTGTTAATGTTTGCATGTATATTTGTATAGTGCAAGATGATAACGAGACGAGAGGAGCTCAAGGTTCACCGGACCCAAGAGGCACTAGAGGGCACTTCACCCAATTCCATAGAAATTACTGTGAATGATGAGATCCCTATAATGGTTGAGGAATGTGGAAGAAAGGGTAAAAGAGTTCGTGGATTGGGTTCTTTTCCTCGTTTGGAGATTCCTACATCCTTTTCTATTCCTGCCAATTCCGAGTGGATTACAATTCAAGAAAAATACATGCAATTGTCATTAACTATTCAAACTATGCAGTTAGAGAATAAACGCCTTAAGAAGATGTTGACATCTGTTTTGAAAAAGAAAAATATTGAGAAGACAAATTCTAGCAACCTTCATGATGATGTTCCAGACAATGAGACTCAAGGCAATGGTGATTACGTTTTAAACGAGGAGGATGTGGAAACCCAAGCAGATGATGATGATGATGATGATGATGAAGAGGAGGATGAGGATCTAAATTATGTTGATATGGATCTAAATGATGGTGATTTGAATGACGATGATGTCTAAATGGAGTGAGTGGAATGCAGCTGCATTGATTTAGATACGAGGATAAGAAGTTGTTGTGGTATGGTGTGCTATATGTTTTTTTTACCAGTATGTGTCATAAGTATGTGGTAATAATTATCTTGTATTTGATTTTAGTTCTAAGTTTGCAGTGTGTATTATGTATCAAGTATTTTATGCGGTGTGTATTATGTACAATTCATACTAATGAATTGAAATTATTTTGAAAATATATTGTCCACTTTTAGTTATTGACCTGCTATATATTTGCAATGATGATCAAATATAAAAAATAAAGAACTTAAGATCAATTGAACAAATATGTTTTATTTAGTTATTGACATGTTATATATTTGCAATGATGATCAAACAAAAAATAAACTACTTAAGATCAATTGAGCAAATTTTTTTATGCCAATAAGACGCCACAAGACTCTTTTTGTTTTTTGGCTAATAGACGTCATAAGACTTAACCACTTAATAAGTGAAACAACTTGCAAGTATATAATCTAACAAGTATATACATATATATATATATATATATATATATATATCCATAGTCAGCATTAAAACTATGTGCCTCATGTAGTCTTAAGTCTTGCAAGCACTCATTCAATCAACAAATTAACGAGAGTGTGGTAAATTCCATATAGCACCTATTACAAGGCTACCCAAAGACACCAAGAAGCACAAATCATATGCTAATTCCATATATATGTGAAAAACTGAAAATAATAGAAAGTTAATACAATATGCCTTGACACAAAATACAACATTCTATAAGAAGTTTATTATAAACATGTTATTGGCACTTGTTAAAATGGAGAACATTGAAGTACGTATTCATAAGTACATATAATGATTACGGTTTCACTCTAACAATCTGGCTTA
Organism: Rubus idaeus; assembly: GCA_030142095.1. Classification (NCBI taxonomy): domain Eukaryota; kingdom Viridiplantae; phylum Streptophyta; class Magnoliopsida; order Rosales; family Rosaceae; genus Rubus; species Rubus idaeus. The sequence goes on from CM057968.1 coordinate 5,511,986, forward strand.
TACACGTAAAGAAATGAAAAAAAAAAAACCATATCTCAAACAAAGATATGGTAATTTTGCGGGCATTAATTTGGTGATTTTGCGGGCATGTTGTAATGTGGTTTGTGTTTGTGTCCTGAAATTTCGATCCAACATCATGAAAAATTATTACGTAAATACCAAATATTTAAAGAAAGAAGAAAACCATGCATATATTATCGCCGTACCTAAAACACTATATATAAAACCACCACTGGTGGTCGAGTTGGTAAGAGCCTCCAGGTGTGGTACCCCCCCCACCCGGGTTCGAATCCTGCCGACTGCAGATTGGAGTTAAATCCCAATTCATTCTGTGGTGGCCAGGGGGAGAAAACGTTTTGACAAGATCCCCAACTGCGGATTAGTCTTTGGGCCTAGGAAGCCTTTGGGACACCGCCGGAGTTCACTCAAACAAAAAAAACACTATATAAAACAGAATTAGCTCCAGATCTCCAGATCCTTTGACCTCTTTCATAAGGATCCGGATCCTCTCCTTGGCACTAGTTGATCCTTAGCTGTTCTCGACTTTAAATCCAGACTGTCCATTGAAAATCCAAAGGATATTATTGTGACACCTCAGCAGCTTTATCATTTAAACCAAAAAAATTGACGTGTCACAGATAACGGCGTTTATTTTTTATTTTTTCCGTCATCCTCAACCTCAAGACCTCCTGGATCTCGTCATGTTCGAAGCCAAAGGCTCCTTTTGTGGTCTGCATCTCCATCTTATCGTATGTTTTCCCTCTCTCTCAAGATCAATTTCTCACTGCTATGATTTTAGAAAATTATTTATGCATTTTTTTTTCAGATGTCTGTTCAGATTTTTGATGAGTCTGATAATCTGATATTCAGATTGTCAGTTCAGATTTGGATTCTTGACTTCTTCTGCTCTCTCAATTAAAGAATCTATTGGTTACGACTTTCTCATATTTGCAATCGACCAAAGTAAAAGCGCAAATCATCAGACATCTCAATCCATAAACCATCTCATTAAATCATCAGCTATTGTAATTTTTTTTTTGGGTTTATGAATGTCTAGAATTTTACCGAATATATCGATCTCATCATTCATCGATGTTTTTTTTTCTTTCTTAAACCCAGAAAACAACAAATCTTTTGGTGTTGAATGTTTGTAGACGCTAATGGTTTATATGAATTCGGTTCCTGCCTTTCTTCTGGTTTAGAATTGGATTTTTATTTCCCGGTGATTTTAGTTCTAGCATGAGTTGGGTACTCCTAAGGATGTTGATTTCCCCTGTCATTGATCAGAAATTGACATAAACAAAAAAAAAAATTTTGCAGGGAGAGAGAATAGAAGAAATTGTATGAAGAATAAGTGAAAACTGAAAAGTATTGGAGAAGAAAAGGCTCAATGAAATGGAGATGATGAGGTGAAATAGAAGTACAACTGACGAGGTGAAATGAAGTACAACTTATTAGCCAAAAAAAAATATAGAAGTACAACTGACGTTGCAAAAGATGTTTCTTTTGTTTGTATTTTTTGGTATAAGATTCTTTTGTTTGTTAACAAAGGGTGTTTATCTTATTTAATGTGTTTTAAAGACTTATGCTGAGGTGTCACCAAAGGACAGTCTGAATTTAAAGTCAAGGACAACCAAGGATCAACTAGTGCCAAGGAGAGGATCCGGATCCCCTTCATAATTAGCTACTAGTCGATCCCCTTCATAATTAGCTACTAGTCGATTCATCAAAACAGAATAGTGCTTGCATATGTTCTTTGACAAGTTCTCCCATCATTTTTTCTTAATATTATAATAAACCCTCTCTCTCTCTCTCTCTCTCTCTCTCTCTCTCTCTCTCTCTCAGTCTCACACACCCACATGCTCTCTCCCTCTTCTATCTCATCTTCTCCTCTTCCTTAGTTCCTCTGTTTCTTCCCTGGTTTTGTTTCGGATTAAACCCAGAAACTCAATCAAAGCCGTATCCAATTATTTCACAAACAGATACGCGTATCTGACCGTATCTATGGCGTATCGCAACCGTATCTCGTGCTTCATAAGTTCATAGGCTGCATGGAGAACCGAATTCGTTGAGCCGGAGGCGATATGGTTAGTTGGAACCACTCATATATCTCAAGAGTCTGCTATGGAGGTTGAGCGTGTAGTCCGGGCAGTGAAGCCCGATAATGTGGTGGTGGAGCTATGCAGAAGCAGGCAAGTAATGTTACTTGGTTTTTGTCATGTAGGGTTTTATAATTTACCTAATTTCTGAAATGACATAGACTAATGGTGTAACAAGTTAAAGAACTTGCATTCAATCCACATTGATGTTAACTTAAATTGATGAGAGCCCATTTTCAGAGCTGGGATTATGTATGCTTCCATGGATGATGAGTCAGGTCAACAATTGAAGTCAAACATGTTCTCTTTGAGTGGAAATGGATTTTTTGGAGCCGTTGGTCGTAGCATAAGCTTGGGTAAGAAGTAACAATTACTTTGATGTTTATAATGTGGTTCCTCGATCGGTTAACATACAAATTGCCGAATCGAACGGTGAAAAAGAATCTATACTCTAAAGGTCCGAAGACAGGTTAATCTGTATGTCATACTTCAGTATGGTAGAATTTTTAGTCTTTTAGGTGGAGATGAAAGTTCTATTTAATTGTATGGCAGGGGGTCAAACTGCTCTAGCATTACGCCTTCTTTTGGCGGTTTTCTCTTCAAAGATATCATCAGATATCAATCGTCCTTTTGGCGATGAGGTAGTTGGCTTGAGTTCAATACTATAATTAAAGTGGTAACGTACGACCGAAAATGAAATTAGAACCTGTCGCTTGTGGCTTGTTGGCTTTGATTAACAATTAAAGCCCGCAAGGTGCAAGGTTCGACTTAGGCATGAGAGGGAGAGCAAAAGAAAATGAAATTAGAACTGTTAGATTGTAGACTTGTTGTCATGATGATGCACTCTGCATCCCAATTATGTGTACTATTTTTGGTGAGCTTTAATTGAATTGGTTGCAGTTCCGTGCTGCTCGAAAGGCTTCAGAAGAAGTTGGTGCTCAAATTGTTTTGGGGGATCGCCCAATTGAAATAACTGTATGCACAAATTTAGACCCTTTAGCTCATATATATTTTGGTCATATAGCTTAAATTCTGAATCTTTGATGTGGAAGCTGGATTGGTAATACTTGTTGACGACATTAAACAACAACAATTTCGCTTCATTTGGTTATGTACAACTTGTTTTTGTAGCTTGAAAGGGCATGGAATTCTTTGAAATGGACAGAGAAACTGAGCTTAGTGACGTCAGTTGTTGGTGGGATAACATCGCCATCTGATATGTCCCAGAAGAGTCTGAAGGTTAATCTCTTGCTGCTCTTCAATTAGAGAGAGCCAGTTTCATGGTTTCATAGCTAACAGGAACATTAGTACTATGACTAATTCAGTGTCACAGAGTGATGCATAAGAAGCATGAACTTCTAATTCTTAATTGGTGAAATTGTTGTTTCTGTATTGTATTGTAGGAATCAAGTACAAGTGATAGCACATTTCAGCTGTATGAGAAACTAAGTTGTTCATATCCTTCACTCCTACAACTTATACATGAATGAGACAGAGTAAGTATCTTTTGATCAACAAGAATGCCACTGAAACTTTCAAGCTTCAACAGATATATACAAGACATGATTGCAATGCGTGACTACTTTAGAAGTGAAAATATAACTAGAAGTTACCTATATATACATAATTACATATATATATATGCATATGAATTGTTTTGTGCTATTGTCTTTTCAGTACCTTGCATGGTCACTAAAGAGGAGCAAAGCTGTGAACAAGAGTAAACGAGTGGTAGGCGTAATCAGAAAAGGCCACATGAATGGTGTGATATATGCACTACTAGCTGACTCGGGAGACCTACGGTTTCGAGACCTTGTAGGAGGACAGAGGCCTTCATGGAGTTCTAATGATGCTGCTTCTAATGGCTGGGTAGTCAGGGTGCTCAAGGACTTGGTTAGAGATACTGTCATTGACATTGTCTTGTGGGCATTATATGAGCATATAAAAGGTGGGTAATAGAGTAAAGTACAATTAATTTGCTGGTGTTAAATATTTTTTTTCTTTGAACAATTGGTGTTAAAATATATACTTATTTACTGCACAAAATTGATTTGAATCACAAAGTGGTGAAAATTTATGTCCTGCATAAATTTTTTCAAGAAATCATGTAAGCATATATATTGTTCGATCTGATCATGTCTGAGGCACCCGAAACGTACAACTTAACTTAGTTTGCCACCGATTGTAATGCAACAATTGAAATCAGTGATATATATATATATATATATATATATATATATATAACAGAGAATTAATTTGGAAAATGACCTGATTAATTTCTATAATTTGATTTAAACACCTCAACCCCTCAGACACACCATCCAAATTAATCAGATCCTCAATCCAACAAATTCTAGCTAGGTGTAACCGTGTTAACATATACTAGCTACTTTCTCCGGCAAAAGTCTCCCATCACATGACTAAGCAATATATATATATATATATATATATATATATATATATATATATGTATGAGAGAAAAAGGTTGTATACAACTAAGAATTTCTCCTAATTCCTAAACTGGAGATGAGATGTACAAAAGAAATTAAAGCTGAGATGTAAAAGTGTAATTCTAAGTGTTGGCACAGTTACTTGCCAAAAAAAAATGTTGGCACAGATGGCTGCAGTTCTGTGCTGCCTTATATAGAAGGGATAGGGCTGTTATATATTTTTGGTAACAAAGCCACACTGCTTATCATTCACATTTAACATCACTGAATCAACATCACACCTTAATTAGCTTCAAAAAGACAAAACGTATGCTCCAAATTGTATGTTCGTAGCCTACCAAAATCACCAGTCTCTTCAACAAAATCTACCAGTTAAATAATCAACACAGCATAACCCAAAACATAAGATCAATATTCAACCTTTCCAAACTCAGTACAGATCAGATCATATTCAAGACAACATAAAGATTGATGATATTAAGATTGTTCTGACAACAATAAAAATTGTACAGATCAGATCATATTCATCAATCTTTAATCAATTCTGACAACATAAATTACATCAACCAAACAATTAAGATCCACACACTATCTCCTAAATATACAACAGTTCCATAAAAATGATAGGACACCATAATATAACACAAAGATCAAACTTCTCATAAGGTGTGCATGCACAAAAGCACGCATATGATCAATGATATAAAATAACCACAACAATCAACATAGAAAACAAGGGGAAATAAGAGTTAGCAAATATTGCAGTTTTAAGGATTTAATTAAGTCAAAAAACCCTGAACTAGTATTAAGTGTCATCCAATAGATTCAGAACTCTGCATTATACCATAACCAATAGAAATTGGTGATTATCTGCCAATATTGATCAACACACGAGTCACCCATAAGACAACAATTGATGGATTAAGGTAGCTCAAAACTTTCATTATATGAGATCCGAGGGATATATGATGCTAAGTAATTTACCAGGCGATTACTGCAATAGCACCAGGGGGCATAAAAATTGACAACCAGAATAGGATGCTTGGAAAAATATTTTATTAAAAATAGGGACAAAATGAATTAATGGTATAAAAATAAAGGTAACCAGGTGATAAAATAAAAAAACTTACTGTTCCCAACACATCACTGACATCAAGGGATGCAAATTCACATGTGTGCAGGAAAACTACACGAAAATTGAGCTAAACTAGTGAAGCAGCCAAGAAACTAGAGAGGGGAAGGGATGGTGGAAATAGAGATGCATATGTAAGTTTTTTTTTTTATGAGGATGCATATGTAGCTTGATACTGCATAAACAATTATAAAAGGAAGCACTGAGTAACTCGCATCAAGTGAAGTAGTAAAGTGTTCCATGGTTAATAGAGAACCATTATAACTTTATGCTAGCCTAATCTAATAGCCTGTTTCAAGCAAAGTAAACATTGCATTCTTGAGTTCCCAGTAATGCATTTAAGGAATCATTTGAGCGCAATCAAAACATTCACAAAGAACCCAGTTGTCGCTTGTGATGCAGGACAAGAAGATTAAGAAATAAGAGAAAGATAGAGACTCATTCCAGCCTTTGTCATTGCACAAAAGACGTATTGGAAAATAGAGACGTTAGGCATAACACCTTCAGCTTCACAAAAGCGGCAACTCATAAAAGTTGTCACATATTTCATTTTATGCGAGCAAGTTTTCGTAGTCGCATAAACAATAAGCGACAACTCATTCTTGTTGTTGCACAATTAATTTTATACGAGGAATTCCTAGTAGTAGCATAAACCTTAAGCGACAACTCGTAAAAGTTGTTGTATAATGGAGATTATGAGAGGAATTTCTAGTAGTCGCATAAACCAAAAGCGACAACTCGTACAAGTCGTCGCATATTTAATTTTATGCGAGGCATGTTTAGACGTCGCATAAACCTAAAGCGACAACTTGTAGAAGTCATCGCGTAATAGAGTTTATGCGAGGCAGTTTTTGTAGTCGCATAAATAATAAGCGACAACTCGTTGTAGTTGTCGCGCAATTAATTTTATACGAGGAATTCCTAGTAGTCGCATAAACCTTAAGCAACAACTTGTAAAAGTTGTCGTATAATGGAGATTATGAGAGGAATTTCTAGTAGTCGCATAAACCAAAAGCGACAACTTGTATAGTCGTCGCATATTTAATTTTGGGTTAAATTCTCCAACCATACCTGAACTCTTGTGCACCGGTTAATGTGATACCTGACAATTAAAAGTGATCAATGTCATACCTGAACTTACATTTTGCTATCAATAGCGTACTTCCGTTTACTGTCCGTCAATAAACTGTTAAATGTAGGGCTATATCCGGTACTTTGCACATTTTTGAATTGAAAATAACCTGTTTACCCTTTATTCTTCTTCTTTTTCCCTCTCCTCCCCTTTTTGCCAATTTTTTTTTCCTTTCTTCTTCTTCTTCTTCTTCTTCTTCCTTCTCCTCCCCTTCCGGCCAGTTTTTTTTTTTCTTCTTTTTTTTTTCCTTTCTTCTTCTTTTTCCCTCTCCTCCCCCTTTCTGCCAATTTTTTTTCCTTTCTTCTTCTTCCCTCTCTCTCCTCCCCTTCCTGCCAATTTTTTTCTTCTTCTTTTTTTCCTTTCTTCTTCGTCCCTCTCTCTCCTCCCCTTCCGGCCAGTTTTTTCTTCTTCTTCTTTTTCCCTCTCCTCCCCTTCCGTCTCCCTAAACCATCTCTTCTCCCTCTCTCTCCCGGAGACCCTTTCTTCTTCTTCCCTTCTTCTTTCTTTTCTTTTTCTTTCTTTTTCTCTCTGCACCATTTCTCTTCTCTCTACACCCACTGCCATAATCACCATCTCTTCTCCCTCTCTGGTTTCCCTCTTCCCAGTTTGTCTTCTTTTCAGTCCTCCTTTTCTTTCTACACCCACCTCTGTCTCCTCTCTACACCCAATCACTGCCGCAAGCTCTGCTTGCCTCTTCACCGACATTACCAGTTGCATCACTGCTCTGCCCAGCACCTCCGTGTAACAGCAGTCACTCCAAATTCAATTCACCTGCAAAATTCACAGTCCACAATCAACCAACAATTCACCTGCAATCACCGAGTACAGCAGCGCTGACGACCCAGCCTCAAGCATCTCTGCCATCCTCTCTGTGCCGGTCATCATGTTCTCTGCCGCTGCTCAAGCCACCGTCGAGCCCGTGCTCTTGGCTCTACCCATGGCCGAGCCCAGCTCGGATTTTAGTCCCTCAGGCCGTGCCGCACCCATCGATTCAAGCCCTGTCCGATGTCGTTCACCGCCGAGGTTGTCCTCTGCACCTCTCACCCAAGCCCGCACCGCCACTTCTCCTTTGGGCACCCATCGATTTCGCCGCTCCCTCTCAAGCCCTCTCTCCCTCTCTGGTGTGAAGGAAATGAAGGAAGAAGAGTTGAAAAGAATGGAGGAAAAAAAAAACCAGAAGCATGGGAAAGAAGAGAGGAAAGAAAAAGGAAAATATTGTTAAAGACATATTTGCCCCTATTTTTTTCTCCATGTGCGTGTCACGTGATCAAAATTAACACTTAACCAACGGCGGGTGGACGGAAGTACGCTATTGATAGCAAAATGTAAGTTCAGGTATGACATTGATCACTTTTAATTGTCAGGTATCACATTAACCGGTGCACAAGAGTTCAGGTATGGTTGGAGAATTTAACCCTTTAATTTTATGCGAGACATGGTTAGACGTCGCATAAACCTAAAGCAACAATTTGTAGAGGTCGTCGCGTAATAGAGTTTATGCGAGGAAGTTTTTGTAGTCACATAAACAGTAAGCGACAACTCACTGTAGTTGTCGCACAATTAATTTTATACGAGGAATTTCTGGTAGTCGCATAAACCTTAAGCGACAACTCGTAAAAGTTGTCGTATAATGGAGATTATGAGAGGAATTTCTAGTAGTCACATAAATCAAAAGTGACAACTCGTAAAAGTCGTTGCGTATTGGTCAAATGCGAGGAATGAAGTGTCGCATTTTCTTTTTTATGCGATGACCTCAAATTCCTCATATATTCTTACCTAATGTGAGGAATTTATGGTTGTTGCATATTATTTCCTCGCAGTTGCCTATATCTCTTGTAGTGTATCTATACCTTCTCAGAACATATATGATTTCTGTTATTGTTTTTTGCATAGTTTGACTTTGTTAATCATATATAAATTGAAGTAGTTAATCAAAATCAACAATATTCTTTCAGAAGTGCCACACGCACATAGAACACTCATAATATAAATTGAGGAGCCATCACACTTATGACACAGACCTATATCCAAAAGCTGACATTGTGAATGCTGTTTACAGTTTGGTATGTTTTTTCTGTTGAGAATTGAACTTATTTCATCTAAAAGATATCTAGAACCTGTTCTTATCCAACATAACGAAAATAGGTTAATAATACCTAATTATTTTTCCAATTTTCTTGAAACTAGCACCATCCTTGCAAACCGCTATTCCTCTTTCCAAGCACTCTTCCGTTACCTACCACCAAAAGAAACAAAATAGCAACGGACATATGAATTAAGGTAATGCATAGATTATACATCTAGAAAAAATAAAATCCTAGTAAGGAACAGACAAGCATATATCAAAATAATATTTGACGGATAAACGAAATCAGGCACAAACATAGAAAACTAAAAACATCATACCTACAAAGCATTAGTCCAATGACTAGTGTTTGTCGATTTATGGAATGATCAATCAATTGCAAGATAATATTACATGTCAAGCAACAACAAGACATACTTAAGCAATTATGGATATTGCTCCGCAGAAGAGAAACCAAATCTGCAACCTTAAGAACACGAAGGAGGAAAATCATCTTCACAAACATTTTTTAAGGACACAAACTTTTCCCATGACTGGCATTCAGTAAAATAGAATTTTAAGCAACTTCATTAGAAACTAACCCGAGTACATGAGATAAACGTTAGACCAAATGGAAACCCAAACAAGAAGATCGAAAAGAAAAGATAAGATGCAGAAGTAACAACATGCTTCCACTTATACCAAGTGCATAAAAGTATGGTCAACCCCCAATATATAGAATGGGCGGAAAATCAAGTTTGAAATCAAGTTTGAAATTGTGTTTTACTTGTATACTTTCAGCAAACAAAAGAATCAGAATGTAAAAGGCTATAAAAGTTCACCAACTCCATAGGAAAAAAAAAATGTCTGCTGCAAAGTGTGTTCAACATTTCAGAAAAATCTAGGGAACTTTGAAAAATCACCAATAATGTTTCTTTCAGTAATTTCAAGTATAAAACTCCAGAATCAAACTAGACATATAAATATACTTTTTCCCAAAATTTCAAGTCATTTGAAGGTCGTTTGGGCTGCCAAAGAAGAATCCAAAATAGGCTGAACTGCAGATTTCTGCAGAATTTCTGAAGCACTACTCTAACTTCATACTAGTATAAAAATCTCATTTGAACTCCGTTTGTTAAGAAACCAGGTTGAAAAGAATCTTTCAAGAGTCTAGTTTAACATATCAAAAACTGAAATTAAAATACAATATATAACTTATACGAAAATCATAGACAAGCCCACTGGTTCAACTTAGATTATGCCTTTGGCATTTCATCGAATACATGGTGTGCACCATTTGAATCACTAGTTCACTGCCAATGCTATTTCTACTTATCCTATGGGAGTTACCAAAGCTAATTTTACAATCAATAACACAATTCAATGTCCACCTTAAGTGAGCCATTGAATAGAATTCAAGTAAAAGTCATACGTGCAAGAGTATAAGTAAAACGACTTGGGAAAAGTCTGAAAGAAAGAATAGATTGACAGATTTCATAACCTTACCCCCTAATTCTTGCGAAATCAAAAGGAAATTGATTGCTGGTTCAGTTTAGAAGTAAACTGGTTTACTCAGTTAAGAAGGAAACCAAACAGCCACATGATTATTCTCATCAGTCCGGCCAAAGAATTGAGCCAACTGAAATTGGAGGAAGAACATGCTCAACAGAAACGTAACCCTAAATAAACAACTTGACAAGGTAACAATTGAATAGAAATACCTTATCGCTGGGTTCCAATTGCTTGCAACATCATGTTCCAATTGCTTGCGAATGGGTCAGATCGAGAGAGAGGAGAGATAGCTGGAGGCGAGAAAGAGAGATAGAAAAGAGAAAATGAAAGAGAATGCTACATGAAATTTTAAAACCGTCATAGACATCTAAACATCAATGGTACTTAATTAAACATAATTTTTCATAGAGAAATAGGACAATACCTGGATCGACGAATTTGATAGAGCTGCTAGGTTGGGATTCAGTGCCGCCAGGGAGCGGCTGAGAAGATGTGCGGGTCTGAGCTCCGACGAGGCTGGGCTTGAGGACACAACTGGAGCCTAGATTGGGTGCCCAAAGAAAGAGATACAGCAGTGAAAACTGGAGAAGGAGCTCCATTGTGGAGCAACAGAGGCGCGGGTGTGGAGAGAGAGATTAGAGACGCGTGAGGGAGGCTAGAGATGCTGGTCTGGTCAAAGCTTTGGGCAGAAAAGAAAAAAGAAAAACTCAGCAAAGGGAAGAGGCAAGGAGACGAGAGGAAGGAGAGGTCAGAGTTGGAGCGTTCAGGGGGCTGTACGAGTTTTGAAGTCTTCAATGATTTGTTTAGCTGAAAATATGAAGTGTGGGAATATTAAGGGGGGAAAACAAAATTTTGTTCCGCAGCTTCACTTAAAATTTTTAGCGCTCCGTGTTTTTACAATTTGGGGTTCCCGCAAAATTGAAATCAATTTGGTTTGTGCTTCCTAAAATTTGCAATTCACTCATACAACGGTAATAGATAAAATATGTTGTGTAATATATTGCATAAGACCAATTTCATAGCACGAAAACTTGAAATGTAAGCTGGCCACCATGGTGGGAAAGTTGCGCGCTCAAATTATTTCACACTCATACAACGGATACCAGTTATAAATGTCTTCTGAAACACTTCATAATTTAGCATGAAAAATTGACGTTGGTTGAATGCAAATCAAACGACAGATATTTTAACACACGTCGTCCCACAATTTCAGCATCCTTCATACAACGGTAAAGTCACTGACGTCGTATAACTCGTGTCGTCTGATTAGTTTTGTGTAGTAGTGCTTAGCCAATTTTTTTATATTAATATTACTCTTCATTATATAAAACACAAAGGAACCTTCAACCAATGGCGACTGTTGGTATAGTGGTCAAGGCATATTGAACTTAATTGGGCTTTGTAGTTTGTATGTTCGAGAGTCGAGACGTCTGGGTTTACAGATCTTGCTAACAGGTTTGGTCCTGTCATGCCTGTGATTTCATTTTGCATTTTTGCAGATGATGAAGGTGGCGGTGACTGGGCAGGCGGGTGTGCTAATCAAATCAAAGGAGGAGGAGACCGTGAGGGAGGGATGAGAAAGAAAAGAGAGAGAGAGAGAGAGAGAGAGAGAGAGAGAGAGAGAGAGAGAGAGAGAGAGAGAGAGAGAGAGAGAGAGAGAGAGAGAGAGAGAGAGAAGAGCGGATCGAGAGGAGAGATGAGAGTCATGAGACTATGAGAGAGAGTCTAGGCCTCCGGGGATAAGTCGAGAAGACAAAAAAATAGAGGAAAAAGAGACATGGGAGAAAGAGAAAGAGGGAAGAGGAATGGTTAGGGTGAGAGAAAAGAGAATGGGGGAAAGTTAGAAAGGCGGGTAGATGACTCAGACAAGTAAAAAAAATGAAAAAAATATATTTAAAAGGAATAAAATAAGAAGAGAGAGTAATCAATAATGAGTGGTGCGGTGGAGAGAGAAAGAGATGAGATTAACTAAATTTGAACGGTTTGGATGTAATAGTGGTAGATCTAACGGATAGTATCATATCTTCCAAAAATTATTAAAATTACTTAATTTCAATTTTCTTAGCTTTCGAAAAAATAATCAAACTTTCGTTGACTATAACTCTCTCATATGATCTCGAAATTACACGTGTATAATGTCTGCGAACTTGCAACAACGTGCTCTACCACTAATGTCAAGATGGTTTTCTTCAAAAAAATAACAAATCAAAAAATAAATTTTTGAGTAAACATTTATCAAGGTATTTCGGTCCAATTTGTTTCCAAACCATCTTAATTTCATATTTCACGTATGAAATACCTCACTCGTTTCGTAATAATATCAATATTAATTTCCTAACTTCAGGGTTAGGTATGACCGTGTGAGTATAACGAAATAATATGTGTTTTAACGTTAAGAGTTTAGATCATTGAGCTCAAAATGATGTTGACCAACGGTGAAAGTTTCACGAAAGTGTCTACTTTTTTTGACATAGTCATTTTACTACACAACAATACATCAAACGGTAAGATTGTCTATTTTTCATATCTAATTTTAAGGTTTTTCAAAATTATGCAATTTAGTTACTAATAATAAACATTGTTGATAGACATATAGGAATGTTGTATAATCTATAAACTAAAGACAAAAGATAAATGATCCAACCGTTGGATGTGATAAGTGCCAAGTAATATACTTATGTTGAAAAAAATATGCATTTTCGTAATGGTTTCATCGTTGGTTAACATGGTCAACTCTAATATGTGTTAATAACTAATATACCCTTAATGCTAAATCGACCAAATTTTTTTCGTTATATTGTCGATTTACTCGTAGCTTGTGTCTAACTTCTCGTGTAGTTGGGATCGATATACTAATGTAAATAAAATAAATAACACGTCATAATGATTTTTTTCTTAATTGCACCTAAACTTAAATCCAATGGGTAAAAACGTATAAATATCGTTAGTGTCTTTAATTATATATATGTTGATGACTTAAACATGAGATTTTTTTGTTTTGCCGAGCCTTAAACATAAGATTGTTATGAGTCTTAACATCTCAATAATAAAAGTATATTTCCACCCTAAAATGTTGCCATATTTTTGTTTATAAATATCGTGGTTAAGACAATAACAATAAAATTTTGACTAAGAGTAGGAATACACATAATTTATTTATGTACTTTTTAAATTATGTATATTTCAAAAATATATCAGCAAATACATCAGTTATTTCGGTAATAATCGATTCGGTTTATTTTTGGTAATTGATCGGTAAATCGATTTTTTCGGTTTGGGTACCATCTTTTTTAGATTTTCATCGGTTTTGATTTTTTCTATTTTCAAATTGTAAAAATCAGTTACCAAACCAAAAAAAATTAGTCAATAATCGATCGATTCAGAAAGTTCAATAAAAAATGGCAGCCCTAATATTTAATTAATCAAATAATTAATTAAATTATTTGTTTATTCTTCACCTGAAAACATCAAAGTCATTTTTTTATTGGTAAAATGATAATTCATTAGAAAAAAGAATTACATCAGATTGGTACATTTCTCTCTCTTAGACACACACTATATTTAATTAAATCAAATTTATTTAATTAAGCACATAACTCACAGGCTCACAGCCCCACATTCGTTTTCTCTCTCCTTCCTTTCCTCATATTTTTTTTTCTCAACCATGTGGCCACGTGCACCCTCTTCTTCTTCTTTCTTCTTCTATGCAATTTTTCTTCTTCTGCAACTTTTCTTCTTCTCTCTCTCTCTTTACTTCCGTTCCTTTAATCAATTGGATTGGGAGGTTTTACTCGTCTCAATCCCGTGTAACGATTCCAACTATAATGAACTTTTGGAAACTACATTTTGCGAGAGCATGCCCATTAGAGAAATATAAACTTAGGGGAGTGAGTTTAAACGTCAATAGTTCATTGAAAATAAAATGAATCTCTTGTAACCTCTCCGTCACAAAATTTGCAAGAGCATAGTTTGTGCCCACACTCTCAAGAGGTCACTCTCTCTACCCATGTAAAAAAATGGAGCAAAAAGATCATTGGTATTTCATTGGCTTTAGAAAAATATTAAATTAGAAGAAAAGGTGTAAATGACATGGTCAAATTGAATAAAAAAATTCATAAATTGGAAAATACTAAAAATATTAAATATTATGCAATTGTTTATTTTTTTCAGAAAAATAAAAAAAACAACGTGTTTCATGCAAGTAATTTAGCTGATTAGAAAAAAAAATTAGTGAAAGAAATAAAATAAAGAAAAACTCAAAAGACATCCCACGAGGTTCTAACCCACAAGTCTTGATTAAATTATATATGCCTCAACCATAAATTGGAAAATACTGAAAATATTATGGCATTGTTATTTTTCTTCAACTTTATGCAAACAATGTATCTCATTAACAAAAGAAAAAAGCAACATATTTTATGCAAGAAATATATTATAAAAAAAAAATTAAAACAAAGAAAAACCCATATATATATATCCCTAAACCCTAAAATTCATATATAATAATTTCTTAATCAGGGTTTAAACCCATCTCCTTTTGTTTTCAAACCTAATCTTAAATAAATTTGGTGTCAAGATTACAAAGTTTATATTTAATTCCTTTAAAAAAAAATAATTATTAGTTCGAGTTCTCTTTTTAAAAAGGCAAAAATTAATATACCTGGTCGATCACAAGAGCACGGGGACCCTCTCTCGTGGCCGACTTTGCCTCCTCCATAAATTACCTAGCTTGATTATTATGTTTAAAATTTACGCATCTACATTATTGTCTAACCACTTTTTTTTTTAAGGACATTTCACCGTTAGTTTCGGACGTTAGTCCGAATGGATGGCTGGATAGTCTCAATTGCTGAGATTTAATATTTGACATTAAAATAATAAGATTTATGTTAAATGCATTTACACTTTGGTGTATACTAGAATTTCTGAATTTGAAGTATCGAAATTTTTACCGAAATCGAAATTTGAATCCTTGGTCCCCACACAACATCTTTTATATTTTTTTCATAAAAGTCCGTAAACGCTTGCTCCTCTGCTTTTTATGTAATTACTAGTCCACTAACCACTCTGCTTTTCATGTAACCAACCACTAGTCCACTAATTACTCTGCTTTTCATAAAACATTAAAAACTATTCCAATTATGTATTTTGGGGATGAAATGTTAACCCTTTTTAAGATTCGATGGTGGCAAATCGGGAGAAGAGTTTCTCATATTGAAACCCCAGGTCCCAGTTTCAAACTCAGTCGTGAATTTCCACCACCAATAAATAGAGTTTCACATTCTTCTCTTCATCAAGGTTAGTCTGCTCTGTTTATCTATCTGCTCTGCTCCTCTGCTGTGTTCATCGATCTGATTGCTAGGGTTAGTGTGTGTGTACACACCAACATATTGTTGGTTGAGATTGTTGTCTCGCATGAGGAATGTATGTATATATATATGTATATATTCATGTCTCGGCTGTGGCTGCTTGTTTAAAATAGATTGGGCTGGGCTGTGGGTGTTTTTCTAGGGAGAGTGAACCACAAATTAGGATTAAATATCAAATTGATGGTCGAAGACCTTAATTAGTGGTCCTATTAATTTTGAAAATCATTTTGTAGCAATGGGGCTGCAAAGGATTGGTACCTTGGATTCAGGAAGGAGTGTAATAGATTCGGCTGGAAAGAAAAAGCAACGATCATCTAATTATTTCAAATACGTGTAAGTATTCATCTCAAAATAGCACTGTAGTAGTTAGTTGTTTAAAGTTTATATCGTTATGTTGGTTTTTGTCTTTGATGTTGTAGGAAAAATGAGAATATGAGGAGCGAAACTGTCTCCACAAGGTGCAAACCCAAAGATTTTAAAAGAGTTGTCTCCGGATTGTCCAAGATGAAGGCAGCAGCTGTTAGTGATATGGGAATGGGTAATCTGACAATGATGGGATGCACCATCCTACACCGCCCTCTAATCCAAATGCTGGCAGAAAACTTTAATCCTGTAAACAATTCAATCCAAATTCACGGACAGACATTCTCAATCACCGAGTCCGACTTCAGGCGCATAATGGGCATCGCAGATGGTGGTTCGAATGTCGACAATACTGGTTCAATGGAAGATTCGTACTTGGCTGAGTTTGTAGATACGTCTGGTGGAAATAAGAATGAGATTACTATTGAGAAATTAAAGGCAATTGTGGAGAACAGAGATGAGGTTGATGACACCTTTCGAATTGCATTTTTCATGTATACCCTTGCCACAATTCTATGCCCAGGTGCTTCAAAGCGTGTGGACCCAAAGTTGTTGTTACCTTTAAGGGATACGAAAGTACTTCACATGAAGAATTGGACACATTTTTTGTTTCAGAAGCTGATTGAGGGCCTTAAAGCATTCAAGAACAACATGTCAGACTACTTGACAGGGTGTATTATATTCCTGCAATTGTTCTATGTTGATATTGTTGGGCATAGCACCATACTCGTTGACATGGGGGCTGTACCAGTTGTGGCTTGGGGTAATTGGGAACTGAAGAGGTTGATAGAATGGGTTGAACAAAAAGGGGGATTTGACAGTCTCACAGTATTTGTATCCAAACAGCCGACGGCACAAGTGGGTGGAACAAGTCCTAAATATGCCTTGCATCCAAATCCGGATATCCAGAAAGTGGACGGTTTTAGGGTTGATTTGGAAACAGACAAAATGGAGTTGCCTTATCTTTGTTTCACAATTGCGCATATGGAAGCTGGATTGTCTTCATTGCGTGAAAAATTTGGACTAATTGAGAAGTCTTTCTCTGACTTCAAGGATGAGATTGTTAGACTTGTTGATGCCAAGGTCCAAGAATCAAGGAAGGAGTCTTCTGTTGGAATGAGCCATTTGCATGAGCATGTAAAACACCCAACGAATAAGTCCAAGAGGAAACATGATGAATCTGCAGGTGGAAACAAAAGGAAGAGCTCAGAGGGTGAAACATCACAATCGCATTTTGTTTTGTCGTATATGGAGGGTAAAGCTGCTAAGAAGCTACATGCTCAAGCAAAGGTTCTACATTTTCTTTTTACATCAACTATGCATATAAGACATATTGAATTGTTTCCTTGTCACGATTGCTGTAGTTTCGTCTACTTTGGGGCTGACGTATGTCCAAAAATGCTGCCTTTGTTGTTACCTTGAAAATGATTTTGTTTTTTGTTTTTTGTTTTTTTTGTCTCTGCTTTAGGAGATTGAACTTAACCCCTTTACTAGCTATCTCCAGAAACTTTGATTAAAATGATTTTGTAGTGATATGAAAAAGTAATGGGTGTTTTGGAAGTAATGTCAGTGTTTTATTGCCTCCATTATAGGTCCAGTAAATCAAAAGATCAAATCTTAGACTTGCATAAGCACAGGATTAGGGAATGATGTATTGTTGTATCAGATTTGACCTCTCTTGCTTTGCCTATTGAGTTGAGTAGTGGCATCTTCTGCGATGTTACCTGCTACTATATGCAGCATAAATGTTGTGGTATCAAGTTAATAATGCACACCGAAAGGATGGACTCACCACTTACCATGTCCCCGGTGATCATCTAATTTTCAATTTGAAGCCTTAGTGGTAAGGAAGATGATCACCTATTTATATATATATATATATATTTATCATTAATGAATCCTTCGGTATTGGTACCGTACTTGTGATAAAAATGATTGGTAATTTGAGGATTTATGATTGAGTGTTTAGAGTTTAGTACTCAAGGTTGGTTTATGTTAGACAGAGAATTGAATAGAGGTTTGAAAGAGTTTGATTTAGATTGATATACATTGTTGATTTTTTTTGGTTGTCCGGAGTATAGACTTTTGGAGGCATAGTGGTTGACTAGTCGTTTAATATGGTTGTAGAGCATTGTTTGCAGTCTGATTTTGAATTCTTGGTCTTCTCATTTTATTTTAAGTTAACGTTATTGAGTAAGCTATTATAACATTTTTGCCTTGGTTTCTGTTCTAAAGCTAGCAAAATACTTCTTAGTTTGATGTGTCTTCCGTTAATTGTATTTGGTGTATCAAGAATAAATGTTTGATAGGTTGAATCGTATAGTTATCTTTAATCAAATTAACTGACAACACTTTGAATTGATGCAATTAGCTAATTTTGATTAAATGAAATTACAAGGTCGGTAATTTTATAATAGTACATGTAATTGTTTTTCATTTACTCATTAATAGGCTAAAGTTGGTGCTGACAAGGGAATGAATGTGGCAGATAATGAGGGCTCAAATTGTTCAACCTGTCCTCCATTCCCCAAAGCTAAGTCACAAAAGACCAAATATAGCACTGCTATTGGAAGTCGTCACACTGACCCTTGTATACGTAAACTCTTCCTGTCAACTACTGGGGGCATTCGGCCAAAAACTGGGGGACTGTGTGGACAGTCCACACCGAGAGTTACGGTTGGCCCCTTCGCTTTGAAGCAAACCCTTTCACCTTGTAACACTAAAATCATAAATTTCTTATTTGATGGGATGCCATTTACCGATATTCAAAACAGGTAATTGCTATGTATTATGTAATGTATATCGTCCCTTAATCCTCTGGAATATATGCTATTTATATTCGTTATTTAGCCATCATAACTTGTTGTTAGCCAAAAAAACTATCATAACTTCTTGTATATATACCATACATGCATTATTTTGTTTTTGTATATGGAATTTATATAGGCACGTTAACCTGTATATCAACATTAAAAAAACAATGAATATCAACCTGTTTTTTTTTTTAAAATAACAAGTGTAGATAATAAACAATAATTATCATGGACTATTAATTAAATTGCTAACTTCAATATAATGTTTAGTTGTTTACTTACTGACTTTGAATGCTTTAATTGGAACTCATGCACTCATAGCGAGTCAGTGGCTAATGAAGGGGGGATTACTCTATCTCGTGGCGATCTTTCATGCCTCGCGCCAAATCAGCTTGTGTCCAGTGATGTATTACCTCTACTCCTGTTTGACAATTACTTTATTCTTAATTAACACCTGTTGTGACATGTGAGTTAGTTGATTGTTCTAAATTGAATCGAACCCGGTACATCTATCAATTGATTTTGAATCATTAACGTGTGGAATTGTAGGTGATAAATTTATGGGCCGAGTATTTGAGTGCGGCTGGTCTCGAAAGCTGGTATTTCCCAACGCTCTTTGGGGTATGCTGCTAACTTTAAAATGGTATTGTGTCCTCATAGGTTGAGTTTATGTTTGATTTTTAGATATTGTGGTAACATTTAGGAAAGTGCCACCATTAATACCAGCCAGGTGCCTACGAAGGAGTGGACTGCTGACACTATTAGTAAATGTCGGCTGCAAAGATTTCTGCCACGCATATTGGACTGCACAAGAGTATGCTTAGCAGTTGCATCCCTACTAAACATTTAAATATTATTCCGTTCAAGTGGTTTCAAACCATGGTGACATTTCTGACATCTGCAGATTTTCATCCCAATGTACGACTGTCCTGGGAAACATTGGTATCTAGTGGTGGTTCGACCACTTGTAAAATTAGCTGAAATATGGGATAGCCATGTGGACAAAAATTCAGCTGACCGAAGGAAGCGCTTTGCTGTTGCGGCTGTGAGTATTAAATTCATCGATAAATACAATTTCTTCATGTGAAACAAGCTGCTAGTATTTCTTATGTTATCCGCAAGTATTATATATATATACTTTTAGTTTTCGGGAAGGAAAATAGCCTTTACAATGTAAAATTGTAGGATATGTTTTTTAAAATGCAGTTGCATTTTTGAAATGCAATTGCCGTAAGAAAAAGTAAAACTGATAATTTTGAAATGCAATTGCACTTTGGAATGACAATTGTATTTTCAGAATGACAATTGCATTATTTGAAATAGTAATTGCATTTTTGAAATGTCTAGTTTACACATTTTGAACGGCAATTACATTTCAAAAATACAATTGCATTTTACAAAAAAGCTGCATGGTATGCAACACTGCATATTAGAATTTTCCAATATTGTAAACCATTGCTTTACAAAACATCTAAAGACCCTTTTCTCATCAGATAAAAAAGACAGAAAAAAAAACCTTTTCTCTAGTTAGGGTGATTTCATTCCGTAAAATCAGATTTTATGATTTTTGGGGTGATTATCATTCCTTATGTCCAATTATATTGTATTTGCCAAATGCCAACAACCTGGTGAATTGGACCACAGTGCACAGTACAGTTCGTAATTGACTTATAATACATAGCAGTCCAGTCCTTAAAAGTATTGTTCCCTCATTTTTTTTTTTTGACAAAGGTCCCTTCAGTTTCTTCAACACATAATATTTGAAGCTGTTGTCTTTTCATTTCCACAATGACTAATTGTTTTTTTTTTTTGACAAATTGGTTTTTAACCAATGAATCTTCCTTTTTGCTTTTGAGTCTATTGTTTTTCACTGTTAGATGTAGTTGTATACGACACTGGTCAGTATGGCAGAACTCGAAGGATGTTAGATTTGCTTCTGTAGGGTTTATCAATATGACTAATTGTTTTTTTTTTTGACAAATTGGTTTTTAACAAATGAATCTTCCCTTTTTCTTTCGAGTCTATTGTTTTTCACTGTTAGATTTAGCTGTATATGACACTGCAGAAGAACTCAAAGAATGTCATATTAAACCATTTTAATTTCACTTCCAATCCATATGAAAGTATTAAAAAATCCATATGAATGTGGATTATATGTTTATATACATCTTGTAAAGAATCACACACCTCTTTTTGTTTCTACTTTTCAAGAACATTTACTTGATTAATATAGTGCAAGTACTTGTTAGTTAGCCCTAGCATATTTAATCTAATAGTTACATGTGTGAATAAAATGTTCTGATCTGTTTCCCCAGCTAACTCATCTAGACATGTTGGACTCTTGGGACATCTTCAAGAGGCTCGACCCAACCTTCAAGTTTGCAATGTTCAATGTGATTATTGCAGAACATAACCCACAGCAACCAAATGAATATGATTGTGGCATTTATGTCATCAGACACATGCAACGCTACAAGGAGCGTTGGTATGATCAGGTATGTCGAACGAGAACATAATGTTGGTGTTTGTGTTTTGTAAAATGCATATGTATGGCGATTACCCTTATTTTCGTTTTTGTTCCAGTATGAATCAGATCATCAGCGTTCTAAGATTGCTTTGGAGACAGTGAAGCACCGTCAGAACCAACTTCGTAGAAGTGTTAAACGTAGTGTTAAAAAGCACCATATATCAGAGAATAAACAGAAGGCAACGTCACATCAAAACCAATAGCGGATTCAAAAAGACGAAACCAACAAGTCAGTACATTGTAGTGAAGGATCGCTGCCCATGCTCCCTAATGATAGCTTGGGAAGAAGTAAATTTTTGCGGCTATGGCTGAATGAGTCAGTTTTTGCAACTACGCAATGTGGCCAAAGCGTGCTTATGTTTGTTTGATTTTTTTTTTGATAATGGTGCGCTGATGATAGCTTTAATTAGTTTTTTGTTTTCTTGTGTAGCCCACACTAATGGTGCCTAATTGCCTATATTTATGGATTTGGTAAGAGAGCCATAAAGGAAGCCATTGAAGTTTTTTTTTTTTTAGCAATGAAAGTTAGGGCCGTGGAGAGACAGTCCCCTCGATCCGGGCTCTGTTGAACCTCCACCAGAGCTTATGATGTTGAATCCAATTTCCAATAGTAGCTTACAGTAGGTGGTTGCTTGGGGTGGATAGATCTTGTAACGTCCCGAAATCCATACTACCAAATTGTGTGGTAGGTGATAGGACCCGTAGACACCTAGCTCACCATGTGTCACGCCCCAAATCAGAGACTTATTATTTTGAAATATGGTGTCCGAATTTGCGTGTTACGACTCATTTCAGATTTATAATTTTAAATAGTTGTTTTTACAGAGAAATTGCGAAAATGTAATAATTTGAAGTTTCGGGAGTCTAACTAGTGGTCAAAAGGGTTGACTTTCTTTCCATTCAGAATTTGGTCAAAGTTTCTTCACGAAAGTTGTAGGTCTCGTCAAACCGAGTTCGTATGAAAAAGTTATGATCATCGGAAGTCGGGAATTTCTTTTTAGGGGAGTTACTATTTAGGGATTTTGGGACTTAGGGTTTCCATTTTCGGAAACCCTTTCTCTCTCTCTCTCTCTCCCCGAAACTCTCTCTCGCAGCCTCACCTTCACCGGCCAGGATCTCACTCCTCCGGCCACCTCATGGCCTGAAACCGATCCCAAAACGTTCACCAATCTACCACATTCAATCCTAGACAAGCCTTGTAGATCGAATCGAAGTGTAGGGAGAGAAACCATGAGCCAAAGTTAGCCCGAGAACATCGAAATTGTCCAAACTTTCGAAGCTTGCCGGTGACGTTTCTGGCCACCTCTGCCGTGATACCTTACTGGGCTTTGAAGCCCACTTCACCACAAGTTCATAGCCACCGGTATTGGGCATTTTGGTCTCCGGGCGGCGACGAATCAAAGAGTTGAAATCCGGCGAACTCACGAGCTTCTCGAGGTAGTTCCGACCACTTTTAGCAGGAATTAGACTTAGTCATAGTTATGGAAGTTGTTGCTGGTGTTGTGGTGCAGGTTGTGGTAAAATTTGGTAACCATCGGAGATAGTCGGAACAGCGGCATGTGGGGCCCACACGCACCCTGTGAGTGGACATTTGTTTTTAAATAAATATGTGCATGCAATAAATTGTTTTAATGTTATTTGAGCATGATTTCCATTATTATTTAATAGTTCGAGGTGTGAGAATAACCTATGTTGCCAGTAGCGAGCCACCTCAATAGAATCAGTATATCAGATTACCTCTCTCAGTTGATCCGGATATCAGAGTATAGCTCAGTTAGTCATGCATGCAACATCTAGTCGGCAGCCCCCTCTTGATGTATATCACCTGGTCGGCAGATCCCTCTAGGTTATATAGTACGTCTGGTCGACAGTCTCCTCCAGACCATCTGAACGGCAGTCCCCTTCAGATCAGCTATATATATATATATTACGTCTGGTCGGCAGACCCCTCCAGACCATCTGAACGGCAGTCCCCTTCAGATTAGCTATACATATATATTATGTCTGGTCGGCAGACCCCTCCAGACCGTCTGAACGGCAGTCCCCTTCAGACGTCTGAACGACAGTCTCCTTCAGACCAGCCTAATCAGCAGTCCCCTCCAGAGCCATAGTAAGCTATAGTTTGGTCGGCAGTCCCCTCCAAAACCCTAGAGAGTTACAACTTAGCTAGTTTGATCAGAATTAGGGAAATTAGTGCTTTTCCCCAGATTTAGAATCCAAATAGCAAGAGAGCGAGGTTTGAATTATTTATCAGCTTTTCAGTTATGATTTCAGCTTTCAGTTTTTTTTTAAAATTATTCTATAGCTTGCATGCATACATTCAGAAAAGAAATTGGGAAAGCAATTCAGCTTTATTTTTAACCAGTTCATTTTTCGTCCACTCACGCTAATAGTTTTCAATTGTTTTCCCCTGGGCCCTTTGGTTTCAAATGTCCAGGCTGCAGACAGTAAAGGTCGAGTCGTGCACTGAGTCGAGGTGATAAGTATATTTTTGCACACCAAAAAGATGCACAAAAATAACTTCAAGACAAACCCTACTGTGATATGAATATCGAATGTAGTATAGGAAAGTAGGGATCTTTACCCACAGGAGATTGTTTCATTTGCTTTTCTATGTCACGAAAATTAAATAATATATATAACAAAGAATTTATTTACAAATATATACAATATATACAAAAGATGTTTTTCGGTTTTTTTGAAAGAATTGAAATCAAGAAATAAATAAAATAAAATATTTTCGGATTTTTATTTTTGAAAATTAAACTAAACAAAAATAAAACAACAAAAAATACGCACTCTTGATACGTTAACCTAGCTATAACTTCCTTTCAATTAAATGTAGTTACTCAGGCTAAGCCAATGACATGTTGCACTTAATCTATTGCTCTCTCTTACTTGGTATGTTAGGTGCATGGTATGTACTCTTAACTTAGCTTCTAAAATGCAACCTAGAATGACATGTTCATAGATTCAGCATTAAGAAGTCATTAAGCATAAAGAGAACGAGTAACTCTAGGCAACTTCGACACTGGTGTAGTTTTAGGGATCCGAGGCAGCTATATTGTTGGATATGGGTTTCGGGTCTTTGGTTCCTGTTCTTGAGTAGTCGTTTGCTATTCGCCAAGTTTCTAAGACCTTTGGTTAGTTTCGATTGTTCGGTGTTTGGATCACCTTTTTTCAGTGTTCGTACATTTTATTGTAACTATTGGGTGGTTCTCATCGGTTACGGTTTCAACTACAATTTTCACTGCTTAACTGATAATCGCAGTGTATCGGTCATGCCTTTTGGCAATTGGTTACTTTTATGTTCAGATGCGTATAGGGATTAGGGATTAACACATACGCATGAGGGCTTTGATGATGAGAGCAAGAGAGGACCCATATATTGAAGAGATAAATGAGGTAAACTAGGTGGCTCATCATCAAAGCCAAGGAGGAGGAAAAGAGCACCCATATATTGAGTATCCCTCATCTCTACTCTCTCTTTTAATTTCCTTATGTTTGAAGTTCTTATTTGTAATTTGATGATGTATACTATGATGTTTAGTGAGTAGTTACTGATTTGCACTTATTTATAGCGCAAATTGTATTCCTAATCACGAGAGTTAAGCTTGCCCGAATGCATTTTGTTACTATTAATATGCGTTTTCATGATTTCAGGTTACTTATGTGACTTGAGGTAATTCGGCACAAAGAGGTGCATTTTGACTACTTTTGGGCACACTTCCGAGAAGAGGACGAGAAGTCAACCGTGGCTTCTAGGCATTGAAGATTGCATGAATTTACCTTCGGAAGACGTTGTCATTGAAGGCCTTGAAGAATCGAAGAAAGGAAGGAAAATGAAGAAATTGCATTTCCGGCGATTTTTCCGGCAAACCACCACCACAAGAGGCGGCACCACCGCCGGACCACCACCGGAGCACCACCACAGAAGGAGAGACTCTCCTACATCAGCTGCACACATGTGTGGCACAGCTCACACACACACTCATCCACATGTCCACTTATCCCTCCACCAACCCATAATTTCCTCCACTTCACATTTCTTTATGTGAGTGGCTCTCCCTTTTGCTTAATCTAATAATCATTGGTGCTGCTATGACTACCCTAGCAGCCACACATAGAAAAACAATCTCATTCTAGCCACAATTTTCGAGCAGCCCCCTTCTTCCCCTTCTTCCTCTTCTCCCTCTCCTCTCTTTCTTCTTCTTTTCTCTTCTTCCCATTCTAAATGCAGGCCACTTTCCCTATCACTTCCGGCCACCTTCTTCACCCTTTCTTTCTTTCTTCTTCTACCTTCCTCACTCTTTTCTCTCTTCCTTTCTCACCACCAAATTCGTGCTACCCCTCACCTCACCAAAACAGCCCCCACAACAACATCAAGAATTGCAAGGATTGAGACTTGGAGCAAGGAGGAGTTCATAAAAGAGGAGGAGAAGTCTTGGAAACATCATTGAGCATTCTCTAACTCTTTTACCTTTTAGTTTCATTGCTTTAATTCTTGTAATTTGAGATGTACACTAGCTATTGAAATTGAGTTTGTAAGCTCAATAACTTTGTTTATCAAATTTGGAATTGTTGCTTATTTACTTTCTTGCATGTTCTCTTTGAAAACACCAAAAATATGAACACTACAACCATGTGCACATACTTCACTACACTAGTATATAGCTCATCTCTTATCTCACCATTTTAGTGCTAGAATAGCTTGGTTACCACATAATTACCAAGGTGATTTTAGGGCCTTCCAATCCCTTGGGTATGATAATCCCCCGGTCTTAATCTATACCATCCACTACACTTTGACGGCGATACTCAAAACCAACCCGAACTTATCGTTGAGTCAGTTACTTTGTTGGGGACTAGGGTTATGTGCCCTAGTCCATAGATATGTATTGAACCTATTTTGATGATATGTGATGCAATATTGATTCATGAGCATATTTATATTTAAATTTCATATGTTAGATGCATGGGTTAGGGAATTCACCACTTTCTAGCTATGTTTTCTAGTATTATCTTGATGTGAAATTGGTGGGTGGCGCCTCTAGTTTCATAGGTGATAGGAGCACAAAGTGTGACGTTTTTAATGTGTTTTCCCTACTATTTGGCTATGATTTAATTGTAACTTTGTTATTTTAGCTTAGTTTCCATATTTGAATCCCTAAATGATGTATAAATGTGAATACGTGCAGAAAATCGGAGCTCGAAAATTTACGAAGTCTAATGGGCTTTCTCGAGGCCCATTAAGGGGTGCGTTGCTGTGAGCCCAAGATGAAGGCCCAAATCCATGAAGGAAGGCCCAAGTCCACGAAGGAGGGCCCAAGTAGGGGTGGGCATAAATCCCGAAAATACCGAACCCGAACCGGTCCCGAACCGTCCCGAGGCGGGACGGGACGGGATTGAAAATCTAAATTTTACTATAGCGTCCCGTCCCGTCCCGAACAAACGGGACGGGATCAGGATTATTCTATTATTTCAATCCCGCATATCTCGTCCCGTCCCGAAGTCTATATAATTATGTTCCTTAAGGCCCATAGGCCCAACCCAATGTCCTAACTCTCTTCTCTCTCTCTTCTGTCGCACATCTCTCTCCTCTCTCTTCTCTCTTCTCCCTCCTTCCCCATGTTTCGATCCCTCTCTTCTTCTCCATCTCAGTTCCTCTGCCCAGACCACTTCTCCATATCATTCTCATTCTTTCTCTCTTCTCTTCAACTCTTTATTTCTCTCAATTCTTCAATTGTCACCGTTGTGGTGCCCAACAGACCAACGCGCCACTATGACAAGGGCACTCACCACGTCTTCACCCAAATCAAGAAACAAGACATCCCCAAACACCACCTTTACGAGTCGAAACAGAGCGTTTCCAGAAGGACTGGGTCGTCTCCGACGTCGTCAATCGAGTCTATGACCTCCGTCGCGTGGACGCCCATTCTAATTAAAGTAAGATTGATTCTTCTGTGAGTTGCTGATACTTGTTTGCGATTCTGTGTGTGAAAATTGGCTTGCTTTGTAGGAAATGACAGAGATGGGTTCTTCAATTATCACTACAAAGAAATTTTTTAGATTTATTACCGAATGCTGGATCTCTTTCTTTCATGATCAAAATGTTCATCAACATAGACCGAATGCTTGAACCACATATCAAGATCTCTCTCTCTCTTTGCTCCCCAATCGCTCAAATCCTCTAGGCACCCAGCCTAGCCAGCGGCACCGCCACTGCTCAGTCCACCCTCCTCCTTTCTAAAGGAGTGAACTCAATGAAGGCATGGCCAGAGACTCAGAGGAAGAAGGAGCATCAGAAAAAAAAAGGCCTGGAATCCTGATCCCGTCCCGTTTCGTCCCGATCCCGATCGGGTTCGGGATGGTCGGGATCAAACTTGAAAAATGCCAATCCCGTCCCGTCCCGTCCCGTCTCGTCCCAAAAATAAATTACGGGATAGGGATCATGATTAGCTCTATCCCGGCCCGTCCCGGCCCGTGCCACCCCTAGGCCCAAGTCCACAAAACATGAAGGAAAGGTCCAAGCCCATTTTCGGACAATCTACCTGTGCAGATCTGTCAACTTTGGAAGCGCATATCTCAGACTTTCACCGTTGGATCCATCTATATTTTGGGCACAAGCTGAACGTGTATGTTAGGTGTTTTGGGTTAAAATTGCAGAATTATCCAACCGTTCAAACGTGCAGTATTCCGTTCTAAGTGGGCATAGCTCAGTGCTGTCTGCTTTTTAATTCTTTCATTTTCTTTTATTCTCATTGCTCCACTCACCACCATATTGTCATCCATCTCACCACACCATGTTTGTTTCTTTCTTCCCACACCATTAGTGTTTGATTTCTTTTATTTAAATAAATGGTTAATTGCCATATGACTACATTTCCACCATTCCACTCACTATTTCTTTATCTCCCACTTAAATTCCACTTCTCTTTCCTTTCTTTCTTTATTTCTTTTATTGTCTTCTTCTTCCTCTCCATTCTCCTATAAATAGCAGCTTCACTCTTCTCTTCAAAACACACCCCAATGGGGAGGGACAAACCCTCCTCTTTCTCTTCTCCTTCTCACATCATAGTTTTCATTCTCTAGTACTTTAGATGTTCAAGACTTCAAGGAGGAGAGGAGCTGTTTACACCATTACCACTAGCCATCAACCATCATCACCACCATCATCATCATCTTGAGAATCTCGGCGTTGAGTTGCTTGCTTTCAAGGATTCAAGAGTTCGTGGTCTTCGAGTTCTTCCTACTTTCCATATGGTGTACTTCAACTTAATCTTTAATTACTCTTTTTGAGTTCCTCTTTGTTGCTTGTTTATCTTTTGTATTAGTTAACATGTCATGATTTATATAATTTTCGGCCTATATTTATGAGTTTATTTTGTTATTGGATCCTAATTAATTAGTTCTTCTAGTAGCTTATATGACTCCGTTTACTTGATTCTGTTTTATAGAAAACTTTTATGTGTTTATGTTATAGGGTTCGAAACTTATAATATTTGCATATAATTGGAGCTAGAGTTAGGGATTACAATTCACCTAATAGTTTTGGAAACCTAATTCACGAGTAGTAAAGGTTTTGGACAAAGGTCGGTGTCAAATAAAAAGGATTGCGGACATATGGACTTTTCTATAATGGGTCGTGCACTTTGATTAACAACTCTTCTTCTATGCGTTAAACATGGTTTGACTAGCTAGCTTTCTAGACTAAGATAACATGTTTAATTGGTTAATCTATGTGCTTTCACTTAGGTTAATATTTCGTAGAGAAGTTTTATTTGGGGAATGGTTAGCTTCTAACTTTCCACATATGTTAATTTCGGTTTCATGGCTAGGGAACTTGGTTAATTTTCGGTCCAATAATTGGTAAACTTGTATACTTGTGGCTGAACTTTATATTCTTTATGTTTCATCCCATCTTATTTAATTTATTCTTTGTAATTTAATTAATTAATTTCATTCAATTTATCTCTTAAACCCCCTTTTACTTTGTACATATGTATATATTCTTTATACTTGTTAATAATAATGATTTATTTTATTTAATTCTTTGTGACATTTTTTGTTAGGTACACCCTTTGATTTCTGTTGTGAACGATACCCTACTATGCACTATACTACTATCGATAGGGTTTTTTAAATTGATGCGCCTTTTTGGCCTATCAATAGGCAATGGAATATAGCATGTGTTGTATGTTTGATTTGTGTTCATAGCCTTTTGACGCACT
Source organism: Rubus idaeus (assembly GCA_030142095.1). NCBI lineage: Eukaryota > Viridiplantae > Streptophyta > Magnoliopsida > Rosales > Rosaceae > Rubus > Rubus idaeus. The sequence continues at coordinate 5,541,679 of CM057968.1, forward strand.
TGAGATCCTTGGTTGTTTCCTAAGTGTGCCAATTGAGTTGATTTTAGTCCTAATCGGCATAACCATACTTTCTAGTTGAATTTGATAGTATTCATAGCCTTTGGATATAGCTAGGTGTAAGGGCAAAATATTTGCTATTGGCTATTTCCTATTTGACAAAACGTCTTCCCTTGTATTAGCATTTTATTGTGTTCAATGCTAGGTTGTTTAAGGGATTAGGAATAGTGGCTTAGGTTGTTGATCGATCGCATGTGATCGATCGCATGGTCCATGTGGACAATAGTTCCGTTGAATTTTTGACTGTTGCATTCGAATATGTCCGTTGTAACTTTTTGGGCGATCGATCGTCTCTTCTTGGGCGATTGATCGCATATCAGGTTTTACACTTACAAAGCCTTCTGTTTGTGATTTTTGCTCTACGCGATTGATGGCATCCTTCGGGCGATCGATCGCATAATTGTCCAGTCTCTTTATAAATAGAACTTTGGACGACTTGTTTCGTGTCAACTCTTTTATTTCTCAATACTTTGTGCCAAAACTGATTAGAGAGAGTTGCTATGTTTGTTGAGTGACCCTAGTCCCATGTTATAGGCTCCTCACATCCTTGATGTTTGTTGATTTGGTTATTGTTCCTTGTGAATAACTAAATCAACCCTTGAATCATTTTCAAGGCTTTGTCAATTCGGTTTGTTTGATTCTAGCAAGTGTTCCTTGTTTACTTGCTTGTGTCAAACGAATTGAATTCATTTCATTCACTTACACACACATTTGCATTGTTGGTGATGCTTGCGGTTGGAGGATTCACGCGGTGAAGTGCGTTCAATCTAAGGTTACATAAGGTTGAAGAAGCATTTGGAGGCTACATAAGGTTAGAGCTGCCACTAGTCTATAGGTAGATAGTGTAGAGTTTGGGATTGTGTTTCCCCCTTGTATGTATTTGCCAATTGGCGTTTTTCATAGTGTTACACAAGAGCGTGGGGTACGGCTCCCCTCCGGTTTTCCCTCTAGAGGTAGAGGTTTCCGGGTGAACATATCGTTGTGTTGTTTGTGTGATTGCTTATCTATATGCTATTGTGCTTAATTGATTAACATGTTGCATGCTTGATCATACATTGATAGATATAGTCCGTGGTGAGCTATTGATGATGCTTACTTTGGGATTCTAGGTTGTACAATTGATTGTGCTTGTTGCATATATATTTATTGTCAATTGTGAATTGCTTATGAAATTGTTTGAACCTAGGTTGTTAGGTTGTGGATATATTGACTTTTAATTTGTTCAAAGTTGTGTATGCTCTCCAATTAGTGTTGTAGAACGACTACCGTTAATTGGGACTATTCCGTGCAACCGGAATTTCACTAGGGAACCATGACTCTAGTTATACCATTGAGTTCCTACGATGTAGGATACATCACATCAATCATTTCATTGTGTTCATAGCCTTTGGATGTAATTGGAGACCTTTGATTAGGCTCTAGCTACACCCATTGAGTTGTCTAGGTCCTTAGATGAAGTGTTATATAAAGACCCATGACATGGCTTGGGTTGGCACTAGAGAGTTGACTTTGCTCTTGGTTGGCAAAAGTGATATATTCTCGATTAATTGGAATCATGAATCATAGTTGTAAGCATCTCATTGTGGTTGTTCATTGCATTGAAGTGGACTAGGGGTGATTAATATTTGGGTTTGTCGAACCACGGGGATTGGAAGGCCCTAAACCTAGTTAATAAAATGTAACCTAATTTTCTAGCACTAAAGAATACTTTTTAGGGTTTTTCACTTTTTCTAATTTATTGAAAAAAAAGTAGTTTGTTTTTTTTTTTCTTCAAGGGGAGGGGGAATATGGCTCCAAAGTTCGAAATTTGTGGGGAGGGGGGGGGATTCGAACCGGGTTGTGAGCGGGGATGGTCACCGCCTAGTCCAACTGGACTACACCCAATGCTCAAACTAAGCAACTAACCAAAAGACTAAATTGAAATAATTAAACTAAAATTATAATTCAAACAAAATCACAATTGCTTAATGAAATTACAATAAACACAAAATAGTATTTGACAAATTAAATTAAGTTTTCAAAATAAATAAAGAACACAACAGTCTCACAAAGTAATTTAAATTTTGATAAATAAGTCAATGTCACACAAATATTCACACAATAAAAATGTATTTTACAATTCAAATATTATTAAAAACATAATAAAATAAAGCAATAACTTCTTTTTTTTGAAAATAGCATAAACTTTATTAATCAATAGAGGATTGCAATCCTTCATATGGGCATCCTAAAAAGGAGCAGTACAGACCATACAACTGGCCTAATCGATGAGTCTAAACCTAGAACTCTAATTCATGATGCGAAACCTAGAACAACACATACACTGTGCATCACTACTGTCAACAACCAACAGAAAAATTCCGGCAAATATTGTCATTGAGACCAATAAATCCAATCTAGCTCAAGGAGAACCCATGAAAAAAGAAAGTAAAACCACAATCGAAACTTGCACAATTGATCATGCTTATTCTTAAACAAGAAATTAAAACGAACCAAATTTGATTTAGGTTAAACTTTAGCAGCGCCCCACCAATAATAAGGTCGCCGACTTGGAACACCAAGATTGTTGAGTCGCCAAAATTTTGTGACGCGATTAAAAGTTAGTAGTATTTGACCTATGGGGCTATGGGATTTAATCGAAAGTTGAACAACATTTTTTTAAGCTGTTCAAGTGCAGGATTCCCAGCTTTGTAGGGGCTGTAACAAACAAACACACGCCCTGAGCCGCTAAGATATTTCAAACCAACAGCACCCATTAAAAAAATCTACAAAACAAAATTATGGGTCATACTAACATTTTTTAAGTTGTTGAAGGAACTCCAGATCCAGGTCTCCAGCTTTGGAAACTTTGAGCTTACAATATTGTCTTGCACATTTAATTGGGACGTATGGCCTTGTGTTTTCATTCGATACTTCCCAATAGATCAGTTAACCTGTTATAGTCCTCTTTAAAACTCTGAGCTTACAATATTGTCTTCCACATTTAATTGGGATGTACAGCCTTGTGTTTCCATTCGATCTGCGGCAGGCCCCTGTGAAACTGAAACTTTCTTGCGCTTCCCAGTCTCCCTTTTTTTACTACCTTGCCCTGATGCCTCATTTGATTCACCAACATGAGCATCGTCTTCGAAATCAGATTCTTCATCCGGCCACGAAGTGGAATAACTACCATTCACCTCGTAACAGTCCTCACTATCAGATGTAAACCCACTATGTTTCATGGGTACATCTTTATAACTTTTACCACCAGTCTTCAATATTTTCAGAACTTCCTCCCAACCTGAAATATCCTGTTTCCACAGCATGAGACAATGAGGAAGTTTTAATCCAACATAATTCATATGATATAATGAATGCTTTCATTCTACATGTCTGTCAAACACGTGCAAGGATAACAATGTTGCAAATACCCAATAGGCCAATATCACCTGACCTACATTTTTTTTATGCAAACTTTTCTATGCTAGTTGTACTATTGTTCGCTAAAATTTTACCTATTTACAGTACATCACCAATTGCCACACAATTTGTGCCCAACAAAAGTAATTCGTTGTAATGCCCATTAGTATTTATAGTAACAACGATCTTACACTCGCATTCATTTTCATGCCTTTGTCATCAGAAACTATATTTACTGCATCGGTAAAAATGATTTCATCCCTTGCATGCAAATCCACCTACACAACAAACGGTTACTATCAAATAGTTTCCCAGTCACATAGTTGTTATTTGTTAACATATATAAAAGCTTGTATTACTTACATTTTTATTCTTCTGCCCATCGCTGGAAGTAAATTCACCAATAACTTTGCAGTCCCTAACCAACTTAGGTTTGGTTGTATTACCTTGACGAATTTCTTCCTACAATAACACACCAAACTCAATTAAAGTGGTCTATTTTGAATAATTACAAATAAAAAAGATTTCTTCCAACATTCAAATACATTGAGAATTTGAGATTCTAACTCACCAGCTCAGTCACCAGCTGTGCAATCGCATCAGCATCCTTTACTTTAGCAATTGCATACTCATCCTGTTAAGTATAAGATCAATTCATAAATTCTGTACTGGCATTCATAAATGACCAATTTTAACCCAGCAAGATAATTACAACGACTTCAAGCTTGACTACAAAAATAATCTCAATGATTCAAAGTCAAATGAAAGTAATAGAAAGGTCATCTTCCAATTATATTGCATATAATGCGACTCACTATCTGATTCCTCAGCTCTTGGACCTCAGCATCCTTTAGTCTCTGTCAAGTACAAGTGACTACAATTTAGATATTTGGCATCATCGCCAATCACAAATGACCGACACCAACTCAATCAATATAATTACAAGGACTTCAATTTTTTTTTTTTTGGTCAACACAAGGACTTCAACTTTGAGTTAAACAAACATCTCAAGGATTCAATGTCAAATGAATACGAATAAGAAAAAGTTAACTTCCAAATCTATTGCTTAGCTTGACTTACTATCGCATTCCTCAGCTCTATGATCTCAGCATCCTTTCCCCTCCGAGTTACATCCTGTCAAGTATAAGATCGATCAGTCAAGCTATGTTGTATGGACATTACTTGGCAATAAAATTTCAGAACCATTATTTTGAAATGTAACATAGCGACTTAGCAAGTACTATGAATAATAATATGTGAAACAAATTATTCCTTACCATCTCCGTTTTTAATTTAATCATCTCATCCCTTGCCTTCAAAGCATGCTTAGTACAGATAGATGTCAGTCCAGCAATCTGACGCAGTAACATTGTCGCTGACTCAACACTGACCTGACACATCTCATCCAAGAATACCAATTAACACTATTGTTATTCCATATGTTTAGCATACTTAGCCACATTATTCAAGAAAAAAATAACTACACTCAGAAAACTTACTGCTTTAACTTGAGGAGGGAGTATAACATAACTATATGCTTCGTTTGGTGGAATGTCAATAAACTCGCAGAGTTGATCCTCTTTGAATCCAACCAGAGTAATACACCAAGGTGGCATCGAGATGTCGCTAACTTCCACACTGGCTAATTCGGCCGTTTCTACATCAGGCTCAGGGGAGGATGCCGCATCTGTTGTACCGGTATATATCTCGCTCTTTGGTACAGATGGTGACCTACTGCCAATAACCTTGGACTCGGTATATCTTGTTGATGGATGTTGTGCAGTGGTCGCTGTTGTTTTGCAGTTAGATGGATTTGTTTTGGTCAACATGATTGGTTCATGCGCAATCCGATTTTGCGAATCCTGGGATCGCAGACCATGACGACTGGGTGTGTGTTCGGTTCCTTTGATTCGATTTCTCTTTTTCACTGGTGCCATTTCAGTTGGGAGAACACAGTTTCCCTCTTAACTCTTACGCGTTTCTCTGGTGCAAGGACACCACTGCTACTTTTTTCGCTTTTTCTTTTCGCTTATGGTGTGTGCACTTCATAAAAGTTGGATTCATTGAGAAAAGGGTCAGACTACTTTTCTTCATAAAAGTTGTGCACACCGTAAGCGACAGGAAAAAGCTGAAAAAGTAGCGAGTTAAATATTATGTGAAAAGAAATATTTAACTGGCCACGGTATGACCCTTTTCTTCATTGTCACTAAAGCCACCGAAATTCATATACGCATCTATATAATATTGGAAAATTATTCAGTATAAGGCGTGTATTTATACGTTGCGATTTGATCCGTCCAAATTGAGTTTAAAAAATATATTAATATTTTTTCTAACATTTGGACGGCTCAGATCGCGACGTGTATATACACGCCGTGTACTAAATAATCTCACATAAATATTAGAGTCAATTACCCATAAGGCCAATTTGGGTGACCATATTCTTCAAAAGGCCACAATAGCTTTGTTTTACAAATAAGGTCACTCAGTAGCTTTAACTCTTTCTATCTGACATTATTTTTTTTCAAAATTACGATTCATGCCACTGACGTTTTATTGTTTTTGGACAGTAGCTTTATTGTCGTTTCACAGTAACTTTATTGTCGTTGCACAGTAGCTTTATTGTCGTTGCACAGTAACTTTATTATTTTTGGATAGTAGTTTGTGTTCTTTAACGTTACTTTTAGTATGCTTTGACAGTAGCTTTATTGTCGTTGGACAATAGATTTATTGTCTTTGGACAGTAGCTTTATTGTCGTTGGATAGTAGCTTTATTGTCGTTGGACAGTAGCTTTATTGTCGTTGGACAGTAGCTTTATTGTCGTTGGACAATAGTTTTAGTATGCTTTGACAATAGCTTTATTGTCGTTGGACAGTAGCTTTATTGTCGTTGGACAGTAGCTTTAGTGTGCTTTGACAATAGCTTTATTGTTGTTTTCGTATGTAGTGGCATTTTTGTAAATAATAACAAAAAAAAATGCAGTGGCATTTTTGTAAATATTGGTGACCTTATTTTGGTAAAAATTATATGGTGACTTTTTAAAGCATGAGGCCACCCAAAATGGCATTTTGGGTAATTTGTTATAAATATTATGTGAATCCATTGAGAAAGACAATTTTAAGTATAATTGTTGATGTTTTAACTACACCATATTATTTATTTGATAGACAAAAAACACATTTCTTAAAAAAAAAATTATATAATTAATTAAGGTCTTCCCATCAACTAAATTTTTAATTCCAGATTAAGGTTCACTCTCAAATCTAGATAAATAGATAAACTAAACAACAACCACATAAATATCTATATATATATACATGAGAGTGGCTGAGATTGAACTGAATTATATTTTATAATACATATCTCATGTTTGGCAACAACTAAGATTGAGAATTGATATAAAAAAAAACTCTAGCTTCCATGAGAGTCCTCTCTCCAATAAAACCCTAGTTCCACATGAGATTCCTTAGTAGCGTTTCTATGCCCGTCAAATCCAGTAGCAACTTCGTGTGCTATCCTCCTAACCTCTGACTTCTTTCTATATTTTTTCTTACGCAAATCCTAGCGTCGTCAGCTATCGCTTGTGCGGTTTCCTATGGTGAGGACGGTCTTGGCCTCTCTCACTCACAAGGACGGCTATGTCTGTCATGCTCTTTTGAGGGTTCTGGTGGTTATGCTCTTGCAATGCCTCTCTTGGATTCTCAGATATGGTTGACACCTTGCTTAGATTTGATTTTGTTGTTGGTTCTATTAGGTGTCAATCAAATTCAAGGATTCAAGGTCTGGGATCCAGGTGAGTTTTGGAAGCTCGATTATGGCTGCTCAACGTACAGCCTTTTGTTCCAAGTCAGCGACCTTATTACTCGTGGGGTGCTGTTAAAGTTTAACCTAAGTCAAATTTTAATATTTGATTTGGATCTTTTTAATTTCTTATTAAGAATAAGCATGATCAGTGGTGCAAGTTTCGATTATGGTTTTACTTTCTTTTTTCATGGGTTATCCTTGAACTAGATTGAATTTATTGGTCTCAATGACAATACTTGCCGGAATTTTTCTGTTGGTTTTTTACAGCAGTGATGTACGTGTATGTATTGGTCTAAGTTTAGAATCATCGATTAGAGTTCTAAATTTAGACTCACCAATCAGGCCACTTGTGTGGTCTTTGCTGCTTTTTTTTACGATGTTCATATTAAGGATTATAATATTCTATTGATTAATAAAATTTTTGCTTGTTTTAAAAAAAAGATTGAGAATTGATTTTAATGAGCTTATGGAGCAGAGATTCTTCTATCCATGACAGGAACCTTCTCAGACCAAAAAAAAAATGACAGGAACCTTCACGACATTGATCTGAGCCGTCCATATGATTTAGGGCTTGTTGATTCGATCTCAGCCGTAAGTTAAGGCTGACTTTTGAATGGAGTCAACGTCATCTTTGAGTTAGAATTGGATCCAAAAACATTGGTCAGTCAACGAGGAATCTGCAGCAAGATCATCTCGTAAAAGTCCTCGAAGATGAGCTCGTCGACAGAGCGTTGGATTGAGGGGAGAGTGAAGAGGGGCTCGGTTAGGAGGAGATAGGATTGAGCCAGGTTGACCCCGAGAATTGAGGAGAAGAGGTTGGCACAGATCTCGCGTCGGAGATCCGCGTTTATTAAGTAGCCGCGGTCGATCGGGAGGCCGCCTCAAAGGATCGGTGCCGAAGCTGAGGATCGAAGATGGCGGTCCTGATTGGGTGTGCAGTTTCTGAGCATGACGTGATTTGATGTGATTGGTGGTGATTGTGTTGATGCTCTGGAGATGCCCAAATCAGATTGGGTTGATTGAAATCTTGGTGATGGTGAAGCTGGGATTGTGAATTTGTGGTTTCCATGGCTGGTGTGGGTGCCCTTAGTGGTTTGAGTAGTGGAAGAGCATTGGAAGATGGTGGCCCGAAGGTGAATTGCAGCAGCAATTGGAAGCCATTGATGATTGAATTTGTGATGGCAGGTTGGAAGAGGGTTGGGCTGTTGGGGAAGAAGTCGATGCTGTGAGTGGTTTCTCTGAATCTGTTCTTCACTCTTCAGGAACCAAATCATCTTCAATTCTTCATCATCATCATAGAAAAAGACGAAATTAAATGAGGGCATCCTTCCCCAAATTCCCAAGAAAATAAAAAACCATACTCAATTTAGTTTGGAAACACCAAACCCAGATTATCATTTCAAACCAAACAGAGTGATCTTCAGGTTCACTCCCTGGGTGAACGGAGATATTCATCCGCTTTCTAATTAACGTATTTGCACTTTATAATTTTCTAATCTAATTGTTCATATTATAATTTATCTTTTATAGATCATCTCTTTGTAAAAAATCAATCAAATCGAAGATTATTCAACTATCCAAATCAATAAAACAAATGAATAATTATGGAAATAATTACTACTATTATGATGAATCGTCTATTTATTTCATATGAATGAGTGACCAAATGATCTCTGATTCGATTAATTTTTTTAGAAGTGATCTATAAAAGATAATTTATAATAAAAATGATTGGATTATGAAACTATAGAGTGAAAATACGTTAAGTAAAAGGGTGAGTGAACTTCTCCGTGAACTGAGAATTTTCCCACCAAAAAACCATGGTATTGTGTACCGGAAGGGATTCCCCGCATAGGGCCCAACATATGGAAGGGCACAAAACTACAAGACTTATTATAATATCATTTCTTTATTCTATTTTTTCTCTTATTTTATTTTATTTTTCCTCTTTCTTTCTTACTTTCTGCCGCACTCCTCCCCTAATCTCTCTCCTCTTTAATTTAATTAAGCATTTGTTCATTCATTTCGCAGCACACTTGAACTCTCCGCACTAGGGCTGGGATCGGTCCGAGACCTATAACCATTTTGCCGGGATCGGGACCGAACCGAAATTTTTCGGGTCAGTCTCAATTATGTGTTTTTCGAATGCAGGACCGAAAGAGACCGGACCGAGCTTGATTTTTACAGGGACCGGGACCAGACCGATTTGTCTATTATTTCCTTTTTTTGGCCGGAAAGAAAAAAAGAAACTTAAAAATCAAAACCCATATTACTTGGTTATTCATTGTAAAGGAATATCAATTTTGCAGTAGAGCAAGAATATTGGTGGAGAGGAGGAAAAACAAATATAGTTAGAAATTTTTTGGTCTTGGATTATTCACCTATTTTGGAGGACGAGGAGCTTCTAGCACCATGTTCTTCTTCTGCTCTAGTAGTTGGCACAATCTTCTTTCCCAGATGCACAAGAATGAGAAGAAAGAGGAAAGAAATGAGAGAAAACTGGAAAAGAGAGAATTGGTGCCGAGAGAGGAAGAAAAGGGAAACATGAAGACTAAAGGGAAACAAAGGAGTGAAGAGAGATAAAGAAAGAGAGATGGGGTTGATCGAATAAGTGAGCTAGGGACATATAGAGAGAGTGAGATGTTCATCAAAACATCATCATGGGTTAGAGCACACAACCCTAGCCCTTAATCTAATGAACTACTCACTACTCATTGTCAAATACATCATTAATTTCAAAGATGAAAGCATAAACATGAAACTAAAATGAGAAAGAGTTAAGAATTGCTTAAGGGTCGCAGCCAGCAGCTCCTTGGTGACTCCAAAGATATGTGCATGCCTCCTTTTGTTCTTCTCTCCTCCTTCAAGCTCCAGCAAATGTCTAGCCTCCGATTCCTCGCTCCTCTTGATGGATGGCAACTTGTGGTGACAATAAGTTCATGAAATGGTGGTGAAAAGTGCATGGTTGTGGTGTATGGGATGTGTGTAAGATATTTCGTGAAGGGATGGAAGTGAGATGGGTGGTTGAAGATGATGAAAACTGAAGAACAAAAACGGACAGAAGCTTAGGCGTCCGGACGGTGTACGAGCGTCTAGGCGGATAGCACGTCAGTTCAGGTTTTTTCAAGCTTTGCCGAGAGAAAATGGCTTAGCTCTCTAGGTTTCTTTCCTAATCTCTATGTCAATGAATGAGGATGCCTCTCTAGGACTGATCAGCCCTCAAGAGTCCACTAGGGTTTCTAGTGGGATGAGATGGCAAGGGTGAGTGGATGAGAAAAAGTAATGGAAAGAAATGTGAAGTGGAGGAATATGTGGGTGAGTGGATATGTGAGAGGGTGAGTGGGTGTGTGATTTGTGACACACAAGCATTGGCTGATGTAGGGGAATCTCCCCTTCTGTGGTGGTGCTCCAGCGGTGCTGCCGCCGCTTGTGGTGGTGTTTCGCCGGAAAAATCGCGGCAAATGCAATTTCTTCATTTTCCTTCCTCTTTTCGATTCTTCAAGGGCTTCAATGACAACGTCTTCCGAAAGTAAATTTGTGCAAACTTTGATGTCTAGAAGATACGGTTGAATTCTTGTCCTCTTGTCGGAAGTATGCCCAAAAGTATTCAAAATACACCTTTTTGTGCCGAATTACCTCAAGTCACAAAAGTAGCCTGAAATCATGAAAACACATATTAATAGTAACAAAATGTCTTTGGATAAGCTTAACTCTCGTGATTAGGAATATAATTTGCGCTAAAAATAAGTGCAAATCACACCCCACACTTGATTCTTGCTTGTTCTTAAGCAAACATGACACCAAATAATAAGGGAAACACAATGCAACACAAGAAAGGAAAAACAAAATTCAAACAAAACTTTCTCCAACCATAGTCCTCAACGAGCTCGGGATGTTGTAAACAAGAGACAAAAGATCACAAATCAAGGCTTCACAAATTTGCTAAGAGTTTAACGAGCACAATTTAATCATACTCAGGTGAAGTGTGTGGAAACCAAAAGTACAATCCATCTCATGTAATCAAATAGGCACACTAAACACAGTAACCACAACTCTCGCAAAGATCACTAAGTATTTCCGCTCAAGTATATAGGGTCAAAATGTGTACTCTCATAACAAATACACAAAGAATGTTCCCATATGCTTGCTCATCAACTGACTCTCTACAAATCGAACCATAAATTGTTAGATCTTAAGGACTCACAATGGTAAAATGGGGCCAAGAGGTAATGGGTAGTGGAATGGAAGTATGAGTGGTGGTAAGTGTTCACAAGACATCTTAACGACTTTGAAACTCAACCAAATGCTTCAACCAAAATGATTTCTTATTCTCCTCCAACCTTATTCACAAACTACTTTCTTTTTGGATTTTTCTTCTTTCTCATTTTCTTTTTTTATTTATTTTTTCTTGAGGAACTTTATTCATTCTTTTTGTTTTTGATTTTCTTTCTTTCTTTCTTTGAACAAATAAAACTAAAAACTCTTCCAACCTTTCATTTGTGTACAATCCTAAAATTTCAAGCATCAAGGATAAGAAGACTATCAAAGTCTTGTAAACACAATGGAATGGGTGAAGAAATTTTGAAGTGGTGGAATGAATGAATGTGAGATGGGTGAACAAAGGAAAGCTAATGATGTATATGGCTCAAATGGGATATTCCTAGAGTTCAAATTCATATGGATGATGGTCAATTTGGCCATGGTGTTCAACTAATGCCATAGTCATTTCTAACTCAAAATGGATCAATCAAAAGCTTCAAGCGGTCTTTGAGCAAGTTCTAGGTCCAAAATCAATGCAATGTTCACACATGAAGAACAAAGAGAACATGAAAGATGCATACATGTGCATATTAAAAGGGCTCAAAACCTCACAATTTCCGGGTATGCATGGCAATACATGTCAAGTGTGCTTCTCGGATTGCAATCAATGAATCAACAAAGGTGAAGTGTACATGGTAATCAAGCAATCATGACTCATGCATATTAAACTCAAAGCAAATCATATAAAGCCTTAATAATGATCGCAGTCTCTAGAACACAACAAAGTAAGCTCAATTCATTATTGGGGTCGGAGAAAATGGACACAAAACACAAACAACACAAAACAAAAGATATAAAAAGCCAAAATTTCAACATTAGGGCGTCTGGGAAGATCAAGTGGCAGAGAGCATGTATTCTGGGATTTTAAAGGGCGTCCGGACACCTAGTAGGGGTGTCCGGACGGAATGCACGGGTTTACCTCTCGGACTTGTGGGCGTCTGGACAGTAGTAGGGCATCGGGACGGAATAACTACTGGAACTTTGGAAAAATTGAAATTTTTTGAAACAATTTGGCTGAATCGAACCTAATTCTCACCCACGCACTTAAACTTAACATTGTCCCTAATATGATAAGTGAATGTAACAATAAATGTTGGGTGAGAGACACGACATACAACACAACACTCAAAACAAACAAAACAAAACATAAATAAAAACAAACAAAGCTAGAAATACTCCCCTTCGAAGTACATGCTTTCCATTTTAGGCACGAACAATAACCAACAACAAGGTTTCAAGACCTTGCAATCCAAAGCTCACGATCTTTGGCGATGCTTATCATGATGTACTTCAAACAGTTGGGGATATATGGCTGCCTCCCCATGAGCGCTTGTTTTTAGAGACCTTCAAGCCGGTCTTTCTTCCTTCCTTCATTCTTCTTGGAGGCTCATAACTCTCCTTTTTACCACCCACCATGGTAGTCTAGTTGCAGCTCCCGCCAAAACAACTTCTTGGCTTAAGAAATTTGGGAGTGAAACATGGTGGCCAAAAACATAAAACCTTCTTCTTCTTTCGGTTGGTTCTACCAACAACTTTCTTCTTTGAAGCTTTCATTGGTACCGTACGTATTTGTATCACTTGATGGAGGATGCAGCTTCACATACTCATCGATACATTGTAGCTTTGAGAGTTCACTCTCATCAATTTCTAGGGGTTCACACTTGTCTATCCGAAAACAATCCCCTAAAGGCATGAGACTTCTCATAGCATCAAAGATCCGAAATCCGACGGTTATATCAAAGACTGTTATTGTGAGAATCCCTTTTTGAACATCAATTCGTATCCCAGCAGTGGCCATGAATGGCCTTCCTAAGAGAACATGCATCTCTTCTTCTTCTCCATTCTCAATATCCTTCATTTCGAAGATCACAAAATCTGCCGGTATTAGGAGTTCTCCAATCTTCACAAGAATATCCTCAACAATCCCCTTCGGCACAACTTGGCTCCGGTCGGCAAGCTTGAGTGAAATCTTCACCGGCTTGATGTCATCTAGTGTAAGAGTCTTGTACACATCATAGGACATTAGATTGATTGATGCCCCCAAATCCAACAAAGTTTTGTCGAATCCCTTGTTACCAATGATGCAAGGGACCGTGAATGAACCGAGATCCTTAAGCTTGGGAGGAAGTTTGCCTTGCAGGACAACACAGACATCCTCACTCAATATAATTTGTTTATCTTTCAAAAACTTCCTCTTATTGGTGCACAACTCCTTCAAGAACTTGGCATATGGAGGGAATTGCTTGATAACATCTGGGAGAGGAATGTTAATGTTAACTTTCTTGAACAACTCAATGAATTCCTTGCGGTACTTGTTATTCTTCTTCTCTAATTCCTCCTTCATTTAAGCTTGGGGAAATGGAAGAGGCACTTGGTGAGCTGTTACATTCAAAGGAGGTGTACTCAAGTGACATCTCCTACGAACATCATTGCTTGGTGCTTATGAACTCTTCATCTCCTTATCACCTTTATCAAATGTAATCCCTCTTGTCAAACTCATGATCAAGTGATAGTTGTCCAAACTCCTTCCCCAATGGAACTTCATCTTCATGGTTGAAGACATTTGTGGATGAAGGCTTTGACACTTAAACATTTTCTTCCCGAGAGGAAATTAGTTTCTGATCAGCTCCCAGATGATCGGACGCTGGCATAATCCGTCTCGACAGATTGCATGGTTCTCTGAATTTTCCGGCTGAGATGACGGGCGTCTGGACGACACTACTTGGCTTCCGGACGGATTTCAGATTCTGATTTGCACTTATTTATAGCGCAAATTATACTCCTAATCACGAGAGTTAAGCTTAACCGAATGCATTTTGTTACTATTTATATGCGTTTTTATGATTTCAGGTTACTTTTGTGACTTGAAGTAATTCGGCACAAGAATGTGCATTTTGACTATTTTGAGCACCACCACAGAAGGGGAGACTCCCCTGAACTAGCTATGTATAAGTGTGGCACAGCTCACTTGCCCACTCATCCACTCACTTGTCCACTCACCCACAAATCCCTCCACTTCCATTACTTTCCATTTCTTTTCCCCTCCACTCACCCTTGCCATCTCATCCCATTAGAAACCCTAGTGGACACTTTGGGGGCTGATCATTCCCATGTAGTGATTGTCATCCATAGTCACAGAAATTAGGAAACAAATCCTATAGAGCTAAGCCATTTTCTCTCGGCAAAGATTGCAAAAACACACACAGACGTGCTATCCGCCCGGACGCCTGTACACCATTCGGACGCCCTAGCTTCTCCCTATTTTTGTTCTTCAGTTTTCATCATCTTCTACCACCTATCTCACTTCCATCCATTCACGAAATATCTTCCACACACCCCAAACATCACAACCATACACTTTTCACCACCAATATTCCACATATCTACCTTCACCACAAGCTGCCATCCATCAAGAGGATTAAGGAATCGGAAGTTAGACATTTGCTAAAGTTTGAAGGAGGAGAGAAGAACAAAGAGGAGGCGTGCACATATCTTTGGAGTCACCAAGGAGCTGTTGGCTACGACCCTTGAGCAATTCTTAACTCTTTCTCTCTTTAGTTTTATGTTTATGCTGTCATCTTTGAGATTAATGATGTATTTGACAATGAGTAGTGAGTAATTCATTAGATTGGAGGCTAGGGTTGGGTGCTCAAGCCCATGATGATGTTTTGATGAATTATATGGAATATGCTTGATGATTTCGTTTCTGGATATGTTTAATGCTTAAATAGGGTTTTGTTTGATGCTTGTTTATGAATCTAACTTGTTCTCAAGCATGTGTTAGACTTAACTTGTTAGGATTTTATGCTAGTTTCATATTATCCTAGGTGCTTAACTTTGAGCATGATGAGTTTATGTTAAGGAACTGAACTTGTTTGAATCTTGATTTTTGAAACTCTATAACAAGGCTTGGATAAATGGACTAGGAGTATTTGTGACCCTAATAAGGCACAAAATAGGCCTAGAAGAATCCATCCTTTGAGCCATAACATGGCAAGGATAGGGGTTTGATCCTTAGTGAACTCATTGTTGCATGTTCTTGAGATTTGTCATACATTTGATTGGGGTAGAGTGAACCCAAAATCCCAATCGTTTCCACCATTTGATCACACACATATCATACATTTGTTTGGTTTGTCACCTCAACAACACAAAAGCTATCAAACACTTTCTCTTATATATGTTCATGTTTTCACTCTGTCACCTTGATTAGATTGGTTACTTAGCTACTGTTTTGGCTACTATTTTGGTCGTTGTCACCACTCAAGAGTGACACACTTTGAACACTGCACTTACATGTTGCACATACTTCACATCTAAGTAAATAATCCATCTATAATCACACCACTTCTAGTGCTTGGACATCTTGACAACATTTGTTCACCAAATAGGGATCTTGGGCCTTTCAATCCCTTGGGTACTACAACCCCTGGTCACAATTTACCATCCACTACACTTTGACGGCGATACTCACATTCACCCCATAATTATCGTTGAGTTAGATTTTGCTCCCTGACTTAGGGTGTCTGGACGGATGAAGTGGCAGAGAGCCTGCTTGTCTCAATTCTCCATTCGATGGTCCTCCGGTAGGTACATTTTCTTCCCTACCGGCTTCCTTATCCTCCCCCTTTGTTTCTCCACATATAACCAACATAATCACCACTCTCCAAATTGCCGGAAGGTACATTTTCTTCCCCTCTGGCCCCATTCTCCTGTGCATACACGGGATTAGGAGCTCCTCTTTGAAAGGTGACGAGCCGTCAAAGTATGGGGTAAGTAGATTGTGAAGGGGGTTGTCGTTCCAGCGAGGATCGAAGGGCTCCTTAATCCCTTGGTAGTTTGTGTGATCAAATGCTCTAGCAATGATGGAATAGATGAGAAATGGAATGAGTGAGTGAAGGTGAGTATGTGACAATGAGTGATGTAGTAGAGTAAAGTTTGGTTTTGGAAAAAGCAATGGTGAAATGCAAGCAACAAACTAACAATTAAAGTAAATGCAAGCAATAAAGGTAAATGTGTGTGCACAATAAGGAAAATGTTGGGGTTTTCGGGTTAGCCAAAGTCCAAATATGATGCTTAATGAACCAATTTAGTAATTATGCTTATGCAATCGATGAATCAAGGTTCGTATCTTAGCCATGTTATGGGTCTAAGACCATCTTTTCTTATGTATTCATAGTGCCATGTTATGGGTCACTAGAACTCTCCCAATGTGGCTTGGGAGGCGAAGGGCTCAAAGACTTAGAAGCTCAAACAAGGGGTCCTCATCACATCTACTATCAATTGCCTAGAGAGAGTTAGGAGTCACCCCAACAAACTCAATCAAAATAGGTTATACACATGCTCAAAGAGGTGACAAAGTTCCCTAAACATGCATTCAACACAAATTGAATTGGGTAATAGACATATCCATTCATCACAAAGCATCCATACATAGTTAATTCATCAATACATCACAATGGACTAGGGCACACAACCCTAGTCCCCAACAAGGTAACTACTCACTATCCATCAAGGGATGCATCATCACAAAACAATAGCAAGCTAAAATCATGAATACAAGAGAGAGAAGGGGTGAGAAATGCTCAATCAATGGTGTATCCTTCTTCTTCTTGAGTGTAGATGGCGTCCCTGATGTCTGGTGAGGATCCCAAGCTGCCCAAATGGTGGTAGAAGTGGCGGAGGCGGCGGAGACGAGCTGAAGCGATGGATTCCGTCGACGGTCGACCGTTCGACAGGTAGTCGTCGACCGGTCGATGGTCGTGCAGAGGCTGAAGTGAAAGGGAGAAATGGAGAGAAGGAAAGGGGAAAGGAAGTGAGGTCGATTTGGGTCTGAATGGGAAGGTTGAAGATGACCTAATGAGGCAAAAACTAAGCTATTTATAGGCTAGAGGGGAAGAAATAAAGGGCTAGGATGAAGTAGGGTTTAATCTAAGGGCTCAAAGGTTTAATGAAGGGCAAGGAAGGGAAATCACAAGGGAGGACAAAAGGGAGGAATAATCAACATGTCACCTCACCAAATCTAGTGTGGTCCTTGATGATGTGGGAGCACATTTGTGAATCACAAGGTTGACCTTGACTTGGACCTTGACTTTGACCTTCGGAGTTGACCATAGTTGACTTTTCGGTTCCTCGGTCAATCTTCCGGAATTCTCTTGTGCTTCATTCTCGGGACTCGGCATTTGACTCTTTGATGCCCCAAAGTCGGGTTTGACCACGAGTTGACTTTTGGTCCTCGGGTTGACTTTTCGTCTTTTTGCCGGAAATCCACTAAAAGCTCCAAAATGCTCCCTTTTGATCCCAATATCGTTCCGATGCTCAATTTACCTACAAGTGTGCAAACAAGGATTAGAGACTCACAAATGACCATTGGAGAAGTACAATAATGATGATTAGAGGCCTAATTTGTATGCAAATCACATACAAATCACACCACCACACTTAAGCTTTGCTTGTCCTCAAGCAAATAGAATCAACAATCCAATCAACACAAATTCAATTGCCTTTCCAACCATATCCTCAATAAGCCCACTAAGCTATTCATCAAGATTCAATCAAGCACACAACATAAACATCATGCTTTGCCAAGTGATTAAGATATGTATTCAATGCATGCTTGGTGTAGTGTGTGCTAGCCATGGAATAATCAATCAAGAGCAATCAAATTAGCACATGTTGAAATGCTTAACCGCTAAACTCACATGATTCACTAAATATTTCCGCTCTTGTGTTTAGGGTTAAGTGTTTACTCTCAAAGCATAACCAAAAGCAACGTCCCCATAAGCTTGCTCAATGACCATCTTTCCACTAATTAATTCACAACTTATTGGATCAAAAGGGCTTTCACATGGTTGTAATGGGGCCAAAGGTTAAGGGTTAGCATGAAATGAAGGGAATGGAAAGTCAAATGTTCCTAATGCTTCACAAGACAAATCAAGGACTTTGAAACTCATTTCTTTTGTGTGTGCTTTAGTAATCGACAACCTAAACCTTATTCTCCTCCAACCTTTTATTTTTCTACAACTTCTTTTGGATTTTCTTTCTTCCTTTCTCCTTTTCTCTTTCTTTTTCTCAACAACAATTTCCCATTTTGTATTTTCTTTTCTTTGGGACTTTCTTTTTGAACTTATTTTTATACACCACTTTTCTTTTTGATTTTCTCAACTTCTTTTCTTCTTTACAACCTCAATTCTTTCTACCCTACTACCCCCACACTTGCCATTTTGTACAATCCCATAGATTTCTCAAGCATATAAGAAACAAGAAGTCACAATCATTGTCTTATTAACATTTCGGAACAAGGGTGGCTAGTGTTTAAGTTAAAATATGGGTTAGGGTGATGTGGGTGGTGAAGTGAAAGGCTAAATGATGAATGTGGCTCAAATGGGTTGGTCCTAGTGGAGTAGTGTTTAAGGGATGAATGTAAGTTTGGCCATGGTGCTTATCTAGTGCCTTAATCATTTCCAATTCATTGCAAATTAATACATAGCCTCAAGTGGTCTTTGAGCAAGTTCTAGGTCTCGTAAACTAGTTGGAATGCACACACATGAAGAACAAGGATGTATGAATGATGCATACATATCAATAAGGCTCAAAATCTCACCATAAAGGGTATATGCAAGCCAATACATCGTCTACACATGCTTCTCTAGTTGCAAATGATCAATCAACAAGGCAAATGTGCACAAAGTGTCAAGCAAGCCTTAATTACATAAATTAATCACAAGGCAATCCAATAAAGTTTAAGCACATGCTCTTTATCCACTTAATTCACAACCTACGGGCTCAAATTCATCATTGGGGTTGAAAAGGACAATAAAAACACACCAAACAAACTTCAAAGTTTCAAAATTCTCAAAATTTTCAACTTTAAGCACTTGTCGACCGGTCGTCACATTGTTGTCGACCGGTCGACACACGTCCAGGGAATTCCGTCGACCGTTCGACCCAAAGGTCGACCGTCCGATGAAAACTTTTTGAAAAATTGAAAAATTTGGGTGGTTGTTCGAAAATGTGAGACAACTTTAATTTAGCCCAACCTCACACCCCCACACTTAAAACCAACATCGTCCTCGGTGTTGTGAGGAGTTTAAAAGCAAAGAAAATCACATTGGTAAAAGTGAGGAGAGCAAAGTCGGGCGAATGCACACAAAACAAAACATTTAGCAATCGGAAGATAGAGATAAGAAAACCCCCTCGTAGACGACTTCCGTAGCTAGCCAAGAAACCTCAAATAGACACTAACCTCAGGGCACATGGCCCTGACTTCCATATGTTTGCTCCTCGGGTGCCAAATGAACTAGCGAGTGGGATTGCATCGGGATCACTTGAAAACAGGGGAAAGCAGCAATGCAGCATTGACCTTCTCCCAAAGATTTGGGCATAGCCCCTAGAATAGGCATCCAAGTTGAGTGATTCCAGTGGCGTTGGGAAGTACACTCAAAGATCTTTAGTTTGGCCACTGGAAACTCAGAAATCACCTTCCGGACATGCAATGAGGAGCCAGTCAAAGTGACCCTCTAGAAAGTCAAACTGCAACGAGCACTCCTCTGTAAAATCAATATTGCGACAGATCCAACGGTCTGTTTAGAGAGAAATTTAAACCGAGCACAGAAGACTCATAGGAGAAGCTTTCCCAACTTGTTTCACTGCAGTCCAACGGTCCGATGTGGAGAAACCTGTCTCCGAAGTCACTGTTCTGCCCAGGCCTCTCGTAGACAAATGCTAATCAACACCTCTTGGGTTTCTTCCTTCAAATCTTCTTATCCTAGCACCTCCCAACCTCCCAAAAACTTTATTCATTACTAAATAGTGCTGAAAACAAAAATTTCTTTTCCAAGTGGGGTTGCCTCCCCACAAGCGCTTCGGTTTATAGACCTAAAAAGCCGGTCTTGGTTCCTCCTTGGTGAAATTATGGTGGCTCAAAGCAAAGCTTCTTCTCACTCACTGTATGGCTTGTCTCACCATCTCCAAAGCTTCCCACAAAGCAGCCCTTCATACCATTGAAAATCGAAATTGAAGTTTGGGGACATGCATACTTCTTCTTCCTTACCTCGCCAACCATCTCCCTCATGGCCTTGATTGTCGCCTTTTGTAGCTCATTCATGGGAGGGCTCTT
The DNA here is from genome assembly GCA_030142095.1 of Rubus idaeus. Classification (NCBI taxonomy): domain Eukaryota; kingdom Viridiplantae; phylum Streptophyta; class Magnoliopsida; order Rosales; family Rosaceae; genus Rubus; species Rubus idaeus. The sequence continues at coordinate 5,562,378 of CM057968.1, forward strand.
CTTTGTAGCTGTTTCAAGAAGTGGATCCTTCCCAAGTATGTCTTTATGAGAAAGAGGTGGTGGCTTTGAGTTCACAAGAGGCGGTGGATTGTCATACCCCCAAATTGGTGAGTAGTGGTCGTGAGCACGAGGTGTAGGCTTCGGTGGATTTAAAGGACCAAAGATCCTTTCACTCTTAGCACTATTGCCCTTCACCAAGTTAATAGAAAACACCTTCTCAACTACCTCCGGAGGATGAATGGGCTTGAACATTTCAAACTTCACTTTCTCACCCAATACCTTGAAGCTAATGGTTCCCTTTAAAACATTGATCTTCACTCCCGCCGTAGCCATGAAAGGGCGTCCAAAAATAAGGGGAAATCCATTGTCTTCATTGGGGTCATCACCCGTATCAAGCACAACAAAGTCGGCGGGAAGAATAAACTTGTCGACTCGTACTAGCACATCTTCCACTACACCCGCCGGTCTTCGCTTGCTTCCATCCGCAAAGGTAAGTGCAATAGGGGTAGGTTGCAAAGCACCAATGCTCAACCTCTTATAGAGAGATAGAGGCATCACATTGACACTTGCCCCTAGGTCCATAAGTGCTCCATCAAGGTGTGTCTCACCAATTTGGCATCCAATAGTGAAGCTCCCGGGATCTTTCCTCTTTGGTGGCATGTTGTGTTGAATCATTGAGCTTACATGCCCTTCAATCTTGTATACTTCATGCTCCTCAAGCCGCTTCTTCTTGGTACACAAGTCCTTGAGAAAATTTGCATAGACCGGCACTTTGCAAATGAGCTCCAACAAAGGGATATTAATCTCTACCTTTTTGAACACTTCATGAAGCTCGTTCGTTAAGGTCTTCTTCTTGCTCCTCCTCTCATCGGGGGTGATCTTCATCGCTTGGTTTACATGAACATCATCATCAAGGAGCTCCCTAGAGGTGCTCATGGTTCTTGGTGGGTCCATAGCCTTCATAGCCTCACCACCAAGGTTAGAAACCATGACATTCTCATGCCTAGGAGTCTCCTCACTCAATGCTCCTTCTTGTGTCTTCACTCCACCATAAGAGGTAACATCATTCTCAAAAGACAAGTAACCAAGTCCTTTCCCAAGCACTACTCCTTCATTCTCCTCACAAGTCTTCTCCTCACTCAATCCATAATTGCCAAGGAGTACATTTTCTTCCTCCTTGGCCCCATCCTCCATGTAATGCATATGATCAAAGTTCTCATGAATGGGAATGAAAGGAGAAGGGGTGAAAACATTTGATATTAGGGGAGTAGGAGTATAAGTAGCATGAGAGATACCAGAATGAGAAGTGAAGATAGCATTGCATTGCTCCTTGGTCTTGAACTTAGGGTTTTGCTCCACATTAGAAGGCAAGGTACCTCTTGGCCTCTCACTAATCTCCTTGGCCATTTGGCCCATTTGCAACTCAATCTTTGACAAGCCTTGTTGCAAGATGTTTTGCCCTTGTTCAAGAGCCGAGATCGCTTCATTGTTCTTCACTTGGCCTTGCACAAGGGTGGCGATCATGTCCTTCATTGACGGCTCCGCGGGCTCTTGAGCTTGAGAGCTACGTGGGGCAGCAAAAGATGAAGAGACACCTTGATGGTAGGTGTTTCCTCCTGGAGTAGAGAACTCGGGAGGTGCTCCAAAAGTTGAGCTCCTATGTCCTCCATATGTGCCACTCCCTTGATACTTATCTCCTCCTTGGTAAGTGTTATACCCTTGAGACCTCTCTTGATACCTTTGAGCATTGTTTCCAAAAGGTTTTGGTTGGTATCCCTGATTTGTATGTGATTTGCATACAAATTAGGCCTCTAATCATCATTATTGTACTTCTCCAATGGCCATTTGTGAGTCTCTAATCCTTGTTTGCACACTTGTAGGTAAATTGAGCATCGGAACGATATTGAGATAAAAAGGGAGCATTTTGGAGCTTTTAGTGGATTTCTGGCAAAAAGACGAAAAGTCAACCCGAGGACCAAAAGTCAACTCGTGGTCAACCCCGACTTTGGAGCATCAAAGAGTCAAATGTCGAGTCCCGAGAATGAAGAACAAGAGAATTCCGGAAGATTGACCGAAACCGAAAAGTCAACTATGGTCAACTCCGAAGGTCAAAGTCAAGGTCCAAGTCAAGGTCAACCTTGTGATTCACAAATGTGCTCCCACATCATCAAGGACCACACTAGATTTGGTGAGGTTATATGTTGATTATTCCTCCCTTTTGCCCTCCCTTGTGATTTCCCTTCCTTGCCCCTCATTAAACCTTTGAGCCCTTGGATTAAACCCTACTTCATCCTAGCCCTTTATTCCTTCCCCTCTAGCCTATAAATACTTAGTACTTGCCCCATTAGGTGAGACAACCACTTCAGCCCCAAAATTCCCAAGTCTTCCTTCCCCTTTCCTCTCTCCACCTTCTCTCTTCAGATCAGCCTCTGCACGACCATCGACCGGTCGACACAAGGTCGACGACCGGTCGACGCGCGGCGGAATTCTCCATCTCAGCTCACTTCCGACGCCTCCGCCACTTCCACCACCACTTGGGCAGCTGGGGATCCTCACCAGACATCAGGGACGTCATCTACATCCAAGAAGAAAAAGGATACACCATTGATTGAGCATTTCTCACCCCTTCTCTCTCTTGTATTCATGATTTTAGCTTGCTATTGTTTTGTGATCCTTGATATGAAGAATATTGAGAGTGGAGGAGAAGAAGAGATGCCTATTCTCTTAGGAAGGCCATTCATGGCCACTGCTGGGACAAGAATTGATGTCCAAAAAGGGATTCTCACAATGACGGTCTTCGATACAACCGTCGGATTTCGGATCTTTGATGCTACGAGAAATCCCATGCCTTTAGGGGATTGTTTTTGGATAGACAAGTGTGAATCCCCAGAAATTGATGAGAGTAAACTCTCCCAGCTACAATGTATCGATGAGTATGTGAAGCTGCATCCTCCATCAAGTGATGCAAAGACGGTACCAAGAAAAGCTTCAAAGAAGAAGAAAGTTGTTGGCAGCACCAACAAGAAAAAGAAGAAGAAGAAGGTGGCATGTTTTTGGCCACCATGTTTCACTCCCAAGTTTCTGAAGCCAAGTAGTTGTTTTGGCGGGAGCTGTGACAAGACCACCATGGTGGGTGGTAAGAAGGAGAGTTATGAGCCTCCATGAAGTATGAAGGAAGAAGAAAGACCGGCTTGAGGGTCTCTAAAAACAAGCGCTCATGGGGAGGCAGCCCCATATCCTCGAATCTTGAAGTACATCATGATAAGCATCACCAAAGGTCGTAAGCATTGGATTGCAAGGTCTTGAAACCTTGTTGTTGGTGATTGTTCGTGTCTAAAACGGAAAGCATGCGCTTCGAAGGGGAGTATTTCTATCTTTGTTTGTTTTCATTCTTGTTTGTTTTGTGTGATTGTGTTGTTTGTCATATTTCTCACCCAAAGTTTATTGTTGAATTCACTTATCACATTGGGGACAATGTTAAGTTTAAGTGTGGGGGTGAGATTGGGTTCGTTTTGGCCAAAATGTTTCAATTTTTTCGAATTTTGTCAAGTTCCAGTAGCTAATCCGTCCGGACACCCTGCTCGTGTCCGGACGCCCACAAGTCTGGGAGGTAAACCCGAGTGATCCGTCCGGACGCCCTATGTAATCTCAGAAAACATGCTCTCTGCCACTTGATCAGCCCGGATGCCAGGAATGGGCGCCCGGACGCCAGAGCCCCTGATTGTGAAATTTTGTTTTTTGTTTTTTGTTTGTTTTGTGTGTTGTTTGTGTTTTGTGTCCATTTTCTCCGATCCCAATGATGAATTGAGCTTATTTTGTTGTGTTCTAGGGACTGATCATTGTTGAGGCTTCATATGATTTGCTTTGAGTTTAATATGCATGATTTTTGATTGCTTGACTACCATGTACACTTCCCCATTTGTTGATTGATTGATTGCAATCCGAGAAGCACACTTGACATGTATTGCCATGCATAACCAGAAAATCTGAGGGTTTGAGCCCATTGAATATGCACATGTATGCATCTTACATGTTTCTCTTTGTTCTTCATGTGTGAACATTGCATAAGGTTTGAACCTAGAACTTGCTCAAAGACCACTTGAAGCTTTTGATTGATCCATTTTGAGTTAGAAATGACTAAGGCATTAGTTGAACACCGTAGCCAAACTGACCATCATCCATATGAATTTGAACTCTAGGAATAGCCCACTTTGAGCCAAATACATAATTAGCTTTCCTTTGTTCACCCACTTCACACACATTCATTCCACCACTTCAAAAGACCATCACCATTGTGTTTACAAGACTTTGATAGTGACTTCTCATCCTTTATGCTTGGGATTTTATGATTGTACCTAAAAGGAAAGTTTGGAGGAGTTAGTTTATTGTTATTGTTTAAAGAAAGAAAGAAAGAAAGAAAATAAAAAAGGAATGAAGTTCCTCAAGAAAAATAAAGAAAAAATAGAAAATGAGAAAGAAGAAAAATCCAAAAAGAAAGTAGTTTGTGAATAAGGTTGGAGGAGAATAAGAAAATCATTTTAGTTGAAGCATTTGGTTGAGTTTCAAAGTCGTTGATATGTCTTGTGAACACTTAGCACCACTCATATTTCCATTCCATTCCATTCACCTTTTGGCCCCGTTTTACCATTATAAGTCCTTGAGATCTAACAATTTATGGTTCGATTTGTAGAGAGTTGGTTAATGAGCAAGCATATGGGAACATTCTTTGTGCATTTGTTATGAGAGTAAACACTTTGACCATATACACTTGAGCGGAAATACTTAGTGATCTTTGTGAGAGTGTGGTTAATATGTTTAGTGTGCCTATTTGATTGCATGAGATGGATTGTATATTGGTTTCCACACACTTCACTCGAGCATGATTGAATTGCGCTTGTTAAATTCTTAGCAAATTTGTGAAGCCTTGATTTTTGATCTTATGTCTCTTGTTTACAATATTCCGAGCTCGTTGAGGACTATGGTTGGAGAAAATTTTGTTTGAATTCTGTTTTTCCCTTTCGCGTGTTGTATTGTGCTTCCCTTATTGTTTTGTGTTGTGTTTGCTTGAGGACAAGCAAGATTCAAGTGTGGGGGTGTGATTTGCACTTATTTATAGCGCAAATTGTATTCCTAATCACGAGAGTTAAGCTTATCCGAAGACATTTTGTTACTACTAATATGCGTTTTCACGATTTCAGGTTACTTAGGTGACTTGAGGTAATTCGGCACAAGAAGGTGCATTTTGACCACTTTTGGGCACACTTCCGAGAAGAGGACAAGAAGTCAACCGTGGCTTCTAGACATTGAAGATTGCACAAATCAACCTTCGGAAGACGTTGCCATTGAAGGCTTTGAAGAATCGAAGAAAGGAAGGAAAATGAAGAAATTGCATTTCCAGCGACTTTTCCGGCCAAACACCACCATAAGAGGCGGCAGCACCGCCGGGCCACCACCGGAGCATCACCACACCTGGAGGAGATAGTCTTGACCAGTTGCATGTATGGGTAGCTACACCCATTACATAAGAGAAATCAGTTTGGTTTACCTATGCATGCACTTTTCCTTAAAATCCTCCACTTAGCCTTCCTTTTGTAACTCTCCATGCATCCACTCACACACTTCACTAGGGAGACTCTTGGGGGCTGAGAGAGAGCTGTTGAATCACATCCCATAAGCCTAATTCCATACACAATTTCGTACACACTCAGATCAGCCACCACCTTACACATTCAGCCACCAAGAACACCAAGAACACCAAGAAACTGCCCAGTTTTGTTCTTCCATTTTCACCACTTTCCATTGCTCAAATCACTTTCCATCCTTCACGAAAGTTGTTCCTAAGGCATCCATTTATCTTAGTAACCAACTTTCATCACCAGCCCACCATCATTTCACCACGTTTCAAGCTCCACAGCTGGGAATTTGTCAAGAACACAAGAATCCGGAAACTTGAAGGAGAAGAAGCTTGGAAGAGAAGAGGAGTTTAAGAGGGGGCTGTCATCTACACTTGGAGTCACCAAGGAGCTGCTGGCCATCATCCCTTGAGAACTTCTTAACTCTACTTTTGTTATTCTTTGTATCTATGTTTATATTCTTGACAAGAATGATGTATTTCTTGAACATGTGTGAGTAGTTCATTAGGTTGGGGGCTAGGGTTGTGTGCTCTAGCCCATGATGATGTTTTGATGACTTGTATTGAATATGCTTGATGATTTCGTTTCTGGATATATTCATTGTTTTAATACGGTTTTGTTTGATGCTTGTTCATGAATCTAACTAGTTCTCAAGCATGTGTTAAACTTAACTTGTTAGGATTTTATGCTAGTTACATGTTATCCTAAGTGTTGAACCTTGAACATGATGAGTTTATGTCAATGGACTGAACTTGTTTGAACCTTGATTCTTGAAACTCTATGCCTAGGAAGTTTATTTGAGACCCTAACAAGGCTTGGATAAATAGATTAGGAGTATTTGTGACCCTAATAAGGCACAAAATAGGCCTAGAAGAATCCATCCTTTGAGCCATAACATGGCAAGGATAGGGGTTTGATCCTTAGTGAATTCATTGTTGCATGTTCTTGAGAGTTGTCATACATTTGATTGGGGTAGAGTGAACCCGAAACTCCAACCGTTTCATCCATTTGATCACACACAAAGCATACATTTGTTGGGCTTGTCACCTCAACAACACAAAAGCGATTGAACACACTTGCTTGTGTTCTTGTTACCACAATTTCATATCGATTAGATTGGTTACATAGTTACTGTTTTGGTCACTGTTTTGGTTACAAGTCACCCAAGAGTGACACACAATTGAACACTACACTTGCATGTTGCACATACTCCACATCTAAGTACATAATTCATCTCTAATCACACCACTTCTAGTGCATAGCAGATCTTGGTTGCATTTGTTCACCAAGTAGGGATCTTGGGCCTTCCAATCCCTTGGGTACGACAACCCCTGGTCATAATTTACCATCCACTACACTTTGACGGCGATACTCACATTCACCCCGTAATTATCGTTGAGTCACGCACCTCTTAATGGGCCTCGAGAAAGCCCATAAGACTTCGTAAATTTTCGAGCTCCGATTTTCCGTTCTGAGCTGAAATAGTAATCCTAGTTGCATTAGGATTCCTACTCCCTTTATGATTCATGTCAGAGTCGGGAAAGAATCTAAATAAGGAAAGTTTCCTAACATCATTATTTTAGTTCATTCCTTCAATTAAATCCTCATTTAGGGACACAAAGATAGAAACGAAGCTAAATAGCAAAGTTAATCAATAAAATGCAGCCAAATAGTAGGGAAAATATATTAAAAACGTCACACTTTGTGCTCCTATCAGGAGGAAGCGTCCGATCGTCTGGGGCCTGGACAGAAAAGAAATTCTACCCGAGAGGAAATGTTGAAGTGTCCAAGCCTTCATCTATTAGTGTCTTCAATCATGAAAATGGCACACCATTGGGGGATGAATTTGGGCAGCTATCCCTTAATCATGAGTTTGACAAGAGGGATTTCAACAAGAGGAAGAGCAAGAATGTCACAAGTGCCAAACAATGATGTTCCAAGGAGATGTCACTTGAGTGTACCTCCTTTGCATATAACAACTCATCAAGTGCCTCTTCCATTTCCTCAAGCTCAAAGGAAGGAGGATTTACAGAAGAAGAACAACAAGTACCGCAAGGAATTCATTGAGTTGTTCAAGAAGGTTAACATCAACATCCCCCTTCTAGATGCTATCAAGCAATTCCCTCCCTATGCGAAGTTCTTGAAGGAATTGTGTACCAACAAGAGGAAGTTCTTGAAGGATGAACAAATAATTTTGAGTGAGGATGTCTCTGCTGTCCTACAAGGCAAGCTTCCTCCCAAGCTTAAGGATCCCGGTTCATTCACAGTCCCTTGCATCATAGGCAACAAGGGATTTGACAAGGCAATGTTGGATTTGGGAGCATCAATAAATCCGATGCCTTATGATGTGTACAAGACCCTTGCACTAGATGACATCAAGCCGGTGAAGATATCACTCAAGCTTGCTGACCGGAGCCAAGTTGTGCCCAAGGGAATTGTTGAGGACGTTCTTGTCAAGATTGGAGAACTCCTCATACCGGCTGATTTTGTGATCCTTGACATGAAGAACATAGTAAATGGAGGAGAAGAGGAGATGCCTATCCTCTTTGGAAGGCCTTTCATGGCCACATCTGGTACTAAGATAGATGTGAAGGAGGGAATCCTCACAGTGACGGTTTTTGATACCACCATTGGTTTTCGAATCTTCGATGCCATAAGAAGTCTGCTGCCCTTGGGGGACTATTTTCGGATTGATGTGTTGGGGGATGCCGTTGCAACTTCTTTCATTGAATCCATCTCTAGAGATCCATTTCTTACCCCGACATGAAGTTCCTTGATGAAGAGATAGTAGATGCAACATTTGCATTGACCACTATGCCATCTACTTTCATTCCCTACCACATTGAGACTTCACCATCATGGGCACCAAAGTTGCAGCCCTCCATTATGTCACCTCCTAAGCTGGAAATGAAGCTACTGCCCTCCTCCTTGAAGTATGCATACTTAGGTGAAGATGAGACACTTCCTATTGTCTTGTCTTCCAAGCTTTCCACAAGTGAAGAGGAGAAGTTACTTGCTGTTTTGAGGGAACACAAGGCTGCTTTTGGGTGGATAATTGCAGACATTAAGGGCATAAGTGCAAGTATGTGCACTCACAACATTTATATGGAAGAGGGCAGCAAGCCAACAAGAGATACCCAAAGGAGATTGAACCCACCAATGATGGAGGTGGTGAAGAATGAAGTCACAAATCTCCTTGATCATGGAGTTATCTACCGCATCTCCGATTCTAAATGGGTGTTACCGGTTCAAGTGGTGCCTAAGAAGGGAGGGCTTACCATAGTACAAAATGACAAGGGAGAGGACATCCCTCAAAGAGTCCAAAGTGGTTCGAGAGTTTGTATTGACTACCGAAACCTTAATATCGCCACAAGGAAAGATCATTTCCCCCTTCCTTTCTTCGATCAAATGCTTGAGAGGTTGGCTGGACATTCTTATTTATGTTTCCTTGATGGGTACATCGGCTACAACCAAATTGTGATAGCTCCTGAGGACCAAGAGAAGACAACTTTTACATGTCCTTTTGGCACCTTCGCCTACCGTCGAATGCCCTTCGGTTTATGCAATGCACCGGCCACATTTCAAAGGTGTATGATGGCATTGTTTCATGACATGACGAAGAACTTTATGGAAATTTTCATGGATGATTTTTCTGTCCGTGGGAATTCATTTGAGGAGTGCCTAGCACACTTGGCTCTTGTGCTAAGGAGATGTGTGGAGACAAGCCTTGTGCTTAATTGGGAGAAGTGTCACTTCATGGTAGATGAGGGCATTGTGCTTGGCCATGTGATTTTCGAGAGGGGAATTGAAGTTGACAAAGCTAAGATAGAGCTTATGCAGAAACTGCCTCCTCCGGTTAATGTGAAGGGAATGAGGAGTTTCATGGGACATGCCGGTTTTTACCGGAGGTTTATAAAAGACTTCTCTAAGATTTCGAAGCCATTGTGTGATCTACTCTCCAAGGATGTTGCTTGGAGCTTTGATGAGAAGTGCATGTCGGCATTTGAGGACATTAAGGAGCTTTTGATTAGTGCTCCTATCATGTGTGTGCCGGATTGGACGCTCCCCTTTGAGCTTATATGTGACGCATCCGATTATGCTATGGGTGCTGTTTTGGGGCAGTGGACAGAGCAGAGGTTACATGCTATCTACTGTGCTTCTCGGACATTGAATGATGCACAAGTGAACTACACCACAACCGAGAAGGAGGTCCTAGCTATTATCTTTGCTTTGGAGAAGTTTCGGAGCTATCTTATAGGCTCTAAGGTGATTGTGCATACCGATCACGCTGTATTGAGGTACTTGATGACCAAGAAGGATGCAAGGCCTCACCTCATTCGATGGATGCTATTGTTACAAGAGTTTGACTTGGAGATCCAAGACAAACCGGGAAGAGAGAATGTAGTAGCGGATCACCTCTCAAGACTTGTTGGGGGAGGTGATGATTCAACCATTCCTTTGGTTGAAGGCTTCCCGGATGAGCAGATTTTTGCCATCACCACCACTATGGATGAATTGCGAAGACAAATAAAGCCCACTGTATTGCTCACCTGCTTTTTGTCATTGGTCATATAATAATATGGAAAGGCCATGTGTCTTTGATGAAATGACCCTTGTATTTTTCCCTCAAATAGAGTGCATATGGCCCCTGGATTGGGACCGCGAAGGAAACTAACTCCAACAGGCTTTCAAGTTTGGAATCTATCCGATTGGTAAAATAAAGAGAAAGAATGCAATCCGCCTTATTTGTGCTAAAAATATAAAGATTGGCGTTCGAGGAAAATTGGTTTTCAGAACCACACTTTTCCAACATTCTTCAAGCCCACATGGTATCCGAGCTTGATTTGTATAGATTTTGATGCTTGTAAAGTTTTTCTTTATTTTGCTCATGTAAGTTTTTGGCCACAAAGCCACTTATGAATGATTAACCGAAGTTTATCAATTCATATGTAGATTTCAATTATTTCCTTATGTGTGATAATAAACACTGCACTTTATTTATTAAGACCACATTTGGTCTGTGAAAATTAAAACAAGTTTGGCTTTAGAATTCTTGTTTTGACTCCTACTTCATGATTATCTAAAAATGAAATAACATGAAATGATTTGAAAGGAATAAACCACCATTGTTTTCTTTATTTATGGGAATCACTAATTAATCCCAACAAATAAAAGTTGTTACCTTATGTTGCCTTCATTTACTAGTATAGTCCTGCAAACTGCTGATGGTCTTTCAAGGCCGCTCTCGTGATGCCAGCGATTATTGCTCGAATGCGCTGTTTAGCCTCGGTTAAGGGCTTATTGAAATTTTTCAAATTTCGCCCCAGATGTACTACCTTCTGAAGAGAAATTGTCAGCAAAGTCCCATCTGTATTTCTACCATGACTTCCTCCAGCTCCTTTGGTGGTTGCCACATTAGGTATTATTGCAAAACCTGAAGGCAAAAGTGCCACGAAATCCAGGTTTGCCCCATTCAATACTGCCTTCATCTCATAGAAATTGATCTTAGTATATACCAAGTATGATTTGATTGAGTTTGCACAACTCTCCTGGAGGATTAACCTTTTGGCTGTCCCAGAATTTGCTCCCTCAATACGCAACATGGATATATAATTTCTCAGGTTTGGGCTAGTAATAATGCGCATGATTTCCACCACATCACCTTTCGCGAGAATGTCCTCTGAATGTTGGGTTTGGAGGTTCTGGAGAAATTCAAAAACATCCATTGGTGAAGTAAGACGCCATAAAGAAGAAACAGTACTAATAATAGTGCCCTTTGGAACTCTTGGATCTTCCATATTAATCTTCACCATGGACTGTATCTCATCAGATCCTGGACATTCTAATGATGTAGACCACTGATTGGCCGTCGAAGCGCTAATATCTGAATGAAATTTCAACATCATTCTCCGCGCTAGGTTGTACAAACCTCTTTTTCCTTTATCATGATAAATGACCCCTAAACTAATTGGGTCATGAGATGTAGCCATTGAGCTCACCAACCGCTCACACTGTCTTTCAAGAGTTGAAACCCAACGTTTAGCTCCAAATGCTGCTCCAGATCTAATCAATGGAAGATACAAGTTCTGGACATCTTCATTATCCACCTCTGCGTTCTCTACCCATGTTACTTTGGAATTCCCATCTGGTAAAGCTTGGATCAAACAACCAGAAGGTCTTCTATAACTTTTCGCAAGGGATTCTTGAAAAATCTCCCTAAGATCAGCATCAACCACTACCCAGAGATCTTCGTAGTATTGGCGACAATACCTGACGAAATGATGCTCACGAACTGGGACTAATGGTGAAGGTAGATGAAATTCCACAATCATTTCATGCAAAGACTCATTGAAATTTTCCTTATCTCCAACTGCCAAGACCTCAAGAGTTCTTGCTTTCGAAACTATGTTGCCGAACATAGTTGACCATTGTTTCACATCCATGAGGATCTTGACAATGTTGATAGGGTCCATTAGGACCATGGCTGAATCTCTTGAAGTTTCTGGCCAGAAATTCGTTGGTGTATGATTGGGATTTCTAGGAAAAATCTTCAAATATTCTACTTTGTTGAGAATATCATGTTGATTTGGATGTCCGCCATGTTTCTCAGAAATCCACAAAGGGGCTCCCGCTTGGGCCATCATGACCAGCTCTTCCATAGCTGCAAAAACTAACTTTGCAACTAAGTCCTTTCCATCCTTAGTGTGTAGAAAATCTTTCCTCGCTTGTTGAAAGGCCTCCAAAAAGTCAAGTGGTGACTTACCCTTCTTAATGCTAGGGTCTGCATTTGGCACTTGTGGTCTATAATCAAGGCCTTTGGCAGTAATCCTTGGACCTCCACAAACCAAACATGTGGTATTAGCAAATGCCTGTTCATACCCCTTTAGTTTGACATGAAATTTGGCAACTTCCTTTTTCAGGGCATCATTTTCACTTCGAAAGAACTCAGCCCTTCTTCTTGTCCTGTAATTATGAATCCAATACGTGATTTGCTTTGGCTGCAAGAGGAGCTGTCTTGCCATTTCTTCCTTCTGATTATCATTTGGATATGGATTCTTTGTAATGAATTCCTCCAATTGTTGGATTGTATAGCTGTCGTACTTTCCCTTCTTAGATTTGAGTTGAGATGGGCCTATATCAGACCCCGATGATGGGTCTAAATCTTCCTCAGGTGATCTTGGGTTGCTTGGGCCTATCAATGAGGAAATTTGCAACTGTTTTTCCTTACGCATGTCACAATTTTGGACCGCGCCTCTTGGTAGTTCTCCTAACCAACCTTCATAATCAAGGTTACTTGGTTGCATTAACTCGTCGAAGGATCTAACTTGTCTTGACATTTGATCTTTCGCTAGTTTGAGTGAATGTGGATTATGATTACTTGGATGATGAAACGAGAATTATGAGGGAAACTAGGAAGTAGATATAACGTAACAGAAACAGACAGTGACAATTTAAAAGTCAAAAGGTCGACAGTTAAAGTTACGAGTGACCAAACACGTGATGAATTTAAAAATTAAGCATTATGGCCCATTGACACCGAAAGTCGTCCTCGAAAAGGGACAAAGGACATATGATCTTAATTTTGAGAATAAGTCATTTATAGGTAACCCTTTTTCATCTTAGGCTTGTTTTGTTAACCCCAAATTATTAAAGGCCTATGCCTCATAGTTTTCAAGTAGTCACCAATGACATACTTCTTTTAGCTAGATATTGTGTTTGATGATTCTGAAATGGCCTTCGGGTGAACTAAGGCCCAAATTCATTTATTCAACCCTATTTCAACCACAATTTGATTAGTTGAAGAATAGCTACTACACGCAACCTCTATGCTAGCATGACTTTTGATCCAGCTAAATTTTCACCACAAATTTTGAAGATTTGCCACAACCAGTATGGTTGGCATAGTAGGGTCCCAAAGTCTTAGAAAACTCCTTTTATCATGTATCAACCAAGTTTTCTTTTTGTTGTTCTTTTTCTTTGCAAAGCTTTACCACATAAATTAGTCCATAGCCTCGAGGTAATTCTAGGCTTCATAGTGTAATCTTGTACCACAAATAGGCTTCATAGTCTAATCTTGTGGTTAATAATGCAAAAATTGGGCATATCTGCACTCAATAGCAGTTGTTTGCCTTAATATGTTCTTAAATTTTGCATTGCAGGAGAACTGGGATGCAAACAAAACCCTATATTTCAGTGGGGCTGAAATGTTAGGTTTTGGGATTTCTGGTTCTTCTTGATTGTGTGAATTTTGGTGGGAAGGAAAGGGTCTATGAAAAGAAAGCAGCCCCATATATGGGTTTAAAGGTCTGCGAGACATCGAGAAACTGTGTAGAGAGAGAGAGATGAAGCTCATTGTGGGATTCTCGTTCTCTTGCAGTCATTCTGTATGTCTCTTTTCACTTGACCACTCATCTCGTAGAGAACAATCTCTTTTCCCTTTCAGATTCCACAACCAACCTGCAACCGAGAAATTGATATTCGTCTTACTGAATGGTATCAAAGCCTTGTTTGTGGCTCTCTTGATGTATTCACATATTTCACACGATGTAGTTTCGGCCACAAAGCCGCTTATGAATAAACACATTCAAATTTGTTTATGTGTGCATGCCAACATTTTATTTTCTGTGCGTAATAATCTGCAGTTATTTTCCAATTAAGGTAATAATAACCCTGAACATGCAATCACATCAAATGATTTTACAAATATCACATAGAAATCAAAATCAAGGACTGTAATAAGGTATTTAAGCCTATTTGAAGATTTTTGGCAAAGAACTAGGGTGAGTACAGTTTCCATTATACTTAGTCGAAGAAAGAAAGTTACTAACAAACTCCATGTATTTGAAGGCCAAAACTGAGCCTCTATTCAAAACCGAAAATTTTAAAATTTCTCACAAATAAAGTACATGAATAATTACTTCCTTCTTGCATACTATTGCCCCCCTGGTTTTGATGTATGAGTGAAACCACAGTTTGGTTGACAAATGTGAAATGGATCAAAACTGTGTAGAAGGAACCACTAAAGAACTTAGCTAAAATTATTCGCAAAGGAACTTGGAAAAATCAATTCTAACAAGCAGACTTGGAAATCTGATTCCAACATACAGGCTTGGAATATCATGCAAACTTTGCAACCCCACTTTTTCAAACACCTCCGTATGCAAATATATTAATCCACTTCTTGGTGATATAAATATAAAAATGTGAATTTAACATGTAGGCTTGAAATTCCATGCTTGGCTGCAAATAGTTTTCCAACATCTCCAAATACCTCTAAGTATTCGTGATGTAAGACTATGTTCTCAAAAGGAAAGCGAAGTATATTAGAACTGAAAATGAGTCCCCGCCATTCGGGTCTGAGAACGAGTCACTCGTTTAAAATCTGGCGCTGGCTTCGCTGGTTTTTCGACTTTCGTCGCAAAATCCCATACACTTGGATAATACTTTTTCAAATATTTCCCGTTGATAGGATTATAATGGATTTTGCCATCAATATGTTTGCGATGATATGCTCCTTTCGGCAAAATTTGGTGAATAACATGGGGTCCTTCCCACTTTGGTGACCACTTCCCGAGACCGTCGGTCTTTTCGCGGACTGGTAATACCATTTTCCATATTAGCTCCCCATCTTTGAAAGATTTTCCCCTGGTACGTTTGTCGTATGCTCGTGCCACCTTCTGCTTTTCCGCAATTAGATTGTTCAAGGTTTCAAGCCTTAATTCATCCAATTGTTCATGTTCTTGCCACATGGCTTGGACATAATCTTCACCAATTAATTGGTGTTGTTCTCGCACGCGAAGTGACTGAACAAAAATTTCAATTGGAAACATTGCATCATGTCTGAACGTCAAAGCATAAGGAGTTGTAGCTGTAGGTGTCCTCTTAGATGTTCTGTAGGCCCACAATGTGTTATACAGCTCATTATGCCAATCTCTCGGATTATCAGCCACCATCTTTTTCAAAATGTTAATGATAATCTTGTTGCTAGCCTCGGCCTGTCCATTAGATTGTGCATAGTATGGAGTTCAATGTAGCAACTTAATTCCGAACTTATTTGTCATTGTTACTACTTCTTCTGCCATGAATGATGTACCCCTGTCGGTAATAATACATTCTGGAACTCCAAATCTGCAAATGAGGTTGTCAAAAATGAAATCCTTGACCTTATCCGCAGTGATATGCTTCATAGGCTCTGCTTCAACCCATTTGGTAAAGAAATCAGTGGCCACAATAATGAAGTGGTGCTGCTTAGAAGATGGCGGACTAATCATCCCAATAAAATCCATTGCCCATCCTCGAAAAGGCCACGGTTTAACAATTGGTTGCATTGGAATATTGGGAATGCGATGGATTGGACCTTGTCGTTGGCATTCCTGGCATCCTTTTGCAAAGGTAATACAATCTTTTAATATTGTTGGCCAATAATAGCCATGTCTTCGCAGAAGCCACCTCATCTTTGGTCCTACCTGGTGTGAACCACAAGTCCCTGAATGAATTTCACGCATAAGTCTTTTTGCTTCCCTGCAATAGACACACAAGAAATCAACTCCATCTTCACCTCTTCGTCTTAATTCCTTATTTCTTAGGAAAAAATTCAAAGCTTGAAACCGAATCCTTTTATCTGTACTTTGGTTTGGATTTTCCAGATATTGAATCAAAGGTTTCCGCCAATCCAAGTCAATAGGCTGCTTTGACATGGTAATGGCTGAAATTTCCATAGGCCAACCTCTGTCATGAATGGATGGTAGAGAACGTCTTTCAACTTTGAGGATTCGTTCTTGAATTCCATCTGTCAGCTTGATTCCTGAAGCCACTTGAGCTAATTCATTGGCTGCAAAAATTTTCTCTCTGACAATATGTTCAATGTAAACATTGCTAAATTTAGATAAGAGATTCCAGGTCGCGAAGAGATATGGTGCAAGTAGTGGGCTAACACACTTGAACTTGTCAATCACTTGGTTGATCACCAACAGTGAATCCCCGTATATATCTATGTTATATGCTTTGAGTTCAAGCAAAATCTCTAGGCCAATAATGAGAGCCTCATACTCCGCCTGGTTATTGGTGCAAACAAAATCCAACTGAAAAGAATAAGAGAATCTCATTCCTTCTGGATTTTGTAGTACAATTCCTGCCCCTGATGTTTCCTCAGTACGTGATCCATCAAAGTAGAGGGTCCACGGCTTTAAGAAAATAGCTCTAATCTCTAATTCTTTAAAAGCATCGCCTTCCAAACCAGGATGATGGGCTAAAAAATCAGCAATGGCTTGTCCTTTTACAGCTTTCGCAGGCACATATTGAAACGAAAATTCGAACAAAGCCAATATCCATTTCCCGATACGGCCCCTAAGAATAGGCCGTGATAACATATATTTTATAATATCAGTTTGCGCAATGATGCACGTAGTGAAAGGCAACATGTAATGCCTCAATTTTGCAGCTGAGAAGTACAAAGCAAGACATAATTTTTCCATTGCTGAGTACCTTGTTTCACAATCATTCAAAGTACGATTCAAATAATAAATTGCATGCTCTACTCCTTTTTCATCATCTTGGGCTAGCAAACTACCCACTGACACATCAGTAGCGGATATGTAAAGCTTCAAAGGCATTCCTATTCTTGGAGGCACGAGAACAGGTGTACTTGTCAAATAGGCCTTTATTTTATCAAAAGCCTCCTGATGTTTCTCCTCCCAAATGAATTTTTCTTGGTCTTTTAACTTGAGTAGAGAAGAAAATAGTTGGATTTTCCCAGCAGAGTTTGAAATAAACCTACGAAGGAAATTTATCTTTCCGAGAAACCTTTGCAATTCTTTTTTGGTTTTAGGTGGAGGTGCACTGATCACATATTTTGTTTTTTCCTCTGTCACCTCGATTCCTCTTTAATGAACAAGGAAACCCAAGAAATCTCCTGCTTTGACCCCAAAAGCACATTTCGCAGGATTCATCTTCAAATTATGGAACCTTATTCTTGCGAACACTTTTCGCAAATTTTCTACATGATCTACTTGTTTCTTGGATTTAACCACGATATCGTCGATATAGACCTCAACAATCTTTCCAAGTAAATCATGAAAAATTAAGTTCATGGCACGCTGGTAAGTTGCACCAGCATTTTTCAGCCCAAATGGCATTACCACATATTCGAACACTCCTGTGAAGCATTGACACCTGAATGCAGTTTTGTGTCTATCTTCTTCCGCAACCAGAATTTGATGGTAACCTGCTGTCCCATCCATGAATGACATAATTTCATGCCCTGCCACAGCGTCGACAAGCATGTCAGCCATAGGCATGGGATATTGATCTTTTGGTGTGGCCAAGTTGAGATTCCTATAATCCACACATACACGTATTTTTTTTTCATTCTTCTGTTTTACTGGAACAATATTGGATAGCCACTCATTGTATTTGGCTACTCTAATAACACCAGATTTGTGCATTTTTTCGACCTCTTCCTTAACAAGGATTTCGGTCTCCGGTCTGCTCCTTCGCGGAGGTTGTTGAAAAGGTTTGAATCCCTCTTTAATAGGCAACCTATGTTCCACCAAAGTGTTGGAAAGGCCAGGCATATCCTCATACCTCTCAGCAAAACAATCTTTATATTCCTGGAGAAGTAAAATGAAAGCCTCTTTTTCTTTAGGCTCTAAGTAAGAACTTATAGATACAAACATTGGTTCATCAAGTGAGCCCAAATTCACTTTATCTATTGGGTCCTTCACCTTAGGAGGTGTATCATCAAGTGCAGCAGGAGCCAATTGAATTTCCTGCTCCTCTTCTTCTATAGGCAATATATATGCCTCATCAATGCAATCTGACGTGCAAACTCTTGCATAGGCCTCTTTCTCCTCTCTGTATATTGACATTCTTCTATTGATTTGCACTTATTTATAACGCAAATTGTATTCTTAATCACGAGAGTTGAGCTTACCCGAAGGCATTTTGTTACCACTAATATGCGTTTTCATGATTTCAGGTTACTTAGGTGACTTGAGGTAATTCGGCACAAGAAGGTGCATTTTGACAACTTTTGGGCACACTTCCGAGAAGAGGACAAGGAGTCAACCGTGGCTTCTAGACATTGAAGATTGCATGAATTCACCTTCGAAAGGCGTTGTCATTGAAGGCCTTGAAGAATCGAAGAAAGGAAGGAAAATGAAGAAATTGCATTTCCGGCGATTTTTCCGGCAAACCACCACCACAAGAGGCGGCACCACCGCCGGACCACCACCGGAGCACCACCACAGAAGGAGAGAGTCTCCTACACCAGCTGCACACATGTGCATGGCTGATGACATGTCCACTAGTTCCCCCACTCACCCACAAATCCCTCCACTTCACCTTTCTTTTCCATTTCTTTTCCATTTCTTTTCCCTCCACTCACCTTTGTTTACTCTCCCCACTAGGAAACCCTAGTGAACCCTTGGAGGCTCAGGAGATTAACCAGACCCTGTTCTCAATTAGTTACTCACGATCAAAGAAACCCTAGATAGAGAGACACCATTTTCTCTCGCCAAACCTTGCAAAAACACACACAGACGTACCCAGCGCCCGGACGCCGATACCATCCGCCCGGACGCCCAGTACGTCTGCCGTTTTTGTTCTTCCATTTTCACCATCTTCCACCACCCATCTCACTTCGATCCCTTCTCGAAATATCTTCCACACATCCCAAACACTACAACCATACACTTTCCACCACCATTCCATCGATCTACCTTCACCACAAGTTGCCATCCATTGAGACATCAAGAGTTGGGAAACTTGGAGATAAGTTGGAGCTTGTAGAGGAAGAGGGGAGTTCAAGGAGGCTTGCTACATACTTGGAGTCACCAAGGAGCTGCTGGCCATCGACATCTTGAGCATTTTCTCAACTTCTTCACTCTTACTTTGAACTTATGCTTTCTTATTTGAGATTATTGATGTATATGACAATGAATTGTGAGTAGTTCATTAGATTGGGGGCTAGGGTTGTGTGCTCTAGCCCATGATGATGTTTTGATGATTTCTCTTGAGTATGCATGATGAATTCGTTTCTGGATATGTTCATTGGTTAAATGCGGTTTTGTTTGATGCATGTTTATGAATCTAATTAGTTCTCAAGCATGTGTTCAACTTAACTTAATGTTAGGATTCTATGTTAATTACATTTTATCCTATGTATTTGCAATGAGCATGATGAGTTTATGTCAATGGACTGAGTTTGTTTGAATCTTGATTCTTGAATCTCTATGCCTAGGAAGTTTGTTTGAGACCCTAACAAGGCTTGGATGAATAGACTAGGAGTATTTGTGACCCTAATAAGGCACAAAATAGGCCTAGAAGAATCAATCCTAGAACCATAACATGGCTAGGATAGGGGTTTGATCCTTAGTGAATTCATTGTTGCATGTTCTTGAGACTTGTCATACATTTGATTGGGTAGAGTGAACCCGAAACCCCAATCGTTTCCATCCATTTGATCACACAGCAATCACACATTTGTTGGGCTTGTCACCTCAACAACACACAAAGCTATCAACACATTCACTTGTGTTCTTGTCACCACAATTTCACTTAGATTAGATTGGTTACTTAGCTACTGTCCTTGTCACTTCAAGTCACTGTTCTGGTCCTTGTCACTCAAGAGTGACACCCCTTTGATCACTACACTTGCATGTTGCACATACTCCACATCTAAGTACATAATCCATCTCTAATCACACAACTTCTAGTGTATTGTATACTTTGTGTGCATTTGTTCACCAGGTAGGGATCTTGGGCCTTCCAATCCCTTGGGTACGACAACCCCTGGTCACAATTTACCATCCACTACACTTTGACGGTGATACTCACAAATAACCCGAACTTATCGTTGAGTCAAATGGCGCCACTGCCGGGGATTGAGGTTCATCCTTGATTCCTTGGTGACCCGCAGTCGGGGTGTCTTTGCACTATTCTTGTAGTATAAATTGTTTGATATATGTGTCTTAGTGTTTGTTGTGTCTTTGATTCATAGCATAATTATGTTGTTGTTGTTTTTGTTTCCAAAGTGTTCCTAAGCATAGTTTTGGCTACTGTTTGTGTTTCCCGATTTTTGTTAGCATAGTAAATCAACCCATAAAATTCTAAAAATTTGTGTGCTAGTTCTTTTGTGTGTCTAGTTGTTGTGTTTAAAATTTGGTTGTGTTTCGTTAAGGTTTGCTTAGGTAAATTGTGAGTTGTTCGTAATTAGTTTTGGACTCACTGTAACTGAAATTCACTTAATCCGTCCGGGCACCCATTGTGACGTCCGGACGCCCTCTATAGCGTCCGATCGTCTGGGACCATTTTGTGAAACTGATTTGTGCTATTTGCTTCCAATTGCTTCAAATTCCATTTTGTCATTGTTTCCTTGCTTCTAAGTGTTGATTATACCTACTCTTTGTGTGTTTACAGGTACATGAACGTGTCCTCCACTTCTAGTGATCAAATTGTGTTGAGAAGTGGGAGAGTTTTGAATGAAGACACAAGAGGGAGACCTAGTGGAAGAGGAAGAGGAAGAGGAAGAGGAAGAGGTAGACCAAGGAGAACTGAGAGTGCTCCACCAGTTACACATCTTCCAGAGCAGCCTACACCACCCAAAGAGACAATGGGGGATGTGAACAACAATGATCAAGTGCCTCCCATTGATGAAGTGGAGCTACCATTGAGTCATTACTCAAATCCCAGCGTTGTCAATGCACCATCTTGTATTGTCCATCCACATCCACAAATTGCATACGAGATCAAGCATTCGATCTTGTCCATTCTGCCTACCTTCCATGGAGTTGAGAAGGAGCGACCATATGATCACATGGTCGATTTTGATGCCATTTGCAGCACCCTAAATAGAGGAGGATTGGCATATGATGAATTGAAGCTTAGACTCTTTCAATTCTCACTCAAGGCAAAGGCAAAGAATTGGTTCCACAAGCTAAAGCCAAGAAGCATCCGTTCTTGGGATGACATGCAGAAGGTGTTCCTCAACACCTATTACCCTCATCATCGCACTACTGCCATGAGGATTCAGCTCACTACATTCATGCAAGGTGAGCGTGAATCTATCTACGATGCTTGGGAGCGTTTCAAGGATTTGGAGCTTGGATGTCCACATCATGGAATAAGCAAATGGCAGCTTGTTTCCTCATTCTATGACGGTCTATTCGATGATGACCGGAGGACACTTGACAACGCTTGTGGTGGCAGCTTTCAAAGGAAAGGACCTAATCCCGCATGGGACATCATTGAGGAGCTTTCTATTCAATCCGGGCAGTGGGACAACCATGACCGGAGGAGGGACACAAGGCTAAGGGAAAGAGAAGAGCCACATCTTGGTGGAAGAGAACCAAGAGGAGTAGAGGCAAGGACAAGAGCAGTCCAAGGTGTCTCCCAAATTCAGCAAGTGGATGATCTTATGAATGCAAAATTTGAGCAACTAGAGGCTGCCATGAACACCAAGCTTGATCTCTTGCTCAAGGCACATGACAATGCAGCTCCTCCTCACCCAAGTGAGCAAGTCAAGGCAGTGGCTGTTTCATGTTCATATTGTGGTTCCTTGGAGCATGAAACCATTGAATGCCAATACTATTTAGCCACCATTCAACAAGGAGTGTTGGATGAGCAATTGTACCAAGTGGATAATTATAATCCGGAGCACCACTCCTCACAGCTCAACAATCATCCTCATTACTCCTATGGCAAGAGGCATGTGGAGAATGCAGCCCTAACCAATAGCCAAGGCCATCAAGGGGGCAGTACCTATCAAGGAGGAAACAACTACCAAGGAGGTAGATTTGTTGGAGGAAGGTTTCAAGGAGGAAACCAATCTTATCAAGGAGGGAGGTCACAAGGGTTTCAAGGCCCTAACACCTATCAAAGAGGAGCTCCTAATCCTATGTATGCTCAAGAGGCAAGCACCTCACAAGCTCCTCCAAGACAAAGCACATACCAAGCACCTCCCGGATTTGAGCACAAGAGGGAAAACTACCATGCTCAATCAAATGATTCAAGGGAGCCTACATTCAAGGAGATACTCACTGCCCTCTCTGCAAGCCAGCTCAAGACCGATCAGAGTGTGTCTATTGTGTCCCAAGGATTGAGCAAGTTGGAGCTTCAAGTGGGGCAACTCTCCAAGCAACTCCAATCAAGGCAACAAGGTGGATTACCTTCACAACCGGAGCAAAATCCGAGGCATGAGAGTGTGAAGGCGATCACCACCCTTCGTTCAGGTAGGTCTTACGACAACCTTGTCAATTATGACCCCCATGCTCACATACATGCCCCCTCTTCATCTACAACTTTCATGGAACCTTGTTTAAATTCAGAATTTATTTTTGAGGAGAATGGGGCCGGATGGGAAGAAAATGTACCATCCGGAGGAGCATTGAATCGAGAACTGAATCAAGAGAGTTCTCTGCCAGTCAATCCGTCCGGACGCCAAGCAGTGTCGTCCAGACGCCTGACAATCAGAGAAGAAAATTTGCAGCATTCGACAAATCCGCCCGGACGCTAGGCAGCACAGACCAATTTTTCTGAGAATCCGTGTAATCCGTCCGGACGCCAAGAGGTAGCGTCCGATCGTCTGGGGCCTGAACAGAAAAGAAATTCTACCCGAGAGGAGAATGTTGAAGTGTCCAAGCCCTCATCTATTAGTGTCTTCAATCATGAAGATGGCACACCATTGGGGGAAGAATTTGGGCAGCTCTCTCTTGATCATGAGTTTGACAAGAGAGATTATAACAAGAGGAAGAGCAAGAATGTCACATTTGACAAGGAGGATGGGAAATTGAAGAGTGCACAAGTGCCAAGCAATGACATTCCTAGGAGATGTAATCTGAGTATACCTCCTTTGCATGTAACAACTCATCAAGTGCCTCTTCCATTTCCACAAGCTCAAAGGAAGGAGGATTTACAGAAGAAGAACAACAAGTACCGGAAAGAATTCATTGAGTTGTTCAAGAAGGTTAACATCAACATTCCCCTTCTAGATGTTATCAAGCAATTCCCTCCCTATGCCAAGTTTTTGAAGGAGTTGTGCACTAACAAGAGGAAGTTCTTGAAGGATGAACAAATCATATTGAGTGAGGATGTGTCTGCTGTCCTACAAGGCAAGCTTCCTCCCAAGCTTAAGGATCCCGGTTCATTCACGGTCCCTTGCATCATAGGCAACAAGGGATTCGACAAGGCAATGTTGGACTTGGGGGCATCAATAAACCTCATGCCTTATGATGTGTACAAGACCCTTGCACTAGATGACATCAAGCCGGTGAAGATATCACTCAAGCTTGCTGACCGGAGCCAAGTTGTGCCCAAGGGAATTGTTGAGGACGTTCTTGTCAAGATTGGAGAACTCATACCGGCTGATTTTGTGACTCTTGACATGAAGAACATTGTCAGTGGAGGAGAAGAGGAGATGCCTATCCTCTTTGGAAGGCCTTTCATGGCCACAGCAGGGACAAAGATTGATGTGAAGGAGGGAATCCTTACAATGACGGTTTTTGACACCACCATTGGTTTTCGAATCTTCGATGCCATAAGAAGTCCGCTGCCCTTGGGGGACTGTTTTCGGATAGATGTGTTGGGGGATGCCGTTGCTACTTCTTTCATTGAATCCAACTCTAGAGATCCGTTGGAGACTTCCATTGCTTACCCCGACATGGAGTTCGTTGATGAAGAGATAGTGGATGCAACATTCGCATTGACCACTATGCCATCTACTTCTATCCCCTATCATATTGAGACTTCACCATCATGGGCACCGATGTTGCAGCCCTCTATTGTGTCACCTCCTAAGCTTGAGATGAAGCTACTGCCCTCCTCATTGAAGTATGCATACTTAGGTGAAGATGAGACACTTCCCATTGTCTTGTCTTCCAAGCTTTCCACAAGTGAAGAGGAGAAATTGCTTGCTGTTTTGAGGGAACACAAGGCTGCTTTTGGGCGGACAATTGCTGATATTAAGGGCATAAGTGCAAGTGTGTGCACTCACAACATATATATAGAAGAGGGCAGCAAGCCTACAAGAGATGCCCAAAGGAGATTGAACCCACCAATGATGGAGGTGGTGAAGAATGAAGTCACAAAGCTCCTTGATCATGGAGTTATCTACCCCATCTCCGATTCTAAATGGGTGTCACCGGTTCAAGTGGTGCCTAAGAAGGGAGGGCTGACCATTGTGAAGAATGACAAGGGAGAGGACATCCCTCAAAGAGTCCAAAGTGGTTGGAGAGTATGTATTGACTACCGGAAGCTTAATACCGCCACAAGGAAAGATCATTTCCCCCTTCCTTTCATTGATCAAATGCTTGAGAGGTTGGCTGGACATTCCCATTTTTGTTTCCTTGATGGGTACAGCGGCTATAATCAAATTGCGATAGCTCCCGACGACCAAGAGAAGACCACTTTCACATGTCCTTTTGGCACCTTCGCCTACCGTCGAATGCCTTTCGGTTTATGCAATGCACCGGCCACATTTCAAAGGTGTATGATGGCATTGTTTCATGACATGACAGAGAACTTTATGGAGATTTTCATGGATGATTTTTCTGTCCATGGGAATTCTTTTGAGGAGTGCCTAACACACTTGGCTCTTGTGCTAAGGAGATGTGTGGAGACAAGCCTTGTGCTTAATTGGGAGAAGTGCCACTTCATGGTAGATGAGGGCATTGTGCTTGGCCATGTGGTTTCCAAGAGAGGGATTGAAGTTGACAAAGCTAAGATTGAGCTTATGCAGAAACTGCCTCCTCCGGTTAATGTGAAGGGAGTGAGGAGTTTTATGGGACATGCCGGTTTTTACCGAAGGTTTATAAAGGACTTCTCAAGGATATCAAAGCCATTGTGTGATCTACTCTCCAAGGATGTTGCTTGGAGCTTTGATGAGAAGTGCATGATGG
Organism: Rubus idaeus; assembly: GCA_030142095.1. Taxonomy (NCBI): domain Eukaryota; kingdom Viridiplantae; phylum Streptophyta; class Magnoliopsida; order Rosales; family Rosaceae; genus Rubus; species Rubus idaeus. Next base: position 5,587,903 of record CM057968.1, read on the forward strand.
CATTTGAGGAGATTAAGGAGCTATTGATTAGTGCTCCTATCATGTGTGTGCCGGATTGGACGCTCCCCTTTGAGCTCATGTGTGACGCATCCGATTATGCTATGGGTGCTGTTTTGGGGCAGCGGACAGAGAAGAGGCTGCATGCTATCTACTATGCTTCTCGGACATTGAATGATGCTCAAGTTTCGGAGCTATCTTATAGGCTCCAAGGTGATTGTGCATACCGATCACGCTGCATTGAGGTACTTGATGACCAAGAAGGATGCAAAGCCCCGCGTCATTCGTTGGATGTTATTGTTGCAAGAGTTTGATTTGGAGATCCAAGACAAACCGGGCAAGGAGAATGTAGTAGCGGATCACCTCTCAAGACTTGTTGGGGGAGGTGATGATTCAGCCATTCCTTTGGTTGAAGGCTTTCCGGATGAGCAGATCTTTGCCATTACCACCACTATGGAGCTGCCATGGTATTCCATTCTAGTTAATTACTTGGCTAGTGGTGGTACATATAGACCGGAGGGAGCTACTCACCATGAGTTGAGGAAGCTCAAGAGAGATGCCCAATCATTCATTTGGGATGATCCCTACCTATGGAAGGAGGGGAAGGATCAGATTTGGAGGAGGTGTATACCGGAGAGTGAGGTTCCACAGATTTTGGAACATTGTCACAACCACACATGGGGTGGACACTTTGGAGGAAAGAAGACGGCTTTCAAAGTCTTGCAAGCCGGATTTTATTGGCCTTCACTCTTCAAGGACTGTCATGAGTATGCCCTCCGATGTGATCGCTGCCAAAGAGTTGGCAATATATCAAGAAGAGACCAGCTGCCCCTCACCAACATACACTACTAGAATTTTGCACATATACATCACTTCAAAAACATCGGTTGGAATTGCACCTGATGTAAAATGTTATTTATTACATCAGTTGGGACATAACTGATTTCTACGAGATTTATTAACATCGGTCCTTAAAATAATCGATTTCTCCAATTTTTTTTTAAAATTTGTGATAACCCAGAAATCTTAAAACCGGGAACGCGCCAACTTTTTAAGCTACTGGCGCTGAATACTTAGATTTTTTTGTCTTTGTTTTCTAACTTTTCTCTATCAAACTAAACACTTAGTTTTTTTTTGTCCTAATCCATTAAGGCATTAACCCTTATTGACCCTTAGTTTTCTTTTTAGCCCTAGAAACTTAGTCGCCCCAAGCCCCCAACATCTTCTTCGACCCTACCACATCTCTACCCGTCGACGCTCTCCTCCGCTCACCACCGACGCTCTCCTCCGCCGCCTCATCTCTCGTCATCTCCTCTTCCTTATCTCGATCCTCTCGCTCCATAGTAAGTTTCTCCGATCATGCCCGTATTTTGGTTCAATTTTGGCACTAAATTTCTGGGTTTTTGTTCAATTTGTTTTTGGTATTTTCTAGTTTTAGAATTTTCTTTGTCGAGATGGGTGATCGGCGGGTCTGAAGGGCTTTTGGGAGTACCGGGTGCGGGTCGTACCTGAGTCAGAAAGATGGAGATTTAGGGTTTATGAGTTCGTTTATTGCTTCGTCAATAGGAGCATACAAGCCCCATGTTTCTGATGTCAATTACATTATTGAGAACCCTAAATTTCAAAGCTGTTTTCCAGTGAAGCCCCAAAGCAAAAGAGTAAGCAAGTTAACATTTTTATTCCATTCATTTGTTGTGGTTTGGTGCGTGTGTCCGTGATTCACCGTTTCGATGTTTTTGGGTTTTGCTTACATTCGCTGCAATTGGGAGTTCAAGCAACCATCTACTGGTCTTGAAAGGTACTTCATTTCAAATTAATATTGATTATGAGATTTTCGTGGATCTGTTTGGTTTTGAATCTTTCTTTTTCTGTTTAGTACGTAATTGGTAGTCTTTGTGTTTGGTTTTGAATCTTTCTTTTTCTGTTTAGTACGTAATTGGTAGTCTTTGTGTTTGGCTTTGAATCTTTCTTTTATGTATCATTTTGAGATCCCTATTTTTTTTTTTAATTTATTTGTGGAGATGCCTTTGATGATTTGGAAATTGTCTGGTGTTGAATGGAAACTGAATCGGGATTTCCTAAAGTTCTGGAGGTATTGTATCATCCTGAGATCCCTATTTTTAAAAAAAAATTATTTTTGGAGATGCCTCTGATGATTTGGTATGTTAAATCGAATTAATCTGTGTCTATTAGACAATGGAATTGAAATGTGTCTAAATGCTTTAACTGACCAAGAAAATCTTGTATTTCCTATTAAGCATGGATAGTTGATAGAAACTTCCTAAAAGGCTCTTAGTACTCTCTCTCTCTCTATATATATATATATATATATCTCTTTATTCAGAAGAAGTCACTTCTTATCACTCTTTCTTTTTTCCGTTACTGACTAGTCCAGGTTGTTTTGCCAACTCTTGTTTTCATTGCTTGTTAGAGTTTTGAAGGAATATTAAGTCAAAACCTTGTTAATTCAATTATAATAACTGCAATAAGACAAACAAGCCATGAAAAATAAGAGGAAATAATGCTTTTGAAACTGGTTATTCAATAATGAATTATGGCTTGCTCTGGTGGTTTTGTGCGCAGTAGGAGGGAGACTTCCCTTGCATTATTAATTGAGAGGGGGTTAGATATTTGAACGTCTCATTGCTGCAATATTTTCAACTAAAGGGCTGCTGCAATATACTAATATAGTACGCTTCTTTATTTATTTGGTTTTGTTGGTTAAGCTTGTGGAGCGTTGTGCTTGGTCACCTTGGGTGTGTACATATATCCTAATTTCTTTTGTTCTGATATATCAATAATAATAGTCTTGTTTTCTGTTTCAGATAAAACCTTTTTTATTGTTGTTCAACTCAAATTCCATATATTATTGTACAATTTCATATATTTTTCTAATCACAAGGTAATGAGGATGCATTTTATAATTATATGTCCTTGGCCTTCCAATTTGACAATTTTTATGTCTGCAGCTATTGAGGGATGGATTATTCTGGTTATGGGAATCCATGAGGAGGTGCAGGAAGATGATTTGCATAATGTATTTGGTGAATTTGGGGAGATAAAGAATTTGCGTACTGGGTTTGTCAAGGTATGACACATCTTAGATTACTTGATATCATGAAATGTAGTTTAGAAGTATTTAATTTCAATATTCATTTATATATATTTGTACTTTCTAGTATCCTATCGGTGCACGTTTAATAAATCCAATTTGTTAATGCTATATGGAGAAATCAGCAGAATTTGACCTTGTCTATTTCAAGGAGGAAAGTGTGCTGTTGGTGAAAATGCTCTGTTCAGATTTATAATTCCTTTGCAGATTTACTTAAGTATTGATACAAAGTGCTGATTCCATAGGAATTTACATAGAACCACCTAAAAAATGTTAAGGTATTCTAGTTAACATATTAAATAGTATGTTATGTGTGTTTACTTTGCTAAAGAAAGTGTGTACGACTAACAAGACATTATTTGAATGGTCATCTTCTATTAGTGTTTCAGAGGTTATATTCTTTGTTTGAAACTCTAGCTACAACTCTCACTTACCAAGGAGGTACTGCTTGTAATTGCATTTATGAAGTGATTCAAATACGTCATCCCATGAATCACAGGTAATTTCAGGATGTATATGAACCTTGCATTTTAAAGAATTGTTGTGCAACCAGGAATGAAAAGTGTAAAAATTGGGAATCCTGTTTTTATACTTCCGAGAGATGGGTGTGAGTTTTTGTTAGCCCCTTTGGTAGGGATTCTAGAAACTCAATTCCATTGGTTCATTACTTCCAATACGATTACATGTTCATTACTGCAAATATATATACAATAAGATTGATGACAAGTCAGATATATATTTATGCATAGATTTAATTATCCAAGTTTTAACTATGGAAACTGAGTTTGTTTGATAGGCAGGTAAAAATGTCTTCACTGTCCAGACGCACGATGATTATAGTTTAAGAAAATACGAGTAAAGGTTTGTCTTAGTGTTGGGTACTAGTTACAAACCCAAGTCCTAACCAAATAAAAGGTAGAACAATCTGCTAGGATTTTGTTATTATTTTGTTCTAGACAATTTAGAATCACTCTCAATTTGCTATAATTACTTCTATATGAAAACCTAGCGAATTACTCGGCTATATCCTATTCTGATGATAGTGCTTTCTACCTATACGCGCATCCTTTTTTTTTTTCGCCTTTTGTTTGTGGAATTATTTTACTAGTTAATATGCTAAATCGTTTGCAGGCCAGTTTCTTTGCATGTCCAAGGGATACCATATTTTTTTTTTTTTGGTGATTGGATTGTCTTGTGACCCAATGAAACAAACTAGACAACTAATCTGGTTTTTTTACTAGTAAATAAAATTTGTTTTCTCTTAGGTGTTGGTGATTCTTGTCAGTTGATGAACCTTTAGCATTAGGGATTCTGAATTGGCCGGGTTTGGTTATATTATATCCTTGAATGTTGCAGGTTGAACAAAGGCTTCAAAGATCTGATTTACTATGTATACAAATATCTTCCACCTGAACAACTCTTTGGATCATGTACAAGGCTGAGTTTCAGAGCATGCCTCAAGGCTCTTTGGGTCACAAAGCAGCTGAAGATATTACGCATAGAATAATAAACATATAGATTGTATTCTTACTAAGAGGATGTTATGCGCATTGTGTTTTCAATTGTTTATGCACTTTGAGAATCAATATTAATGAAAATTATTCTTTATCTTATATATGTATTCCTGAGTTCATGGATCTTGCTACAATGTCTCTTAAATTGATAAACATCGAAAATTAAGAAAAGAAACGATGTCTATTAAATAGATGAATATCGAAAATTAATGAAAGAAACGATGTCTCTTTAAGGACTGAACATCGATTGTTATGGTAAGTAGCGATGTTCGTTTTATAACTGTACATCGGTATTAATTGAGAAAATGATGTCTATCATAGTTAACAATATCGACCAGTAGTGTAGTAAAACATGAAAGGTTTGTAGTAAACCATGAAAGACATGTAGTACTTAATAGTTGACGATGTCCGAAAGCTTTCCAGACATCGGTGTAAATGTCAAAAATGATGTATGAGTGTACAATTTTCTACAATTCACTTGTTGTAGCTACACTTTAAAAGTTGTAATTGAAGATTTGACAATAGTTGAACATGCAAATTAATGATCGTTTGATTGTTTTTACATCGTGTTTTTATAACTAAACGATGTAGAAAGGTTTGGTAGACATCGGCTGAAAACCGATGTCTCCAATTTTCGGATCTTTAACATCTGCCACTAACACATCGGTCGGATTTTTTTTTAACATCGGTTCTGAACCGATTTATATGTGCAAAATTCTAGTAGTGATATTTGAGCTAGAAATCTTTGATACTTGGGGTATTGACTTCATGGGACCCTTTCCTAGCTCTTATGGGTTCCTATACATTTTGGTGGCAGTGGATTATGTGTCTAAATGGGTAGAGGCACAAGCAACAAGGACCAATGATGCTGCTATGGTCACAAAGTTCCTCAAGGAACACATACTTACAAGGTTTGGCACACCTCGGTTTATCATTAGTGATGGGGGTTCTCACTTCATCAACAAGAGCTTTACTGCCCTCATGACTAAGTATGGAGTCAAGCATAAGGTTGCCACACCTTATCACCCACAGACCAGCGGCCAAGTTGAGGTCTCTAATCGAGAAATCAAGTCTATTTTGGAGAAGGCTGTCAACACTACTAGGAAGGATTGGAGCACAAAACTTCTTGATGTGTTGTGGGCTTATAGAACTGCTTACAAGACCCCTTTGGGTATGTCTCCCTATAGACTTGTCTATGGCAAAGCTTGCCACATGCCAGTAGAGCTGGAGCACCGAGCATTTTGGGCTGTAAAGGCCATGAATTGGGACTTAAGGGCAGCCGGGGACAAGAGGAGGTTGGACTTGAATGAGCTTGCTGAAATCCGCAATGAAGCTTATGAGAGTGCAGCCTTGTTCAAGGACAAGACCAAGGTCTGGCATGACAAGAACCTCAAGAAGAAGGAGTTTGTTCCCGGTAACAAAGTGTTGCTCTACAACTCAAGATTGAAGTTGTTTCCGGGAAAGCTACGCTCAAGATGGAGCGGTCCTTATGAGGTTGTGAAAGTATTCCCACATGGAGCTGTGGAAGTGAAGAACCTCCGAGATGGAGGCATATTCAAGGTGAATGGGCAGAGGTTGAAGCTGTACCATGGTGGTACGTTTGATGCTCAAGAGGAGGTTGAACGGTTCACCGAAGTCTCCCATGTCACCTAGGAAGGAGAAAGACCGGCTTGAGGGTCTCTAAAAACAAGCGCTCATGTGGAGGCAGCCCCATATCCCCGACTTTTGAAGTACGTCATGATAAGCATCACCAAAGGTCGTGAGCATTGGATTGCAAGGTCTTGAAACCTTGTTGTTGGTGATTGTTCGTGTCTAAAATGGAAAGCATGCGCTTCGAAGGGGAGTATTTCTATCTTTGTTTGTTTTCATTTTGTTTGTTTTGTGTGTTTGTGATTGTTTGTCATGTTTCTCACCCAAAGTTTATTGTTGAATTCACTTATCACATTGGGGACAATGTTAAGTTTAAGTGTGGGGGTGAGATTGGGTTCGTTTTGGCCAAAATGTTTCAATTTTTTCGAATTTTGTCAAGTTCCAGTAGCTAATCCGTCCGGACACCCTGCTAGTGTCCGGACGCCCTCAAGTCTGGGAGGTAAACCCGAGTGATCCGTCCGGACGCCCCTACTAGGCGCCCGGACGCCCTTTGTAATTCCAGAAAACTGCTCTCTGCCACTTGATCCGCCCGGACGCCAGGAATGGGCGCCCGGACGCCAGGACCCCTGATTGTGAAATTTTGGCTATTCTGTGTGTTTTTGTGTGTTGTTTGTGTTTTGTGTCCATTTTCTCCGATCCCAATGATGAATTGAGCTTACTTTGTTGTGTTCTAGAGACTGTGATCATTGTTGAGGCTTGATATGATTTGCTTTGAGTTTAATATGCATGATTCATGATTGCTTGATCACTATGTACACTTCACCTTTGTTGATTCATTGATTGCAATCCGAGAGGCACACTTGACATGTATTGCCATGCATACCCAGAAAATGTGAGGTTTTGAGCCTATTGAATATGCATATGTATGCATCTTTCATGTTTCTCTTTGTTCTTCATGTGTGAACATTGCATAAGGTTTGGACCTAGAACTTGCTCAAAGACCGCTTGAAGCTTTTGATTGATCCATGTTGAGTTAGAAATGACTAAGGCATTAGTTGAACACCATTGCCAAATTGACCATCATCCATATGAATTTGAACTTTAGGAATAGCCCACTTTGAGCCATATACATCATTAGCTTTCCTTTGTTCACCCACATCACACACATTCATTCCACCACTTCAAAAGACCATCACCATTGTGTTTACAAGACTTTGATAGTGACTTCTCACCCTTTATGCTTGGGATTTTATGATTGTACCTAAAAGGAAAGTTTGGAGGAGTTGTTTATTTTTATTGTTATTGTTCAAAGAAAGAAAGAAAGAAAGAAAATCAAAAACAAAAAGAAGGAATGAAGTTCCTCAAGAAAAGAAGAATAGAAAATGAGAAAGAAGAAAAATCCAAAAAGAAAGTAGTTTGTGAATAAGGTTGGAGGAGAATAAGAAAATCATTTTGGTTGAAGCATTTGGTTGAGTTTCAAAGTCGTTGATATGTCTTGTGAACACTTAGCACCACTCATATTTCCATTCCATTCCATTCACCCATTGGCCCCGTTTTACCATTATAATTCCTTGAGATCTAACGATTTGTGGTTCGATTTGTTGAGAGTTGGTTGATGAGCAAGCATATGGGAACATTCTTTGTGCATTTGTTATGAGAGTAAACACTTTGACCCTATACACTTGAGCGGAAATACTTAGTGATCTTTGCGAGAGTTGTGGTTAATGTGTTTAGTGTGCCTATTTGTTTGCATGAGATGGATTGTACATTGGTTTCCACACACTTCACCGAGCATGATTGAATTGCGATTGTTAAATTCTTAGCAAATTTGTGAAGCCTTGATTTGTGATCTTATGTCTCTTGTTTACAACATCCCGAGCTCGTTGAGGACTATGGTTGGAGAAAATTTTGTTTGAATTCTGTTTTTCCCTTTCGCGTGTTGTATTGTGTTTCCCTTATTGTTTTATGTTGTGTTTGCTTGAGGACAAGCAAGATTCAAGTGTGGGGGTATGATTTGCACTTATTTATAGCGCAAATTGTATTCTTAATCACGAGAGTTGAGCTTACCCGAAGACATTTTGTTACCACTAATATGCGTTTTCATGATTTCAGGTTACTTAGGTGACTTGAGGTAATTCGGCACAAGAAGGTGCATTTTGACCACTTTTGGGCACACTTCCGAGAAGAGGACAAGGAGTCAACCGTGGCTTCTAGACATTGAAGATTGCATGAATTCACCTTCGGAAGGCGTTGTCATTGAAGGCCTTGAAGAATCGAAGAAAGGAAGGAAAATGAAGAAATTGCATTTCTGGCGATTTTTCCGGCAAACCACCACCACAAGAGGCGGCACCACCGCCGGACCACCACCGGAGCACCACCACAGAAGGAGAGAGTCTCCTACACCAGCTGCACACATGTGCATGGCTGATGACATATCCACTAGTTCCCCCACTCACCCACAAATCCCTCCACTTCACCTTTCTTTTCCATTTCTTTTCCCTCCACTCACCTTTGTTTACTCTCCCCACTAGGAAACCCTAGTGAACCCTTGGAGGCTGAGGAGATCAACCAGACCTTGTTCTCAATTAGTTACTCACGATCAAAGAAACCCTAGATAGAGAGACACCATTTTCTCTCGCCAAACCTTGCAAAAACACACACAGACGTACCAAGCGCCCAGACGCCGATACCATCCGCCCGGACGCCCAGTACGTCTGCCGTTTTTGTTCTTCCATTTTCACCATCTTCCACCACCCATCTCACTTCGATCCCTTCACGAAATATCTTCCACACATCCCAAACACTACAACCATACGCTTTCCACCACCATTCCATCGATCTACCTTCACCACAAGTTGCCATCCATTGAGACATCAAGAGTTGGGAAACTTGGAGATAAGTTGGAGCTTGTAGAGGAAGAGGGGAGTTCAAGGAGGCTTGCTACATACTTGGAGTCACCAAGGAGCTGCTGGCCATCGACATCTTGAGCATTTTCTCAACTTCTTCACTCTTACTTTGAACTTATGCTTTCTTATTTGAGATTATTGATGTATATGACAATGAATTGTGAGTAGTTCATTAGATTGGGGGCTAGGGTTGTGTGCTCTAGCCCATGATGATGTTTTGATGATTTCTCTTGAGTATGCATGATGAATTCGTTTCTGGATATGTTCATTGGTTAAATGCGGTTTTGTTTGATGCATGTTTATGAATCTAATTAGTTCTCAAGCATGTGTTCAACTTAACTTAATGTTAGGATTCTATGTTAATTACATTTTATCCTATGTATTTGCAATGAGCATGATGAGTTTATGTCAATGGACTGAGTTTGTTTGAATCTTGATTCTTGAATCTCTATGCCTAGGAAGTTTGTTTGAGACCCTAACAAGGCTTGGATGAATAGACTAGGAGTATTTGTGACCCTAATAAGGCACAAAATAGGCCTAGAAGAATCAATCCTAGAACCATAATGTCACATCCCAACACGAGAAAAAAACTTAATTTCGAGTTAAGACGTGAATCGCATTCTAATTATAGATTAAGTGGTATCCATAATTAAAATGAGATAGATATCACAACAGAAAAACTAAAACACGCAAACCTTGTACCGTTACTTAATTTACAAAGCAAAGTGATACGTAAAGCACAGACGCTCAAGTACAAAATTACACAAAACAAAAGGAATGGGTTCTTTCCAGAATCATTGTTCCTTACTTAACCTATAGTACAAGCACACTGGAAAACTGAAAATAAGTACAAGTTCTGCTTCCTACTATCTTACACATCCCTTCCAGCACCTGCAACCAATTTATTTTAAAGGGGTGAGCTTACGCTCAGTAGGGCCAAACCTTTTAAAGTGATTCTTGTATAAGTGTCACAAACAAGTTATCAAACAATAAAGTACAAGTATAGTAAATCAAAACTATGATGCATGAATGCGATGCTGACTTAAAGCTCATCTCGCACTCATCGCACTTTTCTCTTTTGTTAGTCATCTTGTAGACTCATGGTTGCTATTTTCGAAACCCGATAAGATCGTTTTGCAACCTTAGGGCGGTTGTAAGAGTTTCTGTCTTTTTTTAGACAGACAACTCACGGGGCATACTTTCCCCTGTTTGTGCACATGTGGGCATACCATAGAACCTAGCACCCCATTGAGTAACTCAACTACACAAAAGGATCACTCTCTTTTCTCTCAATCACTTTGGATTTCATTATCCATATCATTTTGCAATGCATCCTCACAATTTCTCACAATGCATTATGTACGATAATTCTATAATCCATAATATAGAAATTAAATAACATATGCTTCTGAAACATAAAATCACATATTACATGCTTGTTCACCGATTAATAAAAACAATAACACTCAATAGATAATTCAACCAACATCAAACAATTCACCGATAACATTCACCAATTTATTAACATTTTATAGAAAAGGTTCCCCGAGACCCTACCTCGAAATCCAAAAGCAAGCTCGAGTTTAAACGTTACTTCCTAAACTTCTGAAACTCCAGCTATGTCTCCCGAACCTTAATCGTTCAATAAGGTACATACAATAATAAAAAGAATAAATATTAGAATCGAACTACATATACTATTTTTGATTCTAAAAAAAAATATAACACAATACTAATAAAATGTAAATCTTAAATATATATATAATCTCACAAAACTATTTTTAATTTTTTAAAAAAAAGTTAATAGTTATAGACTGTGCAAAATAAATTTCTGTACAGTCCATGTACTCTACTTGTACTGCTATAGCAAAAGGTAAAATCCAAACTTAAGATTTTAAAACAAGTTTAAAGATGGGAAAACATACTTTAATACCAAAGTTTTGGTCTTGAAAACACGTTTTTGGGTAAAGAGTTCGACTCCAGAATTTTGGTCTTGAAAACACGTCTTGAAAACATACTCCAGAATTTACTATGTACTATGAACAGTACTCCGACTCTAGAACTGAGTAAAACATGATTTCGATTCAGCCTATGGTAAAGAGTTCGACTTCATTCTAGAATTCGAAAACTATCACAGACTAACAAGAAGCAATCTTTCAAACCAAAACTCAGAAATTTAAGAACAAAACTTGAAATAAACATCAAACTTAATTACCAAACTCAAGAACTAAAAGAAAACAACTTAAAAACAAACCAAAGCTGAAATCAAATCGGCCTTGGTTAACAATCACGAATTCGTTTCCAGTTCTTCTTTCCTTCACTCTTTCTTTGTAAGTCCCTCAAAGTTCTCTCTGTTTTTTTTTAAAACCTCTGTTCTCTTTTTTTTTTCTCCTATCTGTTTTCTTCTTTCCTCTTCTCCTCGGTCCTTCTCAAAAGTTCTATTTTCTAGTTTTCTTTGCTGTTTACACCGCCTCTCACCACCGCCTTCACTCCTTCAGCTCAGCCAAACACCTAGAATACCCGTCCTATCAACTAATCTCTTAGCAACTAAGGAAACAAAAATAATAATTAAATAAAACCTAGTCTATAGACTCTAGACTCAAGACTTCCAGCAATCACTTTAGTAGCTAAGCCACCTCCTGCTTGGAGGATTGGAGCCAAACAGAAAAAAAAAAAATCTATACTAAAAATCTACATTAAACTATCTAATAAACAAAATTAATTCAAATAATAAAAATTAGTATATATATATATATATTTTTAAAACATTTTTCTGAACTTCACACATAACATGGCTAGGATAGGGGTTTGATCCTTAGTGAATTCATTGTTGCATGTTCTTGAGACTTGTCATACATTTGATTGGGGTAGAGTGAACCCGAAACCCCAATCGTTTCCATCCATTTGATCACACAGCAATCACACATTTGTTGGGCTTGTCACCTCAACAACACACAAAGCTATCAACACATTCACTTGTGTTCTTGTCACCACAATTTCACTTAGATTAGATTGGTTACTTAGCTACTGTCCTTGTCACTTCAAGTCACTGTTCTGGTCCTTGTCACTCAAGAGTGACACCCCTTTGATCACTACACTTGCATGTTGCACATACTCCACATCTAAGTACATAATCCATCTCTAATCACACCACTTCTAGTGTATTGTATACTTTGTTTGCATTTGTTCACCAAGTAGGGATCTTGGACCTTCCAATCCCTTGGGTACGACAACCCCTGGTCACAATTTACCATCCACTACACTTTGACGGCGATACTCACAAATAACCCGAACTTATCGTTGAGTCATGTATACAAAGAGTAAAAAGTCTCTTCGACGTCTTGTGACGTCTCACACATCATTAGTACCTTGTGTTGGCACAACGATGAATGGTCTTTCCATATCTTCTTGTGTTTGAGCCATTCCCCATTGTGTAAGGTCATAGGCTGTAACCCCAGTAGGGCGGCCATTCTGGTCGATGCCACTGACCTTCAAAGGTGTAATACTACCGAAGTAATAACTGGCATCTACTGCGCTAGCTGAAACTGAGTATGGTCTTGGGTTTACTGGGACGTGCTCTCCTTTCCCAGTTTCTTCGTTCCACATGATAAGACTCTGATGAAGTGAAGAAGGCACACATAAGCTCCTGTAAATCCAATCTCTTCCTAACAAAGCATTGTAAGGAGAGGTACAGTCAACCACAAAGAAGGCCAAAGTTATGCCTTTGGACCCCAGCATGACTTGACAAAAAGCAGTCCATGAGTTCTTGTAATGGAGCCTGTGAAATTCTTGATGATAAAATTGGTTGGCTGATTTGCATATTTATCCATACCAAGAGTTTGCATGGACTTGAATGGTAAAAAGTTCACAGCAGAACCATTATCAACCAAGATCTTGTTGATGGGAGCGCCCTGCAGATGCGCAGTGATGTACAATGGCCTCAGCTGATTGGCCATATCTTTTGTGGGTCGAGAAAAGCACATCATCTCTGCTGTAACTTTCTCCTCACTGCTTGTAGTATCTGAATTAGCTTCTGGAGCCTTAGAGGATGGTAAAATATTTTCTTCTTTGCCCCCCAAGTCTGATATGCCTGCTAAATTGCAATCGAAACTATCATTTTCAACCTCTTTCGCATATTTGGCAGGAAGCACAAATACCATTGAACAATCTGCCCCAGACATAGCATCAACTTCACCCTGACTTACTGGCTCTCCTCCAAAGTCAATCATTGCATCACTATCTCCAAACCCATCAACCATTGCATCACTATCTCCAAACCCCTCAGGCTCGTTTGGAACCTTCATTGCTGCTTGTTCAGGAACTGGTGATAATTCTTCTGAGACCCCTATTTTGGGTAAAGGCATAGTGTAAGTTGGTTCAGGAAATGCCACGACCTTGACTTTTAAGGCCTTTCCTTCATGAACGATTTCTAGATGTTGTTCAAGCTGTCGCAAAGCCTCTTTGTTTTCTGCCACAACATCATTGCCACTTATCTCAGTCTGCACTAAAGAAAGAATTTCCTTTCCTTTTTTCTTGGCAAGATTTTCCTCTTCAAGTTGCATGTCTCTTCTCATAACATCTTTCTTTTTCCAGTATTTGTCCTCAACCCTTGATTTCGGAGGTACTGGAGCAAGATGTCCCCTATTTTGTCTGGGCATTTCTGCAAAAGTTCTAGCGGATAATCTTCGCACCTCATCTTCCAGTTGGTCGAAAGATTTCGCCAGCTGATTAGGTTTTATAAGGCCCAGTTGCACTACCTTCATGGCCTTTTTCGCTTCCCCATATTGCCTCTAGGATCTCCTTCGTTGAGAAGCAGTCATGGTGATACGCCCAAAAGGAGCATCAATTTAGAAAAAAAATCCTATCGGTAGTAGTATAGTGCATAGTAGGGTATCGTTCACAACGGAGATCAAAGGGTGTACCTAACAAAAAATGTCACAAAGAATGAAATAAAATAAAGAATTATTATTAACAAGTATAAAGAATATATACATATGTACAAAGTAAAAGAGGGTTTAAGAGATAAAATTGAATAAATGAATGAATTAAATTACAAAGAATAAATTAAATAAGATGGGATGAAACATAAAGAATATAAAGTTCAGCCACAAGTATACAAGTTTACCAATTATTGGACCGAAAATTAACCAATTTCCTAGCCATGAAACCGAAATTAACATATGTGGAAAGTTAGAAGCTAACCATTCCCCAAATAAAACCTCTCTACGAAAATTAACCTAAGTGAAAGCACCTAGATTAACCAATTAAACATGCCATCTTAGTCTAGAAAGCTAGCTAATCAAACCATGTTTAACGCATAGAAGAAGAGTTGTTAATCAAAGTGCACGACCCATTATAGAAAAGTCCATATGTCTGCAATCCTTTTTATTAGACACCGACCTTTGTCCAAAGCCTTTACTACTCATGAATTAGGTTTCCAAAACTATTAGGTGAATTGTAATCCCTAACTCTAGCTCCAATTATATGCAAATATTATAAGTTTCGAACCCTATAACATAAACACATAAAAGTTTTCTATAAACCAGAATCAAATAAACGGAGTCACATAAGCTACTAGAAGAACTAATTAATTAGGATCCAATAACTAAATAAACTCATAAATATAGGCTGAAAATTATATAAATCATGTCATGTTAACTAGTACAAAAGATAAACAAGCAACAAAGAGGAACTCAAAAAGAGTAATTAAAGATTAAGTTGAAGTACACCATATGGAAAGTAGGAAGAACTTGAAGACCACGAACTTGAATCCTTGAAAGCAAGCAACTCAAGGCCGAGATTCCCAAGGTGATGATGATGTTGAATAGGGGCTGGTGATGATGGTGTAGACGCCTTCTTCTCCTCCTTGAAGTCTTGAAAACCCTAAATACTAGAGAATGGAAAATATGATGTGAGAAGAGAAAGAGGAGGGTTTGTCCCTCCCCATTGGGGTCTGTTTGAAGAGAAGAATGGAGAGGAAGAAGAAGACAATGCAAGAAATAAAGAAAGAAAATGAAGAGAAGTGGAATGTGAGTGGTAGAAAAGAAATGGTAAGTGGAATGGTGGAAATGTAGTCATATGGCAATGAACCATTTATTTAGGTAAAAGAAATCAAACACTAATGGTATGGAGATAAAGAAACAAAGATAGTGTGGTAAGATGGGTGGAAATATGGGGGTGAGTGGAGCATTGAGAATAAAAGAAGAGGAAAGAAATAAAAAGCAAGCCAAGACTGAGCAGTGCGCACTTAGAGTGGAATTCTGGACGTTTGAACGGTTGGAAGATTCTCAACTTTTAATAAAGAATATCTAACAGACACGTCCAGCGTGTATCCAAAATACATCTGGATCCAACGGTGCAAATGGGAGATATGGGCTTCGCAAGTTGACTAATCTGCACAGGCAGAATGTCCGAAAATCTGGGCTTGGGCCTTTCCTCATGCTTTGTGAACTTGGGCCTTCCTTCATGGATTTGGGCCTTCCATCTTGGGTTTGGGCCTCCTTCTTGGGTTTGGGCCTTCCATCTTGGGCCTCATGGCAGACCACCTCTTAATGGGCCTCGCAAAAGCCCATTAGACTTCGTTTCTGCACATGTTCACATTAATAGATCATTTTGGACTCAAATATGGAAACTAAGCTAAAATAGCAAAGTTACAATTAAATCATAGCCAAATAGTAGGGAAAACACATTAAAAACGTCACACTTTGTGCTCCTATCACATGGGCACAATCTTCCCTCCAGTTTTGGTGTACCATTGTCCCTCTTGGATGATCGGATTTGAAAAAGGAGGGATGTATGGCTTGGTGGAGAACTGCGGAGTTTGTTTGACAGTAATCTTCCCGCCACTTTTACTTTCAAAAAATCTTATGGTCCCTTTATGTCCCCTTTTCGCAGGCTCTATTCTGGACTGGTTCCAGTAATGGTTTCTTAAAAATAAATTGGAATCGCGGGGCCCTTGTTTGGAAGACTCTCCTTGCTCAAATCTCCGCAAACTTTTCGCAACAGGCTCCCTATCATCAAATTGAACCTTTCTTTCTCTTGGGTGACACGCCCCAAAAAGGAGCATCAATTTAAAAAAAAACCCTATCGGTAGTAGTATAGTGCATAGTAGGGTATCGTTCACAACAGAGATCAAATGGTATACCTAACAAAAATTGTCACAAAGAATTAAATAAAATAAATAATTATTAACAAGTATAAAGTATAAATATATGCATATGTACAAAGTAAAAAGGGGTTTAAGAAATTAATTGAATGAAATAAATTAATTAAATTACAAAGAATAAATTTAATAAGATGGGATGAAACATAAAGAATATAAAGTCCAGCCACATATACACAAGTTTATTAATCATTGGACCGAAAATTAACCAAGTTTCCTAGCCATGAAACCGAAATTAACATATGTGGAAAGTTAGAAGCTAACCATTCCCCAAATAAAACCTCTCTACGAAAATTAACCTAAGTGAAAGCACCTAGATTAACCAATTAAACATGTCATCTTAGTCTAGAAAGCTAGCTAGTCAAACCATGTTTAACGCATAGAAGAAGAGTTGTTAATAAAAGTGCACGACCCATTATAGAAAAGTCCATATGTCCACAATCCTTTTTATTTGAAACCGACCTTTGTCCAAAGCCTTTACTACTCGTGAATTAGGTTTCCAAAACTATTAGGTGAATTGTAATCCCCAACTCTAGCTCCAATTATATGCAAATATTATAAGTTTCGAACCCTATAACATAAACACATAAAAGTTTTCTATAAAACAGAATCAAGTAAACGGAGTCACATAAGCTACTAGAAGACCTAATTAATTAGGATCCAATAACTAAATAAACTCATAAATATAGGCTGAAAATTATATAAATCATGTCATGTTAACTAATACAAAAGATAAACAAGCAACAAAGAGGAATTCATAAGAATAATTAAAGGAAAAGTCAGATTACACCATATGGAATAGCATGAAGACTTGAAGACCACGAAACCTTGAATCCTTGAAAGCAAGTAATCCAAACCGTGTGCAGCAAGGTGGTGATGATGATGGACGAAATTGATGGTGATGATGGTGATGGTGCAGCCGCCTTTCCTCCTCCTTGAAGCCTTGAGAACCCTAAATACTAGAGAATGGAAAATATGATGGAGAAGAGAAAGAGGAGGGTTTGTCCCTCCCCATTAGGGTGTGTTGAAGAGAAGAATGAGGCTGCTATTTATAGGAGAATGGAAAGAAAGAAGAAGACAATGAAAGAAATAAAGAAAGAAAGGGAAAAGAAGTGGAATTTAAGTGGGAGATAAAGAAATGGTGAGTGGAATGGTGGAAATGTAGTCATATGGCAATTAACCATTTATTTAAATAAAATAAATCAAACACTAATATTGTGGGGAGAAACAACAAATATGGTGTGGTGAAATGGATGGAAAAATGGGGGTGAGTGGAGCAATGAGAATAAAAGAAAATGAAAGAAATAAAAAGCAGGCAGCACTGAGCTATTCCCACTTAGAACGGAATAATGCACGTTTGAACGGTTGGATGATTCTCAAATTTTAATACAGAATATCTAACACACAGATGCAGCGTGTATCAAAAATACAGGTGGATCCAACGGTGAAAATTGGAGATATGAGCTTCGCAAGTTGACTAATCTGCACAGGCAGAATGTCCGAAAATCTGGGCTTGGGTCTTTCCTCATGCTTTGTGAACTTGGGCCTTCCTTCATGGATTTGGGCCTTCCTTCTTGGGTTTGGGCCCCCTTCTTGGGTTTGGGCCTTCCATCTTGGGCCTCATGGCAGACCACCTCATAATGGGCCTCGCAAAAGCCCATTAGACTTCGTTTCTGCACATGTTCACATTAATACATCATTTTGGAGTCAAATATGGAAACTAAGCTAAAATAGCAAAGTTACAATTAAATCATAGCCAAATAGTAGGGGAAACACATTAAAAACGTCACACTTTGTGCTCCTATCATTGGGCTATGCGGTTGAAAGAATTTTGTTGAAGGCTTCAAGGTCTGAGACATTTTTGGAGTAATCTCTTCATCTGAGTCTAAGTTGCACTCCCTTTTGCATCTTCGAAACAGAATGATTGTAGAAGCTTTTTCCTCCTTAGGCTTAATTTTCTTGTCTTCAGGTCCTTTCTCATCCCCCTCTTGATCTTGGCCTTCATTTGGCCATTGGACTTCTACCATATTCACATCTGCTTGAGGGAAAGGATCACTATCCACCAAGGTAGCAGCTTTAGGAGGGACCTCCATTTCAATCCTTCCAGAGTTCAACCAAACTTGAATTTGGTCTTTCAACTTAACACACTCAAAAGTGTTATGGTTCCACAAGTTGTGGAACTTACAAACTTTCTTTCCCTTGAGTTGATCAGCTTTTGGGATGGCACCATAGTCTGTTTTCACCATGCCAGCATGAAGAAGATCATCCAGAATTTTAGCAGCCTTGTTGCCATTGAAATTGTATGAATCGAACTCTGGCTTCGCAAAGGCCACTGATTTGAGTTTCATAGGCTCCTTGATCAGCCTCAAAGTTTTGCACTTAGCTGGCTTTTTGCTAGTGAGCTCGATGGCCGAAACTCCTTCGTTGTCGCTATTTTTCCCTGATGACCACTCTTGGTCAGGCTTTGGTGGCGAAGGCATAGTAGGATCAAAGATTTCCAGTGAATTAACGTTTCTGGCTCTACTATGCACGTATGTGCCTTTTGAGGCATTCTTGATATGATCTCCCTCTTTAAGGAGTCTTTCATATCCTGTTGCCTCTCTGATAAGGTCCCCAATGGAATCATATTGATTCCCGAAGCATTTTTTCCGGATTTTATATGACAATCCCTTCGCAGCCAAATTGACAGCCTCTTTCTCAGGCAGCGCAAAATTTGCTCTAGCTTGCTGGAGGTTAAACCTCTGTAGAAAGGCCAAAGCCATTTCGTTAGGCTGCTGATACATGTTGGACAATTCAGAAATGCCCACTTCAGCATCTATTTTCCCGAATTGTTCACGGAAAATCTTCTCCATCTCATCCCAACCACTAACAATGGCTGGTTTCAATCTTGAATACCACCCAAATGCGGCTCCAGTTAATGAACTGCCGAATAATTTGAGTTTGTACAAATTGGATTTGCCTAGATCACCACACTGAGTAGTAAACCTAGCAATATGCACAGCAGCATTTTCTTTCACATCTTCACCAGAGAAGAGTGTGAAGTTAATGGTCTTGTGACCCTTTGGATAGTTGACCTCCGCAATCTCTTTTGAAAAAGGAAAGTTGTATCCAAGTTCTTCGCCCAGGTGGCTGCGAACCGCCTTTCGCCCTAGAGCTGTAATTTGTTCGTCACTGAAGAGATGCAGCCCTTCTTTATTAGTACCACCATAAGCAATCTTTTTCTTCTCTTCGGCAAGGGAAGTTTGTGTTGCGAACTCCGTGATGAAATTCTCTTGGTCGCTATCACTATCTTCGACCTCATTTTGCTGTGAAGAACAAGCTTTGTTGGTCTGGTGCGAGATTTTCGCAGCCATATTAAATTCTCTATTGGGCTTTGGTTGAAGTTCAACCCCCTTGATAATTCTACCTCTAGGTGGTAACTTCTCTGACCACGCTGTTTCCTCATCTTAAATCCCAAAGCTGGAGAAACCTAGGTGTGATTTGTGGCAGGTTCTGCCACTGTGCCACTGCTTTCTCCTTCAAGTTTAGGAGCAAAATCATGCTTGTACAGCAAGGCCAAAAAAGTGTTTCGCTCATTCAACATTGTGCTCAGGGTAGCTTGTTGTTCTTGCACTTGGATACCCAATGCAGCGACAGTTTTTGCCAACTCTCTGACCATACCATTGATCTCCTTGGCATATGTGTCAAGAGAGTTCGTCACGAACTGGGAGTTTCGCTCCTCGAAGGCTTTGATCAAGAACTCAGCCACCTTGTCAGCACTGGTGCTGTCATCAGAATCATTCGATCCCGGAGACATAGCTTTCGCTGGGAGCTCAGGGAACTGCTCCAAAAGCTGTTGTCTAGATAGGCCTCGGCACTGAGCCGAGTTATGACCGGAAACTCTGTGTTTCGTACAATAGGAATAATTCCTCTTATAAGGATCTTCCTCAGACAAACCTTTCAACTTAGGTTGTCTCTTTGTCGACGCAATGGTAACTCTAGATCAAACTCTAGATGTCCCACTGGGCATGCCAAAATGTTTTACGCGGAATCAAACCATCATTTTTTAGCTCGTGCGTTGCAGGCGTGCCAGCACCAATAGGTGCAAGTTGTTGTTGAAATTGATTGCGCGCTCGTCTTGACTTCTTCTCGTCACGATTGTCACATGAAGAGGGATATCTTCATGTTCAGGCTCTTGTACATGCTTTATTGATACAAGGACTTTTTGTTGTAAAGCTCTTTCGAGTTTTACCAATCGATACTAGGAACGTGACCCCTAGCAGAGTATTGCGCCTTAGTAAAGATTGTGTGTTGCGGTGCTGCAGTCGCAAATGCGGTGTCGCAGGTTAGCAGGCAATGAGGATTGCATTCGCTAAGCGTACGTGCAGATTCTCATCTCAGTAATTGCAGTCGCAAGCGTTCATGCAAATACTGAAGTAGCCTAAGGGCTAACAAGATACTCGTTGAGAGTAGTTTGTATGGTTTTTGTAAAATGTCTGAGTCTTCGTCACCTTGCATGAAAACCTCGTTATATAGGCTTTGAGAACATTTAATCATCAGGTTATTCTTCTCTGATGTCATGCACTTATTAATTTTATTCCTTAGGCTTTTACTTTGTCAAAGCCCCTTTGCCTTTTATTCATCCATCTTTTCCATCTGTATTGAATTCTGAAGAGTCTAGCTCTCTTAGGTTAAGCATGCAGTCCGCTAAATATATAATAGATATATTGACTTATTTTATGGACTTAGGACTTTCATGTCTCTTATAGAGACTTTCTCTCCTCCTGCGACATTAAATGTTGTTGCAGTTTTATCTATTACTCAATAAATATTTTATTGGTTAACAGATTCAAGGTATAAGTTCAACATGTTGGACTTTAAAAGATCGTTCAATAATTATTTTCGCAGCCTAGGCTATTTTACAGCCTCTATAGTTGTGTATGAACAATTATAATCAATCAATGACTATGTATCCTGATTAATTAAATATTATACATGCTATCTCCATATATGCGAAATGTCTTGACTGATAATTAAAAACAAACCTCTTTGTATAGGCTATGAACTACTTGGTTATCAAGTAAGTAGTTTGTCGTAAACTCTTCTATAATCCCAAGTATTGGAATATCTATTTAATTCATCATTCATGAATAAATTATATCAGCTGGACTTTGGCTAACATCCTCTTGACTTTACATTATAGGCTATGTTATAGCCTCCGTAATGAACAAAAACAATCAATCAAAGACTGATTAATTAACTATATTTGTTCATTCACACATGCGAAATATTTTGGTTTCACATTTGGTTATCTTTGCATTGTAGGCTTTGCTATAGCCTCCGTAATGAACCAAAGAAATTAATCAAGGACTAATTAATTAATTATATATGTATGTTCACACATGCAAAATATTTTGACTAACATCCACTTATGTTTATAGGCTTTGCTATAGCCTCCGGAATGAACCAAAAAAAATAATCAAGGACTGATTAATTAATTATATATGTATGTTCACACATGCAAAATGCCATATTTTCCACTTGGTTCCTTTCGCATTATAGACGTACACCTTCTTGACTTCGCAATATAGGCTATGTTATAGCCTACGTAGTGAACAAAATCAATTAATCAAAGATTGATTAATTAACTATATTTGTATGTTCACACATGTAGAATGCTATGATTTTCCACTTAGTTGGTTCCTTTCACATTACTTCTGTAATGCCTAATTAATCAATGTCGATTAATCAACCATTATATAATATCATATAATCATAAATGTGAAACCTCATTTGTTGACCAGACATTGTATAATATTACTCATAAGTGTGAAAACTCATCTCTTGAAGGATTTTCACACCAATTGGCCTGCCATGATTTTTTAGAAATATTAGGTTCACTTCATTTCCCATATTTTCCTTTTGCGAAAGCGGAAAGAATATGCGAAAAACAGGTGATGAACAAACCACTCTTGGCTTTATGATAATTAAATTATTGATCATATTCTTTTCGCACTGTTTTAGGTTCCTCAGCTAGCTTTGATTGCGAAATGAGAATTTATAGATGTTTGCCACTAAAATCTTGACTTATTGAGCCACAACTTTGATTAAATGGATTTGATGATGCTTGACCTTTTATGGCTATTAAGATCACTTCAGATCTCATTCTAAAAATCATTGCTTTTTATAATTACCCACCTGCTCTCTTGAATGTATCTTTAGGCTTGAGAAATGATGAATCATGTGATTTATTCGTCAAAAGGCTTCGACAATGGCTACTCCAATATGCTACAATTGAGCAACTTTGCAATTGTTTATATTAATCAAACAGCCTCATATACAAAACGTATGCTTTGTTTATTATTAAAGAGAGTGCGAAGCAATTACCTAGAAACCTTCTTAGTCTTACATTGTTGCCGCTTTTGTATTATGAATACATCTTTTCCTTCTTTCGCACAGTAGTAAGGAAAGAAGGTCAAAAAGCCTAGATTTAGGCTCTGTTTCAATTATCAAAGCGAAACAATTATTTGGAAAAGAGCCATATTTCATATCATTGGCTATTGAGGCAGACTTTTGCCCCCATAAGACATTCATTCTTCTTTTGCACAATAATAAGAGATGAAAATCCAAAGGAATTAGTATTAGAAATAGGCCAAGTTTGGACCTCAGGTTTCTAACTTATATCGTGCAGCTTTACTTTCCTTTATAATCATAGGAATGGAAAGTCTAATTGTGGGATGCACCATTTTGGTTCTCACTTCATCAATACGTTCCTTATTTCTTCCTTGAAATCTACATTAGTTACTTAGATTGATTTGACTTTGAGGATGCACTTCTCTTCAGAGAGAAAGATAGAGTAAAGAAAAAAAAGAAGGAAGAGGAAGGAAAGAACGTAGATGAAGAGATAATTGCTGTCTTCAACCCCTTTGGAATTTATCAATTGGTACGGGCTGTGGACATTGGATCAAACTTATCAATTTACCCATATCTGGAACAAAATTATTTTTGGCCTCGAACAGCGGCTATATGACTTTATAATTTTACATATTCTTTTATTTTACATCTATTTAATTATTTATATGTGACATAATAAAATTAAAATTAAAAAATTAAAAACCACCTAGGCGGCCGATTAATCCCTGCCTAGTCGCCTAGGAGCTAATCCCCTGCCCGCCGCCCGACTAGCGCGTAGCGATTTTTAGAACCTTCCTTGGAAGAGAGACACCTTGTTGAACTTGCTGAATTTGGGATTTGGGAGATCAACTTGCTGAATTTGGGAGACACCTTTGACTGCTCTTCAAAGGTGATCAACTTGAAGAGACACCTTGGTGATCAACTTGCTAAATTTGGGAGACACCTTGGACTGCTCTTGTGCGTGACTCAACACCTCTAGGTTCTCTTCCACCAAGAAGTGGTTCTTCTCTCTCTCTTGGTCTCGTGTCCCTTCTCCGGTCATGGTTGTCTCACTGCCCGGATTGAATAGAAAGCTCCTCGATAATGTCACATGCGGCATTAGGTCCTTTCTTTTGGAAACTACCGCCACAAGTGTTGTCAAATCTCCTCCGGTCATCATCAAATAGATCGTCATAAAATGATGAAACAAGCTTCCATTTGCTTATTCCATGGTGTGGACATCCAAGCTTCGAGTCCTTGAAACGTTCCCATGCACCATTAATAGACTCACACTCACCTTGCATGAAAGTAGTGAGCTGAATCTTCATGACAGTAGTGCGATGATGAGGGTAATAGGTGTTGAGGAACACCTTCTGTATGTCATCCCAAGAACAGATAGTTCTTGGTTTAAGCTTGTGAAACCATATCTTTGCCTTTGCCTTGGCCTTGAGTAAAAATTGGAAGAGTCTAAGCTTCAAATTGTAAGTCCTCCTCTGCTTAGGGTGCTGCAAATGGCATCAAAGTCGATGATGTGATCGTATGGTCTCTCCTTCTCAACTCCATGGAAGGTAGGCAGAACCGCAGAATATACAAGATCGAATGCTTGATCTCGTTGGCTATATTCGGATGTGGATGGACAATACAAGATTGTGTATTGACGATGCTAGGATTTGAGTAGTGACTCAATGGCAGTTTCTCTTCATTGTCGGGTGGCACTTGATCATTGTTGTTCACATCCCCCATTGTGTCTTTGGGAGGTGTAGGTTGCTCTGGAAGATGTGTAACTGGTGGAGCACTTTCAGTCCTCCTTGGTCTACCTCTTCCTCTTTCTCTTCTCTTCTTCTTCCACTAGGTCTTCCTCTTGTGTCCTTACTCAACACCCTTCTACTTCTCAACACAATTTGAGTGGTAGAAGTGAATGACTCGTTCATGTACCTATAAACACACAGAGAGTGAGTAGAATAAACACTTTAAAGCAAGGAATCAATGACAAAATGGTTTTAGAAGCAATTAGAAGCAAATAGCACAAAAAAGATTCACAAAAATGGTCCCAGACGATCGGACGCTATGGATGGCGTTCGGACGGATTCGTCGGGAATTGGTTTTTTTCTCTTTAGCATCCGGCTGGATCAGGGGTGTCCGGATGGATTCACAAATTTTCAGAATTAAGGCTACTGGCAAAGAGTTCAAAAATAATTACGGAAAATACCATTGTGAGCTATTCCACCGAGCAACAGCAAAACAAATCCCAATTTAACTAAGAAAAACATAACGAAATACAACCAAATTTTAAATACAACAACTAGACACAAAAATTAACTAGCACACAAATTTTTAGATTTTTCTGGGTTGATTAGCTATAGTATCAAAAATTGGAAAAATCACACAACAACAAAGAACACTATTATGCTATAAATGAACACAACAAACACTAAAACATAGTTATCAAACAGTTTGGAAACAAAAAACAATAACAAACACAATTATTCTATAAATGAAAAACACAACAAACACTAAAACATAGTTATCAAACAATTTATACTACAAGAATAGTGCAAAGACACCCCGGCTACAGTTCACCAAAGAATCAAGGATTAACCTCAATCCCCGGCAGCAGCGCCATTTGACTCAACGGTAATCTCGGTTGGTTTTGAGTATCGCCGTCAAAGTATAGTAGATGGTAAACTATGACCAGGGGTTATCGTACCCAAGGGATTGGATGGCCCAAGATCTCAATTTGGTAAACAATGCAACCAAGATATAATAGCACTAGAAGTGGTGTGATTAGAGATGCATTATTTACTTAGGAGTGAAGTATGCGCAACATGGATGTGTAGTGTTCAAAGTGTGTCACTCTTGAGTGACAAGGACCAAAACAGTGACTGAGTGTGACAAGAACAGTGACATGGTGATCAATCTAAATTAAGTGAAAGAATGAGAACATGAACACGAACACAAATGTTTGTATTGATAGCTTTTGTGTGTTGTTGAGGTGACAAGCCCAACAAATGTGTGATATTTATGTGATCAAATGATGGAAACGATTGGGGTTTCGGGTTTACTCTTCCCCAATCAAATGTATGATGAACTTCAAGAACATGCAACAATGATTTCATTAAGGATCAAATCCCTTATCCTTGCCATGTTATGGCTCAAAGGATTGAATCTTCTAGGTCTATTTTGTGCCTTGCTAGGGTCACAAATACTCCTAGTCCATTTATCCAAGCCTTGTTAGGGTCTCAAACAAACTTCCTAGGCATAGAGTTTCAAGAATCAAGGTTCAAACAAGTTCAGCTCCTTTACTTAAACTCATCATGCTCAAAGTTAAACACTTAGGATAATATGTAACTAGCATAAAATCCTAACAAATTAAGTCTAACACATGATTGAGAATTAGTTAGATTCCTAAACAAGCATCAAACAAAACTTCATTTACACAATGAACATATCCAGAAACAAAATCATCAAGCATATTCATATCATTCATCAAAACATCATCATGGGCTAGAGCACACAACCATAGCCCCCAATCTAATAAACTGCTCACTACTCATTGTCAAATACATCATTAATTTCAAAGATGAAAGCATAAACATGAAACTAAAATGAGAAAGAGTTAATAATTGCTCAAGAGTCGTAGCCAGCAGCTCATTGGTGACTCCAAAGATATGTGCAAACCTCCTTTTGTTCTTCTCTCCTCCTTCAAGCTCTAGCAAGTGTCTAGCCTCTGATTCCTTGCTCCTCTTGATGGATGGCAATATGTGATGACAGTACGTTCGTGAAATGGTGGTGAAAAGTGTATGGTTATGGTGTATGGGATGTGTGTAAGATATTTCGTGAAAGGATAGAAGTGAGATGGGTGGTGGAAGATGATGAAAAATGAAGAACAAAAACGGACAAAAGCTTAGGCGTCCAGACACTGTACGGGTGTCTGGGTGGATAGCACGTTAGTTCAGGTTTTTGCAAGCTTTGCCGACAGAAAATAGCTTAGCTCTCTAGGTTTCTTTCGTAATCTCTATGACAATGAATGGTGATGCCTCCTTGGGACTGATCAGCCCCCAAGAGTCCACTAGGGTTTCTAGTGGGATGAGATGGCAACGGTGAGTAGATGGGAAAAAGTAATGGAAAGAAATGTGAAGTAGAGGAATTTGTGGGTGACTGGATATGTGAGAGGTTGAGTGGGTGTGTGATCTGTGATACACAAACATTGGCTGGTGCAGGGGAATGTCCCCTTCTGTGGTGGTCCTCCGGTGCCCAAAAGTAGTCAAAATGCATATTTTTGTGCCGAATTACCTCAAGTCACAAAAATAACCTGAAATCATGAGAACGCATATTAATAGTAACAAAATGCCTTTGGACAAACTTAACTCTCGTGATTAGGAATATAATTTGCGCTCAAAATAAGTGCAAATTATCTACCTCCTCTACACCATCATCCATCTTATTGCTAGAGATCTTTACCATGACATCAAGGACGTCATCTAGACCCAAGAATAAGGAGTCACCATTTATTGAGAATTTCTCACCCTTTTTCTCTCTTGTATTCATGATTATAGCTTGCTATTGTAATATGATCATGTATACCTTGATGAATAGTGAGTAGTTACTTTGTTGGGGACTAGGGTTGTGTGCCATAATCCAATGTGGCTATGTGTGATTTGCACTTATTTGTAACGCAAATTGTATTCCTAATCACGAGAGTTAAGCTCACCCGAAGGCATTTTATTACTATTAATGTGTGTTTTCATGATTTCAGGTTACTTTTGTGACTTGAGGTAATTCGGCACAACAAGGTGCATTTTGACTACTTTTGGGCACACTTCCGAGAAGATGACAAAAAGTCAACCGTGGCTTCTAGACATTGAAGATTGCACAAATTTACCTTCGGAAGACGTTGTCATTGAAGGCCTTGAAGAATCGAAGAAATGAAGGAAAATAAAGAAATTGCATTTCCGGCGATTTTTCCGACAAACCACCACCACAAGAGGCGGCTGATTTGTATGCGATTTGCATACAAATTAGGCCTCTAATCATCATTATTGTGTTTGTCCAATGGCCATTTGTGAGTCTCTAATCCTTGTTTGCACACTTGTAGGTAAATCGAGCATCGGATGGATATCGGGAGCAAAAGGACGCGTTTTGGAGCTTTTAGTGGATTTCCGGCAAAAAGACGAAAAGTCAACCCGAGGACCAAAAGTCAACTCGTGGTCAACCCTGACTTTGGAGCATCAAAGAGTCAAATGCCGAGTCCCGAGGGTGAAGCACAAGAGAATTCCGGAAGATTGACCGAAACCGAAAAGTCAACCATGGTCAACTCCGAAAGTCAAAGTCAAGGTCCAAGTCAAGGTCAACCTTGTGATTCACAAATGTGCTCCCACATCATCATGGACCACACTAGATTTGGTGAGGTGACATGTTGATTATTCCTCCCTTTTGTCTTCCCTTGTGATTTCCCTTCCTTGCCCCTCATTAAACCTTTGAGCCCTTGGATTAAACTCTACTTCATCCTAGCCCTTTATTCTTTCCCCTCTAACCTATAAATACCTAGTACTTGCCCCATTAGGTCAGACCATCACTTCAACCCCAAAATCCCTCACTTTTCTTTTCCCCTTTCCTCTCTCCACCTTTTTCTTCGGATCAGCCTCTGCACGTCTGTCGACCGGTCGACAAAAGGTCGACGACCGGTCGGCGCACGGCTGAGCAGCCCGATTTTGCCACTTCCACACCTCCTCTCCTCCACCATCCTTCACCAAAGCTGTTCACCACGACGTTCTACACCTCCACCACCATTTTGGGTAGCTGAATTACTCACAAGGCATCAAGATTCATCATCAAGGCTAGGAAGGAGCAAGAGAACACTTCATTGAGCATCCCTCATCTCTACTCTCTCTCTTTTCCTTATGTTTAGAGCTTTATTGTGTAATTTGATGATGTATATTGAGATGATTAGTGAGTAGTAACTCTGTTGGGGACTAGGGTTGTGTGCCCTAGTCCAATTTGACTATGTGATGCTTGATTTATGAACAAAATGCTTATGTGATTGTGTGAATATGTGTGCTTACCCATTTCAATATGTGTTGGTTGCTTGTTCTTAGAATTTACCACCTCTTTGGCATGTTGACTAACCTATCTTGATGAGATTGTGTGAGATTGGTAACCTCACATACTCAAGGCAATTGGAAGCATATGTGATGAGTTGTAACTTGTTTGAGTTCCTAGTTTCGGTGCTCTTAGCCTCTTAAGCACTATAGGGGATTCGGTATTAGGTAACGTAGAGGAATCCCCTGTGGCACCTAGAGAGTTGGAATGACCCTAATAAGGCATTCGAATACCTTAAGAAACACGGTCCTAGACCCATAACATGGCTAGGATACGGGGCTTGATTCACTCACACATTGGCATGATTAATTCAATTGAAGCATTGCTAGTTATATTGGACTTGTGGTTTACCCGAAAACCCCAACACTTTCCTTATTGTGCACACACATCTATCTTTATTGGTTGCATTTACTTTAATTGTTTGTTTGTTGCTTGCATTTCCCAATTGCTTTTCCCAAAACCAAACTCACTACACTCATTGTCACGTACTCACCTTCACTCACTCTTTCCATTTCTCATCTATTCCATCATTGCTAGAGCATTTGATCACACAAATTACTAAGGGATTAAGGAGCCCATCGATCCTCGTTGGAACGACAACCCCCCTTCACAATTTACTTACCCCATACTTTGACGGTTCGTCAGCGGCAGCACCGCCGGACCACCACCGGAGTACCCCACAGAAGGGGAGACTCCCCTAGACCAGCTTCCAAGGTTCTAAAAATCGGGCGGTGGGTAGGGGCCTAGCGCCTAGTCGGCTAGGCGGGGATTAATCGGCCGCCTAGGCGTTTTGTTTTTTAATTCTAATTATATTATAAATGTAAATTTTAATTTCAGTTATATTATAAATATACATTTTAATTTAGCTAATTAATTATATATATGGGCCAAATTATTCTATTTGTAATATAATAAAATTCGTTTATATTTTTACAGCATATATGGGCCAGCCGTATGTGGTTGCCCATCACACCCATTCTTCTTATTTTTTTATTTTTTTCTTCTATTCTTCTTGACTTCCCCACCTCTTCTTTTATTGTTTTTTTTTCTTCTTTCTTCTTCGTCTTCTTCTCTCAGTCTCTTCTTCCTTTCTTTTTTTTTCTTTTGCTCATCTTAAGCACAGACGCACCCATTTCCAGTTTTCACCAGACCACCTCTTCTCCTTTCTTCTTTTCTTCTTCATCTCTCACGCACTCACTTCTTCATCTCTCACGCACTCACTTCTTCTTCTTCACTAGTTTAACAGTTCAAAACCCACTCAAATCAACCACTTCTTCCTCCTCTTCTCTCACCAAGATCCGAGTTTTTTTTTCTCCAGGCCCGCCCAAACCTGCCTAGGGCCGCCTAATCTCCGATTTTTTTTTCGCCTAAGCCCTTTCCGATTACCCAGGCCGATTGGCCACCGCCTAGCGCCTAGGCGCCGCCTAGGCCGATTTTTAGAACCTTGCCAGCTGCACATATGCGTGGCACAGCTCACTTGCCCACTCATCCACTCACTTCTCCACTCACCCTTATTTCCCTCCACTTCACATTTCTTTTCCTTTTATTTTCTCCCCACTCACCTTTGTCATCTCATCCCACTAGGAAACCCTAGTGGACTCTTGGAGGCTGACCAGACCATCCCATTGAATGACAAATCAGTTACTCACGTTGGAGAAGAAACCCTAGGAGAGAAGATCCATTTTCTCTCGGCCAAGCTTGCACAATTCATAACAGACGTCTAATCCGTCCGGACGCCACTTAATTTGCCCGCTTTGTTCTTCAGTTTTCACCACTTTCCACTTTCCATCTCACTTCCATCCCTTCACGAAATATCTTTCACACACCTCATACACTATAACCATAGACTTTCCAGCACCATTCCACATACCTACCTTCATCACAAGTTGCCATCCATTGAGACATCAAGAGTTGGGAGGCTTGGAGATAAGTTGGAGTTTGTAGAAGAAAAGGGGAGCTCAAGTAGGCTTGCTACATACTTGGAGTCACCAAGGAGTTGCTGGCCATCTGCATCTTCAGCATTTCTTAACTTCTTTACTTTGATTTTGAACTTCTGCTTTCTTGTTTGAGATTATTGATGTATTTGACAATGAGTAGTGAGTAGTTCATTAGATTGGGGGCTAGGGTTGTGTGCTCTAGCCCATGATGATGTTTTGATGAATGATATGGAATATGCTTGATGATTTTGTTTTTGGATATGTTCAATGCTTAAATACGGTTTTATTTGGTGCTTGTTTATGAATCTAACTAGTTCTCAAGCATGTGTTAGACTTAACTTGTTAGGATTTTATGCTAGTTACATATTATCCTAGGTGTTTAACTTTGAGCATGATGAGTTTATGTTAAGGAACTGAACTTGTTTGAATCTTGATTCTTGAAACTCTATATCTAGGAAGTTTGTTTGAGACTCTAACAAGGCTTCGATAAATGGACCAGGAGTATTTATGACCCTAATAAGGCACAAAATAGGCCTAGAAAAATCCATCATTTGAGCCATAACATGGCAAGGATAGGGGTTTGATTGTTAGTGAATTCGTTGATGCATGTTCTTGAGATTTGTCATACATTTGATTGGGGTAGAGTGAACCCGAAACCCCAATCGTTTTCTCCATTTGATCACACACCAATCACACATTTGTTGGGCTTGTCACCTCAACAACACAAAAGCTATCAACACAAACACTTGTGTTCCTTGTTACCACCATTTCACCTAGATTAGATTGGTTACTTAGCTACTGCCTTGGTCACTGTTTTGGTTACAAGTCACTCAAGAGTGACACACTTTGAACACTACACTTGCATGTTGCACATACTTCACTTCTAAGTAAATAATCTATCTCTTGTCTTACCACATTTAGTGTTATTACATCTTGGTTGCATTCTTCACCAAGTAGGGATCTTGGGCCTTCTAATCCCTTGAGTACGACAATCCCTGGTCACAATTTATCATCCACTACACTTTGACGACGATACTCATATTCACCCTGTAATTATCGTTGAGTCAATGTGATGCTTTGATTCATGAATAAATGCCTTTGTGATTGTATGAATATGTGTGCTTCTCTATTTCAATATGTGTTGGTTGCTTGTTCTTAGAATTTCCCACCTCTTTGGCATGTTAACTAATCTATATATCTTGATGGGATTGTGTGAGATTGGTAACCTCACACACTCTAAGCAATTGGAAGCATATCTGATGAGTTTTGAATTGTTTGAGTCCCTAGTTTCGATGCTTTACGCCTCTTAAGCACTTTAGGGGATTCGGTATTAGGTAATTTAGAGGAATTCCCTATGACACCTAGAGAGTTGGAATGACTCATAATATGGTATTCGAATACCTTAGGGAACATGGTCCTAGACCCATAATATGGCTAGGAACCGGGGCTTGATTCACACACACATTGGCATGATTGAGTTGGTTAAAGCATTGCTTGTTGCATTGGACTTGGGGTTTGCCCGAAAACCCCAACATTTTCATATATTGCACACACTTTACATTATTTACTTGTTTGCTTTCCTTACTTGTTGATTGTTTCATTTCCCATGCATCATTATCTTTCCAAAACCAAACTCACAACACTTACACTTTGCACATTGTTCATACACACTTTCACTCACTCTTTCCACTTCTTGTCACATCCATCTAGCTACAGAATTTGACCACACACACACTACCTAGGGATTGGGGAGCCTATCGATCCTCGACGGAACGACAACCCCTCTCTTTAAGCTATACTTACCCACTACACTTTGACGCTGAGTCAGAATGCAGAGACTTTCTAAGCTCCATTGATTGATATACGGATTAGGATGAGGTGTAGATTTCAGGGGGAGTCCAAACACACATATGTCATTATTAAATGTAATAGGTGTACGTGTTGTGCTCTTTCCCCCTTCGATCAAGTTTTATTTTGTCCCACTGGGTTTTGTTACTTGACAATGTTTTTAATGAGACAACAATCCATGCACCATTTCGCCTTTGACTTGACACAAGGGGGAGTGTTGAAGGAAAAACATAATTCGTGTGTTTTCGTCAAAGTAACTAATGATAGAAAATTATGGTATTAATGGTCAAACAGATGTAATCGCTTAATTAGTTATTATTGTCATTATTGTAATTGTCACCTTATATAAATAGGTTTTCTAATCAAATGAGTTGACCAATTCAATTTTACTATTTTAATTATAAATTTTAATTATAGAAATCTTTTGAATCTATAACGTTAGGAATTGGACATTTTTACCCCCAATCCCTATACGTATATACCTTTGACTAAGGCCTAAACCATAATATATGGAAATGATAAGATTGGTGCAACCGGTATTGTCATAAAAACAACAACAAAAACAGGAGTTGTCACAAAATTATCAGCTTCGTCCCTCATGTCATCTCCTTGGGTGATATGCAAAGTGGCAAATTATCATAAAAATGACTAAACTCGATGTGTGGCATTTCAACTTCACATTCCCAATCCAATTCGATATTAAAAACAAAACAAGAAAACAAAAATATTCACAATGCCTAAACAGCTAAACTACAAGTAGGCAGATCCCAACATGAACTCAGCCGCCAACCGGACACGAATGCATTGTATGTCATGTTTAGACCAGTTGCTGAGATCAAATCCGGTAGACAAGCAGTCCAAGAATTTGATAGTGTACACCCCGCAATCACTGGAAAAAAAGGTTGAAAACAAATAAATATATAATTAGAAGAAAACTATGGTATGTTAACATTTCTCATATATAATGAGAAGAGGAAATCGTTATTTAGATAAATAAGGTCCTTATTAAAGTAAATTACGTTCTCGTTTGAGTAATTAAGTCCTAAAAATGGTAATTATAATAATTTACACAACTACGAAAAATTCTTCATTAAGGTAAATAAGGTCCTCATTAGAGTAACCACGTTATCGTTTGAGTAATTAAATCATAAAAATGGTAATTGTACGTATGAGATACGTTAACGTACACTAGAATTTTATATATATATATGTTCACTAGTTTGTAGAATACAATATTAGACGATAACCTTTTACCAAAAAAATATATATTAGACAATAACCACAACAAATGTCTGTTACTTTTGGAATATAATATTAGTCATGAAAATAAAATCAACATCAACTTACTCAGTAGTTTGCTGAGGAACGTTCTCAACCCGGCTGATGGGCCAAGGGGACAATAATCCGGTACGGCTTGTTCTCTTCTCAAAGACACCATACTTATCAAGTAAATAAGGGAACATAACCATGAGTGGTTGGAGTTGGTCCATCAACTCATCCTCTGTGTGCAATTTAATTTTGGAATCGTACACCTTCATGGAACCAATTACTAGATCGATTGCAACAAGAAGCCAATGATTTTCCGATACGAGAAATGGCATGTAAATGATGTTTATTGCATCCCAAGGATGGCTGAATGAAGGCCTAATTCCTCTTACATACGATTCCAGTCGTTCGTCTGGACACCAAGTGGTCACGTCTGATAAATGTTTGAACTTATTATAGTCACCAATCACAAATTTCTGTATTTGAAAAGCAACATGTCAGATTACACTTACCGTAGGTAAAATTAAAGATATCCAAACAAAACATGTAAACGTTAAATAAATGACGTTGCACATGTTCCTAACCTTGAAATTAAAAGGTATATACATAATTATATTTTGGACAGTCTAATTTGGATGCAGGCCAAGTAGAGAAAAGTAAAATAGTGGCAGAGCATGCTCAAAAGCAAGCCAGATGTGGTGCATCAGAGAAAGCCGTTCGACTATTTGAAAGCAAAGAACAAACCATGAATTAACATTTTGGTTTTCTAACATTAAATATGAAAAAAGATGCATAACATTTCCTGCATCTGACTTAAAGGAAATTAACAACAAATCAAACATCACGAGAAAGCAGACCACATGAAAGCAAAAAACAAGGGAAAAAACCAGACAGATAAAGAAACATAATATTGTCATGGAGAAAAACTAGCAAGACCTGAGACTACTGCCTCAAACCTTGAACTTTGAGAATGAGAACAGGGAGAGATAGTGTTTGTTACATCTACACTAGCTTACTTGATTTTCTCATAATGCATTTACATCTTCCTTTCCATTATGGTACAAAATGTCTCAGTCATTCCGTTTTCAATGGAGCAAAGAAAAAAAAGACACAGTACTGAACAGCATGCCTCATTACTATTATTATTTATTTGTTTGTGAAGTCACTAGCAAGGTAACTGTACATATATGGGTACATGGAAAAATTGTGTAAATCATAAAGCTCTATCACACATGGTGTGTATGGTCCCAAGACTCCAAATGACAGCTAGAATTGCCATAAGCAACATAGTGATCACATCACACTTCAACTTCATTTTGTCGTAACTTGAGTGAGAGATTAATCATTAATGAGCCTAAACGATTGAAAAACATGTCTGAACCCAAGACAAATCTATACAACAAAAAGAAACTAACCACTACAAACATGGACAAAGCAGAAATGGGGATATAATTATTTACATAAAGTGGTATAGTAAATTAACATACAAATACATGATCAATCAAGAATCCTGTTAGCTAAACCAATTTACAGCAAATTAAGCACGTCTCATCTCAGTGGTTGTATTTATATATAGTACTTCTGTACTTCTAAGTTCCAACATGAAATCCAAAGTCTATGGAAGCCACTATAATATAGCCTGGTCACTTGAAATCAAAAAATAAGAAAAACAATCTAGAAGAAAGTCACTTAAGCAAACCAGGCAGACGAAACATAAACAATAGAAAACACCTAAATGAGATTAGGTGGTGGTTAAGGTTTACTGCAACAAAAATTAGTTAATGCGAGGATAACATAAGGATGACGAGCTCTGAAAGCACCCCCCGGGTGAACCTGCCCGTTCACCCCCCCCCCCCCCCCCCTCCCCAACTTAACATAGTTGCACTAGTAGTAATTGTTGTCGAACCATTAATTTGTTTCAATAATTAGAGTGACCAAAAGATCTCTGATTCGATTAATTTTTTGTAGAGATGATCTATGAAGGATAAGTTATGATATGAACGGTTAGATTATGAAATTATAAAGTGCAACTATGTTAAGTGGGGAGGGGGGTGAACGTACCCAGGAGGTGAACCGAGAATTGAAAGACACAAGAAATATTACCGAGAAAGAATGATCGGTTGTGGTCCAGTTGGCTCCAAACATACTTGGATATTCCATGCACCTTTTACGCAACAAACTCAAACCCATATCGACATGCTTAGAAAACAAAAAACAAAAAGTCACAATTTTTTTTTAGCAATAGAAAGTCACATTAATACGATATAGATAACTATGTGTTCATATTTGCAATACTATATGACAGGGACTTGGGTTTTCTGTTATAATTCAGCATGCTACGATCTCCTTAAATTTTGATGTGAGCCTGCCACGTCACCTAAAAAATCCAAAGGTTCCGCTGTTGACACATCATTTATGACAACGAAAGATCAGCTAACGACCTAGGTTCCTTCTTCTTCCCATTGAAAAAGAACACCATCTATGCAGACCTTGTTTACTGCTATCCCATGCCTGATCCAATCTAATGGATTTGTTGCTTGTTCTCAATCTCAAATCAAAGAATCCATGTTATTTCCAGTCCCTTCATTAATTAGGCTTCCCTGTAATGGTGTGTTAAAGGACATGAGCAGAGAACTCAAGAAGGAACCCACGCCTATTTCTTTCCATTTCTTCAATTTTTTTCCTTTTTTTTCTTTCACTTAGATCTGAAAGAAGGAAATTATTAGATTTGAAAACAAAAGCCAAAAATAAACAAGATGCAATTTGAATTTTAAGAAAAAAAATCGGGTCTGCCTGAGGTTATGGGTTCTAGACTTCTAGACTTCTGATTTGTGAGGAAGACAGAACTAAAAAAATTTATGAGGAAGAAACGAAGGGTTAACAACGACGTTAGCCCGTGTCTCCCCAAACTTTCTTTTTTCTATTGAATAGTGGCGTGGCAAACAACTCAACCCTTGGATTGTTGTATAAATGACGTGTCAGTTTCACATTCAAATCCAAGCAGATCCTAGTTCTTGCAGAGGATCCAATTCCAGATGCAAATGAGTTCAGTACACTCACCAGAAATGATAGCCATTTTCCAACTTTAATGACATCGACGATAAACTTGCGGTCAACAAGATCGTTTGCTACATTAATTAAGAAACTGCATGCAAAACAACAAAATGTTATTTAAGCAATGAAATGAAACATGTTACAAAATGTTATTTAAGCAATGAAATGAAACATGTTACTTGAACCAATAGAGGTCAACTAAAAAATACTTATAAGTTATAACTAAGACGAACATTACCGTGGGTTTTTCTTCCATTTTTCGACAATCTCTACAAGATCATCACACAATTCCTTGGGGGCAGCCAAAAGGGGATTGTACCTTGCTGTCCTTCTCTTTTTGTTGGAATTGCCATCCCAAAAAGGAGCAAGCAGAAGAGGGCCTGGTCTCTTGTTTCTGCTGCTCCTCCTCCTCAGAAGCAATTCCTCGCCCAGAAAATCAGGGTCAGTGTGACAACTTCCACTGGCAGTACTACATTTGGTCTTTTGTGACTTAGATTTAGGCAATGGACGAGGTCTGGTTAAACAGTTTGAGCCCTCATGATCGGCCCCATTTAGTCGCTTGTCAGCACCAACTTTAGCCTGCTCAAATGAGTAAATGCAAAACAATTACAGGTTCCATTATAAAATCTCCGACCTTATAATTTCGCATAATCAAAATTAAAAAATTGCATCAATTCAAACTGTTTCCAGTCAATTTAATTAAAGATAACTTTATAATTCAACCCGTAAAACTTTTATTCTTGATACACCAAATAAAATTGAGGGAAGACATATCAAACTAAGAATTATTTTGCTTGCTTTAGAACAGAAATCAAGGCATTTAAATATAATACTTTACTCAATAACATTAACTTAAAACGAAATGAGAATCCCAATAATTCAAACTTAGACCGCAAACAAATTCAAACTTAGACCGCAAACAATGCTCTACAACCATATTAAACCATAGGTTGACCACTATGCCTCCAAAAGTCTATACTTTGGGGAAAAAAAACCAACAAAGTATATCAATCTAAATCACTCTTATAACCTCTATTCAATCCTTTGTCTAACATAAGCCAACCTTGAGTACTAAACTTTACACACAACACTTGATCATAAATCCTCAAATTACCAATCATTTTTATCACAAGTACAGTATCAATAAAGAAGGATTCAATAATAGAAAAAAATAAAAAAAGACATAAATAGGGAATCATCTTCCTCACCACTTAGGCTTCACATTGAAAATTAGATGATCACGGGGGACATGGTAGGTGATGAGTCCACTTTTCGGTGTGCATTATGAACCTTTTGTTTTTTTAGAACGAAGTGTGCATTATGAACTTGATAGCATAGCATTTATTCTGCATATAGTAGGAGGTAACATTGCTGAAGTTGCCACTACTCAACTCAATAGGCAAAGCAAGAGAGATCAAAATCTCATACAACAATACACCATTCCCCAATCCTATGCTTCTGCAAGTCTTCCTCTGATTTATTGGACATATAATGGAGGCAATAAAACACTCAACTTACTTCCAAACTACCAATTACTAGTTTTCCACTTCATATCACTACACAATCATTTGAATCAAAGATTCTGGAGATAGTAAAGAGGTTAGGTTCAATCTCCTAAGAGGCTTAACAACATAGTAAAGAAACAAAACCAATTCTTTAAGGATTTGATATGCTAGCAAAATTAAACATGGTTTTGCTAGCACATTCCACACTCTAGGTGGCCATAGGTACCAAGACCAGTTTTGTATTCCTAGCCAGAGACCACACAAAAAAAAAATCATTTCAAGTTCACAACAGAGGCAAAAACAAAAAATCATTTTCAAGGTAACAACAAAGGCAACATTTTTGGATATACGTCAGCCCCAAAGTAGACCAAACTTTACAGCAATCATGACAAGGAAACAATTCAATATGTCTTATATGCATAGTTGATGTAAAAAATATGTAGTACCTTTGCTTGAGCACGTAGCTTCTCAGCAGCTTTACCATCCTTATATGACAAAACAATAAGCGATTGTGATGTTCCATCCTCTGAGCTCTTCCTTTCGTTTCCACCTTCAGGATCATCATGTTTCCTCTTGGACTTATTCGTTGGTTGTTCTATAAGCTTAGGCAAAAGGCTCATTCTATGAGACTCCTCCTTTCTTGATTCTAGGACCTTGGCAACAACAAGTTTAATTATCTCATCCTTGAAGTCAGCGAAAGACTTCTCAATTAGTCTAATTTTTTCACGCAATGAAGACAATTCAGATTCTATATGCGCAACTGTGCAACTAAGATAAGCCAACTCCATTTTTACTGCTTCCAAATCAATCCTAAAACCGTCCACTTTCTGGATATCCGGATTTGGATGCAAGGCATATTTAGGACTTGTACCACCCACTTTTGCTGCTAGCTGTTTGGATACAAATACCGTGAGACTGTCAAATCCCCCATTTCGTGCAACCCATTCTATCAACCTCATCACCTCCCAATTACCCCAAGCCACAACTGGTACAGCTCCCTTGTCAACGAGTATGGTGCTATGCCCAACAATATCAACGTAGAACAATTGCAGGAATATAATACACCCTGTCAAGTAGTCTGACATGTTGTTCTTGAATGCTTTAAGGCCCTCAATCAGCTTCTGAAACAAAAAATGTGTCCAATTCTTCATGTGAAGTACTTTCGTATCCCTTAAAGGTAACAACAACTTTGGGTCCACACGTTTTGAAGCACCTGGGCATAGAATTGTGGCAAGGGTATACATGAAAAATGCAATTCGAAAGGTGTCATCAACCTCATCTCTGTTCTCCACAATTGCCTTCAATTTCTCAATAGTAATCTCATTCTTATTTCCACCAGACGTATCTACAAACTCAGCCAAGTACGAATCTTCCATTGAACCAGTATTGTCGACATTCGAACCACCATCTGCGATGCCCATTATGCGCCTGAAGTCGGACTCGGTGATTGAGAATGTCTGTCCGTGAATTTGGATTGAATTGTTTACAGGATTAAAGTTTTCTGCCAGCATTTGGATTAGAGGGCGGTGTAGGATGGTGCATCCCATCATTGTCAGGTTACCCATTCCCATATCACTAACAGCTGCTGCCTTCATCTTGGACAATCCGGAAACAACTCTTTTAAAATCTTTGGGTTTGCAGCTTGTGGAGACAGTTTCGCTCCTCATATTCTCATTTTTCCTACAACATCAAAGCCAAAAACCAACATAACGATATAAACTTTAAACAACTAACTACTACAGTGCTCTTTTGAGATGAATACTTACACGTATTTGAAATAATTAGATGATCGTTGCTTTTTCTTTCCAGCCGAATCTATTACACTCCTTCCTGAATCCAAGGTACCAATCCTTTGCAGCCCCATTGCTACAAAATGATATTCACAATTAATAGGATAGAGGAGAGTGATCACTAATTAAGGTCTTCAACCATCAATTGGATATTTAATCCTAGAAAAGCACCCACAGCCCAGCCCAATCTATTTTAAACAAGCAACCACAGCCGAGACATGAATATATATATATATATACCTTCCTCATGCGAGACAACAATCTCATCCAACAATAATGTGTGTGTGTGTGTGTATATATATATATGTGTGTGTGTGTGCACTAGCAATCAGATAGATGAACACTGCAGAGGAGCAGAGCAGATAGATAAACAGAGCAGACTAACCTTGATGAAGAGAAGAATGCGAAATTCTATTTATTTGTGGTGCAAATTCACGACTGAGTTTGAAACTGGGACTTAGGGTTTCAATATGAGAAACTCTTCTCCCGATTTGTCACGATCGAATCTTGACAGGGTTAACCTTTCATCCCCAAAAAACACAATTGGAATAGTTTTTAATATTATATGAAAAGCAGAGTAGTTAGTGGATTAGTGGTTAGGTACATGAAAAGCAGAATAGTTAGTGGACTAGTGATTACATGAAAAAGAGAGGTTGATAAAAATTACATTTGAGAGCATTTACAAATTTTTTATTCTTTTCTCTAAAATCAAACTTCCAAAATTTAAAATAAATAATTTGGCTATTCAAAAAATTCCACGAAATTTTTTATATGTTTATTTTAAATTGTGGATATCTCAAAATATAATTTGACACAAAAATTAATTGATTTATAATAATTTAATAACTAGTAATGTAACTTATATCATAGGCGTTTGTTATCCAATGGTGAATCGAGCGATAGGGCTCATCATTCGGCCCGAAGCCCGTGGAGGCCCGCTGGCCCGAACGATCCAAACCCGGCCCGAACTCGTAGTAGGCCCGCAAAAGCCCAGCCCACAAAAAACCCATAGGCCCGGCCCGAAAAAGCCCGCCTAAGTATTTATACATATTAATACATATTTTGTATTTTATGTTATAGACTATAACATATGTCATATAATACAAAATATTTATTAATAAGGAGTACAAATTACTACTTTTAATTTTATTCTTACAAAATATTTATTTATTAATACAAAATATTATTAACTTATAATTCATAATTTGAAATCGTTGAAAATCTTATTAATATTATTCTTACAAAATATTAATAACATTATAGTCTAAAATGGAAAAATATTAATAATATTATTTTTCAACTTATTAATTTATACAAAGTTACAATTTACAAACCATTCATTGGTTAAACAAAATATTTTTTGTCCGTTGTCTCCTATATTCATTGGTTATAAAAAAAAATGTTTATATTCAATCAACCATTTCATTGAGAATAACAAAATTTAGCAAATCAACCGTTGGATGGAGATGATTGAAATATTTTACTCACACGGTTAACAAATTGGCCGCTTTCATCTTCGTTTGGACCTCGATCCATATGGTTAAGTGTAATAGCCATTTATGCCTCTATATTTACTAATTAGAGTTCTCAATGGGCAACTACATTTAAACGGGATCCGGGGTTACAAATTTTTACATGGGTATATGGATCTCGGTTGTAGGAGTATGTGGTCGCGGATGGCATGAAAATCGAATTTTGGAAAGAGCCGTTATGGCAAAATTAGCATAAATGATATTTTTGTAAATGACAATAAATAAGAGTTGACTACATTGACCGAGGCCGAAATGACAATGAAAGAGGCTAATTTTTTACATGATGCCTATTACAACGTTTTATATACATGACCGAAGCCAAATCTTTCATTAGACATTTTTCGATGTCTTGGATCACACAAATTTTTGATGTCTACTAGTTTTTACTATATTCATTGGTTATAAAGAAATGTATATATTCAAAAATCATATCGTTAAGGACAATGAAATTTAGTAAAACAACCGTTGGATGTCATAATTGAGATATTTTACGCCTATGGTTAAAAAATTGGCCTCTTTCGTATTTTTTTGGATGTCGATCCATATAGTCAAGTGTAATAGTCATTTATGCCCCTATATTTATTAATTAGAGTTCTCAATGGGCAAATACACTTAAACGAGATCCGGGATTACAAATTTTTACATGAGTATATATATGGATCTTGGTCGTGGGAGTATGTGGTTGCGGAGGGCACGAAAATTGGATTTTGGAAAGAGACATTAAGACAAAATTAGCGTAAATGATATTTTTGTAAATGACAATAAATAAGAGTTTACTACATTGACCGAGGCCAAAATGACAATGAAATAGGCTAATTTTTTGACACGATCCATATTATAACATGTTAAATACATGAGCGAAACCAAATCTTCCATTAGACATTTTTCGATGTCTTGGATTGCACAAAATCTCTTTATGTCTACTAATGTTTCTATAACATAAGTATATAGTAAAAATATTTCTATAATAAGAAGTGCAAATTACAAAATATATATTAATATCATTGAACACTAATTAGTAGCATTATAGGCCTATATATTATTACTAATACTCTTTCAAAATATTTATTTATTACAAAACAGCATTAAATAAAAACAATTTAGGTTGATGTTATAATTAGAGACGAGTACCTTAGAAGTTTTCAAAAATTCTGAAAATATTCATAGATAAACTTCAAGGTGTTATTCTACATTTTCAATAGGAATTGCATCAACTTTTATTTAGATGAATATTTGGTGAATATTCATATTTTGTCACTCGGAAGCTAAAAATATTGAATTACAAGAAATCAACATGATTTATCCATTTTTTTTCATAAAAATTAAATAAAAATGGTATAAAATAATGTGAAATTATGAACATATCATTGATCCACATGGTATGTCATTTTTTTTATGTGTTGCATTACTAGTTTGTAATACCCCGTTATTCCGTAAATGATTTCTCTAAATGAGAAAATAATTATATGTGAAATTTTACTATTTGGCGTATTTTGTGTATTTTATATTACGTATTTTTATTTCATCTTGTATTGATTTTGTATTATTAATTGTATTTTTGTGTTGTATAATACTAGTATAAATATATGG
Organism: Rubus idaeus; assembly: GCA_030142095.1. NCBI lineage: Eukaryota > Viridiplantae > Streptophyta > Magnoliopsida > Rosales > Rosaceae > Rubus > Rubus idaeus. The sequence goes on from CM057968.1 coordinate 5,631,177, forward strand.
CGGCAAGATTTGATTGGTCCACAGGGCAAGCGGCCATTGGAACAGGAATCAAGGTGAGTCAGCATTTCTGGTGAGTCACAAGGTGACTCACCATGTGAGTCATCGCCACATGTCACGATTTGATTGGTCGATCATTTGAGCCCGTGCTCTTCTTTTCCCAACCACCACTGAGATCTCCATCAGATCCCGCCCAGCTCTTTTTCGCCGCACCTTCTCACGTCGCGCCGCACTCCTCCTCCGCCATCACCCATTAGCGATCTCAATCCAGTCATGTCGGCATCCCTCCACCGGAGCTGCTCTCTCGCCTTTGAAGAACAGAAGAGATGATGCATGGGTCAAACTGATGAAGAAAGAGCACGGGCTGGAGAACGGGAAAGAAGAGAAGGACAAGAAGAATGGGCAGGGCCAAAAAGAAAGAAAGAAAGGAAGAAAAGAAAAGAAATAATAAATAAAAGCCAATTGGGCTTTAACCCGTTGACCAAGCCCGAAGGCCTAAGACCCAGCCAGCCAATTTGATTTAGCCACTCGTATCAGTCCAAGCCCAACTGAAATGGGCACCCGCCACATCCAAATACAGTTTCATATAGTTGAGACGTCCACCTGCACCCGAACGGCAGTGTTCAGTTTCTGAGCACACGGTTGAGTCGTCCACCCGCACCCGACGAAAAGTGTCCATTTTCATGGACACATCAGTAACATTTCTCAAACTCGTTTAATTATTACATTTATTTTTGTTTAATTTTAATTTCTGCATTTAAATTTTTTGTGAATAAATTTGGGAATTGTTATTGTGTAAATATATGTGTAATAAATCGGGATTGTTTGAAATCTTGAACATGATTGTAAACATGTTGCGACATTTTATTTGATTTCTACAATTTTTATTCAAGCCTTAGAAAGCCTAGAATTAAATAAATGGCAGAAGGCCATGGAGGCCGAAATTGAATCAATGAATAAAAATGAAGTATGGGATTTAGTGGAGCCTGACCCGAACCAGAAACCTATTGGGTGTAAGTGGGTTTTCAAAACTAAAAGAGATGCAGCTGGTAATATAGAAATGCATAAGGCAAGACTTGTTGCCAAAGGGTTTACACAGAAAGAGGGCATTGATTTTACTGAGACATTCTCTCTTGTCTCCAGTAAAGACTCTTTCAGAATAATCATGGCCTTAGTAGCTCATTATGATATCGAGCTACACCAGATGGATGTTAAAACTGCATTCTTAAATGGTGAGCTTGATAAAGTGATATATATGAGGCAGCCAGAGGGGTTTATAGAAACTGGAAGTGAACACTCAGTCTGCAGATTGAGAAATTTAATGGTATAAGAAATTTAATGGTCTAAAACAAGCTTCTTGGCAGTGGTATAAGAAATTTAATTCTGTACTTTCTTCTTTTGGATTTACAAAAAACCTTGTGGATGAGTGTGTGTATCTGAAAAAAGTTGGGAACCAGATTATATTCTTGGTACTGTATGTAGACGATATCCTTTTGGCCAGCAGCAACCTTAAGCTGCTTAAAGACACCAAGAGCTTTCCGTCAAAGCATTTTGACATGAAAGATTTAGGAGAGGCATCCTATGTACTGGAATTGAGATCAAAAGGGATAGGGCACGAAAACTTTTGGGTTTGTCACAGCAGAGTTATATTTCTAAAATTCTGAAAAGATTTAGCATGGAGAAGTGTGCATCTGGTGATGTTCTTATGTCTAAGGGTGATAGGCTAAATAAGAAACAAAGTACTAAAAATGTTGTTGAGAAGGAAAACATGTTGTCTAAGCCTTATGCAAGGCTTGTTGGAAGCCTTATGTATGCTCAGGTCTACACCAGACCTGACTTGTCCTTTTGCTGTTGGGATTTTATCAAGATTTCAGTCAAACCCGGGTCATGAACATTGGGTAGCTGGAAAGAAAGTGTTGAGGTACCTGCAAAAAACAAAGAATTATATGTTTGTGTACAGACAAGTGGAAGATTTGAAACTCGTTGGGTTTTCAGATTCAGATTTTGCAAGAAATTATCCAGACTCTAATAAGTCAACTTGGGGTTATGTGTTTATGCTAGCTAGTGAGGAAATTGCTTGGAAAACAATGTAGCAAACTTTGGTTACTACCTCCACTATGCAAGCTGAATTAATTGCAGTATATGAAGCAGTGTGTAAAGGGGTTTGGATCAAGAATTTTCTGATGCAAACCAAGATTCACATAGTGACTGATGCATTTGAGGTTTACTGTGATAATGAGGCTACTATCTTCTTTAGTAAGAACAACAAAAGATCAAATAATTCGAAGCACATTGACTTAAAGTATTATAGTGTTAGAGAGAAAGTAAAGCGTGGTGAGCTGACTGTTCTAAGTATTGATAGTAACTCACAGCTTGTTGATCCTTTCACTAAAGCATTGTCAGTTGCAGCTTTTCAGAAGCATACAAAAAGCATTGGAGTTTTGCCAAGTTTAGATTGTTAGGTTCAGTGGGAGCAATGGTAAAAAAAAACATTCTGGTTTTGAGTTCTTGTATTTTTCAGTTGTGATTTTCTGTTTTATTTTCATAGCTTATATGTAATGACAGTTTATTATTAATAAAATTTTGAGGTATTTTCAGATATATGATTGTTGCAGCCTTATTGTTTAATTCTGAAAATTATCATTTTATGTTTAATTTTATACTTGCAATTCAGATGGTTTTAAATCATGTTAAGCATGATGATACAGTTCAAGAAAAATTATAAAGCCATCAGTGTTTAGTAAAGTTACTTGAGTTTCTGCTTTAAGAAACATTAAGTAGGACTTGATATATGTTTTATCTTGTGAATACACATTAACATATATCGTATAACTGCAATATTTAACATATGTAGATTACACAGGCTTATGTTGGTAGTATTGAAGCTCTGCACTTTTGTTAAAGTGTATGTTGTTTCTTGCTCTGCATAAGTGGCTGTAATTTGACCATGTTGGAAAAGATTTTAGTTTATTTTGTATCTGGCGGACACTTCAGTAAGTTTGAATAAGGCCTTAGCATTTTCTGGTGCCAATCATTGAGTATAAACTGTGTTAGTCCAAGTGGGAGATTGTTAGAATAAATATGGACTTAACACATGTGATTGTGCTTAATGCTATACCTAATCCAACATGGATATAAAACGTAAACCTATTCTAGTTACTTAATGGATCTCGTGTATTAGTCCATTAAGGTTAAAAGCCCATTCTTAGGCTACAAGAAAGTTTATTTGCTATTATACATTAAGTGTCTAATTAGGAAATCTAATCCTTATGGGATACCTTAATGGAAGGACTCTAAATGTTGGTAATCCTATATAAATAGATGGTATTGGTCCCTGTTAACACTACGAGTTATAAGCATAAGTTATGTCCATCGAGAAGCTTGATTTTGGTGATTAACAGAAGATCATAACCTGTGTTTAGTGCTACAAGTTTACGTCGATGGAGGTCAACATGAATTCTGACGGTAAGTAACTTATACTTGTATTATTTATGTAATTCATGTATCAAGCATATGATCTCTGGTATTGTGAGTTTATGAATATTAGTTTAAACAATGTTTACTACTCAGCAACTGGGAATGAAGACGATGAGAACCGAGGACTTGAAGGGAGAGAGTTATAATTTTTTATTTGTGTAACATTAGAATAATCATGATATATAACCGTGGTTTGAATTTTGGACATATCGATCATTGTGGCCTAGGGGTGAGACAAATATCTCTCTAACTATGTATTTGTGTTGTTGACCGAAAAAAAAAAATGGGAAGTATAAACTATAAAGTGAGATACCTGTAAGGGCCAAATATTTGCTATTGGCTATTTCCTATTTGACAAAACCTCTTCCCTTGTATTAGCATTTTATTGTATTCAATGCTAGGTTATTTAAGGGATTAGGAATAGTGGCTTAGGTTGTTCTTGCTCGAGATGGTTCGTGAAGGCGCCTTTCTTATCCGGTCTTTTCTCCGGACTTCGATTATTGTTCATCGAAGGTTTCAGTCAAGCATCTCAAGGTATGAATCATGCATATGCATTTCATACACTTTGTTTATGCTTAAAGAAGTAGCACAAATATCTTAGGTTTGCTAGAAATTAATTGAATTTCATTTTGGTTAAGCAAACATTTAATTTAAATATTTTTTTCTGTTTTTGCTACAGTATCACTATTCACGTGAACAGTGACGATCGATCGTGAATAGTGCGATCGATCGTCAATAGTACCGTTTGAGAATCTGCCCGTTGAGATTCAAAAATGTGTCCGTTGCTATAGTACCACTATTCATGAATAGTACGATCGATCCCATGAACAGTGCGACCGATCGCCCGAGCGTCTGTTTTGTTTTCTATAAATAGAATCCTTCGGTTTTCATTTGTGGGAACTCTTTCTACTCTTTGATATTGTCCAAAACGTCTTGAGAGAGTTTTCTGGTATTGTTGAGTGACCCTAGATCCATGTTATAGGCTCCTCACATCTTTGATGTTGTTGATTTAGTTATTGTTCCTTGTGAATAACTAAATCAACCCTTGAATCATATTCAAGGTTTGTCAATTCGGTTTGTTTTGATTCTAGCAAGTGTTCCTTGTTTACTTGCTTGTGTCAAACGAATTGAATTCATTATATTCATTCACACACACACTTCATTGCATAATCGTGTTGCTTGCGGTTGGAGGATTCACGTGGTGAAGTTCGTCTAATTGGAGCGGCTTGAGGTGGGAGCACTTGAAGAAGCATTTGGAGGCTACACAAGGTTAGAGCTGCCACTAGTCTATAGGTAGATAGTGTAGAGTTTGGGATTGTGATTCCCCCTTGTATGTGTTTGACAATTGGCGTTTTTCATAGTGTTACACAAGAGCGTGGGGTACGGCTCCCCTCCGGTTTTCCCTCTAGAGGTAGAGGTTTCCGAGTGACCATATTATGTGTTGTGGTTTGTTGTGATTGTTGATTGCTTTCCTAATTGTTGTTCACTACATTGTATAATTGTGATTATAATTGTTGTGCATGTGATTGCATCATATAGTGAACACTAGACCGTGGAGTGCTAGTTTGATGCACTCTTTGGGTTTTTAGGAATTGCTCAATCAATTGTGTATGCATATGTAATTGTATTGTTTTGAGCAATTGATTGTGTGATTGCTTATCTATTGTATTGTGCTTAATTAATTAGCATATTGTATGATTGCTTATTTATATGCTATTGTGCTTAATTGATTAGCATATTGTGTGCTTGTTCATACATTGATAGATATAGTCCGTGGTGAGCTATTGATGATGCTCACTTTGGGATTCTAGGTTGTACAATTGATTGTGCTTGTTGCATATATATTTGTTGTCAATTGTGAATTGCTTGTGCAATTGTTTGAACCTAGGTTGTGGAGAGATTAACTTTTAATTTGTTCAAAGTTGTGTATACTCTCCGATTAGTGTTTAGGACGACTACCGTTATTGGGACTATTCCGTGCAACCGGAATTTCAATACCTTTATGACTTTGTCTGGAACTCTCATCACGCTTTCTTGATAGAAACAAATATTAACGGTTGTTGTAAATTGTGGGATCATTTATTTTATCATAAATCTCAAACCCTAAACTCTAAACCCCAAACTCCAAACTCTTAACCCTAAACCCTAAACTTTAAACTCTTAAATCCCTAAACCCCAAATTTCAAACCCTAAACCATTAACTCTTAAATTCCTAAACCCTAAACCGAATAATTTTTTTATATAAGTAGATATAACTTGACCCCACGAGAGTGTGGGTGCAAACGGCTGGCGAACAGGAGTTGTGATGGAGTGGTTACGAACAATTTAATGCAAGAGTTATTTAAATCACTATGGTTGACCATATGGATCAAGCTCGAAACGATGATGAAAACAACTAATTTTTTTTAGCATTTTCATTTTACCCTGAAAACGATCACATTTAACGGCTGGATTGACCAAATTTTTTTCCCACCTCATAGTTGTCTTTCAAAGGTATATTTTTCTATATAACCAACAAACAAGTTATATCACACTAATAGGCATAAAAGGATTATGGGATCCAAAAAAAAAATGGTAGATTCGACATTACCATTGTATTTTTCATATACAGTAAAACCTCGATAAATTAATACTCTTGAGAATAGGAAAAATTATTATCTTAGCGAGATTATTTATTTATCGATAAATGAATAATTTATTAATTTATCGATAAATTAATATTTTATTCATTTATAAAGAATTTTATGTTTTAAAAAAAAAAGTGCATATATCTTATCAAAATTCATAGCCATAGATTCAAATATTATTCAAACTTCCTAATGGACATTAAAAATAAAAATATATAAGGGTTTTAAAGATACATATACATACATATTCTTAGAACTAAAATATAAAGTCGTTTAGATCACTTAATGCCCATGTATATATGTAGAAGTATAGAACATGATCTCTATACAAATAATATATGAGACCCAAAATTATGTCATCTTGTTCATCCATGACTTTGAAAGGAGTGAAAAAATCTATATTAACTAATGAGATGAGGTAAGCCTTATGCAAGTATAAAAATGAGCATCTTTCTTCTACTAAAAAAGATTTGCAACAATGGGTTCTACAAAAGTATCAACTCTCCGTCATATGCGTTATGAATTTTTATGTACTATTTTTTATATATTTTAATGAATTATTAATTTAAAGAAAGTTAGAAAAAAATTATTATCTTATGCATTAAGCGAAATTATTATTTTAACAAACATGCCCGAGTTGGCACTGGAGTTTTTTATTATCTTAGCGAGATTATTACTTTATCGAACATTCATTTATCGAGGTTTTACTATAGTAATATGTATTGTGTGAAAATGTTAGTCACATTTGTTGTCATTTCGGCCTATGTCTTTCAAAAGTATATTTTTCTATATAACCAACAAACAAGTTATATCACACTAATAAGCATAAAATGGTAGATTCGACATTACCATTGTATTTTTCATATAGTAATATGTATTGTGAAAAAATTAGTCACATTTGTTATCGTTTCGGCTTAGGTCAAGGTAGTCAACCCATATTTACCGACATTTAAGAAAATATCATATTCACTAAAACGCTTGTAATAGGTCCATCACAATTATGATTTGCGAACTATTTGGTCCTACAGTCTCACATGGCCAAGCTCCATACACACACGTAAAAAGTTTGAACTCAGTAGCTCATCACGGTTCAGTTACTCTTAGGAAAATCTAATTAAAAAATGACACTACTAGAATTTTGCACATATAAATCGGTTCAGAACCAATGTTAAAAAAAAATCCGACCGATGTGTTAGTGGCAGATGTTAAAGATCCGAAAATTGGGGACATCGGTTTTCAGCCGATGTCTACCAAACCTTTGTACATCGTTTAGTTATAAAAACACGATGTAAAAACAATCAAAAGATCATTAATTTGCATATCTAACTATTGTCAAATCTTCATATTATAACTTTTAAAGTGTAGCTACAACAAGTGAATTGTAGAAAATTGTTCACTTATACATCATTTTTGACATTTACACCGATGTCTGGAAAGCTTTCGGACATCGTCAACTATTAAGTACTACATGTCTTTCATGGTTTACTACAAAATTTTCATGCTTTACTACACTACTGGTCGATATTGTTAACTATGATAGACATCATTTTCTCAATTAATACCGATGTGCAGTCATAAAACGAACATCACTACTTACCATAACAATCGATGTTCAGTCCTTAAAGAGACATCGTTTCTTTCATTAATTTTCGATATTCATCTATTTAATAGACATCATTTCTTTTCTTAATTTTCGATGTTTATCAATTTAAGAGACATCGTTTCTTTTCTTAATTTTTGATGTTCATCGGCTTATGCAACATCAATTTTATAGCTAAAACTAATACATTTGTAGCTAGAACTATGAACTCAAGAATACATATATAAGATAAAAGAATAATTTTCATTAATATTGATTCTCAAAGTGCATAAACAATTGAAAACACAATGGGCATAACATCCTCTTAGTTAGAATACAATCTATATGTTTATATATTATTCTATGCCTAATATCTTCCGCTGCTTTGTGACCCAAAAAAGTTTGAAGCATGTTCTTAAACTCAGCCTTGTACATGATCCGAAAAGTTGTTCATTGTATGACCTCCATAGTTACCACCTGTTTCAACAATGCTAACAATGAATTTCAACAAAGGAAGAAAAAATTATACCGAGATGAATAAGTTTTTGGCAAGGGTAAACTATGTATTAAAAGTACTTGAAGGGCACGTTTGGTACCCAGGAGTCCAGGACCCCACAAGGTTGCCTTATTTTCTAATATTAGCCCAGACTAATACTAAGAACAGTCGGACTAGCCTAGCTCACATTCAATAAGAATAGTAATTGTCGTATTTTTGGTGCAAGGAAGGACTAGAAGAAAACCCAGATAAAAATCCAGAGGTAACTCAACCCAAAAACAAATGAACTAATGGCAAATCAATAAATAAAGCACATCAATCAATTAACTATCATAGAGTAACTCAACCCATAATCAAGCAGATCAATTCAAATTAGAAATTATAATTTATAAGGACTGTGTATCTTATAATCAAATAAAAAATCTGCAGAAAAAAAAGTATTAAGAAGGAAGAAGCAATCCAGGAAAAAAATGTCAAAATCTCATACCATCAAACAATAACTTCAGAAATTCATAATTAAATCAACAAAAATCGTTTTCAGAAAATTCTAACTCTGAAATACTCATTAAGGTATCTACTACAAATTCTTAGAAGACAACAACTTCAAATTATGATCGAAAAGGTACAGTTTTTAAGGAAACAGATCTCTGGGTCATAAATCTGCAGTTATATGAAAGTATTTTGGGTTTCTACATTTACTCCTCATCTTTCATCTAATCAATCACATACTAAAAGATTAGCCAAAAGAACAAAACTTGAAAAAAAACAAAGCAAGACCTTAACAACTATGATTTCATCTAATCAAATCATAATATAAAAAGTAATAAAATTTCTTGCAATCACAAATACATGCACACACCATTGGTGCTCCAAAATGAGATTCCTATTCAGAAAACTAAATTCTCTTAAAAGTATAGTAAAGGATGTCACCTTACCGCAACATGCACATCCTCTTCCAAGTAGTGATCAAAGTCCCAATCAAGCTTTACAACTAGGTCAAGCTGTTTCTGGAAATCTTCTAATGTAGTTGAGAAACGCTCTTGGAATTCTGCAAAACCTGTGGTAACTGCTCTTTGTCCTACTTCAATGATATTCAATGGCACTTGAATTAATTCCCTAATCTGGGTAGCATGGTTTTGCCTTGCTTCTATCAAACCTGCAAGAGTGAAAATTCGATCACCCAATCCAAATTAAAGTATCCAAATAAAGAAGCAAACTTTTGTTTTTTTGAAATTTCTTTTATTAGAAGCATCACTGCCTCCAGCAACCTTCATTTATAAAGCCTGTTAATTTCTCCAGTAAATGTAAAATTGATATAGTAAAAGGACTAATAAGTAAAGATTCTGAGGCAAACAAACCATATACTTAAACCATGCAAATTAATCGGCAAAACAGCAAAACCCCTTAAAGCCTAAACATTTAAACCCAATTAAACCAATTAATCCAGACCTTCCCACACAGTCAACCCCAGTACCAACTGTTAACCTTTCTCAAGCCCCCAAATCAAAAAAACATCTAAACATTCAAAACCACTCAGATTCTATTCAACTTTCCTTTCACCGAAACTTTCTCCAAAATGCCTTGCACCACAACCAAAACAATAAGGACAAATCAGAGTTTCTAAAGTGAAGCATGAACTTAAACAATAACAAATAGAAATGACAAACCTCTTAATGAAATCATATATTATCCAACAAAATCACAAATAGAGAGATGCTAGCTACACAGAGAAGAGCAAAAAAAAAATTAACTGATTATTGTAGCTCAAGTTGAATCTCCTAAACTTCCCAAAATCAAACGAAACAAATGAAATCTAAACCAAACTTCCATTTGAATGAGTCTTTATCAGGACACCTCCAGTGAACTGCCAGTGAGAGAGATGTGAAACACAGAAACCTACCCATTCAAATTCCTAAAGGCTCAATCATGCAATTCACAAAAAACGCACAGTAATAAGAAATTATCACTATCATCTATGACTAGAAGAAAATAAAACAAATAATTAAAATTCAAGAAACAAAGAAACACATCAATATAATCACAACCACGATCCATCACAATCCAAATCGAATCAAGAATATTTTGGGACAAAAGAATAACCAGTCGATCTCTGCAGCCAAGGACATGAGCTCGAAAGCGATCACCAACACCCCAGCCAAATCCTAAAACACACAATAAACGTTAATCAAAGCAGGCAAACCATAAACACCAGTGAATCGGGAAAGATTTTGAGGAGGAGGATTCCAATAAGATAAAAAAAGAAAAAGCAAAAGCAAACGAATTTTTTTTTTGGCTAATTACCTCTTCGTCATCGCCTCCTTGAGCATCTACCTCGTCTCCTTCGTCCTTGTCATCGTCGTCTATTGACTGAACTGGAGGGCCTCCGGAGGATTGTACGACCTCTTGGACATCGTTGTCGTCATCTTCGTCACCGTCCTCATCTTCAAGGTTGCCGTCGGAGTCAGATTCGGAAGTTCACGCAAATTCCTCCCTCATCTTCAAGGCTGTCGTCCTCCCTTATCTTTAAAGATGTAGACTTCAAGGCTTCTCCTCTTACCTGGATCGACAAAATTGGTGGATGTTGATATTCAGATATTTTAGGGTTTGGAGAGGTTGGAGTTTTTGGGAGATTTGGGAGGAGGTTATATGGGCCGGGAATGAAAGTCTGACGATGGATTTATTAGATGAAGGAGAATACGAAGGCTTGGGGAGAAGGGATTGGGTCTGTCGACAGTGTGGTTTTGGAGAAGAAGATGGATGGAGGCTGAGGAGTTTTGGAGACTACAGTCTGGTTTTGGAGAGAGTCGATGAGTGTCGAGTAGCCCAAAAATACAAAGTGTGGGAACATTTGAGAGGGGGAAGTGGAAAATGGAAATTTTTTTCGGCGCCCATACTTAAAAAAAAATTAGCGCTCCGTGTTTTGACATTTTGGAAGTTGCCGCAAAATTTTAAAAAAAATTGTAGAAATCGTTTATTTAAAGGACTGATGTTAATAAACCTCGTAGAAATCAATTATGTTCTAACCGATGTAATAAATAACATTTTACATCAGGTGCAATTCCAACCGATGTTTTTGAAGTGATGTATATGAGCAAAATTCTAGTAGTGTGAATAGGTAATTAATATTGATATCATTCAGGAATGAGTAAGGTATTTCATAAATGAAATATGAACTTATGATGGTTTGAAAACAAATTGGATGAAAATACTTGACATGGATGAACTTACGATGAGTCCAATTGGACTAGGCAGTGGCCATCCCCGCTCACAACCCGGGTTCGAATCCCCCCCTCCCCACAAATTTCGAACTTTGGAGCCATATTCCCCCTCCCCTTAAAAAAAAACGATGAGTTTCAATACGTGTTTCTTTAAAATTTAATTTTTGATTCGTTAATTTTTTAAGAAAATTAATGTAGATGTGAGATTTAGAACACGTCATTACCAGTTCGTAAACACCTGACAGACGTAATTCCAAGATCGTATGAGACTATGAAGCAACTATAGTCGGCGAAAGTTCAATTATTTTCTCGAAAGTTTAGAGAATTAAAATTAATTTATTTTAATAAATTATGAAATAGGCAATATTAGCTGTTGGATTTCTCATCATAGCCCCCACCCCTCCCCCTGCAAATGCATCCTCACCATAGTTAATTTTTTATTACTATATTAATAGCTCTTTCTCTCTCTCTCTCTCTCGATTCAATCTGAAGCAAAAACCAGGTGACAACGACAAATTCATCTCCACTACGATCAAACCAAGCCAAAACCCATCAAAAATCTCCACCAACGGCAGATTCATCTTCGCCTTCATCTTGCTCAAGCTCACATCCTTGGGCGAAAGGCTCACGAAATCCACCCTCCTATCTCGTCGCCTCCGGCGACGTCCAAACCCAGAAATGCAAAGACCCAGGAAATAAAATCCCAGGAAACTCAAGTCCGAAAAAAAAAAACCCAGCAAACGCATATTTGGGGAAATCAATTAACTTGGAGCCCTCCAATATATCCATATGAAACTTTGCCAAAAAAAAATATATATATCCATATGAAACCATCTAATCTAAATCCATGATATTTGAATGATTTCCACCCACCGCCACAGTTTGATGTTGATTGATCTAAATTCATGGTATTTGGTCTTGGTGAGCGTGTGTTGTGTATTGTAGAAAATGAAAGAGGACGAGGGACTAGAGGAAAGGGAAGACAAAAACAATTTTGTTAAAGCTCTCTTTCCAAATCTGTATTAGTGTTAGGATACGAGGCAAGGAAAATGAGAGACAGAGAGAGGAGGAGGAGGAGGAGCGACGGTGGAGGTTTCGTTAAAGAGAAAGGGAATGAGGTAATGGCGGAGATAGAGAGTTGGGGAGATAGGCGAATCTGACTATCTGAGATAGTGAATGATAGAGCTAGCAAGGGAGGGTAAAATCCTTCACTATTTTTTTCGTTCTTTGTTCAATTTTGGTGAAACGACTGAACTTATTTACCAAACTTTTTTCATATTCATTGATTTCAAGCCACAGTAAAGAAGCCTTTGTAGGCTAAGAGTAAACTGCACTTAAAATAACAGAAAAAATCAATCCTAAGAATAACAAAAATAGAGTCACAAGAAATAAAAAACAATTGGAAGCTTGGCGGGTCTTGCGGAGCTCCTTCTCAACTGCTTCAAACATCTCAGCTAATCTACGAACTTCATTGTTCAACTTCACATACATTTGCTGAACTTCACGTACAACTTCACATGCAGCCAGGTCACCAGAAGCTAGGTCTCCAGTAACAAGGTCTTTTAATAGGTTGACCTCACGATCTTTAACCCAATCAACATACTCTCCACAGTGAGTGCATCTCCAAAATAGTTTTTGAGGATTCCTCTCTGTATTAGACGTTTTACAGTCCACATCTTTCATGCCAATCATGCCACATATTTTACACTTCACAAATTTTAGAACTCTTGAGCTAGTAGACCGACTTGATTGAGCGTCTGACATCACCAATTCTTGACCTACAAATAATAAAAATAGAAATAGAAAACAAAGGCCAACCAGGTAATTATAATGCCAACCAACTTTACTAATTAGACCAGAAACTGCATTGAAATCATTAGCTGTGGTAGGATTTTGAGGGTAGAGGAAAAAGAACGGTTGGAGTTCAAGATTTCAGGGCTTTCACTACCCACTTTGAAGATTGACTGATCATCATCATCAAAGTTTCAAAATCAGAGTGGATATGGCTATTGATAATTGCATTGATCTTGATCCATGAAGGTACAATCATACTCCAGAATTTGTTTTTACAGTGTTTTTACTTTCAATTCAATTTCAAGCAAAGCACCCAATTCAAAATAATTCACCCAAAGCAACATATTTCTAATTTTGCCCAGAATTCTCAATCACCCAACCAACGAAAGTAATATCTAGGACTTCTGCACTTAAAAATCAGCCTCCCTGATTTTCTATGAATCAACTTATGGACTCAATTTCGGTTATATCTAATCCCTAAACCCTAAAGTTGAGAAGTTGAGAAGCTTACACTTTGCTGGAGTGGCGTGCTTGAGATTGGGTAAGACCATAAGAGCCAGAGAGAAGTGCTTATGAAAACAAAGCAACAGAGAGCGAGAACTACAGAAATTTTTAGACACTACCCCTTTTTTAGGGACCCAAGATGTAATGAACAATAAAATACAATTAATAAAAAGGATATTTCATTTCTTAGCCTAGGATGTCTGGATTCATAGTTTCATACAACTTAAAAGGAAGTTGACAAAGACATTCTCCTCGAGTCTCAATCCCACTATTGCATATGAAATAACAAAATAATACTACTACTACCTAGGTGATACAAAAGAACAACACATGATAGTAAAATAACATCCATGTCGGCTGGTAATTTCAAGGATAGTGGTTTGGTGTAATAGTTAATACTAGTGAGATTGATCCTAACACTTTTCATAAGTTTTTGAAAAATACTCTTTCTCTATAGGAAAAGCTTAATATACCCTTACTGATCTCATCCATATCGTGTCTCTATTGCTCGTTCTTGTTTCTGGGTTTGCCCCTTGTTAATGAGAAGTTGAGAACTGCAGTTTCCCAAAAAAAAAAAAAATTACAATTCAACATTGCTTTCTCTCTCTCTCGTATCAGATTTCACCACAATCCCATAAAATTTTGGGCCAATTACCCATAAGGTCATTTACATAACCTATATTCTTCAAAAATCAACCTAAAATTTTTATTTCTCATAAAACCACCAAAATATTACAAATTTTAATATTTATAAAAATATCATCGCACTCGCAATGAAGATGTTTGCATTTTATTTTACGTGCGGACGTGCGCATGTGAATGAGACTGTTTATATATATATATATATATAAAGGCTTATGCAATCAAGAGTTCCCACGCATGTATGGGTCAGACTTTGACATAGTCATTATTGGTTAGAGCTTTCAAGATGGGTAGTTCAAGTATAAGGACTCATTATCACAAAATCCATATATTAAGTAATTAAGTTATTAACCTGTTTATTCTCCCCTTGTTCTCGATGCTTTGGTAATTGAATGAAACAGAATATGAAAGCGTAGCAACAAGGGGAGGAGTGCATGTGTACATTATTGGAATATGAAAAGCTTCACCCTTAGAAGATGATGCAAAGTTCTAAATTTAATGGATACTAAGATCGTTGAGCTTGTGTCCGAAGATCAACAATGAACACAATAAGATAATACTTTGCACAAAACAATCTGCCAGAAAGCTAGAATTTTATATGTTGTTTCTATTCAGGGTAATTTCAATCTGACTGAGGATATTGCAATAATTTTCAGGTAATTTGCCCCGACTTTGTTAAAACAGTTAAATATCTTTGGCTGTAAGAACACTCTTCTGGCAATTCTTGCCAGGATTCCAAGCCACAAAAGTATGGAGCAAACAGCAAGGCATTTCAAGATCAGGACTAACTAGTTTCTTAGAAGAACTAATAGATCATATTGCTGAAGGCTATTGCATACCATCAGTTCATAAACTAGCAAAATATACATCGAAGGAGACCAAACGTCACAAAAGATGTTCTGATTTTAGTGCTGTCCAAATATCTTACATGGGCTGTCTTAGGCTGAAATCTTGACACTCCTCCATTGGATCATCCAATAGCTCCAGTAGCAGGCTCCACCTTCACCTCACCATTATGGGACACAATATCTGGTGCTTCATCAATGAACCAGTCAGGCATTCATCCATTGGATCAATATCCTCAGCCACAATGCCACTCTTCCACTTCAGTAAAATTTCTGTAATTGCAAATTATAATGAAGAAAAGTCAGATCACTTAGACGTTGCTGCTCGATTGGATTCCTTCCATTTGTAACCAGCTTCTCAGCCAGAGTCCTGTTGAGTCCATAACTTGAAGCACCATCGCAGTTCTGGCTCAAAACTCTAATGGCAAACCTCTGTAGTTCGGGACATTGTTTGCCATAAGAAGACCACCACATAGCTGCATTCAGTTTAACAAAAATCAGTTTCAAATCTTGGTTTTCGACTGACATCAAAACTCAAGCACCTAATTGTAACAGAGTGACAAAACAATACACAACATTTATTTATATATTTGTGTCTTCTTTTACCTGGAGGAGTATTTCTTCGGCCAGTGGAACTCCCATCCTTAAACTTACCTTCAGCATGTATGTACTCCTTTAGTTGACTGTGTATTAAATCTTGAATTGGCAGATTACGCACCATTTGTGCAATGCAGCACATAAGCCCAAGGTAAACCTCATCATCACAAAAGAAGTCACTTGAGTATTTGAAACTTGGATTAAGATAATAACCAGCCCCATGGAGAGGGATATGAAGAATATTGTTCCAAACCTCATCGATAATTTTCCAGAAAGGCATGTACTGGGACTTTTTGCTTTTTAATTCTTCTTTAATATGCTCCTTCACTTGATCCATGGCTTCATATATGTGCCCCACAAGTGGCTTCTTAGCCTGACAGATCAATACAAGAGCGCGAACCACAGGCAGAGTTGCTTTCAAAACAGTCTCAGCTCCAGTCCAGAAGGACTCATCCTCCACTAAATCTGCCACCGTCTTGCTCTCCACTCGCGAAGCCCAGATTGACATGTTCCACGCAGATGAGGCAAACATATCTTTTAGTTTCTGCTTTTTGTATACAATACTCTCTAAAGTCATAAAAGGCATTGCTCCTCTTATATTGCAGGGCTTAATCAGGTCACGGCCAAGAGTGTGTTTCTTCAAAAGCTTCAAAATTTCTTTATGTCCGTAAATGAACTTTGTGATAATCTTGGCCTTGTCCAAAATCCCCTTAGTGGAGGTAGTCATTCCAATCTTCTCTAGCATCAGTTCAATGCAATGTGATGCACTCACTGCCCAAAACACTCCTTTGCGCCTATTGAATTCCTTGCCTAGAGCACCAACCCAGCCTGTTGTAGAATCTGCCACAATCTGAACCACATTGTCAGCCCCAACATCCTTAATAATCCCCTCCAACAGCAAATATATGGCATCAATATAACCAATAAAAGATGAAACATCGTGAGTACAGAGATAAACAGGGCCTTGAGGGCAGTTGACCAAAAAGTTGACAAGGTTTCGACCCTTATGATCAATCCAACTGTCCAATAAGATGCTACACCCAGTGGTGGCCCAGGATTCCCTAATCTTTTTCACATACTCTTGCATCTCCTTCATTTCATCTTGCAGGATGCAACCTTTCAGCTCTTCACAGCTGGGAATCTCGTACTTCACACCAGGACCAACAATAGAACTTATCATTCTTTTGAAGCTAGGAGAATTTGCAGCAGTAAATTCTAAGCCTGTTTCATAAAAGAATCTGGCTATGCATCTGTGGGGATTCATTGATATCAAATCTGTTTTGATGTCATTACTGTTTCCTGTTTGTGAGCCTCTATTTCCATTGGGACAGCTAACATGTTCTTCCGACTCCGAGTCCTTTTCTTCTTGGCTTTCACTCTCAGAACCAGAAGTTTCAGAAGTCTCAAGCTTCTTACGCTTAGCGCCATTCGCGCTGGGAGAGCAATTAACTTTCTTGCCCGAAGTTCTTTCTCTTTCAATCAACTTGTTTCTCCACAGCTCCTTCACATGAGCAGGAACCTCTAAACATGGTTTTACATCCGGCCCTACTCCTCCTAAATGGCACTTCAAACGGGTGAAACCGCTCACCTCTTTACCACAGAAGTTGCACTGCACTCTACCCCGTTTACTATCAACAACTCTACCATGATCACGAATGTTGAGGGCTTCACTAAAATCCATTTTTTCCTTTTCAAATGATTCAAGAAATATTCCTGAAAATGTCCAACGTGTTCATCTAGCGTAAGCTGGACCTGCAATGCACATGAAGTCTAAACTTAATTTATGTTCAATGTGCAGACTTTCATCAAACAAAATAGACTATCAAACAAGGATTAAAACAGAAAAAGATTTCATTTTTCCCCACAATCATCAAACACTTCAGGTCTAATTTTACTAAATGGTCAAAGGAAATTTAACTTAGAAAATCATGCATGTCACTGTTGTAGTCGGTCCAACAAGTAAGTAGACTAAAACAAAGGGTTCAACAGAAAAAAATAATAATAATTCATTTACGAGTTACCATGTTCCGCTTTTGCTTCAAATGACAAAAACAGTTAATGATAATATTTAGAGACAGATGAACCAAAGCCCATTTGGTTCAAATGACAAAATCAAACCCATTTCCTCTTTGACTCTTTATCAAACCCTTTCAACAAATCTAACTTCACCAAATGGTCAAAATAATATTCAAAAACAAATTTTAACTTGACAAAATCAGTTTCAAGCTAGTCACCAAGCAATTAGACAGTTTAGACTAAACCAAAAATTAAAATAAAGGACAAAGAGAGAGAGAACAAACCCATTTTTTAGCCTTTGTTGTTTCTTCTTTCTAATTCTCTCTAAGAACAGAAACACAAACAAAAATGAGTAGGGAAAAAGACTGAATCTAAGTGTCAAAAATGCCGGTAAATATATTAAGCATGAACAAAAATGCAACCCAATTGACCACATACAGACACAAATGCATATATATATTTTCTGAAAGAAAAAAAAAATTTGAAAAGCACAAACCTTTACAAACTGATCAGGAGGAAGAGTGAAGTGGAAGCTGAAAGTTTGCAACAGAGAGACTGAGATTTGAGAAGAAGGGTTGAAAGAGTTCAGGTGCTCAGCATCAGACCCACTCACATTGATTGTGTTTTATAAAGCGTTATGTAACTATGTAAGTGAAGACAAAACAAACGAAAATCAAGAGGGAGTGTCGGAGTGGCAGCAAAAGTCTTTCAATTTCTATGGCACGCGCTCTATGTATATACCTCGTTTCTCATGCACCCTTCTCATTTGTGATTTCACATCCCACGCGCCGCTGACGTGGTACCTGTGATTTCACCTCATAGTAATAAAAAATAATTAATCGAAAATATTTTAGTTGTTTACGTATATAAATTATTAAATAAATAAACAGTTTATCATGATAATTTTAAACTTTAAATACAATTAAATACTTATTTAATTTTCAATTTGATTAATTTTTGTCCACCAGAACGAGGCCAATGCCAAGCACATAGGCACCTCTTGCACCATGTATGACATTGAGAGCTTGGCGGCCAACACCCAACCCATCACTCACAACAAGGAGATCCATTGCCATCGAGCGCCACCACCTATTGAGTATCGTTTGGAACCACAAATGAGATCTTTGTTCTAGAGTCAATAAAGAGGAGGTTCATTGAAAAAATTAAAAGATGGTACAGACAACAAAATAGGAGGTGTGACCGTGTGACAATAATCTCATTTACATTTTTTTTGGACTACTAGCTACCCAATATAGAACTAAAAATGAATAACATGTGGACAACAAATTATGAGGTGCGAGTGTGTGACCAGAATTTTACTTACTTTAGCGCACCGACTTTAGTTTTTGGTACTCAGCTATTAGACACTATATTTTTCAATGGTTGGTTATTAAATAGTTCTTTTTAGTGTTGGTGATTTCTTATAAAAGATTCCATGAACAACTTAAATTTGGAGCCTACCAACTTATAATTTCTTATAACCACTTGTCCTGCAGATGCACCCTACTACTTGGACCCTTTTTAGATAAAATGGATAAGTATGATTCGAAACTTTCAATATCACACATCTAACATAATACATGAATTATTAGAGCAATGAAATAGATCATAGTGGAAAATTAAAGACAATTATGACAGAGTTTAATTTTCTTGTCCATCATAGAGGAAACACGATTGAAATAAAAAAAATTTATGCCACACTTTTTAATATTATATTATTTAGTCCCTACTGATTGGTATATCCGTGAGACAACTTCCCTGATTTTTGAATTTGACACTGTTTATTGACCAATTTATATATATATGTCTATTTCACTATTCAGTTTAGAGTAAAAATGACAATTTTGTCCTAATTTCTTCATTAATTACTGTTGTGCCATTAGACAAAAATTACGGGTCTGCCATTCGCCCTTGAAATTACGGTTTTTCTTCATTTATGCAGAAAATGACGGTTCTACCATTACTAATTACTATTATTATTGTCAATTAATATAATAGAAAAATTAATGTTTAGAAGGAAAATAAATGAATTTTTTGATAAAAATTATTTTTAGAAAAAACAACTATAAATTACATACTAATATTCTAAAATAACTATATTTTTTGCTATAAAATAAGTAGTACTCGAATCAATCATGTGATCAACTCTGTTTAATTCTTCTTATTATTATTATTCCTAATTTAAAGAATAGATATTTTATATTTAGGTCTTCGGCCTTTTCTGTCTCTATCTAATTTTCTAACCAATATGTAGTAAATTTTTGCAGTGTGCTTAACTTTGCTATTTGAAGAAGACAAGTAGGAAAAAAAG
This sequence comes from Rubus idaeus, assembly GCA_030142095.1. Classification (NCBI taxonomy): domain Eukaryota; kingdom Viridiplantae; phylum Streptophyta; class Magnoliopsida; order Rosales; family Rosaceae; genus Rubus; species Rubus idaeus. The sequence continues at coordinate 5,651,280 of CM057968.1, forward strand.
CTATTTTAAAGGTTCAGAACATACTCTAACTTGAATCTTTGTTAATTCTTTATGTTTCAAACTTTTATTGATATCTTAAAATTTTAAGAATTGTAATGCTTTATTAATTGCATTATTATTAATTTCAACTATTTTTATACTTCTTTTGGTTTTACTTTCAGTTTCTGCTTCAAGTTTCTTCTTTCCTTTTATCACTTTGTTTTTTAAACCCAAGACAGATACACAATTTCTAGTTCCCACTAAACACAAATCGTGCCAAATAAAATTGTGGCTTTGCCCAGTTTTTTTGTAGTGTTTTATTCGTTTGCTACACTTGGTTGCATGAGTGAAAAAAATAGCAGAGAATGAAACTAATAACAAAGTCAAAGTGAAGGAAAGATACATAGCAAACAAAACATAAAGTTCATCCTTACTTTGGGAATGATGATTTTTTTGCTTCTTTTTTTTTTGTGCTTTTTTAAGCTCCCATTCAACCCCAAAAGAACTTGAATCATTACTTTGGCTTGCCAGGTAAAATATTATGGGTGTTCTATTTCTGTGCTATCTTTTTTTTTTTTTCAAGGATTCAAATTTCTCCCAAATTGTTGAAATTTTCATAAAATTTTCTGTAATATTGAAGTATTGAAACAAAATTCATATGCTATGTTATTTCTGTCACGCAGTTTCCAAAATTATCCGAACTTTCCGTCAAATTTGCACAAAATTCGTAATTTTCATAATATTTACACATAAATAGCATAAATCTAAGAAATATTACTGATATTTTGGTTGAAATATCAATGAAATTTAGTTTGATACCCAACATGAAATTTTACTTTGCAAAGGAAAAAATATTCATGTGATGACCCAGACAAAATTTTCAACGATTGAATCCAGGAGATTTGCTAGGATCAACCCTTCGCTTATTGGTCCTGACCTCCATAGTTCTATCTGTCGTTCTGCTTGACTTAGTCCAATGATGATATGTGGAATTGCTGATGTCGTTGCAAAAATTGACCACCATCTTGTTTGCCATCGCAACTAGGCTTCTTCTCCCTTATGGTGTAATGATTGTGTCACTGGGTGAAGTGTTAATCCTCATGAAGCATATGAAGCGTTCGACTTTCCGTTGAAGAGTTGAGATCCAACGCTTTGCTCCAAATGCAAAACCCGAGTTGACAAAATGTTCGAATATGTTAAATTCTTTTCACACACATCAACGTGCTCCACCCAGGTGACATGGAAGGATCCTTTCTGCAGGTCACAAATCAGACATCCAGATGGACGTTTTCGGCATATTGATGTCACGAAAAGTCTTGGAGTTGAGCGCAGTTCATCCACGGAGACCTCACAATGATCCAACTTCCATCTAGTTATTGGTGTGAGTATCGGATAAACTGGACTTAACGAGTTGAAACATTGTGTGTTGCCATCAGAAACTAGGCCGACATTACTTGTTTTTACTCCTTGTAGCTTTCTTTTTTACCGGAGGATAGGACCTCCAAGGTCTGTGTATTTGTGACCATGCTACAGAAGACAAGAAACCATTAACCAACATCCATCAAAATTTGAACAATGGTGGTCGGATTCAAATGAATGGTTGTAGAGTGTCTCGAGAATTCTGATATGAAGTATGTTGTACGCTCACCTCGTTGAAACACTCGCAAGTACTCTCCACGGTGCAGAATTTCAAGATGAATAGAAATGTTGGGATTTGGTGACGAGATCCACATGGGACAACCAGCAGTGGCCATAAGCAAGAGTTCGTCTTTGGCTTTGGTGATAATATCATCAATCAGGTCGGAGTGAACTCCAACAAGATCATGAGCAGGTCCCGAAAGGTTGTCAGATGACATGTACAACGATGGGTGCTCGGATGATGTTGGCATGAGAGCACATCCCTTCGCCAGTGCTCCATATCGATTGAACCATCGAACAAGTTTAGAGGAAGCTCCGATTGTGGTGGAACAATTTCAAATCTTAATCGTTGCATATCAGCTGAGTGCGGAACATGACCTCCGCACTAGGGATAATTGTCTTTTGGGAGAGCATCGATGAGATTTCTATTATGCACTTAAAGCTCTTCATTCTGATTCATCAGATTGTTCGTACTCATCAGTTTCTCGTTCTTTCTTATCAGCTTGGCAATCACCTGCCATCAGACTGCATACCATGCATATTTTGATATCTCTTGGTCCAATAATAGATCTGGAGCTGTTTTAACCCAATCTTCTTACCCAACACTTTTCTTTGCTTTTTGGTTAGGCGAGGATACATTGTGATGAAGGCTTTCAACACCTCAACTTGAGCATCGGTGTATCACGTCCTTGATTTACACTTATTTATAGTGCAAATTATATTCCTAATCACAATAGTTAAGCTTGTTCGAAGACATTTTATTTGTATTAATATGCGTTTTCATGATTTTAGGTTACTCGTGTGACTTAAGATAATTCGGCACAAAAAGGGTGTGTTTCGACTACTTTTGGGCAGATTTTCGAGAAGTTGACAAGAAGTCAATCATGGCTTCTCAATATCAAAGATTGCACAAATCAACTTTCGGAAGATGATGCCATTGAAGACCTGGAAGAATCGGAGAGGGGATAAAATTACCTTTCCAGTGAATTTTCCGGCCAACCACCACCACGAGAGGCAGCAGTACCGCCAGACCTCCACTAGAGCTCCACCATAGGTGGAGAAGATCCCCTTGACTAGTTGCCCACATGTGCATGGCAGGTCACATCTACAAGATCCCACTAAGTCCCTTACACCCATCCACTTATTTACATCCTTCTACTACACCTTTCTTTTCATTATTCTCTCATCACCCACTGATCTTTGACACATCACTCCACTAAAGAATTCTAAGTGGACACACGGGGACTGAGCAGACACATCAGGGATATACCATTCATTCACACTCGGCCTGTAAAAAACCCTAGAGAAAGTTAAGCCATTTTCTCTCAACCAGTTCTGCAAAATCACTTACTGACGTACAATCAGTCCAGACGTCTGGGCTTCTGTCCGTTTTTGTTCTTCAGTTTTCATCGCCTTCCACCACCTATCTCACTTCCATCCCTTCACCAAATATCCTCCACGCATCTTATACACCAACCATACACTTTCCACCACCATCCCACGGGCTTACTTCCACCATAAGTTACAATTCAGTGAGACATCAAGAGTTAGGAGACTAAGATGCAAGTTGGAGTCTTGAGAAGAAGAGTAGAGCACAAGGAGGCCCGTTACATACTTGGAGTCACCAAGGGGTTGTTAGCCATCTACACCTTGAGCATTTCTTAACTCCTTTTTACTGTGTACTTTGTATTCATGCTTTCTTATTTGAGATTATTGATGTATTTGACAATAAATAATGAGTAGTTCATTAGGTTGGGGGCTAGGGTTGTGTGCTCTAGCCCATGATGATGTTTTGATGAATTCTCTTGAATATGCTTGATGAATTAATTTCTGAATATGTTCTTTATGTAAATGCGGTTTTGTTGGATGCTTATTTAAGAATTTAGCTAATTCTCAAAGCATGTGTTAGACTTAACTTGTTATGATTATATGCTAGCTACATATTGTCCTAAGTGTTTAACTTTGAGTATGGAACTTGTTTGGATCTTGATTCTTAGAACTTTATGCCTAGGAAGTTTGTTTGAGACCTTAACAAGGCTCAGATAAATGGACTAAGAGTATTTATGACCCTAACAAGGCATAAAATAGGCCTAGAAGAGTCAATCCTAGAGCCATAACATGAAAGTGAGAAAAAGGTTTGATCCTTAGCGAAATCATTGTTGCATGTTCTTGAAGGCTGTCATACATTACATTGGCGTAGAGTGAACCCGAAACCCCAATCATTTTCACCATTTGATCACACACATTACAAAGTTGTTGGGCTTGTCACCTCAATATTTAAATGTTATCAAACACATTCCATTGTGTTCATGTTCTTACTCTTTCACTTAGAATAGCATTGTCACATTTATTTACTGTTTTGGTTCTGAGTGACACCCCTTTGAACACTACACTTGCATGTTTCACATATTCCACTTCTAGGTAAATAATCCATATCTAATCATACCATTTCTAGTGCTAGTATCTCTTAGTTACATTGTTTGCCAAATAGGGGTCTTGGGCCTTCCAATCCCTTGGGTACGACATTCCTCCGGTCTCAAATATATCATCCACTACACTTTGACGACGATACATAAACTCATTTTCAACCTGAACTTATTGTTACGTCAATCCTCGGGGCTCTCGTCTGGGAAGGACTGGCTTCAGGTTCAACGGGTGGAACTGGTGGATTAGCAGCCTGATTTGGTGGTTGTGGTTGTGGCGCACTCGGCACGCTATCATCGAAGCTGTCGAGCAAAGTCGGTGGAATGATTTCATCTAGGCCTTCAAAAAAATCATTCTCTGAAGGACCTGCCAAAAACAATTCGTTGAATGAGTTTACTCTTTTAGCCATTTGGGAAGGATTGCTTTCTGGGTTTGGGAGGTTTTTTGGAAAAACTGAAGAACACACAAGAAGAACACTAGAGAGAGAACTTGAGAGAAAGTGAAGAGAAAACTAAGGGAAACTTAGGAAAATGAACAAAATGAAACAAACACACAAACACAAGGGAAAGGAACGGATGGACGCGTGTCCAAAGTCAGAGACAGCGATCCGCAAATAGTGGATCAGTCGACTAAAGTCTCAAAGGGAACAATAGACACGTTGACTCATCGTCAAAGTGTAGGGTAAGTATAGGTTAAAAGAGGGGTTATCGTTTCCGACGAGGATCAAGGGCTCCCCAATCCCTAGGTAGTTTGTTAGTGAGTGCTCTAGCTAGATGAAGGTGACAAGATGTGGAAAGAGTGGAGTGTGTGCGTATGTGACAATATGTGGTGTAGTGGTGTGAAATATGGTAATCAATAGTGAAGTGCAATGACAAACAACAAACAATGCAAGCAAGGAAATGCAAGCAAGGAAAGATAAATGTGTGTGCAATAAGGAAAATGTTGGGGTTTCGGGTCACCCCTAGCCCACTTCAATGCAATGAACAACCACAATGAGATGCTTACAACTATGATTCATGATTCCAATTAATCGAGAATATATCACTCTTGCCAACCAAGAGCAAGGTGAACTATCTAGTGCCAACCCAAGCCATGTCATGGGTCTTTGTATAACACTTCGAGGCTATGAACTCCAATAATCTCAACAATGTATGAACATACCGACCATTGCCACGATCAACTCAAGTGTGCATGCTAGAGCCGTATAAGGGTCACTAACATACATCATGAGGCTATGAGAGCATTCAAATATATTCTAAAATATGTCTCTCCAATCTAAGGACCAAGACAACTCAATGGGCGTAGCTAGAGCCTAACCAAAGATCTCCAATTACATCCAAAGGCTATGAACACAATGAAATGATTGATGTGATGTATCCTACGTGTAGGAACTCAATAGTATAACTAGAGTCATGGTTCCCTAGCTATATCCAAAGGCTATGAATACTATCAAATTGAACTAGAAAGTATGGTTATGCCGATTAGGACTAAACCAACTCAATTGGCACACTTAGGATCCAACCAAGGATCTCAAGTGCATCAAAAGGCTATGAACACAAATCAAACACACAACACATGCTATATTCAATTGCCTATGAAACTAGAGGCACCACCCACCAATTTCACATCAAGATAATGTTAGAGACATAGCTAGAAAGTGGTTAATTCCCTAACTCATACATCTAACATATGAAATTTGAATATAAACATGCTCATGAATCAATATTGCATCACATATCATCAAAAGAGGTTCAATACATATCTATGGACTAGGGCACACAACCCTAGTCCCCAACAAAGTAACTACTCACTAAGCATCATAGTATACATCATCAAATTACAAATAAGAACTTCAAACATAAGGAAAATAGAGAGTAGAGATGAGGGATGCTCAATATATGGGTGCTCTCTTGCTCCTCCTTGGCTTTGATGATGAACCTTGATGCTTTGGTGAGGATCTCTAGCAACAACATGCTTGGTGTAGTGGAGGTGGAGAGGAATGAGAGTGATGGGTGGTGGTGGCTAAAGAGATGGAAGAGATGAGAAATAAAGTAGGCTCTATATAGGTTAGAGAGGGAGAGAATAGATTGCTAGGATGAAGTAGGGTTAGATCTAAGGGCTAGGGAGTTTAATGAACTGCAAGGGGGTAAAATCTTATGGGAGACAAAAGGAAGGAATAGACTAGGGGTGACCTCACCATATCTAACATACTCCATAATGCCTTGGAAGATTCTTGATGAGTCACAAGGTTGACTTCTCCTTGACTTTGACCATGACCATCAGAGTTGACCAACATTGACTTTTGACCAAACCTCCGGAATTCTCGTGCGACCCACATCCGGGACTCCATGTTGACTCGTTGACGCTCTCAAGTCGGGGTTGACCACGAGTTGACTTTTCGGTCCTCGGGTTGACTTTTCGTCCTTTTGCCGGAAATCCACTAAAAGCTTCAAAACGCGTCCTTTTTGCTCCCGATATCCATCCGATGCTCGTGAACCCTACAATGGTGCAATTCAAGGATTAGAGACACTAAATAACCCTTGGATTAGCATTGCTAGAGTGTTTAGAGGCTTAATTTGTATGTAAATAACATACAAATCACACGCATGATTAAAAACACGTGGCGCACCAAAATTAAAAAATTGAACAGTGAGCACGCGCATAATAACAATAAACAAACAATTTTTTTCTTTATTATTAGGCCGACACAAAAGTCGTTCAACGGCCCAATAACAAATTTTCTTTTTATTTTAATAAAAACTTTACGCAAAAGTCGTAAAGTCAACAGTGCAAACACGTGTGATACACATCAATACCATTGTTGGGGTGCCGACATTTTAAAGGGGCCTGGGCTATCAGCATGGCCTGGGCTGGGCCAAAGAAAAACTTAGGCCTTTTATTGGTGGGCTTACACTAATAGACCAAAACAAACAATACTTTTTTATTTTTTTTACTAAGGCCCAACTACAAAAAAATACTAGAACACTAAAGCCCGACTCAACAAAATGGGCTTGGGTTACAAGTTTTGGAATTTGAAAATGACAAGGACCCATTGGGTCAAAATTTATTGAATAGAAAACTTTTTTTTTTTTCAAAATCCAAAACTCGAACTGACAAAACAAATGGGACTAAGGCTCAATACTATTACTACAAGCCCAAATAAAACAATAATTATAAAAAGTAAAAATAAAATAATTACAGACAGTATAAATAAAACAAACACTTTTTTTTTAAAACACAAATGGAAAAGCTAAACAAATAACGAGAGTGAAAAAAAGGAAACTCCCCTTTAACGAACTCCCAAGGATAGCTGGAATACACCATCAAGACACCAACCTCAAGGCTTTTCAACCTTGACTTCCAAACGTTAACTCTAAAGTTCAAAATGGCTTAAATTCCAACGTGCCTGAATTATTACCTAAAAACACAAAAACATTGTTTAGAAAAGCAAATAATGAAAACAAACCCCGACAACCGCACCAAAATTGACAAGGGTTAAAACACGCAAAAATTGGCACGCATTAAAACGCTCGTCGAGATATTTATTTTTTAAGGTTTCAAAACAATTTCAATTTGTTGCACAAATATTTACACAATAACAATTCTCAAATCTATTCACAATAATTAAAATGCAGAAAATAAAATTAAATATAAACAAATATAATAAATAAACGGGTTTGGAAAAATGTTACTATTTTGTCCATTTTAATGGACACAGTCGTTGGATGCGAGTGGACGACTCAACCATGAGCTCATAAAAACGAACACTGCCTTTCTGGCGCAGGTGGAAGGCTCAGTTTGGATGTGGAGGGTGTGTTTGAGCAACAGAACTTGTCAGAGCTGCTCCATAGGTGTCCAAAGTAAATTGGATAGTTTATGAAATTGGGCCCCGGTGGGCTTGTGCTGATGTGGGAGGCCTAGAGTAAATTGGGTTGGGCTTTTGGGTGTTGGGCCTGTCAATGGGTAAAAGACCCATTTGATTTCTTCTATTTTTCTCTTTCCAGCCCATGCCTTCTTCCTTCTTCAGTTTTTTTTTCCTCGTTCCGGCCCGTGCCTTCTCTTCTCCTCCTCCTTTTCTTTTCCATTTGTTTCTTCTCCTTTCTGAACACAGAGAGGGAGAGAGAGCTTTAGATTGATTCGAGGGAGAGGCACTGGAGCCCATGGAGGATCGATCAAGATGTGGAAGCGACACTATGATGCACGAAAATCGGAGCAAAGAGATGCGCTATTAGAGTTTTTATTTAGGAATTCTAAGATAATATTATTCTTCTCCAATTGGAGGTGTATAAAGTGTTACAGACCGTATTAGACAAGGAGAAAGATTCCTCCCATAAATACAATTAATTACAAATCAGCAAACTAACTAAATACAGATCACTGACATTCCCCCTCAAGTTGGAGCATAGTTGTCAATCATGCCCAACTTGTCAATCGAGCTGTTGAATACTCGTCTTGAAACAGCTTTAGTAAGAACATCTGCAAGTTGGTCTTCAGATGGGACAACATGAAACTGAATAATCTTTCGATCCAACTTCTCCTTGATGAAATGCCGATCAACTTCCACGTGTTTAGTTCGGTCATGTTGCACCTGATTATGGGCAATCTCAATAGCAGCGGTGTTATCACAATGCAAGTACATGGGCTTCTGAAACTTGAAACCTAAATCCTTCATAACATTTTTAATCCACAAAAGTTCACACACACCATGAGCCATTCCTCGGAACTCCGCTTCTGCACTTGATCTAGCTACAACTTTCTGTTTCTTGCTTCGCCATGTAACTAAGTTACCTCCCACAAATGTGAAGTATCCAGAAGTGGACCTTCGATCAGTCTGATCTCCTGCCCAATGATTTGCACTTATTTGTAGCGCAAATTACATTCCTAATTATGAGAGTTAAGTGACGAATCATCAAAGTATGGGGTAAGAATAGTTTATGAAAGGGGTTGTCGTTCCTTCGAGGATCGATGGGCTCCTCAATTTCCAAGTAGTACGTATGGTTGATTACTCTAACTATGATGGAAAGATGAGAAATGGAAAGAGTGAATGAATGTGTGTATGTGACAATGAGTGATGTAGTGGTGCAAAGTTTGGTTTTGGGAGAAGCAATGGTGAAATGCAAGCAAACAAACAAACAATTAAAGTAAATGCAAGCAATAAAGGTAAATGTGTGTGCACAATAAGGAAAATGTTGGGGTTTTCGGGTTAGCCTAAGTCCAAATATGATGCTTAATGAACCAATTTAGTAATCATGCTTGTGCAATGGATGAATCAAGTTTCGTATCTTAGCCATGTTATGGGTCTAAGACCATCTTTTCTTATGTATTCATAGTGCCATGTTATGGGTCACTAGAACTGTCCCAATGTGGCTTGGGAGGCTAAGAGCACAAAGACTTAGAAGCTCAAACAAGGGGTCCTCATCACATCTACTATCAATTGCCTAGAGAGAGTTAGGAGTCACCCCAACAAACTCAATCGAAATAGGTTATACACATGCTCAAAGAGGTGACAAAGTTCCCTAAACATGCATTCAACACAAATTGAATTGGGTAATAGACATATTCATTCATCACAAAGCATCCATACATAATTAGTTCATCATTACATCACAATGGACTAGGGCACACAACCCTAGTCCCCAACAAGTTAACCACTCACTATCCATCAAGGTATGCATCATCACAAAACAATAGCAAGCTAAAATCATGAATACAAGAGAGAGAAGGGGTGAGAAATGCTCAATCAATGGGGTATCCTTCTTCTTCTTGGGTGTAGATGACGTCCCTGATGTCTGGTAAGGACCCAAGCTGCCCAAATGGTGGTAGAAGTGGCGTAGGCGGCAGAGATGAACTGAAGCGACGGGTTCCGTCGACTGTCGACCGTTCGACAAATAGGCGTCGACCGGTCGATGGTCGTGCAGACGCTAAAGTGAGAAGGGGAAATGGAGAGAAGGAAAGAGAAAGGGAAATGAGGTCGATTTGGGTCTGATTGGGAAGACTAAAGATGACCTAAAGAGGCTAAAACTAAACTATATATAGGCAGGGGAATGAGAGAATGAAAGGGTAGGATTGCTAGGGTTAAATCCAATGGCTAAGGAGAGTAAATGAAGGGCAATGAGGTAAAATCTTATGGAAGACAAAAGGAAGGAATAGACTAGGGGTGACCTCACCAAATCTAACATACTCCATGATGCATTGGAAGCTTCTTGATGAGTCACAAGGTTGACTTTGCCTTGACCTTGACCATTGGAGTTGACCAAGATTGACTTTTGACCAAACTTCCGGAATTCTCTTGCGACTCACTTCCGGGATTCCATGTTGACTCGTTGACGCTCTCAAGTCGGGGTTGACCACGAGTTGACTTTTCGGTCCTCGGGTTTACTTTTCGTCCTTTTGCCGGAAATCCACTAAAAGCTCCAAAACGCGTCTTTTTGCTCCCGATATCCATCCGATGCTCGATTTACCTACAAGTGTGCAAACAAGGATTAGAGACTCACAAATGGCCATTGGACAAGCACAATAATGATGATTAGAGGCCTAATTTGTATGGAAATCACATACAAATCATTAAGCTTACCCGAAGGCATTTTGTTACTATTAATATGCATTTTCATGATTTCAGGTTACTTTTGTGACTTGAGGTAATTCGGCACAAGAAGGTGCATTTTGACTACTTTTGGGCACATTTCCGACAAGAGGACTAGAAGTCAACTATGGCTTCTAGACATCAAAGTTTGCACAAATTTACCTCGGAAGACGTTGCCATTAAAAGCCTTGAGGAATCGAAGAAAGAAATGAAAATGAAGAAATTGCATTTTCGGCTATTTTTCCGGCCAACCACCACCACAAGAGGCGGCAGCACCGTTGGACCACTACCACAGAAGAGGAGACTCCCTGCACCAGCAGCACACAAGTGTAGCACAGCTCACTTGCCCACTCATCCACTTACTTGTCCACTCACCCACAAATCCCTCTACTTCACATTACTTTCCTTTTTCTTTTCTCTCCACTCACCATTGCCATATCTCCCCACTAGGAAACTGATTTATACATATTTTATGTATAAAGGATGCTCCAAATCGCTGAGTTTATGCTTTCCTTATTGCCCAATAATGCCTCATACCCTTGTTTATCTCATTTTGTAGGTTCATATGGGAGAAATGGAACTTGGACAAAAAGGATGCACTTTGGAAGCTTTTGAGGCATTTTCATAGAGAAGCCGAAAGTCAACTGTGACTTTGCAGCTCAAGAATTCAAGATTGAAGCCTTAGAAGTGAAGAGCAACATTATTCCGGAGTTGAGACCAAGAAACCGAAAAGTTAACCGAAGTCAACGGGCCCACATGGTCAACTCTGAGGTCAAACCCGAAGGCAAGGCGTCCCACTCCATTCATGAATCTCCCAAGCAAGCTAGGAAAGCCCCTCTCATTGGTTGAGGTACTTTGGTGGTGATTTGAATTTGAAATTCAAAATGGAGACAAAGCATTTAATGTTTGAGACACATTTTGTCCCCTAGCCTTCCACCCCTAAGTTTTGCCTCCTTATGGTCTCAAATCTGATTTTCATGGCCTCTCACACATTACCATTATATCCTTTATGCCTTTGCATTCTTTCCAATTCCCTTATGGCATTTAGGTACTTTTGATCTATGTTATGGACCTTAGGATCATGCCCTTTAATCATAGCCCTTTATTCCCCTCATATATATTCTTAGAACTCCCCATTTTGTGGATCAACCAACCCTAGACACCACAAGTCCCCAAAATTCTATGAACTTTGCCATCGCCTTCCTCCCATTTGCCTCATTCACTTTTGCATTCGGACACTAAGTGGTCGATCACTGGTCGAAGACCGATCGAACTCACGTATGTTTGTGTTTTCCTCCATTTTTCCACCACTTCCTCCACTCATCTCTCCTTACTTCCTTCACCAAACATCCTCCATACACCCTCTACTACATTCCCAACCACTTTTCCCTTCCATTCTCTCACATCTACTCACCATCTCATGGGTTTCATCAACAACTTCAAGTTCTAGAAGGCTTGGAGCAAGAGGAGGCAAGGAGGAGACTAAGGAGCACAAGGAGAGGGCTTGCATCCACTTGGTAACAGCAAGGACCAGCTGGCCTACCTTCTTGAGCATCTCTTCACCTTATTTTACTCTCTTTTTGTCTTTGAGTTAGATAGATTTGAGAACATGATGTTATTTGTGATGTATTGTGAGTAGTCCTCTAAGATTGGGGGCTAGGGTTGTGTGCCCTAGCCCATTGATGGTGTATTGAGCAAATAATGTTATATATCATGTTGGTTAAAGAATGGATATGCTTGTTGCCTAATTTATTATGTGTTAGATGCATGTCTAGGGATTTGACTAATTCTAAAGCATTTGTTTAATCTACTTTGATTTGAGAGTGTGAGGTTAGTCCCTCCATTCTCTCAAAGCGGACGCCATGAGCGTATTTCGAAAAAAAATAGGGCGTCCGGGCATTAAACCCTAGCCGCCCCTCTTTTTTCCCCAAATCCCTTCGACATTTCTCTCTCTCTCTCAAACCCTAAACCCCAATCCTCTCCTCCTTCACCAAATCCGACCAAAAACCACTTAATTTCTTCCAAATTCAAGTCAAAGTGTGAAGTAGGGAAAGGATTCTCGTTGATTCCTAGGGCTTTTCTTCGCCGATTTCACGTTTTTCATTAAGAGGTGCGATTTCCTTTTTCTCAAATTTCTGAATTTTGTTGGGTTTTGCTTGATTATTGATTGGATTATTTGTATTTTCTAGTTGAATTCACGCTGTGTACTATGATTGTTGCTTCAATTTCGTGAATTTGAACCAATGTTCTTGATTTTCCAGATTTGTTCTTTGAAGGGAATAGTACCCGAAAGCTTGATTTTCGGTTTTTGGTTGTCTATTTGATGGATTGTTTGTGTTTCTTTGTTGTAATCATGTCGGATATTGTGATTATTGCATCAATTTCATGAAATTACATCTTTGTTCATGAATTTCCAGATTTGTTCTTCGAAGGGAATAGTACCCGAAAGCTTGATTTTCGTTTTTTTTGGTTGTTTATTTGATGGATTGTTTGTGTTTCTGTGTTGAATTCACTTCGGGTGTTGAGAATGTTGCCTGGATTTCGTGAAATTGCATGTGGACTTTGATTATCCAAGCAATTGCTTGCTGTGAACAGTGACAGAACGTCCCATTTTCGGATTTTGATGGGACTGTTGAGGGTTTTTGATCATGATTTGTGAACTTGGTGATCTCTTGAGCATATAGATTGTTGCATTGATGTTCTAAAATCGAATTTTCACCTAGATTGTTGAGAATGATCCGAAATTGCATATTTGGTGAATTGGCCTAATAGAGTTTTCGATGCATGAACTTTGAGATACCTTTGCTGTTATGCTACTAATGTTTGAATTAGCGAAGTAAATGATGCTTGTTTTGTTATTGTGAAATAAGATTGCATCAGAGACTTAAATTTCCAGATTTTCCCTTCGCTGTGAATAGTAACAGAGAGCCTCAATTTCGAATTTTAATGGGACTTTTGATGTATTTCGATGATGTTTTTCATGTTTGTGACCCCTTGAGCATTATGGCTGCTGCTTTAACCATGTGAATCGGAAATGCATCATGATGGAGGATTTTGAACTTGAAATTGTAAAAATTGGTGAACTAACCAATTTGGATGTTTTTGATGCATGAATTTTGGGATCTTTGAGTTATTGTGCTACTGTCGTGTGATTCAATAAGTTCAATGGTTATTGCTTTGCTGTTTTTGAACTAAAATTGCACTATGATTATTGTCATTAAGCTCAAAATTGTGATATCGTGGTGAATTAACCATTGAAGGGTTCAAGGTAAGAATTTTGGAATCACGTTGCTGTCAGGATTAACGGTGTGTGAATTAATGAGCTGTAAGGTTTCTGTTTTAAGCTTTTGGTTTGAGATTTTGCATCATGCTTGGAAATTTTTGGTTTTTGACTTTTGGAATGCATGATGAACTGACCTCTTGGGTTTGTGATTAGTCTTTTCGCTCATTACTGTGCAACTAGATTGTTTTGTGGCCCTTGCTTTGTGAGTTATTGGTTTGTTACACTTTGAGATTTTGTGGAACATTGTGATCTTTTGACAAGCCAAATCTTGAATTTGAGTTTCAAAGTGTATTGGTGAATTGTTGCAGCAAGCTTGTGTATTGTTGTGTTGTATAGCTGTGATTGATTGTTGCTTGATGTTTTGAGTGCAGGTACCATCACCGCCCCTATCTCATCATGCCTCGAGCAAAGCGCACCGGAGATGCTTCTTCTTCCACTCCACCTCCAACGAAGAAGACCAAGGAGAACCAGAGTGCTCTCACTAGGGAGATTTTTTCTGAGCGGAACTTTGATTTGACCCCTGCAGCTAACATTAGACGCTCTCCTGCCTTGGATCTCCTTAGTGAGTGTATAGTCTCCCAGTCCCTCAGAAACCTGGCATGCTGCAATGAAGAGTACAATGAAACCTTGGTGAGGGAGTTCTATCATAGGTTTCGGGGGGGGGGGGGGGGGGGGTAGAAAACCATGTGAGGGAGGTGAAGTTCAAGGTGAGGGGGAAGACGATCACCTTGGACCGTGAGCTTATTGAGGCGGTTCTTGAGCTGCCTCATGTGTCAGATGTTGATGAGGTTTCTTACTTTGCAGCCATTGGTCCCATTTCCACTTCAGCCCTTCATGATACCACGTACACTGACCCTAGAGCTGTAGTAACCCAGGGCTCCTCTTGTATAAAGGGGAGTCTCATGACGGAGGCATATCGAGCCTTGTGGTTGTTTGTTCGGTACAACCTCATCCCCTACCTCTCAGAAGGCCGAGGTACCCATCGAGAGCTGCAAGCTCTTGGTTCAGATGAGGACTGGAGAGAGGCCCATTCCTTACGCCCGTCTCATCCTGAGTGCCATCATAGGGAGTGCGGGGAGGACGTTCCTATTTTTCCCCTGTGTTATCACTAGGATATGCCGCCACCTTGGGGTCCGTGAGGATACTCGAGATTTGTTCATTAGGGACATAGGGATCCTAGATGAGCGTATTTTTGCTCGTAGTGTCACACAGGTTAGGAGGACCCAGCCACCACCACCCCCACAGCCACAGCCAGACCCACAGCCACATCCCTCTGTTCCATTTGGAGAAGATGCCCCTGGTTCTTCCCAGTCCTTACCCTTTGATCATAGCCTTGTGGACCCGCATACACATGCTATGATTCAGTATTACCACGGGCTCACTATGGGTCGATTTGATGCTATGGAGAGCCGACTGGGAGGCAGACTAGACACTATGGAGGAGCTGATTCGACAGATTGCAGACATGATGCCCCGAGATGATCAGGGAGGAGCAGAGCAGACGGAGGATGTTGATGAGGGGCCAGGCGATGCTAGTTGATGTTTATTTATGTATTTTGACTGATTAGCATATTTCAGTTGGATTTGTTTGAGTTCGATTATTGCATGTTTGGGTTTTTTCTCCTTGTTAGTGGTTGACCAGTTTATTATAGTACGTTTTAGCCAATGGTTCGATTTTGATAATGCACTCTTGTGGTATTACTTGGCTAAAGATTTATTGTGATTGTGTGTTGTATGTTTGTATTTTGTGTTGATTGTTTGTTGTGTTTCTCATCCATTGAAATTGTCGAATTCATTTTGAACATTGGGGACAATGTTCATTTTAAGTGTGGGGGTGAGGAAAGAGAGAAAATAGAGAGGAAAATGAGCCACAAATTCAAAAATTTCGATTTTTGGGAAGTTAGAGTCGATGAATCCGTCCGGACGCCCTGACCTACGTCCGGACGACGGTACCTCATTTGTGAAATTTGGCTTCTTGGTTTGCATTTTGTGTTTCTGATTTTCAATTAGGTTTGTTATTGTTTGTTCATTAAAAAAAAAAAAATCACTGTTTATAATTATTGTAGTGATAACTGTTTAGAGTTACTGTTTACTGTTGGGCTTGTGTATTGGTATTGGGCCTTAGGCCCATTTCAGTGTCAGTTAGAGTTTTGGGCCTTGCTGTTAGTGTTAGGCCCATTAGTATGTTGGCCCATCAATAAGGGTCGTAGTCTACGCGGCCCTGCCCACTCTAAAGCCCAGACCATACTGATGGTCCAAGTCCATTTAGAGTGTCGGCAAGAGTCCACGCGTGTCACACGTGGTTGGACTGTTTACTTTACGACTTCTGCGTAAAGTTGTGAATAAAATAAGGAGAAAAATTTTGATTGGGCCGTGCAGCGACTTTTGGGTCGGCTGATTAGTTAATAATATCCGCACGCGTGTCCACTGTGCCCTTTGCGACTTTCGTCGCTCGATCCGCAATTTGCGGATCTCTGTCCTTGACTTTTGACACGCGTCCGTTTTGTGTCCGTTGCTTGCCCTTCGTGTCTGTCTGAGTGTAATGAGTTGAGTCATTTTCGAAAGTTTTCCCTTAGTGCGTCTCTCTCTCATCTCTCAGTTTCTCCGATTTTCTCTCAAGTGTTCTTGAGTGCTTCGTGTGTTCTTCAGTTTTTCCCAGAAAATACTCCTAAACCCAGAAAGTCGATCTCCCTCCCAACCCAGAAATGGCCAAGAGAGTGAATTCATTTAGTGATTTGTTTCAGGCAGGTCCTTCAGGGAGTCAAATCTTTGAAGGTCTGGATGAAATGATTCCACCGAGCATGCTCAATAGCGCTGATGCTAGCATGCCGACCGAGCCACAACCGCAACCACTACCCCAAGCACCAATCTTGGTTGCTGATTCACCTGCCGAGCCGGAAGCTGCTCCTGTCTATAGGAGACTCCCGAGGACAAAATACACCAAGGCTCAGAGAGAAGCATTGCAGGCTTTCTTTACGGTGTACTCTCACCCCACCAAGCCACAAAGAGAAAGATTTGGTCCAAAAATCGGGCTAGAGGAAGACCAGGTCTATTATTGGGGGACGAGAAATAGGAAGAAGTTCGGTATCAAGTCATCTGAGCAGCGTATTGCCGAGCTAGAGAGAAGAAACGACAAGCTGGAGAGCAAAAACGAGGAGCTTCAACTGCAAAATCAACGACTCGTCGATGCTCTCCACAGCGGCATATGTCCCAATTGCGGAGGTCCTGTTCCGCACTCAGATGTGCCACGGCGAAGGCTCGAAGTTGTCCCTCCACAACAAGAGCCTCTTCTAGACTTGTCCGACGATTCGATCGACTTGGACCACTTGAGACGAGATGTGCGGAGCCTCATGCCTACACTTGTCGAGCGGCCATCCGTACCGGTGCCATATACTATTCCGGGATCTGCTCATGATTTTGTCGGAATCCACACCGACTTGATCTCGGATATGGCCCGTAAGGCCAAACACGAGCTCTTGCTCATGGCCACTGCCGGTTTTCCTTTGTGGATCTGTTCGCCGACTCCCGACACTTCTATTCATCCCGAAACTCTTAATCGTGCCGAATACTTGCAGGTGTTTCAACGAGGTGAGCCTGCACCGTACTTCAAGATGGAATCCTCGAGACACTCGGCAACCATTCACCTTCTTCCGACTACCATTGTTGAAATTTTAATGGATGTTGGTCGATGGTTGCCCGTCTTCTGTAGCATGGTCACAAACGCCCAGACGTTGGAGATCTTACCCCCCAACAACATAGAAGGCTACAAGGAGCAAAAACAAGTGATGTCGGCCGAGTTTCTGGTGCCATCTCACATCGTTTCGACTCGTGAAACCCAGTTTGTTAGGTACTCTCACCAACAACTGGATGGAAGTTGGGTCGTTGTGGATGTCTCAGTGGATGAACTGCGTTCAATTCCAAAGCCCTCAGTGAGATCTATTTGTCGAAAACGTCCTTCCGGATACCTGATTCGTGATTTGCAGAATGGATCCTCCCTTGTCACTTGGGTAGAGCACGTGGATGTGCGCGAGAAAGAGATGAAAGCCATTTTCGAACCTTTTGTTCATTCAGGGTTCGCTTTTGGTGCGAAGCGTTGGATCTCAACACTTCAAAGGCAAGCTGAGCGCTATATGTGCACCACAGGGATCCACACAACACCTAGTGACTCTATCATTTCGCCTGAAGGGAGAAGAGGCCTTGCAGAAATGGCAAACCAGATGGCGATCTGTTTCTTTAACGATATCAGCAATTCCACATACCATCACTGGACATGTTCGAACCGGACAAGAGATACTCGAATGGAGGTCAGGACCAACAAGAGAAGGGGAGATCCGAGCAAGCCCCCTGGAGTCAATCGTACTGCAGGTTGTTCTGTTGTACATCTATCCCATCACACCAGAATCTTTGAGTTCCTCAAAGACGTGCAGACAAGACCGCAATGGGATAGTATGTCGATGGACAGCTCGGTACGTGTGCTAGCAAACTTCACCATCGGTCTGGACCCGCGCAATCAGATTTCAGTATTGGCCATCGATAATCACAACGACTTCCTCATTCTCCAAGAGTGTTGCACCGATGCAACGGGGTCGTCTGTAATTTATGCGCCGATCAACCATTCCATTCTCCAGTGTTTGCTATGTGGAGCTGACCCGGGGCCATTTCCATTGATGCCATCAGGCTTCTCCATTCTGCCTAATATATCCGGATGCATTCTTGATGGAACACTACTTACTATAGTGTTTCAGATCTCAGTGAGGGCTACATCAGCCAAATCTGTCGTGGAGTCGGCAACTAACCTTGTCCAGGACACGCTCAAACGGATCAGTGCCGCAGTTAACTAAGGAGCAAACGTTGGATGCAAGGCCCTGCTATGCCTTGTTTGTGACTGCTGGTGACTTGTTTTGGGAGGAACTTCACACGCTTCAAAGGGGAGTATTTCTGTTTGTTTTACCATTTATTTAACTGTTGTGTGTTGTTGTGTGTTTATTTCTATTTGTTTGTGTTTCAATTCAATAACCCTGCTTGGATTCTTCGGAAGGTTTCACGTTCCTTGTTCAAAAAAAAAAAAAAAAAACCTTTTTAATTACTTAGTGATTTCTGTTTTCTACTGTGACAATATATCGACTATATCATACTCACTCCCTTGGTAGCGTTGAACCTACCATTGCACTAAGTGAGTCACTGTGGTCACGTATTGTTACCTTAATAAAAATAAATTGAATTGAGAAAAATGTGTGGCTCTGTTTTGTGTCTGTGTTGTACTCTTTGTTCTTTCCAATCCCAGTGATGATTTGAGTTTATTTTATTGTGATTGTGAGAATATTGATTATATGCTAAGGCTTTTAGTGATTTGCTTTGGATTTAATCTGCACAATTTATGACTGCTCGAAATTTCATGTACACCATGCCTTTGTTAATTAATCAATTGCAATCTGAGAAGCATAGCTAGACTGTGTATTGACACGCATATCCAGAAACTGTGAGGATTTGAGCCTATTGAATATTCATATGTATGCATCTTTCATACATTTTTCCTTCTGGTGTGCACAATTCATGAGTTTTGAACCTAGAACTTGCTTAATATCTCTCGAAACATTTTGTCATGCATGATACATCTTGGAAATGATTAAGGCAGTAGGAATCCACCATGGCCAAATGAGCATTTGTCCTTGAACTGTGAATATCATTAGTTTGCCCTGTTTCAGCCTTTCTGTTAGCCTTTCGTTTCTTTCCACCACAAATGTCTTTCCCTAAACTTAAACACTATCCTTCCCTTTCCAAGCAATTTGGTAAGTGATTTGAGATTATTGCTGATGTTTAAAAAATGTGAGTTTAGGAGTTTTGACAAAAGAATAAGTGTGGGGGAGTAGTATGTTGTAGTTATTGTTTATTTTTCAAGGAAGAAAGTAAAAAAAAAAAAAACAAAAAAAAAAAAATGAATGAAAAAAAGAGTAGAGAATGAAAAAAAAAATGAATAAGAAAAGTTGTCATAAAAAAAAAGAGAGAAGAAAGAAAAGAAAAGGAAAAAGTGTTTTTAGCTGTTTTGTTTTCAATAAATGTTTTCGGGGGAAGTAGTTTGTTGAAGTGAGTCTAATAAGCATCTTAGAGTTCTTAAATTGTAAAATCTCGACAAGTGCATTACTTGCTAAGTTGCTTGGAATTTGTGATATCCATTCCACTTCATTCCTGTAACCCCTCACCCTTAGCCCCATTTCAACCAATAAAAGTCCTTCTGATCCAAGATTTTTGTGCATGATTTGTAGAGATGAGATTGACTAGCAAGCTTATGGGAACATTTCTTATGTAATTGTTTTGAGAGTAAACAGTTTAGCCCTAAACACTCAAGCGGAAATATTTAGTGATCATTGCGAGTTTTTGCGGTTAATCATATTTGGTTATGCCTATCAGATTGTTTGAGATTGATTGTACTTAAGGTTTCCACACACTTCACCCGAGCATGAATGAGATGTGCATGTTAAACACTTAGCAAATTCTTTAACCCTCGGTATATAATTTTTATTCTCCTGATTATAATTCATCTGAACTCGCTGAGGGTTATGGTTAGAAAGGATTGTTATTCTGTGTTCACCCATTATGTAAGTTTTTCTTCTACTTTATATTGTTTGTTTGCTTGAGGACAAGCAAAGTTTAAGTGTGGGGGTGTGATTAGCGTGTATTTTACGTGTTAAGTATACTCCTAATTACTTGGATTATATTATTCCGAGAGTTTATTGTTATGTTTAACGTGTGTTTTTTATGTTAATAGGGTGAATAAATGTGTAGCAGTTATCTACACTCGAACGTTGCATTATGGAAGTTCTTATTGCAAATTCCGAACTCCGGCGACTTTCCGATGCACCACCACCACCATTGGCGGCACAACCACCGGACCACCACCACCCCAGGGGTGGTGCACTTCAAGCACCAGCTGTCTATATGGTGCAGCCATCACCATCTTATCATGCAAAAAGGGTGACTAGGAAGAGATTTTGGATTTGTCCCCTTATCCTTGACTTTGGAGGAGGGGGGATGAGTCATGGGAGCTGACAAGGCAAGAAAGGAGGCAGAGGATAGGGAGGAGGGCAGCCAGGAAGAAAGGGGACGCAACCCCCAAGAAAAATTGCAAGAATTCTCTCAACCAAGCCTCCCAAAAAACTGCCCAGACGTCCAATCCGTCCGGACACCGAGAGGTGACGCCCGGACGCCAGTGTCGGCTGCCCGAGTTGTTCTTCAATTTACACCATTTTCCACCATCCAAATCACCTGGAGTCCTTCACGAAAGTTGTTCCTAAGACATTAATCTGTTTAGGAGACCAACTTTCATCACCATTCCATCTCATCCATTGCACATTTCCTCTGGAGACATCAAGAAGTACCAAGGAGCAAACCTTGGGAGATTTGGAAGCTAAAAGGAGTGAAGAGGAGGGAGCTAGCATCATACTTGAGACATCAAGAGCTGCTGGATTTCGTCACTGAGAATTTCTCAACTCTCTCTTTACTTTTATTTATCATTTCCATATGTTCAGATTTGTATTCATGATGTATACTTCAAGTATGTGTGAGTAGTTCTTAAGGTTGGGGGCTAGGGTTGTGTGCTCTAGCCCATGATGATGTTTGATGATTATTCTTGAACATATTCTGCTCATTGATTCAGTTTGTGGATTTGTTCCTTGCTGGAATACAATTATGTTAGATGCTTGTTTAGGAATTGATAGTTCTTGAGCATGTGTTAGGCTTAATTGGTTAAGAGTTTTTGCTATCAACTTATTCTCTTAAGTATTTGGCATTGAGCATGATGAGATTGAATGAAATGTTTACCTTGTTTGAATCCTGATTCTTGGCACCCTATGCCTATTTAGTTACTTGGGGACCTTTAACGAGGCTTAGGTAATTGGATTAGGAAGTCTTTGATGTCCATAATACGGCTCAAAGTAGTCTTTTAAGAATCATTCCTAGAACCTTAAGATGGTAAAGGGAAGGGGGTTTGATCCTTGGCTAGATCAATGTGCATGTTCCTGAATGTTGTTATTCATCAGATTGGGTTGGAGTTGACCCGAAACCCCAATTGTTTTCCAATTTAAATCAATCAAAATTCATATCTTTGTTGAGCTTGACACCCTCAACACTTCAATCATTTCACTGTTTTTACTTATGTTTTTGCTTGTTTAGTTGTGTTCCTTGATGAGTTTGGTTGATCTTTGTCACTCAAGAGTGACACCACTTGAAAACACTACACTCACACACTGCATATAATCCATTTCACAGTACATATGCCATCTCTAGTCTCACCATATTCGTGCTAAAATTCACTTAGTTCCATGCATCACCTATAGGGATTTTGGGCCTTCCAATCCCTTGGGTACGACATTCCCCGGTCTTAATCTATACATCCACACATTTTTGACAAGCATATAGGCACGTTTTTATAAGCTAGACTATACAACACGTCAACATGCTCATCACATCCATTGCCCATTGTCTAGAGAGAATAAGGTTATCAAGCCCACAATCTCTACCAAAATAGATTAAACACATGCTTTTAGAAGTGATAAAGTTCCTAGACATGCATCTAACACATAACAAAAGTGGACAATAAATATACCTATATCAAAATCTCAAGCATAGATATATAAGATCAATCAAACCATCTTCATTGGGCTAGGGCACACAACCCTAGCCCCCAATCTTGGTAAACTACTCACTACACATCTCAAAGTACATCATAGTTTGAATCTTAATAAGCCTAGAGACAAGTAAAGAGTAAGTAAAGGTAGAGAGGCGCTCAAGAGTGGAGGCCAGCTGCCCCTTGCTATCACCAAGTGATGGTAGACCTCTCTTTTAGCTCCTCAATGTCCTCCTTGCTTCCTCAAGCCCCAAACCTCCAAGAACTTGATGTAGTGGGTGGAACCTTTGAAATGATGAGTATATGTGAGTGGATGGTATGGAAAAGTGTTTAGATATGAAGTGGAGGGTGTGTAGAGGATATTTGATGAAGGAAGTGAGGTGAAAAAAGTGGAGGAAGTGGTGGAAAATGGAGGAAATGCCACAAATAGCAGCTTCGGCGACCGGTCGTCCAGGACTGGAACAAGGGAAAATGGGAAAATGGGAAAATGGATCGAAGGAAAGGTAAAATGGAAACTAGGGAGGATTTTGGGGATTTGTGGTGTCTAGGGTTGGTGAATACTGAAAATGGGAAGGTTTAAGAATATATATGTGGGGATAAATGGCTAGGATGAAAGGGGAATGATCCTAGGGTCCAAAGTATAGATCTAACCCACATGAAAGTACCTAGATGCCATTGGGGTAGTTAGGAAAGTGTATAGGCATTAAGGGCAAAGTGGTAATGTGTATAGCATATGCAAATCTGATTTGGGACCATTTGGACACAAAAGGTGAAGGGAAAAGGCTATGGGACAAAGTATGGCATAAACATTAAATGTTTTGTCCCATTTTTTGAATTTGAATCTCTACTCACCACCAATATACCTCAACCAATCAATGAGCTCTCCTAGTGGATGTGGGAAAGTCTTGCATGAGTCTTTGTGTGATGCCTTCGGGGTTGACCTCAGGGTTGACTATGTGGGCCCGGTTGACTTTTCGGGCTGAAAGTTGACTTTTCGGTTTCTTGGTCTCAACTCCGGGATATCATTGTCCTTCACTTCTAAGGCATCAATCTTGGAATCTTGAGCTCCAGAGTCACGGTTGACTTTTTGGTTGCTCTACGAAAACGCCTATAAAAGCTTCCAAAGTGCATCCTTTTCTTCAAGTTCCATTTCTCCCGATACGAACCTATAAAAAGAGATAAACAAGGGTAAGTGACATTATTAGGTACTAAGGAAAGCATAAAACAAGTAATTAAGAATGCTTTTTATACATAAAATATGTATAAATCAAGTTCGAATGATCATGGGAGTAGGTGACGACTTAACGTCATGATGGCACAATACCGTGTCTTCCCAAGTTCCTTCATCTCGAATTCCTTCTTCAGGAGCAGTTTTAATCAACTCTTTCAAGGTTCCTATGAGATTCATATCATATACATAGACTGCGACAATAACATATCCTGAAGCGGGCTTCTTAATAAACACGCAAGGGCATAGTTCGTTGTTCATATATCCCAAGCCAATCAAGTATTCACTTAAACGGTTATACCACATCCCTGCGGATTATTTTAATCCATATAATGAACGTCTCAGTTTAATCGAGAGCGAGATCCGGGGTCTGGAACTACTTGATTTGGGCAACTTACGTCTTTCAGGGACTTTCATATATATCTCTGTGTTTAGATCCCCATAGAGATCGATCAACTATGACCACATCCATGAGCTGCATATTCAGTTTTTCAGAAACTACTAAACTGATTAAGTAGTGGAAGGTTATAACATCCATTACGAGAGAATAAGTCTCATCGTAGTCAATTCCAGGGGGTTGAGAGAAGTCTTCCGCTACTCAGCGAGAATAGTCTTATAACACCCAAAATTGCACCTCTTCAATTTAAGCACGTTACAGTGCCGCGAACCTTTAGGACATAAGTCAGATTAACCAACTTACATTCTAAAGAGTCGCAAGGCAATTTGTGAACAAAATTTAATAACGCGTAGTGTAAACGTATGAAATTATTTTGAGGTGTGAATAATAAAATTCATAATTCAAATCATCCATCCAAAATTCAATTTAGTAAACAAGTCAAAGACGTATCAACTTTAATAAAATAACGACTCAATAAGGAACCAAGGATTAAGAGAGAATTAAATAGTTAGAAACATGACACGTCACCAAATAAATAACACCATTGCACACCCAGCTCCATCCATCATTGTCCCATTTCCAGTGCACAGTACCTACAACCACAACTGTTGTAGGGGTGATCTTTCTTCCTCGCTTGCCCAATAGGGCTCAACCCCAGCTAGGTTTAAAAACAAATATACAAAATGTATATATACGGGTGCCGGCAAGCAAGTGAAAACTATATACATATAGATAAAAACTGCACAATCGCTAATATAACTTGGGCCCAGAAAACAAACCTGATGACCGATCACTATGCCAACTACATCCTTACTAAAATCCATGTCATAAAACGGCAAGGACTAGTGAGAGTGTCCATTTATGCCATACCGCCTAGATCTAGTGCCACATCCCAAAGGATGTCAGAAACTATTCCGTTCGTACAGCCCCTCTGGAGGTTTAGGGGATCGAAACCCAAGGTAGTCACAATGCTCCACTCACTCTTAGGTTATCAAACAGTAACTCATATATAATAAAAAATAAGCATGGCGTGGTAAAATCATAATAAATTTATATCTCCACTAAAACCATGCATCTTTTCACACAACAATATTTATTGCTAATACATGCACAAAAATCATTAATTGAGGCAAAGTCTAGAGTCCCCTACCTGGAATTTGAAGCTTTAGCTCCATTCAATATTTCAAGCTAACACCACCACTGCAACTCGCACATTCCAAACAACTGGAGTCCTAATCCGATAATAACAATATATTCGAGTGTTATTACAATATTTATATTTCACAACACTCATTGAACATAATCAAATCCATAATCCACTTCTTTTCTGAAACATTACTTGACAACTAAAACTTACCCTTTGTAGTTTCAATTCAAAACGCAAAAGCTTGATAAAAGTTCAAGCCATTCTCTATGTTCAGAACCACCACCCAAGGTGTTGCAACCTCAATTTCTCACTTTAGCCTCTCTGACTGCTTCAACAGCAAAGTCCCTATTTTGGGATATTCAACAATAGGGATCAAACCCTCTCTACACTTCCTTTCGATTATTCAAGACCTGTTTTAAACACAACCATTAACCGTACATCATTTCTAATCTCAAAGAGTTTACCTTTTCTGAGAATTATCGGCAATTATGAAGTTCAACACTTTATTTCAATTTGGGTTCAAATTCCACGAAGTCAAATGTTCAACTAGTTTGAATCTGGTCCGAGCTCTGAACAATTCTCCCTGCTGCAACCAGACCAACCAAGATGCTACAGATAGCAGCCATGTCGCTTTCAACAACAAGCCAAGTTTTACTCCCAACTTCATCAATTTTGTCATTTTAACATAACCAAGTATCACTAAGTATTCAAAGACTCAAACCAAGATTGGAATTGAACCAAGGAAGGCCAAAAACCAAATTCACTAGCGTATATAGTGAGTACGCACAGTGGCCAACATCCCAAAATACCAACTTTCTAAACTTCAACCAAAACCCAAATTTAAACATTGGAACATGTAGAACTTGCCGAGAAGATAAAGATTGATACCTCACTTCAAGGAATCCGTCGCCGGAGTAGCCGGCAAAACATCAAAATCCGTCGGAAATACCAGAGCTTTCCCTCTTCAATTCTCCCTCTACAGGCGTCGATTTGTTGAGATGAAACCACAGACGAACTCGCCTCACTAGGCGAAGCTACTGCCACCGGTTTTGACCGCTATAGTTGCCGAAATTGGAAAACTCGATCGGCGTTGTCAGAGCTTCTTCCCGTCGTTTCTCTCTGTTTTGGCATCTGTTGAATTAGCTCCAACCACCATTTGACTCGCCGTGTTGAGGCGAACACAAAGGGACCGGTCCAGCACCGTGAAATGGTCAAACGAAGGAGGTGATTATCGGAGCTGATGGTGAGGGAGGAGGTGTCATGCGTGAGGTCTGGTTCCTTCCAGAATGACCCAAGCAGCCAAGCTTACATATATTTGAAACCAATGGTCCAGATCAGACAGTGCTGACATCAACTGCTGAGATCAAATCATCTTTAATTTTTTTTTCTTTAATTTCCAAACTTCCAAACTTCAAAAGAAATAGTGACTCAACGATAATTACGGGGTGAATGTGAGTATCGCCGTCAAAGTGTAGTGGATGGTAAATTGTGACCAGGGGTTGTCGTACCCAAGGGATGGGAAGGCCCAAGATCCTTACTTGGTGAACAAATGCAAACAAGGTATACAATGCACTAGAAGTGGTGTGATTAGAGATGGATTATTTACTTAGATGTGGAGTATGTGCAACATGCAAGTGTAGTGTTCAAAGTGTGTCACTCTTGAGTGACTTGTAACCAGAATAGTGACCAAATGTGGCAAGGACAGTAGCTAAGTAACCAATCTAATCTAGATGAATATTATGGTAACAAGAACACAAGTGTTTGTGTTGATAGCTTTGTGTGTTGTTGAGGTGACAAGCCCAACAAATGTATGCTTTGTGTGATCAAATGGATGGAAACGATTGGGGTTTCGGGTTCACTCTACCCCAATCAAATGTATGACAACTCTCAAGAACATGCAATAATGAATTCACTAAGGATCAAACCCCTATCCTAGCCATGTTATGGTTCTAGGATTAATTCTTCTAGGCCTATTTTGTGCCTTATTAGGGTCACAAATACTCCTAGTCTATTCATCCAAGCCTTGTTAGGGTCTCAAACAAACTTCCTAGGCATAGAGATTCAAGAATCAAGATTCAAACAAACTCAGTCCATTGACATAAACTCATCATTCTCATTGCAAACACATAGGATAAAATGTAATTAACATAGAATCCTAACATTAAGTTAAGTTGAACACATGCTTGAGAACTAATTAGATTCATAAACATGCATCAAACAAAACCGCATTTAACCAATGAACATATCCAGAAACGAATTCATCATGCATACTCAAGAGAAATCATCAAAACATCATCATGGGCTAGAGCACACAACCCTAGCCCCCAATCTAATGAACTACTCACAACTCATTGTCAAATACATCATTAATCTCAAAGATGAAAACATAAACATAAAACTAAAGAAAGAAAGAGTTAAGAATTGCTCAAGGGTCGTAGCCAGCAGCTCCTTGGTGACTCCAAAGATATATGCAGGCCTCCTCTTCGTTGTTCTCTCCTCCTTCAAGCTCTAGCAAGTCTAGCTTCCGATTCCTTGCTCCTCTTGATGGATGGCAACTTGTGGTGAAGGTAGATCGATGGAATGGTGGTGGAAAGTGTATGGTTGTAGTGTATGGGGTGTGTGGGAGATATTTCGTGAAGGGGTGGAAGTGAGATGGGTGGTGGAAAGTGGTGAAAATGGAAGAACAAACCCGGGCAGAAGCTTGGGCGTCCGGGTGGATGGTATCGGCGTCCGGGCGCCTTACACGTCTGCTTTGGTTTCAGGAAGCTTTGCCGAGAGAAAATGGCTTTGCTCCCCTAGGGTTTCTTCCTAAACGTCTCTCACAGAATGGGAATGGCTTGGGAGAGTCTGGTCAGCCTCCAAGGTTGCACTAGGGATTCCTAGTGGGATGACATGAAATGGATGAGTGGAGAGAAAAGAAAGGGAAAAGAAAGGTGAAGTGGAGGGAATAATGGTGAGTGGACATGTGAGAGGGTTTGTGGGTGGCTGAATGGATGTGTGACCTGTGTCACACATGTGCATGGATGGTGTAGGAGAGTCTCTCCTTCTGTGGTGGTGCTCCGGTGGTGGTCCGGCGGTGCTGCCGCTTCTTGTGGTGGTGGTTGGTCGGAAAAATCGCCGGAAATGCAATTTCTTCATTTTCCTTCCTTTCTTCGATTCTTCAAGGCCTTCAATGGCAATGTCTTCCGAAGGTGAATTCATGAAATCTTCAATGTCTAGAAGCCACGGTTGACTCCTTGTCCTCTTCTCGGAAGTGTGCCCAAAAGTGGTCAAAATGCACCTTCTTGTGCCGAATTACCTCAAGTCACCTAAGTAACCTGAAATCATGAAAACGCATATTAGTAATAACAAAATGCCTTCGGATAAGCTTAACTCTCGTGATTAGGAATACAATTTGCGCTATAAATAAGTGCAAATCAAATAGCTCGGATGTTCGAGAAATTCTCCGAAAATTCATACAAGCCTCTTTATTTCCAAGCCTCTTTAATAATTATCGAGATTACAGATTTAATCCCGATTAACTTCCAAATCAACCCCTTAATTTTTCTGGGTCTCACAAGTCTCACAAGTCTCATTATTCTCATCACGCTTCCTTATGAAAACCCATTTATGACCAGCTGGTTTAACTTTCGGCAGTGTTGGAGCAACTTGTCCAAGCACACTTCGTTTCGCTAAGGAATCCAATTTGACATGGATTATTTCTTTCCTGTTTGGGCCAGTTATCTCTACGCTGGAAAATCATCAACGAAGTAAGGTTCAATTTCATCGCTAGTGTTTGATTTCGGTAGCTACCACGAATACAATTATATCATCGATGATAATCTCATTTCGATTCCATATCGCACATAAGCATGCATTATTGAGATTTACCTATTCTCAGAAATGGGTTCAAATGTTAGAGTGCCCCCAACGTCGTCTCTTCTAGGACGGACCCATAATCTGGATTATCTCGTGAGATAGATCGATTGAGATTACGATATCAAGAGGATTCATTTGTTTGTGCCAAATTTACCGTATTCCAAGGGTAAGAATCCTTCGAACCTAATCGTCCACCTCGCTTCTGGGAGGGACATATGACTAGTTAGCCGCCAATCCGTACATTGTCCATATGGGATGACACGTCCTTGTGGGACGTCGTTGCATCCTTGAGGGATCAATTTGCGTCCTTCTGGAACGTCTAACCTTGCAGGTATGTTTGCAGCAGATATATGTGATCTCGTCACTTTAACTAGATCAGAGAAAAGCGTATGGCATATATAGGCTACACTATGTAGATCTAGAATTCTTCGCACTTCACTTATCATATTGTGTGATTCGGGGATCGAGATGAGACATAAGGGGTACATGCCACATTAATTCACGTCGTTCCTTATCAATGTGCGAATCTCCCCCTGACGACGGAAAGATTGTCTCCTCTAAGTGACAATCCGCAAATGCGGAAAAGATATCGCATGTCAAGGGTTCTTAAAAAGCGTGTAACGGATGAGGATTCATGATCGACAAATATGCTCATCTTTTATATATTGAGGACCCATTTGTACGTTGTGACAGCACAATTGGCATGTAAACTGCACACCCAAATACGCGTAAGTATGAAACATCAGGTTCGTACCTAGTCACCAGCTGTAACACGGAAATAAAGTTATGTAGCAGTGGGCCTCAATGGGACCAATATGTTGCGACCATTTCATATTTGTACCGGGATAGGTCCCGTGCAGGGCCCAAAGTAGCTCACTATCACCGGGAACAGCCTGCCTATGAGCCCCATCACACAGAGATAGTCTGTTGACTCGGTAGGGATCCCCTACCGAGCACATAACCTCAACGACCGCCCCAGCGGCATCCATCGACTCAGTAGGGATCCCCTACCGAGTATACTGCCCCGACGGTAGAGTAGGCCCCAGGCCGCAGTCGAAGCCCTGGCAATACCCCAGCGGTACCGGTAAGACCAGGCCGGGTGTACCGACAACAAGCTCTCCCTCCGGCTGCACATGGACGTCTCCTGACCAGGTACCGAGAGTGGTCAGCACCACCGGTACCGGCACGGCCACCTGGCAAACGTGCTTGTCCACTATCTCGCAGATCGCACTAGGTCGCACGCCCATGCTGCACTAGGCGCCGCCATCCCTCGATGCGCACATCGAGGTAGTGGACCAGAGGATATTCCTCGTGTCAGGGGATGTCCCCCACGCCAGGGAAGCTTGTCTCCGACCTCGTCTCATATATAAGGAGTCCTCGCTCCTTATTAAGGTACGTTCTCTCCGCATCCCAAACACTCTGCTCTTAGACCTACCGGTACTAACTTGAGCGTCGGAGGGCCTTCGGTCGGTACACACCGACCTCCCCTGACCAATATTGTGCTTTCAGGTACAACGGCACGACACTACCGGGCAGTTGGGAAACGGCAGAAACAGTGCGCATTACCAAGGTTCATGCGATCTTTTAAAGAACGCTTCTAGGATACTATTATCGGTGTGAACATAGAAAACCAAATGTTTAATTTCAATCCACAGGGATATGCAATCATCATCAAAAAAACTTCGATGTAAACTCCCCGGCATTATCAAGTCTTCTGCACTTTATAGGACAATCCGAGTGGTGAGCCTTCTTAGGTAAGAGTTTAGCAAAAATAGCGTTTCTTGTGGACAATAAACTTGTGACCATCTTGTCGATGCATCAACCAGTACCATGAAATATTTATATATATGGTCCGCAGGCTGGTTGGATAGGTCCACTATATCACCTTAGATTCTCTCAAGGGAATTTCCTAACTAATTTGCTGGGCTTTACACGAATTGGTTTGAGATTTGTCTTTCCAATAGAGTAAACTTGGCATGGGCTTTTCGTATCAATCACGAAATTCGTTTTTCCAAGAGGATGCCCGTGTGATGCAATTGTAGTTCTAAGCATCGTATTATGACTCGAATGTCCCAGATGGTCATGCCACAGCATATAAGTGCTCTTATCAATCGGCGCCTGGTGGATGATAATGTTATTTTCAATCAAGTGTATTGTGATAACATAGAGACCACTTGAAATACGTCTCAATTTCACCAAGATACGCTTTTGGCCGTATTTAGTGGAGTTCATGTGTAAAGGAAATCCACACCATTTTCATGAGCGGTTTCAACATGATATTCGTTTTCTCGAATGTCCTTAAAACTCAGTAAAGTTCGACATGACCTATGAGAGTATAAAGCCTCATATATGGTTATAGGAATACCATTGGACAACACGAATTGGGCTTTACCAAAGCCTTCAATTAGGGTCGATGGGACTGAAATCGTTGTCACTGAGGTTTAGGTGTAATGTTGATGAAATACTTTTGATCTTTCAAGATACTGTGAGTGGTATTACTATCAGCCAAACAATCAACTTCCCCACAAGTCATGCCTAATAATAGAATAATTTAAAGCCGATCACAATGTCAAAGGAATTTGCTCAAAAGTATTTTAAATTATTTCAAGAAACGTTGAAACATGATTCATAAACAAAACCATAATCCAAAAGAACTGCCAAACCTTGCCTAGGTCTTTCTCTCTATTGTGGTTTGTAATCCTGAATCTTACCTCATTTTTTTAGTAAATGTTCAATGTGTTTTGTTATATTTTCTGTCAAAATAGTGGCATACAGAACTGGTTAGATGTTTGTTTGGAAAAAGTTGTATAATGTAAGCTGCTTAATTGTTTGGATTGGCAGAAAAAAAAAAGTTCTTGATGATTTAACAAAGTGAACAATTATCAAATATCAGCGACCCAGTCCTGCAGTCTAGTACAACAACAATCACAATCATAGCCGCCGCCGCTGTCCATCGCCGATGACCCAATCGGACCCGCTCCGATGAGCTTTCACCAAGCCCAGCCTTCACCACCTGCAAATCAAGCCCAGCTGCGCCGCTCCAAGAAAGAGAGAGAGGGAAAACAACAGAGAAGAAAATAAAAAAAGGAAACAAAGATCTGGGTTTTGTTGCCGACTAAAAAAAATGAGGAGGGGAAGAATAAAGGTGGACGAAAAGAAAACAAGAATGAACATATGAGAGCGAAAACGAAGGAAGAACAAAAGGGGACGAAAAGAAAAACCAAGAATGAATAGAGAAGAGAGAGTTGGCCAGGGGTAATTGTGGAAGTTGAGATAACAAAAGGGAAAAGGGGTGTGGTTTGTAAAAAGTGGGATGTAAATTTCAGCCACTTTTTTCAAAAGTTCACAATACTTATTTTTCTCATATGATATTTCATTTTCAAAACTTTTGATAAAGCATATTTAAATTATCGAAGCATATTACTGTTAAAGTCAAACCAAGAGTTGTATTGATGGTGTGTCCATTGGTATCTGGTAAAGGCCAACTTAGTCACTTGCTCCTTCTCTGTTTATTTTCTTGTTCAAACTCTCTTCCTTCTATTGTTCAAAAAAAAAAAAACTCTCTTCCTTCTCTCTTTCATTCACTGTCTTCTGCTCTCTTCGTCTAGTCTCTACACACTCTTTTGCTCTCTTCGTCTGTTTCTCTTTATTTATTCTCTTCTGCTTCAGCTCTCTTTCTCAAATGGAACACGTTGATTTTTCCTTTCCAGAGGCTGTAAGCTTTGAAACAACAGCTGCTCCCTCTGGAGCACCACTAGAATCCTCTCAACTTCTCAGCAGAAGAACACGATACAAACCAAGCCAAATCCAGAAGCTGGAAGAATACATGGAGATCTGTCCTGTCCCGCTTGTACAACAGAGAAAGGAGCTGGCCTATGCGATAGGGTTGCGGCCTGATCAAGTAACAATGTGGTTCAAAAACCGGCGAAGCCAACTGAGGAAAGTTCAGCAACGGACTGCTCCCTCGGGAGCACCATTTGAATCCTCTCAACCTCCCAGCAGGACACGATTCAAACCAAGCCAAATCCAGAAGCTGGAAGAATACATCCAGATCTGTCCTTTCCCACTTGTCCAGCAGAGAAGGGAGCTGGCCTATGCGATAGGGTTGCGGTCTGATCAAGTAAAATTCTGGTTCCAAAATAAAAGAAGCCAACTGATGAAAGTTCAGCAATGGAGTGCATACTCAAACTTGAGAGATGAAAATTTCAAGCTTCGAGCTGTGGTCGACCTATACAGGGAAGCCCTCAGCACTTGCAAGTGTGGTCCGACTGCACTTGCTTGTCTTGAAGAAGGAAGTCAGAGGATATCTTCAAGCGCCACCAGATAAGTTCGCCAGCCAACGTGGACCCATCTTTGAAGCCGGTGCTTCATCCTCGCATCATACCACCAGCTTTTACTTCAGAACTCATTCCACGATGTAAAAAATATTTGTTTGATTTTTCTCAATTTTCTTTTGTTTTGTGTTGTGTTAAAGCATTGTATTAAGTGTGTTTAAATTATATATGCTAGTATATTTGTTGGAATAGTATGTTAAAAGACTCCTACATAGAGAACTTAATGTTAAATTAAGGTGCATGTCATACATATTCATGTTAAATTGGTCCAAATGTTTTAAAATTCAGTCGAGTTTTAACTCCTGGTCTGCTTCAATTCTTCCTAGAAGTTTTCTTCTGTATTTACCCCTTTGTAGCTTCACCTATGTGATTCTCAGCTTCTTAATTCGTCATCTCATTTGACTTATCTTTCTCTCTCTCTCTCCTGTATCGGAGATCCCTGCTTGTTCGTACACTAATCGAACCGTTCTCCTTCACGATTTCAAATTGAATTTCATACTTTTGCGCTTGTATCCCTCATGCTTTCTTGCTGTAATTAATCCCAATTTCCTTGTTTATTTGCACATTGAATCCCTTCTCCTGCCCGATTCCAAAATTGAAGCTTAAATTCTGAGGTTTGCATCTTGATTTCAGTATTTGTTTCATTCAATTTCAGTTATTTGATTAAGTAGTTTCTTTTTTATTTCATTTGGTCAATCTGATTAAAGTAACATTTGAGTTTCAATTTGATTAGGTCCATTCTAACTGATATTTTTGTTTGGCCAGTGATGATTTAACTATTGTAAAGGGTTAAAACTTGAGACATATAATGCATGATGGAACTCCACTACAAAAAGTGTCTTTAGTGACTATTTTTAGGGACTAAACTTGAGACATATAATGATGGAACTCCACTATAAAAAGTGTCTTTAGTGACTATATTTTTAGGGACTAAACTTGAGACATATAATGCATGATGGAACTCCACTACAAAAAGTGTCTTTAGTGACTATATTTTTAGGGACTAATTTGGTTTGAGTCCCTTTAGTTCCACGCTTGCATTTAATGTGGACTTCAATCAAAGGTGGAGACTCAATTCTGTCCCCAATAAATTATAACTATACTAAAGGAATAGGGAGGCTTATGAACAGTAACTCTCAAGTGGAATGACTGTTTTGCCCTTGCCTCTTCATTCAATTACGTGTGTGCCACTGACTGCTTTTCTTTTGTTCTTTTGTTTCCCCGTCTTCTTCAGCTCTGATTAACCCAAAACCAACCTCCTGCAATACCGGCATCGAGGCACTTCTTCCGTCTCCGTCGCCCACTTCTTTGATTTCAAATTCCATCGTCGCCTTTTTTCTTTTTTTTTTAAGGTTGGGTTTGTCTGCATCTATATTTGAATCTTTTTTTTCAGATTGGGTTTGCACATTGGTTCGACTTTATTTAGGAATCAAAGAACTCAATCTCAACTATATTGGCAAACCCAATCCTCATAGCCACTGGAGAATCCAAAAGGCTAAATAAGAGAATCAAACAGAACCATTTGATGAATAAACAGAGGAAAAGAAGAAGAACAGGGGGAGCGACGGGAAAGAAAGAGAAGAAAAGAAAAAAAGGAGGAAGAAGAGAGAGAGGGAGAAGGAAAAAAAAAACAGAAATTTTATTATTTTAAAGTAATTTGACCAAAATGTCCTTAAAATGTATTATTTATAAACTTTTAACTAAAAAATCGAATAATTAAAATGATAGGCAATGTTTTAACTAATAAGCCAAGCTATTTGATCATGCCAAGGTATAAAAGGTATTTATTATAAAATTTTAATGAAAAAACAACTAAGTGATAAAAGTGATAAAAAATATTTTAGTTGAATAAGTAAATTATTATTTTTAAAAATTCAACGTGTTAAAATCAAGTAAACTTCTACATATTAAACTTTTTTTTTCTCATTGAATTTTTTTTTGTTTAGTTAAGTATACCCTTTGAAAATATGAATTCTATTACTTAAAAATATCATAGTGCATTTTTTTTTAAAAGCTATTTAATTTGAACGTTGAAGTAAGAATTATCGATCTTTACTATAATACGAGTAGGAAAGTAGTTGTAAAATATTTAACCAACTAGATCTATGAGGCTCCATTTTGGCTTGCTAGAATGCTAGCTATTAAGAAGGTCGCTCGATGTTAACAGTGTCAAGAAGATACTCAAAATCAAGAGGGATCTCAACATATAAAGAGAATAAAATGATTTAGTTGTGTTGTTAGTGAACTTTTATGAACTTTCTACACATATTTTCTTTGTAACTTAAACTTGCTAAACAAAGCTTAAAAATATTATTTGCATTTTAAATATAATTTTGGTGCTTTCTAAATTTTTCGTATGTTTAATATTTCAACATATGCTAAACGCTTTTAAAATCCGCAACAACGTGCGGGCGATGTTTGCTAGTTCAATGCTAAAGGAAATGATGTTTTCATTATATAGGGTACTGAAATCAGTCTCCCTTTATTTATATGTATTTTTTCTTATTTTTAATTTAATAACTTTCATCATTTCTTTTTCTTTTTGTCTGCCACTGGGACGGTTGTCGGGTTGTTCGTCTCTTCTCGTATCTTCTCATTTGTTTTGGGACGGTTGTGCCAATGTTACCGTATTTCTTCCTCTAAAAAAATAAATAAATGTTACCGTATTTCTTCCCACCGTATTTTGCCTTGCGTTATATCTCAGAACACATACTCAGACTCTCTCTCTCTCTCTTTGTCTCTCTCTCTCTCTCATCAAATCAGTGTGTATGGATCAACCCTCCCTCAGTCCAACCATAACAATGGTGTGACTCGTCGATGGCTTGCTTCGGTGGTTAGATCCGATACATGGTTTCCGGGTGGGAATGGCTTCAATTCATTTATCAGTAGGGAAAGAGAGTGGCCTATCAGATTCGCACGAAAGGTACCACAAATAGGTTAAAGATTTGAATTTATTTGTTATTTGACTCTTGATTTAGGTTTTAGGCTCTTGCATGCACCCTTCTTGAAGGCGGATCTGAAAGTTGGGTATTTTGTATTTATTTATTTATTTATTTTTTTAGTTCCTTAAGAACGGAATATTTCATATTATAGAAATATGATATTTTGGGGTTTGGTAATTCGTATTTGGGATTAAGAAAGATTTTCCAGATTTATTGGGATGAAGGCTGCTGATGACGAGTGTTTGCCAATCAATGTGAAGGATTGGAGACACTTCCGGAAGATGGGTTCTGAAATAGCACCAATAAGAGATGTATGGGAGGACATAAAGGTATGAAATTGTTACTTATTTTTCTAGCTTTTCAAGTGCCTATTGTTTTAATTTGGTGGGTTTCTTGGTTTTTCCAACTGTCTGAGAATTACAAGCTCCGTAGTCGCTGCAATGGCGACAATTGCAAGACTTTTCCTGCATTCACTACTTAAAGCAATGAATTCAATTTTTGGAATTGTAATGATTCTTTATGGTCTTTGGATGGTTAGAGTTTGGGAGAGGGACATGGCCGCATAGCTCATCCTTTGATCAATATACTAGTGCTCCATGGTAAACACATTAATTTATTTCCTTTGACCAATATACTAGTGCGTAATGTGTGTCAAGTTGTTTTGCTTCTAATCTTACCACTCCCCTATTCAATGCCAATTCGTTTTCATCAATTATATTTTTCCATTTCTTAATTTGTATCGATCCCTTTTTGAAAAGTCCAGAATATTGTTCTCAATAAATATTGGCTCCATTAGCTCCCACTATATATATGTAAACCCAGCCTCTTTCTATTTACACAGAACCATCCACTCCCACTCGTTTTGTAATTCCATTTTTTTCAAACTTCTTTTCTGCATTATTTCTCTCACTCATTCACTCAATCTTCTTCCTAATATCATGGTACTTCTCTCTCTGTCTATGATCATCTTGGTTTTTATGTGTTTGTTTTCTGATTAGCCTTTGGTTATCGGTTTGATTTTCTGCAGACCACTGATATGGGGAATGTCATATATGAAGAGGTCAGCCCAAGTTCTGTATTCGGTTTCGAATTATTTTCATTAATATTGTTTTCTCGGTGTGATTCTAATAATTTTTGTATTGATCGAAGGACTATATCTTAAACTCCAGAGGAATGACGCTTTTCACATGCAAATGGCTCCCAGAGAATAACAAGCCCCCCAAAGCCTTGATCTTCATCTGTCATGGCTATGCCATGGAGTGCAACATCACCATGAACAGTGAGTACTAAATAATTAATTGGATTATTTGTATCCATCACACTATGTTTTTTCCCGTCAAAACTTGAATCTTATATCCATTTACCATGGCTATATATATAGGTACTGAAATCAGACTAGCTAAAGCAGGCTTTGCCATATATGGGATAGACTATGAAGGCCATGGAAAATCAGCTGGCTTTGCAGGCCTTGTCAAAAGCTTTGATGATGTTGTTGATGACTGCACTACTCACTTCACAAACATTTGCGGTTAGTTTCTTGCTCTCAATTTGTCATTCTCAAAAACTAAATAGCATCCGACACTAACCAGAAGATTGTGAACAGCACTACCCTATTTTTAATGGTCAATATTGGTGGATTATATATGTGCATGTGTGCTGAAGATTAATGGTTGAAATTGAACTGATCAGAGAGCAAAGAAAACAAAGGGAAGATGAGGTATCTGTTGGGAGAGTCAATGGGACGAGCAGTGGCTCTGCTGGTTAATAGGAAAATGCCAGAATATTGGGATGGTGCGATCTTAGTAGCCCCCATGTGTAAGGTAATATTAAGCACTACCATAATATATCTACTCTAGAATTCAAACCATTATATTAAGCACTACGATAATATAGAATTCAAAGCATGCGTTTTCCACTAGAGTAGGTGGTCGTGTTACATTTTGTGTAAGTTTATCTGTTTATGAACGAAGGCATGTTAATTAAGGAGTTAATTCGATGACCAGAATTAATCCAAGAACTCTTTGTATGTCATCATGTCCTGGAGAGTTGTATTGTTTTCTCATAAGTGTTTCTCTCATATTTGATAATTTTTATTGTGTATATGATGGCAGGGGAATAAGTGACGAAATTGGCATGGATTCTGCCAGCAGTTTTTTTTTTATGTTTTTTTTATTAATTTGGTTGGATTTGGGGACAAAAATGAGTCTCCATAGAGTTTTAATTGGGGACTGTTGTAATAGTGTTCTTCAACTAACACATCTAAAGGGATGAAAGAGTGTACCCTTTAATTTACTTGTAGGGACAATATTTGGTATGGCAAAATAGTATACATTTAATTGCAAATAATGAAAAATTGAAAAATAGGAGGGATGAATGTGTTTTATGTCCCATTAGATCAATGGAAACTCCTATAGAGGATACCATTGTCTAAATTGTGGCTGCAATGGTCCCTATAGACATATTTAAACAAATAAAAGTCCGTTTTGTAGTTTAAGGGGACTATAAATTAAATGAAGCTAGTAATGGTTTTTCTAGTAGTATAAATGTAACTAGTTAAAGATCAATTGATTAACAAAATGAAATAATGTTAAAATACTCCTATATCGTTGTAATGTCACACCTTTAAATTTGAGACCAATATTATTTTAAAATACGGTACTCGAATCCGTGGTGTGAATCGAAGAAAATATATTTAATAAATTAAATAAAACAAATGTTTGAATAATACTTTCATTTGAAAACAAGATCGTTATTATTGATGTGTGCAAATCCGAATTTGAATTAAAAATCAACCATAACTTTTAGTTATCGAAATGACATCAGTCATTCATCGAAAGTGGATTACAGACACTGTATGAAGATTTCGAAAAACCGTTTCGAATCCCGCCACATTAGTCGGCGAACCACCACTTTGGCATACGCAATCACCACACGCGGTGGCGAAATAAATTCAAATCTCCACTTATTTTCCCTTACAATTGTTTTTATATATTTATATTTCTAATTATTTTATTATTTATTTTATTTGTTCAATTTATTATTATTATTTTATTTTTATTTTATTTTCTTTCTTTTTGTTTTGAAAACACTTTTTCTTTTTGACTTGGCAAGTGAAGACAATTTTACTTTGCTAGTTTCCGGCCACCATGATGCCGAAACCGGCCTTGGATCCTCTTTGGATCCTTCCACCATGCCGACACCATTATTTCTTGTCCACCTCCTTGCTTTCCAATCTTCATATACACCTCCTCTGCTTCATTTTTCCTTGGCCGGGGGCAACTCCTCTGATCACCATCTTCTCACCTCCCCCACCTCTTCCCAAGCGTTAGAGTAGCTCACCCACCTACCTTCTGTTCTAGTCCCTCTACCTTCTATCAAAGATTATCTCGGCCCCGTCCTCTCTCCTATCTCTCTATTTTCCTCCTTTGTTCCTCACGGCACAACAACTATCTCTCCCTCATTAACTTTTTCCTTAATCTCTTTGTCCCCAATTCTCTTTGTTACCTCTCACTGCAATCAATCTCCTCCTCTTTTCTTCTCTATCGAGAACTATCTAAGCCCCTTCTTCTCCTCTATTCTTTAATCAACTCTTGCTTCTTCTCGTAGCAATCACAAACACAGCTCCTCTCTTCCTTCGAATCAAACACAACCACCATCAACACAACCCTGCAAACTCAGCAAGCACCATCGTGGGTCTCCAAGTCCCCAGATTGACTTAGTCTCTCGGACTTGGAGTACCCATAGTTCACAATCACCAAAGTTGCTCATGTGTACGTAAATACGTACACAAAGCGCTTCTAATTACTTGAATTAAACTATTCCAATAGCTATTTTGTCTATTTAATGTCTGTTTTTGTGTTAATAGGGAAAATATGATAAAAATGATTATTTGGCCATAAAATGTGTATTTGGAGGTTTTCAACGCATTTTCGATAATTATACGAAGATGGGGAAATCAGAACATGTACGAAGATTTCGAAAATCGTTTCGAATCCTGAAAAATTTATTGGTGAACTACCACAAAAAAATGCGCAACCACCACACGCAG
The DNA here is from genome assembly GCA_030142095.1 of Rubus idaeus. NCBI lineage: Eukaryota > Viridiplantae > Streptophyta > Magnoliopsida > Rosales > Rosaceae > Rubus > Rubus idaeus. The sequence continues at coordinate 5,691,763 of CM057968.1, forward strand.
TGACGAAACACATTTCAGACCACCATTTTATTTTCTCATATTTATTTATGTATTTATTTTACTTTAATTAGTTGAGAGAATTGAGTGGTGAATAAATTGGGACAAGTTTCATGGCCTGAGGGGGCCGGTCAAAAGGCCGGGTTACTGTAGCATGGGTTGCTATTGTAGCAATCCGATGCACTATAGCATGAATAGTGATTGGAAGAAAAATTCTGATTTTTCGGTAAATAGTAAAACCCAAAAATCATATTTATAGAAAAAAATTCCCAAATTCGAACACCCATAACGTCTTCATACGAACTCCGTTTTGGGAAAACTTTGTGTCCACGAACTCGTATCGACAAGCTCTACAACTCTCGTGAAAGAAGTTTCTTCAAAATCTCAACAAATAAAAAGTCAACTCTTTTGACTTCTCGGAATTTACTATTTCCGAAATAAATTTCGTTTAACGACAAAACCACCCAAAAATAATTAAATCTCCAACATTCAATATAAATTTCACAACTTTTTTGAGAAATAAATATTGAAATTTTCAGGGTATTACATTGACCATAAGGTCCAAAATAGGGAAAATGTTTCCCACCTACCCAAGTTCAAAAAACAGGTGCCCACCTGGCCCATTTAAACTCGTAGCCTAATGGAAATTACCAAAATGTACAAAACTTTTCATTATTACAAAATGCCACTGGGATTGGTCTCTCTCTCTCTCTCTCTCTCTCTCTCTCTCTCTCTCTCTCTCTCTCTCTCTCCTTTTTGTAGCGTCACCTATGTGATTCTCGGCTTCTTAATTCGTTATCTTATTTGGCTTACACAAAGTCGGCGATACAAGTTTCGAACACCAACATTGCCGGAATCAAAAACCCCGATCGGAAAAACCCAAACTTCTCTCTTCAAATTCTCTCATTTTCAGCGTTGGGTTGGCTACCCATGACTACCGACGTGACCAACGTCACGAGACGAAGCTCCCGGCACCCTCTTTTTTCCGTGAAGTAGCCAGACGATGTCAACTCCGGTGTTGTCACCGTAGAGGAGAGAGAGACCAGAAAAGTCTAAAGGGTTATAGACCGTTACATCTAATTTGACGGTTATTTATACTCCTTCCATTAATTTAAATTTGACGGTCCAGATCTTGAGATAACTGAAATCAACGGACCAAATTGCACGCGTTCAATTTTCTTTTTGCAAAAATATTTTCTTTAATTCTCAACCTTCTGAAATTCAAAACAAATAGCTCCGCTATCCGACCTATTTTATTGATTTTCGGAAGTTTAGAAATTATATTGAGTGGTCAATAGAACTCTATCTAGGGGTCAATAAAACTCTATGGATGGGTCAATAGAATTATATTGAGGGGTCGCAAGAACTCTATTGAGGAGTCAATAGAACTTTGTTGGTAGGGTATTAATAAGGCGGAATAATATTTTAAAAAATGCATGTCATAACTCCGATTTAAAGACTTGAAAAAATTTCGGTGATTTTTTTGAACTCCCGACCTATTTTTAATAATTTTTGAAAGTAAGGGCATAAAAAGAACTCTATCGAGGGGTCAATAAAAATCTATTGAATGATCAATATAATTCTATTGAGGGGTCGATAGAACTTTATTGAGCGGTCGATAGAACATTATTGAGTGGTCAATAGAACTATATTGAGTGGTCAATAAAACTTTGTTGGTAGTTTATTAATGAGGCTCGATAATATTTTAGAAATTGTTTTCATGTCGTAACTCCAATTTAAGGACTTGAAAAAATTTCGAGGAATTTTTTGAACTCCCGAACTATTTTTAATGATTTTCGAAAGTTTGGAACTCTATTGAGTGGACAATTAAACTCTATTGAGTGAACAATAGAACTCTATTAAGTGAACAATGGAACTTCATTTATAGGTTTTTAAGGAGGCTCGATAAGAGTGATCAATAGAACTTTGTTGGCAGGTTATTAATGAGGCTTGATAATATCTTAGAAATTGTTTTCATGTAGCAACTCCGATTTAAGGACTTGAAAAAATTACAGGGAAGTTTTTGAACTGTATTGAGTGAGCCTCGAGAAAAATTAAAAATAATTGAATTAAATCCATAATCTCTATAATTTTTTGTAGGTTATTAATGAGGCTTGATAATATTTTAGAAATTAATTTTCATGTCGTAATTCAAATTTATGGACTCTAAAAAAATTTGGGGTATTTTTTGAACTCCCGAGCTATTTTTTGAGTCCTATTGACCACTCAATAAAATAAAATTTTATTGCCTAGGACAATAATCAAAGATAGTCGAGAATTTTTCTGAATATTTCTTCACTACTCGAGAATAAAGTACACGTCATAACGAGTTAGTGGGAATTTTCGAAGAATTTTTCGTACTACCAAGCTATTTGTAATTATTTTTGAAAGTTTGGAAATATATAAAATTATTTATTTAAAAGAAAATAAAAATGGTGTGATCTGGACCGTTAGATTGGATATGGCCCAGATCAGTTCGACCCAAACGGGTCGAGACCCGCGAAGCCTCACTATGACTCAGTGACGAATGGTCAAAGTAGGGGGTTAGTATACGTTAAGAGAGGGGTTGTCGTTCCAACGAGCATCGATGAGCTTCTTAATCCCTTGGTAATTTGTGTGATCAAATGCTCTAGCAATCATGGAATAGATGAGAAATGGAAAGAGTGAGTGAATATGTGTATGGACAATGTGTGAAGTGTGAGTGTAGTGAGTTTGGTTTTTTAAAGAGATGGTGAAATGCAAGAGAACAAACAAGCAAACTAAGCAAGTAAGTAAACGCAAGCAAGGAAGATTAAAGTGTGTGCACAATAAGGAAAGTGTTGGGGTTTCGGGTTAGCCTAAGTCCAAATGCGATGCTTAATGAACCAATTTAGTATTCATGCTTGTGCAATGATTGAATCAAGTTTCTTATCTTAGCCATGTTATGGGTCTAAGACCATCTTTTCTTATGTATTCATTGGTCACTAGAACTCTCCCAATGTGGCTTGGGAGGCTAAGGGCACAAAGACTTAGAAGCTCAAACAAGGAGACCTCATCACATCTATTATCAAATGCCTAGAGAGGGTTAGGAGTCACCCCAACAATCTCAATCAAAATAGATTGCACACATGCTCAAAGAAGTGACTAAGTTTTCTAAACATGCATTCAACACAAATTGAATTGGGTAATAGACATATTCATTCATCACAAAGCATCCATACATAATTAATTCATCATTACATCACAATGGACTAGGGCACACAACCCTAGTCCCCAACAAGGTAACTACTCACTATCCATCAAGGTATGCATCATCATAATACAATAGCAAGCTATAATCATGAGTACAAGAGAGAGAAGGGGTGAGAAATGCTCAATCAATGGTGTCTCATTCTTCTCCTTGGGTTTAGATGACGTCCTTGATGTCTGGTGATGATCCCCAGCTGCCCAAATGGTGGTGGAAGTGGTGGAGGCGGCAGAAATGAGTTGAAGTGGCGGAACCCGTCGACCGTTCAATAGGAGGTCGTCAACCGGTCGACGAATGTGCAGAAGGTAAGGTGAAGGGGAAAATGGAGAGAAGGAAAGGGCAAGGGGAAATGAGATCAATGTGAGGCTGATTGGGAATGCAAAAGATAACCTAATGAGGCAAAAACTAAACTATATATAGGCAAGAGAAGGGGATAAATGAAAGGCTAGGATTGGTAGGGTTAAATCAAATGGCTAAGGAGATTAAATGAAGGGTAATGAGGTAAAATCTTATGAGAGACAAAATGAAGGAATAGACTAGGGGTGACCTCACCATATCTAGCATACTCCATGATGTCTTGGAAGCTTCTTGATGAGTCACAAGGTTGACTTCGCCTTGACTTTGACCATGACCATCAGAGTTGACCAAAATTGACTTTTGACCAAACTTCCGGAATTCTCTTGCGACTCACTTCCGGGACTCCATGTTGACTCGTTGACGCTCTCAAGTCGAGGTTGACCACGAGTTGACTCTTCGGTCCTCGGGTTGACTTTTCGTCCTTTTGCCGGAAATCCACTAAAAGCTCCAAAACGTGTCCTTTTGCTCCCGATGTCCATCTGATGCTCGTGAACCCTACAATGGTGCAATTCAAGGATTAGAGACACTAAATGGCCATTGGATTAGCATTGCTAGGGTGATTAGAGGCCTAATTTGTATGTACATAACATACAAATCACTCAGCCGTATCAAAGCCGTCTAGCCACTTCCCAGCGTCACATGGCTGTCGGTCGACTTGTCTCGGTGGCGCGAGAGAAATCCCAGCCACAGCTAGTTGAACCAGTGGCGGAAGAAGGCGTTTTGAAGGAAGAATGGTGTAATACCCCGAATCTTCGTATTTAATTTCTAGAGAATTCTTGAAATTAATTAAGGGAATAGAAATTGGTTCTCTTGTCTAGTTTGTGAAATAAAATATTTCGGAACGAATATTGACTCGAAACGTTTTATTTTCGAGGGGTCAAAAGTTGACTTTCTTATTCGTTGATTTTCTCTGATAACTTCTTTCACGAAAGTCGTAGAGCTACTTGATATGAGTTCGTAGACATATGGCACGTTAAATTCTGAGATCATATGAAAAAGTTATGGCAGCGGAAGTTTTATGTATTTTTTTGAAGGTATTCCGACCAAGTTGCATTTTCCTTAGAAATTGCATTAATTTGTTCATTATTTGAGAATGTGGTCTTCTAATGATTTCTAGTAGACATCTTAAGGAAACTCTCAGAGTTAGAATCACCCAAAAATCATATTTGTAGATTTAGTTATGATTTTTACAAGTTATGTGAGCACAAGAAGAAATTGAATTAAGCTTGTGTTGAAAGCATGATTCAACAATTAACCTCACTCTTCTAGAAACAATTGACCTCACTCTTATAGAATTATTCTGAGAATTTTTAGCTACATATCCTAACATTTTCAGAATAACAAACATTCCCCCATCCCCTCATCACCCCAAGAGTCAAGTAAGGTTAATCAACTAGGGTTAGAGACTAACTTAAGTAAAGTTGGGTATATTTTCTAGCCTATAAATGAGATGTTCCAGCCATGAATTCTTTGCTAATTCAGTTCTATCTACTCTCTACTCCTTCTTACTTCATTCTTTCCAATAGCCTAGAAATACCATTTAGAAAGGCTATGAAACTAGAGCAATCTTTAGTTAAAAACTCATTGCTCAAGAACTAATGATCTTTCAATTGTGAAGCTAGCTCAATCTTCCAACCTTTTATTGATCACTTTATTTCATGTAAGTACATAATACATCCTTATAGTCTTTTATCTTTAAGATTTATCAAAGTGCACAAGCAAGAAGAAAATAGACAGGAATAAGTTTTATAGAAAACTTAAATCCTGTATTCTGAAGTTATTCCGGCAGCCAACTTGTGAACCTTTAAACATATATTTTGGATCATTTTATCATATTGACTTCTTCATCAAAGTTTTTAAATATTGTGTCTAGTATTCTATATCTAAATTTCGTATTCATCCAACGGGTAAAACCTTCTGAATCTAAGTGTTTATCCAGTATGCTCACGGGAAAACCTCTTTATTGTTCATAACTTCAAGTGGTCATATCTCACCCTTCTCTTAACCAAATTTTGTGATCTTTATATCAAAACGAAGCTTAGAACCTGAAATTATAATCTGGAGAATAGAATTACTAGTGGCCATATTTACAGTATGTAACCATTTAGGCAAAAAGGGTTAAAACAGAGCATAACCATTTATGGACTGTTTTTGGAGATTATTCATTTCTGGACTTCAACATACTGGACATGTTTACTTGGACTATACCATTGAATTCCTTATGAGAAACCCTTAAAAATGGTATACTCATTTGTTTAATTTGGACTTGTGATGGACAATATAACAATATTTGAAGTTTAATGATTCTAATATATAGGAGAATCATAAACATGGATAATGAACTTCCATGGATTTGGACTTAAGGACTTAGAACACTAATAATAATCTGATTTCCTTATATTGTGCTATTTTATTATACATGTTTTATTTGTATTACTCATATTGTTTAATTTTTTATGTATACTAAGTAAATACGTCAACTTAGTATTATACACTAACATCTGTTTATACGAAAATATGGTTAAGTATATATATTTGATATATACATATTTCTATTCATAATTTATATTGATAAGCTTATTTACTATATGAGTTTAATTACTTATGTTTTATGTACATATGTGATAAGTGCGTAAATACGCACTTAAAGCGTCCTTAATTACTTGAGTTAGGCTTTTCCGAAAACTGTTTTGTGTATCTAATGTGTGTTTTCTTGTGATTAGGGAAATTATGAGCAACAATGTTAATTTGCACAAAAGGTGCATTTTAAAAGTTTTCAGCGCATTTCCGAGAATGACAGAAAGTCAACCGTGACTTTCAACGTCAAGATAACACCGGTTATCACTTCGATGTGGATTACAGATATTGTACGAAGATTTCGAAAACCGTTTCGAATCCCGGCACACACCGGCGGACCACCACAATATGAGGCGCAACCACCGCAGACGGTGGCGAAACACAGTTTAAACCACCTCTTTATTTTTCCTTTTCTTTATTTTATTTATTTATTTAGTTTATTATTATTATTTTTTTATTTCTTTTTCTTTTTGATTTGTTTTATCTCTTTTGCGTTTTGTTTTATTTCTTTTACTTTGTCTTTTTGACTTTGCAGGAGATGACAAACCACCGGCCGGCCACCACCCTTGCCGACATCCACCACCCACTTCCTTTCTCCTCGGATCCTTGACTTGCAGCCCCTTTGCTTCACCTTTCCTTATCTTCATAAGGACAGTCCATGCAATTCTGCAATCACAGAGAATCATAATCACCAATTCATCCATGGCTTTTCTCTCTGCACCGTGCCAATTCATCAATCACCACAAGCCAATCTCACAATCATCATCAGTCCAACACCACTTCACACCCATGGCTTCACTACCCAAGCCTCATCTGCTCCTCATCCACCACCACAAATCTGTCTTTGCCCAATCTCGAGCCCGAGTCCATGAAGCCCAGCCAAGCTTCCAAACCGCCACGGTAATTAACAGAACAACTCTCTTCCCGCCGCCATGAAGATTTTGGCCTCGCCGCTGATCCCAATAGCCGTCGAGCCCAGCCTCCATTGACGCCGCCGCTGCAATCTGTTCATCAATCTGCAATCACAGAAAATCCACGACGCCGGCAACCCATCCCCGTGTTCCAATCATTCCGTTGACGCCACCGCGTCTCAATCCCGCGCACATCGCCGTCGTCCTCAGTCCTGCCATGCCGCCACGCTGTCGCTTCCATCTCTCTGTGATGAATAGAAGAAAGAAAAAGAAGAGATGAAGAGAGACGCACGGGAGAAGAATGAAAGATGAAGAAAAGTCAAACTTGGGCCTTTGACCAAGTCAAAGCCCATTTGGCCCAATTGCTGTTGACACCCACTTGTGCAGGCCAAAGTCCAATCCGATTTGGGCCCCGAAATATCCAAAGCCCAACTGAAATGGGCCCCCGCCACATCCAAAGTTCGATACAGTCCGATTCTCTATAGCTGAGCCCTCCACCTACGCCAGAAGGGCAGTGCCGTCTTCACGCGCACATGGTTGAGTCGTGCACCCAGACCTGACGACAAGTGTCTATTTTCATAGACACAACAGTAACACTTACCCAAACTCGTTTATTTATTATATTTGTTTAAGTTTAATTTTAATTTCTGCATTTGAATATTGTGTGAATAATTTTGGGTAATTGTTATTGTGTAAATATTTGTTTTAAACCTTGTTTTATTATTTTGTGTAATAATTTAGGGTTTAGCCCTATTACTCTTGGTTTTGATTTATAATGTTTCTGATATTGAATGTTTGTTTGATTCATTGCTCTGTCATCGATAAATTGCTAGTTTGTTTATTGTGGTTGCGAACATAGTAAGCATGCTAGGGTTTTATTGCTATGATTATATGTGGACCGCCATATCATCATATATTCTAGAAGTAGCAAATAACGGTGTAAGCTATCGTTATATGAATCATCTTCTAGGCAATTAGAACTACATCAATGTCGAAGTTGCCTAGAGTTACTCGTTCTCTTTTTGCATAATGACTTCTTAATGCTGAATCTATGAACATGTCATTCTAGGTTGCATTTTAGAAGCTAAGTTAGGAGTATATGCCATGCACCTAACATACCAAGTAAGAGAGAACAATAGATTAAGTGCAACACGTCATTGGCTTAGTCTGAGTAACTACAATTAATTGAAAGGAATTTATAGGTTAACGTATCAAGAGTTCGTATTGTTTGTTGTACTATTTTTGTTTAGTTTAATTTCCAAAAACAAAAATCCAAAAATATTTTCTTTTATTTATTTCTTGATTTCAAATATTCCAAAAACTTGAAAAACACATTCTGTATATATTGTATATATTTGTAGATAAAATTCTTTGTTGTATATATTATTTAATTTTCGTGACATAGAAAAGCAAATAAACAATCTCCTGTGGGTAATGACCCTTGCTTCTACTATACTATTCATCGACATTTTTATTGGTTGCAAGGATTTGTATATAATTACATTCTTTAATTTATTTTGACGGTTATTTTTGTGTATCAATTTTGGCGCATGAAAATGTCTACATCAATATGTATAAATTGTTCTACATATGTTTATGCTTATTTGCTATAGATTATGATCTGGCTTATTACATGATGAGTTCAATTACTTATGTCTTATGAACGTACATATGTATACCTTATTTTACATATGCTTCTTCTTTGTATGTATTTTATTTGCACTTAATTATCTACCAATCTCATATTGGTGCATAATTTTATATACTAAAGTGAATACATCAATTTAGTATTATACATGTATATTAACATGTATGGAAAAATATATTGTTAAGAGTGTATTTGTGATATCACATGCTTAACTTGCTTATTTTGGTAAGTTACTTAATTATGTGATTTACCTATTTTATATCTTTCATCTATGTCACATATGCATACATATGAAAGACTTAAGCATGTGTATACATACATATGATATGATTTATGACATGTCTTAAAATAAGACTATATTTGTGAATTGGATTATATATGATTGATAAGTTTTGAAGCCGGGTGTAGGGTACAACTCCCGTGCTTAAGTGAATTACTGGTAGAGTTTTTGTGAGATTTAAGCTGTGGGCTCATGTCCCTTCAGATAGTGCACTATTATACTCATAGAAAGAATTGTCGACCTTGAGTGTACATGCCTTGGTATTGTCCTTGGTATGTTGCGGCTTACCCGTACTCAATTTGGGGTTAAGGGGATCCTAGTACGCGGATTTTACTCATGCTTTGTATTTTGGACCATGGCTTGAGAATTTTTGGGGGTTTATGAATTGTTACTACCAGTTAAATCTAAAATATTCACTGAGAAGAGAAAATACATGTTTAATTGTGGAATATGTATATCTGTGATTTGGTTATGATATTGGGCATAATTGTTTGTAGATAATCAATATCTATTTGTGACATATTAGTAAAATGCTAAGTTGCATATATTGTTTGAGATGTCATCTCGGCAGTACAAAGTTTCTTTGTTCATGGTTTTGTCTTGCCTCACTTCAATTCCAACCTGATTATTCTTATTCCTAAAAAGCAAGAAGCAGATAGTGCAACAGATTTTCGCCCTATTGCATTGGCAAATTTTTCTTTCAAAATCATTACAAAAATTATGGCAGACCGTTTGGGGACTGTGGCCTCAAGGATTATCACCCCCAACCAAAGTGCTTTCATTAAGGGTCGTTCTATAATTGATCCAATTATCCTTGCTTCAGAGTGTATGAATTTATTGGATAACAATTGTGGCTGCGGTAACATAGCAATAAAGCTTGACATTAGTAAAGCTTTTGACACTTTGGATTGGGGTTTTTGCTTCGTGTTCTGAGTTCTTTTGGTTTTGCTCCAGTTTTTGTCAACTGGGTTCACATGATTTTAAACTCAGCTAATGGACAGTCTAATGGTTACTTCACATGCTCGAGAGGTGTGCGCCAAGGTGACCCTCTATCTCCTCTTCTTTTTTGCCTTGCAGAGGAAGTTCTTAGTCGTGGTTTGACACACTTAGTTACTCATGGGAAAATCATGGGTCTTGCCTGCCCAAAGAAAATTTCCCCTCCTTCTCATGTTCTTTTTGCTGATGACGTGATGGTATTCATGCAAGGCACTACTCGGGGCATTAGAGCTTTGATGCGCTTCTTGGATGAGTATGGCCTGAACTCGGGTCAAATGATTAATAAGGCAAAGTCCGCAGTTTATCTTGGCAAGTTTGCCCGCTCTCGTGAGACAACTATTCAACACCTTTTAAGTATAAGGGAGGGTTCTCTTCCCTTTACTTATTTAGGTGTCCCAATTTTTCAAGGGCGTCCGAAACCGGATTTCTTTCGTATTATTGCTGACAAGGTAAGGTGCAAGCTCTCTTCTTGGAAGGGTATGCAGCTCTCTCAGGCTGCTCGCCTCCAGTTAATCTCTTCTGTTATTCAAAGTCTTCTAATTTATAGTTTTCAAGTTTATGATTGGCCTCGGTTGCTTCTATTGAAATTGCAAAGATGGATGCGTAATTTCTTTTGGACGGGCGATCCATTAAAGAAGGGCGCAACCTTGATTTCTTGGTCTCAATGTTGTCTGCCAAAAGATCAGGGAGGCTTAGGTTTAAAGAACTTAATCCTCCTGAACCGTGCATTATTACTTAAGCGTTGCTGGGATGTGGTTATTAGTGTTTCTCCTTCTGCTAGCTTCTTGAGGAGCAGGTTTCTATCTCATGGCCTCAGCCCGTGTACTTACTACAAAAAGTCATCTATTTGGAGTGGCTTAAAGAAACTTTGGCCCTGCATTCTCTCCAATATTTGGTGGTTGATTGGTTCCGGTCATAATGTTTTATTTTGGAGGGATAATTGGCTTGGTGAAAAAATTTCGTCTATGTACAATTTCTCTTCAGAGGTGCTGCCTTTTCTTACTGACCGGGTAAGTAAGTTTATTGTAGATAATAAGTGGGTTTTACCCCCTATTTTCTCCCATTCTTTTCCGAAAACTGCCAAACTTATTTCCCTCTCTCCCTTGCCGGTATGGCCAACGAATGACCAAGCAATTTGGCCTCACACTGCTTCGGGCCTCCTCACTGCTAAGGATGCATATTGTTTTCTTTCTCCTCCTCAACCTGTGTTGTTTTGGGGTGGTTTGATTTGGAATAAGGCAATTCAGCCCCGTAAGAGTATTATTGCTTGGAAAGTTCTTCATGGCAAACTTCTAGTTGATAGTTTCCTCCAAAAGAGAGGGTTTCAACTGTGTTCTCAATGCTCCTTTTGTTTGTCATCTTCAGAATCCCTAGCCTCTTGCATTTATTTATGGAGTGCCCAGCTATTCTTGCCGTCTGGACTTGGGTTGCCGGTCTTTTCCGTCTCCCCTTTCCTCCCGTCACAGAGTTGCAGTTCCTGTTCTCTTTGGGTTTCACGGCTGCCCTCAATCATTCCACTAAGAAGCTTTGGTTTCTAGCAGCTTCTAACCTCCTTTGGTGCATCTGGACAGAACGCAATAAAATCAGGTATGATAGTTGGGGCTTTTGTTCTTCACGCTTCAAACATTTTTTCATCCTCTCTTTCAAGGAGTCGGCATCCATTTTGTTTGCACCAAGCTATGGTTCTTCTTCTTCCTTGCCGGTTTTCTCTCTTCTTGGGCTGTCTTCTTTTCAAGCTGCCGCTCCTTCTTTCATTCCGGTTTATTGGCAAGCCCCTCCTTTAAATTGGCTTAAGATCAACACGGATGGGTCCTTCCGGGGTCCAAACATGGCTGGTTTTGGCGGCATCTTCAGAGATTCAAATAGTCATTTTCAAGGTGCTTTTTCTTTTAAAGTTGATGTTCCAAGTGCGCTTGACGCTGAAGTTCTGGCAGTAATTGAAGCTATCCGTGTTGCATGGGTCCGTAATTGGACACATATTTGGCTTGAGACAGACTCAATATTGGTAGTTTCCTATTTTACATCTCCTCACTTGGTTCCTTGGAGGCTACGCATCCCTTGGTTAAACTGTTTGCATCTTGTCCGTCGTCTCAATTTTCGTGTTTCACATATCTATCGAGAAGGTAACTCTGTTGCTGACAGGTTGGCCAACTATGGGGCTTCGAATGAAGGTTCAGTTTGGTGGAGTGTTTTGCCTAATTTTCTTATTGCTGTATACGGTCGTGATTTGGTGCCAATGGTATCATATCGCTTCTCCTAATTCCTTTTTCTTGCTCTATTTGCTTCATTGTCCTTTGTTGTTGGTCCTCTGGCCTCTTGGGAGTTTGTTCCCAGGTTTTTGAGCTAGTTTGCTATGTTTTGCTCTTTGTTCTTGGGTTTGGTTTTGGTTTAGTCCCCCATTCCCTCTTGTTTTCTTGTTTTCTTCGTTATATTAAAAGGGTCCTTCAGTTGAAAAAAAAAAAATATATATATATATATATATATATTGTTTGACATGGAGATAATCAATACTTATTTGTGATAAGCTAAGGTGCATATATTGTTTGAGATAATCAATATCTACTTGTGATATATTGATGTTATGATATGTCGATCGAACATATATGATTTTAGGTTATATCAATGCTGCAATGTTAGTCGATTACAGTTGAGACTGAATTATTTGGGTTAAAAACGTTCTTGATATATGTGGATTATATTCACTAAAATTGGTATGAAGAAACATCAAATGTTCTTAGTATATTTTTGATTGGTTGTTTAGTTTTGATATCTTATAAGATACATTAATATAAGAATGTAAGCTGTACTTATTGGGCCTGTGTTGCTCATGATGCTACACCTTTTTGTTTTCAGGTTCCGATGCTTGGGGGAAAACGGGTTGAATATATAAACGAATGTTTTTCTATTATGATTTTTAATTGAATAAATGTAATATCTTTTATTCCGCTAAACTCTAGTATTGTAAAATAATAATAATGATTTTGTAAGTATTATTCAGACATTTGTTTCATTTGATTTATTTTATGTTTTAGAATTTCATTCGCGCCGCAAATTCGGGCACCATATTTCAATATAATATTAGTCTCGGATTTAGGGGCGTGACAAATGGATCCCGGATTCCGGCGATTTTTGGGACCTTTCCGCCGACTTTGATCATTGTTGTTGACAAATGTGGTATGAAACTCAATCGTCTTGTCGATCTCTACATGATTTCAAGCTTTCATTTTACATTTGATCATATTTGTAAAACTTCGAATTTAATCATAGTTCATTCCTCTCGGATAACTCGACTGCGATGAAGCAAAGGGCAAAATTGTCCAAAAAAAGTCATAACAGATTGGGCCTTTATAATATTTACCTTAGTGGGAGTAAAACATGCCCAGATTGGGCCTATTGGGCAAAATTAAAAAACAGTTGTGTCAATGAGAAATACAAGGTGAATTTGTGTACCTATTGGTTATTTCCCTTATTTGTTATTCCATGCTTCACGTCCCACATAAGTTTGCAATTAAAGACTGGAATGCCTTATTATTTGTTTGAAAATTCGGCACGTGACACTCTCTCTCTCTCTCTCTCTCTCTCTCTCTCTCTCCTTACCAACTCTTTTCACTTTCTCTCTCCTCTTGTGCATCGGTTGTTAGTTTAGGATGAGAAATCAATGAGAAAACCTCCATTTTCGCATGGATTTGTTCATTGTTGCCGGTGACAATTCCAACCCTCCCTTCGTACTTAACATAGTTACATTTTATAATTTCATAATCCAACCGTTCATATTATAACTTATCTTTCATAGATCACCTCTGCAAAAAAAAATCAATCGAATTGGAAATCGTTTGGTTACTCATTCATATGAAATAAAATGAAACAAATGAATGGTTATGAAAATAATTACTACTATTATGATGAACCGTCATGCCAAGTATGAAAGTTGGTCCTTGTGATATTACGCACATACTGGTAAAATTTCATGACCATCGACCACCTTTTGACATGCAATTTAGCTCAATAGCACGTACTCTTGTTTATGATCATGTTAGTGTACGGTTTGTAAGAAGTTATCAAAGGTTAGGAATTTATTCGATTGAATTTAGGTTCATTATCGTATAAGTTACGATTGATTTTACCTCGTGATCGTCGGATGGTCACCGCAATTGAATATGTTGCTAAGATAATTAGTTTGAGTATGTTGTGCGGTTGGATCGTCGAAATTAGGCCAATTGGATAATTGAAGTATAATTGTGATTTGTGGGTTCAATAAATTAGTTATGTTTGTTCGAATTGTGACAATCCGATCGTTGGATTAGTCGCCGAGTATTCTAAAAAACTAGATTCACTGACGAGTAATTTCTTTAGGAAGTTGAGGTTCGAAAATTATGGGTGAATTAGAGTACGTGGTTTATCGGGGGAGAAACCCTAATCGGTTCCAAGATTTAATTATCCTATTCAGTTTTATTACTTGCATTTGATAGTTAATGTTATGAATTTAAATTGCAGATTTAAATGTAGCATGAAACAATTGTTGAGGTTCAACATAATTGCTGGAGATGATACTTTATGAGAATTAAGTTATGTTTTTTGTTCATTATTCATGGTACGAAAGAGTCTTTATGAAAGTGTTTTGTTTGAAGATAGTTACTTTAGTATTGTCAGACAACCATTTATTTATGATAGCACAAGACAAGTACATGACTGTGTATACCGAGCAGCCACTCAATTACATAGTAGGCGGACCTTCGCCAAAAATCAGATGGGAAAAGGAAAGTCTGACGAAGCAAGCTCAGAAGATGATGCAGACTACTTGAATAAATCTAGATGAAGTAGAATTGCATAACATTGAAAATATGATGGAAGCATGATGAAAGCATAAGCAAGTATTATTGGCGTCGAGTTTAGTGTATGATGCTATTACTAGAGCCCAGGAGCTTCCGACCCTACCATACCAGGGTTGTTTATTATCATTGCTAGCTGGCCTTTATATCTCCTCCTCACCCTTAGTGAGTAGAGTCGAGTTTAGTGTGGGACGCTTATTAGAGTCTGGGAGGCTCCAACCCTAGCTTTTGTGGCTTATCATTCATGGTGATTGATTTGTATGTTATTTACATACAAATTAGGCTTCTAAACACCCTAGCAATGCTAATTCAAGGGCCATTTAGTGTCTCTAATCCTTGAATTGCACCTTTGTAGGATTCACGAGCATCGGATGGATATCGGGAGCAAAAGGACACGTTTTGGAGCTTTTAGTGGATTTCCGGCAAAATGACGAAAAGTCAACCCGAGAACCGAAAAGTCAACTCGTGGTCAACCCCGACTTGAGAGCGTCAACGAGTCAACATGGAGTCCCGGAAGTGAGTCGCAAGAGAATTCCGGAAGTTTGGTCAAAAGTCAATCTTGGTCAACTCCGATGGTCAAGGTCAAAGCGAAGTCAACCTTGTGACTCATCAAGAAGCTTCCAAAGCATCATGGAGTATGTTAGATATGGTGAGGTCACCCTAGCTTATTCCTTCCTTTTGTCTCCCATAAGATTTTACCTCATTACCCTTCATTTAATCTCCTTAGCCATTGGATTTAACCCTACTTCATCCTATCCCTTTATTTCTTCCCCTCTAGCCTATAAATAGCTTAGTATTTGCCTCATTAGGGTAGCTTGACTTCAGCCCCAAAATCCCTCACTTTTCCTTTCCCCTTTCCTCTCTCCACATTTTCCTTCGGATCAACCTCTGCACATCTGTCGACTGGTCGACACAAGGTCGACGACCGGTCGACGCGCGGCGGAATCCTCCATCTCAGCTCACTTCCGACGCCTCCGCCACTTCCACCACCACTTGGGCAGCTGGGGATCCTCACCAGACATCAGGGACGTCATCTACACCCAAGAAAAAGAAGGATACACCATTGATTGAGCATTTCTCACCCCTTCTCTCTCTTGTATTCATGATTTTAGCTTGCTATTGTTTTGTGATGGTGCATCCCTTGATGGGTAGTGAGTAGTTACCTTGTTGCGGACTAGGGTTGTGTGCCCTAGTCCATTGTGATGTAATGATGAACTAATTATGTATGGATGCTTTGTGATGAATGGATATGTCTATTACCCACTTCAATTTGTGTTGAATGCATGTTTAGGGAACTTAGTCACTTCTTTGAGCATGTGTGCAATCTATTTTGATTGAGATTGTTGGGGTGACTCCTAACCCTCTCTAGGCATTTGATAATAGATGTGATGAGGCCTCCTTGTTTGAGCTTCTAAGTCTTTGAGCCCTTCGCCTCCCAAGCCACATTGGGAGAGTTCTAGTGACCCATAACATGGCACTATGAATACATAAGAAAAGATGGTCTTAGACCCATAACATGGCTAAGATACGAAACTTGATTCATCCATTGCATAAGCATAATTACTAAATTGGTTCGTTAAGCATCGTAATTGGACTTAGGCTAACCCGAAAACCCCAACACTTTCCTTATTGTGCACACACATCTATCTTTATTGCTTGCATTTACTTTAATTGTTTGTTTGTTTGCTTGCATTTCACCATTGCTTCTCCCAAAACCAAACTTTACACCACTACATCACTCATTGTCACATACGCACACTCATTCACTCATTCCATTTCTCATCTATTCCATCATTGCTAGAGCATTTGATCACACAAACTACCAAGGAATTGAGGAGCCCATCGATCCTTGTTGGAACGACAACCCCCCTTCACAATCTACTTACCCCATACTTTGACGGTTCGTCAGTGATCTAGTAGAGTTGAGTTTAGAGTGAAATTTGTATGGGAAATAGGGGATAGAGGTTGCTCTGCAGATGTATGAATGAAAAAATTGATAGTGGATTTATTGTCTAAAGATGAAGTGGATCCCGCTTTGTTGCCATTGATACAAAAGTAAGTTTAATATTTTAGTTTATTAGTTTTTATTTGTGATTGTTGTTGTCCGCACATCCAACCTGAGTTGGTAGACCCTCATGGCATTTGCCTCCAAGTTGGTAGACCCTCGATTGACAATTTATTGAGCTGGAAACATGAGTTGGTAGACCCTCAGGTTATGCCATTGAGTTGGTAAACTGTGAGATCTCGAATTTTAAAGTTGGACAAATTTTATTTTTGAGGTCATAATTAGAAAGTACACATCACTACGAGTTCGTAGTAATTTTCGTGGAATTTTTCGGATACCCGATCTATTTGTTTTAGTTTTCGGAAGTTTGAAAATTAAGGATATTTAAATCGGTGCAAATCTGACCATTGATCTAATCATGATCAAATCTCAACCGTTGATCAATCCACCGATAGATCTGAACCGTTGGTTTTGATTAAAGGTTGGATCAGCCTTGGGAAAGCCCAGAAGGTTCCCGCGACCGCTTCCCTCTCCTCTGCCGCGACACCACCAAACCCATCTTTCTTATCCGGCCACATCACGGCGCCGCACTGGTCCCATCTTCTTCGTCTCGTCCTAGCGAATTCAAAGGTGGTCACGGCTAGTCACGGCGACGCCGGACAAGAGAGAACCGGAGGAGAGAAGAAGTGGCAGCGCCGATGTCACTTTCCGATTCCGGCCACGACGGCGACTAAATCTGGTGTCTTTAGCTTTGTCTCAGTGAGGCGAGTTCATCCATGTTCTCAGATTTCCAAATCGTTGTTTGTGGAGAGAGAATCGAAGAGGAGAAGTTCCTACTGCTCCGGCGGGTTTTTACGTTTTCCGGCGACGAATTCCTTCGATTGAGGTATCAAACTTAGTCCTTTCATCGAGCTCTACATGTTGGTATAAATGGAATTCGTTTTGGGTTGAGACTTTAAGAATTAGAGTTTTGGGTATATGGCTGGTACGGGCTTGCTGAAGTTACTAGTAGTTGTGAACAACTTTTGATGCATTTCTGGTATTGAAACAATCCTTTGAATTAATGTTTGTAAAGTTAGGACTTAAGAGTTCAATTACAGTTGAAGTTTGTGGTGTTTGGTTGAGTATTAATTGGCTAAACTCACGGCAGAAGATAGAAGTTTCTAATCTGGAATTGTGTTCCCAGTTTCTGACCCAGCAACGATTTTGTTAATTACTGAACTTCTGTGTTCATATTTTGAAGTTGTGTCCTTCTGATAATTTGTGGCAGACATCCAACGACTATTTCAGAATTGGAATCGCCTAAAGATGATTTTTCTGCATTTAGTTATGAATTTACAAAGTCACAGGACTGTATTGCCGATTTTGCATTTCTGATCCAGCGGTCTTTCCAATAAAAACTGTACTTTTCCTTTGGTAATTCGAAGGATGTGTCTTCATGAAAGTTGTAGTTGACATCTCAAAGATTATTTGGGAATTGGAATCTCCTGAAAATGATTTTTATACATATAGTTATGAATTTCCAAAGTTATTGATTTTGCTGCAGCCATTTCTGGAAAAACTTGCAGCAACTGTTTTAATTGGTTCAGTATTTGTGCTTCTTAATTGGTCCAATGAGTGAAGTATTGGAAGCACGAAGTATTTGGAGTCGAGTTGTATTTGTTCGTTGTAGCAGAAGTTAAATGATTTGAGTAGAAGAGGGGATGGACTCGAAATTTAGTTTGGAAAGCTACAAAAGAAATAAGAATTGAGAAATAAGAATTTGGGTGTCCTTAGTAATTATAAGGGCAAAACACCCAATGAGAAATGTAATGCGGAGCGAAGCACTAGCCAACTGTTATTTCGGAGTAATTAGTCGAATCGATTTAAATTGAGTTGATAAAGGATACAGAAATGAGATTCGATGGATATCAACGAATGGGGATTCAAGACGAATGGGTTAATCACTGGAGTCTAGTTAATCGGAATGCGAGTCGTGCTGGTGTAAACCTTTTCTAGCGTTGGAGTCAAAGCTTGGAATTTCAGGTAGGGATCTTGGGAAACCTTTTCTTTAAAACGTCAAGTAATTTAATAAATTGGTGAATTGTTTGATGTTGGTTTTTTTTTTTTTTAAGGGACTTTTTTACATAAAAGGAGAAAACAAGAGGGGGGGGGGGGGGCAAAACCAAACCCCTCAAAAACAAAGCAAGCGAACAAACAAGACCATATTAAGTAGCTCTAAGATATGGATAGCCCATGACATCCATATAAAGAAGAGGAATAAGCTCATCAGGAGGAGTATTATGCCAAACCAAATCATAAGATGTTAACCCCAAGCTCGCCATCCGATCAGCTGAAGAGTTGCCCTCCCGAAGAATATGAGAACTGTAAAAATTCATGGCACGAATCTGTTCTAAGAAATTGAGCCAAGGAATACGCAAGCTCCATGGCGGGACAAAAGAAGAAGAGAGGCAGGTCAGCGCACTGGTACAGTCACTTTCAAGCCAAAGATGATGGCAACCAAGATGAAAAGCAAATTCCACCCCAATAATAATCGCCATTAATTCTGAAAAGAAAGCAGTTTGATGGCGTAAGCTTACACAAAAACCACCAATGAAACGCCCACAACCATCTCGAAAAATACCACCACAAGCAGCAGGTCCCGGATTGCCTTTAGCTAACCCATCAGTGTTGAGTTTTAACCAAGGAAGGAAAGGAGGATGCCATAGAACAAGGCGAGGAACCCACCTAATTTTGGGCACCGGAACCACACCCATTGCCTCAAGAAGACTGCAATCCAAAACACCCAAGGCATGACCAGGTAAATGAGGAGAACTAAAACGAATCCAAGCTTTAATAGAGCAGAACAGTTTCATGAGAGAAGGCTTCTTATTTTCAAAACGCAGCTTATTACGGGTCTTCCAAATAGCCATAAGAGAAAAAAGACCACTAGCAATCCAAAGAGTTTTCAACTGAGGAGAAAAGGCTTTGCTGGTAAACGATCCCCAAAGATGAGCAAGAGAGCTCACATTTGGAAGAGAAGTACCAAAACAGCAAGCAAGCCATTGCCAAATATGTTGTGCAAAGGCACAAGTGACAAAAAGATGGGTCGTTGTTTCCTCATATCCAAAAGTGCAAAGCTGACAAACCGAGACAATGGGAATGGTTGAATTACTTGTTGGATGTTATTGCTTTCATTAATTGATGAATTAGCATAATGTTCGATTTTATGTTTTGAAAGCATATGTTATTTAATTTCTATGCTATAATTTAAAGATCTGTGATGCATGATGCATGATGAAGAATTGTGAGGATGGAGAAGGACCTGAATGGTCACAAAGAAATATTGATTGAGATTGAGATTGAGAGAAAAGTACTTTTCGTGTAGTTGAGTCTTACTCTCGCTAGGTACCAGATCTCATGTCAACCGAAGATGCATGAATTGCATAAAGGTAATTCGGGACTGGCGACAGGGAGGAAAAGACAAGAGGACTAACAAAAGAAATATGTAGATTGAATTGTTACTGGGTGTTAGATCATATAATGAAACATTCAGGGTCACTCCCGGTTGGTAAAATACACGGTATGGGACGTGTAGGCTCTGCTTGTGGAGTTATATGGACTAACGGGTAGATAAGTGAAGTTCATTTAACATTCATGCATCAATATCATTGCAATTATTTTAATCATAATGTGTTTATAAAAAGTTTGTCCCTACTGAGCAGCGAGGACGAAAGCTCACCCCTACAATAGGTTGTTGTTTTACAGGTTTCACTTACGAGATTCAAAAAGAGGTTAGAGACGAGAGTGGATTAGAACGTAGAAGACGACGTGAATTCTCTTTGTAAAGATTTTGTTATTTTAAACATTTATATTTTCGTTGATTTCATAAAAGTATTTGGTTTTGTATTATTTTATTTTATTTTATTTTGCTTTTATCGCTCACACCTTGGATTCAGATTTAGGTGTTTAAAATCCACCGACACCGGGACCGGAGCGTGACATAAACCCTCATGGCATTTGCCTCCGAGTTGGTAGACCCTCAGATGGTGATTTATTGAGTTGGTAGACCCTCAATGAAACGGTGATTAAGTTGGTAGACCCTTAGTCATCATGTTTTGTTCAGTTATTTTAGTGAATTGTTTTCCTATTGATTTGCACTTATTTATAGCGTAAATTACATTCCTAATCACGATAGTTAAGCTTACCCGAAGACATTTTGTTACTATTAATATGTGTTTTCATGATTTCATGTTACTTATGTGACTTGAGGTAATTCGGCACAAGAAAGTTCATTTTGACCACTTTTGGGCACATTTCCGAGAAGAGGACAAGAAGTCAACCGTGGCTTCTAGACATCAAAGTTTGCACAAATTTACCTTTGGAAGACGTTGTCATTAAAGGCCTTGCAGAATCAAAGAAATGAAGGCCAATGAAGAAATTGCATTTTCGGCGATTTTTCCAGCTAACCACCACCACAAGAGGCGGCAGAACCGCCGGACCACTACCACAGAAGGGTAGACTCCCCTGCACCAGCTGCACACATGTGTGGCACAGCTCACTTGCCCACTCATCCACTCACTTAGGGGTCACCATTTAGCCCATGGGCCTGGGTAGCCCATGGAGGCCCTTTGGCCCGCTAAGACCAAGCCCGGCCCGGCCTGGTTTAGGCCCATATAAGGCCCGGCCCGGACAAGAATAGGGCTGGGCTTGAACAAGGGGTTCAAAGCCTAGCCCGGCCCACAAAGAGCCCAGAAAAGCCCGGCAGACCTGGCCCAGAAAAGCCCGGCCCGTAGGCCCGGTTACATATATATATTATATTTTATATTTTATAAAGACTGAAAACTGAAAAAGAAAGTAAATTTTGAGGTTGACAAGGTTCGAACTTTGCACATAGCTAATGCACATACACCACTAAACCAATCCTACTAAACTAACCCTTTGTTAATATAGCATGCTTTATTATATATATCTACTGCTTAACCTTATAGATTAGTAAATATATATTTAATTACAAACCAACTTATAAATTTTAAATTCACCTATACTTCTCTTAATAACTAATTATAATTCTCATGAAAATTAATTACATATAATTAATTAATAAGGTAATAAGTTAATAACTATAAAGAGTCTTATATATGCCTTTATATTTATAAAATATAAATTAGATTTCTCAAAGGGTAACTGCACTAAAACCAGTAAAACGGGTTTCGGGGTTGCAATTTTTTACAAGGATATATAGATGTCGATCATATGTGTGTGTGTTCATGGAGCACGTGAAAATTGAACTTCGAAAAGAACCGTTAAGGCAAAAAAGAGGAAAATAATATTTTGATAAATGACGATAAATAAAAGTTGACCACAATGACCGAAGCCGAAAGGACCACAAACTAGGCCAAGTTTTTCATACGATGCCTATTACTATATGGTAAATACATGAGGAAAATCAAATATACCATTAGACATTTTTTATATTTTGGATCACACCAAATTCCGATATGCTTACTAGTATTGTGTACTATATATGTTCATTAGTTATATATAAATATATATATTTGATTGAGGAAAATAAAATTTATCAAATGAACCGTTGGATACGATAATTAAGATATATTACGACCACGGTTAAAAATGTAGCCACTTCCGTCTTCGTTTCAACTTCGATCTACATGGTCAAGCATAATGGTCATTTATGCCCCTATATTTATTAACTAGAGTTCTCAAAGGGCAACTACACTAAAACATGATTGAAGGTTGTAACTTTTTACATGGGTACATGGAAGTCGATAGTGTGAGCGTGTGGTCGCAGAGTGCACAAAAATCGGACTTCATAAATACTCGTTAAAGAAAAATTAGTGAAAATGTCGTTTTGGTAAATGATGATAAATATGCCTATTAGTGTTGTCTACTATATTCACCAAATAATCATATCAATAGAAGCTGAAGTCATTCCATTGGAAAATGATCATTAATATCTTAAAGTATGTCTGTGAGTATTTTCATAATATTTAAAAAATTCTAAGGTGCCCAATTATATTTATTAAAACTATGACAAATTGAAAATACATTTAGCTTTTTAGTGACAAAATGAGAATATTTACCAAATATGCATATAAGTAGAGGTTGAAGAAATTCTAATTGGGAATGGTCACTAACATCTTGAAATATACCCATGAATATTTTCATAATTTTTATAATTTCCAAAGTTAATATACTAGATATTAGAGATATACTAGATATATTTTCATAATGTATATTGGAGATATATATATAATTTTTTGAAGAAAAATATTAGAGATATATATGTATATATAATATATACTTGAACTATGCCCAGATTTATTTTTATATTATATATTTTAGAGATATACTAGATATATGCATTAAAGCATGTTAGTTATACAAGGATCTAAGTGAGCAGGATTGGTTTGTTGCCTATATTGCGTTGTCCATGTGAAGGGTTCGAAACCCCTCAGCAACAAAAGAATTTTTTCTTTTGAAATTTAAGTAAGCCCGGCCCGACCTTGACAAATACGGCCCGCCCGGCTCAACCCAGCCCGGCCCGATCAGGTCCGCTTCTAGGGCTGGGCTTGGGCTTTCAAATTATGATTAAAGTCCGCCCGGCCCGGCCCGACCCAAACCCGATGTTTATGGGCCTGGGCCTGGGCCGGCCCGGCCCATTGCCGACCCCCACACTCACTTGTCCACTCACCCACAAATCCCTCTACTTCACATTACTTTCCTTTTCTTTTCTCTCGACTCACCTTTTGCCATCTCGGCCCACTAGGAAACCCTAGTGGACTCTTGGGTTTCCTAGTGGGCTGAGGAGACTAGCCAGAACAACCTCCATTCAGTTACTAACGGATTAGAAGAAACCCTAGAGAGCTAAGCCATTTTTCTCTCGGCCAAGCTTGCAAAAAACACACACAGACGTGCTATCCGTCCGGACGCCCTAGCTTATGTCCGAGTTTGTTCTTCAGGTTTCACCACTTTCCACCACCCATCTCACTTCCATCCCTTCACAAAATTTCTTCCACACATCCCAAACACCACAACCATCCACTTTTTACCACCATTCCATAGACTTACCTTCACCACAAGTTGCCATCCATCAAGAGGAGCAAGGAATCGGAAGCTAGACACTTGCTAGAGCATGAAGGAGGAGAGAAGAACAAAGAAGAGGCATGCACATATCTTTGGAGTCACCAAGGGAGCTATTGGCTACGACCCTTGAGCAATTCTCAACTCTTTCTCTCTTTAGTTTTATGTTTATGCTTTCATCTTTGAGATTAATGGTGTATTTGACAATGAGTAGTGAGTAGTTCATTAGATTTGGGGCTAGGGTTGTGTGCTCTAGCCCATGACAATGTTTTGATGATTTCTCTTTAATGTGCTTGATGATTTCATTTCTGGATATGTTCATTGCTTAAATACGGTTTTGTTTGATGCTTGTTTAAGAATCTAACTAGTTCTCAAGCATGTGTTAGACTTAACTTGTTAGGATTTTATGCTAGTTACATTTTATCCTATGTGTTTAACTTTGAGCATGATGAACTTAAGTAAAGGAGCTTAACTTGTTTGAACCTTGATTCTTGAAATTCTATGCCTAGGAAGTTTGTTTGAGACTCTAACAAGACTGAAATAAATGGAATAAGAGTATTTGTGACCCTAACAAGACACAAAATAGGCCTAGAAAAATCCATTCTTTGAGCCATAACATGGCAAGGATAGGGGTTTGATCCTTAGTGAACTCATTGTTGCATGTTCTCGAGAGTTGTCATACATTTGATTGGGATAGAGTGAACCCGAAATCCCAATCGTTTCCTCCATTTGATCACACACCAATCACACATTTGTTGGGCTTGTCACCTCAACAACACAAAAGATATCAAACACATTCTCTTGTGTTCTTGTTTCCACCATTTTACCTAGTTTAACTTGGTTACTGTTTTGGTCACTGTTTTGGTTACAAGTCACCCAAGACTGACACACTTTGAACACTACATATCCATGTTGCACATACTTCACTTCTCAGTAAATAATCCATCTCTAATCACATCACTTATAGTGCTTGCACACGTTGACTGCATTTGTTCACCAAATAGGGATCTTGGGCCTTCCAATCCCTTGGGTACGACAACCTCTGGTCACAATTTACCATCCACTACACTTTGACAGCGATACTCACATTCACCCCGTAATTATCGATGAGTCACATATAGCTTTAAAGAGTCATGTCTTCTAGTGAAAAGAAAATTCTATTTCAAATTGTGGAGTTAAAATTAAAGTATTATCTCCGGCGAGCATGTAGACTCAGGTGGTTGGTGGGATTTGTCAGTATATTTGAAGTGTTGAGTTGGAAATTGCAGGTTCTGGGTAGTCCATTTTTAGGGGAGGTTATGTCGAATTTTTGGCATGATTTCTTCTTCAATGGGCCCCGCAGGTCATCTCGATGTTTCAGTAGGAGACGTTGGGGCGGGTCCTATCACTATGTTAAGTGCGAAGGGGGGTGGACTCAGGTCCTGAAAATTATTCTTCCAACCGAGTTAGACTAAAATCCTTATTGGGTTTTGTCTCTCTTCACAACGAATCCATCACGACAAATCTCACTTCAACGCTTTTCCGAATGACGGCAGATCGACGCCATGAAGTTTTGTTATTTCGAAACTTTCGACGACGATATCTCTGAATCCATTGGGAATTAATCTTCGAGGTGGATGTTGACAAGTGTCAGACTTAGCCGTTTATCGGTGAGTAGAGTTTATTTTCAAAATTATTTATGCTTAGTCTTTCGTGATTAATGGCTTTTAGCATGTTTTTCAGTATTAAGTTATATTGTATTATTGGAGGCTTTTCGTTTATACAGTTATATGCATATGCATGTATGCATTACCTGATCTAGAATAGTGTAGCGTAGTTTTGTAAACAAAAAAGCAAATATATTGCACTTGATATTGAAACCAAAAGTATAAATTAATTTCACATGGCACTTACAAAGTTGTTGAACACATCACTGAATAAGTCATTGAACTCTGAAGAGTTAAACTTCTATATCCACATACATCTCTCTCAAGATAGCTTCTCTCATTTTGTTTCTCATATAATTTTCCTTTTTTAAACAAAAAAAAAATGTCATGCAGTTTTTTAATATCAAGTACATAAACTATGTCTCAATAAAAGCTAGTTTAATTAAAGATAGAGTTATTATCACATATAGTACATAAACTATGTCTCAATTATATATTTGGTACTTTAACTTTAACTTTTGTCACAAATAGTACTTAAAGTTTTCAATTTTTAATACCTAAAGTTTTTAATATTTATCACAAATAGTACCCAAAATTTATTATTTTAGCATTTTTTATTTTTTTAATATGCACCTTAATATATGACAAAAATGGTCTTAGGTACTATAAAAGATGAAATCGAAAATTTTGGGTACTACTTGTGACAAAAATTAAAATTCATATACCAAATATATAATTGAGAAATAATTCAGGTACTATATGTGATAAAAAAATTTTAAAGATA
Organism: Rubus idaeus; assembly: GCA_030142095.1. NCBI lineage: Eukaryota > Viridiplantae > Streptophyta > Magnoliopsida > Rosales > Rosaceae > Rubus > Rubus idaeus. The sequence goes on from CM057968.1 coordinate 5,718,102, forward strand.
ACTTCATGATTCAACCTATCAAACTTTTATTCTTGATCACCAAATAAAATTGAGGAAAGACAAATCAAACTAAGAAGTATTTTGCTAGCTTTAGAACAGAAAGATCAACTTTTGTCCCAAAAAAAAACAGAAAGATCAAGAATTAAAACTCAGACCGCAAACAATGCTCATATTAAACAGCCAGTCGACCACTACGCCTACAAATGTCTGAAAAAAAAACCAACAATGTAAAATCTAAATCTAAATCTTTCAAACCTCTATTCAATTCTTTGTCCAACATAAACAAAACTTGAGTTCTAAACTCTAAACGCTCAACACTCAATCATAAAACCGTCGTTCGTTTTAAAGGAGTCATGCAGCTTTGTTCTTCGAGTTCCAGCTTTGTTTATGCTCAGCAAAGCTCTTAAAAGTATATCCTCTGTATTCTTGTACTTTCTCTTTGCTGATTTCATTTGGAAGTATCTTCTCATTCGATAATATATCCATGTAATACATGACAAAAACTCCGCAATCCAATCTGTCGATCACAAGTAAATGGTAGCTATTATAAATCACAAAAAAAGAACCTGGATTAATGACATAACAAAAAAGTGATTTGAGAATAATACTTACGAATTTGAATCTTGTTGTGGGCAGTTTAAACTTTCTATCAATAGAATTTCAGCACAGCTTGTATTCTTGATCCATTTAATTGTTTCAATTTCATCTTCTCTAAGTCGCACTTCTGTCATCTTTAATTCTTCACTAGTGCTTTTGCATACATCGACTTTCATTCTGCATCCTTGCTCCAACAAATCATCAGCTTGATCCTTGATTGCACTCATCCATATTTGTACCATTTTAACCTGTTTTGTCAACACTTCAAATCAATGGCGGAGCCAGGAATATTGAGTAGGGTGGGCTAATTTTTTTTTTGTGTTGCTTACTTATATTAACATGGTAATTTTTTGTAAATCATAAATAAAATAAATATAATTAACCATTTATTTTCAACAACTTTAGCATATATAAAGATAGTTTACAAAAATAAAAGGAAAAAACAATTGAAAGAAGTATTTTGAAAAAAAAAATTTATTTTAAGTGACTATTGTCTTTAAATTTTCTTTGTAGGCTAAAAATTTAAAAAATAGGTGGGCTATTGTTAAAAACAAAAGAGAAATAAGTGGGCTAAAATGTTTAAATGAAATATTATAGTTTAATTATGCCTATGAAAATTGTTTGCTGCCAGAATTCTACCCGGGCTACAGCCCAGGTCAGCCCATGGCTGGCTCCGCCTGTGCTTCAAATTAGTGTAACAAATGATTATGATAATAAATCATGTTCAGTGAATATGAAGCATGACCAGTGATATGTGACATGGCTAGTCGCATGATTAGAGACATTATATTCATAATCGTCTCCTATTCAAATAAATATGGGAATGTACAATTTTTGGCTATTAGCTGATAAAAGACAACATTGGAAGTCATTAAAGATATTATAGACCGATGACAAACTAAGGACTGGGAAAAAACAATTGAATATGTTAGCAGAAAAGTACATTATTCTCACCATCACTTTGGCATTATTGAAGCATTTGCCTGCCTTATATCTTGTCCTCCCTCTGTTTGAGTCAAAATGTACCCACCGCGGTACATCTCTATCTAACATGAGGAGAGTGTGATGATATTCCTCCTTGTGTATGATTGGGATAAATAGCTTGTTACATTTTCCCAATTTCCGAAACAGTGGTTCATAGAGATAAACGTGTATATTCTTGATAGCTAGTGCTTTTGTTGCGTTCTGTTGTAAAAAAACAAACAGTCAAGTATAAAGTATAAACACAGGTCACATTAGTTATCAAGCATAAACCTCAATATATAGCATTGTATTTTCGTGTTTAAACTAGGCATTAGCAATGAAAACTGCAACCTAATTCGAACAAATAAGTTCAAGAAAAAAAATATGCTTTATCTAACTTTCGTCAGTGACTCAATCAGTGACTTTGTTGAACAGCTAAGGACATGCTATGCAATCATTTAGCCTGGATAGTACTTCAAATTTAAAATGTAGAACAAAATTAAATGACACTAATTTATCTTATGCACAAACCAAAACTTACTGGAAATTGATACATAACAATTACCAACTGCAATGCATATTGTCATTATGCAATATTATTAACAGTGTGTTATTACAAATTACAAGCTACTAAGGAATCACTTGACAATGGCAACATGAAACCTAATAAACAAAGGAAAGGTTATGAAATGAAGGCGTTGCATTTCATAAGTAAAGCTACAAAAGGTTATTACTAGTATGTCTTGCATACTAGGAAAATAATTCTAAGGCCTAAAGAAAACAATCCCAAGTGTAATACAATCCTTTCCACATTGTCCTTACACAGACAGAAGAACAAACCTAAGTATGTCTTGCATTATTAAGATGTTTTGCAAAATAATTCTAATGTCTGAAGACAACAATCCCAAGTGTAATACAATCCTTTCCGCATTGTCCTTAAATGGTCAAAAATCAACATTAAATTCTCACAAGTACCAATAGCCAGAATCTGCTTTCTGTAAACAATGGAAACACAAAAATCGATAGCCAAAATATGATAAGGTTAGTGACTTGATCAGTGACCAGATCAGTGACCGGATCAGTGACCAGATGAGTGACTGGATCAGTGACCAGATGAGTGACTGAATCAGTGACTTATGAATGGATCAAGAAGTTGACTCTAAATATTGAATGTATGTAATTTGTAGAACAATCACACTCACTTTTGATAATAAAAATAAGTTTAACAATTTTATTTGTTCAAATCCAATACAACTATACAAGGCATTTCAATCATAAAATCCTTAAAAAAAAAAAAACATGTTGATCATAAGGTATTTCAAGGACTTACCCAGCCAAAGGAATTCAAGAAAGCAGATCTACCCAATTCTTGTGAATCTTCTTGAAGCAATTCTTCATTCAATAGTTCTGCAAATGAATCAATTACATTGTTGGCTATTGCCCCATCACATATCAATTGCCTGATATCTTCCCTCAATACTCTAGTGCCATGAATCTCTGTTTCCCAAAAACATTCTCTGCATAGTTTCAACATGATACATATCGTTATTCGGCTTTTATATATTTGTATAATCCCACACATAATAAGGAATAAGAGAATAAACTTACTGAAGATAAGTAGTATCCCAATAATCTCGCAATTGATTTTGTGCAACTTTATCCATCAACTTAAACACTTGCTGACTGCTCCAATCGATAGTTTTAAGAAGTTCAGCTTGTTGCTCATCTTTATCATCATGGTCGCTCAGAATATGAATTTTGCACATAGTTTCTGGATCCAGTGATACTAAATTAGGAGTCGCGCACACAATGCTGCCATCATACTCGCTAGCTGGTACATTAGTCTTCTTTGTTTTACCCTTTCTCTTCTTTGGTTGCTCATAGCAGTAAATTTCATCCACTTTCTTTATTCTCCGTCTTTTCTTCAATCTGACTATGTACGAGTACAGAATAATATTATTTGTTGTAGAAACAGATGCGTTATTCACAGGAATCTCAGGATAGGTAGGATGAATTTGGATTGAAAGGACACGAGGCAATCCAACATCTTGTGCAACTGGCTCAACTGTGGGAGAGGCTATTTTATTGTCCTCAGATGCTGCTGCAACTACCGGAGAGATCATTAGAGCAGCCTCAAACGTACGACCGTCCTTAGATGCTGGAACTGTCAGAGTGTTCATTCCAGCAAGCTCAACTGTCGAAGAGGCCACTTGATTGGGTGTTGGAATTGTCGGGGAGTTTATTCCAGCAAGCTCCACTATCGAAGATGCCACTTCATGGTCCTCAGCTGCTTTCTCTGCCATCAGAACATCTCTCTCTCTTTTCAGTTCTCTAACTTCTTCCTCCTTTCTCTTTAGTTCCATCTCCAAGTTCATATTCTCTTCTTTCATGTTGTTCTTCTCATCGGTCAACTCAATCTCTTTCTCTTTCATTGCCTCCAACTGTTTGCATGCTCTGAGAATAAGCTTCCGATACTTCCGATTTTTTTTGTTTTTCTTCTCGTCTTTATGCTTTTCTCTCTTCTCAGTTTGAGTGCTAACTTGACTCAACTGAAATCAAAACAGTCGTACATTAAAATATATTAGGCAACTAGAATACAACTTGTTGAGCTTTAGCTTGTATGTGAATATTCATACCCAAATGTCCAATGATTCATCCTCCGGAGTGTCATCTATCTTGGACGAAGTAGAAGAGTTTGAAAAATTATCTTCTCCCATTAATTCAGTATTATCATATTCTTCTCTTGAATCAGAATCATCATCCTTGTCTTCTTGAACCCTTTTGAATAGTTTCTAAAGATAAATATCATATTATTGTTAGTGATATGGCCAGTAATATACTTTAGGCACAATACATTACAAAGAAACAAAAGTCAATTTTTCATTATTGAAATTCCATGAGCAGACAACAAGAAGAGACATCATACCTTCATCTTTTCAAGATTGTTGTATTGTTTCAATTTTTGGTTCATTGTCTTGAGACACCATTTACTCATTCCAAGCTCTTCATTCTCTCTTCCATGTATTGGTGGTATGAGCTTTGTCTTTTCACAAAACCAAAACTGTTGGCAAGACACAGTATATAAGAAAAGCACATTCCAGCCCATTCCAGCCCGTTCCATACACAGTATTTGAAATGCCAAGATTGGCTACTAAAAATGAAAATATTATTTGAATTTTTGCTTACCAATATAAGAACAGCGCATCCACCCATAGCACGAGGGCCCTCGTCATTTTTTGTTCCCTTCTTGAGTGCTTTGATTGATTTGTGGAGGAAGTTTCCGACAGCTTTTGCCCATTCATATTTCCCAATTTGTTCCAAATTCTCGCAATGTTTGACTAGATCCCACGATATTGTTGCCCCAGCATTTGGGAATAACACTGTGATGAATAACAGCAATAAGATCAGTCGCACGACATCCTTGTCATTCTTTTCAGCAAGTGCCCGAGTCAATGCGCTCTTTACGCAACCCTTACTGATCCTTTTTGAGTCTGCAAAGTATTTGTCTACAAACACTGAATGGTAGGCTCCCTTTGCAGGCAAAGGAAGCATTACACGTTTTTCAGGCAATCCTAAAATCTCACAGATGTCCTTGGTGGAGATTCTGAACTTTTTGCCACCAAAAGCAAAGCTTTCTGTCTCCACATCATATGCTTGTAAAAGCATTGTCAAGGCATTGTCTGATTTTTTCACATCATTTTCTTCACTCATGTTATTTTGGAATGCAGCAATCATCTTCCCGAATGGTGTAGCTTGCAGCAATTCCATTCTCTCCGAGTTGAGCATGGTCTTATCCTGTGTTATAGCTTTTAAGAATGCAACCATACTGCAGCGGTATTGGACATACCCATCTTTGGGTACTCTTTTCTTCTTTACTTCAATTTCTTGAACATATTCCTCCATATCTGCCGTACAGTCTATATCTTCCTCGATTTCTTCTCTATCTTTTCTTTTACGACCCATTTTTGGTAAGTATAAAATAGCAGCTCCTTAAATAACAAAACCTGCAAAATGATATCAAGGAAAGACCAATTATCACCTTAAATACCAACAAACCAGGTCATAAAATAACACACTAAATCTGTAATTGAAACCTAGTCTACAAGACCGTAAAAGGACCAACACATTTAAAGGCCATGTAAACAAACACATTAGTGATCCAACATAAACCTTGATATATAGCATTGTATTTTCTGGTTCAAAGTAGGCAGTAACAACGAAAACTACAACCTAATTCGAACACCTAAGTTCAATAAAGAAAATATGCTTTCTCCGACTTGGTCAGTGACTTGATTGAACCAAATGCAAACCAAAAACTTTAGCAGTAATTCAACATTTTGTGTTCAGCAAAATATTACTTGACATTCTATCTATATCAATTGCCAAACAATGGAAGTAAATATCACAAATGCTAACAATTCGCAATAAGTAAAAGCTTCAAACCAATCACGACTACTTCTAACTACCAAGTGTAAGTCGGTGACTCGATTATTGACTTAGGGGGGTGTATTTAATTCATATTCTAAAAGACTTTGTTTGGCTTTTAATAATTCATGGATTCTGCAAAATCCATGGATTGTTTTAATTTCATGTGGAGTTGGATAGATTTTAATGAATTGTTTTATCAGTATTCATTAGGATTTAGTAAGTCCATGCATTGTTCTAATAACAATAATAGAATAAAAATTGTCCAAAGAAGAAAACAATAGAATAAAAATAATTACAATAGCTGATTACTTCACGACCTTTTACCGTTGCTGGAATATGGATTCCATCAATAGCACCAACACAATCCTAAATAAAACCAAAATTTATCAATAAAAAGTTACCAAAAATTTTGTAGGCCAAACAATTCAAAAAAAATTAAGCAAGAAAACTAGGTTAATTGAATCATAGCTCAATCTACGAAGCTCTTCCATTGACAATACATAGAGAATCTAGCAACAACTGCTGCAACTTAAAGCATATATATCATATTACAGTCATAGTTCTATGAACCAGTCTATGTTAACCACCATACACCAGTCCTATTTTCAAAAAACAGTTTCATTGAGAGAATTACAAGAACAATTTTAATACTAGATTCAAACTACTGGAAACTACTCAAGTCCTATAAGTCATTTCCATATGTATTGTGTGTGTGTATTTTTTCTTCTAGTGCACATCCTCTTCCGTAGCTTTGTGGCAAATGTACAAGGTTAGTCCCATGTATTCCCATCTTAAATATTTTTCTATTTAGGGCAAGGGCCTAGGTGGGTATAGACTAGTGTCAGTATCCCTCCTATTTCCATTGTTTTTCTTTTGGCCAGACTATTTCTCTAGTAGTTTTCAATTGACACAGACGAGACGATTAGCCAAAAGCACTAAGAAATTAATGAAAGCATCACTTAAGCTGTATGAAACGTACAAATCTATGTCTATCAAAACGGATTTTAGCAGAATGGCTTTCTTTTTTTATGCTTACCATTAACTATTGCCCTTTATGACTTATCCTTTGACTTCCTGGAAGTTTCCAGCTCAAAGTCCGATGTTACCTTTGGCTTAAGTTTCCAGATTACTCTATACCTCTCCAGATTTTCTATCCTAGAATCAGTGTTTGTGCTTTCTACATACATCTCAATTTCTAGCAAGCTAGCCCAATTATTAGATCTAAACCCTTATGTCACAGAAGAAAGAAACATAAACAGCAGCTACTATAGAAGCCAGCCAACTAAAGAAAACAACAAACAGAGGAAACTCATTCAAAATTCATTCAAATACAGAAACCCAATTTTTTTTTTCTTTTGAAACTAGGGTGTCCCAGTCATTGACCAGACTAATCCCTAGGCCCCGCCTGACCCCACAACATTTGGGGAGCTGGAAACTCTAGCATTTTGCTAGGTGGGTACCATGGGAGAGAGTTGAACCCCAGACCTCTTGGGACAAAACCAAGGGCCTGACCGCTAGACTACAACTTCACAAGCTAGAACCCAATAAAATTATGAACAAGTTGCATTGGAAACAAAAACCTGCTTACGAAACCTATAATGTAAAGCGGGTTTGAATATGCAAAAACCTATTATATAAAGCAGGCTTGAATATGTACCAATAACATGAATGGAGAAAAAAATTATGAGAAATTGTCTTGGTTAGGTCAGAGAATAGAAAGACATCAGTTCGTATAGAATGAGATCACTTCGTATTCCTGCTCTTCATTTCAGAAAGTGAGAGCAAGCGTCGAAATCTCTAGTCAGGTGAGTATAGAAAGAGATCAGTTCGTATAGGAAAAGGTTAATTCATATTCCTGCTCTTCATTTTCAGTAAGAGGGAGCAAGTGTCAAAATCTCTAGTAAGGTTCTAATGAGTTTTGGTATTTATACCAAGCCCTCTAGAATCCTCCACAATCAAGGATTTAAATAAATCCATCAAAATCATTGGAATTTGAAACACCATCACATTTGGACCAATTTTTTAAAATTCTAATTGAATACACCAAGATTAGTCAAATCCTAATTAGTCAGTGACTTGATTGAACTGGATGCAAACCAAAAGCTTTAACAATAATTTAACATTGTGTTCAGCAAAATATTACTAGAAAAACATAGAACAAAAGGACAATTTTTTTAATCAACATTCTTTCGTCCGTACAAATATGCCAGCAAATTGTTCATATACTCCTCTTTTCTAAGAGTATATGAAGCCATATATAATATATTAAAACGTTTCCATCTATAATCCTCTTGATCAAATATTTTTTATCTTTTTGGTCAGAAACTTTCATATACTCCTCTTTTCTAAGAAGAGTATATGCAGCCATATATAATATATTAAAACCTTTCCATCTATAATCATCTTGATCAATTTTTTTTTATCTTTTTGGTCAGAAACTCTCAGACCCTAGACAGAAAACTCTACCATTCCATGAAAGACCAAACACCTGAGCATGAAATATGTCAGTCACTGACAATTGTCACTATAAATCAATTGTCAAGGATAACAAATTGAGAATCTACAAAGTCAATTCATCAAACACCTGGAGAGAGATTTTCTTACATGCTTTTTGATCAAAACTAATCACAGCCCAACACTCAGTAACATCACATAAGCATTTCATCAACTAGGTAGTGTGCAATGTTCTGATAAGCATTTTTTCCACATAATCAAACACAAAAATTCCATAAATGAAAATCATGAGAATAGCATAACCAGAACAATCTACCTTACAAATTTAGCAAGAAAGGCCAGTAGATGAAGCTTTTAGTGAATAAGTGAATCTTCTCCAAAATCCTCGTAGTTGGATCGTGGTGAATCAGTGACTTCATTAATGCAAACACAAAAACCATAAGCCAGAATATGATAAAGGTCAGTGACTAAATCAGTGACTGCATTCAAACTTGTGGGATACGTTGAATACTAATACTACGACAATCTAGCTTAAACTATAAATTTAGTTTAACATATCAATTCCAATACTACTAAAATCCAGACGAAGGTCCAGATCTTCATACCTGAATCAGTGACTTTGTTGCTGATTGCTGGTCAAAAACTGAGATGCTTTGAAGGTCTTTATGATTCAGTCGAAGGTTATCGCTATTCAAGGAGATTGTGACTTCGATCTAGATGAAGGTTCTTCGTGAAAGGCTGTGGACACGAAGTTGAGGGCTTCTTTTTTAGGTCAAAACTGAGCTCTGGTTTCGGTGAAGAGAGATTTGCTTCTCTTCTTCGATGGAGATGAGGCAGACGAAGAGAGGAAAGTGATTCCGAAAAAGGAGGTTTGCGTACTTTTTTTTTACAATATTTTATTTTTGGCTAATTAACAAGAGTTAATGATAAATTAGTCCTATAGAGAGAGTTTGATGTTAAATTAAACTTCAATACTTGTCCATCCTAAATTAGTCCATAAATTATTAAATTTATGTTAATTCAGTCCAGCTTTAACAACATGGCTGCCTTTTTATTTTTTTTCGTACCAATCTTGCCCTTCTTTCTACATTCTTTCTACAGACCCGTCTTCTCCTCCTCCATTAATCACTCTGCAATTCACAAAATCATCATCCCAGCTCAATCTCACAACCACAATCAACCACTCCCTACCCCTTTCGTTCCTCCTCTGTCAATTCAACACAGTACTTGCAATTAACAATCTGAAGCTCAATCACTCACACAAATAGCATCTCACCACTCAAATGCGAAGCTCAATCAACCAAATCTCGCATCTCACCACTCATAACCAATTCACGGATCACCACCGTGCTTCGCCGTGAATCATTAAGGCCCTTGTTGAGCTCTACCGAGCCCAACACCCATGCCGCCGCACCCGGCCGGCCGCACATCACCACCATCACCGAACCGGACGCACCGCCATTGTACCCATCGATCCCCGCCGCAACCACCGTCGACGCCGCCGCAAATCAAGCCACCGCGCAGCCTCTCATTCACTTAAGCCACCCGGTAGGCCCCGTGCCGCTGTTTCCTCTCTCTCGTTCTCGGCTCACCACCATCACCACCGAGACACCGCACCCCAAGCACGGAAGCACCCAATCAATCTCTCACCTGCGAAGTTGTCATCTACCGTCCGCGCCGCACATCTCGAGCTCGGCTCGTGCATCGCATCAACCAAGCCGCACCGGTTCTCTCCCGGCCCGCCGCCATCACCTCCTCTCTCTTGGACCCGTGCTTCTAGAGCCTCCAAGCTCTCTCTCTCTCTCTCTCTCTCTCTCTCTCTCTCTCTCTCTCTCTCGGGATCATCCAAGTCTTCGTCTCTTAAGGCCATCATTGACCGGTGACATGTTCGGTGACTTGGTATGACTTGGTACGTGTTTAGTGACTTGTTCGGTGACATGTTCGGTGACATGTTCGGTGACATGGTACGTGTTTAGTGACTTGTTCGGTGACATGTTCGGTGACATGTTCGGTGACATGGTACGTGTTTAGTGATTTGGTCGGTGACATGTTCGGTGACTTGATACATGTTCAGTAACTTGGTTAAGTGAATATAAGATTGATTGAAGCATAACGATAACGTTTTTGTAACTCCCGCAAAAAAAAATCAAGGAGATTTCGTGGGAAAAATGAAATTTGGAGATTGGTGTGGGCTTAAGGGTCAGTTTTAGTTGGAGAGAGAAAACTTTTCTAGTTTTTATTTTAAATGAGTTATTAAAACCTTAAGGGACATAAGGGTAATTAATTATAATATTTAATGTCCTTGTTTAGTTAAGTGGACCAATTTAACATAAGTAGAACTTATGGACTTATTTAACATAAGGTTAAACTTTATGACCTTATTTATCAAGTCCCCAATTAACAATATATCTTTTAAAACAATGGCGTCAGTTTTTTAAGAAGAGGGGAAAGCGTTTCTTGTTTTGATTTTGAACTTTTTGGGTGGGAATCGAAAATTCTACAGTACTCCTCAGGGCAACTCTAATGGTAGACTCAAACTCAAACACAAAGCTGATATTTGAGTCTCTAGTATTGGACATCTCTGATCATAAGTCCTGATTTATACATATTTTATATATAAAGAGTGCTCCAAATTGCTTAGTTTATGTTTTTCTTATTGCCTAATAATGTCACTTACCCTTGTTTATTTCATTTTGTAGTTTCATATGGGAGAAATAGAACTTGGACAAAAATGATGCACTTTGTGAGTTTTTGAGGCATTTCCATGGAGAAGCCAAAAGTCAACCGTGACTTTGGAGCTCAAGAATTCAAGATTGAAGCCTTAAAAGTGAAGAGCAACACTATTCCGGAGTTGAGACCAAGAAACCGAAAAGTCAACTTTTCGGCTCAGAAAGTCAACCGAAGTCAACCGGGCCCACATGGTCAACCCCGAAAGTATCACACTCAAACTCATGCTTGAGTTTCCTACACACTCTAGGAGAGCTCCTTTGATTGGTTGAGGCATTTTGGTGGTGAGTAGAGATTCAAATTCAAATGGGGGACAAAGCATTTAATGCTTAGGTCACATTTTGTCTCATATCCTTCCACCCATCTATTTTGTCTCCCAATGGTCCCAAATCAGATTTTCTTATACTTAGCACATATTAATTACCACTTTGCCATTAATGCCTATATACTTTCCTAACTACTCCAATGACATTTAATTAGGTACTTTCATGTGAGTTAGATCTATACTTTGGACCCTATGATCATTCCCCTTTCATCTTGGCCTTTATCCACTCATATATATACCAAAACCTTTCCATTTTCAACATTCACCAACCCTAGACACTAGAAAATTCCCAAAATTCTCTCTAGCTTCCAATTCCCTTTTCCTCCATTTTGCCCCATTTTCACCTAAAACTGTCTCCGGACGACCGGTCGCCGAGCTGCTGGTTTTGGCTCCTTCATCCATTTTCCATCACTTCCTCCTATCTTTTCACCTCACTTCCTTCACAAAACATCCTCCATGCACTCCAAACTACACCCCCAACCACTTTTCCTCACCATTTGCTCTCATCCACTCACCATCTTCAAGGATTTCACTCACAACACCAAGTTCTTAAAGGCTTGGGGCTAGAGGAAGCAAGGAGGAGAACAAGGAGCACAAGAAAAGGTCCACTACCACTTGGTGACAGCAAGGACCAACTGGCCTTCATTGTTGAGCACCTCTTCACCTTTACTTACTCTTTAGTTGTCTCTAAGTTTGTTAGAATTGAAACTATGATGTATTTTGAGATGTGTTGTGAGTAGTTGTCCAAGACTGGGGGCTAGGGTTGTGTGCCCTAGCCCAATGAAGATGGTTTGATTAATTTTATATATCTATGCTTGAGATTTTGATATGAGTATGTTCATTGTCTACTTTAAGAGTGTTGAATGCATGCTTAGGGAATTTACTACTCACTAGTGTGTCTTTGACCCATTTTGAAATGAATACATGAGCTTAGTAACCTTGTGTGTCATGGACAATTGGCAATGAATGTGATGAGCATGTCTTGTTTAGATCCCTAGGTCTTTGAACTCATAGCCTTAATCTAGCAATTTGGGAACCATTGCATGGCTTAAGTTGTGTAGGTTAGGAGACTTTATGAACCATTGCATGGCATGAAGATATAAAAGAGAAGACCATGGCCCTAGAACCCTTGTAGGGTACAGGATTTGATCCACTAATCAATCTCACTTGCATATTTGTGTAACTTAATCAACCATTGGAATTGGGCTAAGGTGACCCAAAACCCTTTTTCACTTAATCAATCAAATCTTCATCACTTTGTGTTCACTTCTATTACTTACTTGCAATTTGTCTTTTAAATTGTGTTGATTGATCACTTGTCACTTTACAAAACCAACAAATGTCCCCATCTACATGTCCACTATGCACATACCCCACATAGCTAATGCATAGTAATCCATTTCTTGCCCCTCCCTTAGTGCAAGTTTACTTGTTATCTTAGTTGCCTCAGGATTGTCTACCGCCAATTCCCAACAACAAAACCCCCCGGTCTTTACTATATCCATACTTTCTTGACGACACATACGCTTACGTGAAAGCGCTCCAAAAGCGTTTAAGTCAATGGCGCCATTACTTGTCGGGGATTGAGGTGTTTCTTTGATCCTTTGGTAGCCGGTAGCGGGTTTACTTGCACTTTCTTGTTTAGTTTGTCATTGTTTTGTTGATACTTGTGTGTTTCCTTACTTGTTGAACCATCTTGAATTGTCATTGTTCATATAATTAAGTGTTTGTTGAAATTTGTGATATTGTGTTGTTATTGAGTGAAGTTTGTTCCCTATTCCATCTAGGGAAAGTGAGAATTTTGTTGAAAAATTGACTTATCATTTCTAGCGACCGTTAGCCCCTGTTCCTCGACCGGTCGCGCCTTCTGTCACTGAGCATTTTCTCGTTTCAGTGACCGGTCGACACTGTTCCGGCGACCGGTCGACACCCATCGACGACCGGTCAACAGTCCTGTTTCAAAGAAAAATTTTCTTGCGTTTCTTGGGTCCAATTGCTTTACATAATCATATATACTTGATTTCTTGCCTTGTTTGTGATCTCTAATCAATCTTGTGCTGTTTAAAGGTGCATGAACCATTCTCAATCGAATTACATTTAAAGAAGCGGACGAGTTTTGAAAGAGATACCACGAGGGAGACCGAGAAGGAGGAGAAGAAGACTAATATAAGTGATCGAAAAGTGCTCCTCCGGTTATTTACACTCAACCTCCTTTAAGGATTTCTACTTCACCACCAAGACAAGAAGTCACAATGGGTGATGAAGTGCCTCCACTACCACCACCGGTGAGGAGGATGAAGGAGTACACCACAAATTGTGGGTAACCCTTCTTGCATAGTGCTCCCTCCATGCGACCATCACTTCGAGATCAAGTCATCCACCCTAAATATCTTGTCAAGCTTCAATGGAACTAATCAAAGTCTGTACAAGCATTTGATGGAGTTTGAGCAAGCATGCACTACCGTGAAACTTAATGGCCTCCCGGAAGAAAGTCTCAAGCTTCGGCTCTTCCCCTTCACCTTGAGGGATAATGCAAGGAGGTGGCTCACCAAGCTTCCCCCAAGCATCATTCACTCTTGGGTCCAATTGCAAGAGACATTTTTGGCTAAGTATTTTCCCCCAAGTAAGGCGACTAAGGTTTGTAGTGAGTTGGTGGGTTTCAAACAACACTCTATGGACACCTTTCATGAGACGTGGGAGCGATTCAAGGATTTGGATTTGTCATGCCCTCATCATGGTTTAGAGAAGTGGTTGTTGGTAGATCTTTTCTATAGAGGGCTTGATCCAGATCAACGCCAAAGAGTGGATACCTTTAGTGGTGATACCATAGCGGATAAGTCTCCGGATGAGGCTTGGAGCACTTATGAAGAGTTAGCGAAAAATTTACTTCATTGGGATGATATGGGGACAAGGAAGGTGACTAATCTTTCTATGCCATCAAGGAAGCCCCTAAAAGATGAAAATGTTGTTGTCTCCGGATCCATTAATGTGGCACAAGGGTTCAAGAGATTGGAGAGCAAGCTTGAGTGTCTCTTTGAGAGCAAACTTGGACATTTGGTACATCAAGGAGCTCCCTCATCTCCACCAAGCTCCCAAGAGAAAAGGGAAGCTACTATTTGCTTGATTTGCCATGCGCATACACATGAGACTTTAGATTGTCACCTTGCCTCTTCATATTCGGAATTTGTACAAGAGTATGTGAACCAAGTGGGAGTCCCCAAGCAAAGAAATGTGAATCCTAGAAATGATCCCTACTCCTTCACCTACAATCCGGGATGGCAGAATCACCCTAATTTCGCTCATGGGGGCAATCAAAGGGAGAGTAACTCATAAGGTAGAGGTGGTCATCACTCTTATGTTCAAGGAAGGAATCAAAGCTTTCATGATTAATCACAAGAATTCAATTTGTATGAAGGAGGAGCCGGCTCTTCACAAGCTTATGGAGGAGTCACTCACACTCCTAGTGCTCTATTAAGCTCCTCCCAAATACCACCCAGATTCAATTCTCAAGGTGGTCAATCTTCTTATGGAGGACCAAAGACCAATTATGGAGCCACATCAAGCCAACCACAAGTTCAAGAGCCAAAGAAGCCAAGCTTGGAGGACCTTCTCTCCGCTTTTGTTCAAAATACCGACATTAGCATTACTACCTTGAGCCAAGGCCAAAAATCTCTTCAACAACATGTCATCACTTTGACACAAGGGCAACATAATCTACAACAAGGGTTGCATAAGATGGAGCTTCAACTTGGTCAAATAGCCAAAGAAGTGGGTGAGAGACCAAGAGGTGTACTTCCCTCTCAAGTGGAGCCTAATCCAAGGGGAAAATCTCATGAGCAAGTCAATGTTATTTGCACTCTTCGGTCAGGTAAACTCTATGACAATAAAGTTCATTTTGACCCTCTTACATATTATAATGATCCCCCTTCTTCTACCTCTTCTCATATGAATTTTGATAATGATATTGTTTATGAGAAGAATGGGGCTGGAGGGGAAGAAAATGTACCCTCCGACAATTTGGATTTGGAAGATGTTGTGACCTTGAATAAACAAAGGAGAGAAAAGGGGGTGGATAAGGTAGCCGGTGTGGAAGAAAATGTACCCACCGGAAGAGTTTCAAGTTTCAAGCATCCATCCAAGTTTCAAGCTCCTACACCAAACCCTCAAATTCAAGCTTCAATCCCTTCATCATCTACTTCAAATAGCAATGAGCAAGGAAGGGTAACCAATTTAGGCAACTAGCTCTTGATTATGACTTTGAGAATGAAGATTATGCTCGTAGGAAGCACAACAAGGTTTCTATTGGTAACACTCAAGTGAGTGAGGACTCTAGTGAGCCTAGGGATGAATCACGTTCGGGTGGAGAACCATTGGGAGAGGCCATGAAGGCTAGGGACCCCAATGCCCCCGAGAAGCATTGTAGGGACACTAGAGCTTCATCTTCATCTAGTGGACAAAGAAGAGGGCCGATTTGTGTACCACCTCTTGACATGAGCAACTATGAAGAACCTTTTCCCTTTCTCCAAGTCAAGCGCAAGGAAGAAGTGAAGAAGCGCCAAGACAAGCATAGGAAGGAGTTCTATGAAATGTTCAAGAAAGTTAATTTGAACGTTCCCCTCTTGGATGCCATCAAACAATTTCCCTCTTATAGAAAGTTTCTCAAGGAGTTGTGTACTAACAAGTGGAAGTTCAAGAAGGATGAGCAAGTCATTTTAATTGAGGAAGTTTCAGCAATTCTTCAAGGGAAGCTCCCACCAAAACTTAAAGATCCCGGTTAATTCACCGTTCCATGTACCATTGGAAAAAGTCTTTTGATAGTGCTATGTTGGATCTTGGAGCTTCCATCAACTTGAAACTTGACCATGTGTACAAGACTTTTGGGCTCGATGATATTAACCAATACATCAAGATTTCATTGAGAATGGTGGCCCGAAGCTTAGTATTCCCAAGAGGAGTGGTTGAGAATGTGCTAGTCAAGATTGAAAAGCTTTATGTACCGGCTGACTTTGTAATTCTTGATATGGATGAAACTCCCAATGAAGAGGATGAACAACCCATCATTTTGGGAAGAGCTTTTATGGCAACGGCGGGTACGAAGATTGATGTGCAAAAAGGCATCCTCACTATGACGGTTTTTGAGACCACTATTGGTTTTTGTATTTTTGATGCTATGAAGAGTCCTTTGAAGTTGAGAGAATGCTTTAGAGTTGAAGTTGTTGAAAACTTAGTGGAGTCCACATTCATTGAGTCAAGCTTCAAGGACCCTTATGAAGCCTCTATTGCACAACATTGGTAGAGAGTTTATGAACAAAGAAGTCTTGGAAGCGGCATTATCACTAGGGACACTTCCCACTACCTCATCTTCTTTCAAGGTGCGACCACCTAGTGTGCTTGACACTACCCTTGCTTTGGAGCCAAAATTGCAACCTTCTATTGTACGCCCACCCGAGCTTGAGTTGAAGCCACTTCCCACTACATTGAAGTATGCTTACTTGGGCCAACAAGAGACCCTTCCGGTGGTTATTTCTTCAAAGTTTTCTAGTGGAGAAGAGGATAGACTTTTGCAGGTACTTAGGAGACATAAAGGAGCTTTGAGTTGGACAATAGCGGACATAAAAGGCATTTGTGCAAGTAAGTGTATTGCTATGGCTATTTTCGCACACCAAAAAGATGCACAAAAATAACCTCAAGATAAACCCTACTGTGATATGAATATCAAATGTAGTATAGGAAAGTAGGGATCGTTACCCACAGGAGATTGTTTTATTTGCTAATCTATGTCATGAAAATTAAATAATATATACAACAAAAAATTTATTTACAAAAATGTACAATATATACAAAAGTGTTTTTCAAGTTTTTGGAGTTTTTGAAAACAAGAAATAAATAAAAGGAAATATTTTTGGATTTTTATTTTTGAAAAATAAAAGTAACTAGGAATCAAAATCTACCACCGAAAATCATGCTCACATGCTGTGTTTCTATCTAATTTCGTCTATTTCTAGGAAGCTCAGTATGCTTGAACGTAACCTATTACCACTTTCTTACTTTGTATGTTAAGAGAGAGACGTTCTACCCTTAACGTATTTCCTAACGGTCCCGTAAAGGCCCTAACGTGCAGTCTAAAAACTAGATTTAACACGCATGAATCATTAAGCTTCAAAAAGGTCTGAGTCATCACCAGGCATAAGTACTGGTGTTGTCTTGCTTATCCTAGAAACCAAGTTACATGCTAACCGTAGTCAACAAGTGTCACTCTAGAATGTGTGAGGAATCTTATTTAACTAGAAGCAGACATCACACATTCATAACTATAGAACCCTAACATGCTTACTAAGTATGCATCCAAAGCAAACATATAAGGACTTCATCGCTGACATAAACAGTAAAAAGGTCCTCAACCAAAGATAAAATTGATTAAATAGAATGTCACAACATATTCGCAATTAAAACAGGGTTTCAAATAATTCCGATTTATTATACAAATATTTACACAATAACAATTCCCAAATTTATTCACACAAAATTTAAATCCAGAAATTAAAATTAAACAAAAATGAATAATAATAATTAAACGAGTTTAGGAAATGTTACTGATGTGTCCATGAAAATGGACACTTGTCATCGGGTGCGGGTGGACAACTCAACTTTGTGCTCAGAAACTGAACACCGCCGTTCAGATGCAGGTGGACGGCTCAGCTATAGAAAACTGTATTTGGATGTGGCGGGTACCCTTAGCAGATTTGGACTAGACCTTGAGCTTTTGGGCTTGGAGGCCCAAATTCTTTTCTTTTCTTTTCTTTCTTTTTCTCTTTCTTTCTTTTTTCTTTTCTTTCCGGCCCAAACCCGTGCTACTTCCCTTTGAGTTTCTCTTTTGGGTTGACTTTTCAACCCGTGCTAGGCTTCTCTTTCTTTTTCTTCATTCACTAAACCGTGCCTTCTTTCTATTCTTCCTCTCCTTCTTTCATTTTCTTATTCTTCGCAGGAGAGAGGCGAGAGAGAGTTGCAAGAATTTGGAAGCACCGGCTGGAACGGCGAAAGAAGACACGGTGCCGGCTGAGATGAGAGAAGCAGGTCTCTGGAGTCAACGGCAGTGGTGGTGGTGCGGCACCCAGAGAAGACGACATTGGTGTGACTAGGATGAGCATGGGCCTAGGCTCTGCCGGTTTGGGATCACGACGCTGGTGACTAGAAGATCGATCACGGCGCTAGAGGTGAGCAACAGTCTGAGAGAGAGACGGGGTCGACGTAGGTGATGGAATCAAGGGTTGAGCACCAGGGCCGGTCCTGAGATATTTAAGGCCCAGGGCGAAATCATTTTTGATGCCCACAAATATATGAGTGTCATTTGTTTCAAGTGTCAAAATTACATGCAGATTTTATTAAATAAGCAAACATAATACAATGAGGAGGACATGAAACCAAAACCTCGTATAATAAAAATTACAAATTATCTAAAATGATTTCTTCTTGCATTTTTAGAAGCAAAATCATCAATTATTTATCCATAATCAACATTTCCTAACATATTTCTTTCAATACTTAAGATTGCCAATCCATTCAACCTATCTTAAGTCATGGTGGTCCGCAAATAAGACTTTAATAATTTTTTATTTTGAGAAACTTTTTTCTGCAGATGCCACTGTCACAGGTACAGTCAATAAAATTCTATAAGCAACCATAACATTTGGAAACATATCCTTTTTTTTTGGCAAATTCCATAATTTTAATAGATGTCCAAGGCTTATCTGTTTGATATGGCTCACTTGGCAACATTTCTTGCAATATTTGCAACTCCATAAGCAAATATTTTGCATCAAAATCAGAAACCTCACCATTTTTCAAAGCAGTTTCAAGATTCAAACAACAACTTTTCAATTCATCATCATCCAAAAGAACTAACTTTGTTGCATCAAACAAAAAACCAAAAATAGATTCAAAAGTTTTCATTTGGGCAAATCTATTTCTCAATTGAGAAAGGGCCATATCCACTAAAACTATAAAATAATCAGTTCTAAAGGACTCTTGAGCTGATTGTTGCTCCTTTTCAGTATTGGGAATTTCATCAAATTGGCGTTTTCTGCAAATACGACGTTTTATAGGAAACACAGGCTCAATTTCCATCTTAAATGCAATTTCTTTAGCATCAATTATGATGTGAACGTAAAATACGTTCACAAAGTGCTCTAAATACTTGGATTGAGCTATTCTGAAAGCCTTATTTGTCAATTTAATGTTTGTTTTCGTGTTTTCAGGGAAAATATGTGAAAAATGCTAATTTACACATATAAGGTGAATTTTGGAGATTTACAGCGCAATTTCGGAAAGTCAACCGTGACTTTTCGATTATCTGATGACACCGGTCATCATTCGGAAGTGGAATATAACATTATACGAAGATTTTAGAAACCGTTCCAAATCCCGGAAATTTTGCCGGCGAACCACCACTCACGGAGGCGCAACCACCACACGCGGTGATGAAATCCATTTTAAATCTCCACTTTATTTTCCCATGTTCTTGTTTCTTATTTATTCTTTTTCGTTACTTAGTTTTATTTTTATCTTTCATATATTTATTTTATAATTCTTTTATTTTTGTTTTTCTTTAGTTTTGTTTTATAATTATTTTATTTCTTATTTTATTTCTTTATTTTATTTTATCTTTATTTTATTTTGTTTTTGGTTTGAATTGCAGCCTGCGCATGTTCACGGTCTCTAGCCTGTTTCTCCACCACATTGTGCAGTACCCGCTTCTTCAATTTGAATTCGATCCTTTGAGCTGGTTTTCCAGCCAGTCTTCCACCTTCATCATTCAAAATCAAGCACTGCAATTTGAATTCAAAATCTCCAGCTCACTCCACCATTTTCTGCTCCCACTCACCCACCTGCAAAACTCATTTCTTCTCCTCTATAAATACATTGTCCCTCTCTCTGTTTTCCATGGCCGGGGGGCGAGGGGCTTCTCCCCTGCGCTCCCATCTTCTTCCTCCCCACCCTTCTCCTGCGTCCGTGCTTGGCTCACTTAGCCATGCCTTCTGCTCTAGCCCCTCAATTCCTCTCTGTACTCTCTGGTCCTCATCCTCACTGCCCCAAACACTCTCCTGTTCTCATGCGTCCGTGTATGGTTCATCAAGCCATGCCTTCTGCTTTCACCCTCTATCTTCTGTCAGTTGCTATCTAAGCCCTTCTTCTCCCTTAATCTCCTCTCTGTTTCCTGCAATTTCTCATTCAAATTCACAACTCCAAGCCAACCCGTGCCTCTTCTTCCCCCATCTCTTATGTTTCCTTTTCTTTTGCTCCTGCCAAAACCATAATTGATAATTATCAATTTCATCACCAATCCTCCCACAAATTTATTCCTGAAATTCTTAATCATCAATCCACTAAATCCCCAATTTTCATGTGTTCCTGCAAACAATTTGATAATTAACAATTATCAAATCCATCACAAAATCAATCATCATTCACAAACTGCCGTACCAAGTGCCCGCGCACAAAGCAGCACCGCCGCTGCCTTCATCGATCGCCCTGCGCTCCTCGCCGTCATTCCAACCCGGCCGCTGCTGCACCACCGGATCGATCTCTCTTCACGACGCCGTCGCTCCTAGAGCCTCTAGCTCTCTGTTCCTCAGCCCGGCGCGCTGCTTCTCCCTCACCGCACCAGTCCAGACACTACTAGATCCCACCTTCGCCGCGCACCCAAGCCACTGGGCATCGCTCACTATCACCGCCGCCGGTCTCTCCGCTCTCTGCCGTGCCTCACCAGCGCCGTCTGTCGGCGTCTCACTCTCTCTTTCTCTGGTCTGCACGGGGATGATAAAGAAGAAATGAAAAACTGAAAATGTGAAGTCAGCTGAAGACCACGGGTCAAGCACGGTTGAAAAGTCAACCTGAGAGAGGAATGGGCTGACCGTAAAATTGATTTGGCTTGGGCCTTTGACCAAGTCAAAGCTTCCAACCCCAATTGCTCAAGCCCAAGGCCCAATTGCTATGGACACCTATGCTCCCGAGCCTTCACAAAAATCATGGCGAATCCGATAAGATCCTTCGCCGGAATTCTAATGAGCATTTCTTTCCCTTAAACTCAATTTAATTTTATGTTGTGTGAATTTATTTGATTAATTTGTATTTTGATTATTTGGTTAATTAATTTGTGTAATTTGAATATTGTATGATTTAATTACATTATGAGAAACCCAAAAATATGTTATTCATTTGAGTGTTAGTTTAATTATTCTTGGTGTGTTTATTTAAGTGTGTTAGTTTAAATTGCATCTTAATTTGTATTTTCTTGTTTTACTTTATTTATTTTCAAAAATATTAAAAAGCCAAAAAATATTTCATTTTATTTATTTCTTGTTTTCAAAATATTTCAAAAACCCAAAAAGAATACTTTTGTATATATTGTACATTTTTGTAAATAGAAACAATATAGGTTAGTTAATTTCGTGACATTAGAAAAGTAAATAAACAATCCTCTGTGGGAAAAACCTCTACTTCCCATTATACTTTACAACGACAAATTGTTAGGAAGTTTAGGTAATAATTAATGACGTTGGTAATTACCGCATATCATTTTGGCGCCGGCTCGCCGGGGATTGTTTTTACTTTTTACTTTTCTAAATAGTGTTTTACTATGTGTAAATAATATTTGTTAATTTTTTTTTTATACTTACCAATTTTACTTGTAAATATTTTTGTTACACACACTTAGTAATAATTTTACTTAGGTGTCTTTTATATAGTTGATTATTTAAGTTGTTGTAAGTTGTAATTTGAACGGAATAGGTAAGGTCATTTTGTTAATATTGGCCTAAACCGTTCATTTGTACCGTAAGGTCACTTGAGGTTGAGGGCGGCCTTTATTAACGCTTGGAGAGTTGTCTAACACTTAAGTGCTTTCCAAACTGAGTAAGGGGCACATGAATGGTGTCTAGATATGATCAAGACCCTGGGTGACGGGTTTGTAAAATTGGATTCAGAGGACTATAGTCCACTAAATGAATCCTGCCTCTCGCTTATCTCTTGTGATCTGGCCATTCGCCTTCTGAAACTACGGAAAGTCATTTAAGTCTAGGCATTGCACCTAGGCCGTACGTCCACCTTGAATTACCGCTTGGAATCAACTTTGTTTTTAACTATATTTTGGACAATTTAACATTACTTGTAAATAAAATATACTTAGACATAGGAAATTTTATTTATTCATTTTGTAAAGATAATTTGTGACATTATTTTTTTACTTTGTAAATATTTTATTTTTAACTTGTAAATTTTATTACTAACTTTTTAATTTTTATAGGGAATAATCAAGGTTATCGGAAATTTTACCACATACATTGGAGCATACGTTTGGAAGTCAAGGTTGAAAAACCTTGAGGTTGATGTCTTGTTGGTGATTTTTCGGTTTCCTCGGGAGTAAAAAGGTAAGTTTTCTTTTCACTCTCATTATTTGTTTATTAAAAAAAAATAGAAATTTTGTAATTGTAAATAATTAAAAAAAAAAGGTGTTTGTTTTGTTTTACTGTTTATTTATAATTACTGTTTCAATTTACTGTTTATTTTGGGCTTGTTAGTTAGTTTGCTTGTTATTGGGCTTTAGGCCCGTTTGTGTGATTGGTTAGGGTTTTAGGTTTCGAAAAAAAAAAAATTAGTTAATTAAATTTGGCCCATTGGGCCCGTGTCATTCCCGAAGCCCAAAACCCGTAACCCAAGCTCATTTAGTGTGTCGGGCCTGTTAGTTTTTAGGCCCATTAGTTAAGCCCACCAATAATGACCCATACTCTACACGGCCAGACCCAATTTAAGGCCCAGACCATCCCATTGGCCCCGACTTTTTCGTAAAGTATTAAAAAAAAAGAAGTTTTGATTGGGCCGACGCACGACTTTTGCGTCGGCCGAATTGTTTAATAAATCGAATGCGCGTGTCCACTATTCCCTTTGCGACTTTTGTGGCACGCGGTCGTTTTCTTTGCGACTTTCGTCGCTCGATCCGTAATTTCCGGATCTGTGTCTGTGACACGTGTGCGCACGTGCGTCCGCTCCTTTCCCCTTCCCTTGTGTTTGCGTTAGTTTCCTTAGGTCATTTCACGCATTTCCCTTCTGTTTCTCTCGTGTTCTTCGTGTTCTTCCGTGTTCTTGAGTTTTTCCCAGAAACCTCCCAAACCCAGAAAACTATCCTCCCTCCCAAACCACAAATGGCCAAAAGAGTTGACTCTTTCAGCGAGTTGTTTTAGGCAGGTCCTTCAGGGAGTCAAATCTTTGAAGGCCTGGATGAGATAATTCCACCGAGCATGCTCAATAGCGCCGATGCTAGCATGCCGACCGAGCCACAACCACAAGCACTATCCTAAGCACCAATCCTGGTTGCTGATCCACCTGCCGAGCCGGAAGCCGCTCCTGTCCATAGGAGACTTCCAAGGACAAGATACACCAAATCTCAGAAAGAAGCGCTGGAGGCTTTCTTTGCGGTGTATTCTCACCCCACCAAACCACAACGTGAAAGATTTGGTCCAAAAATCGGACTGCTTGAAAGCCAAGTCTACTATTGGGGGACGAGAAATAAGGAGAAGTTCGGTATCCAGACCGATGAGCAACGATTTGCCGAGCTAGAAAGACGAAACGATGAGCTGGTGAGCAAGAACGAGGAGCTTCAACTGCAGAATCAACGACTCGTCGATGCTCTCCACAACGGTATTTGTCCTAATTGCGGAGGTCCTGTTCCGCACTCAGATGTGCCACGGCGAAGGCTCGAAGTTGTTCCTCCACAACAAGAGCCTCTTCTCGAGTTGTCCGATGATTCGATCGACATGGACCACTTGAGACGGGATGTCGGAGCCTCATGCCTACACTAGTCGAGCGCCCATCCGTACCTGTGCCATCTAATCTTCCAGGACCTACTCATGATCTTGTCGGAGTCCACACCGACTTGATCTCGGATATCGCCCGCAAGGCCAAAGACGAGCTCCTGCTCATGGCCACTGCTGGATTTCCTTTGTGGATATCTTCACCGACTCCCGGCACTTTCATTCATCCCGAAACTCTTAACCGCGCCGAATACTTGCGAGTGTTTCAACGTGGCGAGCCTGCGCCATACTTCAAAGCGGAATACTCGAGACACTCGGCAACCATTCACCTTTATCCGACCACCATTGTTGAAATTTTAATGGATGTTGGTCGATGGTTGCCCGTCTTCTGTAGCATGGTCAAAAACGCCCAGACGTTGGAGATCTTACCCTCCAGCAACGCAGAAGGCTACCAGGAGCAGAAGCAAGTGATGTCGGCCGAGTTTCTGGTGCCATCTCACATCGTTTCATCTCGTGAAGTCCAGTTCGTTCGGTACTCTCACCAACAACTAGATGGAAGTTGGGTCATTGTGGACGTCTCCGTGGATGAATTGCACTCAAATCCGAAGCCTTCAGTGAGATCGATTTCCCGAAAACGCCCCTCCGGATGCCTGATTCGAGACTTGCAGAATGGATCTTCCTTGGTCACTTGGGTGGAGCACGTGGATGTGCGCGAGAAAGAGATGAAGCCCATTTTCAAACCCTTTGTCCATTCCGGGTTCGCTTTTGGTGCAAAGCGTTGAATCTCAACTCTCCAACGACAAGCCGAGCTCTACATGTGCGCCACAGGGATCCACACTTCACCCGGTGACTCTATCATTTCGCTTGAAGGAAGAAGAGGCATTGCAGAAATGGCAAACCAGATGGCGATCTGTTTCTTCATAGATATTAGCAATTCCACATACCATCACTAGACTTGTTCGAACTGAACAAGAGAGACTCGAATGGAGGTCAGGACCAACAAGAGAAGGGGTGATCCGAGCAAGCCCCCTGGAGTCAATCGTACTGCTGGCTGTTCTGTCGTTCATCTATCCCATCACACCAGAATCTTTGAGTTCCTCAAAGACGTCCAGATAAGACCATTGTGGGATAGTATGTCGATGGACAGCTCGGTACAAGTGCTAGCAAACTTCACCATCGGTCTTGACCCGCGGAACCAGATTTCGGCGCTCGCCTTAAGTAATCACAACGACTTCCTCATTCTCCAGGAGTGTTGCACCGATGCAACGGGGTCGTCTGTGATTTATGCACCGATCAACCATTCCATTTTCCAGTCTTTGTTATGTGGAGCTGACCCGGGGCCATTTCCATTGATGCCATCTGGCTTCTCCATACTGCCTAATGTATCTGGATGGATTCTTGATGTAACACTGATTTGTATGCGATTTGCATACAAATTAGGCCTCTAATCATCATTATTGTGCTTGTCCAATGGCTATTTGTGAGTCTCTAATCCTTGTTTGCACACTTGTAGGTAAATTGAGCATCGGAACGATATTGGGATCAAAAGGGAGCATTTTGGAGCATTTTAGTGGACTTCCGGCAAAAAGACGAAAAGTCAACCCGAGGACCAAAAGTCAACTCGTGGTCAACCCCGACTTTTGAGCATCAAAGTGTCAAAGGCCGAGTCCCGAGAATGAAGCACAAGAGAATTCCGGAAGATTGACCGAGAAACCGAAAAGTCAACTATGGTCAACTCCGAAGGTCAAAGTCAAGGTCCAAGTCAAGGTCAACCTTGTGATTCACAAATGTGCTCCCACATCATCAAGGACCACACTAGATTTGGTGAGGTGACATGTTGATTATTCCTCCTTTTTGTCCTCCCTTGTGATTTTCCTTCCTTGCCCTTCATTAAACCTTTGAGCCCTTAGATTAAACCCTACTTCATCCTAGCCCTTTATTCTTTCCTCTCTAGCCTATAAATACTTAGTACTTGCCTCATTAGGTCACATACCACTTCAGCCCCAAAATCCCTCACTTTTCCTTTCCCCTTTCCTCTCTCCCCCTTCCTCTTCGGATCAGCCTCTGCACGTCTGTCGACCGGTCGACAAGAAGGTCGACGACCGGTCGACGCACGGCTGAGCAGCCCGATTCTGCCACTTCCACACCTCCTCTCCTCCACCATCCTTCATCAAACCTGTTCACCACGACGTTCTCCACCTCCACCACCATTTTGGGTCGCTGAATCACTCACCAAGGCATCAAGGTTCATCATCAAAGCCAAGGAGGAGCAAGAGAGCACCTATTGAGCATTCCTCATCTCTACTCTCTCTTTTCCTTATGTCTAGAGCTTTATTGTGTAATTTGATGATGTATATGTTGATGATTAGTGAGTAGTAACTCTGTTGGGGACTAGGGTTGTGTGCCCTAGTCCAATTTGACTATGTGATGCTTGATTTGTGAATAAAATGCCTTTGTGATTGTGTGAATATGTGTGCTTACCCATTTCAATATGTGTTGGTTGCTTGTTCTTAGAATTTACCACCTCTTTGGCATGTTAACTAACCTATCTTGATGAGATTGTGTGAGATTGGTAACCTCACACACTCAAGGCAATTGGAAGCATATGTGATGAGTTGTAACTTGTTTGGGTCCCTAGTTTCGATGCTTTACGCCTCTTAAGCACTTTAGGGGATTCGGTATTAGGTAACGTAGAGGAATCCCCTATGACACCTAGAGAGTTGGAATGACCCTAATAAGGCATTCGAATACCTTAAGAAACACGGTCCTAGACCCATAACATGGCTAGGATACGGGGCTTGATTCACACACACATTGGCATGATTAATTCGATTGAAGCATTGCTAGTTACATTGGACTTGTGGTTTACCCGAAAACCCCAACATTCTCATACATTGCGCACACTTTACATTATTTACTTGCTTGCTTTCCTTACTTGTTGGTTGCTTCATTTCATTTGCATCATTATCTTTCCAAAACCACTCTTTACACCACTACATCACTCATTGTCACATACTCACATTCACCCACTCATTCCACTTCTTATCTATTCCATCATTGCTAGAGCACTCACCACACACAAACCACCAAGAAATTGAGGAGCCCATCGATCCTCGTTGGAACGACAATCCCCCTTCACAATTTACTTACCCCATACTTTGACGGTTCGTCAAATGGCGCCGCTGCCGGGGATCTAGGTTTAATCCTTAGTTTCATGGTAGTTTTGGTTGAGAATTTAGCTTTCTTTTGCTTTTGTTTGCATATTTCATTGTTGTGTTGTTTATATTGTGGTATTTCATTGCCTAGTTTGATAACCATCTAGTTTACCTTCATCCAATTTCTTGTATTACTTGTGTTCTTGAACTTATGAATATTGAATTCGTGCATTTGTTGGCTTAATTGTGTCTTAGGTTGCTTGTTTATTGTTGTTTGGGTTCCCTTGCACCTTTTGGGACCTTATTGGTTTAGGTATAAAAGGAGAAAATCACAAAAACATAGTTTCAGGGCACTTGTCGAACGGTCGACTCTGTTTCTCGACCCTTCGACGGAAATTCCCTGGACGAGTGTCGACCGGTCGACGACAGTCTGTCGAACGGTCGACGGAGAGCAATTTTGTTCCTTTGCTCTGTTTCTTTCATTCTTTGCTATCATTGCTTGTTTTCACCTCTCATACTTGTATTCCTTGCTTCAATTGTGATACCTAATCATTGATTATTGTGTTGTGAAGGTATATGAACCTTGCTTCAACCGCTCACACACGCATACAACTTAGAAGCGGAAAGATTTTAAGTGAGAACACAAGAGGAAGGCCAAGAGTGAGACGACGTATACCGATTGTTTGTGAGAGTGCACCGCCTACACTTGAGCGTCACCAAGCACCTTTGGAGGAGCCGATTCCCCAAGCAACAATGGGAGAACCAAATCCACCACCGGATCCACTCAACGACAACAATCCACCTCCCGTGAGACGCATGAGGGAGTACATTCTTCCTCATGTGGTGGATCACCCCTCTTGCATCATTCTACCACCGTGCAACACTCATTATGAAATCAAGTCTTCCACCTTGAGCATTATGCCTACCTTTCATGCCTTGAAAGATGAGAGTCCATACGATCACCTTATGGAGTTTGAGCAAGCTTGTACGACGGTGAAACTGCATGGACTACCCGAGGATGGTCTCAAGCTTCGCCTATTCCCTTTCACATTGAAGGATGGAGCTAGGAAGTGGCTACTCAAGCTTCCACCAAGGTCCATTCACTCATGGTTTGAGTTGCAAGAAGCTTTCCTATCAAAGTTCTTCCCACCTAGCAAGGCCGCCAAGGTTAGGGATTCTATTGTCAACTTCAAGCACCAATCGGGCGATGCTTTCTATGAGACTTGGGAAAGATTCAAGGATTTAGTGATGAGTTGCCCACACCATGGCTTGGAACAATGGTTTCTAGTTGATGTGTTCTACCGAGGGTTGTCTTCCGGGCAACGACAAAGAGTTGATACTTTTCGGGGATGCACAATAGCCGGTATGTCTCCCGATGAGGCATGGGACACATTTGAGGACCTAGCCACAAATTCCGAGCTATGGGATGACTTTGGGTCAAGAAGACTACCTCCCACACAACCGGCACCTCAAGTAACAAGAGTTCACAATGTCTCAAGTGAATCATTGGGGGATGACATGATGAGAACCCAATTTGATAGGTTGGAAGCGGCTCTCAACAAAAAGATAGACATGCTCATGCAATCACAATCCAAGCCTCCCCCTCGACAAGTCAATAGTGTTATCTCTTCACCACCTTGCTTCTATTGTGGCTCTCTTGGCCATCAAGCGGAGGAGTGTGCTTACATGGTTGAGGAAGAGAAGGAAGAGAGACAACAAGTGAACCAAGTGAGTTCCTATCCACAAGGTTCTTATCAATCCCCTTCAAAGCCTTACAACAACTTTGCACCTCGGAATGAGCAAGGGAGCACTCAAGGATACCAACCAAAATCTTTTGGAAACAATGCTCAAAGGTATCAAGAGAGGTCTCAAGGGTATAACACTTACCAAGGAGGAGATAAGTATCAAGGGAGTGGCACATATGGAGGACATAGGAGCTCAACTTTTGGAGCACCTCCCGGGTTCTCTACTCAAGGAGGAAACACCTACCATCAAGGTGTCTCTTCATCTTTTGCTGCCCCAAGTAGCTCTCAAGCTCAAGAGTCCGCGGAGCCATCAATGAAGGACATGATCGCCACCCTTGTGCAAAGCCAAGTGAAGAGCAATGAAGCGATCTCGGCTCTTGAACAAGGGCAAAACATCTTGCAACAAGGCTTGTCAAAGATTGAGTTGCAAATGGGCCAAATGGCCAAGGAGATTAGTGAGAGGCCAAGAGGTACCTTGCCTTCTAATGTGGAGCAAAATCCTAAGTTCAAGACCAAGGAGCAATGCAATGCTATCTTCACTTCTCATTCCGGTATCTCTCATGCTACTTATACTCCTACTCCCCTAATATCAAATGTTTTCACCCCTTCTCCTTTCATTCCTATTCATGAGAACTTTGATCATATGCATTGCATGGAGGATGGGGCCAAGGAGGAAGAAAATGTACTCCTTGGCAATTATGGATTGAATGAGGAGGAGACTTATGAGGAGAATAAATGAGTTGTGCTTGGGAAAGGACTTGGTTACTTGTCTTTTGAGAATGATATTACCTCTTTATGGTGGAGTGAAGACACAAGAAGGAGCATTGAGTGAGGAGACTCCTAGGCATGAGAGTGTCATGGTTTCTAACCTTGGTGGTGAGGCTATGAAGGCTATGGACCCACCAAGAACCATGAACACCTCTAGGGAGATCCTTGATGATGATGTGCATGTACACCAAGCGATGAAGATCACCCCCGATGAGAGGAGGAACAAGAAGAAGACATTGACGAATGAGCTTCATGAAGTGTTCAAAAAGGTAGAGATTAATATCCCTTTGTTGGAGCTCATTTGCAAAGTGCCGGTGTATGCAAATTTCCTCAAGGACTTGTGCACCAAGAAGAAGCGGCTTGAGGAGCATGAAGTATACAAGATTGAAGGGCATATAAGCTCAATGATTCAACACAACATGCCACCAAAGAGGAAAGATCCCGGAAGCTTCACTATCGGATGTCAAATTGGTGAGACACACCTTGAAGGAGCACTTATGGACCTAGGGGCAAGTGTCAATGTGATGCCTCTATCTCTCTATAAGAGGTTGAGCATTGGTGCTTTGCAACCTACCCCTATTGCACTTACCTTTGCGGATGGAAGCAAGCGAAGACCGGCGGGTGTAGTGGAAGATGTGCTAGTAAGAGTTGACAAGTTTATTCTTCCCGCCGACTTTGTTGTGCTTGATATGGGTGAAAACCCCAATGAAGACAATGGATTCCCCCTTATCTTTGGACGCCCTTTCATGGCTACGGCGGGAGTGAAGATCAATGTTTTAAAGGGAACCATTAGCTTCAAGGTGTTGGGGGAGAAAGTGAAGTTTGAAATGTTCAAGCCCATTCATCCACCGGAGGTAGTTGAGGAGGTGTTTTCTATTAACTTGGTGAAGGGCAATAGTGCTAAGAGTGAAAGGATTTTTGGTCCTTTGAATCCACCAAAGCCCACACCTCGTGCTCAAGACCACTACTCAAAGCCACCACCTCTTTCTCATGAAGACATACTTGGGAAGGATCCATTTCTTGAAGGAGCTACAAAGAAGACTCCTCCCATGAATGCGCTACAAAAGGCGACAATCAAGGCCATGAGAGAGATGGTAGGAGAGGTGAAGAAGAAAAAGTATGCTTGGCCACCACCTTCGAAGTCAATTTTCAATGGTATCAAGGGCTGTTTTGTGGGAAGCTTTGGAGATGGTGAGACAAGCCATACAGTAAGTGAGAAGAAGCTTTGCTTTGAGCCACCATAATTTCACCAAGGAGGAACCAAGACCGGCTTTTTAGGTCTATAAACCGAAGCGCTTGTGGGGAGGCAACCCCACTTGGAAAAGAAATTTTTGTTTTCAGCACTATTTAGTAATGAATAAAAGTTTTGGGAGGTTGGGAGGAGCTAGGATATGGAGCTTTGGAGGGAGAAACCCCACGAGGTGTTGATTAGCATGTGTCTACAAGAGGCCTGGGCAGAACAGTGACTTTGGAGACATTTTTCTCCACATCGGACCGTTGGAATGCAGTGAACCAAGTTGAGAAAGCTTCTTCTATGAGTCTTCTGTGCCCGGTGTAAATTTCTCTCTAAACAGACCGTTGGATCTGTCGCAATATTGGTTTTAAGGAGGAGTCCTCACTGCAGTGTGACTTTCTGGAGGGTCACTTTGACCGGTTCTTCATTGCATGTCTGGAAGGCTATTTCTGAGTTTCCAGTGGCCAAACTAAAGCTCTTTGAGTGTACTTTCCAACGCCACTGGAATCACTAAATTTGGATGCCTATTCTTAGAGTTATACCCAAATCTTTGGGAGGAGGTCAATGCTGCATTGCTGCTTTCCCCTGTTCTCAAGTGATCCCGATGCAATCACACTCGCTAGTTCATTTGGCACCCGAGGAGCAAACATATGGAAGTCAGGGCCTTGTGCCCTGAGGTTGGTGTCTATTTGAGGTTTCTTGGCTAGCTAAGGGAGTCGTCTACAAGGGGGTTTTCTTATCTCTATCTTCCGATT
This sequence comes from Rubus idaeus, assembly GCA_030142095.1. Lineage (NCBI taxonomy): Eukaryota > Viridiplantae > Streptophyta > Magnoliopsida > Rosales > Rosaceae > Rubus > Rubus idaeus. The sequence goes on from CM057968.1 coordinate 5,750,059, forward strand.
GCTAAATGTTTTGTTATGTGTGCATTCGCCCGACTTCACTCTCCTCACTTTTACCAATGTGATTTTCTTTGCTTTTAAACTCCTCACAACACCGAGGACGATGTTGGTCTTAAGTGTGGGGGTGTGAGGTTGGGCTAAATTAAAGTTGTCTCACATTTTCGAACCACCAAAATTTTTCAATTTTTCAAAAGTTTTCATTGGACGGTCGACCTTTGGGTCGAACGGTCGACGCAATTCCCTGGACGTGTGTCGACCGGTCGACAATAATGTGACGACCGGTCGACAGGTGCTTAAAGTTGAAAATTTGAGAATTTTGAAACTTTGAAGTTTGTTTGGTGTGTTTTTATTGTCCTTTTCAACCCCAATGATGAATTTGAGCCCGTAGGTTATGAATTAAGTGGATAAAGAGCATGTGCTTAAACTTTATTGGATTGCCTTGTTATTAATTTATGTAATTGATGCTTGCTTGACACTTTGTGCACATTTGCCATGTTGATTGATCATTTGCATTTAGAGAAGCATGTGTAGACTATGTATTGACTTGCATATACCCTTTATGGTGAGATTTTGAGCCTTATTGATATGTATGCATCATTCATACATCCTTGTTCTTCATGTGTGTGCATTCCATTAGTTTACGAGACCTAGAACTTGCTCAAAGACCGCTTGAGGCTATGTGTTAGTTTGCAACGAATTGGAAATGATTAAGGCACTAGTTAAGCACCATGGCCAAACTAACATTTATCCCTTAAACACTAATCCACTAGGACTAACCCATTTGAGCCACATTCATCGTTTAGCCTTTCACTTCACCACCCACATCATCCTAACCCATGTTTTAACTTAAACACTAGCCATCCTTGTTCCGAAATGTTAATAAGACAATGATTGTGACTTCTTGTTTCTTTTATGCTTGGGAAATCTATGGGATTGTACAAAATGGCAAGTGTGGGGGTAGATAGATAGAAATGGTTGAGGTTGTAAAGAAGAGAAGAAGTTGAGAAAATGAAAAAGAAAAGTGGTGTATAAAAATAAAGTTCAAAAAGAAAGTCCCAAAGAAAAGAAAATACAAAATGGGAAATTGTTGTTGAGAAAAAGAAAGAGAAAAGGAGAAATGAAGAAAGAAAAAAAAAAGAAGTTGTAGAAAAATAAAAGGTTTGAGGAGAATAAGGTTTAGGTTGTCGATTACGAAAGCATACGCAAAAGAAATGAGTTTCAAAGTCCTTGAATTGTCTTGTGAAGCATTAGGAACATTTGACTTTCCATTCCCTTCATTTCATGCTAACCCTTACCCTTTGGCCCCATTACAACCATGTGAAAGCCCTTTTGATCCAATAAGTTGTGAACTAATTAGTGGAAAGATGGTCATTGAGCAAGCTTATGGGGACGTTGCTCTTGGTTATGCTTTGAGAGCAAACACTTTACCCTAAACACAAGAGCGGAAATATTTAGTGAACCATGTGAGTTTAGCGGTTAAGCATGTCGATATGTGCCAATTTGATTGCTCTTGATTGATTATCTCATGGCTAGCACACACAACACCAAGCATGCATTGAATACATATCTTAATCACTTGGCAAAGCATGATGTTTATGTTGTGTGTTTGATTGAATCTTGATGAGTAGCTTAGTGGGCTTATTGAGGATATGGTTGGAAAGGCAATTGAATTTGTGTTGATTGGATTGTTGATTCTATTTGCTTGAGGACAAGCAAAGCTTAAGTGTGGGGGTGTGATTTGTATGCGATTTGCATACAAATTAGGCCTCTAATCATCATTATTGTGCTTGTCCAATGGCTATTTGTGAGTCTCTAATCCTTGTTTGCACACTTGTAGGTAAATTGAGCATCGGAACGATATTGGGATCAAAAGGGAGCATTTTGGAGCATTTTAGTGGACTTCCGGCAAAAAGACGAAAAGTCAACCCGAGGACCAAAAGTCAACTCGTGGTCAACCCCGACTTTTGAGCATCAAAGTGTCAAAGGCCGAGTCCCGAGAATGAAGCACAAGAGAATTCCGGAAGATTGACCGAGAAACCGAAAAGTCAACTATGGTCAACTCCGAAGGTCAAAGTCAAGGTCCAAGTCAAGGTCAACCTTGTGATTCACAAATGTGCTCCCACATCATCAAGGACCACACTAGATTTGGTGAGGTGACATGTTGATTATTCCTCCTTTTTGTCCTCCCTTGTGATTTTCCTTCCTTGCCCTTCATTAAACCTTTCGAGCCCTTAGATTAAACCCTACTTCATCCTAGCCCTTTATTCTTTCCTCTCTAGCCTATAAATACTTAGTACTTGCCTCATTAGGTCACATACCACTTCAGCCCCAAAATCCCTCACTTTTCCTTTCCCCTTTCCTCTCTCCCCTTCCTCTTCGGATCAGCCCTCGCACGTCCGTCGACCGGTCGACGAAGGTCGACGACCGGTCGACGCACGGCCGAGCAGCCCGATTCTGCCACTTCCACACCTCCTCTCCTCCACCATCCTTCATCAAACCTGTTCACCACGACGTTCTCCACCTCCACCACCATTTTGGGTCGCTGAATCACTCACCAAGGCATCAAGGTTCATCATCAAAGCCAAGGAGGAGCAAGAGAGCACCTATTGAGCATTCCTCATCTCTACTCTCTCTTTTCCTTATGTCTAGAGCTTTATTGTGTAATTTGATGATGTATATGTTGATGATTAGTGAGTAGTAACTCTGTTGGGGACTAGGGTTGTGTGCCCTAGTCCAATTTGACTATGTGATGCTTGATTTGTGAATAAAATGCCTTTGTGATTGTGTGAATATGTGTGCTTACCCATTTCAATATGTGTTGGTTGCTTGTTCTTAGAATTTACCACCTCTTTGGCATGTTAACTAACCTATCTTGATGAGATTGTGTGAGATTGGTAACCTCACACACTCAAGGCAATTGGAAGCATATGTGATGAGTTGTAACTTGTTTGGGTCCCTAGTTTCGATGCTTTACGCCTCTTAAGCACTTTAGGGGATTCGGTATTAGGTAACGTAGAGGAATCCCCTATGACACCTAGAGAGTTGGAATGACCCTAATAAGGCATTCGAATACCTTAAGAAACACGGTCCTAGACCCATAACATGGCTAGGATACGGGGCTTGATTCACACACACATTGGCATGATTAATTCGATTGAAGCATTGCTAGTTACATTGGACTTGTGGTTTACCCGAAAACCCCAACATTCTCATACATTGCGCACACTTTACATTATTTACTTGCTTGCTTTCCTTACTTGTTGGTTGCTTCATTTCATTTGCATCATTATCTTTCCAAAACCACTCTTTACACCACTACATCACTCATTGTCACATACTCACATTCACCCACTCATTCCACTTCTTATCTATTCCATCATTGCTAGAGCACTCACCACACACAAACCACCAAGAAATTGAGGAGCCCATCGATCCTCGTTGGAACGACAATCCCCCTTCACAATTTACTTACCCCATACTTTGACGGTTCGTCAAACACTGCTGACTATAGTGTTCCAGATCTCAGTGAAGGCTACATCAGCTAAATCTGCCGTGGAGTCGGCAACAACACTTGTCCAGGACACACTCAAACGGATCAGTGCCGCAGTCAACTAAGGAGCACACGTTGGATGCAAGGCTCTGCTAGCCTTGTTTGTGACTATTGATGACTTGCTTCGGGAGGAGCTTAACGATCTTCACGGGGGAGTTTTTCTTTAACCTTTTTTTTTTTTTTAAATTCAATAACCATGCTTGAATTTTTCATTTTCGTGAAATATCTGTCTAACATTGAGGACAATGTTTAATTCAAGTGTGGGGGGGAAGGTTTATTAAAAGGAAAAAAAAATTGAAAAAATTGAAGAATTTAAAAAAAATATTTTACTTGTAACGGTATCTCGACTAGATCATACTTACTCCCTTGGTAGCGTTGAACCTACCATTGCACTAAGTAAGTCCATGTGGTCACGTATTGTTACGTAAATTGAGAAAAATAAAAAAAATTCAAAAATTACAAAAATATTTGCTTCTGTTTTGTGTTTATTTGTGTTCTTGTTTTGTTCTTTCCAGTCCCAATGATGAATTGCGTTTAATTTGTTGTGATTAGAAGCATGTTTATTATATGTCAAGGCTTTGTGTAGTTTGCTTTGGATTTAATTTGCATAACTTGTGATTGCTCGAAATTCCATGTTCACATAACCTATGTTGATTAATTGATTGCAATCCGAGAAGCACATTTGAACATACATTGTCATGCATACCCAAAAAATGTGAGGACTTGAGCCTATTGAATATTCACATGTATGCATCATTCATACCTTTACTCGTTCTTCATGTGTGCACAATTCATGAGTTTTGAACCTAGAACTTGCTCAAAGACCTCTTGAAACTTTTTATTAATCTGCGATGAATTGAAAATGATTAAGGCATTAGTTGAGCACCATGGCCAAAATATTCACCATCCATCTAAACACGAACTTTAGGAATCCCCTTTTGAACTGATAACTCATTAGCCGTTTCTTTTGTTCACCCACATCATCTCACCCTTGTTTTATTGTGTTTGCAAGACAATGATAGTGACTTCTTGTGTTCTTATGCTTCGGATGTATAGTATGTACCAAAAGGCAAGTGTGGGGGTGCATTTTATTTTGTTGTATATGTTCAAAGAAAAAAAAAATCAAAAACAAAAAGAAGGAATAAAGTTCCTCAAGAAAAGAAGAAAAAAAGTGGAAAAGAAAAAAGAATGCTACAAAAATAGAGTTATTTCTTGTATTATTTTCAATAAAAGGTTGGAGGAGAATAAGAAAGGTGTTTCAGGTATAGCATAGGTATGAGTTTCAAAGTCGTTGATTTGTCTTGCAAACATGTGAAACATTTTTCATTTATAGTCCTTTCATTTCATTTACCATTTTCCATTCACAATTTACCATTCACCCATTGGTCCCTGTTTCACCTGAAAGTCCTTATGATTTAATGAGTTATAGATTAATTGTGGAGAGTTGGTTGATGAGCAAGCTTATGGGAACATTACTTGTGTAATTGTTATGAGAGTAAACACTTAACCCTAAACACTGAGCGGAAATATTTAGTGAATCTTGTGAGCTTTAGTGGTTAATGTTGTTTCGATGTGCCTATTGGATTGCTTGAGATTAATTGTACACTCGGTTTTCACACACTTCACTCGAGCACGAATGAGATGTCCATGTTAAACTCTTAGCAAATTCGTGAGCCTTGGTGTATAATTTTTATTCTCCTGATTATAACTTTTGTGAGCTCGTTGAGGGTTATGGTTGGAAAGAATTTATGTTTTGTGTTTCCCTTTCCATTTTGTGTTTTTCTGTTTTTAGTTTCGTCTTTGCTAGAGGAGTAGCAAAAGTTCAAGTGTGGGGGTGTGATGTGAACGTAAAATACGTTCACAAAGTGCTCTAAATACTTGGATTGAGCTATTCTGAAAGCCTTATTTGTCAGTTTAATGTTTGTTTTTGTGTTTTCAGGGAAAATATGTGAAAAATGCTAATTTACACATAAAAGGTGAATTTTGGAGATTTACAGCGCAATTTTGGAAAGTCAACCGTGACTTTTCGATTATCTGATGACACCGGTCATCATTCGGAAGTGGAATATAACATTATACGAAGATTTTGGAAACCGTTCCAAATCCCGGCAATTTTGCCGGCGAACCACCACTCACGGAGGCGCAACCACCACACGCGGTGATGAAATCCATTTTAAATCTCCACTTTATTTTCCCATGTTCTTGTTTCTTATTTATTCTTTTTCTTTACTTAGTTTTATTTTTATCTTATATATATTTATTTTATAATTCTTTTATTTTTGTTTTTCTTTAGTTTTGTTTTATAATTATTTTATTTCTTTATTTTATTTTATCTTTATTTTATAGGGAAATAACCAATAGGTCCTCATCTACACTATATATTTCCCTTCAAGTTTGAAGAATTTTAAACAATTCCCATCAAGTTTCAATTGGGCCTTTTTACTCCCAGTAAGGACAAAATATAAGAGGCCTGGCCTGTTAGTGTTTTATTATACCTATTTTACCCTTTTTGGCTTTTGAAAGTGACTACGTCAGTTTCGTAACTGAATCATAACGACCCCGAATTCTGTAGCTTCCAGGAACCCAAAACTTTGACGATTCAGCTCTCGATTTGTTTTTTTTTCTAATCGGAAACTGTTTTTTCTAAATCGATCGAAGCTGTAGATTGAAGCGGTTCGCGATTTTTCTTCATTGAAAGGTAACCAAACCAAAAACTCTCATCCGGCAGGTGTAGTTCTGATTTTGATTTACAGCAATTGGAAATTGTTTTTATTGATCGGAGTGATCGGAGGTGTGGATTCACGAGAATTATACATTGATGTTAAGGAATTTTTGATTTCCATACTTTGAAGTTCGCGATTTTTTATTTTGAATTGGTTTATTGTTTTTGATTTTGAAGTTCGCGATTTTTGATTTTGAATTTGTTCTTGTTTTTGTTAAGGATTTCTGTTGATTTGATTGCATCTGCGGCGAAGTTTCGGATCGATTTTGCTGTGAGCTACGATTTTTCTTCAATTTTTTGTTGAAGATTCAGGTAATGTGCAATCTGCATATATTTTCCGATGGATCTAGTTTTCCTTTTTTGTTTTGTTTTCTTTTGTTTGTTGAATTGATGGAAGATGGAATTTGACATCATCTTTTGTTTATGTGAATTTTATGTTGATCAGTTTGGCTGTGTTATAGTCTGCGTTTTTTTATTGACCTCAATAAAAACTGTGGAACGGATGCTGGCAGTAATTAGTTTGGCAGTTTGGTTGTGTTTTGTTTTTATTGACCTCAATAAAAACTGTATATTGGGTCAGGTCATGTGTTTTTTATTTTTTTGGTCAGTGAAACTTTTGTTTCTGTTGTATTTGCCATTCTTTTTAGGTTTTTCGATAATGTTTTCAAATAATGTTCTATATTCTTTTTGTTCTTTACTTTTTTATTGACCTCAATAAAAATTGAATATTGTTTTGTTAGGTTGTCAAATGGATTCTTCTGTGCTGGCAAAGTGCACATATTCCGGTCTTACAATGCTTTTTGGTCTGTCTCGGGGTTCGAAGTATGATGATCTCTGTCGAGATGTTTGTAGACGGTTTAATTTTTTGGAATCAGATGTGATTGAGTTGCGATATGCTTTGCCTGGTAGTCCAGCTTGTTTTTTGCAGTGTGACAGTGATTTAGAGATGTTTTTTAAAGCTGTTTTGGTGTTCAAGATTGATTGTGTAGACATTGGTGTTGTGTCTGTTTCTGTTGATGATAGTGCATCCGCTGTGTTTGATGAAGAAGATTATCTTGGTGAACCGTATAGGACGACAAAGGGGAAGGTTTATTTTTCTAGGGAGTGGAGTGATTACATCAAAGAAGTCGGGCAGAAGTTTAGGGGTGGTGTTGTGGATTTTAGGGATAAGTTGTTGAAGTATGCAATAGAAGTGGGTTTTCGATTTGTTTATGTGAAGAATGATGCAGACCGTATTGTTGTTGATTGTTTTAATAAGCTTCGGGATGGTTGTAAGTGGCATGTGAGTGGCTACACTTCTTCTGCCAATGGCTTCTTTTATATTAGGGAATTACATAATGTTCACACTTGCAAGGGTGTTTTGAGAACCCAAACGAGTTCTTTGTTGGGATCTAGTGTTGTGAAGACATGCATTAATTGCGAATGATATAAGGTTGAATCCATCTATCACCCCTAAGGAAATCATTAGGAATTTCAAAGACAACTATGGTTTTGACATCACTTATAAAGTGACATACAAAGCAAAAGTTTTGGCAAAGGAATCAATTTATGGCGGTGCTGCTGATTCATACAACATGCTTGCTTGGTATCAAGAATCTGTTTTGGAGAGCAATCCGGGTTCAATTTTTGTTTTGGAGAAGGATGCATGCACCAATCGGTTCAACATGCTTTTGTTGGCTTTCTATGGCTGTGTGGAAGGCTTCAAGTACTGTGTTCCGGTTTTATTCGTGGATGGGACATTTGGGAAGAGCATATACAAGGGGTAGATCCTAACCGCAATTGCAAAAGATGGTGATCAAGGTAAATGTTTTTTATTGATGTTAATAATTTTTTTTTCTAGTTGATTATTTAAGTGACATCAAAATAAATATTTTTTATTGACGTCAATAAAGTATATTCTGCTTTGTTAATTACTGATATTGTCCATCAAAAGTTATTATTGATGTCAGTAATTTATATATCCTGCTTGATTATTTTATTCATATTATACAGGAAAGTCTTTTATTGATGTCAATAATTTTGTTTTTCTAGTTGATTATTTAAGTGAAATCAAAATAAATATTTTTTATTGACGTCAATAAAGTATATTCTGCTTTGTTAATTACTGATATTGTCCATCAAAAGTTATTATTGATGTCAGTAATTTATATATCCTGCTTAATTATTTTACTCATATTGTACAGGAAAGTTTTTTATTGATGTCAATAATTTTTTTTTTCTAGGTCTATTCCCTGTTGCTATCTGTGTTTGTGATTCTGAAACGGATTTGAATTGAACTTTTTTCTTTGAGCACTTGAAGGCATTGTTACAAGGCAGGTTGGTTACTTTCATGTCTGATTGTGGAACTGGTTTGCTTAGTGCTTTTGATAAGGTTTTTGCTGGGTGGCCGCACTTGTTTTGTTATAAGCATTTGGTTTCCAATTTGATGGATAAGTTTAGAGGTAGAGGAAATGCATATGTTTGGAAGGGATTAGGTGTGAGACCCCGGAAATATTAAAGACTTAATTCGGATATTAATCGAGATTAAATTCGTAACCTCGGTAATATTTAAAGAGCTTCGGGAATTCTTCATAAATTATCTTCTTTTGTCATAACTTCGATTTAAAGACTCGAGAATGAAGTACACGTCACGACGAGTTTGTGGGTATTTTCGGAGTATTTTCAGATACCTGAGCTATTTGTTTTGATTTTTGGAAGTTTGGTAATTAAGGAATTAAAGTTGGTTTAATCTCAGCCGTTGATCAAATCACCGTTTGATCTGGACCGTCAGATTCAATCACATATAGGTTGGGTCGGTTGGGAAAGCCCAGACCAAGGAACCCGCGACGGACCCGTTTTCACCGTCTCGCTCCATCACCGACCTTCACCGTCCGGCCACCTCACGACGCCGCACCTATCCCGTCGTGTTCGTCTCGACACGGCGAGTCTCGGGTGGTCACGGCTTGTCATGGCGACGCGGGGAGAGAGAAACGAACGGAGGAAGTCATGGCGGCGCCGATCGGGTTTTCCGATTCCGGCCACGACGGCGAACGAAACTGGTACCAATAGCTTCGCCTGTTCACGGCGAACTTGTCTATGGTTTCAGATTTTCGAATCGTTGACCGTAGAGAGAGAATCGAAGAATAAAGCTCTGGCTTTTCCGGCGGATTTCTTCGAATTCCGGCGACTCCGGCCACCTATTTCGTCGATTGAGGTATCGATCTTGATCCTCTCTTCAAGCTCTACAAGTCTATAACCTTGGTTTTTGTGTTGGGATCGTGCTTAGAGATTTGGTGATTTAGGTGTTGCGTTGCCGCCGTGAACCACCGTGGTCGGTGGCGGGTTTGGGTTTGTGATTCGATTTCTGGGCTAGTTTTGTGTCTCGAGCATGATTTAATGCCTAGGTTATCATTTACGGAGTTGGGAAGAAAATCAGGAGGCTAGAAGGAGGCCCCGAGATTGCAATGTCTCTCTCTTGGTGGTTTGGAACAGAGCAGTAACTGCTTAGTTTTGTTGAAGCTTTGATTCAGACTCTTAGTTCCAATTGAGAACTCGATGAAGGTACAAGCTTTGAATTGTAAATGGTAGTTTGATCATGCGAAATTCGGTTGGAATATCCTTGTTGAACTGTTGATGGTGAATTAATATTTGGCTGCAAAGTGATTGAAGTATAGTCTATCACTAGTTTGGAATCACTATTACTGTGAATTAAACTTGGTATATGGAAATTGGTTGTTATATATTTGGTGATTGTGAATTTGGCGTACGACAGTAATTACTGAGGAATTGTGGAAATGCTTATTAATGATTTGGAAATTGGTCTGGAAGTATTCGATTGTGATTTGACATAAAGTTATTACATTGTGGTTTAGTGTAAACCAATACAGTAAATGCTAAACGTGTTGAACAATTGAGAAGTTATCGAAAAGCAATTCGATGTTGGTTAAATAGAAATGGTGTTGGGTGCCCATAGTAATTATGGGATAGCACCCGATAAAATTGATTGATTGAATTAAGTACTCGGAAATGGTTGTCCAAGACGACTTGAATGAATTTGTTGAGTGTTATTAATTGTGAATATTATTTAATACTCAGTTATTGTCGGACTAGGGACTCCAGTTAACCCGAAACGTGAACTGTGGTGGTGGTAGTGTTGGCATGAAGTGACGAGAGAAGATGAGTTCTGATATTCCAGGTAGGGAAACTTGGGACTCTCTCGGTTAGTATTTTCTCGTATATAACGAGTAAATAATAATGCATGGCTAGAGTTCTATATGAATTTGAATGATTTGATATTTTATATGCCATGCGTATTATCAATTATATTTGATCACCTAAACCTCCGGAGGGGCTGTACGAACGGAATAGTGTCTGACATCCAATGAGGTGTGGCACTAGATCTAGGCGGTATGGCATAAATGGACACTCTCACTACTCCTTGTCGTCTATGACATTGGATCTTGGTAAGGATGTAGTTGGCTAGATTGATCGGTCATCAGGTTTGATACATTATCCGGATATCTATTTATTTTCTCAACAATTATTATTGAGATCGAAATGATTTATTGTTTTCCTTAATATATTTTTACATACTGGCTAGCCCTATAAAATATATTTAAAGGTTTTCAAACCTAGCCAGGGTGAAACCCCTACTGAGCAGCGAGGACGAAAGCTCACCCCTACAATAGTTTTGGATGCAGGTACTGTGCACTGGAAACGGGACAACGGTGGATAGAGCTAAGTGTGCAAATTTGTTATAATCGGATATTCGTTTTCGAATATCAGGTTCCAGATTTATCTATTCATTCTCATTGTATTCATTACTGAATCTGTCGACCATTTAAGTTGTTCATGGTCTATATTGTGCTTTACCACATGAAACTCATTCATGAATTTAACCTTCGATCCAGTTATTTAATTTGATAAAATTGGATTTCTATTGTTTTATGATTTCCAATTAATTCACCTCTATTCAAATTAAATACGTTCCGTACTTGCGTTCTGATTCTAATTCTCAAAATGCCTTGCGTTTCTTTAAAGTATAAGTTAGCACTTTAGCTTGTATTTTTAAAGGATTCGCGGCACTGTAACGTGCCTAAATTGAAGAGGTGCAATTTGGGGCGTTACAGAAAGTGGTATCAGAGCATTGCTTAAGTTCATGTTGAGTTTCTTGGAATCCTATTGTCTATTTCGTAAACCTCTATATCATTCGATTAATTCGGAAGCCATTTCATTGTGTGGTCAAGATAATTTCTTGTTGGTTACTCTCTATTGACCTCGTTCTCTTGACCTTGACTTTGTTAAAGTCGTGTTTGTCTCTTCAGAAGTTCAAAGTCACATTATTTTGAACAACTTTGTTGTTGGCTTCGTTCTTGTGACTTGTTGCTTTGCTTGTTAAGCACTTGAGCATTGAATTCATTATTTGGACGCACTTTTAAATTTTTTTAATTGTTCATTCAGTGTGTCCAGTTTAACTGATTATTCGTTATTGATACTCAGTTATTGTGACTCATTTCATATTCTTATTTGAGTCCAGTGATTGTTTGTTGGTACTTTAATTCTTTGGAATTGAGTGAGACTTTTGCCACCTAAAGGTCTTCCACAGTGCACAGACCACGGCAGAGTTCAATGGGCCAGTATATGACAAGAAAGGAAAAGAAAGTACAGGTATGTGAATGATAACTTTGAGTTCCTGGAAGTGGAACTGTTTATTTGGATATTCTTGGTAATGCTTATGAAATTTTTCATTATTGTATTATCCGAGATACGTAAATGTTTCTTTCAAACGTGAGGGTATGGTATTAAATCCAAATTGTGAAGGTTTTTGTGACTTCTTTTATCGTTGAAGTCGTGTTCATTACATTATGTGTTATGGACATTTGTTATTAATCTCAAGCTAGAGATGTTGTCTGAGGAAGATTCCTCATAGTATAGACTTTGGGTAAGTGGTTCAACGAAAAGGTTATTTTGTTTCATGGAAGCATATATCGAGGTAACCGATGTCTTTCTGCGATACACCGAGTTTAATCTGGACATACCTCTTAAATATTTAAGGGAGTTATCTGAAGCTCCAAGTGAACCAGTGGCATTTCGCCGAGGATGTAGAAGAAGGGAAATGTGCTCATTATATATCTTAGGGTGATTCCTACGGTCCACATCACTCCACTTTATTTTTGGTGTGACTTGTGATTGACGACTTCCCTTCGAGGTTCGACGTTTAAGCGTTGAGGAACTCGTTATTAGTTAAGTATTCATTTGAATCACTTGGTTACATTTGGTTTGAAGTTGTGGTTGACGTTGAGGGCATTAACTGAAGATCAAGGAGATTAAGGATTACTATATCATGCAAGGAAACTCTGCAGGTCTTCGTGATTCTATCGACTTCTAATGATGCCGACATTAGCCTAGAATTTTACGAAGTGCACATTTCTTCCTTGCTGAAAGTTTATTGTTTCCTTATTCTCTCTTGAAGAAAGTTTAGTTTTCAGTTTGTATTTTGCACAAAAACTCGGTCAGTTTCAATTGAGTTTTTGGTTATTAGAGAAATTTGTTATCTTGAGTTTTAAAGGTTAATCAAGGCTCGGAAGTATTTTCTATGCACCTTTGTGCTTGCTAAGGACATCCACATCGACAATAAGAGGAAGATGGATTAGATTTTGATCTTACATGGGAAATTGATCGAAGCTGCGATGCAATGAAAGGTGTAGAGCATTTGACTACGAGGCTTGACTCCAAACTGTACGGATGTTATGAACATTGCTTGAGACAATTGTTTTGATAGTTAGTTCGTGGGACTAAGATTATGATTTCAAGCTTGTCATAACAAGTGAAGATGTTACAGACTTTAAATCGTCACGGGAAGGAAGAACCAAAAGGGATTTCCTTCGGTAATCACAACTACCTTGTGGTTTGTCACCACGTGGTTCTTCGAGGAGAAAACACTGCTTACTGATCGTGGAATTTTGCCGCGTCTCTTTGAAATGTATTGGAGGGACCTTAGTTCTCAGTCGATTTTGTTGATGCGTATTTCAGCAAAGAGACGATGAACGAAATGATGTTCGTTAAGTAAAAGTGAACGATTGATCTATGGCTTGAAGAAAAGTTGCTAAGTGTGTATTCACTTAATTACGATAGTTCACTCGAGTTAGGGCTCGACTGGCCATCGGATTCCCCTAACGCATACCGAGATGGAATGTTCGTTAATTATTGAATACCGAGTTATGACAAGATAGTAATTGTATTTTCTTGCTTGGAAAGGAAGAGAATTGCCATAGAACCTCCATTTGATGTTTTTGGAGATATCTAAAGATTTGATATGTGACTTGTGGTTACAGTTGGTACAGTTTCTTAACTTGGGTTCATTACTATTGTAGTGACTATTCAGTAAACCTTGGTAAGATTTGTAATTTTTGCTTGTGATGCCTTTGTTGGGTTCGAGTTTATATTTGAATAGTCAGGTTTGGAATTGTTTCAAGGATACAGAATGATGGTGAAAGTAAAGTGAGCAAGTCTCAGAAACTGAAATGTGTGTTGTCACTGGACAATTGTGGCACACGTATTGTGAGGACAGAGTTAGTTGTGCCGGTGAGAATACTTGAATTGTGTTATTCATTCAATTTGATTATCCAATGAATTGGATTGATTTGTTGTTCACTCTTTTCCCAGTGAATGATTTGCTATTGAGCAAGGTATACTTTTGGGATAAATAGAGTGTGAAGTACGTGGTATGTAAGGCCACATGTTGTGATATTTTGAATAGGCAGAGTTTTTACAATGGTTTTGTGAGCATGCCCAGAAATTGAATTGGGTGACTGTTGTGTAAATTTATTAATTCGTCACCGGAATGATGGCATCACAAGGTTGGTGGCCATTGAGAATATTTGATATGAAATTGGGGCTATGTCTCAGACCATTGGGATTTCTCGAATCTCATGTATATGAGATATGTTTTGATTGATTCAGCTGCCTGAAAGCATCTTATATCCTTTGACAAGGATGAGATTATAAAGTCACGAGCTATGAAATGAGATCAGCTATGATAGGCAACACCACCAATGTGTAAAGATTCATACGTGGCTGACTGGAGTCCGACATTTTATGGTATTCTTGATACGTGGAAATTTCGAGGACGAAATTTTCTTTAAGGAGGGTGGAATGTGAGACCCCGGAAATATTAAAGACTTAATTCGGATATTAATCGAGATTAAATTCGTAACCTCGGTAATATTTAAAGAGCTTCGAGAATTCTTCAGAAATTATCTTCTTTTGTCATAACTTCGATTTAAAGACTCGAGAATGAAGTACACATCACGACGAGTTTGTGGGTATTTTCGGAGTATTTTTCGGATACCCGAGCTATTTGTTTTGATTTTTGGAAGTTTGGTAATTAAGGAATTAAAGTTGGTTTAATCTCAGCCGTTGATCAAATCACCGTTTGATCTGGACCGTCAGATTCAATCACATATAGGTTGGGTCAGTTTGGGAAAGCCCAGAACAGAACCCGCGACGGACCCGTTTTCACCGTCTGCTCCATCACCGACCTTCACCGTCCGGCCACCTCACGACGCCGCACCTATTCCGTCGTGTTCGTCTCGACACGGCGAGTTTCCGGGTGGTCACGGCTTGTCATGGCGACGCCGGGGGAGAGAGAAACGAACGGAGGAAGTCATGGCAGCGCCGATCGGGTTTTCCGATTCCGGCCACGACGGCGAACGAAACTGGTACCAATAGCTTCGCCTGGTCACGGCGAACTTGTCTATGGTTTCAGATTTTCGAATCGTTGACCGTAGAGAGAGAATCGAAGCAATAAAGCTCTGGCTTTTCCGGCGGATTTCTTCGAAATCCGGCGACTCCGGCCACCTATTTCGTCGATTGAGGTATCGATCTTGATCCTCTCTTCAAGCTCTACAAGTCTATAACCTTGGTTTTTGTGTTGGGATCGTGCTTAGAGATTTGGTGATTTAGGTGTTGCGTTGCCGCCGTGAACCACCGTGGTCAGTGGCGGGTTTGGGTTTGTGATTCGATTTCTGGGCTAGTTTTGTGTCTCTGAGCATGATTTAATGCCTAGGTTATCATTTACGGAGTTGGGAAGAAAATCAGGAGGCTAGAAGGAGGCCCTGAGATTGCAATGTCTCTCTCTTGGTGGTTTGGAACAGAGCAGTAACTGCTTAGTTTTGTTGAAGCTTTGATTCAGACTCTTAGTTCCAATTGAGAACTCGATGAAGGTACAAGCTTTGAATTGTAAATGGTAGTTTGATCATGCGAAATTCGGTTGGAATATCCTTGTTGAACTGTTGATGGTGAATTAATATTTGGCTGCAAAGTGATTGAAGTATAGTCTATCACTAGTTTGGAATCACTATTACTGTGAATTAAACTTGGTATATGGAAATTGGTTGTTATATATTTGGTGATTGTGAATTTGGCGTACGGCAGTAATTACTGAGGAATTGTGGAAATGCTTATTAATGATTTGGAAATTGGTCTGGAAGTATTCGATTGTGATTTGACATAAAGTTATTACATTGTGGTTTAGTGTAAACCAATACAGGAAATGCTAAACGTGTTGAACAATTGAGAAGTTATCGAAAAGCAATTCGATGTTGGTTAAATAGAAATGGTGTTAGGTGCCCATAGTAATTATGGGATAGTGATACGCCAAAAAGGAGCATCAATTTAAAAAAAAAACCCTATCGGTAGTAGTATAGTGCATAGTAGGGTATCGTTCACAACGGAGATCAAAGGGTGTACCTAACAAAAATTGTCACAAAGAATTAAATAAAATAAAGAATTATTATTAACATGTATAAAGTATAAATATATACATATGTACAAAGTAAGGGGGTTTAAGAGATAAATTGAATGAAATAAATTAATTAAACTACAAAGAATAAATTAAATGAGATGGGATGAAACACAAAGTATATAAAGTTCAGCCACATATACACAAGTTTATTAATCATTGGACCGAAAATTAACCAAGTTCCCTAGCCATGAAACCGAAATTAACATATGTGGAAAGTTAGAAGCTAACCATTCCCCAAATAAAACCTCTCTACGAAAATTAACCTAAGTGAAAGCACCTAGATTAACCAATTAAACATGCCATCTTAGTCTAGAAAGCTAGCTAGTCAAACCATATTTAACGCATAGAAGAAGAGTTGTTAATCAAAGTGCACGACCCATTATAGAAAAGTCCATATGTCCGCAATCCTTTTTATTTGACACCGACCTTTGTCCAAAGCCTTTACTACTCGTGAATTAGGTTTCCAAAACTATTAGGTGAATTGTAATCCCTAACTCTAGCTCCAATTATATGCAAATATTATAAGTATCGATCCCTATAACATAAACACATAAAAGTTTTCTATAATTCAGAATCAAGTAAACAGAGTCACATAAGCTACTAGAAGAACTAATTAATTAGGATCCAATAACTAAATAAACTCATATAAATAGGCTGGAAATTATATAAATCATGTCATGTTAACTAATACAAAGAATAATCAAGCAACAAAGAGGAATTCATAAGAATAATTAAAGGAAAAGTCAAATTACACCATATGGAATAGCATGAAGACTTGAAGACCACGAAACCTTGAACCTTGAAAGCAAGTAATCCAAACCGTGTGCAGCAAGGTGGTGATGATGATGGATGAAATTGATGGTGATGATGGTGATGGTGCAGCCGCCTTTCCTCCTCCTTGAAGCCTTGAGAACCCTAAATACTAGAGAATGGAAAATATGATGGAGAAGAGAAAGAGGAGGGTTTGTCCCTCCCCATTGGGGTGTGTATTGGTGAGAAGAATGAGGCTGCTATTTATAGGAGAATGGAGAGGAAGAAGAAAACAATGAAAGAAATAAAGAAATAAATGGAAGAGAAGTGGAATGTGAGTGGTAGAAAAGAAATGGTAAGTGGAATGGTGGAAATGTAGTCATATGGCAATGAACCATTTATTTAAGTAAAAGAAATTAAACACTAATGGTGTGGGCAGAAAGAAGAGGAAAGAATATAGGGGTGAGTGGAGCATTGAAAATAAAAGAAGAGGAAAGAAATAAAAACGGACAGCACTGAGCAGTGCGCACTTAGAACGGAATCCTGCACGTTTTAACGGTTGGATGCTTCTGAAATTTTATTTGGGAATAACTGACATCCATTTGCAGCGTGTATCAAAATTACAGCTAGATCTGACGGTGCAATTGAGAGATATGGGCCTCGTAAGTTGACCTATCTGCACAGGCAGATTGTCCGAAAATCTGGGCTTGGGCCATTCCTCATGCTTTGTGAACCTGGGCCTTCCTTCATTGATTTGGGCCTTCCATCTTGGGTTTGGGCCTACATCTTGGGCTTGGGCCTTCCTTCATGGGCTTCATGGCAGACCACCTCTTAATGGGCCTCGAAAAAGCCCATTAGACTTCGTTTCTGCACATGTTCACATTAATACATCATTTTGGACTCAAATATGGAAACTAAGCTAAAATAGCAAAGTTACAATTAAATCATAGCCAAATAGTAGGGAAAACACATTAAAAACGTCACACTTTGTGCTCCTATCAAATTCCCCCACACTTAGCTACTGCTAGTCCTCTAGCAAACACAAGAACAACACAAAACAGAAAAGGAAACACAAAACAGAATGGTCTTTCCAACCATAACCCTCAGCGAGTTCGGAAGAGTTATAATCAAGAGAATAAAAATTATATACCAAGGCTAACAAATTTGCTAAGCATTTAACATGTACATCTCATTCATGCTCGGGTGAAGTGTGTGAAAACCAAGTATACAATTAATGTCAAGCAATCCAATAGTCACATCGAAACAACATTAACCACTAAAGCTCACAATGGTCACTAAATATTTCCGCTCAGTGTTTAGGGTTAAGTGTTTACTCTCATAACAATTGCACAAGTAATGTTCCCATAAGCTTGCTCATTAACCAACTCTCCACAATTAATCCACAAATCATTAGATCATAAGGGCTTTTTAGGTGAAACAGGGACCAAAGGGTGGATGGTAAATGGTGAATGGTAAATGAAGTGAAAGGACTCGAAATGAAAAATGTTTCACATGTTTGCAAGACAAATCAACGACTTTGAAACTCATACCTATGCTATACCCGAAACAACTTTCTTATTCTCCTCCAACCTTTTATTGAAATTAAAAACAAGAAAATAACTCACTTTTGAGGTTTTTTTTTTTTTTTCTTTTCCACTTTTTTTTTTTCTTGAGGAACTCTATTCCTTCTTTTTGTTTTCGATTTTTTTTTCTTTCTTTCTTTGAACAAATACAACAAAATAAAATGCACCCCCACACTTGCCTTTTGGTATACTACCATACAAATCAAAACCCGAAGCATAAGAACACAAGAAGTCACTATCATCGTCTTGCAAACATAAATAAAACAAGGGTGAGATGGTGTGGGTGAACAAAAGAAACGGCTAATGAGTGTTTAGTTCAAAAGGGGATTCCTAAAGTTCGTGTTTAGATGGATGGTGAATATTTTGGCCATGGTGCTCAACTAATGCCTTACTCATTTCTAATTCATCACAGATTAACAAAATGTTTCAAGTGGTCTTTGAGCAAGTTCTAGGTTCAAAACTCATGAATTGTGCACACATGAAGAACGAGTAAATGTATGAAATATGCATACATGTGAATATTCAATAGGCTCAAATCCTCACAGTTTCTGGGAATGCATGACAATGTATGTTCAAATGTGCTTCTCGGATTGCAATCAATTAATTAACACCGGTGATGTGAACATGGAAATTCGAGCAATCACAAGTTATGCATATTAAATCCAAAGCAAACTACACAAAGCCTTGACATATAATAAACATTCTCCTAATCACAACAATTAAACTTAATTCATCATCGGAATTGGAAAGAACAAAACACAAAACACAATAAAACACACAAAAACAACAAAACAGAAGCAAATATTTTTGTAATTTTTGATTTTTTGATTTTTTTGATTTTTCAATGTAGGTAACAATACGTGACCACAGGGACTCACTTAGTGCAATGGTAGGTTCAACGCTACCAAGGGAGTGAGTGTGATATAGTCGATATACCGTTACCGTAGAAAACGAAAACAAACAAATAAATAAACAACAGAAGCAAAAAATTTTTTTTTCTTTTTCAAGATTTTTTTTTATTAGGGTAACAATACGTGACCACAGTGACTTACTAAGTGCAATGGTAGGTTCAACGCTACCAAGGGAGTAAGTATGATCTAGTCGATATATTGTTACCGTAGAAAACAAAAACAAGTAAATTATTTTTTTGAACTTTTTTATTTTTCAAATTTTTTTTCTTTTCTTTTTAAATAAATCTTCCCCCCACACTTGAATTAAACATTGTCCTCAATGTTAGACAGATATTTCACGAAAATGAAAAATTCAAGCATGGTTATTGAATTTAAACACACAAACAGAAATCAACCGAAGTAAACACACAAACTGAAATAAACACACAACATAAACAGAAGTAAACACACAACAGTTAAGTAAATTAAAAGGGAAACAGAAAGACTCCCCCTTGAAGATCATTAAGCTCCTCCCGAAGCAAGTCACCAACAGTCACAAACAAGGCTAGCAGGGCCTTGCATCCAACGTTTGCTCCTTAATTGACTGCGGCTCTGATCCTTTGAAGTGTGTCCTGGACAAGGGTAGTTGCCGACTCCACGGCAGACTTGGCTGATGTAGCCTTCACTGAGATCTGGAACACCATAGTCAGCAGTGTTCCATCAAGAATAGCTCCGGATACGTTTGGCAGAATGGAAAAGCCAGAAGACATGAGCGGAAATGGCTCCGGTTGAACTCCACATAGCAGACACTGGAGAATGGAATGGTTAATCGGCGCGTATATCACAGACGACCCCGTTGCATCGGTGCAACACTCCTGAAGAATGAGGAAGTCGTTGTGACTATGTATGGCGAGCACCGAAATCTGGTTCCGCGGGTCAAGACCGATGGTGAAATTTGCTAGCACACGCACAGAGCTGTCCATCGACATACTATCCCATTGTGGTCTTGTCTGCACGTCTTTGAGGAACTCAAAGATCCTAGTGTGATGAGATAGATGAACAACGGAACAACCAGCAGTACGATTGACTCCAGGGGGCTTGCTCGGATCTCCCCTTCGCTTGTTGGTCCTGACCTCCATTCGAGTGTCTCTTGTTCGGTTCGAACAAGTCCAGTGGTGGTACGTGGAGTTGCTGATGTCGTTGAAGAAACAGATCGTCATCGTTTTGCCATTTCCGCAAGTCCTCTTCTTCCTTCAAGAGAAATAATCGAGTCACCGGGTGAAGAGTGGATACTGTGGCGCACATGTAGCGCTCGGCTTGTCGTTGGAGGGTTGAGATCCAACGCTTTGCACCAAAAGCGAACCCCGAATGAACAAATGGTTCGAAACCGGCCTTCATTTCCTTCTCGCGTACATCCACGTGCTCCACCCGAGTAACTAAGGAAGATCCATTATGCAAATCACGTATCGGGCATCCGGAGGGGCGTTTTCGGCAAATCGATCTCACGGAAGGCTTTGGATTTGAACGCAATTCATCCACGGAGACATCCACGACGACCCAACTTCCATCCGATTGTTGGTGAGAATACCGAACGAACTGGACTTCACGAGTCGAAACGAGGTGAGATGGCACCGAAACTCGGCCGACATCACCGCATATGCTCCTCGTAGCCTTCTTCGTTGCTGGAGGAAAGGATCTCCAACGTCTTGGCGTTTGTGATCATGCTACAGAAGACTGGCAACCATCGACCAACATCCATTAAGATCTGAACGATGGTGGTCGGATAAAGATGGATGGTTGCCGAGTGTCTCGACGATTCGGCTTTGAAGTACGGAGCAGGTTCAGCTCGTTGAAACACTCGCAAGTACTCGGCCCTATGAAGAGTTTCGGGATGAATAGACGTGTCGGGAGTCGGTGAAGTTATCCACAAAGGAAATCCGGCAGTGGCCATGAGCAGGAGCTCGTGTTTGGCCTTACGGATGATATCCGAGATCAAGTCGGTGTGGACTCCGACAAGATCATGAGCAGGTGCGGGAAGGGTGTCAGATGGCAAAGGTATGGATGGGCGCTCGACAATGGTAGGCATGAGGCTCCGCACATCCCGTCTTAAGTGGTCCATGTCGATGGAATCATCGGACAACTCAAGAATAGGCTCTTGTTGTGGAGGAACAACTTCGAGCCTTCGCCTAGGCACATCTGAGTGCGGAACAGGACCTCCGCAATTAGGACAGATGCCGCTGTGGAGAGCATCGACGAGTCGTTGATTCAGAAGTTGAAGCTCCTCGTTCTTGCTCACCAGCTGATCATTTCGTCTCTCTAACTCGGCGATACGTTGCTCAGACGTCAGGATACCGAATTTCTTCCTATTTCTCGACCCCCAATAATAGACTTGGTCCTCCTCAAGTCCGATTTTCGGACCAAATCGTTCTCGTTGTGGCTTGGTGGGGTGAGAATACACCGCAAAGAAAGCCGCAAGTGCATCTCTCTGAGCTTTGGTGTACTTTGTCCTCGGAAGTCTCCTATAGACAGGGGCGGCTTCCGGCTCAGCAGGAGGATCAGCAACCATGATTGGTGCTTGGGGTAGTGGTTGTGGCTGTGGTTCGGTCGGCATGCTAGCATCGGCGCTATTGAGCATGCTCGGTGGAATTATTTCAGCCAAGCCTTCAAAGATTGGGTTCTCTGAAGGACCTGCCTGAAACAAATCGCTGAAAGAATTAACTCTTTTGGCCATTTCTGGGTTGGGGAGGGAGGATAGCTTTTCTGGGTTTGGGAGATTTTCTGGGAAAAACTCAAGAACACGAAGAACAACGAGAGAAAAACGAGAGAGAATGAGAGAGAGAGAGGGAAAACGCGTGAAATGACCTAAGGGAACTAACGCAAACCGAAGGGGAAGGGAACGGAATGGACGGACGCGTGTCCAAAGTCGAAGACAAAGATCCGTAAATCACGGATCGAGCGACGAAAGTCGCAAAGGGAATAGTGGAACGCGCGCACGATTTATTAAACAATTCGGCCGACGCAAAACTCGTGCGTCGGCCCAATCAAAATTTTTTTGATTTTCTATTTTTTATTTTTTTATTTTATTTTTTTAATACTTTACGAAAAGTCGTAAAGTGAACAGTGAAAACGCATGTAAAACACGCGCAAAGGTTGCCGACACTTTAAACGGGCTTGGGCCATCGAAATGGTTTGGGCCTTAAAGTGGGCCTGGGCCAAAGAAAACTCCGGCCCATTATTGGTGGGCTTAAACTAATGGGCCTAAAAACGAACAGGCCCGACACACTAAATGGGTTTGGGTTACGGGTTTTGGGCTTCGTGAATGACACGAGCCCAATGGGCTAAATTTTTATTATTTTTTTATTTTTTATTTTTTTATTTTACGAAACCTAAAACCCTAACAAATCACACAAACGGGCCTAAGGCCCAATAACAAACAAACAACAAGCCCTAAAGTAAAACAAACAGTAAAACAATACAAGCACTTTTTTTTTTTTTTTTTATATACAATTAAAAATTTTCTATTTTTTTACTTTTTTTATTTTTTTTTATTTTAAACAAACAAATAACAAGAGTGAAAAGAAAACTTACCTTTTTACTCCCGAGGAAACCGAAAATCACCAACAAGACATCAACCTCAAGGTTTTTCAACCTTGACTTCCTAAACGTATGCTCCGATGTATGTGGTAAAATTTCCGATAAACCCGGATTATTCCCTATAAAAATTAAAATGTTAGTAAAAAAATTTACAAGTTAAAAACAAAATATTTACAAAATGAATAAATAAAATTTCCTATGTCTAAGTATATTTTATTTACAAGTAATGTTAAATTGTCCAAAATATAGTTAAAAACAAAGTTGATTCCAAGCAGTAATTCGAGGTGGACGTACGGCCTAGGTGCAATATCTTGACGTAAATGACTTTCCGTGTTTTCAGAAGGCGAATGGCCAGATCACAAGAGATAAGCGAGAGGCAGGATTCATTTAGTGGACAAGTCCTCTGAATCCAATTTTACAAACCCGTCACCCAGAGTCTTGATCATATCTAGACACCATTCAAGTGCCCCTTACTCAGTTGAGAAAGCACTTAAGTGTTCGACAATTCTCCAAGTGTTAATAAAGGCCGCCCTCAACCTCAAGTGACCTTACGGTACAAATGAAGGGTTTAGGCCAATATTAATAAAAGGACCTTACCTATTTCCGTTCAAGTTACAACTTACAACAACAAAAAATAATCAACTATATAAAAGACACCTAAATATAATTACTAAGTGTAAAAGATCTACAAGTAAAATTAGTAAGTATATATAAAATTAACAAGTATTATTGACAAGTAATATAAACAAGTAATATGAACAGTTAAAAAAAATAGTAAAATTATATACAATAAATAATTACAAAAATAGTATTCACAAAAAAAAATATTAGGTTAGGAACATTTTCAATCCACGTCGACGGCGCCAAAAATTGATAGGCCCAAAATGAGCGTCAATTTAAAAAAACCCTATCGGTAGTAGTATAGTGCATAGTAGGGTATCGTTCACAACGGAGATCAAAGGGTGTACCTAACAAAAAATGTCACAAAGAATTAAATAAAATAAAGAATTATTATTAACATGTATAAAGTATAAATATATACATATGTACAAAGTAAGGGGGTTTAAGAGATAAATTGAATGAAATAAATTAATTAAACTACAAAGAATAAATTAAATGAGATGGGATGAAACACAAAGTATATAAAGTTCAGCCACATATACACAAGTTTATTAATCATTGGACCGAAAATTAACCAAGTTCCCTAGCCATGAAACCGAAATTAACATATGTGGAAAGTTAGAAGCTAACCATTCCCCAAATAAAACCTCTCTACGAAAATTAACCTAAGTGAAAGCACCTAGATTAACCAATTAAACATGCCATCTTAGTCTAGAAAGCTAGCTAGTCAAACCATATTTAACGCATAGAAGAAGAGTTGTTAATCAAAGTGCACGACCCATTATAGAAAAGTCCATATGTCCGCAATCCTTTTTATTTGACACCGACCTTTGTCCAAAGCCTTTACTACTCGTGAATTAGGTTTCCAAAACTATTAGGTGAATTGTAATCCCTAACTCTAGCTCCAATTATATGCAAATATTATAAGTATCGATCCCTATAACATAAACACATAAAAGTTTTCTATAATTCAGAATCAAGTAAACAGAGTCACATAAGCTACTAGAAGAACTAATTAATTAGGATCCAATAACTAAATAAACTCATATAAATAGGCTGGAAATTATATAAATCATGTCATGTTAACTAATACAAAGAATAATCAAGCAACAAAGAGGAATTCATAAGAATAATTAAAGGAAAAGTCAAATTACACCATATGGAATAGCATGAAGACTTGAAGACCACGAAACCTTGAACCTTGAAAGCAAGTAATCCAAACCGTGTGCAGCAAGGTGGTGATGATGATGGATGAAATTGATGGTGATGATGGTGATGGTGCAGCCGCCTTTCCTCCTCCTTGAAGCCTTGAGAACCCTAAATACTAGAGAATGGAAAATATGATGGAGAAGAGAAAGAGGAGGGTTTGTCCCTCCCCATTGGGGTGTGTATTGGTGAGAAGAATGAGGCTGCTATTTATAGGAGAATGGAGAGGAAGAAGAAAACAATGAAAGAAATAAAGAAATAAATGGAAGAGAAGTGGAATGTGAGTGGTAGAAAAGAAATGGTAAGTGGAATGGTGGAAATGTAGTCATATGGCAATGAACCATTTATTTAAGTAAAAGAAATTAAACACTAATGGTGTGGGCAGAAAGAAGAGGAAAGAATATAGGGGTGAGTGGAGCATTGAAAATAAAAGAAGAGGAAAGAAATAAAAACGGACAGCACTGAGCAGTGCGCACTTAGAACGGAATCCTGCACGTTTTAACGGTTGGATGCTTCTGAAATTTTATTTGGGAATAACTGACATCCATTTGCAGCGTGTATCAAAATTACAGCTAGATCTGACGGTGCAATTGAGAGATATGGGCCTCGTAAGTTGACCTATCTGCACAGGCAGATTGTCCGAAAATCTGGGCTTGGGCCATTCCTCATGCTTTGTGAACCTGGGCCTTCCTTCATTGATTTGGGCCTTCCATCTTGGGTTTGGGCCTACATCTTGGGCTTGGGCCTTCCTTCATGGGCTTCATGGCAGACCACCTCTTAATGGGCCTCGAAAAAGCCCATTAGACTTCGTTTCTGCACATGTTCACATTAATACATCATTTTGGACTCAAATATGGAAACTAAGCTAAAATAGCAAAGTTACAATTAAATCATAGCCAAATAGTAGGGAAAACACATTAAAAACGTCACACTTTGTGCTCCTATCAGATAGCACCCGATAAAATTGATTGATTGAATTAAGTACTCGGAAATGGTTGTCCAAGAGGACTTGAATGAATTTGTTGAGTGTTATTAATTGTGAATATTATTTAATACTCAGTTATTGTCGGACTAGGGACTCCAGTTAACCCGAAACGTGAACTGTGGTGGTGGTAGTGTTGGCATGAAGTGACGAGAGAAGATGAGTTCTGATATTCCAGGTAGGGAAACTTGGGACTCTCTCGGTTAGTATTTTCTCGTATATAACGAGTAAATAATAATGCATGGCTAGAGTTCTATATGAATTTGAATGATTTGATATTTTATATGCCATGCGTATTATCAATTATATTTGATTTGATGTGATGACCTGAGAGTGAGTGGAGCATAGTGACTACATTGGGTTTCGATCCCCTAAACCTCCGGAGGGGCTGTACGAACGGAATAGTGTCTGACATCCAATGAGGTGTGGCACTAGATCTAGGCGGTATGGCATAAATGGACACTCTCACTACTCCTTGTCGTCTATGACATTGGATCTTGGTAAGGATGTAGTTGGCTAGATTGATCGGTCATCAGGTTTGATACATTATCCGGATATCTATTTATTTTCTCAACAATTATTATTGAGATCGAAATGATTTATTGTTTTCCTTAATATATTTTTACATACTGGCTAGCCCTATAAAATATATTTAAAGGTTTTCAAACCTAGCCAGGGTGAAACCCCTACTGAGCAGCGAGGACGAAAGCTCACCCCTACAATAGTTTTGGATGCAGGTACTGTGCACTGGAAACGGGACAACAGTGCATAGAGCTAAGTGTGCAAATTTGTTATAATCGGATATTCGTTTTCGAATATCAGGTTCCAGATTTATCTATTCATTCTCATTGTATTCATTACTGAATCTGTCGACCATTTAAGTTGTTCATGGTCTATATTGTGCTTTACCACATGAAACTCATTCATGAATTTAACCTTCGATCCAGTTATTTAATTTGATAAAATTGGATTTCTATTGTTTTATGATTTCCAATTAATTCACCTCTATTCAAATTAAATACGTTCCGTACTTGCGTTCTGATTCTAATTCTCAAAATGCCTTGCGTTTCTTTAAAGTATAAGTTAGCACTTTAGCTTGTATTTTTAAAGGATTCGCGGCACTGTAACGTGCCTAAATTGAAGAGGTGCAATTTGGGGCGTTACATTAGGCATCAATTTTTTGAGTGTGCGTATTCCTCTTCCGAAAAAGAGTTTTTGTTTCACTTAAGACAACTCAAGGATGAGGGCGGGGAGCGCATTATCAATGATTTCTTGGCTGAGTTACCTTTAGAGAATTGGTGTAGGGCCTTCTTCAAGGGAGATCGTTATGGTATAATGGCAAATAGTGCAGCGGAATCCTTTAATAATTGGATCAAGATTGAGCGTGAGATGCCGGTTTTTGATATGCTAGATACCATTAGATTGAGATTGATGCATCAAATGTCTAGTAGGAGGGATGCATCGAATCGTTGAACTACATTGATTTGTCCAAACATGGAGATTCGGTTGAAGGCAAAGATGGAAGAGGCTCTGCAATATAGTGTTTTCCGTTCGGTAGATGGGAAGTACGAAGTTAAGGGAAAGTTCAACTACATGGTGAACCTTCGTGAGCTCTCTTGCTCATGCCACAAGTGGGAGATCAATTGATTCCCATGTGCTCATGCTCTTGCTGCCATTCAAGGTGCCGATAGGAGAATATATGATTACATTGATCCCTATTATAGCGTGGAGTTGTACAAGAGGTCATATGATTTAGGCATCATTCCTATTCCAAATTTGGATAGGTCCCTTTGGGAGTCATCAAGTAGTGGGACGATTTTTCCCCCACTTACGAAGAGACCTCCCGGGAGGCCCAAGGCAAAGCGCATCAAATCTGCGAATGAGTCAAGGAAAAGGCCTATGAAGTGCGGCCGATGTGGGGTGCAAGGGGACCACAACAAGAAGACTTGCACTGCTCCCATTTGAATGTGATTCGGTTGTGTTTTTATTGTGGACAGTAAACTGATCTGCATTGCTTATTGAATGATTTTTTAGAGTATTGAATGTGATATGGCAGGTCTCTTTTTGTGTAATTCTTCTTGACATGTTTTCTTATGGTTTTGTGGATTCAAACTTGAATATATACACAGAAGAAAATGTTTTATTGATGTCAATAATAGCTGTCAGGTGATTTGAAAATGTGCGTCAGTTGGTTTAGAAACACTTGTGTTCTTGATTTTTTTAGACTACTGAATATGATATGGCAGATATCCTTCTGTGAAATTCTTCTTGACATGTTTTTTATGGTTTTGCGGATTCAACCTTGAATAAATACACAGAAGAAATGATTTTATTGATGTCAATAATAATGAAACTGTCATCAGGGCCTTTTCACATTTTAATGCCTTCCCATCTCTAAGTTCTTTCTTTGGCTCAGGCAAGTTACCCCCATCAAGCTTAACAATGCTCTTGACTGGTTGCTTGCTGATGAGAGTCTACACAACACTCTCTTGCAAGTCTCATGCTTGGCCGTCTAAATTCCGTTGAGAAGCCTGTGAAAATGCCATTAGAACCATTGAGATAGTAGAGTATTTTTTTTATCGATGTCAATAAATTAAGTGCCACTGCGCGAAATGTTCACTACTTTATATTGTATTTCTCCTTTTTTGCAGGACCTGTATTTTTTGGCAAAGTTGATATCATGTAATTGAAAACTTCCATACATTAATAAACACTACAAATTCTATTTTTTTTTTACTATCATTGTCAAATTGATTGAAAATATACTAAAAATTCATAATGAAAGGCATGAAACTAGATAATGTTCATGTTTCTACTTATCAACATATTTTTTTGAGAACCTAAAAACTAAGATGTAATCCCAAGCTTGCTAGTCAACTCTCCAACTTCTCTCCTCGTCATGTGCAAATCTCTTGAGCATTGTTTTCCTCATATCCAATGCTTCTTCTTGTGTTACTTTCCTTCCTTTTGCGATGCTCTCGATGTAGTATAGTACCAAAGGGCCGCATTCCATCTTGTTTTTACATTTAACAACAAATTATTATCATTACTCTGAAACTGAAATTATAGTCAATCTAAATAGATGAAGCACTTACGATGAGGCTGGTTGTTGAGGACAATGCATGTCCTCTTCAACCGTGTAGTCTTTGATCTCATTTGCCAACACCCATTGTCTGCATTCTTCTTCTTGTGGAGTTATTTCCACTTGGGTGTATACAAGGCCATGAATTTCACTCTCTGTTTTGAATTTATCCCTTAAACCTTCTTGGCTTTCAGAGTCATACTTGATATTTGACATCTTCACAGTGTCGAACCACATCTTGATATGTTTGATCTGTTTCAGCAATAAAAAATGAATGAACAGTGTAATTTATTGACCTCAATAAAACTTATTTAACAACAAAGCATTCCACATTTTCCAACAACTTCCACACACCCCTTCCATTTAGGCTATCCCCACAATCAGATTCCAAAGTTATCTCACTATTGCTTAACACACAAAGGAACAAGTAAATAATCATATGTTATAACCAACAGCAACACATAAAATTCTTACAACTTCCTTTGCATTGTTGTGGTAGTCGTGGCCATTGGGATTTTTGTCTGGCCTCATCGGGTTCATGTGTATGAACTTTCTGGCTTGGTTGTCCATTATGAGAAGTGAGAAGTGGTTGCTTACGCCATGATGTATAGGGAAGAAAATTCTTACTTTGTGGATGTTTTGCCATAGCGGCTCTTTGAGATGGAGTTCGATACCACCCTCCATCTCTTTAATGACACAATACTGCAGAAATCATGGAACAAATAAGCTGAAAATGACCTCAGTAAAAATGAATTATTCACCTAATTAAAAATGATTTATTGACATCAATAAAAAACGTATCTTTTTACTAATGTGAACAAGTAATCAAGTAGGCATCGAATTATTGACCTCAATAAAAATATTGAGTATAATTTTGAGTCAAATGATCAATACAAAATAAGAAAATGACATGTGCTTACCGATCCAAGCATGTTCATAAATGCTTGATCTCCTATTCCGTCTTGGTCGAGATCATCCTCAATTAGTTCAATATATGTCTCCATGATCTAAAAAAAATTGTAAACTTCCTCAATATAGCACATAATCCTTTTTTCTTTATTGATGTTAATTATCCTTATTTCTTCTGTCAAGGACCCTTAACAAAACTTTCAATATCCAACTTTTTTTTACTTACCTCTTTCTCAAGCATTTGCTCCTCAATGATGCACTTGAGGTCGTGACTCGATGATACCGGAGGGGTTGTTTGTGAGTATCGCCGTCAAAGTGTAGTGGGTGGTAAATTGTGACCAGGGGTTGTCGTACCCAAGGGATTGGAAGGCCCAAGATCCCTACTTGGTGAACAAATGCAAACAAGGTATACAATGCACTAGAAGTGGTGTGATTAGAGATGGATTATGTACTTAGATGTGGAGTATGTGCAACATGCAAGTGTAGTGATCAAAGGGGTGTCACTCTTGAGTGACAATGACAAGAACAGTGACTTGAGGTGACAAGGACAGTAGCTAAGTAACTAATCTAATCTAAGTGAGGTTGTGGTAACAAGAACACAAGTGAATGTGTTGATAGCTTTGTGTGTTGTTGAGGTGACAAGCCCAACAAAAGTGTGATTGCTGTGTGATCAAATGGATGGAAACGATTGGGGTTTCGGGTTCACTCTACCCCAATCAAATGTATGACATCTCTCAAGAACATGCAACAATGAATTCACTAAGGATCAAACCCCTATCCTAGCCATGTTATGGTTCTAGGATTGACTCTTCTAGGCCTATTTTGTGCCTTATTAGGGTCACAAATACTCCTAGTCTATTCATCCAAGCCTTGTTAGGGTCTCAAACAAACTTCCTAGGCATAGAGATTCAAGAATCAAGATTCAAACAAACTCAGTCCATTGACATAAACTCATCATGCTCATTGCAAACACATAGGATAAAATGTAATTACATAGAATCCTAACATTAAGTTAAGTTGAACACATGCTTGAGAACTAATTAGATTCATAAACATGCATCAAACAAAACCGCATTTAACCAATGAACATATCCAGAAACGAATTCATCATGCATACTCAAGAGAAATCATCAAAACATCATCATGGGCTAGAGCACACAACCCTAGCCCCCAACCTAATGAACTACTCACAACTCATTGTCATATACATCAATAATCTCAAATAAGAAAGCATAAGTTCAAAGTAAGAGTGAAGAAGTAGAGAAAATGCTCAAGATGTCGATGGCCAGCAGCTCCTTGGTGACTCCAAGTATGTAGCAAGCCTCCTTGAACTCCCCTCTTCCTCTACAAGCTCCAACTAATCTCCAAGCTTCCCAACTCTTGATGTCTCAATGGATGGCAACTTGTGGTGCAGGTAGAACGATGGAATGGTGGTGGAAAGTGTATGGTTGTAGTGTTTGGGATGTGTGGAAGATATTTCGTGAAGGGATGGAAGTGAGATGGATGGTGGAAAGTGGTGAAAATGGAAGAACAAACCCGGGCAGAAGCTTGGGCGTCCGGGCGGATGGTATCGGCGTCCGGGCGCCTTGCACGTCTGCTTTGGTTTCAGGAAGCTTTGCCGAGAGAAAATGGCTTTGCTCCCCTAGGGTTTCTTCCTAATCGTGAGTAACTGAATGGGAATGGCTTGGGAGGGTCTGGTGAGCCTCCAAGGTTGCACTAGGGATTCCTAGTGGGGTGACATGGAATGGATGAGTGGAGAGAAAAGAAATGGAAAAGAAAAGGGAAGTGGAGGGAATAATGGTGAGTGGACATGTGAGAGGGTTGGTGGATGGCTGAATGGATGTGTGACCTGTGTCACACATGTGCATGGCTGGTGTAGGAGACTCTCTCCTGCTGTGGTGGTGCTCCGGTGGTGGTCCGGCGGTGCTGCCGCCTCTTGTGGTGGTGGTTTGCCGGAAAAATCGCCGGAAATGCAATTTCTTCATTTTCCTTCCTTTCTTCGATTCTTCAAGGCCTTCAATGGCAACGTCTTCCGAAGGTGAATTCATGCAATCTTCAATGTCTAGAAGCCACGGTTGACTTCTCGTCCTCTTCTCGGAAGTGTGCCCAAAAGTACTCCAAATGCACCTTCTTGTGCCGAATTACCTCAAGTCACCTAAGTAACCTGAAATCATGAAAACGCATATTAGTAGTAACAAAATGCCTTCGGATAAGCTTAACTCTCGTGATTAGGAATACAATTTGCGCTATAAATAAGTGCAAATCACACCCCCACACTTGAATCTTGCTTGTCCTCAAGCAAACACAACATAAAACAATAAGGGAAACACAATGCAACATAAGAAAGGGAAAAACCAAATTCAAACAAAATTTTCTCCAACCATAGTCCTCAACGAGCTCGAGATGTTGTAAACAAGAGACATAAGATCACAAATCAAGGCTTCACAAATTTGCTAAGAATTTAACAAGCGCAATTCAATCATGCTCGGTGAAGTGTGTGGAAACCAATATACAATTCATCTCATGCAATCAAATAGGCACACTAAACACATTAACCACGACTCTCGCAAAGATCACTAAGTATTTCAGCTCAAGTGTATAGGGTCAAAGTGTTTACTCTCATAACAAATGCACAAAGAATGTTCCCATATGCTTGCTCATCAACCAACTCTCTACAAATCGAACCATAAATCGTTAGATCTCAAGGACTTAAAATGGTAAAACGGGGCCAATGGGTGAATGGAATGGAATGGAAATATGAGTGGTGTTAAGTGTTCACAAGACATCTCAACGACTTTGAAACTCAACCAAATGCTTCAACCAAAATGATTTTCTTATTCTCCTCCAACCTTATTCACAAACTACTTTCTTTTTGGATTTTTGTTCTTTCTCATTTTCTATTTTTTTCTTTATTTTTCTTGAGGAACTTTATTCCTTCTTTTTGTTTTTGATTTTCTGTCTTTCTTTCTTTCTTTGAACAATAACAAAAATAAAACAACTCCTCCAAACTTTCCTTTTAGGTACAAGCATCAACTCTCAAGCATTTAAGGATAAGAAGTCACTATCAAAGTCTTGTAAACACAATGGAATGGTGATGATATTTTGAAGTGGTGGAATGAATGTGTGTGAAGTGGGTGAACAAAGGAAAGCTAATGATGTATATGGCTCAAAGTGGGCTATTCCTAGAGTTCAAATTCATATGGATGATGGTCAATTTGGCAATGGTGTTCAACTAATGCCTTAGTCATTTCTAACTCAAAATGGATCAATCAAAAGCTTCAAGCGGTCTTTGAGCAAGTTCTAGGTCCAAACCTTATGCAATGTTCACACATGAAGAACAAAGAGAAACACGTAAGATGCATACATGTGCATATTCAATGGGCTCAAAACCTCACATTTTCTGGGTATGCATGGAAATACATGTCAAGTGTGCTTCTCGGATTGCAATCAATGAATCAACAAAGGTGAAGTGTACATGGTGATCAAGCAATCAAGAATCATGCATATTAAACTCAAAGCAAATCATATCAAGCCTCAACAGTGATCACAGTCTCTAGAACACAACAAACTAAGCTCAATTCATCATTGGGATCGGAGAAAATGGACACAAAACACAAACAACACACAAAAACAAACAAAAAATGCCAAAATTTCACAATCAGGGGCTCTGGCGTCCGGGCGCCTAGTTTGGGCGTCCGGGCGGATCAAGTGGCAGAGAGCATGTTTTCTGGGATTACATAGGGCGTCCGGGCGCCTAGTAGGGGAGTCCGAACGGATAACTCGGGTTTACCTCCCAGACTTATGGGCGTCCGGACACTAGCAGGGTGTCCGGGCGGATTAGCTACTGGAACTTGACAAAAATCGAAAAATTTGAAACATTTTGGCCAAAACGAACCCAATCTCACCCCCACACTTAAACTTAACATTGTCCCCAATGTGATAAGTGAATTCAACAATAAACTTTGGGTGAGAAAACATGACAAACAATCACAAACACACAAAACAAACAACAATGAAAACAAACAAAGATAGAAGTACTTGACGAACCGTCAAAGTATGGGGTAAGTAGATTGTGAAGGGGGGTTGTCGTTCCAACGGAGGATCATGGGCTCCCCAATCCCTTGGTGGTGTGTGTGGCTAAGTGCTCTAACTAGATGGAAATGTGAGAAGTGGAAGGAGTGAAGTGTGTGGTTTGGACAATGTGTGAAGTGAAGTGGTGTTAAAGTTTGTGTGGAAAGTAATGATGCACGAATAAGATAAACAAAAAGCAAGTAAAGTAAATGCAAGCAATAAGATAAAGAGTGTGGAATGCATGGAAATATTGGGGTTTTCGGGCAAACCCCAAGTCCAATGCAACAAACAATGCCATAACTAACTCAATCATGCCAATGTGTCCACAAATCAAGCTCCGTATCCTAGCCATGTTATGGGTCTAGGACCGTGTTTCTTAAGGTATTCGAATGCCTTATTAGGGTCATTCCAACTCTCTAGGTGTCATAGGGGATTCCTCTACGTTACCTAATACCGAATCCCCTATAGTGCTTAAGAGGCAAAGAGCACCGAAACTAGGAACTCAAACAAGTTACAACTCATCACACAAATTGCCAATTGCCTAGAGTACAAATAAGCTACCAACTCATCCAAACTCATGCAAAATAGACCAAATGCATATCCAAGAAGTGGTAAATTCCTCAAACACACATTCAATACATATTAAACTAGACAATTCACATACTTATGAAACACAAGGCATTTTATTCATCAATCAAGCATCACAAAATCACATTGGACTAGGGCACACAACCCTAGTCCCCAACATAGGTCTCTACTCATTAATCATCTCAATATACATCATCAAATTATAATATGAAGTGCAAAACATAAGGAAAAGAGAGAGTAGAGGTGAGGAATGCTCAATAGGTGCTCTCTTGCTCCTCCTTGGCCTTGATGATGAAATTGGTGACTTGGTGAGGATCCCCAGCTGCCCAAAGTGGTGGTGGAGGTAGTAGACGTCGTGGTGAGCAACTTCCATGAAGGGTGGGAGAGGAAAGGAGTGGTGGAAATGGGTGAAAAGTGGTGGAGAAGCGGAGCAGCTGCCGACGGTCGACCGGTCGACGAAGGGACGTCGACCGGTCGACGAGCGAACCGTGGGCAAGTCTAAGGGAAGGAAAAGAGGGAGGAAAAGGGAGAGAAAAGGTGATGGGTGATGGGGGCTGCTTTGGAATGTGGGAGATGACCTAAATGTGGCTAAAACTAAGCTATATATAGGCAAGAGGGGGAAAGGATGAAAGGCTAGGATGAAGTAGGGTTTAATCTAATGGCTATGAAGTTTAATGAAGGGTAAAGGGGTAAAATCCTATAGGAGGCAAAAAGAAGGAATAGTCTAGGGGTGACCTCACCATATCTAGTATACTCCTTGATGACTTGGGTGCTCATGTGGATGAGTCACAAAGTTGACCTTGACTTGGACTTTGACCTTCGGAGTTGACCATGGTTGACTTTTCTTGACTTCTCGGTTTCTTGGTCAATCTTCCGGAATTCTCTTGCGACTCACTTCCGGGACTTCATGTTGACTCGTTGACGCTCTAAAGTCGGGGTTGACCACGAGTTGACTTTTGACCCTCGGGTTGACTTTTCGTCCTTTTGCCGGAAATCCACTAAAAGCTCCAAAATGCATCCTTTTTGCTCCCAATATCATTCCGATGCTCGATTTACCTACAAGTGTGCAAATAAGGATTAGAGACCCACAAATGGCCATTGGACAAGCACAATAATGATGATTAGAGGCCTAATTTGTATGCAAATCACATACAAATCACACCCCCACACTTAAGCTTTGCTTGTCCTCAAGCAAACATAGAATCAACAATCCAATCAACACAAATTCAATTGCCTTTCCAACCATATCTTCAATAAGCCCACTAAGCTATTCATCAAGATTCAATCAAGCACACAACATAAACATCATGCTTTGCCAAGTGATTAAGATATGTATTCAATGCATGTTTGGTGTAGTGTGTGCTAGCCATGGAATAATCAATCAAGAGCAATCAAATTAACACATGTTGACATGCTTAACCGCTAAACTCACATGATTCACTAAATATTTCCGCTCTTGTGTTTAGGGTCAAGTGTTTGCTCTCAAAGCATAACCAAAAGCAACGTCCCCATAAGCTTGCTCGTTGACCTACTCTCCACTAACTAATTCACAACTTATTGGATCACAAGGGCTTTTACATGGTTGTAATGGGGCCAAAGGTTAGGGGTTAGCATGAAATGAAGGGAAGGGAAAGTCAAATGTTCCAAGCACTTAGCAAAACAACTCAAAGACTTTGAAACTCATTTTCTTCGCAACATCCTAATCTTTTATTCTCCTCAACCTTTTATTCTAAAACAAACTCTTTTTTTTTCTTTTCTTTCTTCCTTTTTCTCCTTTTCTCTTTCTTTTTCTCACAACTTCCTTTTTCCATTTTTGTATTTTCTTTTCTTTGGGACTTTCTTTTTTTAACTTTATTTTTGTACACAACTTCCTTTGATTTTCTCAACTTCTTTTCTTCTTTTGTATTTTGCTTTTCTTCCAACCTTTTCTTTCATTTACACAATTCTAAGCTACTATACCCCCACACTTGCATTTCACAAACCCATAGAACACAAAGAACATGAGAAGTCACTATTGTTGTCTCACTAATACTTGGAACAAGGGGAGGTTAGTGTTTAAGCTAGTAACATGGGTTAGACTTTTGTGGTTAAACGAAGAAAAAGCTAGTGATGAATGTGGCTCAAATGGGTTAGTCCTAGTGGGTTAGTGTTTAAAGGATGAGAGTTAGTTTGGCCATGGTGATTATCTAGTGCCTTAATCATTTCCAATTCATTGCAAATTAACACATAGCCTCAAGTGGTCTTTGAGCAAGTTCTAGGTCTCGCAAACAAGTGGAATGCACACACATGAAGAACAAGGATGTATGAATGATGCATACATATCAATAAAGCTCAAAATCTCACCATAAAGGGTATATGCAAGTCAATACATCGTCTACACATGCTTCTCTAATTGTAAATGATCAATCAACATGGCAAAAGTGCACAAAGTGTCAAGAAAGCATCAATTACATAAATTAATCACAAGGCAATCCAATGAAGTTTAAGTACATGCTCTCTATCCACTTAATTCACAACTTAACGGGCTCAAATTCAACATTGGGGTTGAAAAGGACAATCAAAACGCACCAAACAATCTTCAAAGTTTCAAAATTCTCAAAATTTCGATTTTAAGCACCTGTCGACCGTTCGACATATTTCCGTCGACCGGTCGACGAACGTCCAGGGATTTTCAGTCGACCGTTCGACCAAAGGGTCGACTGAACGATGAAAACTTTGAAAAATTCAAAAATTTTGGTGGTTCGAAAATGTGAGACAACTTTAATTTAGCCCAACCTCACACCCCCACACTTAAAACCAACATCGTCCTCGGTGTTGTGAGGAGTTTAAAAGCAATGAAAATCGAATTGGTGAAAGTGAGGAGAGTGAAGTCGGGCGAATGCACACATAACAAAACATAAAGCAATCGGAAGATAGAGATAAGATAACCCCCTTGTAGATGACTTCCTTAGCTAGCCAAGAAACCACAAATAGACACCAACCTCAGGGCATAAAGCCCTGACTTCCATATGTTTGCTCTTCGGGTGCCTCATCACGGTTATTTGTTCGACTTCCCCCAAAGTTATGGTGGTGCTAGCAAATTCCAGCTCTGAGTACCACTCCTTTGGAACTGCAAATCTGAAGATCCAACGGTTGGAACTCCATGAAATTTGATCAGGGAACAGTAGACACACAAGGGAAACTGGCATATTATTTTCAGCTCGATCCAGCGGTTAAAACGAGATAAAACTGCTTCCAAAGTGGACTGTTCCTCCCAGGCAGATTCTGAAAATCAAACAAAACAACACAAAAATGAATTCTCTTCACCTAAACATCCATCATACTTCTCTCAACCACTCATAAGCTCTTTATTCATTGACAAAACAAACTAAACAAAGATGCACATTACACAAAAAAGCAAAAGAAAGCTAAAGTCTTAACCAAAACAACCAAGAAATCAACGATTAAACCTAGATCCCCGGCAGCGGCGCCATTTGACGAACCGTCAAAGTATGGGGTAAGTAGATTGTGAAGGGGGGTTGTCGTTCCAACGGAGGATCATGGGCTCCCCAATCCCTTGGTGGTGTGTGTGGCTAAGTGCTCTAACTAGATGGAAATGTGAGAAGTGGAAGGAGTGAAGTGTGTGGTTTGGACAATGTGTGAAGTGAAGTGGTGTTAAAGTTTGTGTGGAAAGTAATGATGCACGAATAAGATAAACAAAAAGCAAGTAAAGTAAATGCAAGCAATAAGATAAAGAGTGTGGAATGCATGGAAATATTGGGGTTTTCGGGCAAACCCCAAGTCCAATGCAACAAACAATGCCATAACTAACTCAATCATGCCAATGTGTCCACAAATCAAGCTCCGTATCCTAGCCATGTTATGGGTCTAG
This sequence comes from Rubus idaeus, assembly GCA_030142095.1. NCBI lineage: Eukaryota > Viridiplantae > Streptophyta > Magnoliopsida > Rosales > Rosaceae > Rubus > Rubus idaeus. The sequence goes on from CM057968.1 coordinate 5,788,259, forward strand.
GACCGTGTTTCTTAAGGTATTCGAATGCCTTATTAGGGTCATTCCAACTCTCTAGGTGTCATAGGGGATTCCTCTACGTTACCTAATACCGAATCCCCTATAGTGCTTAAGAGGCGAAGAGCACCGAAACTAGGAACTCAAATAAGTTACAACTCATCACACAAATTGCCAATTGCCTAGAGTACAAATAAGCTACCAACTCATCCAAACTCATGCAAAATAGACCAAATGCATATCCAAGAAGTGGTAAATTCCTCAAACACACATTCAATACATATTAAACTAGACAATTCACATACTTATGAAACACAAGGCATTTTATTCATCAATCAAGCATCACAAAATCACATTGGACTAGGGCACACAACCCTAGTCCCCAACATAGGTCTCTACTCATTAATCATCTCAATATACATCATCAAATTATAATATGAAGTGCAAAACATAAGGAAAAGAGAGAGTAGAGGTGAGGAATGCTCAATAGGTGCTCTCTTGCTCCTCCTTGGCCTTGATGATGAAATTGGTGACTTGGTGAGGATCCCCAGCTGCCCAAAGTGGTGGTGGAGGTAGTAGACATCGTGGTGAGCAACTTCCATGAAGGGTGGGAGAGGAAAGGAGTGGTGGAAATGGGTGAAAAGTGGTGGAGAAGCGGAGCGGCTGCCGACGGTCGACCGGTCGACGAAGGGACGTCGACCGGTCGACGAGCGAACCGTGGGCAAGTCTAAGGGAAGGAAAAGAGGGAGGAAAAGGGAGAGAGAAGGTGATGGGTGATGGGGGCTACTTTGGAATGTGGGAGATGACCTAAATGTGGCTAAAACTAAGCTATATATAGGCAAGAGGGGGAAAGGATGAAATGCTAGGATGAAGTAGGGTTTAATCTAATGGCTATGAAGTTTAATGAAGGGTAAAGGGGTAAAATCCTATAGGAGGCAAAAAGAAGGAATAGTCTAGGGGTGACCTCACCATATCTAGTATACTCCTTGATGACTTGGGTGCTCATGTGGATGAGTCACAAAGTTGACCTTGACTTGGACTTTGACCTTCGGAGTTGACCATGGTTGACTTTTCTTGACTTCTCGGTTTCTTGGTCAATCTTCCGGAATTCTCTTGCGACTCACTTCCGGGACTTCATGTTGACTCGTTGACGCTCTAAAGTCGGGGTTGACCACGAGTTGACTTTTGACCCTCGGGTTGACTTTTCGTCCTTTTGCCGGAAATCCACTAAAAGCTCCAAAATGCATCCTTTTTGCTCCCAATATCATTCCGATGCTCGATTTACCTACAAGTGTGCAAATAAGGATTAGAGACCCACAAATGGCCATTGGACAAGCACAATAATGATGATTAGAGGCCTAATTTGTATGCAAATCACATACAAATCAGTACTCCCCTTCGAAGCGCATGCTTTCCGTTTAGATACGAACAATCACCAACAACAAGGTTTCAAGACCTTGCAATCCAATGCTCACGACCTTTGGTGATGCTTATCATGATGTACTTCAAGAGTTGGGGATATGGGGCTGCCTCCCCATGAGCGCTTGTTTTTAGAGACCCTCAAGCCGGTCTTTCTCTTCCTTCATACTTCATGGAGGCTGGTAGCTCTCCTTCTTACCACCCACCATGGTGGTCTTGTTGCAGCTCCCACCAAAACAACTACTTGGCTTTAGAAGCTTGGGAGTGAAACATGGTGGCCAAAAACATGCCACCTTCTTCTTCTTCTTTTTCTTGTTGGTGCTGGCAACAACTTTCTTCTTCTTTGAAGCTTTTCTTGGTACCGTCTTTGCATCACTAGATGGAGGATGCAGCTTCACATACTCAGCGATACATTCCAGCTTGGAGAGTTTACTCTCATCAATTTCAGGGGGTTCACACTTGTCTATCCGAAAACAATCCCCTAAAGGCATGGGATTTCTCGTAGCATCAAAGATCCGAAATCCGACGGTTGTATCGAAGACCGTCATTGTGAGAATCCCTTTTTGGACATCAATTCTTGTCCCAGCAGTGGCCATGAAAGGCCTTCCTAAGAGAATAGGCATCTCTTCTTCTCCTCCACTCTCAATATCCTTCATATCAAGGATAACAAAATCAGCCGGTATGAGGAGTTCTTCAATCTTCACAAGAACATCCTCAACTATTCCCATGGGCTGAACTTGGCTCCGGTCTGCTAGCTTGAGTGTTATCTTCATCGGCTTGATGTCATCCAGTCCAAGAGTCTTGTACACATCATAAGGCATTAGATTTATCGATGCCCCCAAGTCCAACATCGCCTTGTCGAATCCCTTGTTGCCTATGATGCAAGGGACCGTGAATGAACCGGGATCCTTAAGCTTGGGAGGAAGCTTGCCTTGTAGGACAGCAGAGACATCCTCACTCAATATAATTTGTTCATCCTTCAAGAACTTCCTCTTGTTGGTACACAATTCCTTCAAGAACTTGGCATAGGGAGGGAATTGCTTGATAGCATCAAGGAGAGGAATGTTGATGTTAACCTTCTTGAACAACTCAATGAATTCCTTTCGATACTTGTTGTTCTTCTTCTGTAAATCCTCCTTCCTTTGAGCTTGAGGAAATGGAAGAGGCACTTGATGAGTTGTTACATGCAAAGGAGGTATGCTCAAGTTACATCTCCTAGGAATGTCATTGCTTGGCACTTGTGCACTCTTCAACTTCCCATCCTCCTTGACAAATGTGACATTCTTGCTCTTCCTCTTGTTATAGTCTCTCTTGTCAAACTCATGATCAAGAGAGAGCTGCCCAAATTCTTCCCCCAATGGTGTGCCATCTTCATGATTGAAGACACTAATAGATGAAGGCTTGGAAGCTTGCACATTCTCCTCTCGGGTAGAATTTCTTTTCTGTTCAGGCCCCAGACGATCGGACGCTACCTCTTGGCGTCCGGACGGATTCGTCGAATTTTCTGAAATTTCAGTCTGGGCTGACTGGCGTCCGGGCGCCCATTCCTGGCGTCCGGGCGGATTGCACGGGGGCTGCAAAAATTCTTCTCTGATTGTCAGGCGTCCGGACGGCACTGCTTGGAGTCCGGACGGATTGGGCGAGATTTCCTCACTGACGGAAGGGTGTCCGGACGACACTGCTTGGCGTCCGGACGGATTGACTGGCAGAGAACTCTCTTGATTCAGTTCTTGATTCAATGCTCCTCCGGTAGGTACATTTTCTTCCCTACCGGCTTCCTTATCCTCCCCCTTGTTTCTCCGCACATTTCCAACAACAACACCACTCTCCAAATTGCCGGATGATACATTTTCTTCCCATCCGGCCCCATTCTCCTCAAATAAATTTTCAGAATTTAAACAAGGTCCCATGAATGTTGTAGAAGAAGGGGGGGCATATATATGAGCATGGGGGTCATAATTCACAAGGTTGTCGTAAGACCTACCTGAACGAAGGGTGGTGATCGCCTTCACACTCTCATGCCTCGGATTTTGCTCCTGTTGTGAAGGTAGTCCACCTTGTTGCCTTGATTGGAGTTGCTTGGAGAGTTGCCCCACTTGAAGCTCCAATTTGCTCAATCCTTGGGACACTATGGACACACTCTGATCGGTCTTGAGCTGGCTTGCAGAGAGGGCAGTGAGTATCTCCTTGAATGTAGGCTCCCTTGAATCATTTGATTGAGCATGGTAGTTCTCCCTCTTGTGCTCAAATCCGGGAGGTGCTTGATATGTGCTTTGTCTTGGAGGAGCTTGTGAGGTGCTTGCCTCCTGAGCATACATAGGATTAGGAGCTCCTCTTTGATAGGTGTTAGGGCCTTGAAACCCTTGTGCTCTCCCTCCTTGATAAGATTGGTTTCCTCCTTGAAACCTTCCTCCAACAAATCTACCTCCTTGGTAGTTGTTTCCTCCTTGATAGGTACTGCCCCCTTGATGACCTTGGCTATTGGTTAGGGCTGCATTCTCCACATGCCTCTTGCCATATGAGTAATGAGGATGATTGTTGAGCTGTGAGGAGTGGTGCTCCGGATTGTAGTTGTCCACTTGATACAATTGCTCATCCAACACTCCTTGTTGAATTGTGGCTGAATAGTATTGGAATTCAATGGTTTCATGCTCCATTGAACCACAATATGAACATGATACAGCCACTGCCTTTACTTGCTCACTTGGATGAGGGGGAGCTGCATTGCCATGTGCTTTGAGCAAGAGATCAAGCTTGGTGTTCATGGCAGCCTCAAGTTGCTCAAACTTGGCATTCATTAAATCATCCACTTGCTGAATTTGGGAGACACCTTGGACTGCTCTTGTCCTTGCCTCAACTCCTCTTGGTTCTCTTCCACCAAGATGTGGCTCTTCTCTTTCCCTAAGCCTTATGTCTCTCCTCCGGTCATGGTTGTCCCACTGCCCGGATTGAATAGAAAGCTCCTCAATGATGTCCCAAGCGGCATTAGGACCTTTCCTTTGAAAGCTGCCACCACATGCGTTGTCAAGTCTCCTCCGGTCATCATCGAATAGACCGTCATAGAATGAGGAAACAAGCTGCCATTTGCTGATTCCATGGTGTGGACATCCAAGCTCCAAGTCCTTAAAACGTTCCCAAGCATCATAGATAGATTCACGCTCACCTTGCATGAATGTAGTGAGCTGAATCCTCATGGCAGTAGTGCGATGATGAGGGTAATAGGTGTTGAGGAACACCTTCTGCATGTCATCCCAAGAACGGATGCTTCTTGGCTTTAGCTTGTGGAACCATATCTTTGCCTTTGCTTTGAGTGAGAATTGAAAGAGTCTAAGATTCAATTCATCATATGTCAATCCTCCTCTATTTAGGGTGCTGCAAATGGCATCAAAATCGACCATGTGATCATATGGTCGCTCCTTCTCAACTCCATGGAAGGTAGGCAGAATGGACAAGATCGAATGCTTGACCTCATATGCAATTTGTGGATGTGGATGGACAATACAAGATGGTGCATTGACAACGCTAGGATTTGAGTAATGACTCAATGGCAGCTCCACTTCATCAATGGGAGGCACTTGATCATTGTTGTTCACATCCCCCATTGTCTCTTTGGGTGGTGTAGGCTGCTCTGGAAGATGTGTAACTGGTGGAGCACTCTCAGTTCTCCTTGGTCTACCTCTTCCTCTTCCTCTTCCACTTGGTCTTCCTCTTGTGTCTTCACTCAAAACTCTCCCACTTCTCAACACAATTTGATCACTAGAAGTGGAGGACACGTTCATGTACCTGTAAACACACAAAGAGTAGGTATAATCAACACTTAGAAGCAAGGAAACAATGACAAAATGGAATTGGAAGCAATTGGAGGCAAATAGCACAAATCAGTTTCACAAAAATGGTCCCAGACGTTCGGACGCTATAGTGGGCGTCCGGACGGATTTGTCGGGAAATGGCTGCTGTATCAAGGGCGTCCGGACGTCACAATGGGTGCTCGATGGATTAAGTGAATTTCAGTTACAGAGAGTTCAAAACTAATTACGAAAACTACCACTGTGAACAACTTCACAGGGCAGCAGAGAAACAAATCACAATCTACCTAAGCAAACCTTAACGAAACACAACCAAATTTTAAACACAACAACTAGACACACAAAAGAGCTAGCACACAGATTTTTAGAATTTTCTGGGTTGATTTACTATGCTAACAAAAATCGGGAAAAACACACAGTAGCAAAGAACGTGCTTAGGAACAACTTGGAAACAAAAACAACAACAAACACAATTATGCTATGAATCAAAGACACAACAAACACTAAGACACATATATCAAACAATTTATACTACAAGAATAGTGCAAAGACACCCCGACTGCGGGTCACCAAGGAATCAAGGATGAACCTCAATCCCCGGCAGCGGCGCCATTTGACTCGATGATACCGGAGGGGTTGTTTGTGAGTATCGCCGTCAAAGTGTAGTGGGTGGTAAATTGTGACCAGGGGTTGTCGTACCCAAGGGATTGGAAGTCCCAAGATCCCTACTTGGTGAACAAATGCAAACAAGGTATACAATGCACTAGAAGTGGTGTGATTAGAGATGGATTATGTACTTAGATGTGGAGTATGTGCAACATGCAAGTGTAGTGATCAAAGGGGTGTCACTCTTGAGTGACAATGATAAGAACAGTGACTTGAGGTGACAAGGACAGTAGCTAAGTAACTAATCTAATCTAAGTGAGGTTGTGGTAACAAGAACACAAGTGAATGTGTTGATAGCTTTGTGTGTTGTTGAGGTGACAAGCCCAACAAAAGTGTGATTGCTGTGTGATCAAATGGATGGAAACGATTGGGGTTTCGGGTTCACTCTACCCCAATCAAATGTATGACATCTCTCAAGAACATGCAACAATGAATTCACTAAGGATCAAACCCCTATCCTAGCCATGTTATGGTTCTAGGATTGACTCTTCTAGGCCTATTTTGTGCCTTATTAGGGTCACAAATACTCCTAGTCTATTCATCCAAGCCTTGTTAGGGTCTCAAACAAACTTCCTAGGCATAGAGATTCAAGAATCAAGATTCAAACAAACTCAGTCCATTGACATAAACTCATCATGCTCATTGCAAACACATAGGATAAAATGTAATTACATAGAATCCTAACATTAAGTTAAGTTGAACACATGCTTGAGAACTAATTAGATTCATAAACATGCATCAAACAAAACCGCATTTAACCAATGAACATATCCAGAAACGAATTCATCATGCATACTCAAGAGAAATCATCAAAACATCATCATGGGCTAGAGCACACAACCCTAGCCCCCAACCTAATGAACTACTCACAACTCATTGTCATATACATCAATAATCTCAAATAAGAAAGCATAAGTTCAAAGTAAGAGTGAAGAAGTAGAGAAAATGCTCAAGATGTCGATGGCCAGCAGCTCCTTGGTGACTCCAAGTATGTAGCAAGCCTCCTTGAACTCCCCTCTTCCTCTACAAGCTCCAACTAATCTCCAAGCTTCCCAACTCTTGATGTCTCAATGGATGGCAACTTGTGGTGCAGGTAGAACGATGGAATGGTGGTGGAAAGTGTATGGTTGTAGTGTTTGGGATGTGTGGAAGATATTTCGTGAAGGGATGGAAGTGAGATGGATGGTGGAAAGTGGTGAAAATGGAAGAACAAACCCGGGTAGAAGCTTGGGCGTCCCGGGCGGATGGTATCGGCGTCCGGGCGCCTTGCACGTCTGCTTTGGTTTCAGGAAGCTTTGCCGAGAGAAAATGGCTTTGCTCCCCTAGGGTTTCTTCCTAATCGTGAGTAACTGAATGGGAATGGCTTGGGAGGGTCTGGTGAGCCTCCAAGGTTGCACTAGGGATTCCTAGTGGGGTGACATGGAATGGATGAGTGGAGAGAAAAGAAATGGAAAAGAAAAGGGAAGTGGAGGGAATAATGGTGAGTGGACATGTGAGAGGGTTGGTGGATGGCTGAATGGATGTGTGACCTGTGTCACACATGTGCATGGCTGGTGTAGGAGACTCTCTCCTGCTGTGGTGGTGCTCCGGTGGTGGTCCGGCGGTGCTGCCGCCTCTTGTGGTGGTGGTTTGCCGGAAAAATCGCCGGAAATGCAATTTCTTCATTTTCCTTCCTTTCTTCGATTCTTCAAGGCCTTCAATGGCAACGTCTTCCGAAGGTGAATTCATGCAATCTTCAATGTCTAGAAGCCACGGTTGACTTCTCGTCCTCTTCTCGGAAGTGTGCCCAAAAGTACTCCAAATGCACCTTCTTGTGCCGAATTACCTCAAGTCACCTAAGTAACCTGAAATCATGAAAACGCATATTAGTAGTAACAAAATGCCTTCGGATAAGCTTAACTCTCGTGATTAGGAATACAATTTGCGCTATAAATAAGTGCAAATCAGGTCGTCTCTGTTGATAGTTCCCAGATCACCTGATTCCCAGAAATACAAGCTGTCGAAACAACATTGTTGTGTTCAGTAAAACAACTTTCCACAATTTTATTGTGCTCAGTAAAAATAATTTTATTGATGTCAATAGTTGAGTACTTACTCCTCTGTCTTCACTTTATCCATGAAGTGCTTGATTTTCTGGGCTGTATGTTCATCTAACTCAGTCCATGTTTTTTTGTTGCACTTCACATTCTTGAGACGAAGCTTGCGAGTCTCTTTGCATTTGACTTTCTCTTTTGTGTTTCTCTTCTTTCCCGCCTTCTTCTTGATCTCCTCCGGAGTTTCGTACACAAAGCTTTCATCTTTTTTCGTTGTGGGCATTTTGTTCTTTTTTACGTTCCTCTCTATTGTATGCACATCGACTTCACTGCTTTGCTCCTTTTTTTTTTCTTTTCTGTGACTTCTTTTTCAATTCTCTCGGTTTCTCTGCAAAGTACTTCATCGAAGCTGTCTGTGATTGGATATTATGTTGCAGCCTCTTCCACAGTGGTTGCTTCCTCTTGCTGGACACTTTTTTGCTTTTGTGCAGTCTCAACAATTTTATCTACCACAATGCCGATTACGTCATAGTCTATGATGTCCTCCTGTTCCTCTCCCTTTTCATTCTCTTCATTGTCTTGCTTTTTTTCTGCAAGTGGAATGATTCAGGCGTTTTCTGTTAGTGACCATACACAATAGTACCCTACTGAGCTCTAATTTATTGATGTCAATAAAATATTGTTTTTACTGACATCAATAAAGTTCAGGTTATAGTACTAGGGTGAGATTTTTTTTTACTGACATCAATAAAATTCAGGTTATAGGACTAGGGCGAGATTTTATTTTTTTACTGACATCAATAACCTAGAAACTGGAAGTCTAATTTCAATAAGTGAAACTGTAAATTGATATACGATGCTTTAAAGATGTTTGTAGTTTACTTACCTTCTGTGCTTGTTGGCAGTGTAGTCACTTTCTCAGGATTTTGTGCATCCTCCAAATTTTCATCGTCTTGTGAGTTTTTTTGCTCTTTCTCAGAAGCACAATCTTCTTTCATTCCTTCTGCAACCAAAAAAAGATTGGCTGGTTAGCCTATTGACACATAAAACAAATGCTTTACAAGTTAAAATAGTTTGTTGAGTGCTCTATGTATATGATTTAATCATTTATGAAATCCAACAATAATCAGAAATAGATTAAAGGTTACCTTATGGAAAGAGGTTGAAACTTGGAGCAGTGATTCGTATTTCAAGATCTCGGACTTTAGTTTCAAGTCCCCTTACTTTCTTCTTGAGATTTTGGTTATTCTTTTTCTCCTCCAGCAGGCTGGTCTGCAACTCTTGTATTGTGGTATCCGCTTTTGCACAGTTGTTCCAGAGTGTTTCATTCTGGTCAAGGTTCTTCAGTTCTTGTTCCATTTCATCACATTTTTTGCTTGTTGGCTTGCCATCAAGAGATTCCTCAAGGCTGTGGATTAGGTTTCTCAAGTTTTCAACTGTTTGGGTTGCTTCTTGCCTGTTTTCTTGGGTGGCCTGGGAGACCTGTGCAATTGACATTCCAAGAAATTAAGGTTAATTAATTTTTATTGAGGTCAATAATTTTTTTTTTGCGGACCAGTTCATTCTATGAAAGTAGATTGACCCTCTAATACAATTATATTCTGAACTAGGATAAAACAGAAAAATTGGAATTGAGTTTTTTTACCCATTGGGAGAATGCAGGTGCTGTCATGTATTGATCATCATCATCGAGATGAATGACGTCATCATCCAGATCCATGGTTTTCTGTGTGTGTTCGTCCCATGGTCCATCTTCTATCCATTGCTTTAACATACCAAATTGAAAAGTAAGGATCAGTTTTACTGTCCCTGGAACCAATATAGATATATGCACAGATTATGTTTGTTTGTGTTTCATATTACCTCAGCCAAGCGTGGATTTGATTTGTATGTCTCCCAATCAAAGATGTTCTGAATAGACCACTTTACGAATGTAGGGTTTGCTTCCTCTCTCCCGGCAATGCACCTTTTTGCTTTTGTGTTATCAAGGAACCAGTACTGCAAAACAAGTTTATTGTGCAAAACAAGTAAATTATTGACATCAATAAACAATTTTCAGGTAAATATTCTAGCAGAATAAAAATTATTGATGTCAGTAAAATTTTGGATGCTTACCAGTATGAGTATCAGGCAGCCCGAAAGTGTTACTGGCTTGTCCTTGTTGTACTTGTCTAGCCCTTTTTCCAAGAATTGAAGCACTATAAGGGACCAGTTGTATGCATTGATTTCCTTTAGATTGCATGCGACATTGAACAAATCCCAAGTAATAGTGCTTGCACTATTACTGAAGAGGAAGCTAGCAAATAGAGTTATAATCAGTAGCTTTGCCACCTGTGCTGGGCTGACATTGATGCTCTCTTCGAGCTCCTTAAGCAGCACTTTGCCCACTTGTGTTTTGGTTGGTGGTTCTTTGCAGTTGCGAAAATGATCGGTGATGAGCGAATTGTTCCCTTTTGGTTCCTTCTTGTTGAAGGTGAAGTCTCTGCCTTCTGTTGGGAGCCCAAAAATGTTGTTGATATCAGCAGGAGTTATTTTCTTCACGGCTTCTCCAAACTTGAACTCTTTGCTTTCCTTGTCATAATGTTTGAGAATCAATTCTATGTCCAACTCCTTCTTGGTAATCTGTGCTTCAGTCATTATATCAACGAAAAACGGCTTCAAGAGTGGCCAGAAGCACGTATTTCCCAGAATCGCCCATGTTTTCAGCGGAATCTTGTTCTTATTTTTGTTTATCTCTCTCCAGAATGCAACGAGCGTGCATTTCTGTTGCCTTACTTTTTTCTGCATTTCTTCTTCTTCTTCTTCTTCTTCTTCTTCTTCTTCTTCCGGTTCTGGTGTTTGTCCTTTTTTTCTGTGGGGCTTGTCTTTTCGTGTAGCCGTGTGCTTTACTCTTTTATGCACCTTATTTTCTCGGTCATTATCAGATCTGGTTCTTTTTTAACCAATGTCTCTTGTTGTTGTTTTTCCGATCTTCCCTGTCTTCTTTTCTGTAGTCTTTCTTCTCTGTCCTTGCTTTGACTGTTTTCCATTTCTCTGTATTAGAATGTGGACATCATTTGTCATTAACACAGAAATGAAAAATTATTGATGTCAATAAATTATTTGAATGATTCTTAACAAAGCATGCAACATGATTATATGGTTCCCAGAATGATCAAGTTTAATGAATGTTTAAGTTAATGAGGGGGAATGTGCAAACTTAATGAATGTCACACATATGATTTGACAAAATAAAGCTTTAACAGAAAACACACATAGGTTTAGCATTGTTCCTAGAATGCTCCTACGACAAAAATATTTCTCATAAATTATAAAAGCATTCATTATAGGCTATCCTGCATATTATAAACACATTCACCTTCAACAAGGCTTGACAAAGTGCATCATGGTTCAATCAGATTCTATTTTATTGATGTCAATAATTTTATATTGCAATATGGTCCAACCTTTAAGATGCAACAATATAAAGTAACCATATCTTTTTAAAATTTAAGAAGCACACAAAAACCAGTACAACATATTGCATCTCAACAAGAATGAATACTTTTTCTAGAAATAACAGATTGATCGGTTGATTGCAATGGTGTACTTCATCAGTAATCTATTTTATTGATGTCAATAATTTGAAAATGCAATAGCATAAAGTAACCAGATCTTTTTTAAATGGAACAAGGACACCAAAACATCAGCAAACTTTTTTTTATTGATGTCAATAATTTGAAGATGAAACAACATAAAGTAACCAGATCATTTTTAAATGGAACAAGGACACCATAACATCAGCAAACTTTTTTTTATTGATGTCAATAATTTGAAGATGAAACAACATAAAGTAACCAAATCATTTTTAAATGGAACAAGGACACCATAACATCAGCAAACTTTTTTTTATTGATGTCAATAATTTGAAGATGCAACAACATAAAGTAACCAGATATAAACAATGATGACTATTTTTCTATAAATAACAGGTTGATCTATTTTTGATTGAAATGGTGTAAATCATCAATAAACGTTTTTTACTGAGGTCAATAATTTTAAGAAAAAGTACATTTTTACTCAATAATCCTTCATCCTTCTTCTCCCTCTTATTCTTCAGTTATCTCTATTTCTTAAATCCACAATTTTGTTCTCTGTTTATTAACGCACATTCTTTTCACATCAACCTTTAAAAGTAAATAAAAGAATCTAAAAATACAAGACAAAAAGACGGGGTACCTGTACGAAGACGGAGACGGAGACGGGAAACCTTTACGAAGAAGGGTGAATCGCCGGTGTCGGTGTCTCTATTTGAGACTTTGTAGCTTCAGATCGAACAGTATGACAAAGTTGAGCGATTGAGATCGAAGAGTGTGACTGATTTTAGTGTTTGAGATCGAATAGTCTGAAGATTTTTAGGGTTTGTGAGAGAGAAGTTTGAGAGAGTTTGAGAGAACAAAACACGGTTACTCGAAAAATGATAATGGCATAGGGTAATAGTTTGAATTTACAAGGGACACGCTCGTAATTTGACATGCGTGAGGATTTAAATGGGCCGGACAGGAAGCGCGTTTTTGGGCCAAACTCAATGGGAAATATTTTGTGTATTTTGTCCTTATGGGTCAAGGACCCTTATTTTATTTTGTTTTTGGTTTGAATTGCAGCCTGCGCATGTTCACGGTCTCCAGCCTGTTTCTCCACCACATTGTGCAGTACCCGCTTCTTCAATTTGAATTCGATCCTTTGAGCTGGTTTTCCAGCCAGTCTTCCACCTTCATCATTCAAAATCAAGCACTTCAATTTGAATTCAAAATCTCCAGCTCACTCCACCATTTTCTGCTCCCACTCACCCACCTGCAAAACTCATTTCTTCTCCTCTATAAATACACTGTCCCTCTCTCTCGTTTTCCATGGCCGGGGGGCGAGGGGCTTCTCCCCCGTGCTCCCATCTTCTTCCTCCCCACCCTTCTCCTGCGTCCGTGCTTGGCTCACTTAGCCATGCCTTCTGCTCTAGCCCCTCAATTCCTCTCTGTACTCTCTGGTCCTCATCTTCACTGCCCCAAACACTCTCCTGTTCTCATGCGTCCGTATATGGTTCATCAAGCCATGCCTTCTGCTCTCACCCTCTATCTTCTGTCAGTTGCTATCTAAGCCCTTCTTCTCCCTTAATCTCCTCTCTGTTTCCTGCAATTTCACATTCAAATTCACAACTCCAAGCCAACCCGTGCCTCTTCTTCCCCCATCTCGTATGTTTCCTTTTCTTTTGCTCCTGCCACAAACCATAATTGATAATTATCAATTTCCGCACCAATCCTCCCACAAATTTGTTCCTGAAATTCTTAATCATCAATCCACTAAATCCCCAATTTTCATGTGTTCCTGCAAACAATTTGATAATTAACAATTATCAAATCCATCACAAAATCAATCATCATTCACAAACTGCCGTACCAAGTGCCCGCGCACAAAGCAGCACCGCCGCTGCCTTCGTCGATCGCCCTGCGCTCCTCGCCGTCATTCCAACCCGGCCGCTGCTGCACCACCGGATCGATCTCTCTTCACGACGTTGTCGCTCCTAGAGCCTCCAGCTCTCTGTTCCTCAGCCCGGCGCGCTGCTTCTCCCTCACCGCACCAGTCCAGACACTACTAGATCCCACCTTCGCCGAGCACCCAAGCCACCGGGCATCGCTCACTATCACCGCCGCCGGTCTCTCTGCTCTCTGCCGTGCCTCACCAGCGCCGTCTGTCGGCGTCTCACTCTCTCTTTCTCTGGTCTGCACGGGGGTGATAAAGAAGAAATGAAAAACTGAAAATGTGAAGTCAGCTGAAGACCACGGGTCAAGCACGGTTGAAAAGTCAACCTGAAAGAGGAATGGGCTGACTGTAAAATTGATTTGGCTTGGGCCTTTGACCAAGTCAAAGCTTCCAAGCCCAAGGCCCAATTGCTATGGACACCTATGCTCCCGAGCCTTCACGAAAATCATGGCGAATCCGATAAGATCCTTCGCCGGAATTTTAATGAGCATTTCTTTCCCTTAAACTCAATTTAATTTTATGTTGTGTGAATTTATTTGATTAATTTGTATTTTGATTATTTGGTTAATTAATTTGTGTAATTTGAATATTGTGTGATTTAATTACATTATGAAAAACCCAAAAATATGTTATTCATTTGTGTGTTAGTTTAATTATTCTTGGTGTGTTTATTTAAGTGTGTTAGTTTAAATTGCATCTTAATTTGTATTTTCTTGTTTTACTTTATTTATTTTCAAAAATATTAAAAAGCCAAAAAATATTTCATTTTATTTATTTCTTGTTTTCAAAATATTTCAAAAACCCAAAAAGAATACTTTTGTATATATTGTACATTTTTGTAAATAGAAACAATATAGGTTAGTTAATTTCGTGACATTAGAAAAGTAAATAAACAATCCTCTGTGGGAAAAACCTCTACTTCCCATTATACTTTACAATGACAAATTGTTAGGAAGTTTAGGTAATAATTAATGACGTTGGTAATTACCGCATATCAAATTATTGCAGAATTAAACCCATTTTCCCTATATTTTTCAAAACAGAAACTAGTCCTTCCAAATTTTTTATGGCAACATCAAGAAGCATATCATCAAATTGAAACTTATGACTAACCAAGTTAATCTGGTACAAAATGTCATGCCAAATAACCAAACTTAAAATAAAATCAAAGCTTGAAAGTTCCCCCTCCCCCGATGCCAAAGATTCAGCATCCCTACACAATTTTGCATCATCACTAATTTCTGCCAATTTAAATAAGGCTTCTCGTATTTGGGCAGCTTGTGTTTTTATTGCTTTGACACTTTCAATGTGACTTTCCCAATGTGTAGCCGATAATGATTTCAAAGTTAAGCCATCTATACATTCAAGTAAAACACTCCATCGTTTTGTAGAATTAGAAAACACAATATAGATGGTTTGACATGCTCAAAAAAGATTTTGCTTTAAGACAAGAATTCGTCATATCACAAAATACTAAATTAAGGGAATGACAACCACATGGCATATAAAACGCTCTAGGATTTATATCAAGAAATCTTTTCTGAACACCTTGGTGTTTTACTTTCATATTAGATCCAATATCTAAATCAAGGGACTTTAAAGCAGATTGCAGTTCAGTGAAAACTCCTAATCCAGATGTATCATTCACATTCAAAAACTCTAAAAAGTACTCTTCTATTTGTATTGGAGAACTCAACATATTTACACATCTTATAATTAAAGTCATTTGTTCTTTGTGACTTGCATAAGGAGTACAATCAAGAATTACTAAAAAATATTTTACCTCTTTGATTTTTTTAATGATCACACTCTTGACATTTGAAGCCAAAATATCTATTAACTCATTTTGAATTTTATGGCTCAAGTAATGGTAATGAATATCTTTATCTTGAATAAGTCGAAAATGTTGTTTCATTATGGGATCAAACTCTGCAATCATTTCAAGAAGGCCTAAAAAATTACCATTAGAATCTTCATAATTTTTTTTCATTTGTGGCCAAATTATTGATTGTAAGACATTTCACAATAGCTATTATTCTTACCATAACCTGTTTCCAATGATCAGTATCTTTCTTAATCAATTCTTGCAATTCTTTATCAATTGTTTGATTCTTGTTCAATCTCACCCGTAGCTCAGCCCAAGTTCTCAAATTAGTGAGTTCTTCAGAACTATTTTCATGTTGTTTCAATTTCTCACCAAGATGTTTCCAATCTCTAATTCCTTGATCTGCTAATTGACTTCTCGAACGAGCAGTTTTGAATAACTTACAGCAAAAACAAAAAACTTTATCTAATTCCTTAGAGTGAATCAACCACTTTCTATTAGAATGTTCTCCATTTGCTAATTTTCGAACATAGTAGTCAGAGGAAAATTGTCTTCCTGCTTTATCTGGAGGAAAGATCATATTAGTTTCTGTAATGGGCCCATTTTCTACTAGTAAGTCCCTCATTTTTGTATCTAAATTATCCCAAACTCTAGGATCATAAATGTTTAAATGAACTGTTGGTTATGAGAATCCAAGATCATTGACATTTTCATCAAGATTTAAATCAATTTCATTTTCATCTTCTCCTAACTCTCCGTTCAACACATTTTCATCTTCTCCTAACTCATCATTCAACACATTTTCAGCAGGAATTTGTTGTTCAGATTCATTTGGTAACTGTTCAACATTATTCTCAACAGAAACATTTGTTTTTTTAACAAAAAATTTATCTAAAGATCCTACTTGGGACATAATACTCTCTTCATTTTGTTTCTGTTTTTTTTTTTCGTTTTTGATTCCCAGAGAGTTGTTTTCTTGGAAACATTGAATTTAAAGTAGCTAGCTAGATCAAAGTCTAGATTGAAGTATTGAATGATAAAACAGACAACCATAAATTGAACATCGACAATCTGCAACTTTGCAAGTCTGCAACAAGTCAACAACTTCAACCAAATTGAACAGTTGAACAACACCTCTGAAAGCTGCAAATATTATCATGCCAGTTATAAATTTACAATGAACGTACAATTAAAATGTCAAAATCTAATAAACAAGTGATTAATTGCTTAAACTTACATACTAATTGATTCGGTGGATGACCGACGGGCAAGCCCACAAATTTTTCTGCTAGAGTGATGACTAATGACTTGATGAGAAATTGAGAATGAGAACTGGGAACTGGGAAGAATAGACAAAAATGGTACCGAAGAGGCAAAGAATTGAGAATGACTGAATGAGAGCAGATGACCGGAAGAACCATTGATTCCTTTAATTTAAGGAGAATTTTTCTCGAATATATGAAGACTGTTACTGAGACCCGTGCTGTCTGAATTAGTGCGATGGCAACGAGATGAAACTGAGAGGCGTGCAACATATGCAGGTCTCGATGAGATGACTGAGTGATGACATATAATCATATATATTGAGTTATAACATATATTACAGAGTATTAATATATTGAGTGATGACATGTATTAATATATATAAAAAATTACTCATAAGGCCACTTTGGGTGACCTTATGCTTCAAAAAGCCACCAAACATTTTTTATCCAAATAAGGCCACCAATATTTACAAAAGTGTCACCGTATTTTTTTTTGCTATGATTTATAAAAATGCAACTGCATACGGAAACAACAATAAAACTACTGTCAAAGCACACTAAAGCAACTGACCAATGACAATAAAGCTACTGTCCAACGACAATAAAGCTACCGTAAAAAAACATTAACGCTACTGTGCAAAAACAATAAAGCTACTATGCAAGGTCAATAAAACTACTGACCAACGAAAATAAAGCTACTATCTAACGACAATAAAGCTATTGAGTGGCATGAATCGTAATTTTGAAATTTTTTAATGTTAGATAGAAAGGGTTAAAGTTACTGAGTGACCTTATTTAGGAAACAAAGCTACTGTAACATTTTGAAAAATAAGACCACCCATAATGACCTTATGAGTCATTGGCCCTAATATATATTACTAAGTGAGTAAGTGTGATTGCATACATATATAATAATAATAAAAATATGCATATATTCATTTTATTCATTTTTTTTTGCATTATATATGTAACCCTATATAAAATAAAATGGTGCCCCGCTAATTCTTGGGCCTAGGGCGATCGCCCAGCCTGTCCTGGGCCAGGGCCGGGCCTGTTGAGCACGAGGACGCCGATGATGGAGTCTGGGTTCTTGAGCTTGCAACAGTGATGCAAACAATCGATCTCGGATTGGCATGGCTGATCGGCGTCACTGCTTGGTTCCAGCAGAAGAGAGCGGCGACGATCTGGGCTGGGCTCGAAATGATGCGGTGCAGCTGATGAAGACCGGTCTGCTTCGATGAACTGGTGATTGGGAATGCGCTTGGCTAGAATTTGCAGGTTTTGTGATTTTTGGGTGTATTGATTGATGATGATGGACAAAAGCTCCCGAATTTGGTTGCAATGGCATCCATGGTGGAATTTGGTTTCTATGATTGTTGAATTGTGAAAAAGGGAGCGGCAGTGGCTTTGGGTAATTGAAAGTGGTGGTGATGTGATTGTGTGTTTGTGGTGATTGAAGAAGAGCACGGGCCATGGCTATGGTGATGGTTCTGTGAATGGGTTCCGTTGCCATGGAAATAGCAGTGGTTGTTTTGTTTGTGATGATTGTGATGTATTGACGATTGCAGGGGAGAAATCGCAGCTTAAGAAGGAGAGAACGTAAGAGGCAGATGAGCTTCAAGTCATGGACAGATTGAGGACAGATTTCCATGATTGGAAGGGCCGTGGTTGGAATCCAAGGAAAAGGTGTCGGCAAGGTGGTGGCTGGCAGCTGCAAAGTGAAGAAATCATCGGTTGAAAGGGGGAGACATCCCTGCAAAGTTTTCACACCAAAACAAAGAGAAGAAAATCATGAAGAAGCCAAAAATGGCTTTCGGTGAAAATATAAAATGAAAATAATAAATAAATAAACAAACACATAAATATAAAATAAAGATTAAGGAAAATAAAGTGGAGATTTAGAATTGTATTTCACCACCGCATGTGGTGGTAACGGCTCTAATTGTGGTGGCTCGCCGGTAAAATTGCCGGGATTCGAAATGGTTTTCGAAATCTTCGTACATGTTCTGATCTCCACATTTGAGAAATGACCGGTGTCATTTTGAAGTCTGAAAAGTTATGGTTAACTTTTCGGAATTGCGCTAAAACCTCCAAAATGCACCTTTATGTGCAAATTAACATTTTTTGCATATTTTTCCTAGTGACACAAAAACAGACATTAAATATACTAAACAGCTCTCGAAATTGGCTAATCCAAATGATTAAAAGCACTTTGTGTACGTATTTTACGCACACATCATGTATGCACCACATCTATATGGAAGAAGATGTAAAACCGTCAAGGGAAGCTCAAAGACGCCTCAACACACCTATGATGAAGGTTGTCAAGAAGGAAGTTACTAAGCTACTTGATCATGGGATTATTTTTCTCATTTCGGATTCTAAGTGGGTTTCTCCGGTGCAAGTTGTGCCAAAGAAAGGAGGCATGACCGTGGTGAAGAATGAGAGGGCGTTTTCAATTTTTTAATTTCTTGCTATTCTATTCTCCCCCCCCCCCCTCCCCCGCCGCCCCCCATTTAGACTAAGCATTCATTCACATTCAAAATATAGTCTAAAGAGGGAATTTTCAATCAAACAACACACAAGGCATGCCATATATATGAGTAAAGATTAAGGGTTAGAAATGCTCCCCCTTGAAGTGCATGCTTTCCGATTTTCAAAACATCAATAATCACCAACAAACAAAGCTTCGAGGCTTTGCGTTCCTTAGCTCACGACCTTTGGTGAAGATTTTCCACTTGAATGTGTGTTATTTCCAACTCCAATTGACTCTTTTCAAAACACCTCCCAACCGCCCTTTATTCATTACTAAATACTTACTCCTTACTTCAAAGATATGGGGTTGCCTCCCCATTAGCGCTTCTTTTTAGAGACCTAAAGCCGGTCTTGATTCTTCTCTTTGTTGCTCATGGAGGCTCAAAGCACTCATTCTTTCTACTCACGACGGTGCACCTCTTGCCACAACCGCCAACACCGAAACAATCACTTGGGATGAGGAACTTAGGAGTAAGACGTGGAGGCCAAGGATACCTCTTAGTCTTCTTTTTCTTCTTGCCCTTTCCATTCCAACGACCTTCATTGATGTCATGATTTCCTCCTTCTTTGTTTCACTTGTTGGAGGGTTTTGCTTCACATAATCCTAAAAAAATGGTAGTTCTTCAAGTGAGCTCATCACCGCCGCCGCCTAGGCCGCGCCTCCTCTCCACTTCAATTCCTCAACCCGAACACTCATGAAGCTGCCGTCGATATCCCCGCCATGCCCAGCGGTCCCGATGCCTTCAACCGCAAGCTCAAAGCTGCTGTTCGTCGAGCCCGTGCTCGATCCAGCACGCCGGTGCCACAATCCCATCTCCGACACACCTAGACGCTCCCGCAAGTCCACGTCATGAAACCCAGTTTCAGTTCTTGTCGCCGTTCCAGTTCCAGTTCCAGTTCAGTCGACGACGCGCTCTCGATCCGGCGACCTCTTTCCTGCTCTCGCCAGCGTCGAACCTAGCCATGGCGTCTCTCTATGTCGTGCATTGATTTCCCAATCCTCGCCGTGATCCCGTGCATCACCATTTCTTCTTCACAGCCCGCGCATGCCCTCACGGCCTCATCAAAGCCTCCCACCGGTCTCTCTCTGGTCCGTAGATGAGAAGAAAAGAAAACAATGAAGCAAAGAGAGATAGACACGGGATGAGCAAAAGAAAGGCACATGAAGAAAAGAGAAAAAAGAAAAGAAGAAAGAAAAAATAGAAAAAAAAAAGTCAATGGGTCATTTGACCTGTTGACCGGCCCAAATGCCCACAAGCCCAATCAGATTTGGGTACTCAAACAATCCAAAGTTAAGCTTGGTCCAATTTATTTGGGCCCCCGCCACATCCAAATACTGTTCCACATAGTTGAACCTGCCACCGGTACCTGCCAGGCGGTGTTTAGTTTCTGAGCACAATAGCTGAGCCCTCCACCTACGCCAGAAGGGCAGTGCCGTCTTCACGTGCACACATGGTTGAGTTGTCCACCCACACCTGACGACAAGTGTCCATTTTCATGGACACATCAGTAACAATTTACCCAAACTCGTTTAATTATTATATTTATTTTTGTTTAATTTTAATTTCCGCATTTGAATTTTGTGTGAATAAATTTGGGTAATTGTTATTGTGTAAGTATTTGTTTCAAACTATATTTTTTATTTTGTGTAATAATTTAGGATTTAGCCCTAAACGTGTTTACTCTTGGTTGATGCTAATTTATAATTTTTCTGATATTGAATGTTTGTTTGATTCATTGCTTTGTTATCGATAAATTGCTAGTTTGTTTATTGTGGTTGCAAACATAGTAAGCATGCTAGGGTTTTATTGCTATGAGTATATGTGGACTGCCATATCATCATATATTCTAGAAGTAGCAAATAGCGGTTTAATCTTCTAAGCAATTAGAACAACATAAGTGTCGAAGTTGCCCAGCGTTACTCGTTCTCTTCAATCTTAATGACTACTATATGTTGAATCTAGTCGTATGCAGTTCATCCTAGGTTGCATGATAGAGCTAAGTTATGTGGCATGCAGTTCATTCACATAACATACCAAGTAAGAGAGAACAATAGATTAAGTGCAATATGACATTGGCTTAGTCTGAGTAACGATATTTAATTGAAAAGAAATTATAGGTGTGTAATGTTTTTGTTTAGTGTGTTTTCAAAATTAAAAATCCAAAAATATTTTCTTTTCTTTTATTTATTTTCTGTTTTCAATTATTTCAAAAATCAAAAACACTTTTGTATATATTGTATATATTTGTAAATAAATTCTTTGTTGTTTATATTATTTAATTTTCGTGACATAGAAAAGCAAATAAACAATGTCCTGTGGGTAACGATCCCTACTTTCCTATACTGCATTCGATATTTATATCCACAGTAAGGTTTTATCTTGATGTTATTTTTGTGCATCATTTTTGGTGTATAAAAAGAATATGTCACTTGGGGACTCCTACTTGGTTCACATACTCTTGTACTATGAAGAGGTAAGGTGACAATCTAAAGTCTCATGTGTATGCGCATCGCAAATCAAACAAATAGTAGCTTCCCATTTCTCTTGGGAGCTCGGTGGGGGGTGAGGGAGCGCCTCGATGTACCAAATGTCCAAGTTTGCTCTCAAAGAGACTCTCAAGCTTGCTCTCCAATCTCTTGAACTCTTGTGCCACATTTATGGATCCGGAGACAACAACATTTTCATCTTTTAGAGGCTCCCTTGATGGCATAGAAAAGTTAGTCACATTCCTTGTAGCCATGTCATCCCAATGAAGTGAATTCTGCGCTAACTCTTCATAAGTAGTCCAAGCTTCATCGGGTGACTTGTCCGCTATTGTTCCGCCACTAAAGGTGTCAACCCTTTGTCTTTGATCTGTCTCAAGTCCTCTATAAAATAAGTCCACTAGCAACCATTTCTCCCAACCATGATGAGGGCAAGACAAATCGAGATCCTTAAACCGCTCCCATGTTTCATGAAAAGTGTCGGTAGAATGTTGCTTGAAACCCACCAACTCATCACAGACCTTGGCCACCTTACTTAGGGGAAAATAGTTAGCCAAGAATGTCTCTTGCAATTGGACCCAAGAGTGAATGGAGCTTGGGGGAAGCTTGGTGAGCCACCTCCTTGCATTATCCCTCAAGGTGAATGGGAAGAGCCGAACCTTGAGACTTTCTTCCGGGAGGCCATTAAGTTTCACGGTAATGCATGCTTGCTCAAACTCCATCAAATGGTCGTACGGACTTTGATTAGTTCCATTAAAGCTTGGCAAGATATTTACGATGGAGGACTTGATCTCGAAGTGATGGTCGCATGGAGGGCTATGCAAGAGGGGTTACCCACAATTTGTGGTAGGGTGTACTCCCTCATCCTCCTCGCTTGTGGTAGTGGTGGAGGACTTCTTGTTTTGGTGGTGAAGTAGAAATTCTTGGTGGTTGAGTGTGACAAATTGGAGGCGCACTTTCGGTCACTTGTATTAGTCTTCTTCTCCGCCTTCTTGGTCTACCTCTTGGTAAATCTTCCAAAACTCTTCCACTTCTTAGTTCATGTCGAAGATAATTCGATTAGGGAGGGTTCATGCACCTTTAAAACACCAAGAGATTGACTATAGAAAGCAATTGGATCTCAAAAACACAAGAAAAAATCAAAACAGGGCCTGTGCGACTGGTCAAAAAGTTTCTGACCCTTTTTTGGGCCTCGGTCGACCGGTCGACCGGTCGTCGGAATAGTAGATTTTTTTTTTTTTTTTACAAAATTTTCAATTTTCCAAAATGGAACAAGGAACAAACCTAACTCAATAACAACAAAAATCACAAATTTCAACTCACAAACAATTAATGGTATGAACAATGAATAATTCAAGATGGTTCCATAAGTGAGAAAACACACAAATGTCACACTACACAAAAAAAGTGCAAGTAAACCCACTATCGGCTACCAAGGGATCAAAGATCCACCTCAATCCCCGGAAAGCAACGGCGTCATTGACTTTAACGCTTTTGACGCGCTTTATACGCAAGCTACATGTCGTCAAAATTAGTATATGAAAGTAAAGACCGGAGGTGTGTTGTTGGGAATTGGCGGTGCCAATCCCTAGGCAACTAGGATAGATAGATTAACAAGCACTAATGAGGAGGCAAGAAATGGATTGCTATGCATTAGCTATGTGGGATATATGCAAAGTGAACAAGTAGATGGGGACATTTGTTGATTTTGTGAGTGACAAGCAAACAAGCAAGCAATAAAAATAAAGTAAGCTAAGCAAGCAAGTAATGTAAATAGGAAACGATTCAAATGTTGAAGCGATTGGAGGTTTCGGGTCACTCTAGTCCATATCCGATGGACAAGCAATCAAATGCACATACATGTTAAATGGTTTGTGAGGTAAATCCCTACACTTCACCCATGCAATGGTTATGGAATGTGAATGCTATCTAATGTATTTCTATGCCAACAAAGGTTCATAGAAGTTAATCATTTATCAATGTTATCAATGAAGGTCCTCCCTCACAAATATGAAGGGGGTTGAAGCACAAATGCATTAAGGAATTCACACACAAAGCCAAGTTGATTAATGGATCAATTTCCGTATCCTAGCCATGCAATGGTTCTAAGACCAAGTCTTCTAAGTTATTGTTGTGCCATGCAATGGTTCACAACAACTCCTAATTCAATTTAACCTTCAAGCTAATCAAATTAAGGCATAAAGTACCAAGACCAAGGAAATCAAACAAGATAAACTCATCACACGTGTTGTCAATTGTCTTTAAGAGAATGGAGGGACCAACTTCACACTCTCAAATCAAAGTGGATTAAACACATGCTTTAGAATTGGTCAAATCCCTAGACATGCATCTAACACATAATAAAATAGGCAACAAGCATATCCATTCTTCAACCAACATGATATATAACATTTATTGCTCAATCCACCATCAATGGGCTAGGGCACACAACCCTAGCCCCCAATCTTAGAGGACTACTCACAATACATCACAAATAACATCATGTTCTCAAATATATCTAACTCAAAGACAAAAAGAGAGTAAAATAAGGTGAAGAGATGATCAAGAAGGTAGACCAGCTGGTCCTTGCTGTCACCAATTGGTTGCAAGCCCTCTTCTTGTGCTTCTTAGTCTCCTCCTTGCCTCCTCTTGCTCCAAGAGGAAAATGGGAGGAAAGGAAAAGGGAACTGGAACAAGAGGAAAATGGGAAAATGGAAAAATGGGAGGAAAGGGAAAGGGAAACTATAGAGGATTTTGGGGATTTTGGTGTCTAGGGTTGGTGAATGATGAAATTGGGAAGGTTTAAGAATATATATGTGGGGATAAAGGGCTAGGATTGATGGAGAATGATCCTAAGGTTAAAAACATAGATCTAACTCACCTAAAAAGACCTAAATGTCATGAGGTAGTTAGGGAACTGTATGGACATTAAGGGCAGTGTGGTAATGTATGTAGAGCATAGACAAATCTGATTTGGGACCATTGGGAGACAAATTGTGAAGGGAAAAGGCTAGGGGACAAAGTATGGCATAAGCATTAAATGATTTGTCCCCTTTTTGAATTTGAATCTCTACCCACCACCAATATACCTCAACCAATCAAATGAGCTCTCCTAGTGGATGTGGGAAAGTCTTGCATGAGTCTTTGTGTGATGCCTTCAGGTTTGACCTCGGGGTTGACCATGTGGGCCCGATTTACTTCGGTTGACTTTCCGGGCCGAATGTTTATTTTTCGGTTTCTTGGTCTCCATTCCGGGATATCATTGTCTTGCGCTTTTAAGGCTTCAATCTTGGAATCTTGAGCTCCAAAGTCACGGTTGACTTTTTGGTTGGTCCATGAAAACGCCTTTAAAAGTTTCCAAAGTGCATCCTTTTCTTCAAGTTCCATTTCTCCCGGTAAGAACGTATAAAAAGAGATAAACAAGGGTAAGTGACATTATTAGATGCTAAGGAAAGCATAAAACAAGCAATTAGGAGTGCTCTTTATACATAAAATATGTATAAATCGGTGAGTGACATAATCAATGTCATAGTTAGCAACAAATTCAGTGACATATGCATATACATTATAATTTTGGGTCCTGTTTTGAATTTTTAAAACTGGTTAACAGATAGAAAAATATATAATCGTTACCATCACTTTGGCATTATTGTAGCATTTTCCTTTCCCATGTGTTCTTCCTATCTTTTTGAGTTGTACTGAATCACATCTTTATCTAGTATGATCGAGCAGACTGTGATGGAATTCATCCCCGTGTAAGATTGGAAAGAAAAGCTTGTTACTCTTCCCCAGTTTTGCAAACAGTGGTTCACATAGAGACAAGTGAATATTTTTTACATTAAGGGCTTTCATGGCAATCTGTTATGAAGAAACTAATTAGTAATTTAGTAACTGAAACTACAACATAGTCAGTGACATGCTCAGTGACTTCAGTTATACAAATCGCAAGATCAGATAACAAGTCAAAGAATGCTAAAGGAAACAGAAACTCATTTTGTATACACATAATCATGCATAAGTTATTACACAGCTTCAACGTACCAAAGTCTCGTGATAAGTGTAAATTCAGATGGAACCAAATGCATAAACCTTGCTTAAGCTTTCGTATACATGAAATACAATGTATGAAAGAAAAAAAAGTCGGTAAATAAAGAAAAAAGAATTTCAGATCAAGAGACTCCGTAATATCTTCTTCAAAATTCCAGAACTAACCAAAGGCAGAAATATGATAGAATCCTATGACTTGAAAACAATTTGTACGAACTATCCAGTTGCATTGGTGTTTCAAGATAGCAAATGAGCTTGCACATAGAGAAGCTTGCAACATGATCTTAACAATTTTATTTGAGAAGGAATATGATATACGTCACTTCTATGAATCCAAGACAATGAACACAACATATTTTCAAGATTCAAAATCACCATTTCAGCAACTATACAAATAAAGCACAAGACTCAAGAGTTTTATTAGCTCCCTCCTCCATTTCTCTACACAAGTGCATTTAAAGAAACCCCTAAACGTCAGTATCTAAATCGTCAAAATCCAAGAAACCAGACGTCAATCCAAAAACTAGGAAACGAAGCGCCAAACAGATTGTTCCCTAAAATTATAACTATGTTAGTAGATAAGAGTACTTTTAAGCTTGTACTAATGCCGATGATGAAGACATGTCACTAACTATGTCATTGACGCTGTAACATGTTAAAATGGTAGAAATTTGAAGCTCAAAATGTAATCCCTTATAATTGGTAATGCAAAACCTTTCTTTTGTATATAAAGGCAATTTGGACAAAATAAATAGAAAGCTGTATTGTGCTTCACAATGTCAAAAAGTATAAATTTCAAATGTCACTGACCATGTAACCGAGATACTGAAGAGATGCAATCCAGGTTTCAAGATACACAAAATAATCATGAATCCACCCAATATTTTGTCCACTTCATAAAAATATTCACAGATGTAAAGGAAACATCAAATAAAATAAAAAAGAGTAAAACTTAACCATCGCCAAAAAAAAGATTAAAAAAAATACATAAACCAGAGAAACACACCATTTTTCAATGACAATCCAAAAAAAAATTGTGGATTCTCCACAGTCGTAAAAATTGGAAGATATATTAGACTGCTGAAATAAAGCAGTTTAATCTCAAAAAAAAATATAAGGAAGCTCTATTGTGCTTCATACTGTAACAAAACCACAAATTACAGATGGTGCTGACAAGGCCACTGAACAAGTTACTGACGAGATGAATCTTGTTCTGCCGAGGATTGCACCATTCTTTTAGATGGATCTTATGGTGGATTTTTAGGTAAATTCTATGTGATTTAGTGCATTAATCTTTTCCAACTACTGCAAATTTTTTGGAAGGATTTTTTCTTGTTTTCCTGCACAAGAATAGGCATTCATAGGTTAACTGTTACAATAATGTCAACACATATTTATGAGTGCACACTCAATTCACAAAAACGAAGCTGTATTGTCTATCTCTAGCTCCCCATTTAGATTATTCCCTAAAATTATAACTATGCTGGTAGATAAGAGTACTTTTAAGCTTGTAATAATGCCGATGATGAAGACATTTCACTAACTATGTCATTGACGCTGTAACAAGTTAAAACGGTATAAATTTGAATCTCAAAATGCAATCCCTTATAAATGGTAATGCAAAACCTTTCTTTTGTATATAAAGGCAATTTGGGCAAAATAAATAGAAAGCTGTATTGTGCTTCACAACGTCAAAAAGTATGGATTTCAAATGTCACTAACCATGTCACTGAGATACTGAAGAGATGCAATCCAGGTTTTAAGATACACAAAAAAATCATGAATCCACCCAATATTTTGTCCACTTCATGAAAATATTCACAGAGGTAAAGGAAACATCAAATAAAAAAAAAGAGTACAGCTTACCCATCGCAAATTTTTTGGAAGGATTTTTTCTTGTTTTCCTGCACAAGAATAAGCATTCATAGGTTAACCGTTACAATAATGTCAACACTCAATTCACAAAAAGGAAGCTGTATTGTCCTTCACAATGTAAAAATGTATAAAAATCCAATGCCACAGACAAAGTCGCTGACCATGTGACTAATCATGTCACTGACAAAAAATTATTATCGATATTTACCTTCTAAAAAACGGGGCTTTTTACAATCCAACTAATTGTTGTCATATGATCATGTGATATCTACAACAATATCTTTTGTGTTTCAGTAACCACATTATCATTACACTGATCATATACGATATATATCTTGTGTATAGTTTGAAATCATTATCCCATCTCTCCACACAGTGACTTGGTTAGTGACCTGATCAGTGACATGTTCATTGACTTGGCAATAACATGTTAAGTATCAAAAAACTCATTTGGTGTTTTAACAAACACACTTATTCACCTAATTTTCTGACGATCTAAAGTTTTTCAATGGTCAAGTGTAAAACAACAGATTTTACATTCAAATTACTAAAAAGGTAAATTAAGGACTTGTTCAGTGACATGTTCAGTGACATGTGAAATTTATACCAGAGAAACTCCATTTCTCCACGGTTGTCAATGTTCATGGGGCCCACATAAAACCTCTGAAGCCCAACCTTATACCGTCGTTACTGAGTCGAGACGAGACGTCATTATTGGTCTCTCTCTCTCTCTCTCTCTCTAGCTCCCCATTCAGATTATTCCCTAAAATTAAAACTATGCGGATAGATACGAGTACTTTTAAGCTTGAAATAATGTCGATGATGAAGACATGTCACTAACTATGTCATTGATGCTGTAACATGTCAAAATGTAATCCCTTATAAATGGTAATGCAAAAGCTTTCTTTTGTATATAAAGGCAAGTTGGGCAAAATAAATAGAAAGTTGTATTGTGCTTCACAATGTCAAAAAGTATGGATTTCAAATGTCATTGACCATGTCACTGAGATACTGAAGAGATGCAATCCAAGTTTCAAGATACACAAAATAATCATGAATCCACCCAATATTTTGTCCACTTCATAAAAATATGCACAGAGGTAAAGGAAACATCAAATCAATAAAAAAAGAGTACAACTTAACCATCGCAAATAAAAAAGATTAAAAAAAATACATAAACCAGAGAAACACTCCATTTCTCAATGACAATCCAAAAAAAAAATTGTGGATTCTCCACAGCCGTAAAAATTGGCAGATATATTAGACTGCTGAAATAAAGCAGTTTAATCTCCAAAACAAATATAAGGAAGCTCTATTGTGCTTCATACTGTAACCAAACCACAAATTTCAGATGTTGCTGACAAAGCCTCTGGAAAAGTTACTAACGAGAAGAATCTTGTTCTGCCGAGGATTGTATCATTCTTTTAGATAGATCTTATGGTGGATTATAGGTAAATGCTATGTGATTTAGTGCATTAATCTTTTCCAACTATTGCAAATTTTTTGGAAGGATTTTTTCTTGTTTTCCTGCACAAGAATAAGCATTCATAGGTTAACCGTTACAATAATGACAACACAAATTTATGAGTGCACACTCAATTCACAAAAAGGAAGCTGTATTGTCCTTCACAAAGTAAAAATGTATAAAAATCCAATGTCATTGACAAAGTCGCTGACCATTTCACTAATCATGTCACTGACAAAAAATTATTATCGATATTTGCCTTCTAAAAATATGGGCTTTTTACAATCCAACTAATTGTTGTCATGTGATATCTACAACAATATCTATTTTTTTTTCACTAACCACATTATCATTACACTGATCATATACGATATATATATCTTGTGTATATTTTGAAATCATTATCCCATCTCTCCACACAGTGACTTCGTTATTGACCTGATCAGTGACATGTTCAGTGACTTGGTCAATAACATGTTAAGTATCAAAAAACTCATTTGGTGTTTTAACAAACACACTTATTCACCTAATTTTCTGACGATCTAAAGTTTTTCAATGGCCAAAAATCGTAGAACCTTGATTGTGATTTGGATTTGGATTTTGATCTCCCCTCTCATTCTGTATCTGCAATCCAATTGTACCTGGTCGTCTAAGCTATCTTGGTTTGCTTTCTGAATTCACCATTTAGATTCAAAATCATTTTCTATGTCCCGCGGTCTTGCATTACCATTTATAAGGGATTACATTTGGGCTTCAAATTTCTACCATTTTAACCGGTTACAGCGTCAATGACATAGTTAGTGACATGTCTTCATCATCGGTATTATTACAAGCTTAAAAGTACTCTTATCTACCAACATAGTTATTATTTTAGGGAATAATCTGAATGGGAAGCTAGAGAGAGAGAGAGATAGAGAGACCAATAATGACGTCTCGTCTCGACTCAGTAACGGCGGTATCGGGTTGGGCTTCAGAGATTTTACGCGGGCCCCATGAACATTGACAGCCGAGGAGAAATGGAGTTTCTTTGGTATAAATTTCACATGTCATTGAACAAGTCCCTTATCTCAGTGACATTTGAAATCCATACTTTTTGACGTTGTGAAGCACAACACAGCTTTCTATTTAGTTTGCCCAAATTGCCTTTATATACAAAAGAAAGGTTTTGCATTACCATTTATAAGGGATTACATTTTGAGCTTCAAATTTCTACCGTTTTAACTTGTTACAGCGCCAATGACATAGTTAGTGACATGTCTTCATCATCAACATTATTACAAGCTTAAAAGTACTCTTATTTGTCCGCATAGTTTTAATTTTAGGGAATAATTTGAATGGGAGCTAGAGATAGAGAGAGAGAGAGAGAGAGAGGGAGAGAGAGACCAATAATGACGTCTCGTCTCGACTCAGTAACGGCGGTATAGGGTTGGGCTTCAGAGGTTTTATGCGGGCCCCATGAACATTGACAGCCGTGGAGAAATGGAGTTTCACTGGTATAAATTTGACATGTCACTGACAAAGTCACTGAAAATGTCCTTAATTTACCTTTTTTGTAAATTGAACGGAAAATCTGTTGTTTTACACTTGACCATTGAAAAACTTTAGATCGTCAGAAAATTAGGTGAATAAGTGTGTTTGTTAAAACACCAAATGAGTTTTTTGATACTTAACATGTTATTGACCAAGTCACTAAACATGTCACTGATCAGGTCACTAACCAAGTCCTTTTGTGGAGAGATGGGATAATGATTTCAAACTATACACAAGATGTATATCGTATATGATCAATGTAATGATAATGTGGTTATTGAAACACAAAAGATATTGTTGTAGATATCACATGATCACATGACAACAATTAGTCAGTGACATTTGAAATCCATACTTTTTGACATTGTGAAGCACAGTATAGCTTTCTATTTATTTTGCCCAAATTGCCTTTATATACAAAAAAAGGTTTTGCATTACCATTTATAAGGGATTACATTTGGGCTTCAAATTTCTACCATTTTAACCTGTTACAGCGTCAATGACATAGTTAGTGACATGTCTTCATCATCGGTATTATTACAAGCTTAAAAGTACTCTTATCTACCAACATAGTTATTATTTCAGGGAATAATCTGAATGGGGAGCTAGAGATAGAGCTAGAGAGAGAGAGAGAGAGAGAGAGAGAGAGAGAGAGAGAGAGAGAGAGAGAGAGATTTCAGAGGTATCGGGTTGGGCTTCAGAGGTTTTATGTGGCCCCATGAACATTGACAGCCGTGGAGAAATGGAGTTTCTCTGGTATAAATTTCACATGTCACTGAACAAGTCCCTTACCTTTTTAGTAAATTGAACAAAAAATCTGTTGTTTTACACTTGACCATTGAAAAACTTTAGATCGTCAGAAAATTAGGTCGATAATAATTTTTTGTCAGTGACATAATTAGTGACATGGTCAGCGACTTTGTCAGTGACATTGGACTTTTATACATTTATACATTGTGAAGGACAATACAGCTTCCTTTTTGTGAATTGAGTGTGCACTAATAAATCTGTGTTGACATTATTGTAACGGTTAACCTATGAATGCTTATTCTTGTGCAGAAAAACAAGAAAAAATCCTTCCAAAAACTTTGCAGTAGGTGAATAGCAGGACGGAAAGACGGATCCTCGCTTTGGTTAGCTTCTGTTAGTTTTGTTTTCTTAATTTCAAGGGCAAGACGGAAAGTTGACCAAAATGAAACGCGGCCTGATGGAATAGATTGAATTAAAAAAAATTGGACCAAATATTGGATGGATCCAATTAGAATCCTTATTTAACATATACTTACTCCTATAGGCCATAATTAACATTAAACCTAAAAGTAAAGGTCTTTTTTTTATTATTATTATTGTAGGTATGAAGAAGAACATATTGTGGTAGAGAACTGAACCTTTTATTGTTCATTAGTGATTTCTATTACTCTACCCCCCCCCCCCCCCCCCCCCCCCCGGGCCCCCGGGTTAAATTTCCAATTTCGAAACCGAAAGACTATATACGGCTCTTATTTATCATGCACATGTAGTTTCAACTCCTTATTTTACTTTTATTGATGATCATGTTGGACTGTTGGTCCAACCTTATAGGATTTTTTAATGTGTAAGTTATCTACCGTAGAATTGGAGCATTTTGCTTTTTAGAAACCAGAGAGTTGTTAAGGGAGTCATTTCCCTTACTTGAAACATCTTGTAGCCTTGTAAAACACAAGTAGTTCACGTATTTCTGTCCAATATTTAATTTCTAAAGTGCTTCCATTGGTTTTATTTTTTTTCTTTTCATAAACCTGTAAGTTGAATTTGTTTGTGTAGAGGCTGCATATGCTAGTCTTGTAGTAAGGTTTTACCTACGTATTGTTCAGTCAAAGTGATTATGTTAGTGACTTGATCAGTGACATGTGTAATGACTTAGTCAGTGACATGTATAGTGACTTGGTCAGTGACATGTTAGATATGTACTTTTAGTAACTGAAAGTTGTTTACTTTTACAAGAGTCATGATCAGTAGCAGTCTGTTGTTCCTTTTTCAAATTATTGAATTTACCTTACCTAAAGAAATCATTCAATCTGTTTCCTTGAAAGCATTTCATTTGTTGTTTGCAGGTTTAGTTTAGTTGCTAGTTTCTGCTATTGTTGGATGGGAGAATGATGTTCATGTTCATGTCCACTTGTTGGATGATACTACTATATATGAATACGTTGATGATTACCGGACGCATCTATTAACAAAGAAGGCCGGCCTGAAACCAAAATGTTCAAGAGGAATGATGAAATTAGAATTGTTTTCTCTCCACAGGTACGTCAATAACCTGTTCAGCGACATGATCAGTGACCCATTCATGAACATCGTTATGACACAGAAACCCATGCATGGTTAAGCCACAAAAGTGATAACAATAGAAATTCATTGTATATTAACTTCATATTCCAACAATCTTGGTAAGATAATTAATTATCTCAATTGGCACAAAGAAAACATTACACAAGAAAATTAAAGATTGCCCAACAAAGTAATTGCCACTCAAACTTTTGTGATTCAATAGTGTTTGCTTGCCTTCTTTGAGAACAAGCTATTTTTAAGTAATCAAGGGATCCAAATTCACCAACCAAAGTGAAACTACACGTGTCGTGCAAGGCATAGATGCAAAAGGAGCTATTATTTCTTCTCCGACCTTACAAGAGCCTTTAGCAAATGTGCATTTATACAACTAGTCCACATTGATAGCTCGAGCAAAATTGGTAAGAGTCTGCAAAACATATTGTCAACAACCTAATTAGTAACCTTATTAATAGGAAAATATGCACACACGATCTATCCTACTTAATATAAGAAACAGCATACGAATATGCTGCTAATTCACATATGGACAGATAATACAATCCACACCTAATCAAATTAAAAAACGATACCAAGATAAACCAAGGTAATGTTTAAAACTATACCAAAACCAGGAGGTTGAGTACCAAGTTTACCAGCACCAAGAGGAGGTTTAGTCATACCTGAGTAGCAAAATTAGATGTTCCCTGGTCAGTAAGAAATCATTTGTCTACTATTGGGGAAGATGGAATGGTTTGAGAAAATATATTGTGATCAGTAGTAGCTCATCATCAACCTTGGTAATGACTATAAACGTAGCTTTGCATAAAAGGGATGTTGACTTGAACCCTGCAGACCCTGCAGACACCATTACAACTCATGAATTGTATATCCACAGAATAATAACGTCAAACGAAAAAAAAAAAAAAAAAACAGATACGTGGCTATAATTCATGGGAAGGCCGACAAATTAAGATTTGAAACCAAAACAAAACACTGGTTTAGAATTAGTTGATGACTATTTGAAAAAGAACTCCCTACAATTATACACTAACAGAGAGGAAGAGAATAGGATACCATTTGGTCAGCTCAATTTTTAATACAAGGATAACAGTATTGATGACCACATGGCAAAATTTCTCAGGTTGAACTAAAATCTGTCCAGCATATAATACATAACACTGAAGAAGGACTTTTGGTGGCCTGTTCACTTTTAACTTGTTTTTCAGTTCTTTTGAAGTTTCTAGTTCAAGGCATCCCTCTTTTGGCGTACCCTCTGGGCATGTTGAAATCTTCCTCCTTGATCCAGCACAGTCAATTTTCTTCCTTCACGAGCCTCCTTCATTTACGTGAAGTTTCAGCCACGCTGGTTCCATTATCATTGGAAATATTTCTTTTAGCTCTAACTGAATAAGTGGAAGACTCCTGAATTGTCACGGGAAGAAAAAAGTTAAGAGGGCAATCCTAATATTGATTAATCTCAATTTGCTGATATTGCAAATTTAAGGCCATAAATCCAATGTTACCTGACCATAGAGCCATCAGGCTTTATAGAATGTTACAAAGAAAAGACAAAATTTCAATAATTTTCTTCTTTCTGATAAGTACATAAACTGAACATATAAAAGCTAGGGGGTGCAACTCAAATCCACTAGCAATATACAGGACAACTAAACCTATAACAAATGTCCATAAGAGGAATGAAACTGGAAATATGAAAAACCAAATGACCAGAAGAAAACATGGATACAGATACCTATTTATTAAAAACATGGGATTTATCAGAAACCGATTTCCACCAATTCTTAGTCGAGAAGCCTGTTTCAGCAACAAGTGGAACTTCCAACAGTAAGGACCAGGGCCCCACTTCCTGTCCACTGCCAAGAATGTAAATTCCAAATAGCATAAATTAAGCAGCAGCCACAAGACAGAGTAGTAATCTGAAAGTAGTAGCTCAGTGATGCTAACATAAAGATTTCCTAGTATCCAACACTAGTACCATTTGATAATGCAATAACATCTAAAAATTACCAAATATGAGACTGGAGCTAGCAGCATATCAGTGACTGAATTTGGCCAATAAAGAAAGCAATCATTTTTACAATTTGCGCTAAGAAATTATGAACAACCGTATTGTAATCTAACATATTACTATATTATTACGTAATGAAAGGGAAATGAAGCAACTTAGTCACGCCTTTGCAATGTAAAAGGATGCTCAGGAACCATCTTTCCTTGCTCTATGCAATCCTCAATCCATCAGTGCTTAACAACTATCATTTTGAACTTCTTGGCCAGTTAATATTTCCTTTCTTCGAATTTCCAGCACACCTAATCACCAGATCCAAAGATACGTCCATGAATATAAAATGCAATCACTTATGTAATTATAAGTGAAGAAATTGACCAAAATGAGTCTGGAAACCAACACGTGAGTAAACGAATTTGACCGGGACAATGCACCGGCATGAGTCATGAGCTTGATCAGGTTCTGCCGTTCCAATCCGCTGTACCCACTCACGGATGCGACTACCGACTCCATACCTCGGAAAAATGAATTACAGCATTAGACTCCCTGAAAATTCAAGTTAATTAGCAAGAAATCTGAATGAGTGGGACCATAGATTGAATTCAGGATTCTTACCAGTCTCTCCGATCAGAGTTCCATCTGCAGTAGCAACCCATTCAGAATATTAAGTGTTGCCAAACCCATTCAGGATTCTTCTCTTTGTTTGCTAGTTGATCTCTGATCGGAGTTCCGTTGCTAGTCTGATGGGAGACGCATCATGATGAGTCATGAGCTTGATCAGTTCTGCCGCTCCAATCCGCTGTACCCACTCACGGATGCGACTACCGACTCCATACCTTGAATTGCTCATCTACTTTCATGTCTTAGTTTTTATCATATGATGATATCATTGTGTTCGTTTAGCTCTCTAGCTTATGCAATTAATCCCAACGAAATGAACAATTACTCTATTCTGTTCGCTGTTGTAGCTTGAATGTATTAGGTCTCACCGATGAGGTCGGTTTTTTATTTTTTTTTGCTAAATCTGTTTTAACGTTGACATTTAACAGAAATTGATGTAAGCAGATGATAAGTGACGTCATCATTTCATAAAAAAAAAACTGGTGCCTGAAGCACCTGGTTCCCTGAAGACGTTCCCGTGCTTGACAATGTCAAAAAGTATGGATTTCAAATGTCATTGACCATGTCACTGAGATACTGAAGAGATGCAATCCAAGTTTCAAGATACACAAAATAATCATGAATCCACCCAATATTTTGTCCACTTCATAAAATTATTCACAGAGGTAAAGGAAACATCAAATCAATAAAAAAAGAGTACAACTTAACCATCGCAAAAAAAAGATTAAAAAACATACATAAACCAGAGAAACACTCCATTTCTCAATGACAATCTAAAAAATAAATAAAAAATTGTGGATTCTCCACAGCCGTAAAATTTGGAAGATATATTAGACTGCTGAAATAAAGCAGTTTAATCTCCAAAAAAAAAAATAAGGAAGCTCTATTGTGCTTCATACTATAACAAAACCACAAATTTCAGATGTTGCTGACAAAGCCTCTGGACAAGTTACTAACGAGAAGAATCTTGTTCTGCCGAGGATTGTACCATTCTTTTAGATGGATCTTATGGTGGATTATAGGTAAATGCTATGTGATTTAGTGCATTAATCTTTTCCAACTATTGCAAATTTTTTGGAAAGATTTTTTCTTGTTTTCGTGCACAAGAATAAGCATTCATAGGTTAACCGTTACAATAATGTCAACACAGATTTATGAGTGCACACTCAATTCACAAAAAGGAAGCTGTATTGTCTTTCACAATGTAAAAATGTATAAACATAGTTAGTAATATACGGTACGGGAATTAAACGCCAAAAATACGTACGTGTATAATTCGGGAACTTTTCGTGAAAAATACTTTTAAAAATTCGGTCATAAAATACGGAAACGGCAAATTATAAAATTCGATACGTACGTGTTTAAAACGGGATGTAATGAAAAATACGGACGGAAAAATACGGACACACATATATTAATATATGTCAATTATAGTACTTATATATAATAAATATGACTTTTAAAACATAATTTTATTTAAGATCAAGTAATTTAATAAGGGATAATTATAACTTTAGTCCCTGAACTATAACTCGTTCGACACTTTCGTCCATGAAGTTTGAAATATATCACTTTCGTCCCTGAACTTCAACACCAACTATCACTTTCGTCCCTGACCGGAACAAAATGCTGCAAAACCTATGCCAAAATGTTCGCAAGGATGAGATGAGTAACTTTTATAACTGGAGCTAAGCTCGATTCAGCCTAGAATTGGTCGAATTTAGCTCGAAAGCTTATGGTGGCCGGAACTTTAATCGTAAAATTCTCCGCCGTCCGGCGACGGTTTGAGGTGAGGTTGGTGGCGTTGAACTCGCCTCAAGGAGGGCTTCAAAGCCCAATAGGTGTTGTCCTCCAATTTGGCCGGAATCGGAGGTGTATTCGATGAAAACCCTCGGCAGGGACAAAAGTGATATAGAATGTTAAAGTTTAGGGACTAAAGTGATATATTTCAAACTTCAGGGATGAAAGTGTCGAATGGATCATAGTTCGGGGACTAAAGGTGATTTTTTCCCATTTAATAATATGAAAACATAATTTTCCCTCTCTTTCTTATCTCCCTCTCTTTCTCTTTGTTCAAAAAAATCTCCCTCTCTTTCTCTCACCCACGTGATCCTCTCTTTTTTTCTTTTCTTCTTCTTCCTCTTTCTCCTTTCTCTCTCTCACCTACCCACCACGTGCTCCTCTTATTTTTTATCTTATTCTTCAGCCGTTTTTTTCTTCCTCTTTCTCTCACCCAAAAACATCCGCCGTTTTGTACAGCCGAATAATTCGGCCAAGTTAAAAAAACGCGAATTTTTCTGAATCTTTGAATTTAATACGGAAAACGGACGTTTTTTTTGAAAATAAAGTACGTACGCGAATTTACTAACTAGGTGTATAAAAATCCAATGTCACTAACAAAGTCACTGACCATGTACCTATCATGTCACTGATAAAAAATTATTATCGATATTTGCCTTCTAAAAAAAGGAGCTTTTTACAATCCAACTAATTGTTGTCATGTGATATCTACAACAATATCTTTTTGTGTTTCAATAACCACATTATCATTACACTGATCATATACGATATATATATCTTGTGTATATTTTGAAATCATTATCCCATCTCTTCACACAGTGACTTGGTTAGTGACCTGATCAGTGACATGTTCAGTGACTTGGTCAATAACATGTTAAGTATCAAAAAACTCATTTGGTGTTTTAACAAACACACTTATTCACCTATTTTTCTGACGATCTAAAGTTTTTCAATGGTCAAGTGTATAACAACAGATTTTCCGTTCAATTTACTAAAAAGGTAAATTAAGGACTTGTTCAGTGACTTTGTCAGTGACATGTGAAATTTATACCAGAGAAACTCCATTTCTCCACGGCTATCAATGTTCATGGGGCCCGCATAAAACCTCTGGAACCCAACCCTATACCGCCGTTACCGAGTCGAGACGAGGCGTAATTGTTGGTCTCTCTCTCTCTCTCTCTCTCTCTCTCTCTCTCTCTCTCTCTCTCTCTCTCTCTCTCTCTCTCTCTCTAGCTCCCCATTCAGATTATTCCCTAAAATTAAAACTATGCGGATAGATAAGAGTACTTTTAAGCTTGTAATAATGTCGATGATGAAGACATGTCACTAACTATGTCATTGACACTGTAACAAGTTAAAACGGTAGAAATTTGAAGCTCAAAATGTAATCCCTTATAAATGGTAATGCAAAACCTTTCTTAATTTGTATATAAAGGCAATTTGGGCAAAAAAAATAGAAAGCTGTATTATGCTTCACAACGTCAAAAAGTGAGATACTGAAGAGATGCAATCCAGGTTTCAAGATACACAAAATAATCATGAATCCACCCAATATTTTGTCCACTTCGTAAAAATATTCACAGAGGTAAAGGAAACATCAAATAAAAAAAAAGTACAACTTAACCATCGCAAAAAAAAAAGATTAAAAAAAATACATAAACCAGAGAAACACAGCCGTAAAAATCGGAAGATATATTAGATTGCTGAAATAAAACAGTTTAATCTCCAAAAAAAATATATAAGGAAACTCTATTGTGCTTCATATTGTAACAAAACCACAAATTTCAAATGTTGCTGACAAAGCCACTGAACAAGTTACTGACGAGATAAGTCTTGTTCTGCCGAGTATTGTACCATTCTTTTAGATGGATCTTATGGTGGATTTTTAGGTAAATGCTATGTGATTTAGTGCATTAATCTTTTCCAGCTACTGCAAAGTTTTTGGAAGGATTTTTTTCTTGTTTTTCTGCACAAGAATAAGCATTCATAGATTAACCGTTACAATAATGTCAACAAAGATTTATGAGTGCACACTCAATTCACAAAAAGGAAGCTGTATTGTCCTTCACAATATAAAAATGTATAAAAATCCAATGTCACTGACAAAGTCGCTGACCATTTCACTAATCATGTCACTGACAAAAAATTATTATCGATATTTGCCTTCTAAAAATAGGGGCTTTTTACAATCCAACTAATTGTTGTCATGTGATATCTACAACAATATCTTTTCGTGTTTCAGTAACCACATTATCATTACACTGATCATATACGATATATATATCTTGTGTATATTTTGAAATCATTATCCCATCTCTCCACACAGTGACTTCGT
Organism: Rubus idaeus; assembly: GCA_030142095.1. NCBI lineage: Eukaryota > Viridiplantae > Streptophyta > Magnoliopsida > Rosales > Rosaceae > Rubus > Rubus idaeus. The sequence goes on from CM057968.1 coordinate 5,827,810, forward strand.
TATTGACCTGATCAGTGACATGTTCAGTGACTTGGTCACTAACATGTTAAGTATCAACAAACTCATTTGGTGTTTTAACAAACACACTTATTCACCTAATTTTTTGACGATCTAAAGTTTTTCAATGGTCAAGTGTAAAACAACAGATTTTCCGTTCAATTTACTAAAAAGGTAAATTAAGGACTTGTTCAGTGACATCATTATTCTCTCTCTCTCTCTCTCTCTCTCTCTCTCTCTCTCTCTCTCTCTCTCTCTCTCTCTCTCTCTCTCTCTCTCTCTCTCTCCCTCCCTCCCTCTCTCTAGATCTATCTCTAGCTCCCCATTCAGATTGTTCCCTAAAATTATAACTATGCTGGTAGATAAGAGTACTGTTAAGCTTGTAATAATGTCGATGATGAAGACATGTCACTAACTATGTCATTGACGCTGTAACAAGTTAAAACGGTATAAATTTGAAGCTCAAAATGTAATCGCTTATTAATGGTATTGCAAAACCTTTCTTTTGTACATAAAGGCAATTTGGGCAAAATAAATAGAAAGCTGTATTGTGCTTCACAACGTCAAAAAGTATGGATTTCAAATGTTACTGACCATGTCACTGAGATACTGAAGAGATGCAATCCAGGTTTCAAGATTGATCCGGACCGGTCGGTTCGGACCGGTTCAATCCGACTTTTATGTTAAAAATACATGAAAACGGTCTGGTTCGATCCTAATAGCTAAAAATCCGGTTCGGTCCCAGGCCTTGTTTTGTGAGGTATAAAGAAACCGAAAAACCCGGTTTAGTCATTTACTCTTCCTCTCATTCATCGATTTAGTTACTTTGCTTTTTTTTTTTCCTCTGTTCTCTCACCCTTGTGCAGCACTGCAACCTCCCTCTTTTTTCGTTATCTTTACTTTTCTCCTCACCCGCGTGCCCCTCTTTTCCCCTCACCCGCGTGCCCCTCTTTTCCCTTATTCTCTCTCTCTCTTCTCTCACCCACCTACACGACTATTCTTTATTTTTTTTCTTCTCAAATTTTCAAACGCAATCCTCTTCTTCTTCCTCGTCTGCAACTTTCCTTCTTCTTCATTTCTCTTCTTTTTTTTCCCTTTCGTCTTCTGCAAGTCCTCCACTTCATTTCATTCTCTCTCTCTCTCTCTCTCTCTCTCTCTCTCTCTCTCTCTCTCTCATCTCCGCGTGTCCTTGTCGGAATTTTTCTGGATATCGGTCCTGCAGCAAAAAGACCGAAACCCGACCCGAAGCCGATAGGTCCGGTCTCCGTCGGTCTCACATCTCGGAAAGCGTCAACCCGTACCAAACAAATATTCTCCGGTCCGGTCCCGATCCCAAGGTTTTCCGGCAACAACCCGGACCGTGCCCAGCTCTATTGTCATGTGATATCTACAACAATATCTTTTGTGTTTCAGTAACCACATTATCATTACACTGATTCATATGAGCATTTTTATGCGACTTGTATATTATGAACCTCTATATTTTCTTAGCTAATTTCTTATTTATTTGTGTTATTTATTTAAGCTTTCAAGTTTTATAGGATTTTGGAGCAATACAATAAAATTGAGTCGTAAACAAGGAAAAGAAGCGAAAAATTGCAAAGGAGGATTGAAAGGTGACTACAATCCTGAAAACTGAAGCAGCTGGAGCGGAACAGTCAACTTCGAGGAATAAACTGCACTGATCCATAATGAACTAGAGAATGTGCCTTATATGGATGGAAAGCTATGGATGTCTACTTTTCAAAGAATTTTACGGTTCATGAAGATCTATTTTCTGGATAGAAATATTCAAATTTGAATAGACAAAGGTTAATCTGCCAGAAATCAGCAAATTTTCCCACAATAAGCCCAATTTGGAAGGCTGCCGTTTTTGATCCAATTGGAAATATGTGGGTGTCAAACTCTCCAATTCAAGCCCTATGAGTCTAGTTTCCAATTCTTCTGGACTTATCTAAAAAGCTATTGTAATGAGAGAGATAGCCCAATGTGAATAGTCGGAGGTCAGATCACAAAGAAATCAGCTTCTTTATGATTCTTGTCTTTTCTCTTGGAACCTTCTTCCACTCAAATTTTCTACTCATTTAGGGTTCGAGCTGCTCTCCATCCGATCTTCAATTATCTTTCTTTTCATTTTTATTGTTTTTCTTTTTCTTATTTTAATATTTTTTTCCTCACCTTTGTCCCCTCTTCCTCCCTATAAATACCACACTCCCTTCTTCATTTTCTTCACACCAAAGAGGTGAGACAAACTCCCTCTTTCTCAGTACTTCTCTCTCTTTATACTTCTTCTTAAGTTTATGTTTATATTTATGTTTATGTTTATGTTTATGTTTATATTTATGTTTATGAATTAATAACCACCTTTATGGAGGGTTTTACATTCTTGTAATTAATTACCACCTTTATGGAGGGTTTTATGTTTGTGTTTATTTGTTGTTATTATTAACTTGTGGATATAAATATCACCTTTATGGAGGGTTCTATGTTTGTGTTTATAATTATGTGTAACTAATTTTCTTAGTTAGGGGTTGTTTTGAAGCCCCCAGTCATGATTGCAAACATGTTGTGACATTCCAATTAATTTCTTTTATCTATGGATGAGAACCTTGTTACTATATATGTCATTGATAAATTTCCTATATGTTTACTTTGGGTGCACACTTAGTGAGCATGTTAGGAGTTTTATAGCTATGAATATATGATGCATGCTTCTTGTTAAATAAGATTTCTCACATGTTCTAGAGTGGCACTTGTTAATTACGGTTAACATGTAATTTGGTTCCTAATATAAGCAAGACAACACCAGTACTTGTGATGCTTTGCGATGACTCAAACCCTTTTGAAACTTAATGATTTATACTTGTTAAATCTAGTAAGGCGTCCTTCTAGGTTACATGTTAGGAAATACGTTAAGGGTAGAACGTTTTCTCTCTTAGCATACAAAGTAAGAAAGTGGTAATAGGTTTAGTTCAAGCATACCGAGCTAGCCTGAGCATCTTCATCTAGAAATAAAGGAGATAAATTGGAACACAATATGTGAGCATGATTGTTGGTGGTGGATAGCAATTTCCCTAACTATTTTCTCTCATTGTTATTTTCTATAAATTAGCTTATGTCCTCTGTTTTGTTGTATTTTATTAAAATAACATCTCAACTCAAAACATTCCAAAATTTCGTATGCTACTCTATTTGTGTGTCTAGTTTGTCTGTATAAAATTTCATATCATTTGGTTGAGTCCAACTTACGTAATAAAATAGTTTTCTGCTGCTGGTCGTTAGGATCAGTAGCTTAGTTTTGTGACAAGTTTTTGTGCAATTAAGTCACATTCCCTTCTTTGACTGCTCTGACAAAGAACATAGCACATAGTACATAGTACTTCTTTGTCCCCTTCATCTTTCACTACTCTTCTTCCAAGGATGTCTTTCCTTCACTCTACGGTTCCTCTCTGTGAGAATTCCATCGAGTTGGAGGGGGACAATGCTAGTACTTCTAACAGTGTGAATGGTGTTGAA